>CM028129.1:665735000-666985000 GCA_016271365.2 Neoceratodus forsteri
AGTGAAAATTATAAATAAAAAATTCAAGGAACATGGTTCAGAACTTATGGATCCAGGTTACATCTGTTTTCAGAACTGAACACAGTCAGTGTCAGTACTGAATCTAGGTATTTCACATCATTAAAAAAATACAGTCATTTTTATGGACAATAAATATACATTTCCAAAAACATGTCAGTAGCAATAAATAACATGGTTTCAGGATAAAATGAAACTATTTGCTTTGTGAACTAGTTGGTTATCAGAATAAAAACTAATAAAATGTGTTTTAACCCTGTCATACACAGTAACAGAAAGAATACCAGTAACAGTATAGGTAGCTAAGGGGTGAATAATATTGCAATTTAACATTGAATTGTATAACTTTTTTAGGTATTCAGTGAAGCTTTCGAGTTTAGAATCTGTGCATGAGTTTTGTAACAAAATAAAATTGACTTTCAGGACCCTTGAGACAAAGTCTAGATTTCTTAGACGTCTATATACATGTTTATCAAAATTGCAGATAAAAGGAGATTTTATTTCTTTGAAGCTCTATACTTGCCCTTCCCTCTTCAGCATTGATCTAGCTCTGTTTATGTAGCTCCAAAAATTGTTGTGTTTATTTTATAAAAGATGTGCCATGAAGGGACTTGCAAATGCCTACAGAATCAGAAATGAGAATGCACCCCACCAAAAATGCACTCCTGCACCATAAAACAATCAAACAGAATTCAATATTTCTGGCAATAAGGCAATCCACTACATTCTGAAAACCTTTGAATGATACAATACTTTTCTGTGGGCCCTATGTCTCAAAGGTGTCTCTTAGTCTGTGCCTATGGAATGAAATCTTAAGTTACAGGGCTATAAACCACTGAGTTTCTGAAGAAATCTATAAATGTTATTTATTAGTGAACTTCACGTTTGAAATGCATATTAGTCTATATGATGTACAGTGCAACAAAATTATATCATGAAATGTAAAAATATCTTTAACTGAGGTAATGTTACTCCTTTTAAGGATGGACCAGTTCTTTATAGAAACTGGCATTCAAGGTTACAGAACCTATAGTAGGGAAGGGTTTATTCCTGTGTTCTGGCTGTCTTGTGTGCATAAGGCAAACAATATGGCCCTACAGTCCTTATAGATCCAGCTTTTCCTATGTTGCTGCATGCCTATCATTTATTAACCCTTAGATTACCAATAGAATTAGAACATATTAGAGTTCTGTACAGATATATCAGTCCATGGCCCTGTAAGGGTTAAAATAATACTTAAAAACAAAGCAGTGAAGACTTGACATGCACATGTCTCAGAAAAGTGTGTATAGATGCTTATGAGTGATGGATTTTGGCAGATCCTGCTAAGGATCTGCAAGACCTACTGTAGGTCTATTCACTGAGCCCAGCAGAGGGTCTTAGATCAAAGCCTCAGTAGTCAACCATGCTCCAATAAATATTACTGGAAACAATGAAGAATAAATTAAATACATCAACAGTGTATCCTTCAAAATTTTATCCTTACCAATTGTATTACTATGCTAGAAACGCAAGTATTAAAATAGCACATCAAAAAACGAAATTGATTTCCAGGTTTTGGAGCTAAGACACATATAGGTTGCAGAGGAAACTCTGAATATTTGTATTCTGCTATGATGTTATGATTGGAGAGGGCTTGGCAAAAAAAATATTTTCATCTGTTTATATTTTTGTGAATTGTGTGTGTGCAGCATATGCATTAAGTAATAGTGAGGTTAAGCATTTCTGAGGAAAAATGTATGTGGAGTTAAAACTTTCATTATAGAAAAGAGGGATGTTACACATTTATTAATGTATTGTTTTATAGTAACTGGGTCAGCCCATTGGAACCAAAGAGGCCCATATTCAGGGGTGACCTAGAATTAGTTACACAAAGATAATACAGAGATCAAATCTCAGGAGAGACATTGAATATAATCAAAACTGTGCAAAATATTTGTAAAAAATAAAACCAGAGACTAGATCTAAAAACACTTCTACAGATCAAAACATGAGGCATTAGAAAACTTCTACAGGTGAAAAAGTAATCACTATACATATTACACAGGGAAAACAAATCCCATAATGGAGTTACAGAGAGAAGCAGTTAAAGGGAAACAGTCAGCACCAAGGGCCTCATGCTCAAATGTTGGACTGGTCCCAATGTGCATTTTGTGTGCAAAACAATTTTGGTTTATTAACTGCTGTTTACTGCTTTATAAGGCATTGTGTTAGACTAATTTTGCTTTGTTCTAGGCTGACATCTGTTACTACAAATACCAGAATCCCCTTCATCTGACATCACAGCAGTAGGCAGCAGTGGGAGATTCAATAGCTTGAAGTGCATGTTAGAGTTTATGTAAGCTCTGATCTTTTGTTTGCTGGTCTCGCTGTCCTTCCTGGGCTAAGTACAGTCACAGAGGGCTGTATTTAGCAGAAAATATCTGCTTGGAGATTATAAAAGCTCTAACATGCACTGCAGGCTATTGAATCTCCCACTGCTGTCAAGTGTTGTGCTGTCAGTTGTAGGGGATTCTGGGATTTGTAGTAACAGAAGATGTCAGCCTAGAACTAAGCCAATTGGTCTTATACAATCTACTTCACTATAGTAAACAGTAAGTAAACCAAAATATTTCTGCACACAAAGTGAAACAAAATGAACATTGAGACCAGTCCACACTTGAGTGTGGTGTCCCTTTATGTTGGCTGTTCCCGTTTAAGTACATAGGATTGTTGAGTAAGGTACACACTGTAGGAAAACAGTCCATGTACAACAACAATTGGAGCATGTCAGCTGTTACATTTGGCAAGTGTGAGGAGCTGATCCTTAAGGGCTGATTTGAAATAGTCAGTACACATCAAGTGAGTCAGTTTATTCATTTGCATCTATTAATAACCCATTAAATTTAGGAAAGATGCTAAGATATCTAGTCAAGGGCAAAGATGTTTTTGATGTTTTGCATCCAGTAAACCTTTCAACTGCATGCTTTATCTAGAAGACTGAGTTCAAAATCTAGTGGAGCCTAGCAATGCCTATAGAGTTTCCAGTAACATTTTTCAATTCTTAAGAGTCCTACTGGGTTACAAAATACATTTGGTGTACGTAATCTATCTCTAACACCACCAACAGAAAACCAGCATGAATCTTTATTTGACATAGAATTCAACATCAATGGAATAGCATTGCTGCAAGGATTTGGGGAAAAAAAACAATACTGGTCTTTTCAGCAAGATTGCTACCCACAGGGTCAATGGCTAATGATCCCAGCTTAGACATACACTTTCTCCCAGCCACCTTAGCTTCCACCCTGCACTCCTGGCTGAGAAGTGCCCTGAAACTTACCTTTGAATTCTACCTGGCCGGCACATTTAAAACTTTTGCCCAATTTCAAACAGAATACCACACTGACAATAGAGACCACTTTAGATTTCTACAAATTAGACACCATTTGCAGTCTGTCCTGGGACTACAGGTGGAAAAAGTAGAATTTTCACCCCTCATACCCTTCATCTGGAACTTAACCCAAGGACTCTGGCCACTACACTTTATTTCAAATTGCTACCAGTCCTTGTTGGTGAGTAATGGCATAACAACTGACCTTACCACCACCACCACATGGGAAGCAGCATTATCCATACACTTAACACCTGCTGAATGGAAATATATATGGAGAAAGAAGCATAGAAGGAAGCATGTATATGGAGGAAGAAACACTACT
This sequence comes from Neoceratodus forsteri, assembly GCA_016271365.2. Classification (NCBI taxonomy): domain Eukaryota; kingdom Metazoa; phylum Chordata; order Ceratodontiformes; family Ceratodontidae; genus Neoceratodus; species Neoceratodus forsteri. The sequence continues at coordinate 665,738,717 of CM028129.1, forward strand.
CATTTATTATAAGGCTATAGTATATGGTTCAGTGTTGTTGAGTGATGAAATCTATATACCCAGAGATTCTGTTGTACCACAGTTGGTATGTGAGAATGCTGTTGTACCACAGTAGCTATGTCACTACTGTGGTACAATATCATAGAATCCAGTGTCCATTAAGATCCCTCATGCTTACCTATAATACAGATTCCTCATAACAAAGATATCAGCAAGACTGAAAACAAATAAGTGAACTGTTTTTCAAAAGATGAATTACTAGGAAATATTGCTAGCTCATATACTGTAGCTATTACTTAACTCACATTAAATGTTTCCAATGCTGTCATGCAGTTTACAGTTTTAATTTGACCACAGTTCAGGACTGAGTTACAAGGAAAGTAAAAGAATTAAAACAAACATATACTGACTACTGTATACAAAATAACGTATGGGTAGCCATACTGAACAAGGCTGATGTTTCCATCTCAGGCTGAAATGACATCATTGAGTTCTCTCAAGCTTTGATTTCAAGGTCTGTGATGTCATCTGAACTTTTTATGGAAACACAGCCTTGTAGTGCAAATTTGCCCATACATTATTCTCTATGTAATAGCATCAAGGCGTTCTGGTAGCATTTACTGTATAAACTGTGACTGTGAAGCAAAAGAGGTTTATATTTGTCACTAAAACCATGAGATGCCATTATAGCCTTATTTGCACACTTAGGGTATGTAACAAGCTGTCAGGAGCATGGTGATAGACACACAAGCATTCTATCCATGCAGTACTATAGGTAAATAGCTTAGGCATTTTTTACCTTCCTTGTCAAAACTAAACAGATCTGACTTCAGGGATGAGGAGCCAGTTGTTTTTTTTAGTTCCCAGATCAGAGGTGTAATTAAAGGCACCCAGAGGATGAGCAATGCTGAGAGAGAGGGTACAAACCATAACATTCTAGAAGGCAAATGTTTAGATTTACGTTCAAGTTGTGTTCAAGATGAAAAGTCACACTGGGAACTGGGTGCACAAAATTAAACAGAACAGAACCTGCACAAAATAAATTAGGCACTCACCACCCAAAAGGATGAACTCTTGTAGACTTTAAATTGTTGCTACTATTGCAGATTTAAGTAATCACGCAAAGATAAACTGGCCCCAATAGTTCATGTCACCTGATATGTTTTCAGACACATGACTGTTTCTTAAAGGACCTTTGAGTGTCATGTAACTCGAACTTCATCAGATGACAGGTGCCAGTGGGCCCATTTCTAGCTCTGTGTGGTCACTTAATAAATCTGCAAAAGCAACAGCAATTTAAAGTTTACAAGCATATGTCTTTTGGGTAGTGAGTGCCCACTTTATTTTGTGCAATATCCATCTAAGCCTTTGGTTTGATCTCCACTAGCAAAAGACTGAATCATATAAATCAGGCAGAGATGCTACTCACTGAAGACTCAATTACCAGAGATGGTGCATCCAGAGGTGAGAAGTTGTGGGACAGCATTGGGCAACCGTAATGTTTGGTGAGCCATACCTCTGAGGGTGCACACATAAGGAGGCACACTGGCAACAGGCCAGAGAAGAAAGCCTGTTAAACTGTGCACCAGGTAATTGTCCCATGATAATGGCAGTGTGGACATTTTGTGTTACGACTTTAGAGTGAACATGACAATCACAGGGTGTACTTTGTAATAATTCTTTTGAATTGCTGTTTACCTGTGCCTGCTCCAGTGACGATTTACATTCACTTTTAGTGGCTGAGGCTAGACTAATGTAGAAGCTCACCATTCATAGCCTTCTTTTTGGTGAGTTACTACATTACCACTTTGAAAGGTAGGAACTCATTGATATTAAGGCTGCAAATGGCTGGAGTTTATGTGAGAATTTTTATTTTATTTTATTTATTTAGCTTTTGTTGACCGGGTAAGTGCACTAGACAAATCCTGCCTATTTTCAGGCACGACCCAGGGGAGGGGGATACAGATGAATGCCAACTGACCTTGAACCAGATTAAGCTGTTGAATTAACCTTCAAAAAATATATATTCTGAATTACAGGATCAACTTAATGTACTACCATAAAATTATGAGTTTGCTGCATTCACTTAGTTTTGTGTGCAGTTTTTCAACTATTAGAAGAGGGCACATCCAATTTTGTCTTGATCAGTACATTGTTCTGGCAGAGAAATGGATGCAAAGTAAAGATAAAATTAATGTATTGAAATTACATAGAGTAAATTCAGCATGAAATGTGTGTTTACGTGTTTGAATGTCTCTCGTTCTTGATTTTGCGGCTACTGGTGGAACGCTTAATAAGAAACCCCCTTCTTACACACTCATCTGGGCAATGGTTCATCTGTGTTGAGGCTACTCAGAATTGTCCCCCAAATTCACCTTGCTGTACGTAAGAGGAAGAAAAAAAAGGTAATTTAGTTTTGTAAAGCACATTTCTTATTGGCTGTATCCCAAAGCACTTTATAATCCAGACGTTGTTGGGGAGAAATTGTTGATGTCATGCAGACACATAGGGAGAATCAAACAGCAGAGCAATAGATTACAGATTGAGATTATAGATAGATTAAGAATGGGGAAGTTAATTGGCTTACTTCTGGGAATGGTATGGGTAGTCATGCTCTGTCAGATGTTTGTGACTATGCTCTATTTAAATCTCTGTTCACACAAAAGATACTATCAAAAATATCTATTGATTAATAGGTGTTTATAGAGAAATGTGTTAAGTACGCATGCAGGTTGTGCTCAAATCCCTCTGCTAATAGAGGCTACTTGTACAGGGGCCAGCGCACATGATGCTTTTCTTTTTCCAAAGGTTTTCTACAGAAAAATCTGCCTTTTCTGTCTAGTCTGTCATTTTATTAGGCACTCTGTTTCTTTCACAGTGAAGATGTCAAGGAATTTTTATTGCTCTCAAGTTTTAGTCTTTTGACGACTCTAAACATGCCTCCATTTGACATCAGTGAACTCTAGTTCTAGAGTCTCTGAAAGTTGTTAAAACCACATCTCATCCTAATTATTTACTTGTGTGAGACATATTATTAGTCTACCCTCAAAAAACGATTTTCAGTGAAGCTGCTTTGTTGTACAGTTGGGATTAGCCATTTCTACACATACAACAAGAACCAGCGCAGTGACTAAATTCATATTACCGAAAAAAAAAATATTATGAAAGGCTTGTGTACAAGACGTCTGATAAATTCCCCCTGGCAAGTCATTTGAAATTCTTTTCTTTAGTATCAGTCTTATGTAAGACTTGAAGGATCGCTTTAGAGGTCAGTTAAATCAGTGCATACATGCCAAGGTATAGTGCAAAATGCCAGATTGTCAAAGTTTAAAAATATATTTAATGCTACAAGGCCTATTTTATAATATTGCTCTATGGTTTAGTCTTGCACAAGTACAACATATCTATAGCTTCACTATTGAAATATATGAAAATGGGTAGAACTGCTTTGTGGAAAATGGAGAGTATTAATTCTGCTTCAAGTATTATAAACAACTGAAATCCTATATGTTTCTCAAGATGTGCTGTTTTATATGCACGGGCTTTTCATTTTTGTAAAATGGCTTTGTGGTTCTTTCAATTAAACTTTAAAGTTTTGCACAATGTTCTTTTTTTGCGGGGATATTTTGTTATGTTTCTGAGGTCCTCATTTCCCATACCAGTGACGTGGGTTCCTACCCAGTGCTCACACGAAATATAAAATATTGGGGGTAGGGTTGTGGCACTGTTGGAATTGTCATCCTTTGGATAATGTGTTACTCAGTTCTGCCACCTCTGATTTGCCCACTAGTGAGTGTTGAAGAACCCATAGCATTTTTTGAAAAGTGGAAATGATCACTCTGGTGTCCTGGTCAGCATTCCTCTGCATATAACTGGCTCTGATGAAACTGTCCATGGATGTTGGTGAGTGTATAATGGCAGTCATGTTTACCTATACACAGTTACTACTGTAAAACTCTCTAATTTATAAAGTGTTTTATAATGTTTTTATTTGCATGGTTTATAAGATATAGTACTTATGTATTTAGGCCAATGCCCTTTTGGAGGGCAACTATGAAGAGAAAAGCCAGGCCCAGGTTAGACATTGGGGGTGGGGATATACTGTAAATTGTGCACGGATCAGAAGAAGCTAATCATAAATCCACTAGGTGGGACAGTCAGAGGATCACTCACTGCAAACTCCTCCAGCAACATCACCTGTGAGTCCTGTCCCCAGCCCTTAAACCAGTCTGGTAGTTTTTCTTGGGACTCCACCTCTGGTCTGGCTCTTTACACCCCCTAGATGGGATCCCAGCACAATGGTGTGTCCCCTGTAGGCATCCCTGAGACCTGAAAAAACATCTTGCCAATGACATGAAACATATCCTATGGCCCAGTGATCACGCCACGCTCCATAATCTCTGTAAGTAGCACAGCACATGTAGAGGAAACCTTACCTCATTCTCTGGTTTTGAACCTAAAAGCAACCAACTGGACTTCTGACCACCTCTGCTGCTACTGTAGAACTGACTATGCCCAAAATCACAGGACAGCCCCCTTGAGGGGGATCTGCTAGAATCTTCCACTCCTCTCCAACTCCAATCTAAATTGATCTAAAATGGCACTGGCTGGCACTTGCCTTTTATATTCCTGCACCTACTACAGGACACGGGAGCATGAATATCAAGTGCTTAACCCTTAAGTGCATGTAGTGCTGCAGTGAACACACCTAACTTCGGAGAAGGCAGTTATATACTTCCTCACCGGAAATACGTCAGTGCTCAACTAAAGGCCAATTTTCACAAAATCCAATCCTGGCTTGCATTGAAAAAATTAGCCTTTAATCTTAAGAAAATGAAAGCTATGCTTTTTGGCTCTTGGGCTAAAATTAGAGCATGTTCTGAACCCCTGGATGTTACTAGTGCTAGCAGCTCTTCCATTTTTATTGCTGACTCCTTCAAATATCTGGGATTTACACTTGATCCCCAGTTAGATCTCTCCATGCACATCCCTACTATATGTAGAGCAGTCAATAACAAACTTGGCTTAGCCTACAGGGTCAAACGCATCCTCATTCCTGCAGCACGTCTTGCTCTTGCTAGGGGGGTGCTCCTACCCACCCTTAAGTATAGGGTCCTCACTTTTACTCATGTTTCTAAGTTCACCTTATCTAAGTGGGATGTAGCCAATAATAATGTATGCCAATTTGCCCTCTCAGCTGTTCATCTCACACATCACTGTGATCTTTATGAGAAAGGTTGTCTCCTGTGAAGTACCACACCTTTGCCTTGGGTTGCTTTGTTGATAAAATGATTAGAACTGCCACCTCTCCCATCATGGCTGAGCAACTAAGGACTGTAAATTCTAGTTCCCTGTTAGGTCTAATGCTTGTTTCTGCTCTCTGTTCCAAAAACCATCACAGACATGGGAGAACAGGCCTTTGCTGTCTGCACATCCAGACTGTGGAATTCCCTCCCATTGCCTGTTTGTAGTGCAACTCTTTAGAGAGTCCATGCATGATCATCTGAGGTCTAACTCAGCTTCTAATTGCATTTAATTCTGGTATTCTCTCCCTCCTATGACTGGTGGGTTCTAACAATAGCCTGGTCTGCTCAAGACCATGATTGTATACATTGTGTCATATGTATATATTTTTTAATACTGTGATCTTTACTTTTCTGTTATTGTACCCATATGTTGTTGTCTTTGCACTGTTAACATTGTATGCCTACACACCCTGTTACCTCCTGGGTCCTACCTGAAAACAGGCATTTATTTGTCTAGAATACTTACCTGGTCAATACAATCTAAATAAATAAATAAAATACATAAAATACCTGCTGCCCCTTCAAGTCAGAATGGGTACATAATATGGTCCAAAGTATACCTTGTCAAAGGCAGCACCCCAACAACAAATCCATGACCAGCATGGATGGCATCCAAATCCTAACAGGCTACCACAGTGTCCAAAGGATATATGGAATCCTCTTTTCTAGAGTTTGAAAGCACCAACAAAAACAACAAAAGGACACGGTCATCAAAAACAAATAAATACATCGTTTGGATTGTCTTGTATTTGTTCTTAAGACATGTCAATGAAAAATGAATCAGAGTAGTTTTGAAGGCCAATGGCAATCTATTTGCCCTTTTAAGAATTCAGTCTCCATTTAAAACTGGATGCAGTACAGCACAGTGGTTTAAGGCTCTGAGCTGCAAATCTGGAGACATGGGTTTGAATACCACAGCCCCCCACTTGCATACTGTGTGACCCTGAGCAAGTCACTTAACTTCCCTGTGCTCCCAGGTTGCACCTGTAAACAAGCTTTCAGCTTAGTGTGTCTCACCTGGTTAAACAATTGGAAAAAAAAACTGGATGCAGTGCTGCATCATCTTTAAGAGTATGGTAGAGCTGCAGGGTCCACTCATCATTGGTATGCAGTTTCCTTTACAAGAGACAGGGCCATTGTACAGGTGGGTTTAGTTCATTTGTTTAGAGTATCCACTTTTTGATGCTTCCTTGCAGAGGCAGAGTTTGCTAGCTGCTCCTGTTTCAGTCAGGTAATTGTGTATTTTACTGCATATTAGAGCACTAAACATGTAGAATTTTTGTTGTTATAGTATTTTTATCACTGGTTCTGCCTATGTGTGCATGTGCTTGGGTGGAACTGTATTTTTGGGGGGTTTCTCTGTTTTAATTAGGTGGGCATCTTACATTACATTCTCTTTTTCTCTGTTTGAATAGGGAGAACAACTGACACATGTGAATGTTTTCCCTTCTGGGGTATTCATTAGACTCTGATACAGGGATGATACTTCAATGAAATGTCATAATGGCACTGATTGTCTTCTGACCATCCCTTCCAAAATGACTCCATGTCCAGACATGATTTGGATTCACGAATGGCAAACAGATTAATTTACACCACTTATAAATTTCCAACATTCAACCAATCAGATATTCTTCAAGAAAGACAGCTTTAATATTTATTGTCCATAAAAAATCCCACAATTCAATCTTGCATTGAATTCCATCCACAGCAGGTCCTGGTCTTCCACCTTTGGCCTTCTTTCCTTCTAGGGGTCCGGATGTGTAATCTGCCCCCCCCCCCACCACCACCACCACCATCACCAAACAAAGCTACCTAAGACTTTTCTTACTTCCTAGGCCTGGATGCAGAGACCCAACCTCTAGTACTTCTATGCCCTCCCATCCCCCTTCTAATCATGTCCAGGAGCACTGCCCCTGTCCCGTGTTGCCTATCCCAACCCCAGCTGCCCCCTTTTTTTCCCTATAGGCCCTCCCCCCTTATTAAATTTCTCCCCCTCCATTAGCCCCACCTCCAGCTTGCATTGGATGGTGGACTCCACCCCCTTGTGGGGCCTCTAACAGCTTTTTATCCTCTTCTCCATCAGCTCCCCCAAAGACAAAATGAAGAATGCCAATCCCACTTCTGACAGGTGCACCCCATCACTCCTGTAAGCCCCTGGCCTGTCAAAACTTATGTCTCTATGGGAGATGTAGGTCCCCCCATCTCTGCCAGCAGCCCTGCCACCCTCCTATTTAGCATTTTTCTGGCTCTTTCCACCACCCTGATGTTCTTGGTGTGCTGCCATATCCATCAAGAGATAATCTCTGACCAGACTATCTCTACCTATGTCCACCATCCCTTGATTGTTTCTAGGTTCACCTTAATAGCCTGGAACAGGACTCCCCAGGGCGTCTCCCCAAATCATTCCCCCCAAGGTGCATGACTAGTAGGTCAGGCCTACCCCAAGATAGCTTCAGATCCTCCATCAGCGGAAGCAGCTGGGCCCAACACATGCCCTGGACTCCTTTCCATTGGACTTGTGCAGAATCCAGGCCCTGTCTCAATTGCCTTCCTCCCAAGGTGGCTGCTGCAAATCTCTCTGCCCGGTATACAGAGGAGTGTCCGACAATCCACATTCTTCACTTTCTGTGGCCACCTGTTAAATAAGGAAACAGAAACAATGGTCATTCAAGTTCTGACGTAGCATTTGTAACAGGCAGAGTGCCATCTACCAAGGTTCTTATTTCCTCCTCACAAACCCCCCCTTGCAGCCATGCTAGTTGCTGCCCCGATTCAGAAGGAGTGGGATGTTAACTCAGCTGGATTCCGCCCTAAGAATACCAGCACCTTTTTTAAGACACCCTCCCACCTGGTAGCCTGTGACCACCCCTCTTTGCCATGGGTGGAACCAAGTTCCCATAACCGCCAGCTGGATGCTTCTGTACTGTTCCATGGCTTGCACTGTACAAGTCCTATCCCCCTCTTCCTGCCCGATCCTCACTTCCACCCCCTTTCCCATCTGGTCAGTCTTAGACCGGCACAACTGGAGTATCACACAGGTCCTGTGAAACCCAATGTCCCTGGCCTACAATCCCCTATAGACTCTCCTTTGTTCTTGGCTGCTACCTCCCCCACCCTGAATACCCCTTTAGCCATAAGGGTAAATACCACCCAAAAGAGGCAGGCCTTGTTAGCTGAACTGCCTATGGCCCTCAAGGCTCCTAGCAGCTCTGCCAAGAGGTCGACTGTGATGGGTTTTCTGATTTCATTTTGTTAGCCCTGCCCCCTATGCCACCCCAGGAGCATGTGCCTCACTCTCTTGGACTTGCTGGGCTCCGGCCAGCCTCTGAACCCATATGCCCAATCTTAGCCCACCAGCTGCATCCCCATTGTAGAATATGCCAAACCCTTCTCCCACCTGTCTACCATGTACTGCATTGCCTGCTGCTCCATGGTGGACAGACTTACCACCATGCCCCTCTGCCACCAAAACTCCTGGAAGGCTTCCCATGTGCCTTTGTAAGCCTTCAAAGTGTTGGCTGACCATGAAGTTCAACATTTGGGCTCTTGCCACCCAATCTCCCAAACTTGTTCCGGCACCTGAGTTTTCGCCAATTCTGCCTGGGGGGCCAACATTCGGAACCTGCCCAACTGAAGATGGGAAAGGCTGTCAGCAATCTCATTCTTAACCCCTTCTGCATGCATAGCCTTGAATGTGAGGTTCAGCCTGAGCCCCAACAAAACTAACTGCCTCAGGACCCTGGTCACCATATAAGTGGACTCCTTCTGCCTGTTAATGACCTCCACAACTCCCTTGTTGTCACACCAAAACAATATCCTCTTGTTCCGCATACTCTCCCCCCATACCCATAGGGCTACCCATATGGGAAAAATCTCCAACAGTGTTATGTCTTTTAATAAGCAAGCAGCCCTCCAGCTGTCCAGCCAGGCCTCTGAAATCCACAGTCCCCTGAAGTAGGCCCCCAGGCTCAATGCACCCGATGCGTCTGTATACAACTCTAGGTCCGCACTGTCAACCCATTCTTCCTGCCAAAATGTGACCACATTAAAATCTGCTAAAAATGTGCTTCAAACCTCCAGGTCCTCTCTTATCCCTCTGTAAATGTCTACCCAGTGGTGGACAGCTTGGCCTTCTCCAGGGCCTGCCCCAGTCACCTTGTGAATACCTGCCCCCCGGGCTTATGGCTTTACAAGCGAAGTTAAGGTGCCCCAGCTGTTGCTGCACTAATACCAGTGGCACCTGTCTCCTACCCATGACCTGATACAGTAATCCTTTGAGCTTAAGAACCTTGCCCTTTGGCAACCAAAAGCATTCCTGCACCGTGTCCACCTATATCCCCAAAAACTCCATTATCCTGGCACGCCCCTCTGTTTTTTCCTCCACCAGGGGGATGCCAATTGTCTGGCTTTTGTCCTGGAAATCCCTAAACATCATTGCCACCTCCCCTCAGCTTTCCTCAATCAGTAAGAAGTTGTCTAAGTAATGCACCACCCGCCTATGCATATCTGCACCCAAACGCCCACTGCACCTAAGTGCTGAAAGCCTCAAAGGTGGAGTAGGATACTGAACACCCCATTGGCATGGCTTTGTCAAAGTAAAATTCACCGTCAAACTGGAAACCCAACAGAACCCAGTCCTCAGGCCTTACTGGCAGCAGCTGGAGGTTGACTCAATGTCAGTCTTTGCCAGCTACGCCTTTGAACTGGCCAAATGAGGATAACCACCATGTCTAGGGAGGCGTAAGAGACTGCGCTAACCTTTTCCAGGATACCATCATTTACTGATGCCCCATTCAGGTAGGATAGGTGGTGAATTAGGTGGTATTCACCCGGCTGCTTCTTGGGGATTATGCCCAAAGGAGAGACTTGAAACTCCAAGCATGGAGGTTCCTTGAAAGGCCCCTCTACTCCGCCTGCAGCTTTATCTTTCCCAATCTTCCTGTGGACAATATCCTCACTACTCCTAATTGAAGCCAAATTCTTGGCCCCCATCCCCTGTCTGTCCCTTGAAAAGCCAGGGAAAGCCACCTTAACACCATCCTCAGCAGTGCCCCTGCTTTATGTCAGGGTAGTCTGCCATCCTGGCCTCAAATACCTCAGCCTTGATGGGTGTCTGGGCTAGCGGAAAGCCCCAACTAAGTCCTCCACCTGTTTCTCCTCAATTCCACCCGTAGCTGGAATTATACCTTCTTCTCCTGACCCCTCCCCTGTTTCTGTACCCATTGTTTCCCCACTCCAACCTTGACCACCCCAAAGGACTGCTCAGGATTGCTATGCCCCCAGTCTGCTCAGTGCCTTTCTTGCATTTTGACACCAGGTGTTGCCCACTGCATTCTTGAGCAAACATGCTTGAATTTGCAGTTGCTCCAATTACAGGAAGATCTATTGTAGGCCCAGCAAGACTTTGCTGCCATGTTCTCTGTAAGTTTTTTGCTACCCGTTCCCACAACCCCAGCTTGGCCTGAAAGGGTCCTAACCCATAGTTCCGAGTGAGTGCAGCCCCATCTCAGGTCCCCCCTGGCCACCATCCTCTGGGGGAAGTTTCATCATATTCCAACCAGCCATATCCCTTCTGTGCCCTGTAGGCATCCCTAATGATGGCTGTGTATGTTAGGAGTGGAATGGCAAGCAAAATGGCACTGTAAATCAAGAACCCTACTTGCCAGTTGTCCAAGTTTTTGCCTTTGTAGGTAGCTTCCTCCTCCTCGTGCCTCACCACTGCCAAAGCCACTGCCTTCTCTGACTTACCCATGGACTCCTTCTCCTCATACTTTTCTTGGCAGGCTTTTTGTCAAGGAGGCCAAAAATATCCACATATTCCCCCCCTTCCAAGTCTTGTCTTTAATAGAGCCATGGACATGATCCCCCAGCGAGAAACCCAGGGGAGGACATTGTACAGTTTCCTCCTGCTCCCTGCCTCATGCCCCCCGCACCCCCGCACCCCCTTATCCCCTTTGTCTTTCTTTAGCTCCCCCAGGATCTTTTCCATTGTGTCTAATCCCTTATCACCCATGTCCCCAAATAGCCCTGCAGGATAGTCCTTGAGACTGCCCTCATCCATGGGGTCAACTGTACCCTTACCCACTCCTCTATCTGAGTTCTGAGGTTCAGGTGCGGGCTCCGGCAGGGGGAATGGTTCTGGGTCCGGGGCCGCCCCCCTGGGCACTTTTCCTTGCCCCCTTGCCCCATGGTCCAGATGACTGCTTCCATTTTCTCTTAGCTTCCTCCTCCTCTTCCCTCTTCTGGGTCTTTTCGGTTAGCTGCATCATCTTCCCCCATCAACGCTGTAGCCTCCTCCCTGAGCTGTACACTGGATGCCAGAGTTGTAGGCTTCTTAGGTGCCATTATCCCTGTGAAAATGCTAAAAGGGAACAAATACAATGTTTAATGACCCAATCCATGGCCCAAGGCCCAGTGGGCCGTCACCACAGAGGCCCGTAGCCCCTGGCTGTTTGTCCCAACACTGCTGGCTGCCCTCCAATCCTAACAGCTGCCCTATATTGCCTTAGATACCATTCCCACATGTCTGCCTACCTTCCCCCCATTAGGACTACTCTTGTCGAATCCTTTTTTTTTTTTGGTGAAATTCCCCCAAGCCCAAACACCAAAACAATGAGGTTGCACCTCATATCCATATGTTAAATATGCAACTGGGTGGGACGGGGTGGGCGGCGATGAGGAATCTCCTCCAGGTTGGACCGCACCATCCTCTACCCTGTCCCTTTGCCAAGCCCTCCCTCCACATGCCATCTGGCTCATTCTGAAACAGGGAGCCAGCCTCGTGGCCCTTCCCCTGCCCATGTGGTGACCCCCGAGCCACGCACCCCCCGCTGAGGCCTGTGGCCACTCTAGTCACCCCAGATATTCATGGGGCCTTTTATTGTGCAGGCTGCAACCATGGTTGCCCCCATATCGTATGGCTGGCCTTAGCCCATCACAGGCCAACTCCTCTTCCCAGCCCCATGCTCAGATACAGCCACCCTAAGAAGGTGACCCCTTCCCTCGAGCCAAAATGGTGGCAGGGCTGTGCTTCCCCATCCCCCATGCAAGCCTGAGGCCCAATGGCCAGTGGCTGCTCCATTCTCCAGCCTGCCCCTGCCCGGGGGTCTGGCGGCCTGTTCTACCAAGTGGCCAGCAGAAGCACTGGGCCCCCAGAGCCCACTCAAAAAAAAAAAACTATGGATGATGGTAGCTGGCTGTCCCCCCCAAGCCTGCTTACATCCATCCAGGCCTTCCATACCTCTGTTGCCAGGTGCCCAGGTTCCCTTTTCAGAGAAGGGGTCCTCCGCTCCCGGGGAGAACCCTCTCCTGACTCCTCCCTAGAGCCTCTGTGAGCTTCTATGCCCTATCATCATGTGGTCCACCAGCCCGGGAGGCTGCTTTCTTCTGTGTCCATCCTTCCAGGGGAGTAAACCTCATACCAGAGGGCCTGGTCCCTCTGGTGACCTTACCCAAAGAACTCCCTCAGTGACTGGAGTGACCATGGTCCTGCATGGACCTTTCCTTGCAGCAGGCACCTCCTTCCTCCTGTTCATGTCCCCCAGTCAAGACCCCCCCAGGTTCTCTTTCTCTGAACCCCCTTGCGCCCCCTGTGCACCACCAACTCCATAGCTTTTGGTCCCAGGCCTTAGGGTCCCCCTCTCAACTCATGCTTTGTGCCCTGTACCCTGGGCTCTGCTTTATGATTTACATCCTTTTCTTATCTTTTTTTTTCTATAGTCCCCCTTGTCTGTATCTTTTTGCTTAAAAATTGCCCCCCATTGACCTGAAGACAGAACGCCCCAACTGGAGCAGTTGACCTGCAGTTCCTACACCCGATACAGACTTCCCTCCACCGGGCCATGTGTAGATAATGTCAGATGCCATCCCATGCGGCCATGCAGTTGGCCAGGCTCACGACCTAGAGAAGCCGCTGCATGGATTGCGCCACTGGCCCACCAAATGGACCTTCAAAAGAAAACCCCTTTTCCGGGGTGAAAAGCAGTGCCCCCAGAAATTTGGCCGCATGCAGAGAGCGAGCCCGCCCTCAGTCTCACGCCCACCTGGCCAACAAAACAAAGTGCTACCGAAGTGGCTAAGCCTTCTCTCTCGGAAGGTGCTGGCACATCAGTGTGCCTTCAACCCTTCAGTGCTCTGAAAAAAAGCCCCACAAACAACAAGGCACCAGCAAAACAAACAGTGGAACCCCCCACCGCCAAATGAGGCCGACGGACGGTGACCATGCATGGGTGCCCCCCACCCCCTGCTTGCCTGTCCCACTGAGCTTGCTGACAAGGTCCTGCTGAGTGGGAAGCCCAGAAAACCAAATAACCAGCATGGACCTGAACAAATGACCAAGAAAAACTCCTGTCCCAACTGTAAGCTCTCGGAAACATATCACATAAACATTTCTTTTTTTTTTTTGATTCAACAACCAAAGCATCCTATACTATATCCATGCTATGGTGAATAAAATAAATCAGTGCCAAATGGAGTGAAAACATCAGCCCTTCCTAAATTAAGGCCATGATGTCCTGCCACGTGGCCGGTAGGCCCCAGCCACACTAAACCATTTTAAAGCAGAGAAACTACATAAAATTACTCTAAATACAATTGCAAACTGCTAACCAGTTCAAGCCATGCAACAGCCAGAAAGAGAGCAGCACATAAATATCAATTAAAAGCAATCTTTACCCTAGGTCATGCCTCATAAAACCCTCAGGGCCTTGAGGCCCAGGCCCCAGAGTTGCAATACCTTACCTATTGGTGCAAATCAATCAGGAGAACTTGCCAATCACTTGCTGAGATCAACTTTAAATGAAAAATCCCAGCAGAAAGAGAGCGAGAGAGCTCAGCAACATGGGCTTATGAACCCCCTAAGGACCCCAGCAAGGACCCCTGCTGCCCCCACCCCGGACCAATCCTGTCTCCCCCAAGGAGTACGTATCATTACCTTGAACCTGCCACTCAGGACCTCACCTCTCCCCTCCCCTTTCCTTACCTGCTGTCAGTCATGACCTCATCTAGCTCTGCCCCTCCCTACCTATCTCTTCCCCCCAACCTCCAGTGTTTCTAGGCTTACATTTCTTCAGGAATGCCATCAGACAATTCTGGTTGCCTTTTATTGTCAACCCTATTTGTTGCATCTGATGTCACCACGTATCAGTGGGATTTTACTGTTGGGGTTAGGGTTAGGTTAAGGATTAGTGGTTGCAGTCATAGTAGTAGTAAAATAGCTGTATAGGGAGAGGTTGGGGTGGTGTGGGAGGTTGAGGTGACTTTTCCCCCCAAAAAAACAAGGTGCACCACAAGCCAGCATACTCTCGTGCTTACAAGTTCTGATAGTCAGCAATATGGCAGGTGAGATTTCATGGGTGAGATTTACTGTGAAATTGTGTCCACCATGATGATAATGTCTCAGAAACTATAGTCACTCCACTTTCTCCTTTCATTAGTATTTTTTATTTTTAAGGTTTTGGTGAATGAAGTTCAAGTTTCTTCAGTAAGGTATAGGGTTTGTTCTGTGAGCTGTATTTCATAATGTTTAGATTTTGTAATGAATGATTTTGTAGTTTTTTTTGTCTGTTTAGACTTCTTGAGCTACTGTAGGGCTTGAGTCACTGAAAGTGGTGGTAAACATGTGATTTGTGCATTGCTGGTCCACAGAGCTCTGCACAGTGTTACCACAGAGCATGCCCAGACACTATTGGTATTCTCTGTTAAGAGTCAGGTTGGATAAAGCATCTACTGGGGTTCATGGGAAATAGCAGTCCACGTAGGAAACACACATATCCCATATTCAGTAAGGGCTCACAGCCTATGGCAAAGAGGTCAGCTAGGCATGGACCAGCATTTTCCAGTCTAAGCTTTACTGGCCTCTGTGAGTGGAAGGTGGCAAGAAGCACTTATGACAGGGTTCTCCCTGTGTAAGATATGCATTCTCTGACAACCTCAGTCAAGTGTATGTGACTTCATGAATGCCATGTTAGGTGGCCACTCTTCCAGCATGCCCTTCAACTCCATCTGCAACATGCTGGGGACTGGGTGGGGGATACGTTCAAGACCACTGCAAGGTGATAATTATTATGCCCCTTAGGCCTCTCTAGTTCCCATCATACAGCAATGAAACAGTTCTATGTTAAAACAGCTAGAGAACAACAGTGAACACCATAACAGCAAAGCAAAATCAGTGCCAATTAAAATAGCGACCTGAACAATAGTGATAGTTACAATGGCTAACCGCACAAAGACGAGAACGCCACTGGGGGGGGAGAAGTTTGGGGGAGGCAAATAAATTATTCCTACTCAGGGGGACAAAACTCGGGGAGGGGGACACAGTCGGGGAGGCAGATTAAATATTATCACCCTGGGGGGATGCAGTTCGGGGATGGGGACAAAGTCTGGACAGGGGGCACAAGTCAAAAAAAAAACATGCCACACTGAAACTTGAAGCTGGGTCAGCTACATGTACCAACACCATTCAGAAACTGTCACTTTAACCTCTAGACCACACTGCTAGGATGATGAAGCAGTGCACATTCATGAACTTGCAGTGCCCAGCCTCACTGAAGACTACTACCTACATCGCTCACATAACCATTCGCTGTAATTACCTCTTGGCAGTATTGCATTTGCTGTTTTTCACTCGCTGTAATTCACTCACTCTTATTGATTTGCGTTTTTGACAGGATACCCAATGAAACTTAACAGTGCCTACACACCACACATCTATCATATATCCTGCATAACAGATTGAACAAAGCAAAATCATTTGTTTTGAGGGTGATTATTAAGATAGTTCACTTCCTGGGTGCTTAGCTGTGATTATTAAATGCAGAAGATTGTTATTTTTATTTACTATAAAACATCTTGACACCACTTTCTTGAGCATTGACTGTTGCATCTTGCAGCCACAGGGTGCATGTCCATGAGCTATGTGATTTCTGTATGGTAATCTCATAGGTTCTGCCCATCACGCAGATGATTCTTGACTACTGTACTATAATATTAATTGAACAGCATATATATAAGTTATGTCATTATCAGGTTTGAAAGTAGTCTGATCAATAGCAGCTGTGTGGCACATAAACAACTTTAGCCAAATTGTTGATAGGCAGATGGACAGACAGTAGCGTAATGGCATAATGCTCCATCTCTTTCTGGCAGGGAAATTATTATCGGTATTTAGTGGTCTGCTCTGCTGAATATCTTATTTTCCATTGAACTACATTGGAAAAATAACTAGCAATAAGTACTGTACCTCAAAGTTTAACACTTGATGTGTTGTGGACTGATGCATCAGTCCAGAATTCCAATGCCTACTAATTCTGTTTGCAGCCCTAGGGTTCAAACTAGATGACAAGATACAAAGCAGTAACAACGATACATGAAAAATAATAGAATGGGTGTTGCAAAGTATTGTGCTACCACAGTAGGTTAGTTATTACAGTTCAAATGGAATCTGGATCTGGAGAGATTACTAGGTCTTCAGGATTCCTCAAGCCTGGTGAAGTTCTTGCCAAGGGGTGTGTTGCATTGGCTGAGACCTATAATGTGGCCTTATCTGCTTTACAGGACTCTTTTGCACCAGTTCGCTCCCATCTTTTTGACTTTACACCAAGGCATACCCTGGTTTTCTGAAGAGCTTCAGGGTTGGAGGGTTCAAGGCAGGGAATTATAGCACAAGTGGAGGAAATTATGTTGATAAGCTTGCTTTTGTCAACCATTTGGAAGGCTAGCAGGAGGAAGACTCCACAGCATGGAATAAATACCACTCTATATTGATTGTGGGAGGAGAAAAACAGGCCTGGTACACTTTTCTGCATGGTAGACAATCTTGTCCTGACTCTCTCTAGTGCCAGGAGCCAGTCTCCCATGAGAGGTATGATCAGTTTATCAAGTTCTTTAAGAACAGCTTTGTCACCATATGGTACTGTATTGCCTCCATTGCTATTCAGACCAGCAACAGGGGCACAGGTTCAAAAAAAATGAGGGCTTTAGCACCATGGAGTGTGTTCCATCAGGTGTATGAGAGGGACATCTGCTAGGTGATCTCTGGCATGTATGGCATCACACGAAGTTCAGATCCTGCCTCATCTCAACTGCTCAAGGCTAAAATCAGGACTCTAGTGCCAGTCTTGGGGAGAATTGTCAACATTTCTTTGTGTATGGGTTTCTTACTCCTGTCTCTGAAAGAAACTATGGCAAAGCCTTTGCTCAAGAAGTCATGTTCAATTCAGTTGATCCCAACAGTTTATAGGTCTATATCCAACTTGCCCTTTCTTGCTAAATTTGTTGAGAGAGTGGTTGCTGAAGAATAAGTTGATGAACTGGAAAATAATAAAGTCTGAATAATTCAAATCTGGTTTCTGAAGGCATCATAGCACCAAGATTGCTCTGGTTAGAGCATGCAGTGTTCTCCTAATAAGGGATTAAGGGGATGTGTCCATTTTCATGCTTCTTCACCTGTTATCCATTTTTAGCACCATGGGCAGCTGGGAACTTGGGTAGCAGGCTAGGGAGAAATGAGGGATTCAGTGGGACTTTCTTAAATGGTTCTGGTCATTACTCATGAAGAGGGACCAACTGTAGGTGCTTGGCCCATACAAGTCACAGCTGACTGTCATGAAGTGTTGAATTCCCCAAGAATCTGTTCTCTTGCCCATGTTGTCCATTGAATATATGCTATCACTTGGGAGAGCATAATGCACAAAAGTGTTGGCTTTAATTGTTATGGAAATTATACCAAGCTGTTTATGTCTTTGCTCCTGGCGGACTGGAATTGGTGCTATTGTTAGAACATTGTCTTTCAGAGAACAGCACTTGGATAGTCTCCAACTTGCTGACACTCACCCTGGGTAAGATGGTATACTGTCAAGAGTGCACCGAAAGTAGAACATTGTTATATGGGCGTCAGCATGAGCACGTGAGTCTAATAAGCATCAGGGATATTGCAGCGTGTGTTACTATGAGTGTGTTGAGGGTTGCGGCCATTACTGTGTATGTGTGCTGCCCTCCAACATGTGCTGGCTGGAGATGATTATATAAAAATACCAGCGGGTGTGGTGGGTGATGCCCTTCACAATGGGGTGCGGGGGCAGAGCCCCCTGCATAAAATCACGGTGACAAGAGCTGCTTCTGCTCCTGCAATTCATGCGGTCTTCTGTGCATGGTGACACAATTTCATGCCACTGAACTGACTCTCAGCATTTTGGTTATGCTCTTTTTTACAGCACTATGTTCATATTAGCCCTAAAGTGGGGGACCCGTGCAAGACAGTACAGTTAGCTTCATTTATCGGCACTCCAGTGTAGCCTCAATCTTCCCCATATTTGATGTGGTTATTCTTGAGGTTGTTAGGGATGCATATAGTGTGGGAGATGTCTTTGATGGTCTTCTGATATTTTGGTATGAAGTGTCATCTGTCATCGTGGGCTGTTTTTAACTTCTTGCTCACATTGCCAGACTTCACTCTTTCTTGACTCTGCCGAACTGCGCATTCTGGTGCGGACTTATGTCTCGAGACTAGGCAACTGTAGAGTGATCGAGAAGGACTTGCCTGGTTGTGAAATTCACCACATGCAGCTAGTTCAGAATGTTGAAGCAAGGCTAATGACTTTGTACAGAAGTCAGAACATGTCACACCCTCTCTTCGAGCTTCAGCATGACTGACAATAAGGTGGGGGGGTGACCTATAGGGTTCTTTTACTCCTCTTTAAAACCCTGAACAAGCTGGGCCCCCAGAACATCCATGATTGCCTGATCCCTTAAACACCAGCCAGGGAGACAAGGTCCTTGGGCTAGGAGCTTTGTGTGTGCAGCTATTTAGGATAAAATCTTCTGGAAATTGTGCATTTGGGGTGATGACCCTAATCATCTTGAACTCTTTGCTCTTGGACATTTGGTTCTTCTCAACTGAACATCTCTTTAACTTCAAAGTAAAGCACTACTGGATGGAAAAAGGCTTTTTGTTTAGGTTTACATTATTTCTGAAACTTTTTATAAAGTCATATTTTATCTAGATTTTCTGCACTATATGCACTTTCATAATTGCTATTGAATGTTAATTTAATGTTACTATTTTTGTGTAGTTTTTTATTGCCCCCCCCTCTTTCTGGTTCTTTGTATTTTAATAGTTTATGTCAGTGCCCTCAGCACTGGAAAGGTACACTCTCAAATAAATCCTACTACTTAAAAAGAAGAGTTCTCCTCTTTAAATATCTTCAGTCTTTAACTTATATATTGTCAGATCTGTCATCAAAGCAAAAAAGGAAAATCTCATGGTGAAGGACAAAGACAGCATCTTCCCATCTTTTTTTTTTATTTGTATTTCGTACCCGATCCCCCCCCCAGTTTTTATCCCATCCCTGTGTCCCGGCCATGTGCACACATGTGGAGGCATGCGCACAACCCGGTACTGAGGCACCCACCCTCTACTATGTCACCTGCCCACCTTCCTTGCCCTCTGACCTCCACCCGGGGGCAATAGACCTATGGTGGGTGTCAGGGATCCTCCCCAGGAGAGGAGAGCTACCTTTCAGCTGCTCAACTGTGCTTCATCCCTCCCTATCCCCTGCCAGCTCCCGACAACATTAGCTCATTCCCAAATCCAGGTCACCAATGTGATGAGAGGTAGGGCATCCAGCACCTTAGCCCTCAGCACCACCAGGCCGGCCCTTCCCATGTTTTTTAACATTTAGATTTTAGTAATTACAAGAAGGCATTAAATGCCTACATCACAATTCACAAGGGAGTTTGCCAGATTAAAGGGCAAGCCTATTTGTCACATGACATCCTTCCAGGAGAGGCTCAGTCCTGGGGGAAGTGGGGGATGGGGGAGGGTGAGTAGCAGGAAGAGTGGTGAAGACACAGGAGGCAAGGCGCAAGGTGATTGGGGGAAAGAAGAGAGAGAGAGAGAGGTCAAGTAAAGGGGATTTAAAAAGGGGCTCCTGGGAGTGAGGAGCTCTCTTTTTGCTAGCTTGGTAGTTTTGCCCACCCACACTCCCTAGTAACTGGACAGGGAAAGGGAAAATAAGAGGGGGAAAGAAGGGAAAGAAATAATAAGGGGGAATTAGGGAGAGGGAGGGGTAACCTGGCCTGGGTTTACACCAAGGCTGGGAGGACGGACGGGCTCTGGAAGTGAATACCTGGAGGGTCCCTAAATCAGGAAGAAAAAGGGTAGGTGTGTACAAACATACCTGGCAAGAGAGAGAAATTAGGAGAGTGGAAGAAAATGACCCAGATCTATGTCTGGAGGGTAAGGGAGATAAACAAAGATGAGGGAGGAAAATGGCGGCAGATGTACATCTGGGGGCCATGGACGGTGTATCATATTATAATTAAAAATTAATGCATGATAGGGAGTGTGTTGTGCTGGGATAATGTCATGCCTGGGGTGGTTGGGCACAAGGCCACAGGCCGAGTGCGTCCAATGCCCCAGACGTGACATTATCGCAGCATAACACACACCCTGGAGTGCATTATTTCTATTATACAATGGCTCATTTTTTAATAGGAAAAGGAAAAAGCGGAAAGAGCATTTTGGGTCTCCCCTCCATTTTTTGTATGTGGAGGTATAAGTTTTAATAAAAAAGTCTGCTATACTTTTCCACCAGTAGGGGGAGCTGGTATCTGAATGATCAAGTCCCCGATGGCTTACCATTGTTTCACTGTTCTGCTGCTGTGACTTCTGACATCTGCCCCCTCCCGTTCTTTTGTTAAATTGGTATGCATTTCAAGTTTTTTTTTTTATTGTCTGAATTGTGTCTGTAAACTGTTCTGCATCTCTTCTGGAGGACACAGTACTGTGCAGCCACTGACAGGGTTTCGGCATAGAGGAGGACACTAAATCGCCGTTTGCTGTCACTGAAACTTTCTTCAGTGAGTACATGTGGAGCACAGCAGGGGTGAAGGATCTCTGTTAGGGTTCATTTTAGCAAAGAAAGTAGATTTTGTTTTGAGACTTCTTTTTCTCAGAACTGAGCAGCTTCCGTGAAATGCCCGATAGGTAGTTACTGTCTACAAGGTTCATAGAAGCTGCAGTGAGGGGCATAGATCTGCAATCCTAAAATAGAGCTGGTGAGCCGATTGCCTTACGGGGACCGAGAGACTTCTACTAATTAACATACCATCGGTAAGTCACTTGGTCCTGCTGCTTAGCAGGGGAGAAAGCTTTCACCTTAATACTAGAACAAAGTTGCTCCTATTCTTTTAAGCTCTGTATGCTTATCTACTGCCTGTAACCAGCACTCGTTGTTATAGTCCAGCCTGTAGCGGACTTAAATGTATTGTAGCACGATTCTTTTCTGTAACTCCTATGTACTTCTCAGTATGTGGGTCATGCCTAGAAATGAGCCTTGGTTCAGCGCCTTTCCTGGTCAACAAATTTTAAATAAATAAGTAATTCAGAGTGGAGTGGAGGAGTGCAAGGCTTGCGCACATGGCACCGCAATCACTCCTGTGTTTTCAGCAGTTTCTGAGAAGCCGCTTGTTAGGACTGTTTTACTGGTAAAAATAGTGGTTTGCTGGCTGCTTTTCAGTGGCAATTTGGGGTCCAATACAAAAACTGTCATGTAGTGAACAGTTGGGGGGGGACAGGAATCACTGACATGTTTCAGAGAAAAGAGTGTGAAGCTGATCCTGGTGTCTGGCAAGGAAGGCAGTAGGTCAACCAATTGCGGTTGTGGAGTAATTCATTTTCACATTTGATGTGGTCTTTTGTGTGTTGGGACTAGATCCGTGATGTTGTACTGGGATAACATCACGGGTTCCATCCCAAACTGACCAATCAGAGGCCACCATTCTTTCTTGCCATTGTATAATGTATCACAAAGCATCATGGGGTATGGACAATAAATAAACCAGGACCCCAGGTGTACACCTGGGGGGATGGAGGAGATGGACTTGTGTTAAAGAGATATGTATACAATGATACATTTGGAAAATGAACACATGGCAACTTTGTGGGAAGTGGAAATGTGTGATACAGCAACCTTATGTGAATGTATAAGACTGTAAAATGGGATATGTGAGATATGTGAAGTTTGGGCTGTAATCAAGTTTTATGGATAATAAGTACTGCTGACTGAGCACCCATAAAAGATGTGGAGTGCATTTACTGGGGGGATGGCCCAATGATAAGGGGGTTTGCCAGAGTGAAGATCAAGCCTATTTGTCCCAGGGCTTCCTTCTAAGAGAGGCTCAGTCCTAGGGGAAGGGGGGAAGGGGTGGTAGTGTTAGGAGGATGAGTGGCAGGGAGAGGGGTGGAGATACAAGAGGCAAGGCACAAGGTGACTGGGGGAGAGAGGAGAGGAGAGAGAGGGGTCGAGCAAAGGGGTTTAAAAGGGGCTTCTGGGAGTGACTAGCTCTCCTTTTGCTAGTTTGGTGGTTTTGCCCACCCACTCCCCCTAGTAGTGGGACAGGAAAGGGAAAAGAAGAGGGGGGGGGAGAAGGAAAAAGTGGGAATTAGGTAGAGGGAGGGGAATATGACCTGGGTTTACACCAAGGCTGGGAGAATGGAGAGACTCTGGGGGTGTACACCTTTGAGGGTCCCTAAACCAGGAAGAAGGAGGGTAGGTGTGCACACAGATACCCAGAAAGAGAAGGAAATGAGGAGAGTGGAAGAAAATGACCCAGATATACATCTGGGGGCCAAGGAAGATGAACAGAGATAAGGGAGGAAAATGGCCCCAGATGTACATCTGGGGGCCACAGATGGTGTATCATATTATAAGGAAGTATCATAATGTATCACAAAGCATCATGAAGTATGGACAATAAAGAAACCAGGACCCCAGGTGTATACCTGGGGGGATGGACGAGATGGAATTGTATTAAAGTGATATGTATACAATGATGCATTTGGAAAATGAACAAATAGCAAGTGGAAATGTGTGATATGGCAACCTTATGTGAATGTATAAGACTGTAAAATGTGATATGTGAGCTATGTATAGTTTGGGCTGTTATCAAGTTTTGTGGATAATAAATACTGCTGACTGAGCACCCATAAAAGGTGTGGAGTGCATTTACTGGGGGGATTGTCCGGGGACAAAGAGGCTATTTTGTGACCAGAAGAGTGACTTTCAAGATTAACTATTCTGACCACGAAATCATGACTGTTAGAACAACACTATTGAGTTTCCTTGCAGTATTAAGTTAATATGAAATTGCCAGTGCTGGAAAGTTTACTGGTTCTATATAATAGATATTCTAAAGTACCTTAGCCTCATGCAGAATCAATCCTTGAGCTCTTGTTGAATACAGATCTCCTTGTCTGCCAGCTTTGACTCCGGTTTTGTGATGTGGGTTGCTTCCACCAGGAGAGTAGTTGGTGCCATGGAACTGTTTCATTCAAGAACTAAGTTGCGGTAGGATGACTATCCTGATCTCCAGCAGAGAAAGTCCTGTGCAATTTTTTCATATTCTATTTTAGCCCCCTCTTGATTTTGGTAATGACCAAGTTTATCCTCATACCCTTCTTACCCTCCTCCCATCCATCTTTGGCATTTACTTCTGCCTCCAGGTGCTAGGGAATATCACACTCAGCAGCACCCCTTGTTAGCTCATCAAGTGTGAGAGAGCAGAGCAGCCAGTTGGGAGGTCAGGGCATGAGAGTGCTGGGTTGCCATCCTGCTTGTTCTTGGGATTTCTCCCTGCTTTCTTGGTTACTCCCACAGGATACTACTGACTCAGAGCTCTAAAGTACACATGCACATGTAATGCGGAGACCACACATTGAAGTCAGGCAGGCAGCTTACCCCCCTTCCAATATGGCTTATCTACTGCACTATCTGTGATCTCCCAGGTGCAACCTACCCTGCCTGGAAGAGAGTATCTTCTGGGATAGTTGAGCCTACTCCAACTGGTATCCAGGGCTCCCATCTCAACCTGGGTTGCCAGAGTTGCAGATGGTGGCTTTACTGCCACACCACTGGGCCACCAATCTTGTGAACTTTTATCTAGACTCACCCAGTCTTCTCACTTTGTGAATAAGAAGTAACCCAGAAGGTGTACAATCACGACTATTTATGTTAAGTAAACAAGAATAATTGCTTTCATTTTCCCCTATTTTAAACTAGAGTTGTGTGGAGATAGTGTACTATCTAAGCTACCAGGATATCCAAATCCACAGATACAGTATGGTACAATTCAAATGTATCCAATCCTGCAAGCTCTGGTAATGGATTTATTCAGGGAGTGCTCTGTTCCAGATCTATAGGCATTTCATACTATCCATACTATCTAAAACTGAATGGATAATATGCATAAAACCCTAATTTAAACAGTTAAACTGTACAAAAACAAATATGCTCTAATCAAAATATACCAAGGTGGAAATAACTATACAAATTACTGGAACTGAGGAGATGTACAGTACAAGCATATTTGCATTTACAGTAGGCCTTAGAGTGAAATTGTTCTAATTACAGTACACAAGGGCATCGTTACAGTATAAAAAATTCTGGAACTTTATAGCACACCCAAGTGCATTCTTACATTTTGAGTCTGTGGCAAAACCAAAGTTTGAAAATAGGGTCCTCAAGTTGCAGAGACTATAGTCATGCAGTTATTATAAACATTATTACAAAGTACTACAGTCACACTAAGTGTTACACTATGTGATTTAATTTTAAAAAAGGAGCTACATCTAAGTGTATAAAGGACACTGGATCGTTGTGCTACTGTAAAACCCTGTGTGCATACAGTACTTTATGATTATATTTATTGAAAAGGAATGTGTGGAGAGTAAAGAGAAAAATCAATATTTTCCTCAAGCTATGTTTCCCTTAGAAGAAAATAACAGAATATACCCATGGTCTTGTTTATATCTTCAAACACCCATGGTATAATTCCCTTCAGTGCACAGCATAACAACCAGGCTGCCATACGTTAACCTCGTTAATTTTTTATTGTCCTGCAGTAGGCAATGCACTGTTGTGGATTCTTCATTCAGCTCTGAAGAGAACAGAAACTGTTATGCACTGCATAATAATTCTTGTATTTAGCAGTACTGCTAAACTATTACACTTATGCATTTAGTTTCTGCCTCAACCAACCACTGATGAGGCTCCCAAATGATAGTGAATATCAAATACATTATCTTTTTAAAAGTTAAAAACAAAATGACACAATTACCCTGTTTTTTTTTTTTGGGGGCAGAATTTGTGGTTAGCAAAACATCTAAAAATGTTTGAAAGAATTTCCAACTATCAGAAAAATATTATACTCTGTTGACATACCTCTTAAAGAGACAGAGGAAAGGCGATGTGATTCTGAAAACAAATCTTTTTACTATCAGCAAAGCAGTGTTATCCTTGTAAGTGGAGAGATATGTGGAGTTGATTAGTCAAACTTGCAGACACTCTTAATCACATTGTATAGTTTGCAGGTGACAGCCATAAAATGCGAGTTTTGGAAAGCCGCAATATGGACATCAGCTAAGGACCCTAGGAGCTTCTGGAGGAATATTAAAAACATTGTGAGTGGTTCCTCCACCTTTGAGGCTCCTGATATGCTTATTGAGGGTGCCAACTGCACTAATCCGCTGACCATAGCAAATGCATTTAACTCGCATTTCTCAGACCTGTCTGCCTTCACTTCATTATTCTTCTCCAATGGTAGTGACAGACCTGTCCAGACCCCTTCATCTCAACCAGTTCCTTCCCCTCATCCTCTGTTCTACTTCAAGGCTGTAACAGTGCATGAGATGCAGAGATTGCTCTCTGGTCTCTCCCCCTTTACTAGTGCAGGTCACGATGGTATGGGACCAAAGCTTCTCTATCTTGCTGCTACCTACGTTGCCTCCTCTGTGGCCCATATGGTCAACCTATCCCTAGCCACTGGGGTTATTCCTGACCTGTGGAAGGTGGTGAGGGTTGTGGCTATACTCAAATAGGGCAACCCTAGGATCCTAGATAATTATCGGCTGATTGTCATCCTGCCCGCTATCGGTAAGCTTCTTGAGAGAGTTGTGGAGGGGCAACTCACAGACTATATCCAGTCTCATGAGCTATTATCTCCCTCGCAGCATGGCTTCCATAAAGGTCATAGTACTACTTATGCCCTTGTCACTGTCACTTCTGGGATAAGGGCTGCTATGGACCAGGGCAGACTTTCTGGGGCCATCTTTATCAATCTCTCTAAGGCCTTTGATCTAGTTGACCATACCTTACTATGTGTGCAACTTAGGACATTGAGTCTGTCCCCACCTGCACTTAGGTGGTTTCACAATTATCTTCAGGGCAGGCAGCAACTTACTAAATATAGTAAGATGCTCTCTGACACCGATGCTGTGTCCTCAGGGGTTCCCCATGGGTCAGTCCTTGGTCCCCTGCTCTTCTTCATATTCGTCAATGACCTCCCCTCCTCTGTTGCCTCTTGCAAGGCCATCCTGTACGCTGATGACCTCGTTATTTTTACTCATGCCCAGGACATCGGGGTCATTAATCACCAATTGAGTTGGATATCGTCCCACAGGTTGGTCCTCAATCTTAGAAAGACTCAGGCCATGCTGTTTGGGTCCCAGGCTAAGTTAAAGGCCTCCTCAATCCCCTTGTGCATCTTGGGGATTGATGGTGTTCCAGTGCTCACCACCAACTCTGCCAAATATCTTGGGGTGACACTTCACCCTCAGCTCGACCTTGGTCACCACATCCATAATGTGTGTCGGGCTGTTAACTGGAAATCGGGACTGGCTAACAGGGTGAGGAATAATCTTACCTTGGCTGCTCGCTTTGCACTGGCCAGAGGAGTGCTCCTCCCATCTCTATCCTATGGGCTTCCTTTGTTTAACTGTACTATCAAGGCTCACCTCACTAGGTGGACCATAGCCTACAATAATATCTGCCGCTTTGCTCTCGCAGCCCCTCGTCTCACTCACCATTGTGATCTGTACAGCAGGCTAAACTGGCTCTCCCCATCCAACTACATAAACTTTGTCTTGGGCTGTTTCACGGGCAAGGTTCTGGGCTCTGGCACCCCCTCTGGATTGGTGGAGCTTCTTGTGCCGGCTGCCTCCACTCCCTACTCCCTAAGATCCCTGGGTCCTGCTATCCTCAAGGTTCCTGTGACACACACCCAAATGGGGGATAGGGATTTTGCATCCTGTGCCCCGGGACTATGGAACTCTTTTCCTGTCCAGGTCAGGTCTGCCCCTTCCCAGGCATATCTACGAACCTCCCTATGGAAGCACTTGAAGCTCTCCTCAGTATGCGACTGTCTCAGACCTCCCTGAGTACTCTGGTCCCTGCACAGTACTGGAGCACAGTATCTCCTGTACCTGGATCCGGCCCTACTGTTGTTGCCTACCCATCTGGGTGTGGACCAGTGTATGTTGTGTGTATACTGTATATTCTTGCTAGGCATATTGCTGTAGAAACTGTACTGCTACATGTTCACAATTAATGGTGTCCACTGCTGTAATCTGAGCTATCCCACTATGTATGTTATGTCTCTCTGACTTCAGTGTATGTATGCACATGCCTTATTTGCATCAATTTGTACTCTGTATGTTCTTTTATTCTCCTGTACCTTCCCGAGTCGTACCTGAAAATAGGCATATGTTTTGTCTAGTGTACTTACCTGGTTTCAAAAGCTAAATAAATAAACAAATGAAAGAATTATAATTACATGTTACATGTTTTTACAGCCCAAAACCTGGGCTGTAACTTTTCAGTTTTACAGCACATGATAATTTATGACAGAGAAACAAATAGCTGCAGATAATCAGTGAAAACAAATATTTTAATTTTATTCTGTACTGTGCTGCTTTTGTGGTTATACTGACTGGGTGGAAGAGCAAAACAGTACACTATCTACCTTTAAAATGAGAGATGACAAGACGAAAACATGGGAAGTACAGTAACTAATTTTTTATACACATTTAGTATGTGATGCCTGGCTAAACCACTTGAGTTTTGCTCTCATGGTTTAAATTTTATTACACACCTTGGATGTGTAAAAAAAAACTTATTACAGACTACTCCCCATGTATTAGTCTAGATACATCATAATGTACTGTAACTGACATACAGAGACACTGTGTCGCAGGAGTGCAGAAAACAATCAGGGCACTGATCTTACCTGCTTTAATTTTGTTTTGCTTCATGGCATCTAAATGTACTCAGAAAGCATACATTGTGTTTTTGCCTCAGGCCCCTAGTGTCAAAGTGCATCAGTTCTTTCACAGAGCCACATAGCACTGGCATGACATGTGAAACTGCCCAGATCTACAGCAGTTTACACTTCAAATGCTTCCTTGTTATTGAGCCCAGACAAGATCTTTAAACATTTCACTACTGAATCAAAATAAGTTTGCTGCAGTAACTGGTTTATTAGATCTGGCAGTTCACTTAAAAACTCTTGATAAAAAAATGCCGTATTTCCTTTGCAATGTGGAATTTGTTTTGCAGGACAATCACTACATGGCAAAACAAAGCAATCTCCATAATACATCTTTTTATGTCTTGATTATGGAATTATTTTTATGTTGCATGTGTGTAGTGCAGTGTTAGACAGTACTGAGTCCAGTATATAGATTTTGAATATTACATTTTATTAGACTGATAAAATGTTTCTATAAAAGCTTTCCAGACCCTAAGGTCCTCTCCTAAAGTGTTGAAGAAGGGACCTTGGGGTTCTTAAAAGCATGTGTGAAAAACATTTGTCTTTGTAACAAGTAAGCAATAACACATGACAGGATAGGGGATTATTAGGGATTAATCCACACCTCGAATGCTTTGCGAGGCACAAGGCAGCAGACCAAGTGTCTTTACAGCACCCAGAATGTGGATTAATCCCCAATAACCTCATACCCTGGAGTGGGTTACCATGCTTATAACATGGGTTATGTTAAAAAAATTGTATTTTTTTCCATATTTGAATAGGGAAAAAGAGACTGTATACTGCCGACTTGAGAAGTAATCCATATAAATAATTTATATGTGTGTTATTTTATGGACATTGAAATGACAGAAAGATACTCCTGAAATGCTTTCTGACATTTCCTGTCCATAAAATAATTTAGGTGTCTTTCTTGATGACTTTTCTTGTCTCTGTCTCTGCTCGCAGTGCACTCTGTCTTTCTTGGTGCCTGTCTCTCTGTCCCCGCAGCATACACTGTCTGTCTGTCTGTTTGTCTGTCTGTCTCTCTCTCTCACTCTGCTGAAGCAGTCTGACAGAATACTGCAGTAAAAACAAGTAGCTGTGAAGCATCACTTCTTTGCATGCCCTCTCTGGCTCTGTGTGTCATGTGTCTGTCTCTCAAGAAGTCGGGATTGGGGATTGACAGTCATGTGTGACAGTGAGTACACAATTATCACCGTGGTCTGCATTACTTCAGTGGCAAGTCAGTAATGCACTGTGAATGTTTACTCTGAGCACCATGCTATTCAGCAGTTTTGAATGGAGATCATGGGGGGGAAGGGGGTTCCAAATGGATGATACCCTCTTTGCCAACTCTGGAGCACAGGGAGGTAATATTGGGGGGAGTGGTAACAGTACTGGAGGACAGCCTGTCAGGAGCTACAAGTGTAGCTCATGATGAGGTACTGCTCTAAGCACCATGCTATTCAGCAGTTTTGCATGGAGATCTTAGGGGGAAGACCCAAACTGACGACAGCCTGTTTGCCAATACCGGAGGATGTGGAGGTAAGACTGGGGGTTGGGGAGTGGTAACAGAGGACAGCATGTCAGGAGCTGCAGGTGTAGCTCAGGACACAGCACTGCAGTGGGTCAGCCAACCACACTGCAGTTCTCTCTCACTTTTCAATTCTACAATGGCTGCTTTTCTGCTCTGATTTTGGCAGCAGATAACAAGTGCCACTCTTCACTGGGAAACTGCTTGCCAGTGATGCACAGCAACTGTGCATTTATTAGCAGCTAATACATGCTCACTTGATGGTGTTTCTCCAGTTGGCTGTCTTTTTTTCCTACCCCATGTTATAAAAGGAATTATCCAAACACTACATAAGGGATTCCTGTACCAGCTGCAAATATTGTCAAAGTTGTAACAAACTTACCTTTTTTAAAGAATCACCATTTGGGGGTGGAAGCACAATAATGTATTTATAATCCAATTTGGATACATCTAGACATAGAGGGATACTGTTTGTGGTTCAGTGATTATGTGAACTCATCAAAAATATTGAGGTAAGCAGACTAAAGGTCCATCTGGTCCATCACCCACTTTCCAGTGAATACAGCAATGATCCACTTTAGCATCTATAGAAATATTTAGTTTTATTTTAAAGATGCTGTGACCCCTGTCATAGTGGGCACCCCTTGGATAAATTGAAATCCCTTCCCCAAGTAGTTTATATGTTTTGTATAATGTCCAACATGCTGCTTGGCTGGCTATAACAAAACTAAGAATACATTTACAAAATGAGAGGTCAGTTTTCATATCAGAATAACAAAAGTTTGTATCTGCTTTAGCAGCCCCCTTCTAAGATATATTTTGCAGCAGATAGCATGAGGTAATTTGACCCTGCAAGAGAGTTTAAGAGAGCACAGAATGTTCTGAAATTCGGCTATGACCTTTAACAATGTTGTAAACACGTTATGTAATGTTCTCCAGGTGGCTGCCAAATAACTGCTCCCTGTGGTGCAACAGTGGCCCCTAGTGGCTAGTTTTATGTTATGTCTACTGTTAATCAAAAGGCAGGGGAAAACTGTTTTTCCAACTTTTAATGAACTTATAAAAAGCCCTACGTCAGTGCTGAGAGAGAATAGATAGGAAGGTCAGTTGTATACTGACTGAGGAAGGTGGAAGACCTCTTGGTAGTGTGTGTTTTCATACTGTTTGATTTATGCTAGGCTGAAGAAAAGCCTTAGAAACTAATGAAGCTGAATGAGGGACTTCCGGTGACGTCACCAAGATGGTCGGACACTAACTCCTGCTGTTCTGCAGATCTACCTCCCTAATCCAATGGCATCCCTCCATTAATTGCTTGATCTTCTCCATAAAATAGAGCTCCTTCTCTACTAGAGATGGCCGGGAAGCAGTCATAGGGTAAAGGCTTGAAATCCTTAGATAAAATGAAGCAGCTTGTCTTAGAATTTGCGACCTTACCCCAATGCAGATGCATGCCCTTGGAGTCCTCAATCGATCTGGACACTGAAGACATAAATTTCCTGGAGAACACAGCACAAACTTTGCAATGTATTCTAGTCACGGTGAACAAAATTGACTCTTCCCTAGCGGACCTCAAGCAGGATGTCCGCACCTTGGGTAAAAAGTCTCTACAAATGCAGCCAAGGTTACCACAATTGCCAAAGCACAGGACAGTTCTGAGTGTTTGATCCTGTATCTGCTTCAGCATGATCGGGAAGTGCAGCACTGACTGGAGGATCTGGAGAACAGATCAAGACACAACAATTTTGGGTGCACAGAGTCCCTGAGGGGTCTGAGGAGGGGTTTGCTATGTCTATGGACTTCATTCAGCAGCTACTGTGATCTACCCTGTCCTTATCCTCTGACCTGAATATAGACATAGATCAGTGGCCAAGCCATCAGACCCTTCTGCACATCCCAGATCATGGATTATTCATATGGTCTATTTCCAAAGCAAAGATCTGATCCTCCAAGAAGTGTGGAGACATAGAAATCTACAGTATAAGGGTGCCCCCATCTTCTTTGATCAAGATTTCTGTACAGTGCTGCAAGATGAAAGACAGCGAGTTCGAGCAGTGATCAGGGAACTTAAAGGTAAAAAAGATATTAAAGCTCAGTTGCTATTTCCAGCTTGAATAAAGTTATATCTGGATTCTGGAATCAAAATATTCCCCTCCCTGGTAGAGGCCATGCCCCTGCTGCAAGAACTGGGCATCACATTACTTGACTTGGAAGTAGAACAATTAGAACAAAAGCTCATCAGCAGAGCATGGAGTGTGGTCTCAAGAGCGCAAAACAAGCAGTGGGTCTTCCCCGGGGTGATCCCACATACAGCCACAATAGACATTGCCAGACTGCTACGGCAAGTGGATCAGCAAGCCCTGGACCTGAAAACTACCTCATCCCCTGCTAAGTCTCTGAAATAATGATGGTAATGTGGGGGTTGCCCAGAGAGGGCAGGAACTCTAACTAATGGCTCTGAGCCTCACCAGGACATTTACTGGATTAGTCAGTGAAAAACTGCAGTGACAGGTAACTTTATATTTGGGATGGGTTAATAATTCCTAGCATCACCATTTCTATTGGGTTAGTATTCCTGGTGGGGTCACCTACTGCTGGTTGGTCGGGAGCAGGAAAGGGGGGAGGAGTCTCATTGCATACATATAATGTATGCGGTAAGCATTTTCAACTAGATTCAGCTCTAGAAAAGGACTTGAAGTCAATTGTCCTAATGGCCCTCAGATATAAGGGGAGGAGAGGTGCACCCCCATATTTACTTGCGGCCTGTTTCGCCCAGTAGGCCCCTCATATGCCTTAGACCTGCAACGGACCTTAGGAAATGCTCTGATTGAATGGGGACTTGTATGGGGTGGGAGGGGGGGGATATCTGTAGTAGTGGATTTCCAAGTGTTAGATCAGGGAGGTAAGGCTTTAAACTGCAAGTTGAGAGCTTATTGCACCATTCTCTCCTGCCTACTACTGCACCCTCCATTACTGTAGATATACGAGAATTCATTTTGATCTAAGAGGGTATGTAACCAAGAGTGCAGAAAGAACTCTGGAATCAATAGGATATTAGGGTAGGGATTGCCTAATAAGAATATTTCAATTTTGAATGGGGGGAGGGGGATCTGCGGAAGTGTTGAGGGGGGGAGGTCCGCATTTGCTCCTAGTTAATCCTTTTTTCTTTATATAATAATTTGGTGGCAGGTTTGGAGTGAGTACTAGCACTTCCATTGGGAGTTACCTTTTGTGCCACTCTCCCCTAACTCATAGGGGCTACTCTAGGGTCAAAGTATTGACCACCTACAGTTAAATACTGTAGGACTTCTCATGGAGGTCCCACAAAGCTTTGTTTTTTATTTCTCTTTTAACATTTAAAGTTCTAAAAAGTTGTTAACTTACTGTTTGTTAATGTTGTTATACTATTGTTACACTGTTCTTACTGTTTCTTATAATAAGAATGGAAGTCTGGAATTACTTTCTATCATTAATAGACTTCACTGTGGGGGTTCACTTGGGAGGGATAATATTTGGGTTGTTATGACGAAGCTTAAGCTGAGGTACTGAATGAACACTTTAAAATGGTGCACTTAAATGTTGTATCATATAATGTTAAAAGGGGTAATTCCCCTGTTAAAAGAGCTAGGCCATTAACAGAATTAAAGCACCTAAATTGTGACATGGCATATTTGCAGGATATGCACTTATCAGAACTAGAGCATGCTAAGCTAAGACAAATGTGGGTGTGACATATAACAGTGTCCCTGCACCCAGTTGTGAAAATGGCTGGGGTAGCGATACTCATTAAGCAAAATACACCATTGGTAATACAGGATGTAGAGAGTGGGTTTCAGGGTCACTATATCAGAATCACAGGACTATTGCAGGACAAGATACTTCATCTGGTCAATATCTATGCCCTGAATGTGGGAACAGAAAAATTCCTTTCAGATGTTTTGCATAAGTTGGCAGTTTTAACCCAAGGCCAGCTACTACTTGGGGGAGATTTCAATACAGTCTCCTGTCCCAGTCTAGACCATTCCTCAGGTGATACCTCTATAAATAAAATTTCCACCAGAACACTTAAAGCCTTGGTGTCCAAGGCTGGCACGGTGGAGAGCGCATCATGGGCAAGAAAGAGAGTACTCCTTTTATTTTCATGCTCAGAATTCATACTCACGCATTGATCTATTCTTTACTTAAAAGACAGACCTCCACATGTTCACTACTTCCAAAATCCACCCTATAACTCTATCAGACCACGGACCAATTTCTCTCAAACTGATATAGGGGGTAGAAGACAGACTTTCTGTCTGGAGACTAAATGTCTCTCTGCTAAATGACACAAATTTTATCCAACAATTAACCCAAACAGTGAAAAATTTAATGCTGGATTCCCCAATGGAGGACTGCTGTCCTCTCCTTTGGTGGAACACCTTGAAAGCCGTTACCAGGGGATAAATAATTAGCTTTGCCTCAGCTAGAAAGAAACAAACAAGGTTGAAGGTAGTAGAGGTGAAGGTTAAAATTGCAAGTCTGAAGGCCCTACACAAACAAAACCCAAGAAAGACAAAAATCCTGAAGTATTTAACCAAAATCCACTCTGAACTCCACGAATGGGAACATAAGAAAGCAGAGGGCCTCCTTCACTTCTCTAATAAAAAGTACCATGAAGTTGGGGGGAGGGCAGCAAGACTGTTGGCCTTTTGGCTACGCAAAAAACAAGCTGACAGGCATGTACTGAACATAAAAGATAAACATAACCCTGGCAAAATGGACCAAACCTAGAGACATAGCTTCTAAGTTCCGGGCCTTTTACAGAGACCTAATGCAGAAGATAAACAAGGGCATGTGGTGGCGGAGAAATTGAAAGACTTTCTGAATTCCCTATCACTTCCTTCGCTGCTCCTTGAGGCACAGGAAACCCTATCGATGCCCATTTCAGAGCAGCAAATCACACAGGCAATAATTGGGCTCCAGGCTGGCAAATCACCAGGCCCTGACGGGCTATCAGCTGAGTGGTATAAAAAGCTTAGAAAAATCCTGGTTCCCAAACTAGCGGTGGTCTTTAATTCAAGTATAGAGGAAGGTAGATTCCCGGACTTCTGGGGGGAAGCCCTGGTCACAGTCATTCCCAAGCCAGGAAAACCTACCATCTACTGTGAGATGTATAGACCTGTATCCCTGCTTAACCAAGATTTCAAAATCCTAACAAAAATTTTAGCCACTCGATTGCAAAAACATATAGAGCTGCGGGTGCACCTGGATCAGACAGGTTTTATCCCACACAGGCATTTATATGACAATATTAGAAAACTGCTTAATATTATGGTCAATAAATCTCCCTCTAAAACATCCCAACTGGTGATTTTTTTGGACATTGAGAAGGCTTTTCATCACCTTAACTGGGCATACATGAGGGAAGTGCTGGCGCACGTGGGGGCTGGGGGCTCTTTTCTTAAATGGGTTTCTATGTGTTACCAGAACCCCAGTGCATGGGTTAAAGTTAATGGGATGGTCTTGGACTGCTTAGCAATAGAACTTGGTACCAGGCAGGGATGCCCCTTATCCCCTTTGTGCTTCACTCTCAGCATGGAGCCATTGGCTCACACAATCAGAGAAAATCCCTCTATACAGGGTATCAGGGTGAGGGGGGTAGTAAATAAAGTCTCCTTTAAGCGGATGACACAGTAATTTACCTGGACAACCCAGAGTTCTTCCCCCCCCCCACTATGTCTGTTAGAACAAGTTGGTAATCTATCAGGTTTTAAAGTCCATACAGATAAATCGGAAGTTATGTGCATTAATGGTCCCCCATGGATGGAGGCCCGAAAAGAGAACCCCTTTAAATGGATTAAAGAGAAGGTACGATATTTAAATACCTTTGTCCACACTGATCTTTCGAAATTATATCACATTAACTATCAGGCTCTAAAAAAACTGGATTTTGAAGACATAAACAGATGGTTGAACACCCCTCTCACTTTCACAAACAGAGTGGATACGGTTAAGATGAATGTTCTGTCCCGTTATCTGTTCCTGTTTACTACCCTACCACTTCTGGTCCCAAGGCTCAAATGGAAAGAACTGAAGAGGAAGCAGTTCAGTTTCATTTGAGCAAGTCGTAGACCTCGGAAAAGATGGCACCTCTTAACTGAGGCCAAGGATAAGGGGGATTTGGATGTTCCTAATTTCCAAAATTACTATAAAGCAGCTCAACTGATACCAGTGTTGAAGATGTTGTCCCCTGAATTGGGGGCAGGGTGGTATACCATAGAGAAGTTGGCCCACCTAACAATCCCCCTTAATATCCTTCCATGGGTGGCTCTCCCCTCTGACCTTAAAGCTATTATTAATGTGTGGACTAGACACACCATTGCTACCTAGGTAAATACAAGACAGTGGTGGGAAATCCCCACTCCAGTGTGGAAATATATACCCTTAACATTTATTTCTCAGTTTCCAGCCTCACAGAATGAGTCATGCTTTACTTGCTGGGTAAGCCTGGGACTTCAGTATCTTCCACAGTTTATAACAGGAGAGGTAGTGAAGTCATTTAAAATGCTCCAGAGAGAATACAGTATCCCCCACAAAGACTTTTTCAGCTATCTCCAGTGTCGACATTATATCAACAACAACACGGTGGGTGTGATGGCACTAGTGGAGGACCCAGCTGCCCCATTGGTTCGGACATATCAAAAAAGTCATATGGCAGATACGAGGAATTATATTTCATATTATATATATATATATCTATATATATATCTATATATATATATCTATATTCACAGGAGGGTATTGGAGAACTTCTGATTCAGGTAATAGAGGATAGATGGCTCTCAGACCCCTGAGGAGGCCTGGGGACAAATCTGACCCAGTATACATAAAACTACTAATTCACCCTTTCTGGAGGGAATTTAGATGGAAGCTCATTGCCAGATATTTCATTACACTGGTAATTTCTTCACATTTTGCCACAGTCCACACAGATAGGTGCTAGAGACACTATGGGAGTTGGGGGTCGCACTTCTGGGATTGCCCAGTGATCAGAGCTTTTTGACTAGAAGTAGCCAAAGCTATACAGGAGATTTTACAGCTGGAGCCACTCCCAGCTTCAGAGACCTAGTACTGGGCCTGCCTTCTCGGGGGAGGGGGGGATCTGCAACACATAAATACTTATTCTTTATTTTGATAGTCTCTGCCTTGAAGGTGATAACACAACATTAGCTCACACCCCATCCTCTCTCTTACTCCTTGTGGTGGACCAATGTATCCACTATCAGAGAAATGGAAGTGGTGACAGCCCGTTTAAGACTTAGCATAGACAAGTTTAATTCTAAGTGGCTCCCCTTTTTCCAATATGTTGAAACTAAGGATGGTACCCCAATAGTAGACCAATATTTATTCGTTTAGAAATACACCATCTGCTTTTCCCCCACTGAGGTGGATTATGTGCCGCTTGTCCCACTCCGACAACCCGGGTAGATGCTCTTTAACCCCAGGGTGATTGACCAGAAGGTAATTAGATAAAGCGTCAGTATTAAGTCTATTTTACTTATGAAGGAATTGTTTTTTCTTTTTTTTTTCAGCCAGGCTTCCATAGTTTCTATAGTTGTGATGTTGTTATAGTTCATAGGTTTTTGTACCTATAAAGTTATGAATCTGATACATTATCTTTTTATTGTAATAAAAAAGGACACATTAATAATTACACTATGTAAATCAGCTGTAAATCCTTTATTTAATATATGATTTGATGTAACAGTTATGAGCTCAACATTTTTTGGTTATACATCGAGGTTTATTAAGTAAAGGTACACTCTGTAATTTAGATAGACATTGCTAGACAACAGGAGACAGACATAAATGGCTGGAAGATGCATTGCCTGCAAAACAAAACATGGACTTTTAGTTTAAACAAGCATTGATATGAGCTAACTGTTCACGCTGATTTTATTACTAGAAGTCCTATCATTCGGGATATTGTTTTATGTATACTTATAGTCTGTACTCAGATTGTTTTCTTAATATGTCCTACGAAAGATAATCAAATATCCAAGTAAAAAAAAAAAGAAGCTGTTGAAGCTAAGCAGTTGTCTAACTTACCATTTTGCTTTTTGTATATTTCACTTGATGAAAATAAAATGATGAATGCAATCATGCATTTTTTGTGCACCTGACTTGTGGTCTGCCTGAAATTGTGTTATTCTACACCCACGCCCGGTGACAGATGACAACTGACAAGGCCTGAACAACATTATTAGGCAACCTGTTTCACAAGCAGATTACTCTTTATGAAAAAAAAAGGCCTTTTATTTGTTCTCACAGTTTTATCTGATAACTGAAAAGAATGGCTTCTGGTATTTATACCATTAGTTGGTTTGGTTTTCAATTGTATTATCATTTCTAGTGTACTATTAAGCAAAACTTTATAGATGAGAATCATAAGGGTTCTATATCGGATGAGAGGGTTCTCAAAGGTTTATTGGGATTAATGGTTGAACAAATCAGCTGGACCAGATGGCCTTCATCCTAGGGTGTTCAAAAAACTGGAACAGATCCTAGTGGAGCCATTCACAGATATATTTAATTGCTCCTTTAACACAGGAGTGATCCCAGGTAATTGGAGGGTAGCGGATGTCATACTGCTTCATAGGAGCAGAGAAGGAAGAACCAACCAACTACAGGGTAGTGATTCTGACATCCATAGTGTGTAAGTTCCCTGTGACCATCATAAAGGAAAGGCATGTGGACTTGCTGGAGTTACAGGGACTCAAGGATAATAAACAACACATTTTTGTAAAGGGTAGTAGGTCATATCAGACCAACCTTACCAAATTTTTCACTGGTGTTTCACAAGACTTAGATAAGGGCATATCACTGCATGTATTGTATTTGGACTTCTGTAAGGATTTTGATTTAGTGCCTCATATTATATTGGTGAAGAAGTTGGGTGATATTGGGGTTGGAGATATGATTAAATGCTGGGTGGTTTGGTTTAATCTATATCTGTATATGTGTGTGTGTGTGTGTGTGTGTCTTTGTGCATGTGTGTGTATATATATATATATATATATATATATATATATACTGGCAAGGTAGGGCCAGTATAGTTAGGGTTGGAAGGCCACTTTAATGTTAAACCCCAAAGTTTGCACTTTAAAAACTTTGCAACTGTTTGTCTGATTTGCCTGAAATTATGCATGTGCAGCATCCAACCAAAGATCTCTGGATCTGGAAAGTTTTGTTCCAGTCGGATATATGGTTGTGGAACAGTAGAGCAACCAAAATGTGAAAAGTAGTAAACTGTTTGGCATTTTTCAGCCGGGCATAATGGACTGAAGAATATGTCCAAGTGGATTCAGATTTATATGTCTATGTATGGGCTGGGTTGAACTCATGCCTTTTGAAGATTTGGTGAAAAAAAAACTAATCTGTTCAAAAGTTATGCAAGTTTTTCATGTCCCATAGTAGACTATGGGAAAATTTATATGTGCATTGTGAAACTTTCATGAAAATTTTAGTGAAAATGTTTTTTGCACGTAACAACATATTTTTGTGCATGAAAACATTCCATTATAAGGTATATGGAATCATGAAAACATTTTTGTTGTCGTGAAAGCATTTTTGTTGTTGTAAAAATAATACTCCACAACACTGTCCCATGTGTTGTTTTCTTTGTCTCTTCATTGTGCCAAGGTGGAGTGTACTTTTGGCCTGAGATTTATAGGGTGGCAAGCCCTCATCCCACAGATGTGCCTTTTGGTGGTTTGGTCCCAAACCATTCAACGGGCCCAGAGTTACAGCATTCCAAAGTTAAGAAATTTCCCATAGGATAACATTGCAGTGCCCGTGGTGCCTTTCGGTGCTCGTATCTTGAAAATAATTTGAGATATAAATTTTTTGCTACCCGAAGCTTAGGTGGACTAAGCATGTGAGGAGTTTTGAAGTCATAGATTACACCTGCAGTGGAATTTTTTTTATAGCTGCTATGGTTACTGAGATATTGCCAAATAAGTGTTACAAGAGTTGATTTACAGTATTATGGGGCTTCTGTATGGCTCCGTATTGAAGTGTAAGTGGGAGCACAGGGCCTGGAGGGACCACACTGTCACATACGCATACCATTATGCAAAAAAGGGGCAATCTGAAGGGAGTACAGGGCCCGGAGGGTCCATGCTTCCACAAACACATACAACTAACCACTTACATTACACTTTCTCAAAAAGAAGGGAAATTCATTGCAAAAAACTCCATTCATGCATCAGTTAGGGTTGATGTCACAGTGACAAAAGTCTGGAACTTCGATGTTAGGGTTACCACCCTTACCACCCCACCCCAACCCTGCAGGCACCAACAGGCATTGGGGCATGCCATGGGGTCATCAGACCTAAGTCTCACCCCATTCTCCTATACTGTAAAGTGTCAGCTTGTTTGCACATGGAATGGGGTGAGAGTTGGGCCTGACAACCCCATGGCATGCCTCAGTGCCTTTTAGTGCTTGTAGGGTTGGGGTGGTAGGATATTGGCAAATGAGTGTTACAAGGGTTCCTTTTCAGGTCTATAGGGCTACTGTATGGCTCTGTTGTTATGTGTAAGTGGCAGCACAGGGCCCAGAGGACCTGCGCTCCCACAGATGCATATCATTATACACAAATGGGTGGTTTGGGCCCGCGCTCCCACCAACACATACTATTTGCTAGTTACATTACACTTTTTCAAAAAGTAAGGAATTGCATTGCAAAAAACTTTGTTAATGCATCAGTTAGGGTTGATGTCAGAGTGGCAAAAGTTTGGAAATTTGATGTTAGGGTCATCCTCCTTACCACCCCAACCCATCCCCATCCTCCACACATCAAGAGACGTCAGGGTGTGCCATGGGTTGTCAGTCCCAACTCTCACCCCATTCTCCTATACTGTAGCATGTCAGCTTGCTTACACATGGAAATGGGGTGGAGTTGGGCCTAACTCCATGGCTACCCCCCTGATGTCTGGTTGTGTGTGGAGGATGGGGGGAGTTGGGTGGTAGAGAAGTAACCTAACATTAAGTTTCTGAACTTCTGTCACTGTGACATCAACCCTAACTGATGCATTAACAAAGTTTTTGTAATGAAAAAATATATATATATATATATATTTTTTTTTTATAGGGTGAGATCCCCCAGTGGAATAAAAGGTGATATTTTCTCTAGAGTGAGGATATCACATTTATCCTCACTCTGCTGATGTCACTGGAGTGAGAATATCACATTTATCCTCACTCTGGTGATGTCACTGGAGTGAGAATATCTGCACTGCAGATAGCATTCTAAACGAAACTGCTTCAAAAACAGTTTCTCTTTCTCACTAAAGCTGCAACTTACTCAATTAGATTTGCAAAACACTCTCATCTCATAAATGAAACTCTTTTACAAAGCTGTTTCTCTCTCTCGCTGCTACCTGCAGCAGTTTGTCTTTCTCGGTGAGCTTCTGACTCACTCAATTACCTTTCCAAACACTGCCAGCTGTGTCCCACTGAGTTTCTAACACTCCTAGCTCATTACTGTGCTGATCTCAGCCTCAAAACAACCTGAATTCTAAATGAAACTTTTACAAAGCAGTTTGTCTTTCTCAGTGAGCCTCCGAATCACTCAGTTAGCGTTGCAAAACACACTCACCTGTATTTCTCACTCCCAGTCTATTCAGAGAACACACACACACACACACACACACACACACACACACGCACACACACACCACACACAGAATGAGAAGGAAACACACAGAAATAGAAAAAATGTTCCAAAAGCTCTCACCCCAGTGGTATAAACTTCACACGTGATGTGCAGATCATAGGATATAAAAAATATTCTCACTCCTGCATCGTGAGCTGTGCATTCTCACTCGCTCCTTCGGCACTCATGAGAATACAGAGCTCACTCTGCAGGAGTGAGAATATTTTCCATATCCCACTCCTGTTCATCACGTATCCCCTATATATATATGTTTACAATGCCAGTGAGGATAAATTTTAGCAAATGGTCTGATCTACGGTAAGGAAATTGCATTTATCCTTACTGTAGGTCATTTATCCACATAGTAGGTCCACCACAGGCATTAGCTATACTTAACTGTACCAATGGCACAAACTGCACTTAAACTGCAGCTCATGGCAGCTCTGAGTTCACCCACACATCAGCTGCAACTGTAAGCCTCTTCAGCGGGAATCCAGCATTCACAATGAGATTTGTTTTTCACATTTCCCTACAATTTAAAACACTCCCAACAAAAAATGTAGTATAAAAGCCCTCACACCCTTCCCAAAAAATGAACAGTGAAGTCTGATACCTCCCTCCCTTCCCAGCTGTGACTACCACAGCCTACCTTGGACCAGTTCACAGCATCTCTGGTTGCCAGCAATGAACTGCTCCACTTGGATGAAGGGGCCACCAAAAACAAAAAAGCAGAATGAACCAGATAACACAGACACAATAAATGAAATAAAAAACAAAAAGAAAGAAAAGTATGGCACAGCAACCTGGCTCCCTCACTAATCAAGAACTGCTGTCACCATGTTTTGAAAACTGTTTAGCCTGTCCACACACAATGGCAACCAATAAAATTGCACGTTTGTAACAGAAGCTTGTACTGACCCTAGCTACCATGCTAGCATCCCTACTTACTTACTATAAGCGCCATAGAAATAACACACAGAAAAAACTAAATACTTTGATATATAAAAAAAATTGTTAAAACAACACTCAAAAAACAAATAAATGGCATTACATGAATGAAATATGCCATGGGTCGACTGGAAATATCAGTGCTGTTTCCTCCTCATGCGGTTTGACCTTGTGACGTCCCTCATGGCTCCGCCACTTGTGACATCATAAGGTCAAACTGCACTGGAGGGAAATATCACTGATATTTCCAGTCAATCCATGGTATATTCCTCATATATATAATTTGTGTTCAGAAATATCTGCACAGAATTTACAGACTTTCAGAATCCTGCTAAAAAAAGGGGAGAACCATGAGATAGGGTTTTTTTTAATATGTCAAGCTGACAGTCATAAAAAGCATTCAGAGGATTATGAGAGAGGCAGTAATGCAGTTTATCATCTGATAATATGCGATTGCAATAGAACTTTTCCTTTACTTTAAACATTTAATTTTGAACCTGCTAGTCTTTCAATGAATATACATAATTTGGCATCCTTCAGATTATCTTCATTTGCTGACATATTGAGTGAAAACACTTTCTTAAACTTAATAAAAAATCAGTTTTTTTCCCCCAAGTATTAAAGACGTAACCACCACATTCCAATCCTTCCACCAGTATATTTTTATTTGGGTTTTTGTAATGTCACTACACTTGCAGTATGCTTGGACGTGAACATCACAGCATGAATATATATGTAATAGCCTTATTTTATATGCCTACATGTGCTATATGTTATATATGTTCTTATTTAAATTAAGTGTTGGAATTACCATTGCCCCAGAAGATTCTGCCATAGAAAGTATCGAAATCTTATTAATACCAACAACTTCTATAGCAGATCATTTGGGCGTTTCCTTCCCACCATTATCTTAAACAGTATGTATCAGTATTAACGCAATATGAAAATATAACATTGCTTAATTATTAAAATCCTAGAAGGCAGATTCCTCCTGTTCTGGTCATAAATGTTATTGCTGTGTGTCTACAACTGTTGTTTCTGAAGTGCATAATACACACACACACACACACACACACACTAGTCTAGTCATACACACGCGCACATACACACACTCACACACACACACACACACTCAATGGCATATTTAGGAAGTTGCTCAGACACAATACTATGCAACACGTATACATACAAAACAAGCAATAACATTGAACATCAATCACATACATACAATAGAGTCAAACATATATAACACGCTCATATGATACATCATACATGAACTGCAATAACAGATACGTTTCTCAAGAGCATCACCAAGTTTTCAGTATTTGATGTTTAAGCACACTGCAAAAACTAAGTGGAGGACAACACATTTAGTTCACTTTATTGTATGTTTAGTTCTTATTGAAGACAAGACAAGCAATTAAATTTCAACATTTTTTAAGCAGCAGTTCTCATTGCAGTGAATGTCATTTAAGCTGCCCCCTCTTCCCTATGCTGAGGCTTCTGAAGTATTTTTTTTAATACAAACTAATTAAAATAGCTCAATTAAGTAAGATTGTCTCAGATTTTGAACAATATTCTCAACTGTATTCGAACACCCATCAGTTAATATCACTTTCCTTCTAAGATGAATTAGTATGCAACAGTTTCACAATGACTTTGTGTGACACTGGCTACATCAGGACTGACAATGCTTATATACCCCAGTGTCCCATATTAGGATCATCGAATGGTGTGGGGTGGGGACTCCATGCCCCCTTAAAAAAACATGAACTCCAGCCAGGTGAACATGAGTACTGCACTATAAAAATACATTTGGAAACAAAAAGGACCAGCAGGAATCAACATGGGGAGTGAACAGCAGGAACCTATTAGCACTCCGTTCCCCTGTCTCACAAAATTGTACAATTCCTCCAGCCTCAACCAGTCATCTTACTCAATTGAATAATAAATATGAGAGTTACACCATGCACAGATTTTGAGCTGACATTTCACCCAGCTAAATATGTTCAAATTAACCACTAGTGAACAGTAATTTATTCCTTATACATAAAAATATAGCATGTATTGTAATTACCCCTTTAACTTTTGTGTGCATGTAGCTGCAGCTCTATGCTGAGTTTTTTCACTAGATGCTTAGACTGAAGGTACTCTGCATAACAACCCAAAATACAGTATTTGCAAAACAGGGTACTACCCCAACACCCCCTTACATAACTGTGGATCTGCCACCTCCTACCGGACCCCACTCACCTTAGCCTATATTCAAGAAGACTCTGCAAACCATGGTTCATTTAGTTCCCACAACTGTAATTTCCCACAGTAAGTATCAGAGTCATTGACAGT
Organism: Neoceratodus forsteri; assembly: GCA_016271365.2. Lineage (NCBI taxonomy): Eukaryota > Metazoa > Chordata > Ceratodontiformes > Ceratodontidae > Neoceratodus > Neoceratodus forsteri. Next base: position 665,783,629 of record CM028129.1, read on the forward strand.
GTCATCATCAACAGCAGTCAATGAGGGAATCCAAAACAAGTGCATGCCACTTTCCTCTTCAAAACCCTGCCATCTATTCACTATTTCATTCCCTGGACACAATTGTTTTGTGAGATATGCACCAATACTAATTCAATTAAGAAGCTGCACTTTGTAGTAACAGAATAGGACTGTAAACTAACAGTGGTACTAAAAGCAAACAAACAAACAAAAAAGCCTGAAAACATATTCCAGAGTGGCATGAGGAGAGGGAAATGAGGTGAGGGAGACCACAGACAGGGAATCACCACCATAACTGTAGTCCAGATTGAGCCCTGCAGGTTTCTCCTATGTCTCATGTTGTTCTTTGGGCTACTTTCTATCGCGATTAAGTTAAAGTGAATTTTCAGCAAAGAGGAATCAGACCTACCAGTTTGGAGAGCCATTTAAGTGGAGGAGGCGGAGGCAGTATTCCAAGTTAAATGTACAAAACCAAGAGCAGCAGTGCTTTTTTTATTTGTCACAAAAAAAACTCTCCAAGTCCCAAGACTTCTTTTGTCCTGACTCATGGTCAGGTCTTCTCTCTCTCTCCACTCCAGTGGGTCAGAACTTTTCTGGTGACAGGTCCGTTCTATTCTCGGCTCCCTTTACACAGACCTAGTGGCAGCAACTCTCCAGTCCTGTCTGGTCTCCTGGAACCCTGAAGTGGCTCACAGCTTAAGCTTTCTGGCAGTAGGCAGACTCTAGTAGCTGGCTCTCTCAAATTCTTCGGCATTGGAAATCAAACTAAAGATAGAGGGCCCCCTCAAAACACAAGACGAGGCAAGTATAGCAGACATTCTACCACAGGAGCCTCCATTTAAAATTCCTGCCAGCTGTGCCTGAGCCACTCCCAATTAGGCTTACCAATTGGGGGATGGGGACCTTTTCAGACACTTCTCCCCACATGGGATACCAGAGAGCTGGGAGAGAAAGGAAAGGAAATTGGCCTCTTGATGCATTTTGGTCAGTCTGGCCAGGCCCCCCCCCCCAAACAATCAACTGCATTTAGCACCAGATTTAGAAGGTATGATCACGTCACTGTTCAGCCTGCCTTGCTGAGATTACTGCGGCATAAGTCTATACAAAAAAAATGAAGCTCATGCAGAGGCCTTGAATCTGAATGTTTTTTTTTTAGTTTAGTGCAAATTATTAAATATAGTTTCTGGATTGCTGGGGACCCCTGAACAGGCTGGGCCCAAGACACCTACCTATGTTGCCTTTGCCTTAATCTGGCCCTGGGTCTGGACTCCAGACTCTGTCTTCTCTGCCTTCACTATTTCTGTGCCTCTAACCTCCCTTCTAAACCTCTCTTTCCTGCTCAGGATGGTACCCTAGATCTGAAAGCAGGCTAAAGTATTTCCTTACAAAAAGGGGTCAACTCCTCTTCCCCTGGAACTACCATCTCCCTCCTTCCTGCCCTGGCCAAGTTGCAGGAAAAATCCTGCACTCTTGCAGCTCTCTTCTTTCCTTAATTCCTCTTTCTTTCTCTCTCCTTTTCAGTCTAGCTTCCACAAACACTCTTTTTCCCTTCTGTGTCATGGATTCTATTTTTAAATGGATGGATCAGGGCCATGTTACTGTGACTATCTGCATTTGTCTGGCTAAGACATTTGATACAGTGGCCCATCCCCTCCTGCCAGATGAGCTAAGGGGGAAGGGCATGCAAATCTATCTGGCCTGGCAGTTTGTCCCACTCCTATCTTTCTGATGGGTTCTAGTCAAACCAGGCTGGTGATGCCTTATCCTCCCCATCCCTTCAGCTCTGGGATTTCTTAGGGTTGCACCTTCCGCCCTATTATCTTCTCTGTCATTATAAATGACCTTCCCTTATTCTGTGTCTCTTTGCAGTGTTACATGCACAGTATGTGGATAACACTATACTTTTTGCTTCTGACGTCTCTGTCTCTAAGTTGGAATAGTCACAGCAGCAGGATTTGACAATGTCCATCACTGGCTACATTCAAACCAGCTCTTGCTTAATGCTAAAAGATTACTTAAATGACATTTGTCACTCAGCTGAGGCTATCAAGACTATAACAAACCCCAGACTTCAGGGCTCTTGCTGGTATTCCAGTGGAAGTTATTCCTCACTTCAATTATTTTGGTGCATGTTTGGATCATACCACCTCCTTCTCCACCCACCTTGACGCCATTCCTAAAAATATTTGCTGTAAACTTGATACACAGTGTTGCAACACATCCTGCCTCGTACTTCCATCTATGATCTGTCACAAGTTAATTCTCAAAATGATCCTGCCATTGTGTGACTATGCAGACGTAGTCTACACTACAGCATCTGAAACCGCTGTGGCCTGACTTGACCCCATTTTCCACTTTTTCTGCCACTTTGCTGTAAAGGCCCCTATTCTTACCCATCACTGCTCCCTCTATGCTGACCTTTCTCTCTCTCTCTCTCTCTCTGTCTCGATGCCTGTCACAGCTGGCTCCTTATTCCTAACCAAATACTGACTCCCCTATCTCTTCTTCCTTCTTCCCCTTTCTATCCCTTCCTCCTACTCTCCTTGCTTCTCTGATGCTAGCCCATTTCAAATCCCTCACTGCAAATCCTGTGGGCCAGACTGCATTTTCTGTCTGCTTCTTTGCTCTCTGAAACACATTCCTTCTCTCCAGTAAATTCACTATTCCTCTAGTCTCTCAAACAACTCCCCCTGTCTCACTTCTCTCAACCCTGCTTTTGTGACTAACTGGCCTCCCCTTTCCTTCATGACGTTTTGCTGTATCACTACCCCAGATATGACCACACAATATATATACAGTTTATATAGACTAAATGGCAGGTAAGGTTGGTATACAGGGAAATATACTTATCCAGGGGAGTAGCCGCCTAATTAGGGCATGAGCCCAAAGGGCTCTGAGATAGGGATATTCCCCATATGCTGTTCTCACCCATTATTAATGTTACATACTATTTGGATTTTGGTGTTTAACCTTTTTGTTCACTTTTGCGATCATTTCCATTTTGCCTGTCATTTGTTTTTGTCCCCAAGGTGTTTCAGAGTTTTGTGGTGTTTTTGTTACATCCTGGTTTTTGTCCCGAATGTTTTTCAGCAGTGTAGTGTCCCCCTACATAAGGGGCATTTCCGTGGCACAGCTCTCTTTAATTCATTTTGGGGTGTGGGGTGCAGCTGGATGTTGCAGTTGGGAGTAGGATCTATACATATGAGTGTCATCTGTGCATGGGTGCTGCCTGTGTCAGAGGGATATGGTGGAATATGCAGTTGGGAGTGGTGTGTGTTGTTTGGCAGAGCTGCAGCTGGCATTCGAGAAAAGCATGTATGTAGCATGGTCAGGATGGCATCATGATACATGGCGTCTTGAACATAGAGGGACTGCCTGCTGTATGGTGCTGCATTGCGGGACATTGCATCTGGAGCATGCCAGGACTGGCTGCAGCATCGTGCATGGCATGCAGCTGGTGAGTGTTGTGGAGTTTCTAGGGACATTGTTCTGTGATAAGAGAGACTGGGGCATTTTTTGATTTATGGGGTTTTAGATAATGTCACCCCCGTTTAGGTAGTATATTTTTTCTTTTTTCTCCATGTTTTCAGTGCAGTAGTTCCTTTTTTGCACTGTAGGCCTTTTTTCCAGGTTTGGGGATCAGTTTAGGTGTGTTACTGAGTGTGGGGATTTTTGTTAATTTGTTTAGCCAGTGTGTTAATTGGTTTAATTGGTTGGTAGTTGGCATTCAAATGTGGGCCAGTCATTGCAAACAACTGAATCTCCCACTGCTGCCTACTGTTCTTATGTCATCCACAGAGGATTCTGGCATTTGTAGTAAAAGAAGATGTCAGCCTACAACTAAACAAAATTAGTCTTCTATAATCTACTGCACTACATTAAACAATGAGTAAGCCAAAATGTTTTTGCCCACAAAGTGTATATTGGGACCAGCCCCACACTTGAGTGTGGGGTCCTTTGTTCTGACTGTTCCCCTTTAATTGGGAAGGGGAGGTATGCAGATTCAATTGAGAGCTATATAGCTTTAATTGGGTAGAATGCAGATTTAATTGGCAAGATACACTCGGAAGTATATGATTATGGCTCCTATAAGGAAAAATGAATGTATATATTAATATATTATAGGCGCATGGGAGTTCTCCTATAGTTTGGATTGAGTAGGCTGTTCAGTGTTAAATCCCAATTTTTGCACCTTAATAACTTTGGCATTGTTTGACAAAATAGCACAAAATTTGGCATGTGTGGTCAGACTGTCAGAGTCTCAAGATGTGAAAGTGGTGAGCCAGCATCTTGTGCAGTTACATATGAACATACTGTACATATACACTTATGAATCTGCCAACAGAAACAGGCCTCATGGTCTATCAAGTCTGCTCAAGTGCACAGCTAGCACCCCTAGATTGCAGCTGACCTAACCTCCTCACCTCCAGGAAGTTCTCAGCACTACTTACCCAGACTCTACCCAGTGCCCTGTCCCACGCCCTTTTAAAACTACCCACTGTCTTACATGAAATCACCCCCTCTAGTAGGCTGTTCCATTTTGACACCACCCTCTCCATGAAGTAATGTCTCCTCATCTCTCTCCTAAATCTGCCCCTTCAATCTTAGCCCATGCCCTCTTGTGTCCCTTCCCTTCCTCAGCTTAAATAACCCATCAGCACTAGATTTGTTGATCCCCTTCAAGTACTTGAACATTTCAATCATATCCCCCCACACCTCCTCTTCTCCAGGGTGTACAAACTCAGATCCCTCAGCCTGTCCTCGTAGGGTTTTCCTTCCATCCCTCATACCATTTTTGTAGCCCTTTACTGCACCCAGTCTAGCAGTCTAATATCCTTCTTCGGATATGGAAGCCAGTACTGTACGCAGTACTCCAAGTGCGGCCTGACCAAGGACCTATAGAGGGGCAGGATCACTTTCCTATGCTTGGATGAGAATCCCCTTGCAATATACCTCAGCATCTTATTAGCCTTAGCTGCAGCTTTCCTGCATTGAGCCGAGTTGTTCATTCTCTCCATTACTATCACCTCTAAGTCCTTCTCTTCCTCAGTGACCCCCAGCCTCACACTCCCCAACCAATATCCCTTCCTCTGGTTCTTGGCCCTGAAGTGCATAACCTTGTACTTCTTTGCATTGAAGTCCAGCTGCCATTTTGCCGAACACTCCTTCAGTTTGGTTAGGTCCCCCTGTAGTTGTTTCCACCTATCAACTTCATCAACTACTGCCTCCATATTAGTATTGTCTATGAACAGACTGATCCTGCTCTGAACTCCATGTGAGATATCCGATATGAATAACCCAAACAGCAGTGGACCCAGCAGAGAGCCTTGTGACACTCCACTCATCACTGGCCTAGGTGCTGAGAGTCCCCCCACCACCACCACCCGTTGCTGCCTCCCCTTCAGCCAATTAAGCAGCTTCATCCCCACCTCCATGGATTTCAGTTTCCCCCCTAGTCACCCATGAGGCACTGAATTGAAGGCCTTGCTGAAGTCCAAATATAGGACGTCCACTGTGTGGCCCATATCCAGCTCACTTGTTACCCAGTCATAATACTCTATTAGATTAGTCTGGCAAGATTTCCCTGAGACAAACCCTTGATGCTGCCTATCTTGGAGGCCATTCACCTCGAGAAATGACACTAGTCTCTTCTTCAGTATCACTTCCATGAGTTTATCCACTATGGAAGTGAGAGCAACAGGTCTATAGTTGCCTGACTCATCCTGTGGGCAGCGCTTGTATATAGGCACCACATGGGCTATCCTCCAGTCCTGTGGCATGCATCCCATGTCCCAGTTTTCAAGATACGGGGTACCAAGAAGCATAAAAAAAAAACCTATACTTGACATTGTGTTTTTGTTGCTCTCACCTACAGCTTATATAGCGAGGAATTATTTCATAAAATTTTCATGTTTGAAGGGGCCTGTGCCAAGGTTGTGCCTTTTGACAGTTTGGTGAAAAAATATTATACTGTTTTAGAGTTATAATGATTTTTGAGTTAACATTCAAGTTCAACTTATAAAATAAAAAACTTTCACAACTGTTTATTTTCATTATTTGCTTGTGTGGAGAGAAATACCGATCACGATGGCCATCATATTGTTTTTTTGTTTTACAAAATGGTATAAGAAGAAAATATTGAGGTAAAATCAATCCCCAATACCTATATTTTGGTAAAAAGCAGTTGTTTAGCTTGATTATGGTACTGAATTAAAAAAAAAAAAATACCTCCCCAAACCTGACTTTCAGCATTGGGTTTGCCTTTGGCCATTTCTCACACTTTTACTATTCGTAGCTTGTAACTTTTACCTGGTGTATAGTACTTTGCAACATGAAATTTGTAACATAAAATTTGTGACATGTATTTTTATGTAAACTAAGATAAGAGTGGTTCAATGTATCTCAATGGGGTTTTGAACTTTAAGTCATAACTTCATCATTTTTTGTGTATTTTGACCCTGAAGTTTCAACATGGACCTTTTCTGACCCCACCTCATGACTGATGGGGTGGAATTATAGAAACATAGCAGTTGATGGCAGATAAGGACTGAAAGGCCCATCCAGTCTGCCCATTTGGTGAAAAAATACTGTACCATTTTAGAGTTATAATGATTTTTGAGTTAACATTCAAGTTCAACTTGTAAAATAAAAAACTTTCATAACGGTTTATTTTGATTATTTGCTTGTTGATTAGGCACGAATGGGGATTTCATGGTCATTTGATGAAATCACCTTTTGGGTGGAATTTGAACATTCTCACTGCTTTGTTCATTAGATGGAGTCACAATAAAGCTATGTTGAAAATGTGCGATCAAAATATGTAAAAATTACAAAGTTATAAGCATATTTTTCTACGCTCACTCGTAACTTCAGTAATCTTAACTTGCAATCCCTGTCTGGGTGGGGGGAAGGGTATTGTTCCAGGCCCTGCACTTCTGTAGGTAGATGGAGTCTTCCCATGGCACAGGCCCAAAGGGCACTGTGCATCTGCACCTGTTCAAGCAGGTCCCTTTGGGACCTCTGTGAATGAGGATATGACTCCACTGTCTTAAAAAGAAAGCACATTCTTTGCAAAAAACTTTGTTAACTCATTCACTCCATAGGAGTTCTTTGAGAGTTCCACAAATTGTCTCCTGTATACTCTGTACACTGCATCCTGGACCATTCTAAGCAAAAATCCATAATCAGCATGCCACAAACAAATGCTAATACCTCATGAACTGTAAGTGCTACACACAAAGTATGAGTGGCAAAGTTGTTCAGCGCATAATTACCTTTCCAACTGTGCTATGTAACTAATAATAAGCAATTCATTTTTTTTATACTAGTTGAAATTGCCCCAAAAGTTTTTTTTTTTTCACTATAAAGGCAATGTAAGTCATTTTTGGTTGGGAAATACTTAACATATCAATACCAAATTAAGCATCCATACATTAGATGTAGTTACAATAGAACATTTGTACTCAGGGCTATTTTTGTAGTATAAAACTTGTATTTTTTTTCCTTGTTTTATTCAAGGTGATTTGGTGTTGTTTGAGAGACAAATGTCATCCATACACATCAAGCCATAAACAAATGCGAGTAACTCCTAAAGCATACGTGATACAGACAAAGTATCAATGGCAAGGTTGTTCCGCACAAAAATTGCCTTTTCAACGGTGCTATGCAATCAATTGAAATCAACTTTTTTTTAAATACTTGCTGAAATACCAAAAAAGTGTGCTTTATTCAAGGTGCTTAGGTGAGGCTTGATGGCCAAAATGTCAGCCATACACACCGTGCTATAAACAAGTGTGAATAACTCCTAAAGTATACATGATACACACAAAGTATCAGCAACAAAATTGTTCAGCACAAAATTACCTTTCTAATGGTGCTATACAGTCAATTGTAATCAATTTTGTCTGGCAAGTAATATTAAAACATATGAGTGACGTCTCCAGACATTGCAAGGACACACAGGAAGTCTGCAGCTGACTTCTGTATTCTTTCTAGGACACACTGCAGTACATTTGCTGCCACCAGAGGTGTGTTCTAGGAGGCAATTAGTTAATGCACCAGTTAGAGTTACTTAATGCCAAAAAAGTAGGGAAATGTGGCATAATGGTTTCCAACCCTAACTCCCCACCCTCACCTCCAAAGCAGCAAAGGAAAAAAAAATAAGGTTTTGAGTCGCCAGAGTCTTGGGGAATCAGTGGTGGGGTCTTTCTTGGGGTATCAGCCCTAATGCCCACCCCAATCTGTGAGCAAGCAACATCAAATGTGATCTCCTTTCTTCACAGAGGGCCTGCAGGGCCCTGTGTGAAAAAACTACAACACATTATGTTTGCAACATGTGGCAAGACACACTTCTCTACCTTTGAAAGCACTGGCTTGGAGCTGTACCTTATACTTCAGACAGGAAGCTAGGGGCTGGGGGAAGAGGAGAGCATTAGGGTTAACAACCTCAAGGATGACCCCACCAATAATTCCCAAAGATTCCAGAGATCCAAAACCTTAATATTTTTTCATTTTTCTGCTTGGGGGTGGGGATAGGAAGTAAGGGTTAGAAAGCCTAACACCACATTTCCTTACTTTTGTGGCATTAAGGTAGCCTAACTGGTGCATTAACAAAAGGTTTTTGCAAATAATATATATTCTTTGCAAAAAAAACCTTTTAATATACCAGTTAGGGTTCAGTTTAAAGTGACAAAAGTAGGGGAATGTGGTGTTAGGGTCCTCAACCCTAACACCCCATCCCCACCCTACAGGTAGCAAACAGAAAAAAACATTATGGTTTTGCCTCTATGGAGTCTTCACAAATCAGGCCTGGGGTGGTCCATCCCTCCATAGATGCATATATCCATGTTAGGAGGGCCTACACTTCCTTTTGTCCCAAAAAGCAATTTTCTTTGCCTGGTGGTATGGCCTGTTAAACTTCCAATGTCATCTTATGGGAATTTAATTTTTTTAATTTTCATGGTTTTGTATATGGCCCCTACATTTGGGGGTGGGGGGTTATGTGTTATTAGAAAATGAGCAAAGTCTATTCTGGTTGCTGATTGGCTAAAAGCACCAATCAGCCAGCCAGTAGGAGACAACAGAGACCAAGAAATAAATAGTTCCAGTTGCCTCATATTTTTCTAAATAGCAGTGGGTAAGTAGAATGTTGAAAAGGGTAGCTTAGTGAGTGAGATAGAGCCTCCCCTTCAACTGTCACAATTACAAGTTCAGGCAGTCATGGAAAGTTAAAAAAGAAGTCCATTTAAGCTGCCTTTCTTTTTTTACAGTGACACCACACAGTACAAAAACTGTCTTCAGTAATGCAGTTGTGCTGCTTACAACAATGATCATGCCCAATGGAGCTGCTAATCTGTTAGACCATAACAGTCACTTTTAATAGCAGCCATATTCATGCTAAATGAAGTGCCACAAAGTACACAGTGGTAGTTAGTACACCCCCCAACTCAGTGTCACAAATATGGAGGGTGTGTCTGTTTCTTTTTTATTTGCCATCAAATTTACCATTTACCTTATTTTCATAGATGTTGCTACCATTTCATACACTGTGCCTTGCTTGACACGATCAACGTGCTGTCCACTAAATGTAGTCCCAACCGAAAAAACACAAAATAAGCAATGGTACAAAAAATGGAAGTCGTAAGTCAGATTGGCTTCAGAAAACAGGCAGTGGGCAACATGGTATTCAAAAGGGCAGTGCGCCTCTGTATAGCAGCAAGACACACAATTGCTGCTTGCCTGCACTGATTGCCATACACAACTACCTGCCAGAAATAATGTCACAGTAAGCAAAGTCATCTAACCACAACTTATGGTGACTGGCAATCTAGCACTCCAGAGAAAGAAAGCAGCAGAGGGTTTGTGTCAGTCACACACAGTAGCACTATGGGAGATATTCTTGTCTCTTTCACGCGTTCACTTAACTAATTTTGTTGAACGCCTTCTTCATCTGCTGTAATAAATAATATTGAAGCTAATATAGCAGCACATCCAGATTGGCTGACTTTTAACTCTTTTTGTGTAGGTAGGAATTTGATCTTGTATGAGTGAGTGACTCACTTTCCTTGTCTTTTTACAGCTGAAATGTGATGCCTAAACCATGCAAAAGTAAATTTGGATGCACACTTTCAAAATCCAGCTTACCCACTCAGGATGTGGTGCTCAGTAGGTGCACCCTGAAAGCTTGTCTTAGAAATAAAAGAGCCATCGCTGCTGTGCTTTTGTGGGGAAAAAAATATATATACCTTCAGTAAAAAGGGCTGCCTCCAGTTCACTCCTTTAGATCATCACAGTCTCTTTTTAAAACTACTGCTGACCGATCATGATACTTGTCCAGTTGCAATTTAAAAGGTTACTATGTGTGTAAACAAGACCACCACCCATACAGGGGCCAGTAAGAAACTAGAATTGCAACTAGGGGTGAGGGTGGGAGAATGAAATCAATATGGGGATGGGAGTGGACAGCGTGTCTTGCCACTCTCTTCAGCCACTCACTGTGCCATCATTCTAATCATTATTTGCACTTCAATTGCTGTCATCCAGGTTTCTAAATGACAGTGCTGTTATTTACCATTTCAGCTAATCTGCAACCCTTTTCAGTTAACCATCAACAAAATAAAGGGTGGGTGGGAGGATTCTCCACAAAACAGTACTACAGTACTAGCAGCAGCAGCACTAGCACCCTAAACACTGCAGTGCCCTCCACTGGCAAATGCCAGTAGAGGGACTACTTTACCAACAAAATCACATTAAAATGATTTGCACTAAATTTTTTTATATTTTTTATTTTGTTTAATATTACATAAAAATGTCACATGTAACCCATTTTCTAAGTTCAATAATACCCTCCAGGGTGGGCGGTATTGGACTATACTGGACCTTCCAGGGGCTATAAGGCCCTCCACCTGCAGTGTTGGACCTCATTACAGCCCTGGGCAGTCTGGTATTGCTGCTTACTTCTTGTAGTACTCTTGATGACCTTTGTTTTGATATATAGATTGTCCCTTAACTGCAAATATTGAGGGAGTTATGGCTTATTGAAGTTGAATTTTTTTCAGATTCTTTTTTCATATGAAGGGATCCTTTCTCATGAGGTTGTTTTGTTTATACAAAAAAGGATACCTTCATACAAAAAAAAATAATCTGAAAAAAATCTAAGTTCACATTCTTTTTTCATATGCTGGGATCATTTTTCATATGGCCCAATACCTTTTTTGTATGGCCATATAAAGAAAGAAAATTGAGTCAAGAAAAAAGATTTTAAAATGTATGCAAACACATTTCTGGCTCATTTTTTCAAAACGTAACTCCAGAATAAGCATGGGGAACCCTAGCAATAGGAAAGAGAATAAAGCTGGAGAAAGTAGGGTCTATGGTTTTTACAGCAGGTAGAGAAAATGGGCAGACTGGGTGGGCCTAGCGATCCTTATCTGCTGTCAGTTTCTATGTCTCAGAATCCACCTAATGGGGTCCATATTTTTAAGATACATTTATTTGTTTCTCTGCAGGATCTAATTTTTATGGATTTTCTAAAACTTTTTTTAAAAATGGAAACAAGATGGCAGCCATATAAAAAATACATTTTTTCTCACGGAAAAGGATTACCCCCACATGAAAAAGGACCTTTTTTCCATATGGACCAAATTATTTTTTCATTCCAAGCAGCTATCCAAAAAAGTACTGAGCATGCTCAGAACCAACACTTCAAATTCTTATAACTTTGGAACAGATTAATATTTTTTTCACAAAACCAGTGAAAGGCACCACTGTGGCCCAATCCCTTTCTACTCTGAAAATCTCAGAGCAAAATTCCAAACCACCTGGGCACTAGGCGATGACAAAAAACAGCAAACTCCACGCCCCCGATATTTTCACTTATGTCACTATCCGTATCTCAGAATCTGCACATCCAACTAGAACAAAACTTGCCATATGAAGAGACTTTGCTCGAGACTGCACATGCAGAATTTCATATAAATCCTTTGAATGGTTATGAAGCTATTAAAGTGAAAAGTTTGAGGTTTAACATAGAAACCCCTGCTCAACCCTAACTATAGTGGTGCTGCTGTACCACTATAATACATACATACTTACATAATGTAAATACAGTACATACATACATACAGTGAAGCCCATCAGGATGACGCGTTGCACTGCAGAATTCTGCAGTAGAGTTATTGCAGCAAACAATGCAATTTAAATGGGAGTTAATTCCTTTTGTCATGCAGTAAACCTATGACTCTGAGCTTCATCCTCGCTGGCTTCACTGTACATACATACTTACATACATACATACATATGTAGTAGTCGTAATAGTCTTTGTTTGTGGGCCCTTCCCAGGAGTGTCAGGGTGCCACTGCAAAAGATAACACGAAATACATAAAATACTTCAATTCTACTAACTTTTTTCAATAGAAATAAAATGGTCACAAGTAAATATTTATGGCTGATGAACTCATTTAATCTCCAAATGTTTGCATAAACAGAAAAGTTTTCAGACCTCGTTTAAAGGTCTCCACTGAGGAGCCTCACTCAAAGTTCTAGGCGAAAGAATTCCAGAGGACCAGGGCTGCTACCTTAAATGCTTGGTCCCTGGATGATTTTAGTCTTGCCCCAGGGACTACCGGGAGGCTTTCCTCAGTGGAGCAGAGATGACAACCAGGAATCTGAGGATGCAAGAGCTCTGATAGGTAGCCCAACCCCAGCCCATGCAGGGCCTTGTATGTCAGAAGACCAACTTTAAAGAAGATACGTCACCTCACTGAGAGCCAATGCAGTTTGTGCAGTACTGGTGACATATGACAGAACCTCAAAAGGCCTGTCAGCAACTGGGCCACATCATTCTGCAGCAGCAGCAGGCATAGCAGTGCACCTCACTTGACCCCAAGGTACAGAGCATTGTAGCAGTGGAGCCTGAAAGTCATGAATTCATGTACAAGCACAGCCAAGTTGTCAGGTGGGACAAGAGACTTAATCCAGCTGATATTTTGCAGATGGTAAAAGCCACTCTGGACCACCACTGCCACCTGAGTCTCCAGTGTTAGTCCACTATCCAGAATGACTCTCTGATTTTTCACTTTGGTGGAGGCTAATAACCTAGAGGGGCTGAGCCAAAACCCAGTCTCTCCCTCAGAAGCCTCCACCCCCCTTTCGTCCCGGCTGCACCACTAACACTTCAGTTTTCTCATGGTTCAATCTCAACCAACTAAATGACATTCAAGTCTGAATCTCGGAGAAGCACTTATTAAGCATATCAACTGCACCCAATGTTCCAGGTGCAAAGGACCGGTAGAGCTGAGTATCATCAACATAGCAATGAAACCCAAGCCCATACCATTTAATGATCTCACCCAGTGGCAGCATATACACTGTGAACAACATGGGTGACAAGACCGAGCCCTGGGGTGTCCCACAGGACAGAGTCACTGGGTGCAAGGAATATTCTCCCAACACAACCCTCTGGGTCCTGCCTTTAAGATAGGATTCAACCAGCTGATGACCTTGCCGGTGAGTTCTATGTATACCCTGAGTTGGTTCAGTAGCAACCCATGGTCCACAGTGTCAAATGCTGATGACAGATTGAGGAGAATGAGAATTGACCACTCTCCCCTATCACTCACCCTGAGCAAGTCATTGTGCACCTGAACCAGCACAATCTCTGTGCTATGCATTGCTCTAAACCCAGACTGGAGGAGTTCATAGATGTTAAAGGCATTAAGGTGTACTTCAAGCTGTAGTGCAACCACCTTCTCAATAACCTTTCCCAAAAAGGGGAGGTTAGGGACAGAACAGTAATTTGCAAAGATGTCTTGGTAAAAAGATGGCTTTTTCAGCAGAGGCTTCACAAAAGTGCTTTACAGCAACTTTATGAAAAAACCTTCTGATAAGGAGCACTGGACAATCTCAATAAACACCAGGCCCAGATGCCCCTTGCAACTCAGCAGTAGTCGTGTTGGGCCTGGATTCAGGTTACAAAACGTTGGCCGCAGCTCACAGATTACCTCAGAACCTCATTCACTGTCACCAGTTGAAACTCTCCCCAGGACCACTGGATGACCAACTTGGGGAAATCCTGGCCCTTATGGAGGCTACCCTGTCCGAGAAGAAGTGAGTGAACTCCTCACACTTTGCGAGTGAAAAAGCTCTAACAGGTTTAGAAACGCTAGATGTAAAAGCTTGTCTAATGTCCAGAAGAGCTGATCCAGTCAGTTCTTCCCAGCAGCAATCTCCCTAGACATAAAAGCTGCCTTCTTATGGGTGATTGCTTTATGATACTCATCATAATGAGACATTGGAACCAGTTTGTCCTCTAGGCCTTGGATTTTCTCCAACAACACTCCAACCTTTGCCACTTGGTTTTCTTCACCTTCAGCTCCCCTTTGAACCATGGCAAGCCTCAGTGTGACACCGATGGCTGGCTCTAGGCGGTCAAAGGCATCAAAGGCATCAAATTTCAAGCTGAGAAACCAATTTTCTGCTGCAAAACAAAAAAGTATGCAGCAAAATGAAAAATTGTGAGTCATCAAATTTCATGTTGAGAAACCAATTTTCTGCTATGACACAAAAATTATGCTGGGCAGTCAAAATGTGTTTCCAACAGACTTTTTTTGAATCATAATTAAAAAACAGTTGCGCAAGTCAAATTTAGTTTTTTATCACCTTAATGGTGCGACACAAAAAAGCAAATCATGATTTAGAAAATGGGAAAGATGTTTACATGGGCAGGAGACACAGATGAAAGATATTTATAATTATGATTGACTGAAACAAGCCTCAGAATCTGAACCAGCATGTACTAATAAGGTAGATTAATTTTTATGGCTGCGTGGGCAGAGCTCTGCAAATGTATTGCTGTCATTCTGGAAAGGAGTACTGTGGAAGCATGTGACCGGACAGCACTCTGGCGTACTTCCACAGTGCTGTGGCACAGTTCCAGTGGATTGTGTTGTAACATCCCTTCCCCTCTGCGGGCCACATCAATACACCGACTTTGTGGGGCACTTCTTTTTTCTTCCACAACTACAGAAGAGACGGCCGCCATGCCCAAGATGGCCACTGACGCAAACTGTGCATGCAAGATTATTATGCATGCACAGTTCTGTTATGGTGGCCATCTTGAATATGGCAAACCCCAGCATGGCTAGAGCTCTGAGTATTGTTTCACTTGGTCTCGCCACGCTGAGCAGCCATATCGGCTCTGACCAGAATTCGTTTTTTAAATGATGGCTGCTGTAATAAAAGCTTGAATAAGTAATTTATTAGTAAGGTGAGAAGCAAGATAGCAGTCATCATGAAACAAAAATAATTTGGGTGTCATGAGCACAACATCTCACCAAAATTAAAAATGGCCCTGTGACACCAAATCTTTGGTGTTGTATCAGAACATTATCCCAAAAACCCTACTGAGCATGCTTAGAACAGAAAAACACAAACCTTTAAATCCTTATAACTCTGGAACTATTTAATATTTTTTTCAGGAAACCTTTCAAAGGCACTGTCTTGCCATACCATGCTTCTGTGTTTAAACTTTTGGGAAAAAATTCCATTCCGTGTAGACTGTAGGTGACAGCAAAAGAAATCCCATGTTAAGTATAGGAAAAAAATTAGATGTCTACAGGAAAATGACATATGCAGATCTCAGAAACCACACAAGCTGTCATTACAAAACTTTCTGAAGATCTAGACCTTGCCTACTAGACAACACATGCAAACTTTCAAATAATTTTGTCAAACACTGCCAAAGCTATTGAGGTGTAACATTAGGGGTTTAACATTGAATACCCTGCTCAGCCCTAACTATAGGGGCACAGAATAATGATATTCTTACTGTAGGTCCATGACAAGCAACTATATCAAGGCAATTTTTTTTATTCATTACGGTGCGGTGTGCACATATATGGAATTCAAAGAAACAGAAGAGAGAAAGAAATAAGAACCTTAACTGGGATTTGAACCCAGTCCACCCAGAATATCTTTCTGATTGCACCACCAGCTGCATCACTGAAGCAACTGGAAATCTAGGACTCCCAGAAGCACCTTACTTTTCTTTAATGCACACTCTTTTGCTGCTAAAATTATTATATTTTTTATTCATAAGGGTGCAGTGTGTACATTTATGGAATCCAAACAAACAGAAGAGAGAAATAGATGAGTGTCTTAGCAGGGATTTGAACCAGGGCCATCAGGGTTACTTGGTACAGTTTATTTTCCCAGTCGTTGTATAGATATATTCTTTGCAAAAAAATATGCTAATACACCATTTAGCATTCAACTTAAAGCAACAAAAGTATGGAAATATGGCATTAGGGTTTCCAACCCTAACTCCCAAGGAGCAAAAGAAAAACATTACGTTTTGGGTCTGCTGAGTCTTGGCAAATCAGAGGTGGGGTCTTCCTTGGAGTCGTCAACCCTAATGCTCACCCCTCTCCCCCACTCATAGTCTCCTGTCCAAAGCACAAAGTACAACTCCAAGCCAGTGTCTCATAATGATACACTCTTCAAAGGTACAGAAGTATGTCTCACCACATGCTGACAACAAAATCTGTTGTGGCTTTTTTCAAGCAGGGCCCTCTGGCCCTGCACAGAGACGCCGGAGCCTTTCTAAAAGTGGGGTGGCCAAGGTACAGGGATGAGGGGGTAGCTGTGAAATTTTTTGTAAAAAGCTAAGGGTGGCTCTGGGGTTTTAGGTGCTCTGTGGTGCATTTTAAGGCTAACATTGAAGATCAAACAAAGTTCTGTTAGGTCTCCCTACACCCTTGACATCAAGGGGAAAAAAAATAAAATTATAGAGAAATATCTGTCTGAATGGGAAAAACAACACATCCAAGCAATACTAGTTAACTATAACAACATAATAAAACAATAAAAGCCCTTACAAAACTATAAAACATAGTTAAATACCAGTAATATCCCCTACTCAATATCGACTCCACAGAACCAGAGTCATAACCCCCATCTTCTGATTTTTTTTATCCTATTTACCTACCATTACCTTTTGCTTTCTTCTCCTAGTCAGCTCCCAAGTGGGTGGTGCTAGAAATTATGCAGGACTTCTACAATGAATCAGGGAGCCAGGGAGCCAAAACCCAGGTCACCAGAATAGCAGATGACAGTACTGGCACTGCAATGACAGATCCAGCAATGTCCTCATTTTTAGACAGGCAGTGTCTGACATAGCATCCTTATCAGTATCACCACTGAAATGCAAAGCTTTTATATATGTCAACTGGACAGGTCACGTTAATGCTGCTATATGTTTTTTTTTTGTTAGGTTGCCCTATCTGCACATAAATATCTCTAAGCCAGAGCAATCAATTTGCTCACCGAACCCATTCACATTCCCCAGCTGTTTGAGGTTGGCATTACAACAACTTAAGAACTTTACTCAGGCATCATTGTGATACTGCAAATGTACTGTTCCGAATAGTTGCTCCATCAGTTTTGAAGACAGCCTTCATCAGAAAGAAGAAACAAATACACCACCACCCATAATACTGTATGTTAGCAGCACTGGCAGCAGCTGCTGAACTGAAGTCCCATATTATAACCCCAGGCTGCATCCGGGCAGCACCCAGAGGCACTCTTTGCTTTCACCGCCCACTTTGCAAGATGCATTTTTAAAACCATTATTGCCACTCTTTATCTTTACACCACTGCTTTGGCACTGTCAGCTGTTGAAATCGGACTCCACAGTGGGCTATGACATAGAAACATAGACTTTTACAGCAGATAAGGACCGCTTGGCCTACTCAATCTGCCCATTACTCTACCTATTGGATAAGCTGCAGATCCTAGTTAACCAACAGCCTACTTCTTTCTACCCCCCCACCAGAATTGCTTTATGTCTGTCCCATGCATTCTTGAATTGCCCCCTGTTTTTGACCCCATGACCTCCTCAGGAAGGCCATTCCATGCATCCACCACCCTCTCTGTGAACAAATACTTCCTCACGTTGCCCTTGAGCCACCCCCCCATCTTCAAATTGTGACCCCTTGTTCTTGCACATCTTTTTTGTTAGAAAGATGCTACTCTCCTGGACTTTGTTGATTCCTTTAAGGTACTTGAAAGTTTCTATCATGTCCCCCCTCTCCCTCCTTTCCTCGAGGGTATACATATTAAGCTCCTTTACACTCTCTTTGTATGGCTTCTGGTGCAGACCCTGCACCATTTTAGTTGCCCTCCTCTGGACTACCTCTATCCAGTCTATGTCCTTGCAGGGATGGGGTCTCCAGAACTGCATGCAGTACTCCAGATGGGGTCTCATCAACTGTCTGTACAGAGGGATAACAACTTCCTGTTTTCTACTGGTGATGCCTCTTCCTATAAATCCCAGTATGCCCCCAGCGCACCTTACTACCTTCTCAAATTGCTTGCTTACCTTTAGGTCATCTGATATGACTACCCTCAGGTCCCTTTCCATTTTTGTTGTTGTTAGTATCATCCCCCCACTGTGTACTCTTCCCCTGAGTTTTTGTTTCCCAGGTGGATTATTTTACACTTCCTTGCATTGAATCTAAGCTGGCATACTTTTGACCATTCCTCCAACCTTGCCAAGTCCCTTCTTATCCTTACCACCCCCCTTGTGTATCAATCCTGTTGCAGATCTTTGTGTCATCTGCAAAGAGGCATACTTTTCCTTCCAGTTCCTCCGCAATGTCACTTATAAAGACATTAAAAAGGACCAAACCCAGTACTGAACCCTGCAGTACCACACTAGTAACCCCCCTTTCTTTGGAATGTACTCTGTTTACTATTACCCTCTGTGTCCTGTTGACTAACCATTTTTTTACTGAGTCTACCACCCTGGGACGCACACCCAGGCTGACTAATTTGTTTATTAATCTTTTGTGTGGGACTGTGTCAAATGCCTTGCTAAAGTCTAGGTAGGTCATGTCCACAGCCCCTCCCTGGTCTACAACTTTGGTCACCCAGTCAAAGAAATCTGTTAGATTCATGACCTTCCCGCTGTGAATCCATGCTGCCTTGGGTCCTGTGCCCCGCTGCCCTCTAGGTACTCAACAATTCTTTCTTTCAGAAGTGATTCCATCATTTTCCCTACCACTGAGGTGAAACTAACAAGTCTGTAGTTTCCTCCTCTGCTTTGCTCCACTTTTGTGAAGGGGAATCACATCCGCCCTCCTCCAGTCCTTAGGTACAACACCATTCTCCCATGATTTGTTAAAAAGGGTAGTCAGTGGTGTCACTAGTTCTCACCTAAGTTCTTTTAGAATTCTGGGGTGAATCCTATCAGTGCCCATTGCTTTGTCCACCTTGAGTTTTAGGAGTTCTTTCAGAACCCTTTCTTCTGTGATTTGGACTGGTATCGACCCCCCTATCCAGAGTGCTTCTATTGATTGGATTAGCTGCCTCCCCCTCCTCTTCTTTTGTGAATACTGAGCAGAAGTATTCATTCAGTATCCCTGTTTTTTTACTGTCACCCTCTGCCCATCCACATACCCCTTTATTAAGCCTCACTATCCCTCCCTTGGTCTTTCTTCACTCCCTAACGTACCTATAAAAGGTTTTAGCTCCCTTCTTAACTGAGTTGGCTATTTTTGCCTCGGTTTGGGCCTTTGCTATTCTGAGTGCCTTCCCCGCTTCCTTAATAACATCCCCATGAGCAAACTCTCAACCAGGGCATGAACTCCTCAAACACAACTTACAACCTAACTTACAGCCTACAAAAATGCCCACTCGACAAACTGCTTAGCTTTTTCTACAAATGTATAACTTTCCGGGTCCTGCTCCAGAATACATTTTTTTGTGTGCTTTTTTTTTTTTTTTTATTTTAGCTTTTGTTGACCAGGTAAGTGCACTAGACAAATCCTGCCTATTTTCAGGCACGACCCGGGGGAAGGGGACACAGATGAATGCCAACTGACCTTGAACCAGATTAAGCTGTTTGTGGTATTTTTAGTGAATGAGGAAATTTGACCAGGACACCAGGAAACTCCTACTCTGATGGTGCATGGCCGCCAGCAGGAGTGCTGATCAGCTTTCAAGATGGCGCTGTAGAGGAGCTACAGCAAGTTCAGTCTGCAGATGTGAAGGAGACCATAGACAAGGATTCTACAAGGTTAATTTTCCTTCAGCAGAGCTAGAAGATGCAGAATTATTTCTGGATGCCTTATCTTCTGAGGATTCAAAAGTTCCTGTAAGCCCTACAGAGCCTGAAAAGTAAAAATGCTGCCTTTAAAGTCTGTTCAGCTACTTTCTTGTACAAAACCTATAGATGGTGTTGCCCTTTAAGACCTGCACTGCCTGTGGATGATGTCATGCTACTGAACACGGAAGGATTCAGCTGGAGAATGGTGTTTCTGCTGTTTGCAGGAGCAATGGCAGTTCAAAGATCGAAATCTTTCTGCTCCAGCACAAAAACAGGTCAGTTGGGGTCTCCTGCCTAGCACTGAAGCGCTACTTGTTTCCAATAGTTTGGGGATTTGTTGGAAGTGGGGAAAATGGACTGCAGCAAGATAAACAAAGAAACTGAAACCAGGGAAAAGTATGTGGTGGGAACTGCTCCAACACTGACTAAACAAGCAGGGTTTGTTTTTCTTCTTCCACTGCTCAGATTATTTATCAAAAACAGCCAAATGAACAGGAGGAAGCAACTGTTTTTCTTTTGGTGACGAAATATGGAGAATGCTTCTACATCTTTGCAGCAGGTTAAAAGTTCTGTTCCTCAGCCCATTATGCCTAACTCTGATATTTTGACTTCCTCTTCTACACATGAGAGTGACTGGACTCCTGCTTCAGCTTTAATGGCAGCAGGGTGAAACAAACTCCTTCAGGAGAATGGGCTGCTGACTTAACCTGGGATTCTTCATTTGACATAAACTCTCATTCCCTAAGTGGAACCCAGAAAAGCCTGTTCAATCTGCTAGAAAGGGGCTCAGACTCTAGGGATTTGGTTCTTAATGTCTCTAATGATACTGTTAGTCCTGTTTCTGTAAGTCTCATAATGCTGTATCTGATAAAGACCTTTATTATCTGACTTATTTGCAAAAACAAGCGTGAATCCGCTCCCAGGCGGAATGCGGTCATTAGATATACAGGGGCATGGCTGAAAGGCCTAATAGAAACTATGTTGGGAGACATTTAATTAAGGAATCTTGCATTTTTCTCCTAGAGATGTGTTTGCCATCATCAATATTTCAGGAGAGGATAATTATGATGTCAGTTTTAGATCAGCTGCCTTGTTAGAATTATTTTGGATTAGGTATTCTCAGGTAAAGTTCTCTCCCTTTGGTCCCCGTTTGTGATTATTCCCTCTCTCAACCAGCCATCAAGTTTGTTACAGTAATGTTCCTAATGAAGGGGGTGTCAGTGGATGATATTACATATTGGTTGTCCAATAAATGTGATGTACAGGGGATCAGAGCCTATTTTAGACTCAGAGGGCTTTTGGACAGGCGGATGGAAATATAAGGTCAATTACGACACAATGAACATGGTTTTATGCATATCCCAAACTCCTTCTTACTAGGCGTGATAGAGGGTGTTTGTTTTATAGTAGTCAGCCTAAGGGCCTGCTATAAATGTGGCTCACAGACGCATTTGTCTAGTGTTTGTGATAGTCCTAGATGTGACAATTGTGGTGAGATTGGGCTTCACTGATTCAATGTTCTAACCCAACGAAATGTGATTTTATGCGAGGGTAGTTCTCACACATTCAACACATGTCCGTGGGCTGCAAAAAACAAAGTATCAGGGAATTGTACTGAACAGTTTTTACAGAAAGCACAGGAAGACCTACTCTCTCATTCGTCTCCCACTTTTCCTAGGGAACCCCCTCTTGCTGTAAGAAAACCTGTAACTCCTGTGACAATGAATTTAGTTCTCCCCCCTCCCTCTTCATCATTGTCAAGGCCTGTACAGCCTAATAGTTCTGCTTTGCAGGACCCTCCGCTTGTCCCAAGTGTGAAATCGGGTGGTATTGCAAAGACTTTAGATCAGAGCGTAGAACCCCCAAAATTGACCCCTCTCTCTCTGCCTCCTAGAAGGTCCACGAGGAATGTGAAATCAGTACCTGAGGCAGTTACAGATTCAGTGGAAACTTCTAATCCTTTCTCTCTTCTTTCTTCTTGGGGGGATACAGCAATGGATGTTGTGGATTTGGATTCCCAAATTTCTACCAAGACCCCATGGAACCCTCCCAAGGTTCTTATAAGGAAAAGAAAAGAAAAGAAGAAAAAATAAAATAAATTCCTTCTTTTTTTGGTACTCATATGGGTTTTCTGTGGGCTTCTTTGAATGTTCATAGCATTTTAAATGGAGCTAAGCGAAGGCTATTTTTCATATGTTGCATAATTCTAGAATTACTGTTTGCTTTTACAAGAAACTTGGATGTTCTCTAAAGAACATGTTACTGCCTTTAAAAAGGATTGGCCTTGGGGCCCTTCATATTGGTCATTTGGTCAGGATAAAGCTGACGGCATTGGTATTCTTTTTCCACCTTCCAGTTTAAACTTCATAAATTAATAGACTGCATTCCAGGAGGGTTTTGATTGTGGACTGTTTTCTTGAATCTGTCCTATATAGACTTATTAATATTTATAATCCACAGGTAAAACAGCCAGAATAAAGTGTATGAAAACTATACAACCTTTTCTGCTCACTACCAGGCCAGTACTGTGGGGTGGGATTTCAACTGTTCTCTTACTGACAGGAGATCTAGTGGAAAAAAATGTATTGTGATGATAACTTTTTACAATCTGTTATTAGAGGCAGACCTCAGAGTCTGCAATACTTTAGAATCCAACCCCCTAAAAATACATTTTGTAAAGGAAGACTGGTACCTGTATTGATTACCTTTTCACCTCAAAAATATATATTTCACAGTTTTCTAGACAGCCTTTTGAATTTTCAGACCATCTCCTACTTAAAATTGCAATAGAAATCCCAGTAAATTATAAGCCCTACAAAAGTAGATGGTGACTAAATACCTCTCATTACAAAATGACTTTGTCAAACATTCTATAGTTCAAATTCTAACTGCCCGCTTATCGGTGCAATGTTTATATTCGGACTTAGGGATCTGTGGAAGAAAACTAAACTAGACTGCATGGATTGGTTTAGAACTTATGGACAAAAACCCAGAACAATAATTTTCTTCATTACCTCACATTATGTTCAAAATTACAGTCTCTATTAACTAGAGCTAACACTTCTTCAGAAGATTTATCTCCTTTAATTAAGCATGTTAAATTACAGATGAGGAAGTTTCAATATGATAGAGCCAGATCCTGCAAGCCTTAATTAACAACTACACGTCCAAAACAGTGATTGGGGACCCCTATAGTTTGTGTAAAACCGTCGAGATAATTCTACACTAGATTGTTTAGTCAGTAATTCACAGTATTATACTGACCCTTCGGATATAAGTCATATTATATTCCGACATTTCCAAAGTTTAGGTCCTCATATAGACTTACAAACTGGCGTCTTTCAGGATTTTCTGAAAGGTGTTACAGGCCCTGTCATTGATGCCTCAATGGCAGCTGTTCTTTCTGAACCCTTTTCTTTACAAGAAATTGTGGATGTTATTTCTAAACTTAAGCATGTGTCTCCTGGGGTAGATGGGTTATCTAATGCCTTTTATAAAACTTTTGCAAATGAGCTGGTTCCCTGTTTAGTTGGTGTTTTTAATTCCTTTCTTTCTGGAGGACAGATCTATCCTGCATTCACAAAAGGGTTACAAGTTTATATCTTTAAAAAAACAGGAGATAGAAGTGAGATCAAAACTGGAGACCTATCACATTGTTAAATTCTGACTATAAAATCTTTGCGATGCTGCTTAATAACAGACTTCAATCTTGGGCTACTCTAGTGATTTCTCCAGTTCAGTTCTGTGGTGTTTCTCAAAGACGAATACATTCGGTACTTTGTTATATTAGAATTTTATTGAAATATTACATCACAGCAAACAAACTGGTATTCTACTATCATTAGACTTAGAAAAGCCTTTGATAGGGTTAGTCATTCATTCCTTTCCAAACCTTGGCCTTTTTAGGAATGCCCCTGAGATTCTTACAATTTTACAAAATTTATATTCTAATTCAATAATCTGTCCAGTTATTAAAGGAAAATTGGGAAAGGTTGGGCGCTAAAGCTGGTGTCAGGCAGGGCTGTCCACTGAGCCCTTTATTATATATTTGCTCCTTAGAACCCTTATTAGACATTTACAGTTGGTTTCTGGTTGGGAGGGTCCAAACATTCCCTTTTCTGACTCCTTTAGAAATGTACAAGTTTTTCGGATGACATCTGTTTATTTTTTTAAACAACAAGGCCAGCTGGAAGTTTTCTTTAAGTTATTTCACAGGTATGCGACCTTGTCAGCATGCAAAATTAATTTTCAAAATCCTAAAGGGTTGTTAATAGGAGCGAATACATTAACCCCTTTGTGCACAGAACTATTTCATTCACTACAACACCTATTTCCATTTTAGGGGTTCTGTTCGGTTCCCAAAATTTACCTGAGCAGAATTGGCTTGCAGTTTTAAATAAAATGGATAATAAAGTTCAGAGAGTGGAAACATTATAAATTCTCGAAACTGAAGAGAGTTCAGATTTTTAAACAATTCCTGTTACCTTGCCTACAATATTTGGCATTTCTGTACCCTGTCCCAACTAACCTGGAAGTGAAACTGTACAGTATTAGTTTTCAGTTTTTTGGGGAAATAGGTTAAATCCCATTAAAAGGTATTATACTTACCTGGATAAAGTCAAGGGAGGGGTCGGGATGGTAGATCCTGTGGTTTTCTGTTCTTCCCTTTTTCTTGCTTTTTCTTTTTGGAACTGTACTTTAACCCCCAATATTCCAGAATTTAGCTGGTTGAAATTCTTACTATCCAAGTATTCATCGAAATGGATTGGATTGGCTCCAAAACCTAATATTTCCTTTTCTACTCCCTTTTCTTTAAACCGATTGTTCGGAAATTATATATGTGGGAATTGTCCAAATCACAAATTATTAATTCTCCAACAAAACTATATTCCACTATTATTTCTCAAATCTATCCTCATTCCCCGCATTTAAAAACTGCCCAGGTACTATGACCCATCAATTGTTAGCTTAATTAAATAACCCCGTTTACCCTTACATGTGGGAGGCATAATGGTTGATAATGTATGGTCGGTTACAAGTTAGAGGGACAGCTAAGTATAAAATAAAGAAGAAAGGTTTTGTCCTTATTTAGAGTGTATGCACAAGAAGAAACAATGGAACATTTTTATTCATTGTTCTTTGCCTCTAAACTATGGGTGTTGGCAACTATCTGGCACTTCCCATGGTTGAAACATATTTCTTATGAATTGTTAGTATTGGGATCTTTACCCCCATGTCTTGCTACATTTCATACTTCAACTGTACATTTTCTTAGCATGTCTTAGATTTTGTTTATGGCAAGTTAGATGCCAGTGGGTTTTGTATCAAAAAAGCCAACTTTTTAGGCTTCAGCCACTATGTTATTGTGAATTAAATAAAAGTATATCTAAAAGATGCTCAGATTTATGGGACTAGAAAAGTTCAAATCTGGTGGAAGGGTTTCAGCATATGATAAAATTTAAATGACGGATTACTTTCTTTTCTTTTATGCTTTTTGTTAAAAGATAACTGTGTATCACTTGCTTTTTGTTCAGTACCTTTGTTGATTTGTATAAGCTTTTGTGCTTTTTGCTGCTGTTTTCTTGATGTGTTTTTCCATGCTTTATTTCAATAAAGAAGCAATTTACCCTGCTCTTTTCGATAAGTGCCATGGGATCTTTAACATCCACCTGAACTACCACCAATCCAGGCAGATGGGACCTCGGTTTAACATCTCATCCGAAAGGCGGCACCTCAGAAATGCAGCACCCCTCTCATGCTGCATTACAGTGTCAGTACTGGGATATTAACCCAAGTGCCAGATGTGGGAACTGAACCCACAGCCCTCTGATCTCCCAGCCTCAGAGGCGAGTGTGCCACCTACTGAGCCACTGACACTTTAAATAACATTAAAACAGCTAAGCTCTGCTATACAATTATTACAAACAGTAATGCGCCCAGACCTAATAGTGCTGGGGTCAAGAGTGGCACACTCTCCAGCCGTGGTGACAACAGTGGCCAATCAGCGTGACTCATGCAAGTTAGTCACACACTGATTGGCCAATCTGACTGAGGTAGGGGTGGACTGGAAAAAGCAAGGATGTGGCACAGGGCAACCACGCACACTGCGCTGCACTACAATTGCTAGCAGTGGGAAGGCAATTTGGCAGTGGGAAGACAATTTAAAGAGGCACATGCACACACACACACACACACACACACACATAAGTTTCTTTTGTCAAAAAGTGATGGGGCATGGCCACCCCTCATTTAAAAGTGGGAGGGCCATGGTACCCCTTGTTCTTGCACCTATGGCCCTGCATGAAGAAAAGAGATCACATCAGACCTTGTTGGGGGTGAGCAATAGGGTTGACAACCCCAGGGAAGACCTCACCAAGACACAGGAGACCCATAACCCTAATGTTTTTTCCTTTTGCTGCTTGGGCCGTGGGGGCAGTGGGAGCTACAGTTGGAAATCCTAACGTCACATTTGCCTACTTTGCTTTAAGCTCAACCCTAACTGCTGCAGAAATTCTGGAAAATATTTTCAATATTTACAGGGTGGTCTGATTTAGGGTGAAAATATCATATTTATCCTCACCTTAGGTCCCCCCATGCCAGAATTTATCTACACTGTAGGTCAGGACTGCTGAGTCAGCAGCACGAGCAGCACACTTTTTCTTTCACAAAAAAAAACCCAGCTGACTCGCATGCCAACTCCAACTAACCACTTTCACTTTGAAATGACAGCCACCAGTAGGGGCAGCTGCCAAGAGACCCAGCTTGTGGGGGGCCCCACACTTGTCTTGACTTTCACTTTTATGACTACTAAGTCTGCAGACTGCAGTTTGGCAGCTTGCACCAGTAAACAGGCTACACAGACGGAGTGTAGAGCAGGCAGCAACAGTGCCCGTTCTGGTCTCAGTCCACCCTCTTGACTTTCTCAATTTGTTCCAGTTTGTTCTTGCCCCCTGCTGCCCTCTCATACCACACCTCCCCCATGCATTTCTAAGTACCCCACCATCATTGTTGACCGAGCTGTCAATGACATGGCGGGCAGCACCCGGCCACATCTGGGCCACTCCCCCTGCAGATGACACATGCTGCTAACTACCTCCTCCCAGGACCAAGGCATACATTTCCAGAGCTTGGGAGTTGGGCCATCTCTAAGCTAGGCAGTAGGATACAGATATGGTCAATCAAACAGCAGCAAGAGCTCAGCAAGGAACAATCCGGAGGAGGGAGAGCTTCCTCAATGAGAGGAGGAGGAGAAGGGGTGTTTTCAACCAGTGGGTGGGCAGGATTCAGCAACCAATCAGTGAAGAACGGCTTGCTCACCCGATCAGCTTGGAGTCAGCAATGCTGCCATCATCAGGAAGGACGTTTAAAGGAAAATGGAGGATGCATGGATTTCTTTTCCCTTTTCTGAGGCCACATTCTGCATTTGATCACCTGAACACACCTGCCGAATGCTGAGCCGGACCTGCTGAACCCGCCTCACTGGACCTGTTGAACCCACCTGAGCTTTTCAGCTTGCCTCACAACTGGATTGCCACCCGTCCTGGACTGCCTGCAAACTTGCAACCTGGACTGCCTCAGACTGAAATCACGCCAGCCGCATCTTCATGCTGACTCAGCCTGCCGGACCATTTCTTTCAACTAGCGGACCTCTCATGGCACTAGTAAGAATGGGTACTCTCATACTATTTTTCTGGGGGAGCAGTGTGGGGGGTTGAATTGAAATGCTGCTGCTGCTTGTTTGTGGGTTGGTGTTTAAAAATTATCTTCTGTGTGTGCTGTGGTCTGAGGGAGGGTGAGAAAGACAGCTTTATATGTAGTTTTTATTTTTGTGATTGATGGGGGGACTGGAGCCATGAGCCTCCAGGGGGAGCTTTGCAGTGAAGTAGCTGCTGGTGTGGTTGGGAGGGGGAGGACTGGATCAAACGGACTACATGCCTGGCCTAGGGAGCATCCAAATCCCCAGCCTATAAGGTTCTTTCATTCAAGATCTGCCTTGGGGATCCAGTCTGTTGGTGTGCTTTTGGCGGGGTGGAGGATTTTAAGCAATGTGACTCCTGGTCCATCTTTGAGGTGGCAGGGGATGAAGGTCCTGCTGGTGTGCCTTGAGGGGGAGACTTGGATTGAGAGGACTGGATGTCCAGCTTGGGGGGGCATCCAAATCCCCAACCCGATTGCTGGTTATGGGGGCCCCTGTGTTTTACCTCTGCCCAGGGCCCTGCAAAGTCAAAGGCCAGCTTTGTTTAGTCTTGTCATTTCTTTACAACTGCACAACACTAATCTGAAGCCTCTTCTTGCTCTGAAACAGTCCAGCCTACTTCTTCCTTGCTTCGAGTCCTTTCATTCCCAAACTGGTGTATAGCTCCTTCAGAAGCTAACCATGGCACTCCTTGAACCCTCTGCCACATAAGACCACACTTGCTACCTCCTGCTCCCTCTCCGTACTTGCTCCCTCACTGCCCATCACTGATGCAAAAATGCTTGCACGTGTGATGCAAACATGCACGCACACTGAGATGCACGTTCAGCATCAAGCACGATACCAGCAGCAGGGAAAAGAACTAGTGCAGCATAAATTCAGAGAGTGGACTGAGAGCGGACTTATTGTGAATTGAACAGGCTGTTTCCTGAGCTCCAGATTCCCTGGGCTGCAAGTGCTGTTTGAATTTACACAGAGCACTGTTCTACTTATTCTCATCACTGAGAGTGGACTCATTGTGAATTGAACAGCTTGTTTCCTGAGCTTCACATTGTTGTATTAACCCTCCCTTCTGGCCCCCAGCCTCCCTCCCATGATCTGCCCTTTTATTTACAGTAAATAGTTTCCACAGCTGATTGACATCAGCTGTTGGTATTAGTACTGGGTGCTAGGAATGACATAAATGTATAGGCGGGCTGTGTTATGGTTGTAATGTTAAAGCCCTAAGTAATTTACTCTACTCAGCACTATTGTTACCTGGTAGTGTCCTAATCAATGTGTTACATGCAGCCTTAAGTAACTGTACACTTCTGAGCACCATAGTTCATACCATATGAACATACCTCCCCCACCCTACCTCCCATAGTCTGTCCTTTTATTGTGTTCGCCATGCTCGCAAGTGCAGCAAACACATTGGTATGAGAGTTAGCCCTTGAGGGGTGTGACACTGTCTGTCCAGTGCAGAGTAGTGTTGCAGAGGCCTGATAGTGCCACACCAGTCAGCACCCAGGCTGACTATGACAGAGTTTCTGGCTTGCTGGGCAGGGACTGCACCAACTTCAAAAAAAAGTTGCCATCCCTTTGATCTGCGTCGTCCAGCAAGCCAGACTGATCTGTCATGGTCAACCTGGAATGCTTGCCTGCAACAAAGAAAACTGTCCATTAATGTCTGTTGCTGGTGGCCCTTACTGTCCACCAAAACTGACCCTTCCTGTCTGTGCCCCACACACACAAACAGTAGTGACACTGTGGGTGCTCAATCCCCCAGTGCAGAAGAGAACCATCCTTCAATGTCTGTTGCGCCAACTCAAACATAACTCAGTGACACTGGTGGTGCCCAGTCCCTCAGGGTCCTTAATGATTT
Organism: Neoceratodus forsteri; assembly: GCA_016271365.2. Classification (NCBI taxonomy): domain Eukaryota; kingdom Metazoa; phylum Chordata; order Ceratodontiformes; family Ceratodontidae; genus Neoceratodus; species Neoceratodus forsteri. Next base: position 665,813,293 of record CM028129.1, read on the forward strand.
AAATACTGTCCCTCCCAGTGACACTGGGGGTGCCCAATCACCATGTACTCCATTAATAGAAAACTCCCTGAAATAAAGAAACCTGTCCCTCATCATTTTTTCCCTAAAAAAAGAAATCAGTCCATCGTTGTCTGCTCGCCATTACCCCACCCCACCTGACTCTTTCCACTTACTGTAGTACCCCACCCCAACCCCCTTACACCCTACTTACCCACTGGAGGTCTGTTGCTGTAATCTTCCTTGGACCACAGACACATCTTCACTCTTCAAAACCCAACCGTGAACAGAGGTAAGCACGTCAATGTATTTCAATGGGGTTTTCAGTTTCAATGTATTTCAATGGGATTTTCAACTTAGTGCCATAACTTGTCCATTTTTTCTATATTTTTGCCCACAATTTTCCACATTTTTTTTGGGACCCCACCTCATGAACAATTTAGTGATATTAAGAAATTCTGTCCTGAAAGATGTTTTCGCGGTCACTGCAGAAAATCACTGTTCAGGCAGGATTTGATAGTTTACTCCACCTTTGTTCATGAGGTGTGGTCAAAAGAAGGCTATGTTAAAAACTTGGTGTCAAAATATTAAAAAACAACAAGTATGAGCCTGGTTGAAATTTGGAATGCTGCTCGCAGGTTTGGCAATTGTCAACATTTTACCCCAAATTTTCAACATAACCATTTCTTCACAGCACCTCATGATTGTGACAGCTGTCATTTTTCAGATCCTGGCCAGCATTTTTTTGCATCCCAAAAAGTGATTTTGCAGTCACTGAGCAAAATACCCTTTTGGTCAGGATCTGAAAATTTTTTCTGCACTTGTTCATGAGGTGGGGTCATAAGAAGGCTATGTAGAAAATTTGGGACAAAATTATTAACAGACAACAAAGTTATGAGCCTACATTGAAATTTATGAATGCAGGATTGTAACTTTGGTAATTGTCAATATTTTGACCCCAAATTTTCAACATAGCCATTTCTTCACGCTACCTCATGATTGTGACAGCTGTCATTTTTCAGATCCTGGACAAAATGTGTTTCTGCATCCCAAAAGTTGATTCCCAGTCACTGCGTGACATCATCTTTCAGCCAGAAATTGAAAATTTTCTCTGCACTTGTTCATGAGATGGGGTCATAAAAAGGGTATGTTGAAAATCTGGCACACAAATATTAACAAACAAGACAGTTACACTGCCCAACATTGACACTTCTATTTTGCATTCTTAAATGTTAATAAAATGATTCCTTCACTGAAGCAATTTTCAAACACACAGCCCCTTTGACACCAAAGCACACGGCGAACATTCAGCATTGACAAATGCTTGTTTAAATAGTCTCCAAAGTTGATTGACATTGGTATTAGTATTGGGAGCTAGGGGTGACATCAGTGAGACTGCATGTCTCAATCCTCTCATCATTATGTACTGTATGTATATAACTGCTATACATGCTATAGTGTATAGTGTGTGATGTATTATATGTGGGAGTGAAGGGAAGGGATGGTGGGGAAGAGTTTAGTTGGAAAACTGTGGGGGGGGGTGGTTGTTGTTTGGGCTAAGCAAGTGTGTACATAATAGGAAATAACAGGCAGAAATGGGGTTGCAGTAATACCCTTTCTGGGGTATGAGTAATCTACTATTGTGACTGAGAGAAAGGAATAGGGTGTGGGAAGATTAAAGGAGGGGTAGGTTGTTGTTTGGGTTAGGGTATACTATTACAAACTTCCACTATCCTGCAAAAAAGGTTATTGTAACAAGACCCTATATAGAGTGTTGTTATATTACCATTGAGTGTGGAGAACAGAAAGATGAGGGTGAGAGCACTGTTTATATTTTCTGTACTGTTCTATACTATTTCAATTTATGTTTTAATTCTGTATATCCTTTTGCGGGGAGACAGTGGATGGGAAGGAGGGATGGGACACTACAGATTATCATCTATCTAGGGTACATATATAGGGTAAGGAATCGGACAAGTTTAAAGGCAAGGTATAGGGTTACCAGATTAAAAAAAAAATTTGAGAGGGGTGGATGTGGAAGTCTAGGAGCTGGTACAGACAGAGAGGAACTGAGGAAGGGTGGAGGAGGAGGAGAGAAGCAGGAGGATACTGGGGCAGGAAGGGAGAGGGAGAGTAGTTAAATGCAATGTATGTGGAGCGGCAGTATTCCTGGACTCAATGTGGAGTGTGGGGGTGGGGGGGGTGCCTGGTGTGTAAGCACCTGGGGCAGCTGAAGGTGGAGTTAAATTGGTTAAGAAGGGAATTAGAGAGAGTTGGGGGTAGATAGAGGAAGGAACAATGGAGAGAGGAGAAGAGTAGGCCTACTAAGTGCCAGTGGGTGGCAAAATAAGGAGGCGGGGAGGGGCTGCCAAAGCATCTGGGGATAGAGTCTCCACATAGACCAGGTAGTACTGGCATTAGCGAATAGTAGGAGTTAAGGAGACATGGAAGGTGGGGAGGGAAAGCTATGCAAGGAAGCAGAGGAAGGGTGAGGGAAGGGGATACCAAGGTTTGTTCCGATGTAGGGGTACCAGCATCAAACAGATTCACAGTACTGGCAGGGGTACAGGATCAGGGGGTACATGGGGGGATCGAGACTCAAAAAATCATAGAGGAAAGGGTCTGCAATACCAGGACAGAAGGGGAGAGTAGATTGGGGGTGAAAGGAGATATATACAGTCAAAGTGGAGTTAAAGGTGGAGAGGAGGGTGCAATAGTGGGAGAACAAGAAAGGAAGGGGACTGCAGTGGATAGCAGTGTACACCAGAGAGGATACAGAAAAAGGGGGACAGGGAGAAAATTGGAGAGAGCTGTAGGAATACAGAAGGGAGGACCAACTGGATGAACAGGCAACAAGTTAAGGGAGAGGAGGCTGGCCCACGAGTGGTGGACAGCTGGACAAAGGCAAAGACTGGAGGGGAGGAAAAGGTGTTGGTCATTGGGGATTCCATTATCAAGGGTATATACTGGGTAAGGAAATGGGACCCAAATAGGAGAAGGAACGTCGAATGTGTGCCAGGCATGGAAGTGGTGGTTGGCAGGGCCTAGAATCAAGGAAACAATAAGGAAGGTGGGGGGAAACCCCACTTGATGGGCAAACCCCACTTGATCATTCACCTAGGGACAAATGGCTTGTCAGGAAATGAGGTAGGAGTAGTGCAACATAAGGTTTAAAGAGCTAGCAGGGAGCTGCAGGGAGTCAGTGAGTTAAATGGCATTCTCTGAGGTAATCCAGGTCCCCAGTACCAGTACATGCAGAAAAAAGAGAATAGGGGAGTTCAATGAGTGGCTAAAGAACTGGTACACATCAGAGGGGTTCAGTTGCATTGGAGAGTTAGGGAACAAGTGGACGGATGAAGGATTATATTCAAAGGGCAGGCTGCACCTCAGTGAGGAGCAATTTAGAGAGCATAGAGGAAAACTGGTAGAATACACGAATGGGGCTCTTCATTTAAACTGAGTGAGGGGGAATATGAGGCTAGGGAAGGCATGGAGGTCAACAAGGGGGCGGGAAACTAGCTGGCACTCCCCTTCTAATGGGGGTAGGGAATAGAAGAGGTGAAATGGAACTGGAGGACAAAATATTTGGAGGGTCATGTGTGTGAACGTTTGAAGTCTGGGCAACAAGATTGCAGACATAGAGGCCACCATGGCAGGGGAGGACCTGGTGCAATGAAGGCCAGGACTGGAATATGACAGTACCAAGTTTTACTCTGTTCAGAAGGGACAGGGTTAGAAGAAAGAGGGGAGGGCTAGCTCTTTATGTAAGGGACAGCATTAAGGCTACTTAAATATAAAGAGAACAGGGGGGAATGGAGGTACTGTGGGTCACTCTGGGGAAAGGGAATGGGGCCATTATCCATGCAGGAGTGATATACAGACTTCCAGCACAGACAGAAGAAGTGGATGGGGAAATGCTGGAAGCAATTCAAAGGCTAGTTCTTAAGAGATAGTTGTTAACTAATGGGAGACTTCAATCTACCTGACATGGATTGGAGACTCCCAGCAGCGGCAAGTTCCAGCAGGGACATCTTACATTCCTTGCAGGGGCATTCCTCAGGCAACTGGTAATGGAACTTACTTGTGAAGGAGCAGTACTGGACCTAGTACTGATGGATTGGGACAGTTTTGCTGACGTCACAGTGGGGGACCACCTGGGGACCAGTGACCATCATATGGTGTGGTTTAGCATAAAAACTGGGTTTGCATTGAACCACACAAGGACGAGGGTCATGGACTTCAGGATGGCCAATTTCAAAACAATGGGAGAATGCCTCAGGGACACTCTGACAGGGATAGGGATGCTAGGTGGAGTCGAGGACCAGTGGGCAAAAATTAAAGAGGGCATTGAAAGAGCTTCGAATCTCTGTGTCAGGCAGGTCTGCAAGGGCAGGAGGCAAAGAAGACCACTATGGTTTTCTAGAGAGCTAGTGGAAACAGTAAGAGTGAAAAAACTAGCATTTAAAAAAACACAAAAAGACACAGAAAAAGGATGATAGGTTAATTGTCCATTAACCAGTTCCTAACTCAGTTTACCACCTTGTGCCCCATGCCCAGATTACCCATCTTATTAACCAGCCTCTTATGTGGGACGGTGTCGAAGGCCTTGCTAAAATCAAGGTAGGCGACGTCCGCCGCCCCTCCCCCACGATTTAGTTCTTTTGTCACCCAGTCAAAGAAATCTATCAGATTTATCTGACACAACATACCTGCTGTGAATCCATGTTGCTTCAAATCTTGGGCACCATTGGATTCCATGTGTACCACTGTTCTTTCTTTAAGCAGTGCTTCCATGATCTTCCGCACTACTGAGGTAAGGCTGACTGGCCTATAGTTCCCCACCTCCTCCCTACTACTGGATTTGTGTAGAGAGACCACATGTGCCCTCTTCCAGTCCTCTGGAACAACTCCTGTGTTGAGTGACTCAGTGAACATGGCTGACAGAGACACTGCTAGCTCTCTACGAAGCTCTCTTAATATCCTCAGGTGTATGCCATCTGGCCCCCATTGCTTTGTCCACCTTGAGTTTTGTGAGCTCCTCCAGGACTCTCCACAGTGAATGGATTGGTGTCCACCTCTCCCCCCTTCGCATCTGTTGCTCAGCTATGGTCCCTGACCCTCCTCCTCTTGAGAGAATACTGAACAGAAGCATTTATTCAGTATTTTTGCCTTTTCCAGGTCCCCCTCCTTACACTCTTCTTCTTCCCCTTTGAGCCTTACACTCCCCTCCCCTCCCTTGCTTTTCTTCTTTAGCTGATGCACCTATAGAATGTCTTGTCCCCTTTCTTCACTACCTATGCTAATCCTTCCTCAGTCCGGGCCTTTGCACTCCTAACAGCCGTCCCCACTTCCCTTAGACACTCTAGGTACACCTCTCTGCCTTCCTCCCATTGGGTCTCCTTATATTTCCTGAAACCTGCCCTTTTAGCACTTACTTTGTCTGCCACCTCTTTCGAGAATCATAGTCGCTTCCTTCTTCTCTTGCCTTTGGATACCAACCTGATGCATCGGTTTGTCACTTCCATTATGGCTCCTTTTAGGTGCTCCCAATGCTCTTCAACCCCCCTCTTACCTCTCTCTTCTCCAGGGCTATTCTGATACATCTCCTCAATTCAGAGAAGTCCGTCTTCTTGAAATCCAAAACCTTCACCCTTGTGTGAATTGAATCCCAGTCCCATGCTAAACCACACTATGTGGTGGTCACTGGATCCCAGTTGTCCTTCTATCCAGACATCTGTAATTCTGTCCCCGTTGGTCAGTACTAGGTCCAGAATCGCCCTGTCTCTGTTGGGATCAAGCACAAGCTGCCTGAGACCTGCCTCCTGTAGGGAATTCAGGATGTGTCTGCTTCTGGCTGAAGCAGCTGTGTGAACAGATACATTTGTTCAGTATTTACAATGGAAGGGGTAGATGAGAGGTCAAAGATAATGAACAGGGGCAGAATTGGTAGGGAGATGGACACTAGTCCTGTCACAGAGAAAGTACCTCAGAGTACTAGCAAAATCAAAAGCTGACAAGGCAATGGGACTGGATGAGGTTCAACCTAGGATACTGAAGGAGCTCAGAGAGGTGCTGGTGGCACCACTGTCAGTTTTGTTTATTTTATCACTGGATACAGGGGTGGTTCCGAGGGACTGGAGAAGGGTGAATGTGGTCCCCTTTCACAAAAGTGGGAATAGAGAGGAGGCAGGAAATTATAGATCTGTAAGCCTGACTTCAGTTGTGGGCAAGGTTATGGAATCACTACTAAAACATAGAAACATAGAAATTGTCAGCAGATAAGGACCGCTAGGCCCATCTAGTCTGCCCGTAAGCCCTGTACTTGATTATAGCTTCTGACCCTCTCTCTGCTTTGCATCTATTATTCCCCTATGCCTGTTCGAGGCATGTTTAAAACCAACAATAGTGGTTGCTCCCACCACCTCCTGTGGCAGACCAGTCCACGCGTCCACCACCCTCTCTGTGAAGAAGAACTTCCTCACATTCCCTCTTAACCTGTCATCTTCTAATTTCATGTCATGCCCCCTTGTTCTTGTGCTCCTCTTGTATTCAAAGATGTCTCCCCTCTGCACCTTGTTTATGCCCTTGAGGTAATTGAATATTTCTATCATGTCCCCTCTCTCCCTCCTTTCCTCCAGCGAGTACATATTGAGGTCCGTTAATCTCTTCAAATAAGTTTTGTGGTGCAAGTCCTGTACCATCTTAGTCACCCTTCTCTGGACCGTCTCCAGCCTGTTAGTGTCCTTTCAAAGGTGTGGCCTTCAGAACTGCACACAGTACTCCATGTGAGGCCTGATCAGGGTTTTATATAATGGCATCACTACCTTCCCTCTTCTGCTGGTGATACCCTTGCCTATGCACCCCAGCATGTCACTGGCCTTCCCTGCTGCCCTTGTACTCTGCTTTGACATTTTCAGATCATCTGAAATAATAACCCCAAGTCCCTTTCTTCCTTGATGCCTGTCAACAAATCCCCCCACCCCCACCCAATCCTGTAGCTTTCTAGGATTCTATGCCTTAGGTGCATAATTTTACATTCTTTGAATTAAACCTCAGTTGCCACTCCTCAGACCATTTTTCAGGCTTCACCAGGTCCTTCCTCATTTTTTCCATACTTTCTGGAGTATCCACCCTGTTACAGATCTTGGTGTCATCTGCAAACAGGCAGACCTTTCCTTCTAGCCCATCTGCAATGACACCAATGAAGATATTGAACAGGACTGGCCCAAGGCTGATCCCTGAGGTACCCCACTGGTCACCCCCTCCCCAGATTGTACCCCATTTACCACCACCCTCTGCTTCCTGTCCATTAGCCAGTTCCTAATCCATTTTACCACTGTGTCTCCCATGCCTAGACTACCCATCTTGTTAACCAGCCTCTTATGTGAAACAGTGTCGAAAGCTTTGCTGAAATCGAAGCAATGTAGGTGACATCCACTGCCCCCCCCAATTTACTTACTTCATCATCTAGTCAAAGAAATCTATCGGATTCATCTGACATGACCTACCCACTGTGAAACCATGCTGCCTAGGGTCCTGGGCACCAATGGCTTCCAGAAGTCCCAGTATCTTTTCTTTAAGCAGTGCCTCCATGATCTTCCCCACTACTGAGGTAAGGCTGACTGGCCTATAGTTCCCTGCCTCTTCCCTACTGCCGGAGTTGTGTAGAGGGACCACATGTGCCCTCTTCCAGTTCTCTGGCACCAATCCAATGTTGAGTGACTTGGTGAACAAGGCTGCCAGAGGTTCTGCTAGCTCTCTTTGTAGCTCCCTTAATATCCTCGGGTGTATGCCGTCTGGCTCCGTCGCTTTGTTCAACTTCAATTTAATGAGCTCCTGCAGGACTATCTCTCCTGTGAATGGACTGCTGTCCACCTCTCCCCCCTTACCCTTGGCATCTGTTGCTCAGCTGTGGTCCCTGTCCCTCACCCTCTTCTGCGAATACTGTACAGAAGTATTTATTCAGTATTTTTGCCTCATCAATGTTTCCCTCCTTACACTCTCCTTCCTCCCCCTTGAGCCTAACAATCCCCCTCTAGTTTTCCTTCTTTTGCTGAGTATCTGTAGAATGTCTTGTCCCCTTTCTTTACTGTCTGCGATAATTCTTCCTCAGTCTGTGCCTTTGCTCTCCTTACCGCCCTTCCTGCTTCTCTTAGACAGTCTAGGTACACCTCCCTGTCCTCGTCCCTTAGGGTATTCTTATATTTCCTGAACCCTGCCTTTTTAGTCCTTACTTTGTGTGCCACCTCTTTTGAGAACCATAGTGGCTTTGTCCTTCTCTTGCCTTTTGATACCAATCTGATGCATTGGTTTGTCACTTCCACTATGGTTCCTTTTAGGTGAAGGAAAGGATAGTGGAATATCTTGAAACAAGAGGATTGCAGGATCAAAAACAATGAGACAGGGAGGTCTTGCCAGACAGATCTGATTAAGTTCTTGGACTGAGTGACCAGGGAAATGGATCAGAGTAGATGTCGCATACCTGAAATTCAGGAAGGCCTTTGACACCATTCAACACAGAGGACTAATGAACAAGCTGGCCTGTCTAGGAGTGGGACAGAAAGTAGTAAACTGGATAAGAAATTGGTTGAGTGGCAGGCGTCAGAGGGTGGTGGTAAATGGAGTCCACTCAGGAGAAGGGAGGGTGACAAGTGGGTGCCTCAGGGGTCAGTACTAGGCCTGGTCCTCTTCAATGTCTTTATCAGCGACATTGCACAAGGGCTAGAAGAGAAAGTCTTCCTGTTAATTGATGACACAAACCTCTGCAATCGGGTGGACACAAGGGGGGGGGGTGGAAAAAAATGAGGAATGATTTACAGTAGTTAGAAGAAAGGTCAGGTATTTGGCAGCTGGGCTTTAATGCTAAAAAGTGCAAAATCATGCACTTGGGGCACAGAAACTAGGGGGCTATGTACCAATTAGCAGGGGAGTTACTGGTAACCACCAAACAGGAAAGGGACTTTGGGGTAAGCATTTCTGATGACCTGAAGGTAGCCAAACAGAGTGAAAAGTCAGTGGGAAGGGCTAGCAGAATGCTGGAGTGCATAGGGAGGGGTATCACCAGTAGGAAGAAGGAGGTAGTGTTGCCCCATACAGGTCCTTGGTAAGACCACACCTCAAGTACTGTGTCCAGTACTGGAGGCCCCACCTCTGGAAGGACAGGGATAGGGGTGAGGTGGTACAGATGCGGGCCAACAAAAGGGTGCAGGGACTGCAACTAAAGCCCTACAAGGAGAGACTAAGAGAACTAAATATGTACTTATAGGAGGAAAGAAGGTAAGGTGGGGATATGATAGAAACAGTCAAAAACATAACATGTATTAATAAGGTGCAGGAAGATAGCATTTTCCGCAGAAAGACAGACTCAGGTACAAGGAGCCACACTATGAAGCTGGGGGGATACTCATAGGGGATGTGAGGAAATATTTCTTCTCAAAGAGGGTGGTGGAAGCCTGGAACCACCTCCCAGCAGAGGTGGTAGGTGCCAAAAGAGTCGTAGGATTCAAGCATGCATGGGACAAATATAAGGGAACCCTGGAAGGAGCACAAGGGGCGGGGATGACCGGAGTTTGTACAGTAGGTAGGGAAAATGAGCAGACTGGATGGGCCAAAGGGGTCTTTATCTGCAGACAACTTCTGTGTTTCTATGTTTCTATAAATTGAATATGCCATGGCCCAGACTGGAAATATCAGTGATATTTCCCCCCATGCATTTTAACCTTTGACACCATTCATGCCTCTGCCATTCGTGATGTCATGAGGTCAAACTGCACTTGGGGGAATATCACTGATATTTCCAGTTGGACCATGGCATACCCATATATATATATATATATTAATCAAATGCTTGTGAGTAGTGTTGTGTGGAATTTCCAAATTCAGGCAGAATGAAATTTAGCAGAATTTTTGAAATTCTGCCGGAAACGGAATGGTGGAATTCCGCAGCAGAAAAAGGTTAGGGAATCATTTTCTGTGGAAAAATTGCTGTTCCACAGAATATTATTCTGGGGATCTCAATATTTTCCACAGAAATGATTGAAGAATGATTTTCTGTGGAAACATGCGATGCCACAGAATATTATTCGGCGGATCACAGGAGGCAGAATTCCACAGAAGAACCAACAAAATTCCAGCAGAAATTCTGCCAGCAGAATGGTCATTCTGCATTAATTTCACTGGCAGAATTCTGCATTCCACACAGACCTGCATGTGAGGATATTTTTTTGCCATTTTTCAGTGATATGTTTTGCTCCCTTCAGACCTAGAGTGAGAATATTGAATTATTCTCACTCTAGGTCCCCATGAGCAAAAATATTTTCACTGTAAGTGCTGATTGGTGGAAGTCAGCAGCATGAGCAACAAAGATCTAATTTTAGAACTCAAATCTTTATTTGTGTGCTGGTTCTCACCAACTATTTTTATTTCATCCCAAGCTCACTGACAGCACTTTCATTTTCTCTCCTGTTTAGACTTTCATCTTCCTCACCCTCAAATATCACTCAAACACTGTCTTTCAACTTAAATAAATCAACAGTGAACTTCTCCTGACATGCGCACCAAAAATCTACCTGTTATCAGTTCTGCAATGAAAATGGCATTTCAGACCTCCCACCGCATCCCCAAGTCCCACCTTGACCTCTAGTTTCCTAATGCTCTTGCCGACATCCAGCATCCAGTGCACACCTTCTGTAAATGTTGCACCTGCTCACATGAATTGCCTGTTCATTCTCCTGAGACACGCACTCTTGGTCTTCCTAATGTGCTAATGCACTGACACACAGAAACATGTCACCTGCATCATGCATCACATACCACTCGGCCATATCAAGACAGCGCTACAGCATGCAACAATACAGACTGGTACAAAAAAACACTGTAATACAAAAAACCCTATCAGAGGAAACAAGCCTGGATAATAATATAAAGAGTATTCTTAGAAATAGCACTGATATTTTCACACTTGTTGTTTAAACTTTGGCATCAGTTGGTGCTCCACTGCACATGATGTCAAAGGTCAAACAACACTCGTGAAAAAACATCAGTGTTATTTCTCATGGGGCCATGGCATATCACAGATAGATAGATAGATAGATAGATAGATAGATAGATAGATAGATAGATGATAGTGTAACCCCTGTCAGCTTACTGTCAGGCTTACTGAGCCTCGAAAGGCTCATTTCCCTGGGGTTTTGGTTCCACCCCCCATTCTTTTTTGGCCGGGTACTGTGCCCACTATGTTTTCTGTTTCTTCTGGTGGCCCTCACGTGGTATCCTAGAGAGAGTTGAGTCGGAGGAGCAAGATCACAGAGCCGCCAGTTTTAAAAATGGCACTGCGGTGCTGGCAAGCTTCACGCATCCGCAGATGTGCATTTTCAATCAGCGTTTGACTGCCATTTTGGCTGTCCTCTCCGGTGGTCCTGGTCTTAGGGTAAGCTAAGGAAGGGAACATTGGCAGAATCAGAGAGGCAGTGGCGAAGTGACAGGAGCAGATTTTTAAAGCGCCAATCTCACTGCAGCATTTAAGACCCGCCTCATGAATATTAATGAGGCAGCATTTTTTTAAGGTTCTGGGAGTTCTGTCCATTGCCTAGGGACACTAGAAGTGGCGCCAGTGACAGAGGGAAAAGGAAAAAGTTTAAATAAAGCACTGGTGTGAAAGGAAAAAGGGAAGTCTGCCAGTATGTGGGGAAAATAAATAAAAATAGAATAATGAATAGGTGCCAGTGTATTACCAGTGAGTAATACCATTGAGAGGTTCTGGACACATAGAAACCTCGAAAGCGAAGCTTGAGAGTTCTCATGTCCAGAACCTTGAGATGATATCACTCGCCGGTAATGCACCGGCACCTATTCATTATTTTTTTTAATACATGGATACGATTCAGTTTTTTCTTATTTTGGAAGTGGCAGTCAGCAGTTTCAGTGAAGGATGCTCTGTCCTGGCTGACTGCCGTGTTGTGTTGCTGCTGCTCTCGCCCCAGCTCGCTGTGCTCCACCCCGCCCGCCTCCACTCCTGATCTCGCTGTATAAGAACAACTGGAAGGTAGTCCTACCTTTTTTCTTCTTTGGGCTGCTCTCTCATTTCCTTTTTGTGAGAGGAGGGGGGAAAAACAAAGAATTGCTGAGAAGAAGTACGGTCTTGTTAAACGAGAAAGCGAGCCACCATGTTTCTTACAATGTTCTGCCTGCCCACACATGAAAAGCGGCCAATCAGGAGGCACACTTAGGACACTGTGGGGGGCAGAAGGCATTTTTGGGGTGCTTGGCTGTTTGGTACCAGTGGCAATACTATCATTCAAAAGTGGAACAATAGTATTAACATTGATTGACAATACTATTAACACTGATTGTCAATCAATGTTAATAGTACTGTCAATCAATGTTAATACTATTAACACTGGAGGTGCGAGGGTATTACCAGATTTTTTTGTATGCTTTGTAAATATATTAAATCATAAATCCATATAGTAAATAAAATGTATTCACAGACTACAGCCAGAGACTAGGGCTAAGACACATTGTATGTGATATGTGTGAGCCAGAGCGGGAATGTGGCTTTGTTGAAGTCAACAAACTGTGAAATCGGAAAGATTGACAGGTGCCTTTCTGGGTCGGGTGCCTATTGTCTGCTCCTGAGATACAGCAAGGAAAAGAGAGAAACAGCTGGCTGTGGCTAACTGCATATCACTCCTGATTGGAACTCTGCGCTACTCCTGAAAGCAACCGCATGCCACTTCTGACTGCATTCAAAAACTGCCCAACCACACTTCCTTATATACAGTAGAAGGATTATTCACTATAGAAATCAACTTGGACCAAATTACAACCAAAGCCAGAAATGCAACCATGCTATAGAAGAACATTATGGCCAAAAAATTAAAAGGCCAAACCCGGAAATGATCACAAATGTGTTCTTCAACATAATAACTATCCTTGTGTATTAAATTCAACAAACAACAGGTAAGGCTGGCACACTCAGAAGAGTCATCGAGGCACAGGTCAGGAAGCATAGGTAAACCAGGAGCAGTTATAAAATTCACAAGTAGCATTTTATTATTTTCAATAACAATAAAATAAAGAAAATTAATTGTGCAGGATAGCTCTTATACAGGCTGTTCAAACAAAACAAATTCCTTCATCTGAGAGTATCTCTAAATCTAAATGTCAGTCTCTCTCCAACAAAAGATTGCTCTCTTTATACAGTACATAATGGGCAGGATATTCAGAGCAGATGCGCCATGCGCAACAGGAATGCGCCAGCGCAAGTGCGGAAATGCACCATTGTGCGATATTCAACAGGAGGTGGCTGCGCAGTGCAACAAGCAATGTGCCTGAGTGCAACAGTAATGAATGCATGCACAACCGAAGGGGGTGGAACCATGAATAAGTTGCACAGTGCAATATTCAACAGCCTGTGACATGCGCAATAGCAGAGCAAGTGGAAGTTGCGCGACAGCGGAAATGAGCCAAAATAAAAGGGAGCAAGAGAGGGGGAGGAAGAACATGCCACAGGGAAGCCACAGGTGGGAGCGTGGAGACAGAGTACCAGGGAGGAAATACAGGAAGCAGGGCGCAGGAGTGGGCAGCAGTAAGACTGGGCCCACCAGAAGTGTGCCAGAGTGAGGGTAGGAGTGGGTGTGCCCATGCCAGTGTGCGGAAACGGGCGTCAGAGTGCCACACTGGACTGAGGGCAGTGGCAAGAGGCAGGACAGCCACAGGCAAACAGCCGGAGGTGAACCCGGTGCAGGGGAAGCAGCAGGAACAGACAGTGGGGGAGAACAGGAGAACAGCCGTCCGGGGGGAACACCAGCCAGGGACATGGCCAGTGCCATCTTCCAGATGGAGGCGGTAATGAGGGGTGTGAGAAGGCAGGCAGCAGGGAGGCACAGCCATGGAAGGGCCCGTTGGCAGTATGCCCAGAACAGGAAGTACCGAGCCCGCACCAGCTTTGAACAGAACTCTGACACAAAGATTGTGGGCTGGTACCTCCTGAACCGGGTGATACTGAGGCAGCTCTGTGAACTGTGCAGTGAAGAGATGCAGGCACCCACATGACAGAGCCATGCGCTGTCAGTGGAGACAAAGGTGACAGCCGTCATGTGCCTGCTCACCACGGGCACCTTCCAGAGACCAACAGGGGACACGACAGGCATAACCCAGTCGGCTGCATCATGCCTACTCACACAATTCCTCAGCACACTGCTGCCACATGCTGTGGAGTACATCCATTTCCCCAGCACACAGGCAGAGCACATAGCACATATACAGAAGTTCTACAGGGTAGCACAGTTGCCTGGCGTGCTCGGGGCCATTGACTTCACCCATGTAGGCATCCCCATGCCACATGGCCTGGAGGGTGTGGCATACATAAACCACAAGGGATACCCAAGCATAAACTGCCAGGTGGTGTGCGATGCCAGGGGGTGCATTATCAATGTCTGTGTCACGCACCCTGGGGGAGCACACGATGCCTTCATCTGGCACCAGTCAGCACTGTGCCACAGGTTTGAGAGTGGGGACATCCCCACCAGCCATCTAGTAGGTGAGTATGCATATCACGCAGGATGACATGAGCAGATGTAGGGGGGTGCATTGTCAGAGGTGCCATGGGTACCGGCCATGATGGCCCATGGCATAGCGATGCAGGCCACCATTCTAATGTCCCCCCTCTACACACAGGTGGCAGTGGTTACCCACTACGGCCCTGGCTGCTCACACCATACCGGCGCCCCATGACCCCATCGCAGCTATGGTACAATGAGGCACAAGCCACAACACGGAATGTCATTGAGCGGGTGTTAGGGCTGCTGAAGGCATGGTTCCAGTGCCTGGACACATCAGGCGGTGCCCTACAGTACAGCCCCTCGAAGGCCTGCACAACATGGCCACTGACTGTGGGGCAGCCGTAGAGGCTGAAGAGGGGGACAGCAGTGGGGACGATGAGGATGCCAGTCCAGCTGGTGAAGAACAGCCACCCCCTGGGCAACAAGACCCCGGCTTTTCCAGATGGCACAGCAGCACTGGGATACCGTTATAGAGGAGCACTTCAGACAACACAGGTAGGTCACGTGGCCATGTGCAACCACCAATGGCAAATGCACAGCCCACAGACAGGTAGGGCTGGACACCAGGGGTGGACGGCGGTTAGGGAATGGGTCTGAGCGGGGGACTGCACACAGCGGCAGGGATGGGCAGGGCTGAACACGACATGTGCACACACACGCACACACACCACACCACATGCACATATAGAAACATAGAAACATAGAATGTGACGGCAGATAAGGACCGCTTGGCCCACCCAGTCTGCCCATTTCCCTACGTAATGGATAAGCTGCAGATCCTAGTTAACCAGCAGCCAACTTCTTCCTACCCCCACCCCCTAGAATTGCCTTATGACTGTCCCATGCATGCTTGAATTCCACCACTGTTTTTGACTCCACAACCCTCCAGAAGGCTGCTCCAAGCATTCACAACCTCTCTGTGAAAAATACTTTCTTAAATTACCTCTGAACTGCCCCCATATTCAAATTGTGCCCCCTTGTTCTTGCACACTTTTTTGAAAGATGCTACCCTCTTGGACTTTGTTGATTCCCGTGAGGTACTTGAAGTTTCTATCATGTCTCCCCTCCTTTCCTCGAGGCTATACATATTAAGCTTCTAAGTCTCTCTTCATATGTCTTCCAGTGCAGACCCTGCACCATTTTAGTTGTCCTCCTCTGACAGCTTCCATCCTGTCTATGTCCTTGCAGAGATTGGGTCTCCAGAACTGCACACAGTACTCCAGATGGGGTCTCACCAGCTGTCTGTACAGAGGGATAACAATTCCTTGTTTTCTACTAGTGATGCCTCTCCCTATGCATCCCAGTATCCCCCAGCCCTCCTTACTGCCCTCTCACATTGCTTGCCCACCTTTAGGTCATCTGATATGACTACCCCCAGATCCCTTTCCATTTTTGTTGTTGTTAGTAGCTCACCCCCCATTGTGTACTCTTCCCCTGGGTTTTTGTTTCCCAGGTGCATTACCTTGCACTTCTTAGCATTGAATCTAAGCTGCCATACATTTGACCATTCCTCTAACCTTGCCAAGCCCCTTCTCATCCTTTCCACCCCACCTTGTGCATCATCTCTGTTGCAGATCATTGTGTCATCTGCAAATAGACATACTTTTCCTTCCAGTCCCTCTGCAATGTCGCTTATAAAGACATTGAAAAGGACCGGTCCTAATACTGAACCCTGTGGTACCCCACTAGTAACCTCCCTTTCTTCAGAGTGGACTCCATTTACTATTACTCTCTGTGTCCTATTCTCCAGCCAATTCTTTACCCAGGCTGTCATCTTGGGACCCACTCCCAGGCTGGCTAACTTGTATATTAATCTTTTGTGTGGGACTGTGTCAAATGCCTTAAAGTCTAGGAGGCATGTCCACAGCCCCTCCCTGATCTACTACTTTGGTCACCCAGTCAAAGAAATCTATCAGATTTGTCTGGCATGACATTCCTGCTGTGAATCCATGCTGCCTTGGGTCCTGTGCCCTCTGGCCTCTAGATACTCAACAATTCTTTCCTTCAGAAGTGATTCCATCATTTTCCTACCACTGAGGTTAAACTAACAGGTCTGTAGTTTCCTGCTTCTGCCTTGCTCCCACTTTTGTGAAGGGAATCACATCTGCCCTCCTCCAGTCCTCAGGTACCACCCCATCCTCCCATGATTTGTTAAAGAGGGTAGTCAGTGGTGTCATTAGTTCTACCTTAGTTCTTTAGGAATTCTGGGATGAATCCCATCAGGCCCCATTGCTTTGTCCATCTTCAGTTTTAGGAGTTCTTTCAGAACCCTTTCTTCTGTAAATGGGCTGGTATCAACTTCTGTATCCAGAGTGTTTCTACTGTTTGTTTTAGGTACCTCCCCCTCTTCCTTTGTAAATACTGAGCAGAAATATTTGTCTAGTATCTCTGCCTTTTAACAGTCACCCTCTGCCCACTCTCCCTCCCCTTTATTAAGCCTCACTATCCCTCCCTTGGTCTTTCTTCGCTCCCTAATGTACCTATAAAAGGTTTTATCCCCCTTCTTAACAGAGTTGGCTATCTTTTCCTCGGTTTGGGCCTTTGCTGTTCTGACTGCCTTCCCAGCTTCCTTTTGCTTTAACTGATACAGTTCTCTGTCCTGCTCCTTCTGTGATTGCTTGTACTTCCTGAATGCTTTATTTTTCTCTTGAATCTTCACTGCCACTTCCTTTGAGAACCACAGTGGTTTCTTACATCATTTTGTTTTGTTTATTTGCTTCACACAAAGGCTTGTTACCTCTGTGATGGCAGTTTTTATTATTCTCTTTGTTCTTCCACCCTCCTTCCTGCCCATTTGCAAGTGCATTCCTTAGGCACTCACCTATTTTGGCAAAGTCAGCCTCATGAAAGTCCAGTACTTTGCCTTTGTATGGCTTGACTCTATTGCCGTGTTTATTGTGAACCATACTGTTCGATGGTCGCTAGTTCCCAGATGGCTACCCACTTCTACATCTGTGATCCTTCTTCATCTCCATTTGAGAGAACCAGGTTCTAAGATTGCTCCTCTCGAGTGGGCTCCAATACTAGTTGTCTAAGGCATGCCCCTGTAGGACATCTAGAATAACCTCACTCTTCGAAGTGGCTGCTGCAACTGCACTCCAGTTAACATCTGGCATATTCAGATCACCCATCAGCAATATCTCCCCTTTTTCTGCCATTGTAAGTATACTTTCTATCATTTCCTTGTCCATTTCCTCCCCCTGAGAAGGGGGTCTGTATACAACCCCTGTGCGGATTGTGGTGCCATTGCTGGTCTCCAAATTTACCCACAGTGCTTCTTCTCCTCCCTGTTTTCCCCTTTTGTTCTGTTGCTTTGATTCCTTCCCTTATGTAAAGAACTACTCTCTCCTCTTTTACCCTCCCTGTCCCTCCTGTAGATAGTGTGTATCCTGGTATGTTTACGTCCCAGTCATGGTTTTGTGTGTACCATGTTTCTGTGACGCTATAATATCCAGATGTTCCTCCTCCATCAAGGCCACTAATTCAGGAAGCTTGTTACTCAGACTACGGGCATTGGTACTCATTGTTCTCCATTTTTTATGCTTTACCTTCTGTTGCAACATCCCCACTGAGTTTTCTACCTTGGTCTTTTTCTCATTTAGTACCCTGTTTTGTAGGGAGAGGCTGGGATTTTCCTGCTGCTTATCAGTGCCTCCCCCCTTGACTAGTTTAAAAGCTTGCCAAAGAAGCATTTAAACTGATTGCTCAAAAGACTTGTTCCCTTCCTGGACAGATGCAGACCACCCTGCCAGTATAGGCTGGTGTCCCTCCAGGTGGAACCCCAAAGGGACAAAGGCTGGCCCACCCCAACAGCCACCCCCACCCCTACACAGGACCACACCAGACCATGCCCAGTGGCCGTCACTGTGCATGCCTCAGACCCTGGGACCCATTGCACACTGGTGGACAGCGCAAGACAGGCATCATCATGCATGCGCCACAGTGGCCAGCAGCTGGGAGGGTGTGCATAGGGACTGTGTGTGTGCAGGGCCAGGTACCCTACCCATGCGTCACACAGTGCACACCACAGTGCACACAGGGCAGTGGCAGGCAGTGGCCATGGTGGGAGACAGGTCAGTCATGCAGCACAGTACCACAGCCACCACGGATGCATGGGTGGCCCTGCCAAGACCTGCCAGCCATGCCAGGCTGACCAATGGCCTCTTGGGGTGGCACCGACAGGCCCCCAAGGGTGACACTGCATGAACATGACCATGTTCATGCAGGGATCTGCAGCCCACCGAACATGCCAGCTCCAGGAGTGCTCGGTGTGCCCACAGCCGAGCCCGGTGTCGACATAGCAGGTGTTGCACAGCACTGGGAATGGGAGGTGGACATGACAGTGTGCGGTGTCTGTGGTGGCTGGGCACCTAACTGGGTGCCCAGTGTAGCCATGACAGTTGTCATTGCAGTGGTCTGCCTGTCAATGGCAGCTGTCACATCCACCTGCTGCCGGGCCATCTCTGCCAGGAGCAATCCGTGGTCCCTGCTGTGCCACTCATCTGCCTGGTGCAGAACCACACTGTATGCATCCACCGCCATCATGAGCCACATCTGCTGATCTACTGAAGCCTGGAGAAGATGGCTGTGTTCATCCAATGGGTCATCCGCTGGTCTGGCATGCTGTCCCTCGTGGTGTTCCTGGCCCTGCTGGCCAACACCCTTTGATGTTGGGCACTGCAGACCAGAGCCATGCTGGGGAATGTCCACATGTGGTGCACTGCCACCACCCCCTTACACTGTCCCCCCATTGGCCGACTGCTGGTGCTGCCCCTCTGGCTGCCGATCACCAGGGCATACTGGCGCTGCTGCAGCAGCTGCAACAGCCCCACCACCCTGGATGCACACCGGTGCTGCCCCACTGGGGCATGCAGGCACAGGCTGGGACTGCGTTGTTCCGCAGGCAGCCATGGTGGCATCACCTGCGGTAACACGCGTGCAGTTGCCTGCTGTGGGACCATCCTGTGTCCCACATGTATCACTGTCTGGGACATAAGGACCATCATCATCATCAGTGCTGGATCTGGCCCCAATCTGTGGCCCAGCATGTTGGAGACCAGGGGCGATGTCACACTGGGACACAGGCAGGGCCTTGTCTGCACCTGCACCACCCACATCAGTCCAGAAAGTCATGCAGGTATGCACTTGGCCAGTCCCTCGGACACCTGTGGATGTGGATGGGTGATCCTCTGTCTCCAAGGCCTCCCCCCCTGGTAGACACACCCACCCACCACCGCTGCCCCATGTAGATGCTCAGGAGCTGTAAGGGAACACATTAGCGTTAGTGGCTCCGCCTTGCCCTATAGCATGCCCTCCACCACCCACACACTGACAGTACAGGACCTACCACACAGTGATGGGCTGCCACCCATCTGGAAGCCACTACCAGGAACACCCTCGATGGCACTGCACCACATGCTGCTGGTCACCCGTTCCTCCAGTGGCGTCAGGTGGGATACATCTTGCTGGCCCCCACCAGTGGCAGCACATGCAGCCCTGATGGCAGCCACCTTGTCCTTGATCTGCCTCCTGTCCATGCCTACCTTCTTTTTGCACTCCTGCATGGACTGCTAGTGGCTGCCCTGCTGGTTCATGGCACATGCCACCTCACCCCTTGCCGCAGCACGGGCCTGTAGCATTCCCCTCTGTCCACTAAGCAGCAGTTCCTTGTCCAGATATGCCTCAAACAGGGCATCAGATTCAGCCCTGGTGAAGTTGGGCTTCCTCCTTCTCCCCCTTCCCTATTCCTCCTCTTCCTCATGCTCGGTTATGCTCGTGCCTGTGGGAATGACAGGTGTTACCTTGGACTGTGCAGTCCCATACAGCCCTCCCAAACCACAGTCCCCACATCCCGACAGCATGCAACCTACCACAAAGGACTGCAATACCGAACCATGGCCTCTGCAGCCCCAGGTCGCATACATATAGTGCAACGCATGCAAATGAGGGCAGGCACAACTGTAAGTGGATGCTAATGCAGTGGATGCACTGTGGAATGGCTAATGAGCTGAGTTGCATAACCTGGCTGAATATCACACTGTTGCACATTGCGCAATGTAAGTGAGCATGCTCAGGCTATGGCACAGCACTGTGACATGCGCAATCGGCACCAGCATGGCTCATGCCTGGGGTGCTGACACCCATACGTGTGGCGCTGCTGATGTGCTGTGCACGGGAGGCAGTGCACAGCACGGCCACTACTGTGTCTGTGGTGCTAGTGCACTGTATGCCCGTGTGGCGCTCGTGCCTTGGTGCGCCATGGGCACCATGGTGCCACAGCATGGTAAGCCACTGCAGGGCATCACATACATGCACCCTACTGTGCTACATGCAGGGTGTCCCAATAACACTGTGGCACCCCATGTGCGGACAGACCCTTGACCCTGCAGTTGACATTTGCCCTCTAGGTGCCATGCATCCTGCATGGCTGCACCCCTATCACGCAGTCCGGTGACAGTGCAATAGGGACTGGCAGCACAGTACCGCGCTGCCTCCGCATGTGGGGCACGTGCACTACAGAGCACCATTTTGCTGCTGTTTGAGACAGCAACATGCCTAGGACCAGAGCACAGGTCTGGGGTGCCATTGAACTGGCAAACCTGGTGGCCCTGGTGGAGCCACATGCTGGTGCCCTGTTTGGGCAGGAATCCCTCCACAGGCCACAGACTGTGGTGTGGCAGGAGGTCTCAGATGGCCTGGAGGAGGTGACAGGGAGCCGCAGGTCAGCGGAGCAGTGTCGCCACCACTATGGTAACCTCCAGTGGTGGGACCCTGACTGACTGGGGCATCTACAGGCATGTGCCAGGTGAGGTGCCATGCCACAACCAGGTAGGTGCTCCACCCCATCACTGGTAGTGTCCGTCTGTCTGGGTATCATGGTGTGCATCAGGCCACGCTGCAGGGGGTGGGGGTCATCTATTGGGGTGGTGGGGGGTGCATCATGGCTGGGCTGTGTGGGCATGCACACACCAGGGGGGCTATGTTACTGACCTGTACTGATGTTTCCCTCTCCATGTTTGCACCCTAGGCCCAGAGGATCGCTGTATAGGGCACATTTGGCCCAAGGACAGGGACAGCAAGCCAGAGTGGGTGCTGTGGACTTGCAGCCGGGGCACGTTAGTGGAGCCATGGGTCAGCAGCACCCTGCTGGCCAGGATGCAGGTGAGTGCTGTGTTTCCCCTTACATCTGTGCATGCTGGGTTGCAGGAGTGGTGGCGGGGCGTGGCCACCTGCACTTGGCCCCACTGCCATGCACGCCACATGGTGCACTCAGCACTGTCCTGTGGCACTGCATGTGTGGGTGGGTGTCGCAGGTGGGCTGTGCATGCACTGGGTCCATAACTGTGCCACTGCCTTTGCACCGCATAGCCATGTCACTGTACAGTCACATTGGTGCTGTGCAGAACATGGGCAGTGGGTGTGTGCAGAATTCCACATAGCTATGGGTGCCTGGGTAGGTGGGTCTTGTGGGCGCGGACACTGTGGGTGGTCACATGCCATCACAGGGGTGTGGCCCATGGCTGTATGCCTTGCACATTGGGTGGGCTGCAGGGGTCTGGCCAGTCACACGTACTGACTCTGCTCCCTTGTCCTAGATGGACAATGCTGGACTACCCTGGAGCGGAACATACAGGAGCCACTGCAGCTCTCCCAGGCTACTCTGGAGCTGCTCCAAAGAGTGGAGCATGGTGACTGTAGGAGGCACTGAGCAGCGCCACAGGGACCAGAGAGAGAAAGGGCCACCATTAGGAGCTTACAGTGCACGTGATGTGCATTCCTCCTGGACTGTCTCTCACACCCCTTTGTCCCACTCTCTGATCTACCCTTGCACATGCACCCCACCGGTTTCTGCCCACTTTGTACATATTTTTGATTTGTTGAGTTGTTTGTACAGTTTATTTCTTCAATATATACTTGTTTGATATAACAACTGTGGTGGTCTCTGATTTGCAGTGGGCATATGGTGCTTGGCTGCAGTGGTGTGCATGGCATTGGGGGTGGTGCAGGCCTGGGCGTGTGTGTGTCTGGCAGGGCCCCGCTTATGGGGTGGGTGGGGGACTTGGTCCCTGTCTGCGGTATGTGTGTTGTTCCCTGTGCACTGGATGCCTGTGTGCAGTGGTCCCTGGTGCATGTGCTGTGTCCCTGACACCCCTGTCAGTATGTCCATGGCCCATACAGCTGAGCCCCTTGCATGTCTGTGGTATGCACGGTCTGCTGGCATGTCATTGGTGGCTGTCCATGCCAGCCACCCTCTGGGCACAGCGCCATGTCGGCTTGCCTCCTGTCACTGGTTTGTTGCACATCTGCCTTGGGCGACACTGTGGGCTATGCTGTTGTTGTCCCCCCTCCATGCTGTTGCTGGTGTCTGTGTTCTACTGTCTGTCATCTGTGCTCTGGCCACATGCTGGTGGTGGATGGCTTCATGGTGCATGTGCCAGATGGCTGGTTCACCTGTGCCATGGTGGGGTGTAGACCGTGGGTACACAGCATCAGTGGACACACACCAGTGGCATTTATTGCCCCACTATTGTGGCCCTGTGTCAGGGTGCCCTTGGGTCAGGGTGGGCATTTGTCCATGCCCTGTGTTGCATCCTGTGTGGCGCATGCCTCCATGTGCCACAGTGGGCAGCTGTGCTATCTGTTGGGGCCAGTGCAGGGACAGGGTGTGTGCATTGGTGGGTGTGCAGGGTGCTGTTCTGCTGGTGGTGGTGTCCAGGGCAGGCCTTGTTGCATGCGGGGTCCCTCAGGTACTGACGCAGGGTCGACCTCTCTGCTGTGCCATGGGGAGCCATGCAGGGGGGCATTGTGTCTGCAGTTGTTGTGTCAGTGGCAGGTGCTGCCCACTGAGGGGTGCTCACAGTGGGGCTGCCATGCATGGCTCCATGGTGCAAAGGGTTGCATTGTCATGGCAGGGGTGGTGGCATGCATTTGGTGCCATGCACTGTTGGGCGCTGCTTCTGGGCCGGGTGTCTGGGGATCACTGTACAAGGTGTGCTCTGCATTGGTGGTATGGGGTGGCTCTGGGTGGTCAGCTCTCCTTGTGTTGTGGTCACTGCTTGCTGGGGCGTGTGCTGGGGCACTGTGCCCCGGCTGTGGATTTGGTGCTGGTGTTCATGGGCTGGTGGTCTATCCAGCTCACCACTAGTTGTGCAGTTCATGGGGTGTCTGGGGGGAGCTGTCTGGCCTGCTGCATGCTCCTCCGCCCATGGCTTCCATGGGTGCTGCACCCATGCATCCTGTCCCTGTCCCTGCGCATCCCTGCTTGTGCTACTGTGCATTGGCCCTGCTTCACTGCGCATCACTGGTTGTGCTACTGTGCAGTGGCCCTGCTCCACTGTGCATCCCTGGTTGCACTATGGCGCACTTGGCATGATATTCATCTGTGTTGCGCATGTACACCTTGGCCTGCGCTGTGTTTGAATATCGTGCGTGTTACGCAGGGGCGCACTGCACTTGCACCTGCTGTTATGCTTCTTTGTGGTGCAGTCTGAATATCCCGCCCTATGTCTTTTCCTGGTAATTAACTTCTGCATCCTGAGCTTGTTAAGATATATGTCCTGTTTTCACACAATGTCCCAAAACTGTGAGTTTATTTCCTTGCAGGTGCAACAAAATTGAACAGTATGTCCCAGAACTGATCTCCTGCTGACAACTCTGCAAATGAGCTTGTGGAGGTCAAACAGCATTTCATGGTTAATCCCCTGATTTCACAATAGCTTTTTGCAATTATTTCAGCAATATAACTATATACGTTTTCAAACCAGAAAACCCAGTTTCACATAAAGATACACATATAGTTTTATAACCACAGATAAACAAGGGGCGATAGAAAGAGCAAGAAACAGCAAGTGAAGGCAGGGATCAAGCAGGAGGGGAAGAATCATCAGACTGTCAGAGTGATCAGTTCCTACATCTCACAAGAAAATGTGATTGTGCAATCAGGCACACAAGAGACAGAAAAGGAGAGGACAAAACAGATCCTTGCCTTCAACACTCTCTGCATAACAAAGGGGACAGAGTCTTATTCAGCCCTGTCACATACCCTCCTCTTTAAGAGGTAACCTGTTTAAAAAAAAAAAGACAGGTTTCTAAAACGTTCTTTTAATCCTCTTCTAACATTACCTCATAACCTTTACAGTTCTGTGCATATGCAGTATCCCTTTTTCCATAACAACTAGTACAGCAAACAGTTATGTTTAAACCCACACTTTTTTTCAACCTTTGGAATTCTCAATTCCTATTCCATATCTTGACAGAAAATCAGCATTGCCATTCTCTTTCCTAGATTAATGCATCACTTTGAATTTAAATAGCTGTAGTGCTAGGTACTACCTTGTGATTCTGTACTTTTTATCCTTCATTTGATTAAACCAATTGTGAGGACTGGGATCTATTATAAGTACAAAGTCAGCTCCTAGTAAATAAAACTTAAGGGACTCCATGGCCGACTTTGCTGCCAGGCATTCCCTTTCAATGGTGGAGTACATTTTCTCTCTGTCGTTCAATTTCCTACTGATATATAGAATGGGATGTTCCTTCCTATCTATATTCTGACTCAAGACTGCACCTAGGCCTACCTCTGATGCATCTGTCTGTAACAAAAATTGTTTCTCAGAGTCTGGGCTTTTTAAAACAGGGGCTGAACATAATGTAGCCTTGATGGCCCAAAAAGCCTCATCACACTCTAGGGACCATTTCACATTATTCTCATACTGCTTCTTCATGAGTTCAGTGAGGGGAGTAGCTAACTGAGAAACATTTGGAATTAATCTTTGTTAGTAGCCAGCCAGCCCTACAAATGACCTGACATGCTTCTTTGTTTTAGGGACAGGACTGTTAGTTATGGCTTCTGTCTTAGAAATCTCTGGCTTTACTTCTCCATTTCCCAAGACATAACCCAATATCTGATTTCCTTGATGCCCAATGCACATTTGGTAGGATTAATGGTCAGACCTGCCATCTCAATAGATTGGATAACTGCTTGTAGGTGTTTAAGTGGCTCTTCCTGTTTGGACTGTACACCTCAACATTATCCAGGTAAGCAGCACAATAACCAATGTGAGTAACTAAAATTACATTCATGTTCTTCTGGAATGTAGTTGGTGCACCATGTAAACCACATGATATGGTGATGAACTGATAGAATCCAATAGGAGTGGCAAATGCAGTTGTGCCTCTGGATTCTTTAGCTAGGGGAATTTACTAGTAATCCTTGGTAAGATCGAGGGTACTGATGTACCTTGGACTTCCCAATCTGTCCATCAGATCATCTATCCTGGGCATAGGAAAACTGTCACATTCAGACACTTGATTATGTTTCCTAAAATCAAGATATATTTTTACACCCCCTTCTTTTTTATTTTCAATCACCAGTGGTGATGACCAAGCATGTCTCGACTTTTCTATGATACCAACTGTTTCATTTTTTGTATTACCTTAACCATGTCTGCTCTTGACCACTCTGGTAAGCTGTATGTCTTTTGTCTGATAAGACAAGCATTCCCTGTCACTATTACATGCTTGACCCCATTTGCTTGGCCTGGTACTGTTGTAAAAGTACTGTTAAATGTATTTACTGGGGAGGATTTGAATTGAGCAATGGACTCAAAAATGGACCATTCTGAAGGGAAAGGGAGAATTTCAGGGGGGCTGCAACAATGGCAAGAGGGAATGGCAGAGCTAGATTTGGTAGATGTGTGGCGAACAGCAAACCCGGGAGTGAGGGAGTATACTTTTTACTCGAACCCCCACAAAACTTGGACACGGATAGATTATATTTACGCTATGAGGGAATGGTATGCTTGGCTATGAGAGACATGACACAGCCCTATACATATTTCAGACCATGCAATGGTGGTAATGAAAGTACAAGGGAGGGAGAAAAGGGATCCCCCTTATGGAAATTTCCCACATATATGGCTCAGAATGAGGAATTTAGGAAGCATCTAGAGGACAGCTGGGATTTATTTATGGCAACAAATGATAAAGGGGGTCTCGAAAAATATACTCTGGGAAATGGGCAAGGTGTTTATGAGGGGAGCAATTATTGAATACGTATCTCAGATAAGGAGGAAATGGTGGGCACAAAGAAGTGAGCTAGAAAATAAATTAAAGGAGTTAGAAATGAGGGTGGCTCGTGGAGAAAAGGGGAAGCCGTCCAAACACTGGATATGGTGAGGGAGGCTTTGAATGCACACCTGAGATCAGAAGCAGGGAGAGCTGGCTTATTTCATAGGAGATATATATTTGAATGGGGAAATAAACCAGGGCCAATGGTGGTTAAGCTTATGAAGGGAGGTAAGAGGATGAATAGAATTTTGGGGGTGAGAGATGATCAGGGTACCCTGCAGAGCAAGGATAAAGAAATACAGAAGGCCTTTTGGGCCTTCTTTCAATGATTGTATCAGGCAGGGGATATAGGAATGAAGGAAAAGATGCTAGAATTCCTAGGGAAGATAAAAGTTCTGAAAGCCATGCAGACACAGAGGGAAAAGTTAGGGAAACCAATAACGGAGGGGGAGGTGATGCAAGCTATCCAAAAATTACAGAAGGGGAAAGCTAGTGGACCGGATGGCTATCCGGTGGAATATTCTAAACTGATGGGGGCCCGAACTTCGAGAGTGCTGTGTAAAGTATTCCAACAGAATGAAGAGACGGAAGAGGTTAGCTTGCCAGATACGTGTTATGATGCTGTCATATGCCTTATACCAAAGGAGGGGAAGGATCCACAACTGTGTGCCTTGCATCGGCTGATATCACTGTTAAATTGTGATTTGAAGACATTGGCTAAAGTTCTGGCATCCAGATTGGAGGAGATACTCCCGGGGATAGTTCACCTGGACAAAATGGGTTTATTAAAGGGAGACAGTCATATCATAATGTGAGACGGCTGCTTAATATACTTTGGAGAGCGAACAGGGGAAAGGAAGATATAGGGATCCTTTCAATGGATGTGGAAAAAGCGTTTGACAGGGTGGAATGGAACTGCCTGTTTGAAATACTGGGGAGGTTTGGTCTGGGTGAACCATTCCTGGGATGGGTAAAGGCGATGTACAGACAGCCTCGGGCACAGGTGGTAGTAAATGGCAGCAGGTTGGAGAGGTTTAATTTGGAGAGAGGTACAAGGCAGGGATGCCCGCTCTACCCCTTATTGTCTGTGCTCGTGATAGTACCTCTAGTTGTAGCAATCAGAGATTGTGGGAGCATACAGGGGGTTGGGGGAGAATGGAGGTCACAACATAATTTGGCTCTATACGCGGACAATATGCTGCTGTTTATGAAGGACCCTAGGCAATTGGTTCCCCCACTTCTGTTGCTGGTAGAGGAGTTCAGGATATTCTCAGGTTACAAAATGAATCTGAGAAAGTCAGAAGTAATGTGGTTTAAGGGAGCTGGAGAAGTGGTAAGGCAATGGGGACTCAAGGTGGTGGGGAAGAGTCTGACATATTTAGGGGCCAGGTAGGCAGGTCCTTGGGGTCCCTATATAATTTAAATTACACCAAATTGATAAAGACTATCGAGGTGGATCTAAGAAGGTGGATGCAAATGCTGGGCAGAATCAATATAATAAAAATGAATGTGCTGCCCAGGATTTTGTACTTTCTACAAATGCTATAACTAGGATTGTCTAGGAAGGACATACACAGGTTGGAGAAGGCCTTCGCTACCTTTATTTGGAAAGAAAAGCACCTGAGGGTTAGTTTGGGGAGGCTAAAGGCAGATAGTGAGAAAGGGGGCTTAAATTTCCCGGATTTGGGAAACTATTTTTTGGCTATACAGCAAAGATACATGGCAGATTGGGTACATAAACCCAAGGTTGCCAGCTGGGTCGAACTGGACAGGGAATGGCCCAGAGTAAAATAACGGCATATCTTCATAGTAAAGGATAAGGGTGTATAGGTTGGGGAAAGACGTCAACCCCCTGGTAGTGCAGGTTCTGCTAGCCTGGAAGGCGTTAAGGAGGAAAGGTTGGACACAAGGAAAGGAGACACTATTAATGCCTGCGGTGGGTAATCCCTACTTCTTGCCAGGGCTGGAAGACATAGGATTTGGGAAATGGGAGCGAAAAGGAATAAGGAGTCTGGGACACTTAGTGGGAGGGTGGTTCTGCTCATTACAGGAACTGCAGGAGGAGTTGGTAGGAGGTGGTGAGAGTGATAGGTTTAGGTACTTGCAAACAAGGGCATATATGGGAAGTCTGGGAAAGGAGAATAAAGGGGATATATGAGGTGGACCTGGTGGAGGGAATGATCTATGCAGCTCAAAATCAAGAGAAAGGGTTTATAGGCCAGGTGGTGAAGAGAGGACAGGTCATACTTCCTGATAGGATGCTAAGAACTAAAAAACTGTGGGAAAGGGACCTCAGGAGGGGCATAATGGATAAAAATTGGAAATTATTGCTCCCAATGCATTCTGGGATTATGGTATGCAATAAATATAAGGAGGCATATTTTAAATTTATTCATGGGGTGTACCACCCACCGGTGATTGTGCATAAGGTGCACCTTGAAGTATCACCTCAATGTGGAAGGTGTGGTTCAGGACAGGGGACATACAGTATATGCACTGTTTCTGGGAGTGCCCGATACTGCAGAAATATTGGAAGGATGTAGTTTCCAGAGTGGGAAAGATTGCTGGGAGGGAGTTGTCATTGGACTCTCTGGGATGTTTATTTGGGGTGGAAGATGGAGAAGAGGAGGAATGGACGTTGTTACCTAGGTGGATCAGGGTACTATATGTTCTGGCTCGTCATGGGATCCAGAATACTTGGGTCTCACAAGTTGCACCAACAGTCCAAAGGTGGTGGAGGATGGTGCTGCAAATATTGGGGCTAGAGAGGTTAATCTATGTGATGGGGGAAGGGAGGAAGGATTCACAAGACAATGGGCCCCTTTTTTGATATCCTTATCGGAGGAAGAGATTTGGGTATTATGGGAAGGTATTATAAGTTGAGATAGGCAAGGAGGAAGAGAGATGGCATATAGAAAGTAGAAAGAAGGAGTAAAAGAAGGGGGGCAATGGAAGTGTTGAAAGAAAAATAAAAGGGAAGGGGAAAAGGAATGCAGTAAAGGATGGAGGAAAAACAAGAATGAGAAAAAGACTGGATGTAAAAAGCATGAGTATACTGGTTGCACTTTCATTCTAATTTAATTTAATTTAATTTAACCTAATTTAATTTAAGTAAGTTCAACTGGAATGGAATATAGTTGGTAATAAAGTGTAATGGTTGATTACTATAATGTATGATGTTGGTAGTAGAATGAATAAGTTGTGTATTTGATTGCCTGTCGAAGTATGTTGAAAAGCAAATAAAAATATTATACAAAAAAATTGTGTTTACCAAGTCACAAATTTCTGCAGTGTGTTTGGAGGTTAAGGAAACATTAATCTTTACAGCATCAGCAGTTACAATTTGTTCTAGTCTGTTATAAGCTGTATCAACATATTCTGTACAAGTTTCTGGTTATACTAACAAAGCAACCTTTGGTGTTTTTACAGACCATTTCTTCAGGAGGTTAGCATGCCTCCATTAAAGCCAACACAGTGCTTCCCAGTGCCTGTGAGCTTCTGCCCTCGGCGCTGTGCACCGGCTCCCCACCACCCCCACCACCACCCTAGTGAGCTCCTCCTTTTATAAACTGATGTCACATGACTCTCTAAAACCTATCAGCCTATTTCTCCATTTGTAGCTTATCAGCTGCTACCACCAGAGGGCACCAAACCTATTTTTCGGCCTCCTAAACAAAACTGGCCAGGATGTTGCTACCTACATCCCTTATTCTCCTCTCACTGCCCACTCTATCCTCCCTGCCCGCTGCCATCCTCCCAAACAGTGAACCCCCGACGTCCCTGCCCCCTTGGCTAATACCACAGCCTTGCTATGCTGCCTCCTCATATACACCTGCTCAAGTCTTGGTTCACAACCATTATGGGCATATTAGTGCCACTATCCTAACACCTTCCTTTCAGGAGGGGCTCTCAGTTTTACACACCCCAGCCAGCCGCTACCCCCCAATGTCCTCTACCACTCGTTCCACTACATCCTGCCCAAATCCTCCTAGTACAAAAATAAAGCATCTCATCTCTCTACTCCTGCTCCTGTCCAGGGACATAGAGGCAAACCCCAGACCCAACCCCACAAATACCCACTCCCCTTTCTCTTTCCCCAAAGGCCTCTGTATCCTGCACCTAAACACCTGCAGCTTATTAACTAAAATCTCTCTGCTGCAACCAATTGCCTTAACACAGTGCCCTGACATCCTAGTCATTTCTGAAACCTGGTTAAAACCACATCATACTGATGCAGAAGTCTCCATACCAGGGTACACAATAATCAGACATGACCGGCCTGGCAAAAAGAGAGGCGGTGGCACAGCAATGTATATCTCCAATAGTCATCTGTTCACTATAGTGGATATCCCCTCACTCCCTGCCAACATAGACACTATACTCATCAAGCTCCCACTCCCCTGTTCCACCCCTGTATACGTGGCAGACTCATACTGCCCCCCCGTACACCCTCCGAGGACATCCTTTCCCACCTGATCACCTTACAGTCCCTAGCTGTTGGGGCTGAGCTCCACGCCACCAGTGATTTTAATAACAACTGGCTAGGTACTGATAAAGCCCACCTGAAGACCAAAATTAAGGCCATGAACCTCAATCAACTCATTACTGATCCCACCAGACTCAATCACAAGACACAAAACCACTCTTTACTGGACTGGGCTGTCACCTCCCACCCCCACAGGATTCTAAGCGCAGGCCTGCTACCCTATTCCATAAGTGATCATCACATGATTTTCCTGATCAGGAAGGTGCATAGCCCCACTGCCCCCCAAGACACTATGCACCAGGTCCTATAACTCCCTCATCTTAGCATCTCTCCTGTCAGACCTAGGATGCATAAACTGGTCTTTTATCCCAGAGGCATCCTCCATTGACACAGCCTTTGAGGCATTCAAAACCAGTTTCCTTAAAGTCTGGGACAAACATGCCCCCCCTACGAACAAAAAGAGTTAGAGGTGCTCTTCTCCCCTGGATCACAGCAGACATAATCAGAAAATGCCACTCCAGGGACCACGCCTGGAAAGCACACAAGAAAATGGGCACACAGGCTTCCCTCACTACATAGAGATCCCTCCGAAATGCTTGCACAAACATCATCCGCCAAGCCAAAAAGAGTTATTTCCTATCGGCCTTTAGCAAAAACATTAACCACCCAACTGATTTCTGGAAATCACTCAAATCCCTGCTCTCCCCCACTCAACCCTACCCCTACAATATCAGCTCAGGGCTCCCTCATCTCCGACCCCATCTGCGTAGCTGAAGCCTTTAATACACATTTCCCCATGCTGAGACAAGCTCCCTATCCTCCCTCCCATATGTACACCCCTGGTCCTCCTCCACCCCACATGCCCCCTCAAACTGCCCCCAGTCCTGCCGTTCTCATTCTGCCTGGTAACCCAAGCAGAAGTCTTCCACTCCTTATGGGCCCTGAACCCAAACAAAGGCAAATGCCCTATGTCCCTGGATGCCAAGATGCTCTTTCTGTCTGCTCCAGCCATAGCCACCCCTCTTGCCACCCTCTTCAGCCTCTCTTTCTCTTTGGGCAAGTTACCAATGGCCTGGAAGTTGGCCACCATTATACCCCTGCCAAAAGGTGATGACCCCTCCTCCCCAGGCAATTATAGACCCATCTCCCTACTCCCTATCCTGGCCAAATTACAGGAACGACTAGTCCTGTCCCAGCTCACTCCATACCTGGATGCCTCCTCCTTCTTCACTCCTTTCCAATCGGGTTTCTGAAAATTCCACTCAACCATCACCTCCCTGCTACATGTCACTGGTGACATTCTCACCGGCATGGACAAAGGACACATCACCTCCGCCATTTTTATTGACATAGCCAAGACCTTCTATACCGTCTCCCACTCCCTATTCCTCTCCAAACTCACAGACGCAGGACTCTCTAAACCAGCCACTGAATGGTTCCATGACTACCTAGTGGGCAGGAAACAAAAAGTCAAACTTGCCTCACACACCTCAAACCCCCTGCCAGTCACTGCCGGTGTCCCTCAAGGATCTGTCCTAGACCCACCACTCTTTTCCATCTTTCTTAATGACCTCCCATCAGCATGCTCTCATTCATCCATCCAGATGTATGTGGATGACACTGTCCTGTATGCCTCTGGTCCCACAACATACAGCATAGCAACCCTCCTTCAGGAGGATTTCTGTGTCATCCAGAACTGGTTCAGGACAAACCAGTTATTTCTAAACCCTAAAAAAAAAACATATCACTAACATTTGGCTCCCAACAAGGACTCTCCCGCCAAGCCCCCTGCCCCCCTTTCAAAACCTTGGATGGGACTCCCCTGGAGAATTGCACTAGCTTCAGATATCTAGGCGTCTGGCTAGTCCAGCACCTAGATTTCACCTCTCACATCGACTCCTTACACAAGAGGCTGCTCCCCAAACTTGGTGCACTATACCGAAACAAAAGCTGCCTCCCCACACAAACTAGGCACGTAATTGTCCAAAAAATGATTCTTCCCCTACTCAACTACGGCGACATAGTATATACTATGGCTCCCGCGTCCACCCTCTTTCTGTCATTTCATCCTGGACTGCCCACAATCCACACACCATTGCAACCTATACAGCTCCCTAACCCTGCTGTCCCTCCATGATCGCAGACTAATTAACTGTGCTAGGTTTGCTGCCAAATATTAGTCCCTCTCCCTTCCCCCCTACCTGGCCTCTACCCTCTCCCAACAACCTCCACCTGCATACTCCCTCAGGAGCACGGACCCCAGACTACTACATGTCCCGTTTATGTGCACATCCAAAGGCAAGGCCACCTTTAACTACCAAATCCCACAGATTTGGAATGCCCTACCTGCTCCTATAAGACACGCACCAAAGTCCTACCACTGCAACCTACTATTCAGAGCGCATTTCTCCTCTAGCTGCACCTGTTTCAACTAACAATTTTTACTATTATGTTGTTGTAGTCTAAATGTATATGAAATGTACACTACCCTCCAATTATTTACACTATATGTATCTACCCCTGTCTGTAACTTTCTGCCAAATGTTTATAGGTGTAAGCCTTTGCTTTCCCGTATTGTACTGCATATGCATTAAATTCATGTTATGCATTGGGTCTCGGCCCCCAGGTCATGTCTGGAATCAAGGATGTTGCTCAGTATGCCTTCCTGGTAAATCTTGTAAATAAATAAATAAATAAATAAATGGTATATCTTGATAGTATTTTTCCTATCTGGGGTCTCAGTTTCATAGTTAATTATGCCAGTACATCTAAGCACTTTATAAGGCTCTTGCCAGTTTATTAACAGTTTATTTTCTGTAGTGTGTAACAGTAGCAAGACCTTTTCACCTTACTCAAAAATGTTTTCTTTTACCCCATGGTCATACTATTCCTTCTGTTGTTTTTGGGGCATCTTCCTGATTACTGTGGGCAATTTCAACATATTTTGTCAGTTTCTTTCTCAGGGCACACATATAAGATGTAATAGATTATTTCTGAGTGGGGTTATCTTCCCATGTTTCTTTTATTACATTTAGTGGCCCTCTAGGTTGTCTACCATACAACATTTCAAATGGTGAAAAACCTGTTGAGGCTTGCGGCACTTCTCTGTAAGCAAAAAGTAAGGTAAGTAATGGTCCCAATCTTTCCCTTCACTGTTTACAAACCTTTTTAACATGCATTTTAAAGTTTGGTTAAAACACTCAACAAGACCATCTGTCTGAGGGTGATAAGGGGAGGTTCTTATGGCTGTGATACCTAATAATTGGTACAGCTCTTTCAGCAATGTAGCACCAAAATTACTACCCTGATCAGTAATAATCTCCTTAGGTATGCTCACCCTACTGAAAATGTTGGCAACCTCTGCTGCCACTTTTAGGGCTGTGACTGTACACATTGGAATTGCCTGTTGGTATTGAGTAGCATAAAAACCCAAATGAATTGATTACCCATTTTGCTTTTGTCTAAGGGGCCAACCACATCCATTGCAATTCTCTCAAAAGGCACACCTATCAAGAGTAGTGGCATCAGGTGCACGTTGTCTTTTTTAGTCACTGGAACTACTTTCTGGCATTCAGCACAAGAACTGCAATAGGTAACAATGTATTTGTGAATGCCATACCAATAAAATGTGTACAGCAATCTGACAAGGATGTGATCCATTCCTGAGTGACCAGCCATATGGCTATCATGTGCTATCTGTAACAACTCAGTTCTGTACTTTTTTGGTATGCCCGATTGTTCTATCTGTTCCTGCATCTGACGATTTGCCCAAACTGTACAGTAGTCCATTACTATCACATTTTTGAAACATTGGTAGATCCTGTTTTTGTTTCACCCCCAGCTGCTTAAAATTACCTTGGAGAAAAGCAATGTTAGCCTGCTCAGAAACAAAACCACAATCAGTTATCAGTTTAGTTTCAGTATTTTTGTTGCCACTGTTTTTCCAGTTGTCTTCTTTCTTTCCTGGACTTCCAGATCTTAGAGCAGGTCTTAAACAAATTCACATCAAAGTCACCAAAAGTCACCAAAAGGAAAAGTGTCCCCCATCTGAGATTTTCTTTGCCTGTGCTTTTGTCATCACAGCTGCTGAAACTGCAGGTTTTGATCCATCTGTGGTTTATTCAGCAAATCCTGGAAAATCATTTCCAATAATCACAGGTACAAGTAACTTTTGTATTACCCCCACATTCATTTGGTACAACACTTCACTGATGTTCAGAGTCACTTGGGTGGTGGGATAGTATCATGTATCCCTGTGGATGCAGATGACCCCAGTACCTCATCCTTTTTTAACAATGTTTTCCCAGTACTTCAACATGCACCAGGGTCTGTCTGCTTTCTGAATCTGTAAGTTCCTTCAGAGTTTTATCTCCCACCTTAACATCTGTTAAATACTTATCCCAATTTGCTGAGGACAAATCTGTTCCAGTGTTACCATCCTTACTTTTATGGCAGTTTCTTGCAGTATGACCTGGCTTATTGCAGTTATAGCAGGTATAGTCTTTGGGTGCAGATGTGTTACCCACACCAGCATTCTTATCTGACCTAGAAATAGATAGGGAAAAAGAAGGTCTTACTGGTTCTTGGCTGCTACTTCACTGCTGTGTGGTCTGTCTGGCCATCTGATAGTCCTCAGCCAAAGAAATAGCCTTTTTCCCACTTTCTGGTTGGTGTTCTTTTACCCAACGCTGCACGTATGATGGCAGGATGTTGATGACTTGCTCCATTGCAAAGATGTTGATGATCTGTGGGACTGTTTTGCCCTCTGTTTGGAGCCATTTAATGAGGAATTCTCTGAGTCGGTTGAAGGCTTCTCAAAGATTGTTGACTAAGTGGTACTTCAGGGACCAAAATCTTTGCCTGTAGATCTCTCTTGAGATGTCATATCTTTTCAGAATTTCTCATTTCACAAGGTCATAGTTTTCTGGCTGTGCACTGTTCATATTGTTGTAGGCAAATTGGGCTTTACCTGTCAGGTAAGGTACCAGCCTGATTGCCCATTGCTGCTTTGGCCACTGGCAGGCTGCGGCCTCCCTTTCTAAAGTTGTCAGTATGCTTCATTATCATCTGAGGGAGACAACTTTGTAAGTGTAATGTCTTTTAAGTTATTAGTGTTTTGTTGCTCTTTTGGACCTGTGCCAAATCCTCCAGCTTTGATAGATTGCAAGTTGCAAGGCATCCATCCATTGCTGCTCCTGTCACAGAATCTCTTATTTTCTTTGCTTCTCTGTCTTTGCTGCATAATCCACCATTTGAAGAAGGCATACATGCTTTCAGGTTCTGTCCCTGCCTGTGCTTCTCCTTCCATTACTGGTGCCAGCTGTGCAGTCTTAGTATGGACTTTTGTCTCTACTAGTTTGACTGCCATTCTTCCGGTAATGACACCTGCATTTGCTGTTGCAGGGTTCATTCCTTTTCACAACCCTGTTAACAGATCTAGTACTCACACACAAAACTCCTAACTTAGTTTGCATGACGTAAATCCCACTTAGTCTGATACCATCTGTTGTAGAGGTGCAGGTCAGGAAGTATAGGAAAATTAAGAAGAGTTATAAAATTTGCAGGTAGCGTTTTATTATTTTTAATAACAATAAAATAAAAGAAATAAAATTGTTCAGCGTGGCGCTTATGTAGGCAGTTCAAACAAAACAAAGTGCTTCATCTACAGGTATCTCTAATTCTAAATCTCAGTCTCTCTCTGTCTCTCCCCTCCCCCCCAACAAAAGATTGCTGTCTTTATACAGTATATAATGTCTTTTCCTGGGAATTAACTTCTGCATCCTGAGCTCATTAAGATATATGTCCTGTTTTCACACAACGTCCCCCAAACTTTGTAAGTTTCTTTCCTTGCAGGAGCAACAATGTAGAACATTGTGTCCCAGAACTGATCTCCTGCTGACAACTCTGCAAATGAACTTGTGGAGGTCAAACTGCATCTCACAGTTAAACCACTAAGTTCCAAATAGCTTTTTGCAATCATTCTATCAATATAACTATATACATTTTCAAACCAGAAAACCCAGTTTCACATAAAGTTCCACATATATTTTTATAACCACAGATAAGCAAGGGGGAAGAAAAGATAAAAACAGCAAGAAACAACAGATGAAGGTAGGGAGGTTGCAGGAGGGGGAGAATCATAAGAGTGTCAGAGTGATCAGTTCCTAGGTCTCACAATAAAATTTGATTGCATAATCAGAATCAGACAGACAAGAAACAGAAAAGGAGAGGACAGGACAGATCCTTGCCTTCAACTCTTTCCACATAACAAATGGGACAGGGTCTTAGTCAACCCTGTCACAGGAACTATACTCATCTCAGAGGCTAATTAGGGCAATAAGGCCACTCACCCTTTGGGCTCATGGTCATATAGCCCTAATTAGCTCCATCGATGGGTATACATCCTTGTATACCACCCTTATCAATTATTCTATCTATCTATCTATCTATCTATCTATCTATCTATCTCCATGCCATGCCATGAACCTAATGAAAAATCACTAATGTGGTTAAGCCATGACTGATGTCAAAAGGTCAAACTGCATGAGAAAAAATATTGGTGATATTTTCATCAGCACTATGGCATATGTGATTTATGCCATGCCTTTTATAATGGAGTGACAAGAAATAAATTGTGCATCCTAATTGATCAGTGGTCCTGTTCAACAGGAATAAGTTCACTGCATGGAGGTGATGGATGTCATCAGGATGACAGCTGTCAGTGCTGTCAGTGCCTGTAACTCCATTGCTGCTATGGGCTAAATTGACCTAAACTGGCATTTTCACTCTAGGTACCCATAATGGCAAAAATGTCATTGATGTTTGCCTTTTTTTTTCACAAGTACGGCATAAATGTCTTGCTAGAGATATAGGGGATACAAAATGGTCTTACTCAAAATATGCAATTTATCTGCACGTATGAGGGGGGCAAGACCATAACTCATGAGTGGCAAAGCCACAGCTAATTTATGAAAGTCTTCTCCTCTCACAGCTGAAGATAAATTGAGTATTTTAAATCAAGTCATTGTGCATTCAATTTATACAACATCAGTTTAACAGTTATAATTTTTAAAATCATGTTTGTGTGAAGATTTTTCTGTTTTTCTGTAATACGAACATCTGACTTCAGTGCTACATAGGCCTATCATGACATCATCAACACTACTATTGCTGCTTCTGATTGGTTCTGTTCTGTGCAAAGGTCAATGAATGTGACTGTGATATATCTAACCTCTAGATAAATGTTTATCTAGAGGTTAGATAGCTTATTAACACACTTTTATGGAAATAGTTATCATGACTGGTGTTGTATAAATATAAATATATATTGCAACAAACTATATTAATGCATCGGTTAGAGTTTTTTAAAACATCAAATTAAGAAAATCTGATGTTAGGGATTTTTTTGCCTTTTTTAACCCTAACTTTCCCACCCCTCCATGCACCCGGCTGTTGTGAACTGAATGCCAATGTACTATTTTTTTATCCTCCCCTGTCCTGGCTGGCCCTCATTCATGCCTGGCCCAACCTTCCCCATCACTCTGGCTTCCCCCCAGGTCTTACCTGCCTTCCTCCAAGTCCCTCACAGTTATGCCCTCCATGGCAGAGGGTGGGGAGTCCCTCAACCTGCCGGATCCAGGATCCAGTCCTCGGGGGGTGCCTGAGTCATTGGGTGCTGGGCATGCAATGGTGGTGGTCATGCAGCATGGCTGGGAGTGTTTTCCTTTTTCTCTCTCGGGAGACATGATGTGCACTGATGTCAAAGTGCACTCATTGACATCTGCTACATCTCCCCCCTTCCTGTAGCTTGGGCTGTGACGCCCCTGACCTCCACCAGGACTTATTTGAGTACTGTGCTCTTGCCCACCCTCTCCACTGGAGGAGGAGGAGAGTGGTCCTGCAGATGATCAATCCTCTCCCCCAGCTGGCCCTCCAATGCCTAGGTCTCATCCCCAAATCTGGGATGCTGGTGTTACGAACAGTAGCACTACTGCTGCACTGGTGGTCTGGCCTTCCAATGTGCTATTTAGATACTATTTAGTAATCAGGTAATGAAGGGCCTTGAGTGAAACATGTTATGGCTCAACTTCTGCTTTGTGTAGGGCCCAAAGGGTTTTGGGTCCAGTGCAGAGCAAGTTCTGACTGTACTTTTTCAAAGACTAAAAATATTAACTTGCTTTATGTAAGGCTGTTTGGTACTGGGTTATGGATCATGCTTTGGCTTTCAACTGGATGGAGTTCACAGGAGTGGTGCATGGGAGTGGGGGGAGTTAGGGTTCCAAAAATCTCTAACATCAGATTTCCTTTATTTTGATGTTTCAGAAACCCTAACTGATGTGTTTAATGTTGTTGTTTGCCATGAATTTCTTTTCTTTTTTAAATTGCCATAGTACCTTGATGGAAACAGGAAATGGGACAGCCATACAAACTGGGGTTGTCTACAGATCTCCAGTCTAAGGGGAGTACATAGACACATTACTGTTGGAAGATATACAAAACATGATGGCCAAAGGGGAGGTTCTGATAATAGGAGACTTCAACATGCCAGATACAGACTGGTCAATACAAGCAGGAACATCTGCCAGAACTAGACACATAGTGGATTCCCTGCAGGAGGAGGGCCTCAAACAATTGGTACAACTACCCACAAGAGACAGAGCTATCCTGGATATAGAACTGACTAACAGGGAAAGGATCACAGATCTCCAGGAAGAAAGTCACCTGGGGGCCAGTGACCATCACATGGTATGGTTCAATTTGGCCAGTAGAACTAAATCATCCCATTCCAAGGCAAAAATGTAGGACTTCAGAGGGGCTCACGTTGATAAGATGGCCAACAGAGTTAAGCTAGCCCTGGCAAGGAGAAATACAGGTGAGGGAGTACAGGCAAAGTGGGAAAGCATTAAGGATGCAATACTTGAAGCAACATCCCATTGTGTTAGGGATAAAAGCAATAGCAAAAGAAGGAGGAAACTAAGTTGGTTCTCAAAAACAATAGCAGAAAAGATCAGAGCCAAAAGACTGACCTTCCGGAAATATAAAGGAATGCAGCAGGATGAGGATATGGAGGCATACCAAACTTCCCTAAGGGAAGCAGGGAAGGCAGTAAGGCAGGCAAAGGCCCAAACTGAGGAAACACTAACATGAACAGTAAAAGAAGGGGACAAGACTTTCTATAGATACATTAGTGAAAGGAGAATGTCCAGAGTGGGTATTGCTAAGATCAAAGGGAATAAGGTGGAGTGTGTGGAGAAGGGCCAAGGAAAAGCATCTATCCTAAATAAATACTTCTGCTCACTATTTACTGAAGAGAAGGTAGGGCAGGGACCACAGCTCATCACCATGGCCATGGGGGGGAGGTGTGCACAAGTCCATACACAAAAGAAAGGGTCCTACAAGAGCTCACAAAACTCAGGGTGGACAAGACAATGGGACCTGATGGCACACATCCCAGGTTATTAAAGGAGCTAATGATGGAACTAGCAGAGCCTTTAGCAGAACTGTTTAGTGAGTCTCTGAGCACAGGGAGGTCCCAGAAGACTGGAGAAGGGCTCATGTGATCCCGCTCCACAAGAGTGGCAGCAGGGAGGAGACAGGGAACTACAGACCAGTCAGTCTTACCTCAGTAGTGGGCAAGATTATGGAGGCATTCCTTAAGGAAAGGATAGTGCAACACCTGGAATCCATAAGAGCGCAGGATCCAAGACAGCATGGGTTTACAATTGGAAGGTCCTGTCAAACTAGTCTCATAGATTTCTTTGACTGGGTAACCAGAGTGGTGAACCAAGGGGTGCAGTTGATGTCACCTACCTTAACTTCAGCAAAGTTTTCGATTATGTTCCACATAGAAGATTGATTAATAAGCTAGGTAGGCTTGGACAGGATCAGAAGTTGGTCAACTGGGTGGCAAACCGGTTGGCAGGCAGAAAACAGACAGTGGTGGTAAACAGCATACAGTCAGGAGAGATGCAAGTCACAAGTGGGGCACCTCAGGGATCAGTCCTGGGGCCTGTCCTCTTCAATATTTTAATCTGTGACATTGCAGATGGACTGGAGGGTAAGGTTTGCATGTTTGCAGATGACACCAAAATCTGCAACAGAGTAGATGATCCAGATGGTTTGGGCAGAATGAGAAGAGATCTGGAAAAATTGGCAAAATGGTCAAAAGAGTGACAACTGGGGTTTAACGCAAAGAACTGCAAGATCATGCACAAAAGGAAGCGAAGCCCTGAAGCTACCTATAGGTTGGGAGGGGAGTTGCTGACAATCACAAGGGAAGAAAGAGACTTGGGCAGCATCATCACAGATGACCTGAAATCATCCAAGCAGACCACTAAAGCAGTAGGTAAGACTTGAGGGATGTCGGGGTGTATTAGTAGAGGTATCACAAGTTGTAAGAGGTAGGTAATAATTCCTCTTTACAAGACATTGGTTAGGCCACATCTGGAGTATCACGTACAGTACTGGAGGCCTCATGTGCACAAGGACATTAACAAAATGGAGGCAGTCCAGAGAAGGGCAACCAAAATGGTGCAGGGACTGCATCAGAAAACATTAGAACAGATTAATGGAACTCAATATGTATACCCTAGAGCAAAGGAGGGAGAGAGGAGATATGATCAAAACATTCAAACATCTTAAGGGCATTAACAAGGTGAAAGAGTCTAACATATTTCAATATAAGAAAAATAGCAGGACAAGAGGACACAGCATGAGATTAGAGGGAGGACGATTAAGGGGTAATATGAGGAAGTTCTTTTTTGCAGAAAGGGTGGTGGATGCATGGAACGGCCTACCTCAGGAAGTGGTGGACATGAATACAGTGTTGGGCTTCAAACAGGCATGGGATAGGCATAAGGAAGCAATACAGATAAGTATGAATAGATAGGCCATTGACAGAGTAAAGACCTATGGCACATTCATAAGGTAGAAAAAAATGGGCAGACTGGATGGGCCTTGCAGTCCTTATTTGCTGTCAACTTCTATGTTTCTATGTTTTTATGGATGCATTGTGCAGGGCCCTATGCTAGGTAACTTGGTACAAATCTGCAGAAACGGAGGTAAGTTCTAACTTGCTTTCTGCAGGGCTCTTCAGGGCCTGTGCAAATCAAGAGATAAGTCATAACTGGCTTTGTGCAGGTCCCAACCCACAGAGCCTGATGAGCTATGCCCTAACTTTGTATATTCTTTTTAGATTTTGACCCCAGATTTTCAACATGGTGTTTTGTTAATCCCACTTGGAACAAGAAAAGGTGTAATTTTTCAAATAATTCCTAAAATGTTGTTTTGCAGTGATTTTGTGAAACACGGTTTTGGACAGGATATGTGGGGTAAAAGAAGAAGATATAAACTTCATACTTACCACAATTTCCTTTTCAGTTAGCTCCAACATTGTAAATGGGAAATCATAACAACTGGGGTATAGTACACCCTTACCAGGGGAATGGCACACCCCAAGCTTTAGAATGTTAGGCATATGAGGATTCCATGCTGCAGCAATCCCCCAGTTACTATTTACCTTGCGGTGCCATAATAACTACACAGTTTCATACATAATAATCTATTATCAACATAAATGTATTGCCACATGTAAATAAAAAACTGTCTTACCTTCCAGGCAGATGTCCGAGGAGGAGAACATTCTCCATTGGACTCAAGGTTTGGATAATTTAATCCTCCTTGTCTGAAGAACCAGTTAGAGAGTTAGGCCGATGACCCCAAGGCACACTCTGACATCTGCTGGGTGTGGAGGGTGGGAGGGTGGGGTGGAGTGGTAAGATTGGTAACCCTAACATTGAATTTCCTGACTTTTGCCCCTATGATAGAAACCCTAACTGATGTATTAATCAAGTTTTTGCAATGAATTTCCCTTCTTTTTGAGATAGCATAATGGTATCCCTATTTTACTGTGGGAGCGCAGGTTCCTTTGGACCCTGCACTCAAATCCCGCTGTAAATGAGCATATGTATGCAGGTGTGGAAGTGCAGGGCCATAGGGCCCTGCGCTTCCATGTATCAAACAACAGTGACCAAATTGTCAGCATAGTCATCTTATTACCCCACCTCATGTACTCCAGTACAGAGTAATTGTGAAATACAAGGCAAAGAGTAATTGTGCACAACTGCAACGCCATTCTGTGCCACTGGTGCGAAAACACATTTTGGGCAGGATTTGGGAAATGACAGTTTTACTCTTCATGAAGTGGTTTAAAAAATGGCTATCTAAAATTTGGTGGCAAAATAAGAAAAAGTACCAAAGTTAAGCACGTGCATATAATTAATTCAATGGATGCACGTAACTTGGGCATTTCGAGGAATTTTTGCACCATATTTTCAACATGGCCTTTTGGGGACATCACCTCATGAACAGTGGCACTGTGATTTTGGTAATTAGCCAAGAAAGGTGATTTTGCACAGTGTATGCACCATTCTGTGTCACAGGTGTGAAAACACATTTTTGGGCAGGATGTGAAAAATGACAGCAGTATTGATCATGAGTTGGTATGTAAAAATGGCAATGTTGAAAATTTGGAGTCAAAATATTGTAAATTACCAAAGATATGCACCTGTGTAGAAACTGCGCAATGCACACTCATAACACGGCCATTTTTGGGAATTTTTTCACCAACTGTTCAACATGGGCTTTCTGGGACCTCACCTAATGAACACTGGCACTGTCATTTCATTACTCTGTCACGAAAGGTGATTCCACGCGGCAACTGCAAAATCACCTTTCGGGACAGAGTAACGAAATGACAGTGACAGTGTTCATGAGGCAGGGTCCCAAAAACCCCATGTTGAAAATTTGGTGCAAAAATATTGAAAAATGGCCAAAATATTGACATAAGTTCAAAACACCATTGACAGCCGTTATAACGTACAGTACTTACCTCGATTCTTTAGTTTGCGGTTTGGCTTTGATGAGTGCAGACATGTCTCAGTCCACAGAAGATAACAGCTGACAACCTCCGATGGTAAGTATTGGACAAAGTGGGTGTGTGGGTTGGTGGGTTGCTCAGTGGGAAGGACGGGATGGGGATGGGGATGGGGAGGCGATAAGGGACCAGTTTTGTTTTTACAGTTTTTTTTTAAATAAAAAGATGCTGGGGGACTGTTTTCTTTTTTTAGGTATAATTTCAATAAAAAATCATTTCAGGACACTGGAGGTGGGCTCTCCAGTGTTCCACCTTGGGAGGCTACTGCCAACATGGGGATTGAATACCCCAATATGGGCAAAAACCAAAAGTCATCGGAGGACTGTTTTCTTTCTTTCAGGATTAATTTTAATGAATAAAATTTTGGGACACTGGGGGTGGGCTTCCCAGTGTCCTATGGTGACAGTACTAGTGGTGGTGGAGAGGGGTATGATATAACTGGGGACACTGGGAGTGG
Source organism: Neoceratodus forsteri (assembly GCA_016271365.2). Taxonomy (NCBI): domain Eukaryota; kingdom Metazoa; phylum Chordata; order Ceratodontiformes; family Ceratodontidae; genus Neoceratodus; species Neoceratodus forsteri. The sequence goes on from CM028129.1 coordinate 665,857,800, forward strand.
GCTCCCTAATGTCCCGCTTTGATGGTTGGCTACTGCCGACATGGGGATTGGGCATTCCGTTGTCAGATATGTATAGTTTTCTGTTGGAGACATTGGGAGTGGGCTCCCCAGTGTCCCACATTGCTGAGTGGTTGTGTAGTGCTGACACGGGGATTGGGCACCCCGATGTTGGCAGAAAAAGTTATTTTTAAATTAATAATTCTATTTTCGACTCACAAAGTAGGATCTTACTTTAGGATCTTACTTTGTATCTCATCATACAAAGTAAGATCCTACTTCATATTACATGGATACAATGGAAGAATTTCAAGATGAATTAAAAGCCCATTTTAAGGGCATTTTTTAGCAGTAAATTGCAAAATGCACCTAAGGGGTCCCAATAAGCAAGCTACATGTGTTGGTTCCTCCCCAGGTCATCATTTCAAGGCTTTTCTAAATTTCTATATTTCAGGCAAAACTGTAAACAAGATGGCAGCCATACAAAGTAGGAATTTTTCTATACAAACCAGGATTTCAACTTTGTTTCATACAGCTATATTGTAGTGCTTACTGAGCATGCTCAGAAATGATTTTCTCAAATTTTCAGACTGCAATAACTTAAAAATGGCTTATTATTTTTTCATCAGACTAGCAAAAAGCACATCTGTGAGTTACTCCCTTTCTACCCTGAACATTTCTGACCAAAAAAGCAAAGCATCTGGACTGTACACAAGTTCAAAGAAAGATTCCAGCAAAGTTGATGAGTGAAAACATGTTTTTTTCACCTCTCTGTAACTCAGAAACTGCACATCCAACCAGAATATAGCTTGCCTAATCAAGAGATCTACCCAACAGAAAGCCGTATACCAACTTTTGTCCAAATCCATTAAACAATTGCAAAGTTATTAAAGCACAAAATTTTGAATTGAACATTGAAGTGCCTACTCAACCCTAACTATAGGGGTGCGACCATGCCCCAATTATAGATATATGTATATAGATAAATATATACTGTATATAGATATGTAGAGGATATATGATGGGCAGGAGTGGAATATGGAAAATATTTTCACTCATGCAGAGTGAGCTCTAGATTATCCAGAGCTCACTCTGCAGGAGTGAAAATATTTTTCATATTCTATGATCTGCACATCATGTGTGCTATTTATACCATGAGAGTGGGAGCTCCTCTATTATATTTTCTTACATCTTTGTTTGGTATGTTCATTTGTATTGTCTGTGTGAGTGATTAGGTATGAATGGTGTGTCTCTGAGATCTGCAATGGGTCATTTGCTATTTGTGTGATTGCTGATTGGATGCTGTTGCTTGTAGTGTGTTGTCTGATTGGATGCTGTTGTTTGTAGTGTGTTGTCTGATTGGGCCATTTGTTTGTGAGGGTGGGAATGTGTTTTGGGCCTGGGAAGAGCAGGACTGTGAGCTGCATTAGTCAGTTATAGTTCTTATCTGTTTAGTGAGTTTTTGGTGTTTTCTGGCAATTTGTAATTGGTTTTCTGCAGTTTTCATGTGGTGTACTTTGCTTATAGTGTTCATGTTAAGAGACTCTGGTTTGCTTTGCTGTATGGCTGTTGCTACATGCTGATATACGTTTGCTGTAAGAGGTTTTAGTTTCCTGTCTGTGGTGTGCAATGGTGAGTGATAGAATAAGAGTAAAGTTAGCTAAAGAACATTGCTTGCAGTGAGTACAGGTAAAGGAGAGCATTAATAGTGTTCTATTATCTGAGAGTTCTTCTGAACGGTTGCTCTTTGGTTCTCATTCGGATGAAAGTTGTTGTACACAGTTTGGAGACTGCTTGTGCGAGTTCTGGCAGAGTGGCTCTAAAATGTAGTTGGATGCAGATCTTTCATTTTATGTTTGAAATACGTTGTTTGAACTCCTATTTGTGATGTGTAGTATGACAGTTGCGGATATTGTTCTTTCACAGGCAGTAAGAAGAGAGGCATAGTTAGTGGTAGTAATGGGTATACAAAGAGGGAGGAAGTTGATGTCAGCAGAGCAGGTATTAACAACATTTATTTTAATTCTGCTGACATCAGCTGCATTTATTTCACTGCAGTGAAAATAACACAGTTTATTGTCATCTTGGAGTTCGTACCCCCATGGCATGTGTATATATATATATATTATACTGGCACAGTAGTGCCAGTATAGTTAGGGTTGCCCAGCCACTTCTTTGTTAAACTCAACATTTTTCACTTTAATAACTTTGCAACAGTATGACTGAAGTGCCTAAAATTTTTCATGCACTGTCTGGTACCATAGATCTCTGGATCTGGCAAGTTTCATTTTGGTCAGAGTTTCAGTTGTGGAGCTGCGGAGTGCCAAAAAATGTGACATTTATCATTTAGGTGCAAATTCTTTGCTCACCAGTAAGTCCAAAACAGCTTGGGGTCTGGTCCGAAATTGTTAGGGTAAATGGGATCTGGGTCACTGATGTGTCTTTTGAAGGTTTGGTGAAAAAATATTAATCCATTCAAAAGTTATTAAAGTTTTAAGTTTCCTATTATATCCAATGGAAAAAATTAAATGTCCGGTGCAAAAGCAGTTTCTGCTTTCGTGAAATCACTTTTTGGTGCTGCAAATGGGTAAAGTAGTATTGTACTGCCACCATCTTATTGTCCGTTAGTGATGGGGGAAAATGCTGTAATTCAAAAAATACTGCCCCTTTGTAAACACCAACAGTTGTTTTTACCTAATTGGGACATGAGGAACACAATCCTGACATTTCTTTTTTTTAAAAGTGGCCTAATATATGTTTTTTGTGTTCAGCCATTGGTAGTGTCACAAATTTGTGGAAGTTCCTCTGTGAAACTGTCGCAAATTGCGGCAGTTGTCACACAACTAACAGCACTGTTGCACAAAAACTGCCACAAATTTGTGGCACTACTGGCTGCTACAAAAGCCAAAAACAGTTCTGGCCATTTTAAAAAAATAAATAAATGCTGGAATCAGATGCCTCAGCACCGATTTAGGTAAACACCAACACGTGTTGGTGTTTTGTTGCTTCAGAGGGGGCTGAGGCATGTTTTAATTAAAAAAGAAGTTTCTGGGGTGCCAAATCCCCATGTCAGTGGTACATGCTCCCTCCCCTTAGTGTGGGACACTGGGGAGCCCACTCCCAGTGTCTCAAAATATTTGTTTAAGAAAAGGTTTTGCTGACATGAGGTGCCCAATCCTATGTCAGAATTAGCACCCCCCGCCAGAGTGGAACATTGGGGAGCCCACTCCCAGTGTTCCTAGTTATGTCCCCCCTGCATACTCTGGAACACTGAGAAGCCCACCCCCAGTGTCCTGAAATATTAATGTATATATATTTTTTCATAAAATTCCTTTACCGACATCAGAGTGCCCAATCCCTGTGCTGGCAATACAACCCCCCAACAGTGTGGCACACTGAGGAGCTCACCCCCAGTGTCCTGAAATACTTTTAAAGATGTTCCTGTTAAAAAAGAAAACAGTCACCCGTCTTTTTTTCTAAAAAAAAAGAAAATTATCTCTTGTCGTCTCCCCTGTCCCCCTCCCCATCCCAACCTCCCACAAAGAAACTCACCACCCCACACTGCCCCCTTGCCCTATACTTACCACTGGAGATTGTCGGCTGTCATATTCTTTAGACTGGTACATCTGCACTCTTCAAACTGAGCCGTGAACTGAAGAATCAAGGTAAGTTCTGTATAAAGGCTGTCAATGGCATTTTGAACTTATGTTGCTATCTCAGCCATTTTATGGTGTTTTTGCACCAAATTTTCAACATGGGCTTTTTAGGACCCCACCTCATGAACACTGTCACTGTTGTTTCATTAATCTGACCCATAAGGTGATTTCATGGTCACTGCGTGGAATCACCTTTTGGGACCAATTAATGAAATAACAGCACCAGTGTTCATGAGGTGGAGTCCCAAAGAGCCCATTTTGAAAATCTGGTGCAGAAATACCAAAAAATGCCTGAGTTACATGCGGTCATTGACATTTTTCTATGCACACGCGTTAGTTTGGCAATTTTTAATATATTCACTCCAAATTTTCAGCATAGCCATTTTTTCACACCGCCTCATGAACAGTACAGCTCTCATTTTTCACATACAGACCAAAACATGTTTTCACACCTGTGACACGGAATAGTACGGACACTGTGCGAAATCTTCTTTCAGGATGAAGTAACAGAATAACAGTGCAAGTGTTCATGAGATGGGGTTCCAAAAAGGCCAGGTTGAAAATTTAGTGAAAATATTCCTAAAAATATTTGAGTTATGTGTGTCTGTTGAATTTATTCTACGGATGTGCATAACTTTGGTACTTTTCAATATTCTGCTGCCAAATTTTCAACATAGCCATTTTTTCACACCACCTCATAAACAGTACAGCTGTCATTTTTCAAATCCTGCCCAAAATGTGCTTTTGCATCTGTGGCACAGAATGGCATTGCAGTTTCACATAATTACGTTTTGCCTTGCATTTCACAATTTCTCTGTACTGGGGTACATGAGGTTGGGTAATAAGATGGCTATGCTGACAATTTGGACACTGTTGTTTGACAGATGGAAGTGCAGGGCCCAGAAGGCCCTGCCCTTCCACACCTACATACATATCTGCATCTACAGAGGGATTGGAGTACTCCCACAGTACAATAAGAATACTTTCATACTATCTCAAAAAGTAAGGAAATTTATTGCAAAAAACTCTGTTAATGCATTACTTAGAGTTCCAATTACAGTGACAAAAGTATGGAAATTCAGTGTTAGGGTTCCCAACCCTACCAACCCCCACCCTCCACACACCAACAGGCATCAAGGTGTGCCTTGGGATCATCGGGCTTAACTCTCACCCCATTCACCTATACTGTACCATCTCAGCTTCCTCACACATGGAATGGGGTGAGAGTTAGGGTCAATAACCCCAAGGCATGCCCTGTTTACCTGTTGGTATGTGAAGATTGGGAAATGAAAGTAGTAAGGTTGGGAACCTAACACTGAGGCCCTCATACTTTGTTACTGTAATTGGAACCCTAACTGATGCATTAACAGAGTGTTTTGTGATGAAAATATATATGTGTGTGTGTGTGGGTGTGTGTGTGTGTATATATGTATTTCTTTTTTTGGAATATAGAAGGGCCTCCACCTCTCAGGAGCCAGGGTGCAAGCTGTATCATTCCTGGATTTTTTTGGAGTGGAGAGAGAAACCCTGAGCAGGTCTCTACACACCAGAAGATGTAAAGGTACTTGGTGAGCAAGATTCATTAAGTTTGAGAACTACAGTCTTCTTGGCCACTTAGCAGCTAACGAGAGGTAGCTCCCTACAGAGCATCTTTTATTTACATTTATTATTCTCTCTGTAAACTTTGGAAAAAGAGTTAGTAGAAGAAAAATACACCCTGCTAAAGGTCAACTCTTGAGGCAGAGTGACCATGCCCCCAACTGTGGGCACCGAAAAGACTGAAGAACCTGCTCGGATCCAAGCATTGTGCCTGGATGCGAACAGATTGATTTGAAGTTGACCAAACCAGTTGCACAGGAGCTTGAAAATCTTCAGCTCAACCTCCACTTCATGAGATGAGCATTTTTTGGCTTATCCAGTCCGCCTGATGGTTCAACACCCCTGTCAGGTGAACTGTCAAGAGGTTGGCGGCCACTCGAAACATCTCCTGAGCCTTAATGGTTATGTACAAATGCATGCCATGTTTAGAATCATGGATGAAAACTAAGGGAAGCTAGGTGGATCTTCTCCATCTCCTGAACATTGATGTGGAGATGCTGTTCATAGACTGACCAGGTTCTCTGAGTGGGAAAATGGCTCCAGCCTGCCCCCATCTGTCGAGGTTGACATTTGTTGTGAGAATTAACCTTGAAGTTCTAGAGGAGCTTGCTCAGATCTTGCACATCCACTCACTAACTCAGGGAGTGAGGAAGTTGAGGGGTTAAAAGAAAGCTGGCTGATAATCCTCTGATAAGGGATTCCTAGCTTACAGTAAACCCATTGAATAGGCCACATCTGGAAGTGAACCCACAGGGTTAACTGTCAATGCCTATCCTGAGGCCCAAACTGTAGTGAGCCAGCAGACTTCTGACAAAAATCACCTTCCAGGAAAAAAGGCTGCAAATCCTTTCTTGATTTTGTGCTGAAAAATGATCACCAGACATCCAAAGACTGAGATGGCTCAGGAAAGCTCTTCTCCTTGTTCATCCTTAGCCATGTGACTCTGGCCTCTTGCTAAGGGCAAAGTTGGTGCATGAATAAGCAGGGTGTTCAATTAGGATAGACATCAAGCCACCAGAACTACCAACACCTACGGAACTCAGAGGGGCTGATGCTCAGGCAAAGACGCACCCTATGCTGGGGGGTGATCCAGTATCAAAAACTGAGATACTCTGAGTAGAACTGATGTAGGGAATGTGGTGGCAGGCAACCATCAAATGTACTGAGGCTTAAGAAACCACTTGACTGAGCAGTCTGGTGACTGACCTTCAGGGCTGTACCCAGAAAGGTTGAGGAGCACAAATTTATTCAGGCTCTTGTATTTAAGAAAAGGCCTGACAACTCCTTAACTTTCTGGGGGCTATAAAACCAAATGAACAGGACCCCTGAACTCATTCATTAGCGGGACCCGTACTCTGGCCTGAAAGAGAAATAGAGCCAGTAGCTCTGATGACATCTGGCCTTTCTGCCACCCTTGAAAACTAGGGCAGAGAAGTGACCCCTAATACGGTGTCTGAAATTGTTCTGGCCTATCTTGAGGAAAACTCCTGTAATCTATCACCAAAAGAAGGAGTCAGGGATAGGCCATGTATTCTCTAGTGTGGCACCATGCTTGTGTTGCTGGGACTCCTGCATGGTGCTTGGCAAGTGGTTCTCTGATACTGTAACCTAGTTACCTGAGTAGGCTCCTCCATTCCCAGGAGCCAATTTCCAAAGGAATTGAATTTCCCTCGGAACTGTCTATGCCAGCCGTTACCATGACCCCACTGGGTTATGGTAGTCTTGTGCTGTTGTTTGACACCAGAGAAAAAACTTTTCACTGCATTTTTTTTTAAATAGTATTCAGGGCAGAATCAAACCATAGGCCTCACTCAAGGGGATGTTAAAAAGATTAGCTTATAAAGCTTGACCAGACCCAATGACAAGCCGCATGGCCCTCATGATCGAAAACAATGAAGTAGGCAGAGCGGTCTGACATTAAATTTTCCAGAGGATAACCACCAAGAAGGTGGAACCATGGCCATGAATTGCAAAAAAGGCTCATAACTTCAGAAAAGCAGAACGAAACTGGCCGGGGTAGTGACCCATATGTTGAAGGCTCTGGCCAATAAAAGAAGCATAAGATGTAGAACTGTTATGTGTTGATAAAGGCAAAACCCTTCCTGCATGCAGTGTTCACCTGCTTAACATGAAAGATGTTAGGACCAGAGCCTTCTATAGGCAGAGCAGTGTCTGTTCAGAAATACAAACAGCCTTGTCTTCCAGCAGAGGAGCTTCCCACCCATGAGACATTTTCCTTAAAAAGGAAAATCCATGGCATGGTTGGAAAGATACTTTTCTGATCCACACCTACCCAATGTTGCTCAATAATTTTGGTGACATAGTAGTCGAAGAAGATGCAGACAGAGATGGACTGACACACGCCATCTCTGCAGACTGCATCTCCTGAGCTGTAAGGGACTACATGCCTCAGCTATCCAAAAAGACAAGGGCTTACTATTAAGCAGGGGGGAACACATCCCTGATTCAGACTCTTATTTATTTATTCTTTTAAATTAAGTTAAGTTAAGGTCAGGAACTTCCCCAAGATCCCCGTAATCATCATCCTGGCTTTCAAAAAGGTTGTATCAGGATGTACCTGCACATCAGTTATTGCAGCCTAAGCTAGCTGTGCCACACCTGGATGTGCCTGGATGGGGCCCCCCTGGCCTGAGGGGTCCTATTGGGGGTGGGTGTATCTGCATGGATGTCCTGCAGGACAACAGGGCTCAAGCTCACTCCTGAGCCACAAAGGTAATATCTTGCAATTCTGCTGCCACTGCCAATTAAGAACAAGGTGCTCCCACTCCCAAGGCTGGAGAACCAGCTAGGGGAGCTGAGGAACACAATAAGGGCAGAAGGAACCCAATGGCGAAGGGCCTCATCATCCTTGTTGCAGGACTTACATCACTTCTTGATTTAGGGTCTCCAATAAGTCATGGTGCCAAACAGAAATATAATTGTGCCAAATAACAATTGTGAGGTAAAAAATAATAATTAGCCCAAATATCTTTTCTTGGCTAAAACTCTTTACAGCGTTGTCTTAAAAAACCTTGCTCAGAGTCACACATCATGCAAGTGGAGGTTGTTGGAATCAAACCCTGGACTGCTGAATGTATAAGCTATAATAATGTAATAATGTGTAGCCCTATTGCTTGTTGGGCTACAAGTGGGGTTCATGGGAATCAAACCCAGGACTGCTGGATGTATGTAAGCCATAATTATTAGTCCTATTGCTTGATGGGCTAAAATCAGCAAGGCAGACTGTAATCCTGTATTGGTGCACTAAAACAATGCTAGAATGAGTGTGCACGCTCCCGACGGGTTTGTGAATGCGTTAGTGAGCTTGTGCAGACATGCGTGCACTTGCGCAATGCAATTCAATGGGGATTGCGCTGTGCAAAAGGGATTAGTGCTTTACCATGGGCATACACTCTAGACAAAGGCGGGAAGTCTAACTGAAGAAGGAGCGTGTGCCCAGCCCTAATGGTGGCTGTTCAAATGGAAAAACAGAGGTTTGTGGTGAAAAATCACCAAAACACCTCTAAAAAGTACCAAATTCGTACATTAGCTGCATAAAAATACCAAACTCAAAACCTGAGGCTGGGGGGTGGCAAAAGGGATGGACACTAGAGACCCTACACTCCTAATAAATAAAATTGTACCTACCTGTGGCACCTTTTTTTTAACGGAGACAATTAAAACACCCTAGTAAGGCAGAAGTGGTTTCCAATCCACATAGGGAATGAAAAAAAAGCAGGTTATTCAGTCTGAAAGCTGCAGGTTAACAGGTACAGTTTTAATTTAGGGGTGCTCCCTGAAACAGGCAGCCCCAACTTGCAGTGTGGAATTGCAGCCCCAAATGAAGTCTTGAAATCTTGAAACTTGAAATTCTTGCTAGAAGAGAAAAGTAGCTGTGTCTCCTTCAAATGGCACAGCTGAACTGGGGAGCTGCTGCAGCATGGAATCCTCATAAAGTGCAACATTCTAAACCTTGAGCTGTGCCATTCCCCTTGTGGGGTGTGCACTATGCCCAAGTTGTTATGATTACCCATTGACAATGTGGAGTGCTACAGAAAAGAAAATGTTGAAAATTTGAAATCAAAATCTTTTAAATCTTAAAAAAGGTTACAAATCAAAGTTGGAAAGTTATTTGCTGTTGTAGTAGCCAACTTTTTTTTTTCATATTTTTCAACATTTGCTCATAACATCATTTTATGGGGGATTTGAGCCCCAAATGTTCAACATGTTTGTTTGTTTTTTGTTCTGCATTATAAACATGACAGCTGTCTTTTTTCAAATACCACACAAAATGTTGTTTTGCAGAACAGTGAAACAATGCTTCTGATGAGATTTGAAATATGACAGATATCAGGTTCATAAGGTGAGATGAAAAAAGACCATTTGAATATTTCTGTTTAATCACAAAAAAACAACAGTTATGAGCAAAAGCTGAAAACATGAAAAAAAGCTTAAGACCAGAAGTGTTTTTGGTTCAGTTGGGTGTTGGAAGTAGCTGTGTATGGATCAGTGGTCACTTTGAGGATTACAGCGGGGCACCTATACAGGTACGTGTTCAACTAGGGGAGTAGGAGTGACAGCTTGCTAGAGGGAGGGTCAAGCTGGAGGTTGCAATGGGTTTGGAGAGATGTGACCACCGATCATTTTCTTTTTTTACAGGTAGTTGCTGGGGGGGGGGTGATTCAGGACATTTTCTTTTTCACTGGATATTGTTTATTTTATGAAAATCACTGCATGGGATGGTTTTCTCTTTTCAGGTACCTCCATGTGGAGAGAGGGGGTGAGGTGGGTGGCATGAGTGCTAAACGGGTGGGGTTAATTGATTTGGCAAAATCACTGGGCTTGGGCACCCTGGTGGTCTCATTGATATGGATGGTCACTGGGCTTCGGCAACACTGTGGCCAAAGAACCTAACAGTCCATAGGTTAAACCTCAAACTACGTTGCAGGGCTGGTGTGGTAAGAAATAGGCAGGCAGCCAGCCTGGGAGTGAAAACTGGAAGGTAAAGACATTCACTGCACTCATGCAGAAATCACCCAACTCCTGAAGTAGTGTCAAAATACAACTTTATTCCAATAGTATTCTGGCAGTAAAAGGTGCAGAACAAGCTGCAAACCACTAAAGTCCTGGTGCTTTGACTATCCCACTGTTCATCAGGGGGCATGGATACAGGAGTTCCACGTCAGCTTAAATACCACATCTCATAAATACTAAAATGATTAGAAAACCATGATGTGAAAAAATAATGATGTAAAAAACCAATGACGTGAAAAAAAATCAAACAGTTACAGTTATAGTCAAGTACATTGTAGGCCATAGGGCTCATAAAGCAGCTGCAATTCATTATGCTTACTAGTTCATTAGAGTGACATACCCTATTATTTAGAATAAATAAGATATTATAAAATGCACAGAAAAAAATACGAGGCTGACAACTGTGATCTGAAAGCTCCAGAATTTAAATACTTTATTGTATAGGAATACAAAGCAGAAAACATCCACAGTATGAGGGAAAGGGTAAAGTGTGTGTGTGTGTCAGGGGGTTGAGTTTGTTTTTGAAACAGATAGGAAACATAGACATGACATCATGGATCTGCTTTGTGCTGTTCCCAACAAAGAGAGGGAGACAAAAGAGACTAGCAGCACCTGAAAAAGAGAAGAAAACATACACTGAATAATTAGAAACATTAAATACATAGTTAACTTGTGGCAAGTGATGATCAAATTTCAGCGAAAAAATGCTTTTAAAGCCTATTGGTCATTGAGACCCAATGGTTTCATATTTTACAGTGTGAAGATCCAAAAACTTTCCTTTCTCTGCAAAGTGTTAGTTCTGTCTCTTCCCTTAAAGGGGACCTCCACATGCTCAATGCCCATAAACTTGATGAGATCTGGATTAGAGCCATGTTTCTCAAAAAAGTGAACCCCCACAGGAGTATCTAACCTATGGTACTATGTGGACCTTACATGCTCCTGAATCCTTTGTTTTAAATGTCAAAAAGTTCTGCTCACATACATCAAATTGCAAGGGTACCAAAGAGCATTGACTGAGAAGGGGGTATCACATCTAATATATTGCTGAATTTTGATCCCTCTCGTACCATCCCTGGGGTGTGAAAATCTTCCACCCAGTTGTGCATATTTATATATATTGCACCGCATACATTTATTAAATCATTTTGATCTGGGTGGTTACCAATTTCCCCTGGGCAAAGGCTGAATTTTAGATAAGCGGCTATGGATCAGTCAATCATTTAGATTAGTGGCCCTCTTAAATGACACCCTGGGTGTGCTGCCCACTGAGGTACCCACTTCACCATTACTCATTAGGATAGCCCCGTTATGGTGAATAATGTTCCCTATTCTACATGCCACACCATTAAATTCCATGACAAAAGTAACTGACCCTGACTTATTCTCTGACATTTCAGATGGCTCCTCCCATTTGTGTATTAAAAGCTTTCTATCCAGATGTAATACTCTTTGTTTGGAGTTAGTCAATAATTCTTTACTATAGCCTCTTGCTAAAAATGTAGTCTCCAGTTCAGAAGCCTGTAACAGAAAATCCTGCTCTGTGGAGCAGTTTCTCTGTAACTGAACCATCTGGCTAAATGGAATAGATTATTTTAGCTTACAGGGATGTGCTCTGTCTGCCCTCAGTAATGAATTAGTAGCAGTAGATTTCCTGTGCCACTTAGTGTGAACCAGTTCACCTGGAACTGTTGTAAATTCAGCATCTAAAAAATTGCAGTTTCTCTTCGTTGGCATTGTAGACCTGGACACCCTACAGACCCTCATGCCTATTACATATACTACTGCAGCATACAGTACATTTGTATGTACTCATACCTGCTATTAAGTGCTTAGGAACCGTTATCTAGTATGATTATTTTGGTAGTGCTTGTGCACCACCTACAGCTTTTTGCCATGATGCAATGATCAGCATATTTATGAACCACCGTATTGTTACCCATGACGTAGCCTTGGTCAGCTTGCTGTTATCAGTGTGTACATGCAGAACAAGAAATTATCTAACTGTCCTAGGTGCTAACTGCCCACCACTATCCACCAATAGAACTATTGCATTTCACTTTCCTGGAAGAACTAGTAACACACTTTCTTATCTCCCAGTATAAGATTGTCTGTAAGACTGAGTTTGCATGATGACACCATGGTGTTAGGAGGTTTCGAACTCCCAGCAGGTATGCTGTTTTTCTGCATGTTTTGGAATAGACTTCTCCCAGTGATATCTGGGCTTCTGTGTTGTGTTTTGCCAACAGGTCTAGAATCCTGTCAGCTAACAAATTGGTGACCGTGTGCAGAACCTGTTTTGATAGAACCGAACGAGTACATCAAAGGGTACACAGGTGAATGAGGTAGAGACCACACAGGTGTTTGAACCTATGCCCCTCATTCGCTCTACCGGAAGGTTGCTAGGGACCCCCACATCCTGAATGGGATTGAGAATCAAGAAGGTGTCCAAACCTACGCCCCTTTTTCAACTTGCGGCATCAGGCCAGTTGGACTTCTGGCCTAGAACATGTGGCTGTCTAGCTGTTTGGGTTGAGGTGAACTGGTATGCCTCAGACTCTCACTTAGTGCAGTGAAGGGGAACCCTCGACAATGGCCATTAACACTAATCTCAAATTAGATGTCTTAAACTTTCTGACCTTCCATGAAGGTTGGAGTTATTTTGTGCTGGTCGCAAAATCACAGACTAATCAGATACAGTATGTTGGCAAACTGTACATGGAGGTAAAGTCTGCAGCAAAGAAACATAACCAAAAAGGTGTTTTGGTTGCTGCCCTGTATGCCTTATGCTAGGCAATGGCATCAGAAGTCATGACTCTGAGAAAAGAGTTGGGTTCCAAATCCAGAGAAGCAGGTGAGCTACAAAGATTTGGAACGAGAAATTGAAAAGATTAGGAACAAGACTCAGAATAAACTTGAGAGTGTGGTAAAGGAAAAAGCCAAGGAAATTATTAGGTTGAAGGAAGACAATGAGAGGTTGCTGCAGGATAAGAAGCATGTGTTACAGCTGAATGATTTGCTTACTAGCACGAATGATGAGCTGCAGAGTGAGCAGGGGCATCTGTAGAGTATTGCAACACCAAGGGCACTGGCCCCGAGATGTATATTACCATGCCAAGGGTTTGAGGGCTGCATAGCCCCCAAATTGGGGTCCAGGGGTGAAACCCCTGGTGGGGTGGCCGGGGGCAATGCCACCCCAAAGCCATTGAGGTTTTACTTTCTGTAAATGTGAAAATCTGGGCTATCACGAGTCCTCAAACATTACAAATAGGGCTTTGAACAATGGGTAGTATACTCCTTTTATGAAAGGATAAAGTTTGAAACACTTCACATAAGAAGGACTATCGGACTGAGCTGCATATGTCCACATTTAGTTGATCCTCCTGAATCTGGAACTACATATATGTACACAGATCCAGAAAGTGAATAATTGATAACAGTAGTGTAGTAAGATTATTATAGGCTGTGTACAGGTCAAGGCTCATGGATTCATTATAAATGAGACCATGATTCTTTGTGACTTTACAGGCTCATATCATTGCATAGGACTAGGGACATAACAATATAGGTTGATCATTCATTCCTTATGACTGGTGGGGCTGGGCATGCACCTTTCAAGAAAAGGGTTGTACAGTAGGTCAAGGTCAGGTTAATAATGAAATAAAAACATATGAGCTAAACTTCTGAGTCTCTCTATATGCTTGAGTTTAGAGTATCAGTGAAACAAACTTAAACTTGCTGCACAGATTTCATAGAATTTATTTTGTTTTTGTTGACTGGGTAAGTGCACTAGACAAACTCTGCCTATTTTCTGGCACAACCTGGGGGGAAGGGATACAGATTAATGCCAACTGACCTTGAACCAGATTATGCTGTTGGTGGTATTTTTAGTGGATGGGGGGGGGGGATTTGGGCAGGGCACTGGGGAAATTTCCCTGTTCTTTTCCAGAAGTGCCATGGGATCTTTAACATCCGCCTGAACTACCACCAGAACAGGCAGATGGGACCTCGGTTTAACGTCTCATCTGAACAATGGCACCTCAGGAGTGTAGCGCCCCATCATGCTGCACTGCAGTGTCAGTATTGGGATAGTAACCCAAGTGCCTGGTGTGGGGATATAACCCACAGCCTTCTGATCTCCTGGCATCAGAGGCAATTGTGCTACCTGCTGAGCCACTGACACTAGAAGAAAGATTTACAGGGGAACCACTGAGTGAGATTGCAGGCTAGAAGTAGAACATGTCATGTGCATGGATTCTGTATGAATGAGATTGTGCTTATCTGTTATGCACTATTATTATGCACGTAACACTGCATAGACATGGGGAGACAATAGAGGTTGGTCCTGATTTGTTTTATAACTGGTTGAGCATGTAACTTCCTTGAAATGCAATGTGAAATAGGTCATGGCAATACCAGAATATAAAGGTATGAGGTAAATCTGGTTGATCCTGCCTTTCCAAACCAAACTTGCTGCACAGATTTTTGAAGGGGGCACCACTGATCTGGAGTGAGTTTGCAGACCAGGAGGAGAAACAGAACAAACAGGTCATGTCCAGGGTTTCATTGTAATCTATGAATGAGACTGTGATAAGTTGCGTCTTCTTATTATGGGTACATAACATTTTATTAGAGCTGCAGACATATGTGGTTTATCCTGCCATGTTTATAAACTGTTACAGATACACATTGACATGATGGAGAGAGAGTATTAATTTTGTTCAACAGTGGATCATTGGATGGCAATACTATTAATGGGTCAGTTGGCTTTGTCTCTTTGACATTGTCATAAAATTGTCTACAATAGTATCAGCAAAGACTGACATTAATGTCTCTTGCTCAATTATCATAATTGCAAAAGCATCAAGCCACTCCTGATTCATTGTTGAATGAAGCCAAGTGTGCTGACGTCTCAGAACACTAAATCCACGGTCACATGAACAACTTGTGACAGAGATAGTCATTGCAACTTTGACTAACTTTTTTCAGGGAAGGAAACATTAGAATATCTAGTTTGCTATAAAATGCTGTCATATCTTTTGCCTCATTTTGAAAGTGCTTCATAAAGTTCTTAGCAACAACAACTTCTTCACGCGAGATGTCAATTCCATAATGATAAGCTACATGTTTCAGAGATGCAAAGTTTAGAAAATTTGATGATGAAGGTGAGCAAGCTTGAATGCCAGTTAATATTTCTTTGTTTACAGTAGAAAATCTTCTGTCAAGCTCTGCAATCATTCTGTCCAACCAAGGATACCACAATTCGAATCTGAAACTTTGTTCATTATGAGTCAACTCACGTGATCCAGAGGCTGTTTCAACAATGAAATCATCAAACCTGAGATTTGTTTTGCTCTTGTGATGTTCTGAAACCTGCAAATTTGGTATCTCAAGTCTCTCACAAAATTGACAGGCTTTATTATATATGTCATTTGCTGATAGCTCATGTCATATGTCTGATAGAGGTGCGGTAACAGCCTCAACAGCTGTTACAGCAGTTGACAAATCAAGGGATTCTTTCTGAAGGAGATTAAATAACCCCTTGATTGTGCTCAGTAGTGTCTAAAACACAAAGAGACAGGAAACTGTTGCCCAGTTTGCAAACTTCTTTCGTAATCCATGAGCAGCTGCATCAGACCCCATAGACAAACAATTTAAAAGTACATCAAATGTTTTCAGCAAAGCACTGATTGAGCACAATCTGCAAGACCATCTAGTGTCAGACAGCTGCACAATTTCAGATGGTGTTAAGCCAAGGTCCCCCGGTGCATTCATAAACTGCTGGTGCTGTTTCACCGAAACACTAAAAAAATCATACAGAGACTCAAGAGTCTGGAAGAAGTCACATGCCTCTGGTAATTCTTTGCATGTATTACAAAGCACGAGATTTAGTTCATGGGCGTAACAATGCACATAAATTGCCTGATCATGAAACATTCAAAATCTTTCTTGATCTCCACTTATATGACCACTCATCACAGAAGCCCCATCGTAAGCCTGAGCAACACACAACAGTTTGTCAATTATATGTTTTTTCAAACAGTCTTCTAAAGCAGCAGTGATACTGACAGCATCATATTTCTCCATTTTAGTAAACCCATAAACCTTTCCAGTATCTGCCCCTCGCTGTTTCCACAGACTGCTAGCTGTTCACATTTTTTACTATCTCTGGCTTCATCAGCCATGATTGAAAACCTTTCTGCTGAGTTATCTCCTGAATAGTGCATGCAAGTGTTTCTTTAGAATAGCTGCTAATTAGTTCATTCAATGAATTTAGGAAAGTATAACTTGCATTATCTGGTGGTCTATATTTTGCAAAAAAGGGGTCAACTTTTTTTGTGAGATCTAGGAGTTCAAGATAGTTTCCCTTGTTTATGCTGTCTGTGCTCTCATCATGTCCCTGAAATGCCAGTCCCTGTTTACCCAAGTATCTAGTTATTTCTACAAGTTGTTTCATGTACTCTCTCCAATCATTGATGTCTTTGTCACTTGCCCTGTTAATGACTTGTTCTATAGTGCCAGTTTTCTTTGTACGTTCAAATTCTGCCCAGCAGGTCATGCAACTCAAATGAACAGCTGAAGAGTCATGTTCCCTAAATGATTCAGTAGCTCTTTTCCAATTTATGAATCCTTTGCCAAGTATAGAGCATCTCCAAATGACCTAGCATTTCTAGTACAAAATGCTCTACAAGGGAAACAACACGCTGCATTCACTTGAACTGAATATTCTAACCAACAATGTTTTAAACCAACCTGCTTGAAATGAACATTTGCATGCATTCATGTTTTTTGCCAAAACAAGTTGCTGGGAAGTTATAGTTCTTTGGCTATACAGGACCAGAATCACTATTGCCAAGGTCATTTGGAGTTTTATTCTTTGTTGCATCAGATGATTCTGCAGCTGGCAAAGGAGTAACAGTTTCCACCAGTTGCCCCAGCTGTGCTCCTTCAATATATTGCTGGTCATCGCCTTGGCTATGGCTGCTTTGTAAATCTTGAAGAGATGCCACACTGGAAAGTGACTGCTATGCTGCTATATCTGTTAACCTAATTGATTCTTCTTGATCTTCTGATTGAGATAGTGACTGTGGATTATTAGTCTTTCTGAAAATTGTTCTTATATTCATAAAAAATTATGTATTGGTTTTATTTTGTGATGTAGAATCTATTGATGTGTCCTTTTGATTACCAAACTTTAATCTATTACTTCTTTCTTTCATGTAAGAATTACTGCTAGCAGAACAAAATGTCAGGCGCTCTAGTCAGAGAACATGCATGCAATGGTAGAGTGTGGCTGCCTAACGTTTTTGTTTTCAAGTTCAGCAAAAATGCCCACTAGAACCACAATATCCCTTAAAAGGCCTTTTTCTACTATAGTGTAAGACAAACTAGGGCTCTGGACTGTGTGGTCACCTGTAGATTTTGTATTTATTTTTAATTTGGGACCAATGTGCCCACTAATACCACAGAAGCTCTTATAAGGGCTTAAGCTTTTTTCTAGTATAGTGTAAGATGAACTGGGACTCTGGACTGTGTGGTCACCTGTAGACTTTTTAAATTTAATTTTATACCAAGATGCCCACTAGTAGTAGTATCATAGTAGCCCTTAAAGGGGATTCACTTTTCTAGTACAATACAGTATAGGATGGTCTGGGACTCTGGAGTGTGTGGCTGTCTGTCCTGTGTACTGTATCCATCTATCTATCTATCTATCTATCTATCTATCTATCTATCTATCTATTGTTATGTATTTTTAATTTCAGGCCAAAAGTACCACAGTACCCCTTCAAGGGGCTTTTTCTAGTACAGTGTGAGATGGACTAGGACTGTGTTGTCACCTGGCTGTAGATGTTTTTTATTTAATTTTATGCCAAGATGCCCACTAGTAGTAGTAGTACCATAGTAGCCCTTAAAAGGGCTTCACTTTCTAGTACAGTACAGTGCAGGTTTGTGACTCTGGAGTGTGTAGCTGCGGTCCTATGTACTGCATCTCTCTCTCTCTCTCTTTCTCTCTCTCTCTATATATATATATATATATATATATATATATACACAGGTATATACGTATATATATATATATAGAGAGAGAGAGAGAGAGTATGTGTTTTTAATTTCAGGCCAAAAGTACCACAGTGTCCCATCAAAGGGCTTTTTCTAGTACAGTCTAAGATGGACTAGGACTGTGTTGTCACCTGGCTGTAGACTTTTTTATTTAATTTTACGCAAAGATGCCCACTACTAGCAGTACCACAGTACAGCCCTTAAAAGGCCTGTATACTGTATTTTTTCTTTTAATTTTGTCTGACTGTATTTTGTTTTTAATTTTTTCCCAAAATCAAATGCCCACTAGTAACACAGTTCACATATAGTAGCCCTTGAAATGACTTTTAGTACAGTATAGGACAGTCTGGGGCTGTGAACTCTGTCAGTGTGGCACTGGTAACCTGTATTTTTTTGTTTTAAATTGTCCAAAACACCCACTTGTATTGCCCACTAGCAACCACTAGCTCTCATTAATTGTTATGTGCAGCACAGCACTACTAGTACCTGCTACCCTACCACTAGCCCTTTCTTCCTAAATGCACACACACACACACACACACACACACACACACACACACACACACATACACACACACATCTAGTGCCTGGTACCACTTACTAACACACTACATTAGCAGCCTAGTAGTACTACTAAGCACTGTAAGCAGCCCTTAAGATTTTATTTTTATAATAAGAACTAAATACAGCCTGCCTACTTCAACTTGCAGTGGCTACTACTTGTACTATATTGCCTATACTCCCCTAAGATGGTTGGTGGAGTCTGTCAGGAGTCTCTTATCTGACTGTGGCCTGCTGGCCTGGCCCCAGCCTTGTGGATGCCTGAATATACTCATTGCCTCCTAGAAGACAGCTGTAAGTGGCAGCAAATGTACTGCAGTGTTTTCTAGAACGACTACAGAATTTGCCTACAGACTTCCTGTGTGTCCCAGTAACATCTGGAGATGTCATACATGTTTTAATATTACTTGCCAGCCAGAAATGATTAGAATTGACTGCATAGCACCATTAGAAAGGTAATGTTGTGTTGAACAACTTTGCCACTGACACTTCGTGTGTATCATGTTCACTTTAGGAGTTATTCACGTTTGTTTATGACATGGTGTGTATGGCAGGCATTTTGTCCTTCAAGAACCACCTAAGCACTTTGAAGAAAACACACATTCTGGATATCTCAGCCAGTATAAAACAAAAACCAAATGGAGCATAATTGATTGCATAATACAGTTGGAAAGGCAATTTTGTGTGGAACAACTTTGCCACTGATATGTTGTGTGTATCATGTATATTTTAGGAGTTATATGCATTTGTTTATGGTATGGTGTTTATGGTTTACATTCGTCTCTCAAACCTCACCAACACACCTTGACTAAAATGGGGAAAAAATATGTTTAATACTACAGAAATAGTTTTTTTTTTTTTTTACAAGCAATTATTAAAACTACATCTAATGTCGGGATGCCTAATTTGGTGTTGGTCGGTTACATATTTCACAACAAAAATATGCTTATGGTGCATTTTTTAGTGGAAAAAATATTTGTTTTGCTGTTTCGACCAGCATAGAAAACAAACTATTTTACCTATTATTACTTGCATGCCACCATTGGAAAGGTAATCTTATGCTGAACGAGTTTGCCACTCATACTGTGCATCTAGCACTTATGGTTTTTGTGCTATTAGCATTTGTTTGTGGCATGCCAGTTATGGCTTGATTTTGCTAAAAAGGGCCCAGGATTCACTGTTAACAGTATACAGGAGACAAGTGCTGCAGCTTCAGAGAGTTCCTGTGGAGGCAATGAGTTAAGTGGCAAAATGGCAAAGATGAGTAGTATTATTCCCCCACACAACACACTAAAATGTTTGTGTGTGACACACTAGCCCTTAAAAGGTCTTTTTCTAACAAAACAGTGATGCGATCGCATCCGTGATGGTCTTTTTAGTTTTTAAATTCAAACTGTCTGAAATGCTGCAGAAGAACAGCCAACCTTCTATCTCACTCTCCCCACACTCTGACGAGTGTTGTGTGACTTACTAAGTTTGTACATGTGCAGTACATTTGCTGCAGTGAGTCAGTCATACGTTGAGGCAGAGACAACAAGGCAGCAAACACGTGATGTGTTGTAGTAGACTGGAGTTGAAGATTTGTGTTATTGTTTTGCTTCAAAATCAGGGTGATCCGATCCAACGTTATCAGAGCTGCCCGTCCCTTTTTACCCAGCCCAGTGTAGCAGCAGCTCAAGTCAGAGACTGTGTCTGTAATAAAATAAATAAAAAAAGAAACATGGATTATTACTCTGTTTACATTTATTTTCTGCCTCTAGCACACTCTTGTCTGGGGAACAGCACTTGATTTCAAATCACAGTGCTGCTGTTCCCCAGACAAGAAAGTGCTAGAGGCAAAAATGTAAGCAGAGTAATAATCCCGCTTTTTTCTGATACTGATACACACACACACACACACACACACACACACACACACACACACACACACACACATCCAATTCCAATAATCCTATCCAAATAAAAAAGAACACCATGGTAGACTTCATAATCCCTCTTCAGTGCTTCAACTGTCACGCTGTGTTTTTCAGGCTATCTCAGCCAACAAGAGTTGTGTTTTTTTAAACGACGATTTGCTTTAGTTTCACAATTTTCCCTCTTTTATTTTAAGATGCTCTGTGCCAAAAGGACAAGGACAAATAATATTGTGACTGAGCATCTCCCCGAGTGAAGGACATACAAGATGGACTTCTTCCATCCACTTCTAGACTAGTGGAAGGAAGAAGACCATCTCATATGCCCTTCACTTCAGAAGCCTTTGGGGAGATGCTCATAATATTATTATTTGTCCTTGTAGTGGAAGCCCATTTCTACGTCTTTTGGGGAGATTCTCACAATATCATTGTCCACTCAGTGTTTTGCCCATCAGAACAAACAGACCCTTCTCCTTTTCGTGTGCTGAGTGTGGGTCAGTGCATGCCAGTCAACTCCCTTTATAATAGGATGTTTCTGTCAGATGCAGATTCAAAGTATTGCCACATTAGCTCTGTGTCAGTTTCAATTCAGCCTGATCCCTGGCCGATCAGAGCAGAGCCACAAGATAGATGGAGGATATTTTTTTGTCTTCTGACAGCTGATGAGTTGACTGACAAAGCTCATCATCAGCTCAGCTGCCTATTACATCTTGTCCTGTCAGCAGACGGCAGCTGACATGGTCGCCGGCTGGAAGGAAGAAAAAAAAATCTCTGTTTCAGCAATTTAACCTGGGACCATTTGCAAGACACCTCTGGCCCCGGGGTAATGACACCCCTGGGAGTGAGTGTAATGAGCTGGAGCAAATGTTTGAGAGGTGTCAGAATGCATTGAAAAGGGAGCTTAGAAAAAATCGTGATGTGAGTGCTGCATACAAAGTTTTGCAGGATCATGTTAGTAAGGGACCTTACAAAGGCAGTGTGGACCATTCGATGTGTAGAATTATGGTGATGAAGTTACATAAGCAGTTGGCAATATTGAGAGGTCATGTGAAAGTTATACCATACAGTATGCCCTACCTATTGCACTGTCATCATTGGAGGATGATGACAACAAGGATGACGATGGCACCCCTTGGGACTCTGGAGGGTTGAGGCCTCACCCATCGGTAGCCACACTGAACAAAAGAGGAGGTGGAAAGCCTGTTTCAGAAGGCAATCTCAAAAGCTGGGATCTCTGACTCTCAGGCCAGAGCACTGAAACAAGCAGTCAGAGACATGCTAAAGAAAGAGGTGGAGCAACAGATACTCCTTCAGGGCATGGCCAACACTGTGGCCGAGGCAGTCACCAAGAACATTGTTGCACAGACTCCGGGCACAGGAACCCTGCAGTCTCTTCAGGCCATCCAGAACATTGTGAACAAAATAGGCCATGTGGCACCTGGCAACAGCCTTAGCTGCCATTTGGAAAAAGTGCAGAACCACTGCCATATGCTCAGCCTTGCAGCCGAGCATTAAGTACAGGTATTAAAACCATGGACCCCACGTTGTGGGCGACGTTGCCAGAAGGCATACGTAATAACATCAGAGCCCTGTTTGACAGAGTTGCAGCTCACCTCTTGGCAGTGCACAGCCCCAACATGGTCGGCATAATGCTAGTGACCCAGATCAAACAGCGCGTCAAAGAAACCCCAGCCCAATATGAGAGTCGCTTGTGGCTCGCATACAGTGCCGGCAAAGATTTTGGCAATGAGCATCTGGACAAGGAGTCAATAGAGTAAAAATGCTTGTTTTTGGAAAACCTCCAGCCAGCCCTCCACAAAAAAGTAGATGCCACCATGTTCCCCAGACGGGACTACCTTCATGAGATTATGGAGTGGGTGAAGTGTGTGTACCTGTGTGTACCAGGACAACTGAGGGGACCTCAGTTCGGGCTCTAAGCCCAAGGTAGCCACAGTGCAAAGTAGTGCAGATTCCTCTACTCAGAATGTGGTGGAAGGGAGATCGAAAGACTCCCAACAACACAAGTCCTCCTAACAAAAGCAGGGAGGATACAACAACAAACGGAAGAACCAACAGAAGTCGAACCAGTCAGACACAAAGTGAAGCAACAGATGAAAACAGCAGTCCAGACCCTTGTACAAGGATTTAATGGCTGAAGTCAACCGGCTTCGGGAACATAAGGCCAAGATTGAATGATTACATCACAGCCTACAAAGGTCATGGTGGCCATCTCTGGAGCAAAGCCTGCTTCCTCTGCAGAACAAGATCCTGATGGGGGTGGGCAGCCAAACTCCTCATACTCCAAAGCACCACAGATGCTCCAGGAGATGGAGCCCACCCCCTACGATACTTTGCAAAATAGCAAGAAATCGGACTCACAGTGTCAGGCCCCAGTTCAAATTCTCACCTTTTTAGTTACTGATGAATTTAGATGCCCATGTGTGCGAGCGCTGGTTGGGAACCACCAGCTTAAACTACTTCTGGACATGGGTGCCACTGTTTCAGTGTCGCATCAGGATGATCCTAAATGTTCTTGTTGGTCGACAGGCAGGCCTCATCTGCCCAGACCTTTGAAGAGACTGTAATTACAGCCTACAGTTCCAAATCAATACTCATCATGATCGGTACCTTGGAAGTGAAACACTGCTTTGACCTTATGGTTCTCCATTACTATCATCAGCTTTCCCCTGACCTTTTCCCATACCAACCTACCCCTAACAAAGAGGGTAAGGGTCCTAGTCACCAGAATACTACTCAACTCCCTCAAAAAACACTTTTTATCCTACTGATCTGCTCTGGTAATGTCAAACTAACCCTGGGACCCCACTCGCCTGTTACAACCCCTACCGACCTAGTGAAATATTTTAGTCTTTGGTAACTGGGTAACTTAAAAAGCATGAGTTTTATCCACATCAATGCTTGCAGACACCACCCAATCTTGGATTATCATACCAAGCCCAATGTGCTGATCATATCAGAAATCTGGCTAAAATGTATTACACAGATCACAAACTAAATGTCCCCTCCTACAATGTGTACAGAGCGGATAGGCAATCTGGGGGGGAGGGGGTCGTGATCTACATCCATGACAGATTCACCATCTCCCTTATCGATTCTACCACCATTCTCAAACAATTCAAATGCCTTTCATTAAGGATTCAGCTCTCATCCTAAGAGTCATTGATCATTACCGGGTGCTATAGACCCTCATCGGGGGGACTTGATTTGCCGAACCACCTTTGCAGCCTGTTAGAAACTCAGTCATCAGAAGTGATCGTCATGGGGGAACTAAACCTCCACTGGCTTTCCCCCAGATCAAAACCACTGAAAGACCTCTGTGACAAGTATGGCCTCTCTCAGCTCATCTCCAAACCTACTGACCCTAATGACAAGAACCCTGTTAATAGTACACTCTTCAACTTAATCATTGTAAACAAACCACACAATATCTCACACACTGCTGTGTTTTTCAAGGATGTAAGTGATCACAGTACTATAGCTTGCATACAATCCATGCACAAACTCATCTCAAACTCCAAATATATGTACAAAAGACACCATAGGAACTTCAACAGTAGTAGATTTCTTACAGATCTATGCAATATACTGTAAGATGGCAAGATTTCTACCTTGCAAAAACAGTGTCAGAGGTCTGTAACTTGTTCCAAGACCTTGTATCACAGGTAATAAATAAACATACTCCCTTAACCAAAGTTAGAACAAAGAAAAGGTCTTGCTCATGGTTCAATTACACCATTAAATCTGCCATCTGTCATAGAGACCACCTCTGGAAGTGCACCCACAAATTCAGAATACCTTATAACTGGGCAGCCTTCAGAATGGCAAGGAACCAGTGTATTCAATTAATTAGGGCTGAGGAATCTAAATTCTTCAGATCTGAACTGGACACTTCCTCTACTAATCCTGCCCTTTTCTGGAAAATGCTGAGAGAAATTGAAGGACATCACCCTCCTTCCTCTCTCCACGCTAAGATTATTACTGGTGACATAACCACCTCGGATAAGCTTAGCACATTGGACTTTCTTAACAACCACTTTGCAACAGCCAGTCTTGCTTTCAACACCTCACCTGATAGCAAACTACTCCCTAAATACAGTAATTCAGACTTGGCAGGTCAGGTGACTAAGCCCATTGCTCTTGAGGACAAGTACAGATTCAGCCCAACATCCTTCAAAGAAGCTGAGTATCTGTTATTAGCCCTTGATACTAAAAAAAGTGCTGGAGTAGATCAAATTGATCTTTTCTTCTTGAAATTAGGATATCAAGCACTCACTGCTCCCATCACCCACTTATTCAACTTGTCCCTCTTGCAAGGGACTCTTCCTGATTTATGGAAAATAGCACATGGTGTACCACTCTTTAAGTCAGGTGACCCATGCAACCTTAATAATTATAGACCCATATACTTCCTACCTGTACTCTCTAAAGTCCTTGAAAACACACAACTGTGAAATTACCTAGAATTTTCAGTAAGTTCAACCCTGTCCAGTCCAGCTTTTGGCTTAACCACAGTACTGTAACCACACATGCCAATTTGACCAATGAATGGCAGCTGGCACTGGACTCAAAAACCACATGGCCACCATATTCCTTGACCTGAGCAAGGCCTTCGATACAGTAGACTATGATCTACTACTAATCAAGCTACATGATGTTGGCCTGGATAAGTCAGCCCTGAAATGGTTCCGATGCTTCTTCACTGGCTGACAACAGCAAATTAGAGCACAAGGTAACGTCTTCCCCCTTAAACCTCTGTTGAGGGGAGTCCCTCAAGGGTCCATATTGGGTGCAGTTCTCTTCATGATTTACATTAACAACCTCAATGCCTGTATAAAGACTGCAAGTGTTCATCTCTTTGCAGATGACACAGTGATCTATGTTGCCAAGCCCACCCTCGAACAAACCAGTACCATTCTGCAGCATGAATTCAACATATTGCAGCATAACTTACTGCAACTGAAGTAGCTGCTTAATGCAAAAAAAAAAAAACAAGTCTGTGTTCCTATCCTCACAAGTGCATCCCACCACTCCTCAATCTGCAGCATTTAAACCACAGATCGCTACCTTATTAGAAGAAACCCTGGAATCAGTGGACAAATTTAAATATCTGGATTTCTGGTTAGATTCCCAAACAAACAAGTTCAAGCACCATCCTGCTTACACAAATAAGGCAAATTAGCACACCAAATTTCAGTTAGTGCTTATAGCAGCAAATTTATTTTGCAAAAAAGACACGAGGTCAGAAATACATCCTACCTCCACATGGAACTTACCTTCTCTGTGCACATTGAGGAGCTAGTGAAAAAAACTAAAACAGAGACTGGGTCTCTTTTTTCAAATTAAATACCTCCTCACTTATGATGCCAATGCCAGGTTGGTACAATCAACCTTTCTCCTACAGTCATGGCTCTGACACTGCTTTGGCCAAGTTGGACATCCTGTACCACAGGGCTATAAGGTTCATAACTGGCACTCCCTCTAATACACACCATTGCTCCCTCTACTCTCTGATGGGCTGGCATTCTCTAAAGACAAAAAGATTGAAAAATGCAGCCATCTGGACCTTCAGAGCCCTGACCAATAAACTCCCTGATTACATCACAACCTCCCAACTATTGCTTGTGGGTCCTACTCGCTTAGGAGATATTCCTATATCTCGCTAGAAATTCCCAGAGTTAGAACTTGTTATGGATCACATTCAATAAGTCACACTCTTCCCTCCTCATGGAATCATCTACAAAAGTTCCCAAAACTTTCAAACCTTGTCAGTTTAGCAAAACCCTCTCAAAACCATCCTCAGACAGGTCCTTCAAGACCCCTGTAACTGCTATGCTTAAGTCCTGCCTTCCTCCCTTCTAGGCACCTACCATCACCACATTCTTCACTTAGCCTCTACTCTACTAAATTCTTTCCTCCAATCTGCTTGGCACAACCTGATCATCCCTACACTCATATAGCCAATTTTTTTTACTCCTACGTCCTCCACTCACAACATCCTCCTGATTGTCCTACATTCCTACTTTCCTTTTAATGTTCTGATATAGCTCATGCATTCTCTGCTCTCCCTGTAGTCTGTCCTATCACCCCTGCTTCTCCCAGCCTCTATTGCTCTCCATCCTACTATCCATCCCCTCCTCCTCCTACCTTACTTTTGCTTATGGCCCATCCCTCCTATCTAATTGGTCCCAGGCCACCCCTTTTACCAGCCCTCAGCATTTTGTTTGTATTTCTGGCTTCTGGCCCAATCATCATCCTGTTTACCTGTATGCCAAGATCTGACCTACTTAGTGTTAGCACACAGCATATATTCTTTGTTCTTGGGTTAGTACCCAGTATAGACCCACTGTTAGCTCTGTTTAACCTTGGACTATTGCCCAACAGGTATTCTCTTTATTATTTAATGCAGTTATTGTTTAATACTATTGACCAAATAATCATTATCATTGTACTTTTTATGCATCTATGTATCTTTGTATGTTCTCATTATTTTCTGTAATTGTAGGTTCTTTGAAAACTTGCCCAGGTCCATCTTGTAAATGAGTTGTTCTCAATGGTGTTTCACCTGGTTAAACAAAGATTGATTGATCATCATCAAAGCATCTTGGGTATTGATTTCCTCTCACAATATGGGTGTGTGGTGGACTTAGCCAACAGACTATTATTCCAGGTACCCGGCCAAGGCCACCTGCTCCTCATTTCTGACTCCTTTGTTGTAACAGCAGTAAAGGCCAATGGCGTGGAATATGGCATCATCCTCGTATTACAGTACCATTTCCTCTTTTCTCAACTGAGGCCTATTTTGGAAAAGCACTGGGATGCTTCTGCCAGAAACAAACACAACTGTGGCAGAATGAACACCCTCATACAGGTTACTGGTGTGGATCCACCTCACCAAAAACAGTGCCCTTTTCCAACAGAGGTGATCTCCTCTCTTTAGGCCACCATAAAATCTCTCCTGAAAAAAAGGGGTTATTAGGCCTTCATATCCACAGTCAATTCTCTGATTTGGCCTGTGAAAAAGCCCAACAGCTGAAGACTGACCAATGACTACAGGAAGCTTAACCAAGTCACCCCAAGTTGTGCACCTACTGTGGCATCTGCCCCAGATGTGCTCAAACTCCTAAAACCAGACCACAAATGGTTTAGCACCCTGGACATTTCCAACGGCTTCTGGTCATTGCCATTGGCCCCTGAGAGCCAATACAAGTTTGCCTTTACCTTTGAGGGACATCAGTACACGTTGACCTGCCTCCCACAGGGGTTTTACAACAGCATCTCCCTTTTCCACATTCACATGAGGGAAGCCATACATGGTTTCTTCTCCCCAAATTGTCTTCTGCAGTATGTGGATGATCTCCTCTTAGCCATAGCAGGCCTGTAAAAACATATACAGCTCCTAGAGGAGCTCCTTGCACCGCTACATCAGGCAGGCCTCAAGTGCAACCCTGCAAAGGTACAGTTTTGCCTCCCAGAGGTCTCCTTTTTGGGATTGTGCATTACCACAGAAGGAAGGAGACCTGCCTTGGACAAGGTCCAGGGCATTCAAGACTTGCTCCTGCCTACTAGTGTCTCCACATTTAGATGCTTTCTTGGCATGGTCAATTACTCCCGAGACTTTATCTATGATTTTTCACAGAAGGCCGCACCCCTATATGAACTACTGGCAGATTGCTCCTCACCAGCCTAATTGTTCTCTCTCTTATCCCCCTGTCTTATCAACACTTGGCCCATCCATCCCCTTATTCTTCCTTTCCCAACCTCGGATAGGAGCTCACTACCCTGGGTTGTGACATCCTACCATGCCCCGTACTTTATAGCATTCAATCCCGGGGCTCACACATACTCCTTTTCTCCATCCACCTTCTCTACATCCAGCTTTACCAACTCCTTTCTGTGCACCGTGCCCTCCTAGCCTTTCTTCCCCTACTTCCCTCCCTCTCTTCCCCCCTACCTTCACCTCTACCTGGTGTATATTTTTATTTTTATTTTTTTTCTTCCGTTACTTCCTCCTGCAACCTTAGATAACCTGCTTTATCTTCCTATAGACACTTCTATGTATGTAAATACCGTGTAATCTGTACAATATCTGTATAATTCTATGTACATATGAACTTCTTTTTCTTCCTCTCTGTAAAGAGTATTATCTGTATTGCCTTGTAAATACCTGTGTTGACTTGTATATACAATTGTTCATGCTCCACCCAGGTCCATCTTGCAACTGAGCTTCTGCTCAACAATGAACGCCTGGTTAAATAAAGAATTGATTGATTGATTGATTGATTGAAAAGAATGTTCCCTGGTCCTGGAGACCAGAACATAAGGCTGCGGTCACTTCACTGAAACAGGCCTTAGCCTCTGCCTCAGCATTGGTCAGTCCTAACCCAGAACTACCATTCATTTGGAAACTGCCACATCCGACACTGCAATGTCTGCAATATTGGCCAAGCAGCTAAATGGGAAACTGAGACCCATTGACTGTGCCTCCCAGGTTCTGTCCCCAGTGGAACAGAAGTATTCTCTCTGCCAGAGGAGCCTCCTTGCCACATTCTGGGATGTTAAGCATTTCACTTACATTAGAGGCTTTTCTCCTATCATGCTGCACACTAATCACAAACCCACCAACTTTCTGCTATCAGACCGCATCAAAGATGGTAATGTCTCCAATACCAGACTTACTCATTGGTCCTTCCTCCTACAGGACTGAGATATTATGGTACACTCCACCAAAATGCCATCTATCCTGGCACATGGACTCCTGTACCAAGGAGATCCACATGAATGTGACTTATAGCCACCCACTCTGCCAGACCCAGGCCCTTTTATACCTACCACTAAAACTACCCTAGCAGATACTGCCCTATGCCATATTTTCACAGATGGATCCTCCTCCTCTGATCAAGAAGGAGAGCAAGTGGCCGGGTTTAGTGTCCTGGTCCTCTGTTCAGAGAGGTGACCTCCTTGAGATATCTAAACAATGTACCATTTGGTCCTCACAGTATGCAGAACTGGCAGCAGTTGCATATGCCTTGGAGATTATCCAGACAGAGAAGAGGGTACCATCATTTTCTCTGACTCATCCAGGATATGTAACTCTCTCACAGAATGTCTTCCTTTTTGGAAGACCCATGACTATGCTTCCTCAGAATGAACCCCAGTCAAATACAGAGATCTATTCAGGTATATCGACAGCCTAGCTGAACATTTTATCTTCAGGCTTTACATACACAAGGTCAAAGCCCATTCAAAGACCAAGCCATACCATGATTATAACAATCAAGTGGACACCATGGCTAAGGCAGGTGCTCGGGGGGGAGGTATGGGCAATTCAACCTCAAACTGAGGCCCACCCAGTGACCACACAGAAGAGGACCAAAGTGGTCCCACTGGATCTGGCTGCAGCACAAATGGCAGCTCCTGAGATAAAAGAGATATATGAATACCTCTCTAAGGAGACCAAAAAAGAAATGCCTGCAAGTAACCCCTTTAAGAGACATTCCGAGAATCTCCTGCTCTCTGCAGACCAGAAGTTGGTTCTATACCAATCTAGTGACACAAAACTATAGGTGGTCCCCAAGGAGCTCCGGTCAGAATTCATCCACCAGGTACATGATGCACCTACAGGTGGACATCAAGGAGTAGACAAAACCTTGCAGAGATTGAGGACCATGTGTTGGTGGCTGGTCAGGCAACAGACGTCCAGCACTATGTGGACAACTGCATTACCTGTGCTCAGAATATTCCTGGGAAGAAAAATGCCAAACTACACCCACTGAGGCAATCTGGTCTCTGGAATTCAATGCAAATTGATTTTATTAGGCCCTCACCCAAGACTATTAAAAATGGCAAGTATGTACTTGTCATCATGGACTTCTCTTAATGGATGGAAGCCTTTCCTTGCAGAACAAACACCACAAAAGTCACTGGTAAGATCCTGGTAGAACAGGTATTTACCAGATGGGGCCTACCCCTCAAGGTAGACTCCAGAAAGGGGACAAGCTTCACAGGGGATCTGAGGCAGGAATGTTTGAAGTTTTTGGCAGTTAGTGTGTTTGCAAATGAAAATGCCAACAATTGGGACACTGTTGCCCTTACTACTAATGGCAATCAGAGCTACCCTTGCTGTAGCAACCCAATGCACAACTTTTGAGGTGATGATGGCTGGCAGATGAGACTGCTGGAACACTTGTGGATAGACCTGAAAACCCCACCATGGACAGAGTTTCGGCTGACTTATGTTGGATAGTTGAAGGACAACTTAGTCTGCACTTATCTCTTTGCTGCTCAAAATTTGGGCAAGGCCCAACAATGATCTAAGATGTACTTTGTCAAAGATGTCAAAGAAGTTAATTGGCAGGTAGGTAACTGAGTCACAGTACTGAAATTTGCCACACCAGCCCACCCCCTGATGAGTAAGTGGGCTGGCCCCTATAACATTGTGAACAAATTGAGCCCTGCTGTCTACCAAGTGCATTTGACAGACCATTAGAGATCCATAGAAAAGTGGTACCATGCTAACCAACTGAAACTATAGAAAGGTGATTAAAAGCTCCTTTCCCCGGATGGGGGAAGAGATCTTTTTGTTTACCTATCCTTGTTTTGTTTTTCAAAATGTCACCAATCACCACCTACCTGTTGTTATATGCCTTAGTGAGTGTTCTGGAACCAACTCAAAGAAATCTCCAGATACTCCTTCACCACTTAGATCCTGTACATCCTGAGGCCCACATCTCTACATCTCCCAGTGGAGGTATGGTCATCCAACTCCCATCTAACCATGTGACTGTGCGTGAAGGAAAGTATGCTTATCCTAATGCCATGGTGGTATCTCCAGACAATTCTACTTTACAAATTGAATGGAGAACTGGCAATTCTAATGAAGAAGGCCTCCCTGTGGCCCACCTTGCAAAAGGGAATTTACAAAGTTGGCCTAATACCTGCATCTTCCCTAATGGAACTTTGTGCATATGCCAGGTTAATCAACGCTATACAGGACCATACAACATCATGGCAATGCTGGAACTAGACTTTTGCAATCAACACTTAAACAACACCATGCACCATAACTGTCTAACTCACTCAATTGCAACCACCACTCATTTCCTTACAGTCATAACAGCTTCCTCAGATGAACCCTTACAATGCCCATTGATAGGCCCACCTAGTGGCCTGGCAACAACTTCTGTTCCTGGGACATGTAATAATAATATTCAGTTCATGCATGTTCCTGTTGTTTTAAACCTCACACACTGGGACATGGCTGAATTTGGCCATTGTGTCAACACAAATGTGTCTAAGTTTCATGCCACCATGTTACTAGAACTTATTGCAGCCTATCAAGCATGTGCACGTGACCCTGTAGCTGGGCAACATACAGTACTATTGAACACCGTGGAATGTTCCACCTTAAACGCCCTAGGTGAAGTTTGGGTATAGCAGGAGTATCATGTATTGGTGGTACTGTTACAGCTTTATTTGAATCTGGCATGTCAGTTTGGAACAGAGCTGATTCAACAAAACTTAAGTGTCATATCAAATATTTTAACAGTAAGCTTGTTCAAAATGTGACACAGCCCATGCTACATGGTATTACTGGTTTGTCCCAGGAGGAAAGATTCATGGTGTATAACATGTATAATACTGTACGTTTGTTTAATAAGACCCAAAACAAAATTAATGAATTGATTTACTACAATAATAAAGGAACTAGATAGCAACACATAGGCAGGGAAATAATTTGTTCAGCTTATGGTAGTTATGCCATAAACACTATCACCAATCTCTTCTGAGATCTGCAGTTAGGGCAGATTCCAGAATTGATCCAAGAAAAAAGTATGGCTAAATGAGACTGCCAATATTGTAAAACCTTGACATGTACTACCAAGTGCATGTCCAGGACTGTGTCCTTTTCATTGGCCACAGCTAGGAACTTGGGTCATGGTACACCACATCCTAATCAAGGACCCTGCTACGTGATGGGCCAGTGTGCTGCAAGGGACACCCTCTATGTTACTTTCACTGTGTCCCTACCAATCTTCAACAAGGATTCTTCAGTCTTCGATAAGCTGGCTAAAGTCCACTCCATGGGCCATCTTGAGGACAGCATCTATCAAGAACACATCAACTTGCCTCCTCTTCTGGTGTTTCATCCTCAACTGGATGCCTGGGTAGCACCACATACTGACTGTTGTGCCATATAGGGTTACCACTATTTGTGTTGAATTGACATTTTTGATGTAACTATACTGGTGTGTGGTTACTTGCAGAACTCTCTAGGCTGGTCATATACCTCTGGTGATGACCTCTTTGAAAATGCTTCTGCTTCTAATGATGTCACATTACCTTCTCTAACATCTAATGCAATGCATGTACAAATACAGACAGTGCAATGCCTCACCAGCCAGATGACAAACATCTCTTGTTACCTGCTCTGTACAACTCACAAAGTGGTGCCTTCCTCAAGTTCAAGTTACCTACAACAGTGATGGACAATACTGTGTTGTGACCAACTATGAGACCTTCTCCTATGGACTCCTTATCTGTGGTGTTGACATGCCCAGCTTCTGTTTTGTACCATATGAGTGCACTATCATTGGCCTGGCCATATTGTTATCACCGCTGTTCTCACCCCAGAATTTGATTACATTGATAGTGACCCTGACTATGTCAATGCTATTGAACAGTATTTACCAGTGTTTAATGTGCATATCTACTCACTCACCCTGAATCCCAAATTCCTATTAGATAGAAAGGATACACATCTCATTCACATTAGTAATAATATTACTAAGGCTGGTCATTCTCTAAATGACTTATTACATGATGGTAATTTAAGTACTGCATTATCCAACACTTGGTTGAAACTCACATTTAAAGGTTTTATTGTAATCCCAGTTTTCTTGATTATTTTTCATATTATTACCTTATGCTGCTTGCGCTGCACTCTACAACAACGTCGTACATAATTGTGCTTTCTATATGCTGCCCAATCCACCAAGCTTTAGCCAACAATGCTATCCTTTTGGTGTTGCTCTTTATCAGGAAACAAGGGGGGAAATATGTAGACCTGGACACCCTACAGACTCTCATGCCTATTACATACACTACTGCAGCTTAAGGTACATTTGTATTTACTCATACTTGCTATTAGGTGCCTAGGAACCATTATCTGGTATGATTATTTTGGTAGTGCATGTGCGGCACCTACAGCTTTTTGCCATGATGCAATGATCAGTATATTTTATAAATCACTGCTTTGTTACCCAATAATTTGCCTTGGTCAGCTTGCTCGTATCAGTGTGTACATGCAGAACAATAAATGATCTAACTATCTTACTGTAACTGCCCACCACTGTCCACCAATAGAATTATTGAATTTCACTCTCCTGCTTTTCTGGAAGAGTCTGTTACCTAGTAATGCACTTTCTTATCTCAAGTATAAGATTGCCTGTAAGATGTTTTTTACTGAGTTTGCATGATGACACCATGGTGTGAGGAGATTTTGAACTCCCAACAGGTACGCTGTTTCTCTGCATATTTTGGAATAAACTTCTCCCTGTGATATCTGGGCTTCTGTGTAGTGTTTTGCCAACAGGTCTAGAATACTGCCAACTAACAGCCTTATAGGTGACTCTCAAATTTAAGTCGTTGTTATGTAACTAATAAATAAATGTTGCTCTGTCTTCTGGTTCATCCTCTCAGATACATACACAGTCATCAATGAAAAGGTACCAATGCCTAATGTAATGAAAAAAAGTATTACTCTTTTCATTTAAAACAAAAAGCATCTCCCATCAACCCAAAAACAAATTGGCATAACTTGGTGCCATGCTGGCCCCCACTGCCGTACCACAAGTTTGTAGGTAATAGCTACCCTTGAATTCAAAGGCATTATGAGTTAATATAAATTCTAATGCATGGAGAATGAAATCAGTGGTAACATCATTAGAGTTACCAAAATTCTCAAGGAAAAATCTACATGCATGTATACCCTGCGGGGTTTAATTGAAGTATACTGTGATTCAACATTAATCCCTAGCCACACAAATCTATCACCCCATATAAGCTTATCCAGGCTTGTCAAATTTACAGAGTGTGTCATTAGTGTCCTTTAAGTTGGATGGTAATCCCATCACACACTTCTGCAAAAAAGAAATCGATAAAGTGTCCCAGGTTTTCACATAGAGAACCATTACCTGATACTATAGGCCTATCTGGAGGTGACAGAACATTTTTATGTACCTTGGGTAGAATGCAAGAATCTGGGTTCACAGGATACTGCCTCCAAATGTACTGGTGTTCATACTAGGTTGTGTTACCATTGTTAACATCTTCTAGCAAAATTTCATGAAGTTTTTAAAGGTAGAAATAGGGTTACAGGTCAATTCTCTGTAATTACTAGTATCATTAAGCACTGACATTGCAATATCAACATACTGTTTTCTGCCCATAATAACCACTTTGTCTCCCTTGTTTGCAGGTTTAATAACTATTTCATGATTCTAATCCAGTTCATGTTATTTGGTTACTTATACTACATATACATACTTATTCGGTTTAGCGTTTCCTGATGCTTTTTATATTTAACTGCCATCATTAATATTTTATTGCTGTTTTAATAATTGATTGATAATTTGTTTTAAAATTTTTGTACAACAGCTTTGATACTTTGAAAAGCACTTTTCAAAAATAAAGTTTCATTGACATTGACATCTAATGCTTCTAACTCCTTTTTAGACAGATTTGGCTTCCGTGAACTGTTCATGTTTTCCAGGAAATCTTGTACATGCCTCATGACAGTTCTTGTGTAGGATACAATAGCTGTATTATTGCTATTTGGGCAAAAAAAAAAACTGCCTTTAAACAGAAGACGTTTTTATTATCTGATGTCTTCTGCTACCCATAGAATTCTAGGGACAGCTGCTGAATGTACATAAGGACTGCCTCCCCTCGCTTTCTTCAAGCAACGTTTGAAGTGCCCCTATATTTAGTTGTTCATTGGTGTCTTCAGTACTCTCTGACCCTTCAGTGGCATCTAAGCAAGACGTCCAAATCTTCAGTGAAGATGGTATCAATATTCTCTTGCAAACCCATGTCCACACTAGTTGTTGTTAAATCAGATGCTTTTTGAGAAGAAAAACAATCTGAGGCAAAATATCCTAAAAAAATCGTGTTTAAGTCCACATATATCTGGAACATGTTGATTTTGGGAGAAGGAACAAAGCTGAATCCTTTCTGTAATACAGCAATCTGTATAGCAGTGAGGGTATAATTGTAAATATTTATGACTTGTAATTATTGTTCTTTCCCATTGACCTTTGATTTTTTTCATGACTTTTTTCCTCCTCCCCTCTTGATCCTCCCTGTTTTTCTCTTTCTTTTCCTTTTGACTGTTGTTTCTTCTTGTCTAAAAAACTTACTTGGAGGTGCTCAGTTCTTCAGACTTAAAATAGAATTTGATGGCAGATAAGGACCGCTTGGCTCACCTAGTCTGCCCATTTCCCTACATAATGGATAAGCTACAGATCCTAGTTAACCAACAGCCTACTTTCTCCCACCCCCACTAGAATTGCCTTCTGTCTGTCCCATGCATTCTTGAATTCCCCCACTGTTTTTGACTCTACGACCTCTTCAGAAAGGCTGTTCCATGTATCCACAACCCTCTCTGTGAAGAAATACTTCCTCACATTACCTCTGAGCCATCTCCACTCTATCTTCAAATTATGCCCCCTTGTTTTTTCACATCTCCTTTTCTGAAAGATGCTACCTTCTTGGACTTTGTTGATTCCCTTGAGGTATTTGAAAGTTTCTGTCATGTCCCCCTCCCTTTCCTCGAGGCTATACATCTTTAGTTCCTTAAGTCTTTCTTCATATGTCTTCTGATGCAGAACCTGCATCATTTTGGTTGCCCTCCTCTGGACAGCCTCCACCCTGTCTATGTCTTTGCGGAGATGGGGTCTTCAGAACTGTACGCAGTACTCCAGATGTGGTCTTACCAACTGTCTGTACAGAGGGCCAACAACTTCCTATTTTCTACTGGTGATACCTCTCCCTATGCATCCCAGTATCCCCCCAGCCCTCCTTACTGCCTTCTCACATTGCTGGCCCACCTTTAGGTCATCTGGTATGACTACCCCCAGGTCCCTTTCCATTTTTGTTGTTGTCAGTATCTCACCCCCCCATTGTGTACTCTCCCCCTGGGTTTTTTGTTTCCCAGGTGCTATACTTTGCACTTCTTTGCATTGAATCTAAGCTGCCATACATTTGACCATTCCTCCCACCTTGCAAAGTCCCTTTTCTCAGACTTAATTTCTGCCTTCCTTAATTGTGATCTATTCACATCATCATCCTCATTAAATTGTTCCTAACTTCCTACATTTCAGTACTGTCCATTTGAAATTGTACCTGAGACCTAGACTCTCTTCTGTTTCTGCTTCTGCTTCTGCTTTTGCTCCTAAATTTATTGGTGCTCCATCCCCAATTCACTACATTTCCTTTCTCATAATCATTGGCATCTCTAATTAGTTTATTCTGCTTCCTTTAGACAATTTCATTCTTATGTTGTTTTAACTTTTTCTGTAAAGCAGCATTGAGGTCCATATATTGAAAATTGCCTTTCAAAGTCACAATAGATGCTTTAACTTCTTTTAATTCTTCTGCTAGATTCTCAAGCTTCTTGATTTCTGAGTTCAAAGAATAAGTTTGACAAAATTCACATTGCCTTCACTTGCTGCCTGAATCCACTCATCTTTAAAATCAAATTTATCAAGACCACTAGATGGTGCCACCATAACATGTGAACCTCTTGGTGCTTGATCTCTTTTAATATACTGCTCTAGGGTTGCTATATTGTAAGTTAAATCTATTTCTTTTAAAAGCAACCTTTCCAAGTTTAAAAAGTAATGCTTTATATCACCTGTAGACATTTGCGTTATGTCAGACCCTCTGAGCTGTTCTTTTGCTCTCTGTTGTTTATTACTGATGCAGTCTGATTTCTCTCAACTGAAACCTATTGCATTAGATGAAGTGCCAGCACAATTCCTCTGGCAGGTCAGTTTCCTTCTAGGATTAACAAATACTTGTAAAACTTCAAATGTCCTCAGTAACCACAAAGTATAATTCAGGCTTTAGCACACAACTGTATGTTCTGTCCTTCTCTCAGCCCACAGTGTCCAGCTGTGGATGCCTGATTCTGCAGTCTGAAAAAGGCAAGCAAAACAGTCCAAAGATTATCTGGTGAAGGGCTGGTGTGGTAACAAACAGGTAGCCAGCCTCTAGGAGTGAAAACTAGAAGGTAAGCACATTACCATACTCACAAAGAAACCACCCAACTCCTGGAAGTAGTGTCAAAATACAGATTTATTTCAATAGTATTCCAGAAGCAAAAGGTGCAGAATAAACTGTAAACCACTATAGCCCCAGCACTTCTGGTATCCCACTCTTCATCAGAGGTGTGGCTACAAGAGTTCCACATCAGCTTAAATACCACATATCATAAATATTAAAATGATTGCAAAACAATGATATAAAAAAGTAATGATGTGAAAAAATCAATGATATGAAAACATAAATCAAAAAGTTACAGTTACAGTCATGTACATACTAGAGTCACAGGGCTCATAAAGGAGCTACAATTTATTGTGCTCACTAATTCATTAAAGTGAAATACCCTTTTATTTAGAATAAATAAGAGACATTAAAATGTACAGAAAGAACAGAGGCTGGCAACTGGGATCCAAAAGCTCCTGAATTAAAATACTAATTATATTTGAATATGGCACAAAAAACGTCCACAGTATGAGGGAAAGGGTAAAGTGGGAGGTTTAGGTGGGGTTTGAAACAGAGAGGAAACATAGACATGACATCATGGATCTGCTTTGTGCCATTCCCATCAAAGAGAAGGAGACAAAAGAGATAAGCAGCACCTGAAAAGAGAAGAAATTACACATTGAGTACTTAGAAACATTAAATACATAGTTAACTAGTGGCAATAATAGGGTATTTCACTGTAATGACTTAGTGAGCACAATAAGTTGTAGCTCCTTTATGAACAGTATGTACTCTAGTATATACTTGACTGTAACTGTAACTAATTTTTTTCACATCATTGATTTTTTCACTTCATTATTTTTCACATCATTTTTTGTAATCATTTTAATGTTAATGAGATGTTGGGCTAAATTCACAAAAAGTCTCAAAGCACAGCACAAAAGTTTGTGTTGCACTTTGCAATTGCCCAGGTGCCAAATGTTGATAGTCACAGTCAGATAGTGCACTATGCTCTCTGACTGTGAATAGGGCAAGGTTAAGATAGAGGTAACCCCATTATGGCTAGTGTTGCCCCACTAGCATCGCCTGGCCTGCAGCCAGGAGAATGGCCCTGCAATGAATAGTGCAGGTGCGCTATTTTCAGTTCACAAAAGTAGCCATGTACTGTAAA
This sequence comes from Neoceratodus forsteri, assembly GCA_016271365.2. NCBI lineage: Eukaryota > Metazoa > Chordata > Ceratodontiformes > Ceratodontidae > Neoceratodus > Neoceratodus forsteri. Next base: position 665,897,075 of record CM028129.1, read on the forward strand.
TGATCCCATTGGGCATGCAAGGCACTATGTGACCATTTGCATGCCAATTATGGGCCCATTGACATAGGATGCCCCAGACTTTAGCATGAGCCCCAACCACTGCCCCACAGGCAGCACTGTGTCCATGGTTCTAGTGTTCCCCCCAAATGCTGGCCTGATAGGTAAGAAATAATCTTCCCACCACTGAACACCAGCCCAATAGGTAATAGTTTTCCCTGGTGTCTAGTGGTCCCACCCCCACCCGATGTCCACCTGATATAAAATAAAGGATTACTCTGGTGTCTAGGGGTCCCTCCCCCCACCCAATGCCTGCCTGATATAAAATAAAGGTTTTCCCTAGTGTCTAGTGGTCCCTCCCCCACCTGATGCCCACCCAATATAACATACCGTATATACTCACAGATAAACCGATCCATGTATAAGTCAACTCCCCCAAAATGCCACACTCTTAAAGCAAAAAGCACACTGACCTGCTTATAAGCCAAATGCAATTTTATTTCAGATTTCTGCGCAATGAACAGCATCACAAACATGAAAAAGATAACTGATAATGCTCCAGTGCTTCATAGTAAATCAAACAGTAAACCAAACAGGCACACAAGTAAAGTGCTTCAGTGTTGCAGTGTTAAAGTGAAAGGATACAATAACTTATCTAAAGTCCAAATTCGTGTTCACTCGGTAAAATCCAGCAGCATTCATTGAAGACTGCCTCACTCATCTGAGTCTTCCTTCTCAACATCTGAAATGCCAGAGATACCGGGTGCCTGTAGATTTTTGGACAGAAACTGATCAGTTAGGAGGTCGTCAGTGTAGTCGTCATGTTCCTCCTGCTCCTCCTGTTTCTCTTCTGGTGTCTCAGTAGCAATGTCTCTGTCCTCATCCTCAAACAGGGCATCGTCTTCTGTCCAGTCCACGGCATTGCTGATACCACATTTAAGGAATGATCTGCAGATCATATCAACAGGGATTGAGTCCCAGGCTTCCATGATCCACTGGCACACTATATCCAGGTCAGGTTTCTTGAGATGGCCAGCTTTTGTCACAGTTCCTGCCCCAGAAAACATCCACTCATTCCACAGACATCTGACCCCATATTTAAAGGGTTTGTTCAGAAAAACATCAAGGGGTTGTAGAATGGATGTCAGACTGCCAGGTATCACACAGAGGTCTATTTTAGATTTTTGGGCAGCTTTTTTAACACCCTCAGTCAAATGAGCAAGAAACATGTCCCAGACAAGGAAGGAGCACTTAGAGCGCAGTGCCCCAGGACATGAGCCCCAAACCCTTTGTAGCCAGATCTTCTCCAATTCCTCATCCATCCACCCTTTGGGATGGGGGTATACAAGCACTCGGGGAGGATGTCATTGTTTTGGGCAATGTCTTCCTTTTAAAAATGACAAGTGTATGTAATTTTGTGCCATCCGCTAGGCATGATAGGATGACAGTAAAATGTGTCATTTTGTGTACTGTTGTGTGAATTAGCTCAGTCTTACCCCCCATCAGATTTACAGTCCTGTTACCAAGCAGATTGAAAGTCATGGGAATTTCATCCATAATGCCCATCTGTGACAGGTCATAATTGTGTTGGTGTCTCATTTTTAATACAAACTGCTGAAAACTGTCAAACTTTTGTTTGACATCATGTGGAAGTTTGTGGGATATTTTGGTATGCTGTCTTAGGGTCAGCCCGTGATGCTCTATAAAATGTGAGCACCACCCTGCCGATGCCAAAAAAGACTCCAAGCCTGTGTAGCGGTGTAACAGGGTGCCCCTGTTATGAATGATTAGTCCTGAAATAAAATGTGTAACCCCTTAATATATTCTTTTCATGCTTTCCTATCATCTTTTCTTCCTCCTTCCTTTGCTATTTTTTGTGTCAGGGTGGCCAACCTGGCATCTCTTTATAGCCTTTACTGTCCCTTTAAATCCTAAAATTCCCCATGTTGCACATAGATAGTATCTCCTTTCATTTATAAAGGAGTCCTTTTGTTTGAATAGCAAGTGCTTATACTCATAAAGGTGCTCCCAAGCTGTTTGTGTAGCTCTTTGGTAGTGATGGAAGAATAATGTCACCCTATATTTAAGTGAAGCACTATGCACTAGTTTAACTGGTGCCCCTTTAAGATGCACAATAATGCTGTGCTGCGAGTCTGAGGATGGGTGAAATAAATCAAAAGAAAACCGCTTGTTGTGGTAAAACTTTTTTGCGGGCTTGAATTTAGAAGAGCTGCCTTCTGCAGCAAAAGAAATAGAGGGCTGCATTGTGCATCGGAGCAGGATCGCGCTCTGATGTACACACGCAGCTTGTGGCTAACTCAAAGCAGGATGCTTTATTTTTAAAAGTAAAACTGCTGCCCTGGGTGGTGAAAGTGCAAGAGGACACAAAGGGCAGAAAGGGAAGCTCCGCAGTGTCACTGATTTAAGAGTTGCAGTTTTTGTTGTAAAGGACAACCCCAGAGAAGGAGTACCTGGGAGCTGTCAGAAGGCCAAATTGAAATGTTTAGCCAATGGTTGACATTTCAGCCACAGAGTTGCACAGAAAAAGATTGTGTTAAGAGGAAAGGGCTCTCAAAATGAAGTGCAGAACCCTGCTTATATCAAAGTATGCAGTTACAAAATGTTGTACTGCATAACAAGACAGAATGGGCTAGATATTCAGACTGCACCAGGCAGGGGCGCAAGCCTGGGTGCAGTGCAACTGGGATGCACCAGGGCGTAGCCGGTGATATTCAATGGTGCTGCAGTTGCAGAATGTTTTACTGCATAACAAGACAGAATGTATTTATTCCTTTTTCTTGCTTAAATAAAATATGCTTTAATGGCAGGTCTCCTGGTCTGGCAGGGAAAGGCAGATAAGGAGCACGCCCCGCATTTGCCAGTCCCCTGTCCAGACTGGGTATTCCTGTATATTACCAAGTTTAAAAATAATTATTCTTCTTTACCTGAAATCCTGATCATTTGAGAAAACTCCTACCATAGGGGGGTCAGCCCAGGTAGTGACTGTTCTTGTAGGAATCAAGAGAGATGAAGTCACTGCAGGTGGGAGGAGCTATGCTCCAAATGAGGTAGAAACCCCCTAATTAAGGTTTAGATGATCTAAAACTGATATTTTAGGATATATTCACAGAAGGAATATAGCATGAATGCCTGTCTTGTTTGTTTGTATAAAGAGTATCCTAGATATACTTAGATAGGACCTAGAAATGGTCTATTCATGTTAACTAGGGTACACACGCTAGGCGTGTTAACATCATGTGTGATGTCACCCTGGGTGGCCCGGTCAATAAGAAATCAATCCTATTTGCAAGTGTAGCATAGGACGAACCCCCTAAACTCCAAAATGCCAAATATGGCTGTCATTTTTTATTAGTCAAAACAAATGAGATAGGAGTGAAAAGCTGGGCCACCCAGGGTGACATCACCCATGACATTAACACGCTTAGCATGTGTAACCTTGGCCCAGCCCCTTTCTCCAATTAGAAGCTCTTTGAGTGTGTGAAAAACAAACTCAAAACACTTACCGAGTGTTTGTGTTACTAACTCGCTTTGTTTGGTGAAGCAATGGCGTGGGGTGAGGTTGCCCAGCTCTTACGTTTGGGATTTATTCGCTAAGAATATTCAAAGTCTACACAGCATGGCATTCTATAAAAAACAAACAAATAAAGGTAATTACCTTTCTAGAAGTGACTTTTGTTTTTTTTACTTTTGAAATGTACAAAATCTTAGACGCTGTTAAAATGAATCCTTGTTTCTCTCTTTAGAGAACATTGCTTGTGATTAAGAATGGAAACTCCACCTTACAACTTTTAATGCCTATCTTGAAAACAGGTTAGAATTGATTTTTATAAAGCATTTGTTGATGATTACAATTATTTATTTACATTAGCCTAGTATTTGGCATTAAAAAACTTTGTTTGTTTTATTTTTTGGATTAGGTACCTTCCATGAATGGGCAGCCTCATCACTCCCCACCCCCATTTTATTATGATCCTATTTTTGTGATTATGACCCATATAAAGATTAGTCCTTTGTCTATTGGAACAAAGTAGGACATTTATGACAACAGGTCTGTTCCCTCTGTTTATTTTGGCTCCTTTTTTAAATTATTTGGCTTTCAAGGCATGATTTGAAAAATCAGGAACTTAAATTTTATTTTATTTTGCCTTTAGATGTTAAAAGTCTTTTTCAACTTGATGAAATGGTATTTACTGTGTTAAAGCTCCTATGTCTGAAGAAGGAACATTTTTAGTTCTGAAATGTTACAAATGAATTATTATGGAGCAATATTTAAATGATTTCTTATGGAGTTAAAGAGAAGATTATTTGCTATTCTGAAGGACACAGAATTGATTTATTAAAAATTCTATAGTGAAGGTATTCACCACTAGTTATACTACTTTTGGAGATTGAGTGAGAGCTACCCTTTGTTTGACTTTCAGTTTGGCTTTCCGATTTAGCCCTCACTCCCCACAGAAATTGATTCTATTAAAATGGAGCAATAATTCTTAAGGAACCCTGGGACTCATAAGGTGGAATTGTATTAGTTGAATCCCTTTCAGAATAAGGGTTTATGTGAGATCCCTAAATTAAAAAAAATCTTACTTCACAATTTAATTTTGGACTGAACTGGCTGCATTGACACACCATTTTCACCTCTTTTCCATCATGGCCACCTTTGCAGAATTGGGCAAATTAATTGATAATAGGTACACAGCTATCAGTATTAATTCAGATGAGGCTAATAAGATTATGGAATTAGTTAAAAGCAAGAGACTGGTGGAATCCTCACCAACTTCAGATATACCTAGAACTTCCATCAATAAATTACAGTTCTTGAAAGAATGTGAAATCAGATTGGACTGGCGCACAGTAACTCTGCTTGAATACATTAAACAAAAAAGGATCCTGAGGGGTCTAAGAGTCCTTGTTGAGTCCCATTTGGGTTTCTCACCTGATGGTTTTCAACCTAAATGGATAGGATATGAACAAAATGCTCATTTGATTTCATGTTACTACTTATTAAAACTTTAACAGCTGAACAGTCAAAAATCGTGGATGAAATTAACACTCTGGAGACCAAAATGAAAGCAAATACTGATTTAACAAATTTAAAATCTTCACTTGTTAGAATTGAAAAATTGCTTTTAGAATATGATAACCATATAAGAAATATTAAACTCAATAAATTTAAACGAGATATTAATGACTACAAAGATGGGAACGTTTATTCATGGAAAAAATTTGATAATCAGGTGAATATATATGATTTAGAAGATACTGGCACATCGTCAAGCACTTCTGACTCAGAATATCAAGAAATAAGACCATCCAGAGGCTATTCCAACAGAAGGTTTTTCCAAAGAAGGAATAGACGTCCATATTCCAATAGAGCTAACAGGAGACCTCATGCACCCTATAGAAATAAAAGGGAATATCATGACTCAGATTATTACTATTCTTATGGACCAGATGGATATCAAAGAGATACACATTATGATAAGGATTTTCAGAGGGTGGTCCAGGAGGAAGGAGCGTCAGGTGGAACAAGAGAGGAAAAAGACCAAGGAGGAGGAGGAGACAGAGGCAGAGAAAGGGCAAAAGAAAGAGAAAAGATGCATGAACTCAGATCCAGGACACAACAGAATTAACTGTCTTTAATTTATCTGGGAGAGAACTCACTGGAATGGAAATACAAATTCTTAACAAGGGACTTTCATTTAGTCTGGCAGAAAAATTAAATCCTTTTGAATTGAAATTAGATTTGGGGAATTTTTTTTTTTTTAGAAAGATAAGGCTCAAACATTTTTTGGGATCTAAAGAACAACCCATTACAGACCAAAATAAACAAAAAGAGAGATATTGTTTAAAACAAGCACTTGGCACCACATCCAAGTTTGACCCCATGGGTTTTACATCTCCACATGTAAGTACCTTTATAGAAAAAGTCAACAAAGATATAGAAATAATTATATAACAAAATGAAAGACAAAAATTACATTACAACATTACTAAAGCTGAAAAAAACTGCACTGGACAGTTTAGAACAAGATAAAACTATCATAAAATCAGCAGATAAAGGGGGAAGATAGTTATTCAAGATTTAAAAGATTATCAGGAAGAATGTTACAGACAGCTGAATGACACCACAACTTATGAGAAAGTACAAAAGATTCCCTTTCAATATGTTAAAGAAGTTATTTCTGATACAGTTCAGAATGCCATAGATAGAAATCTCATAGAACAGTGGATTGAATCTGAATTAATAAACAAAAATCCCAAGTTCCCTTATTTTACTGTTTACCTAGGATTCATAAAAGTCTTGAAAAAAACTCAGGCAGACCCACTATATCGGGTATTGGATCCATTACTAAACCCCTCTCTTATTTTTGTTGACTTTTACTGTAAAGATATGGTACCGACTACACAGTTTTATCTGAAGGATAGTAAACATTGTATTCAGATACTTGAACAAATAAATAGACTCAATAATAACTTGGAGGATTGTATGTTGGCAACTCTTGATGTAAAGAGCCGATACACTGTCATACCTCATGAGGAAGGTTTACTGTCTTTGAATTATTTTTTGACACAAAGAAGTACAAATGTTCCTGACAAAGATTTCATTTTACAGTTTACAAAGATAGTATTAGAGAATAATTATGTTGAATTTGAAGGACAATGTTATTTGCAGAAAACAGGTACAGCTATGGGTGCAACTTTAGCACCAATGTATGTTAACCTATATATGGCACATTTTGAAGAGATACACATTTTTTCTGCCACCAATATATACAGATCTAAATTACTCCTTTATAAATGATTTATTGATTATATTTTGATTATTTGGACTGGAACACAACTGGAATTGGATGCTTTCTACCAATATATGGAAACAAGCACACAAAATTTGTCATTTACCATACAGAGTAGTATAATGGACATTACTTTTCTTGATCTCAGATTAATAAAAGAAAATGGAAACATGTATACTGATCTGTATAGAAAGGATATTACTAAAAACACAATTCTACATGCACGGAGTTTCCATCCCAGAAATCTCAAGAACTGTATTCCTTATAGTCAAATGCTTTGAATCAAAAGAAATACAAGTTCAGAAGCAAAATGTGAACTGAATCTGAATGATTTAACAAAAAGATTTCAAACACAAGGTTATGATACGGAGACTTTACAGACATCCCGGAACAGAGTGGACTCTATTGAGAGAGATTCTCTTTTACAAGATAAAATTACAGAGAGACATACAAATGAGAATAAAATTACCATGACCACTCAATATTCCAAACATTTTGGAAAAATCAAGAATATAATTTTAAAACACTGGAACATTTTGCAAACTGGAGCAGTAGGTACAAAAGTATTTCAACAGAAACCTTGGGTAACTGCAAAAAGAACTACTAATATTAAAAACAAACTTGTAAAAACACAACATTGGAATCCAGAACCACCCTTAAGAACTTGGTTACAAAGAGATATGAAGGGATTATGCACATGTGGGAACTGTATACATTGTGGAGTGAAAACTAAACAAATAAGATGTACCTGGAACAACAAGGTTTTTGACATTAGAGATTTTATTACTTGTATCTCAGACTTTGTAGTCTATTGTATTATTTGTCCTTGTTCTTTATACCATATTGGAAAAACAACTCAACCTCCCAAACAAAGGATCACTGAACACAAAAGTACAATAAGAAGAGAAGATATTAAATCACCCTTGGCAAGACACTTTGTTGAATATCATCATCAGGTTTCAACTTTAAAATTTATGGGACTTGAAAGGATTAAGGAACTGTCCCGTGGTGGTGATTGGGAATCTACACTTCTTAAGAGAGAAGCATGGTGGATTTTTACACTTAGGACATATAAGAAAAGATATGGATTGAATGAAAATCTCATCTGGACTAGTTTCAACTAACTAATATAATAATCCTGATCATTTTTCTTCTCTATACTGCTCTATATGCATTTTCTAACCTTGAGCGTGACCTATTGACCTCCCATAATCTTGTTCTTCTCCCCTCTCCCCCTCTTTCTTCTCTTATCCTTTCTTAGTTTAGCCTTCCTTGAATGTGTTTCATGCAGCTTTTCAGTCCTATTTCATTTGTTTTAAATAATAAAAAATGACAGCCTTATTTGGCATTTTGGAGTTTAGGGGGATCGTCCTATGCTACACTTGCAAATAGGATTGATTTCTTATTGACCGGGCCACCCAGGGTGACGTCACACATGACGTTAACACCAAGCGTGTGTACCCTTGGCCCGGCCCCTTTCTCCTATTAGAAGCTCTTTGAGTGCGTGAAAAACAAACTCAAAACACTTCCCGAGTGTTTGTGTTCCTTACTCGCTTTGTTTGCGGAAGCAATGGTGTGGGGTGAGGTTGCCCAGCTCTTACATTTGGGATTTATTCGCTAAGAATATTCAAAGTCTGAACAGCATGGCATTCTATAAAAAACAAACACATAAAGGTAATTACCTTTCTAAAGGTGTCTTTTGTTTTTTTTTTACTTTTGAAATGTACAAAATCTTAGATGCTGTTAAAATGAATCCTTGTTTCTCTCTTTAGAGAACACTGCTTGTGATTAAGAATGGAAACTCCACCTTACAACTTTTAATGCCTGTGTTGAAAACAGGTTAGAACAAATTTTTATAAAGCATTTGTTGATGATTACAATTATTTATTTACATTAGCCTAGTATTTGGCATTGAAAAACTTTGTGGGCAGGATTCACAAAGAAGATGCGCCCAGTGTATCTCAGCTGCCTCGGAGCAGGGGAGATGCACAGAGTGCAATATGGGCTATTCACAGAAGAGGCACAGGAAGATGCACTCAGCGCATCCCCTCTGTGAATAGTACAGGTGCACCCAGCCCAGGATGCCCCGGAGTATCCCAGGCTGCTCCAGCACGTACCCCATGACAGGCTGTGAGCCCATTGGGGCAGGGCATCTCAGGATGCCCTGTGCCCAAAATCCAATTCACAGCTTGGGGCATGCAAATGAGGCCATTAGACATGCATGGTGCAATGGGGCCATTAGCATGGCATTATAGCCCCATTTGCATAGTGCCGGCCGGGATGCCCCAGCAGAATGGTCCGAACTGTGTCCTCCGCCCCTCCCTCCCTGACCCCAGCCCAAGTCATGCCACTCCCAGTGGCCCCAATAGTACTGTAGCCCCTCAAGCCCTCGTGCAATGTCACACCTGGTGGCTGTGGCAGGAAATATGCCCTCCAGTACCCATACGATGCCGCTCCTGGCAGCAGCAGTTGGTATCTGAACCCCAGCACCCATACAATGCCACTCCCTGGCAGCACTACAATAACAATGCCCCCCAGGACCTCTCACAGTGATGCTTCTGGTGGCAGTAGCAGTAAGATGACCCCACCCTGGCGCCCATCGATGCTTCTCCGGCGGTGAATGCCAGTCAAACCCCCTCCCAGCCCCATGCCCTTAGTAATGATGCCTCCCATGGCAGCCATGCAGACCAGCCCCATGTACCCCCAGCCACCCCTCTCCCCCACCCTAGCAGGGTCCCGGCTGTCAGCGGGCAGCTCAACCTGCCGCATGCACTGCTCACGGCCCCACCAGCAAGAGCTGTCTGAGGATGACAGCAATCACACAGCCTGAAGCCGCTTCCGGGCTGTGCGGTACTGTCATTCTCAACTGTCTGTGATGGCGCCATGGTGGTATGTGGGCGGGCTGAGCTACCCGCCGTGTAGGACCCTGCTGGGGTGGGGGGAGAGGTGGGTTGGGGTATAAGAGACTGTCTGTCACAGGAAATGGCATTACTGAGGCATGGGGCTGGGAGGGGGTTCGGACTGGCATTCACCACCTCCTGGAGCAGCCTCGTGCATGGGCGCTCTGAGATGGGGGGTCATCTTTACTGCTACCGACACCAGGAGCAGCATCATAGGGGTGCTGGGGGTTTGTGTACTTAATACTGCCACCAGGAGCGCATCAATGGGTACAGGGGGCATCTGTCCTGCCACAGCCACCGGGTGCGGCATTGTATGAGGGCATGGGGGGGTTGTCATGATCTGTACTGCCTCTGGGTGAGGCCTCATATGGGGGCATGGGGAAGACATTTCCATTACTGCAGCCAGGGGCAGCATTGTACGGGGGCTTGGGGTGGCTCACTGGACTGCTAGGGTTGGCGGGCACTCATGCTGCTGCCTGCAGTGTGGCAGCCTGTCTGTAGGTGGCCCCCAACATAAGTCTATTTTTCTAGACTTATCTTTCTGTGGCGTATCCCTGGACTTGCCCTGGGGTTGTGCCACAGAATTGGGCTGTGAATGGGACTGCGCCCGGTATGCAGGGCACGCCCATTTCACATCCCCTCCGGATGCACTGCATAGCATTACTGGTGGTATTCAGCGCATCGAGGATGCACCGGAGGATCGGGGTTGTGCTGGCACATCGGCACCTTGCCTGAATCACCCTTGGGCACATTTTGTGGTTGACCCGGCACATCCCTTCTGTGAATCCTGCCCTGTTTGTTTTGTTTTTTGGATTAGGTACCTTCCATGAGTGGGCAACCTCGTCACACCCCCAACCCCCATTTTATTATGATCCTACTTCTGTGATTATGACCCATATAAAGATTAGTCCTTTGCCTATTCGGACAAAGTAGGAAATTTATGACAACAGGTCTGTTCCCCCTATTTATTTTGGCTCCTTTTTTAAATTATTTTGCTTTCAAGGCATGATTTGAAAAATCAGAAACTTAAATTTTATTTTATTTTGCCCTTAGGTGTTAAAAGTCTTTTTCAACTTGATGAAATGATGTTTACTGTGTTAAAGCTCCTATGTATGAAGAAGGAAAATTTTTAGTTCTGAAACGTTACAAATGAATTATTATGAAGCAATATTTAAATGATTTCTTATGGAGTTAAAGAAAAGATTATTTGCTATTCTGAAGGACACAGAATTGATTTAATAAAACTTCTACAGTGAAGGTATTCACCACTAGTTGTTCTGCTTTTGGAGATTGAGTGAGAGCTACCCTTTGTTTAACTTTCAGTTTGGCTTTCCAATTTAGCCCTCACTCCCCCCACAGAAATTGATGCTATTAAAATGGAGCAATAATTCTTAAGGGAACCCTGGGACTCATAAGGTGGAATTGTAATAAGATTAGTACCCTACTTATCTGGGACAGCCCAGTTAGTCTACAGCCAGGGCACCGATTTTTCTGCAGCACATTGGAGCAAAGTTCTGCGGCAGGGTTCTCATTTGCCGCAGAACTTCTGCGGCACTCAACACCAATTTCTGTGGCAGTTCTGCGGCACATTTTTACCCTTAATCTTTTTCCTTTTTTTTTTTTTTTTTTGCCATATCTGACACAATGCACGCTCATAACACAGTCATTTTATGGGTGGTCGTCACCAAATTTTCAACATAGCCAGTTTAAGACCTCTGCTCATGAACAGTATCACTGTGATTTTCTTAATCTGTCCTGGACATTGATTTCACACACCGACCACGCCATTGTGCACTACATGTGCAAAAACACATTTTGGGTGAGATGTGAAAAATGACAGTTGTACTGTCCATAAGGAGGTGGTAAAATGGCAATACTGAAAATCTGGAGTGAAAATATTAAAACGCCTGTAAAGCTACGTATGCGCGTAGGAACCGCGCAATGCACGCTCGTAAAACAGTCGTTTTGGGGAATATTTTCCCCAAATTTTCAACATAGACAGTTTAAGACCACTGCTCATGAACAGTGTCACTGTGATTTTATTAATCTGACTGGAACATTGATTTTGCTCACCGACCGCACCATTGTGCGCTACATGTGCGAAAACACATTTCGGGTGAGATGTGAAAAATGACAGTTGTACTGTTCAGAAGGAGGTGTGGTAAAATGGCAATACTGAAAATCTGGAGTGAAAATATTAAAAATGCTCGAAGTTACGAGTGTGCATAGGAACTGCGCAATACATGCTTGTAAAACAGTCGTTTTGTGGAATATTTTCACCAAATTTTCAACATAGGGTTTTTGGGAGCCTACCTCATGAACTGTGACACTGTCATTTTGTTAATCATTTCAGAAAGGTGGTTCCACGCAGTGACTGCGGCACCACCTTTAGGGACCAATTAACGAAATAACAGTGTCACAGTTCATGAGGTGGGGCCCCAAAAACCCCATGTTGAAAATTTGGTGAAAAAATTCAGAGAAATGGCTGAGATATGCACTAAAGTTGAAAAAAATCAATTTTTGCCATTATACAGCTTACCAGCACTTCTTCAGTTTGCAGTTGGCTTTGAAGAGTGCAGACGTGTTCCTGGTCCACCGAAGATCATCGCACTGGGCTCCAGAGGTAAGTGTGGGTTGAGGTAGGGGTGAGGTGGGGGTGTGGGGAGGTGGGTACACAGAGGGTGGGTGAGGGGGCCAAAAGAATCAACGAGGGAAGGTTTTTTCTTGTTTCAGGTATTTTTTTTTTATTTACACACAAGGGACTTTTGCCTCACTGGGGTGGGCTCCCAGCGTGGCTTGGGGGGACAGTGAAGCCGAGAGGGGATTGGGCACCCCTGTCAGCAAAGGAAGTTTTTGCCACACTGGGGTGGGCTCCCAGCATGGCATATGAACATTTTTGGGGGGCAGTGCAACCAACGGGGATTGGGCACCCCCATTGGCAAATGAAGCTTTTGCCACGCTGGGGTGGGCTCCCAGCGTAGCAACAGTGAAGCCAACAGGGGGGTTAAGCACCTCCATCGGCAAAGGACATTTGTTCTGTGGGCAGCCACGAATTCCGCGGGTGACGGCAAATTCCACAGATATTTCCATGGTTTACCGCACCCATGGAATCGCGGAAAACTCGGGGCCCTGTCTATAGCCAACTGAGAGGGACTGATGCCAATGATTATGATAGAGTAAAAGAAGGGATTTTGAGGCATTATAATACCAGTACCGAGACCTATCATCAGCGTTTTCATTCTCAGAAGATGGCCCATTATGACATCCTCAGGGAAATGTGCAGTACGCTCATCTTAGATACTATTGTGGCAAATGGTTACAACCTACAACTAAGACTATTGATCAGATTATGGAGTTAATAATCATTGAACAGTTTATTCAGGTTTTGCCCCTTGATGTACAGTTATGGGTTAAGGAGCACAAGCCGGAAACCATAGAGGAAACTATTAAACTGGTAGAGGACTACTTGGCAGTTCATCCCACCAGACTGAGGGGACAGCAAGACCATTTACAGCTCTGGTAAGAACATATTTTCCTAGTAATCAGAGACAATGAAACTATGGTAGATGGGATAGAGGGGGCAGTATCCCATATGCAGACATTATTTGCCAAGGATGTCTTGGAAAGGGGCATATAGTCAGAAGCTGCCCTAATAAAAGAAATGAATCAGCCCATCTGGCCCTAGAGAACTTTGGGTATGTTACATCTGTGGGAGTGGGAGACCAACAAACTTTGGGACTTTTAGATTCGAAGTAGACAAATCCTGATGAGAGCAGACCTGGCCCCTGAAATAGACTTAAGTCAAAATGATACAACTGTTCGCTGTGTACATGGGGATATCCATCAGTACCACTCTGCAAGTTTGAAATTGACTGTTAACAACAAAAGCCACAAATTGTTACTGGGTTTAGTACCCCATCTACCAGTATCTGTGATAATTGGCCAGGATTTCCCCTGTTTTGATACCTTGATGAAGACTCATCAGACATTGGTGGAACCTGCTAATGTGGATACCAGGGCACAGGCTAAATTACAGTTGAATCCTGTATTTTCTTTTGAAGAGGATTATTTTGAGGGACAAGGGAAGGCAAGAAAATTCAAGCAAGTAAGAGGAAGGAGACAAGAGCTTGGAGGGATTTACATCCAGAAGAAAGTGTGGAATTAGCACCATGGTTGTCAAAAGGTGACATCAAACTGGAACAGTTGGCAAATGAGACTTTGAAACCTTTGTTTGCACATGTGACTCAAGAAGAAAATGATGGACATTCCCATTTTGTATTGAAGCATGACATACTGTGTAGTATAACTGTAGATCCTGTTACAAACTGTGAGACAGAGCAGTTAATGGTACCTAAACAGTATAGGGAGCATGTAATGCGTTTGGCCCATGATATACCTATGGCTGGCCATGAGGGTAGTGATAGAACACTGCAACATATACTATCCAGGTTTTGTTGGCCAGGGATTCATCAAGAGGTAGTGGCATATTGTAGAGCTTGTGCAAAATACCAGTTAGTGGCTCAAGGAGGAAAGAAAGACCAAGTACCCCTGCTACCCATCCCTTACGTAACAACTCCCTTTGAGAGAGTAGCCATGGACGTGGTGGGGCCTCTAACTAAGAGTTCTAAGGAAAACCAATTTATACTGGTTGTGTGTGACTACACCACCCTGAATCCTGAAGCCATCCCAATGAGAATGGTTACTGCCCCTCAAATAGCTGAAGAACTAGCTGAAATCTTTAGCAGAATGGGAATACCACAAGTGGTTTTAACAGATAGAGGTAGTAGTTTTACTGTACATCTGTTATGTTGCAAGAATTGTACCGTCTGCTGGGTTTCTCCGCAGTATGTACCTCCCCATATCACCCTCAGACAGATGGATTAGTGGAGAGATTCAATAAAACACTCAAGAAAATGTTACAAAAGTATGTGCAAGAGAAAGGTCAAGACTGGTACAAATTTCTCCCTTACCTCTTTTTTTTGCATACAGGGAAGTACCCCAAGCGACTACTGTTTTTTCCTCCTTTTCCTTACTATATGGTTGAAACCGCAGGGGACCATTAGATGTGATTAAAGAGCACTGGATGGAAGGTAAAGGTGTGGGATTTACAGAATTGTGGATTACATAACTTCCTTATGGGAAAGACTTGTGAAATATGTGACTATGGCTCATACACAAGTAGATCAATAACAGCAGAATCAAAAGGAAATGTACTGTATGATGTAGGGTTGAAGTATAAACACTTTGAATCCAATGAAAAGGTTCTACTGTTGTTGTCCAGTACAGAGAACAAGGTCCTGATGAGATGGCAAGGGTCTTATGTGGTTCTTAGACAGACTAGTATAGTAAATTGTGAGATTGAAATGCCTGGGCGCAGACCAGTAAAAAGGACATACCATGCGAATCTACTAAGAAAGTGGATAGACAAGCCAAGCCCGATATTATACATCCAATCAGAACAGGGCATGTCAGAGGTAGAAACATAGAAACATAGACTTTGACAGCAGATAAGGACCGATTGGCCCACCTAGTCTGCCTATTTCCCTACCTACAGGATAGGTTGCAGATCCTAGTTAACCAACAGCCTATTTCTTCCTACCCCTTCCCCACAAGAATTGCCTTATGTCTGTCCCATGCATTCTTGAATTCTCCCACAGTTTTAGTCCCCACAACCTCCTCAGGAAGGCTGTTCCATGCATCCACCACCCTCTCTGTGAAAAAATACTTCCTCACATTGCCCCTGAGCCACCCCCCATCTTCAAATTGTGTCCCTTTGTTCTTGCACATCTATTTTTCTGAAAGATGCTACCCTCTTGGACTTTGTTGAATCCACTGAGGTCCTTAAATGTTTCTATCATGTCCCCCCCCCTTCCTTTCCTCAAGGGTATACATATTAAGCTCTAGTAGTCTCTCCTCGTATGGCTTCTGGTGCAGACCCTGCATCATTTGTGTTGCCCTCCTCTGGACTGCCTCCATCCTGTCTATGTCCTTGTGGAGATGGGGTCTCCAGAATTGGGCACAGTACTCCAGATGGGGTCTCACCAACTGTCTACAGAGGGATAACAACTTCCTGTTTTCTACTAGTGATGCCTCTCCCTATGCAACCCAGTATCCCCCCAGCCCTCCTTACTGCCCTCTCACATTGCTTGCCCAACTTTAAGTCATCTGATATGACTACCCCAGGTCCTTTCCATTTTGTTGTTGTTAGTATCTCACCCCCATTGTGTACTCTTCCCTGGGTTTTGTTTCCAGATTACCTTGCACTTCTTAGCATTAAATCTAAGCTGCCATACATTTGACCATTCCTCTAACCTTGCCAAGTCCCTTCTCATCCTTTCCACCCCACCTTGTGCATCAACTCTGTTGCAGATCTTTGTGTCATCTGCAAAGAGACATACTTTTCCTTCCAGTCCCTCTGCAATGTCGCTTATAAAGACATTGAAGAGGACCGATCCTAATACTGAATCCTGCAGCACCCCACTAGTAACCCCCCTTTCTTCAGAGTGGACTCCATTTACTATTACCCTCTGTGTCCTATTCTCCAGCCAATTCTTTACCCAGGCTATCATCTTGGGACCCACTCCCAGGCTGGCTAACTTGTATGTTAACCTTTTGTGTGGGACTGATTCAAATGCCTTGCTAAAGCCTATGTAGGCCATGTCCACAGCCCCTCCCTGATCTACTACTTTGGTCATCCAGTCAAAGAAATCTATTAGATTCGTCTGGCATGACCTTCCCACTGTGAATCCATGCTGCCTTGGGTCCTGTGCCCCTCTGGCCTCTAGGTACTTGACAATTCTTTCATTCAGAAGTGATTCCATCATTTTCCTTATCACTGAGGTTAAACTAACAGGTCTGTAGTCTCCTGCTTCTGCCCTGCTCCCACTTTTGTGAAGGGGAATCACATCTGCCCTCCTCTAGTATGTATGTTAACATCCCAGTCATTGTTCTCTGTGTACCACATTTCTGTGACTGCTACGATGTCCAGGCATCCCTCTTCCATCAAGGCCACCAGCTCAGGGAGCTTGTTGCCCAGACTACGGGAATTTGTACTCATTGCCCTCCATTTCTTGATGGCCTTACCCCTTTTTGCCCCATCCCTGTCCTTATTCCCTTTGTCATTTTCTCCATTTACCCCTGCCCTTTTCCCTATCGACATCTCTATCTTGGTGTTTACCTCACTTACTACTGTGATTTTTGTTTGGGAGGGCTAGGATTTCCCTGCTTCTTTCCAGTACCTCCCCCCTTGGCTAGTTTAAATGCTTGCCAATGAAGCATTTAAACCTATCACCTAGGATCCTGGTTCCTCTTCTGGACAGATGCAGACCATCACGCCAGTATAGGCCTGCATCCCTCCAGGTGGACCCCCAGTCCACAATGAAGCCAAATTCCTGAGCTCTGCACCAGTTTTTCAACCACTGATTGAATCCCATGGTGTGGAGCACCCTAGCCTCACCCTTGCCATAGACGGGCAGCACCTCCAAGAAGGTTACCATGCGTGCTACTTGTCTTAAGCCCCTCCCCAACTCCACAAACTCTTCATGCACTGCTCTGATCCCTTTCTCAACCAGATCATTTGTCCCTAGGTGGACAATGACATCCGACTCCCATCCCCTGTGCAGCTGCTCCAGTGATCCTGAGGATTCACTCCCTGTCCCTTCAAGCCTTGGCGCCAGGCAGGTACCTTACCTCCCTTTCCCCTTCCTCCCCCAGTTCTACCCCCCTAACAATGGAGTCTCCCACCAGGAGTTATTTCCTTCCCCTGTGGGGTCCCATGCCACCCTCCTGTAGGTCCCCTTTGTGGAGGTTCCTAGCATCCTAGGTAGAGGTGGCCTGTGATAGGTTAGAGCCCCAACGGGAAGAGAAAGTGATTCAGGTAAACCCTGAGTAAGAGCCAGCTCAAAGACAGGAGATTGATCAACTCTTGGAGTATTTTAAGGAGTCCTTTACTAAAACACCAGGAAAAGCAATAGGGGTGGTGCATGAGATTAAAATAACACCAAACAAGCCAATTTACCAGAGACCATACAGATTACCCTTAAAAAGCAGACAGGAAGTTGTGGATGAAGTAAGAAAAATGGAACAAGCTAGGGTTATTGTTCCTTCTCACATCCCATAGTCCTCACCCGTGGTGGTAGTAAATAAGAAAGAGGGGGGTGTGAGACTATGTCTTGATTTTCAGAAAATAAATGTGATTTCTGATTTTGATGGCTACCCCATGCTGAGAATTGATTACCTACTAGATCAGATAGGCTCTGCGCAATACATCAGCACCCTAGATTTGATGAAAGGGTACTGGCAGATACCCTTGGCACCACAGGCCTAAGAGTTGACAGCATTCAGTACCCCAATTGGTTTATACCAGTTTACAACCATGCCATTTGGTTTGTACAGGGCTCCGGCCACTTTTTAGAGGTACAGACCATATTTTAAGACCCCATAACCAGTACAGCACAGCCTATTTGGATAACATGGTTATCTATAGCCTGGATTGGAACACGCACTTAATTCATCTTAGTGCTGTCATTCAAAACATCAAGGATGCAGGGCTTACAATAAATCCTTTCAAATGTGCTATTGCTAAAACTGAGACCAGATATCTGGGGTTCATAGTTGGACATGGTACTGTAAAGCCGGAAATAGATAACTTGGAGGCCGTTGCCAATAGCCCTATACCAACTACTAAACGTCATGTCAGATCTTTTCTAGGGTGAGCAAGTTACTATCGAAGGTTCATTCCTGGCTTTTCCACAATTGCAACACCCCTAACAGAACGAACTAAAAACAAGTACCCAAATAAAGTAAAGTGGACTACTGATTGTGAAAAAGCTTTTCGGAGTATAAAAGCAGCCTTGTGTTCAGCACCAGTACTCCTTAGTCCAGACTTTAAAAAAACATTTGAGGTACAGACCAATGCCTCTCACACGGACATTGGGGCAGTGCTAACCCAGCATGATCACAAAGGTGAACATCCTATCCTATTTATTAGTAGGAAATTACATGAGCGGGAAAGAAAGTATTCCACGGTAGAGACTGAGTGCCTGGACATGAAGTGGGCTATAGAGGTTCTCAAATATTACTTATGTGGGAATTAATTCACTGTTATCACTGACCACAACCCTCTAAGTTGGTTAAATATCATGAAGGATAAAAACATGCGCATCATGCGCTGGTATACAGCATCAAAATGCCAATTTTTTTATCCTGCTATAGAGCTGAACATGTTGTGACTGAACACTGTGATGTAGATTGAATAAAGAATATTGTGCTTTACTGGCGCATACCTCAGGGAAAAGAACTGTAGGAACAGTTACTTGAATGTATAACAGCATTTTAGATTATTGAAGGTCCCTGAGGGGAACTTCTGGAGTGGGTGGGCGGAAGTTCCAACCTTTCTAAGGGTGAACAGTTCAGCCAACAACATACTGTGTTTCCTTCTTAAATGGGGAAGAGTGTAACAGGGTGCCCCTGTTATGAATGATTAGTCCTGAAATAAAATGTGTAACCCCCTAATATATTCTTTTCATGCTTTCCTATCATCTTTTCTTCCTCCTTCCTTTGCTATTTTTTGTGTCAGGGTGGCCAACCTGGCATATCTTTATAACCTTTACTGTCCCTTTAAATCCTAAAGTTCTCCATTGTTGCACATAGATAGTATCTCCTTTCATTTATAAAGGAGTCCTTTTGTTTGAATAAAAAGTGCTTATACTCATAAAGGCACCCCAAGTTGTTTATGTAGCACTTTGATAGCGATTGAAGAATAATGTCTCTATATAAAGTGAAGCGCTATGTGCTAGTTTAACTGGTGCCCCTTTAAGATGCACAATAATGCTGTGCTGCAAGCCCGAGGATGGGAGAAGTAAATTAAAAGGAAACCGCTTGTTACGGTAAAACTGAAAAGCTCTTTTTGTGAGCTTGAATTTAGAAGAGCTGCCTTCTGCAGCAAAAGAAATAGCAGAACTGCATTGTGCATCGGAGCAGGATCATGCTCTGATGTACACACGCAGCTTGTGGCTGACTTGAAGCAGGATGCTTCACCTTTAAAAGTAAAAGCTCCTCTCTGGGTGGTAAAAGTGCAAGAGATGAGCCCATTAAAGGACACAAAGGGCAGAAAGGGGAGCTCCACAGTGTCACCGATTTAAGAATTGCAGTTTTTGTTGTAAAGGACAGCCCCAGAGAAGGAGTACCTGGGAGCTGTTAGAAGGCCAAATTGAAATGTTTAGCCAATGGCTGACATTTCAACCGCCGAGTTACATAGAAAAAGATTGTGTTAAGTGGAAAGGGCTCTCAAAAAGGGGTTTAGAGCCCTGCTTGAATCAAAGTATGCAGTTGAAAAATGTTGTACTGCATAACAAAACAGAATGGGCCGGATATTCAGACTGCACCAGGCAGGGGCGCAAGCCTGGGCACATCGCAACTGGGATGCACCAGAGCGTGGCCTTGGTGATATTTAACAGTGCTGCACCATGGCTCAGCACCGTTGAATATGGCACTGTGGCCTCCCATATTGTGCATGGCGCAGTGGCACTGTGCCAGCGCAAGTGGCAAGAGAGGAGCAGGGGGATGCACCAGTGCAAGTGTGGTTACGCTAGGTGCAGAAATGGCGATATTCAGCGGTGGGTATGCAAATGGAGCCATTATGCATGCAAGGTGCAAATTGGGCCATTTGCATGTCATTATGGCTCCATTTGCATGCAGGTGCGCCAATCCCTGGTGACTTGCACCTGGCGCCCTGCCAGGCTGCAGCCATCAGGGACCGATGCCCCCTGCCCCTTGGCAGCAATGCACCCCAATGCCCGATCATGGGCTTTGTAAAAAGGTAAATACCCTGGTGGTCCAATGGACCTGCCCCCCAGTCCGATCGCAGGCTTAGTAATCATATATGTTTCCCTGGTGGTCCAGTGGACCGAATCCCAGACCGATCGTGGGCTCCATATATGAAGATATATACCTGGTGGTCCAGCGGTACCCCCCTCCTCCCCACCCGTCCACTCAGACCCACCACCCCACTCCCCCTGGTCAGCGGCGGGCAGCAGCTCCCCACCCACATGCCACCCAGCCGCCCGGCCGCCTGCTGACTGACAGATTACAGTGCGGCTGTGCCCATTGGTCCACTCGTGGGCCAATGAGCGTGAACCATACTATACTACAGTCCGATATGTGAATGAATTCCATTCACTTATCAGGACTGTGTAGTGGCTGCATCTGCACGCCCATTGGCCCATGCAGTGGACCACGGGCGCATAGCCACTGTATGCTGTCAGTCGGCGAGTGGCTGGGCAGCTTGCAGGTGGGGACTGCTGCCTGCTGCTGACCGGGAGGAGGGGTGGCGGGTCTGAGTGGGCGGTGGGGAGGGGTTGCTGCTGGACCACCAGGGATTTATCTTCATTTATGGAGCCCACAAACGGGCTGGGATTCGGTCCCCTGGACCACCAGGGAAACATACATAATTACTAAGCCTGCGATCAGGCTGGGATTTGGTCTACGGGACCACCAGGGAAACATTTATAATTACTAAGCCCACAATCAGGCTGGGGGGCAGGTCCACTGGACCACCAGGGATACATTTATTATTACTAAGCCCGCGGTCAGGCTTGGGGGCAGGTCCACTGGACCACCAGGGTATTTCAATATTTACAGAGCCTGCAATCGGGTGTGGGGGGGCTGACACACGGCCTGTGATTCGGGAGTTGGGTGGCCACCCACAGCAAGCAGCTGCTGTGTTGCACCCAGCAATATGGTGGCTGGCCTGTGGGTGTCCCCCGACTTGTTTTTTTTTTGGGCACATCTTTGCGCCCCCCTGTGTGGCTCAAGGTGGGTGTGAGCCTGAATATGTGCCACACATCCCGGGCTGAATATCGGGATGTGCCAAATATGCATGGGCACGCCCCCCACACTTGCGCCGCATACATTACTGGTACGCCCCGGCGCATTGGAATTTGCGCTGTGTAACATCCCTTTTTGAATATCGCACCAGGGCGCATCAGTGGGTTGCGCATGGTGCAACACTGTTGCGCCATGAGCAACCCCTTTGAATATCCTGGCCAATGTATTTATTCCTTTTTCTTGCTTAAATAAAATATGCTTCAATGGCAGGTCTCCTGGTCTGGCAGGGAAAGGCAGATAGTGAGTGTGCCCCTCATTTGCCTTTCCATTGTCCAGACTGGGTATTCCTGTATATTACCAAGTTTAAAAATAATTATTCTTCTTTACCTGAAATCCTGATCATTTGGGGAAACTCCTACTATAGGGCAGTCAGCCCAGGTAATGACTGCTCTTGTAGGAATCAAGAGAGATGAGGTCACTGTAGGTGGGAGGAGCTATGCTCCAAATGAGGTAGAAACCCCCTAATTAAGGTTTAGATGGTCTAAAACTGATATTTTAGGATATATTCACAGAAGGAATATAGCATGAATGCCTGTCTTGTTTGTTTGTATAAAGAGTATCCTAGATATACTTAGATAGGACCTAGAAATGGTCTATTCATGTTAACTAGGAGATCACCTGATTATGATGTCACCCTGGGAAGTCCTATAAAATCTGCCACCAGGGGGCTAAGAAAGTGTGTGTGGGTCAGTATCTTCTGACCACCGAGGGAGAAGGAGCTAGTGTGAGTGCTTACACACTGTGTTGGATATTTAATCTACAAAAGAAAGACAGGAGTCTCGAGAATAAATATTTCCTGATGTTTTGAATGGTGTGATGGACTAACACCCAATTTTTCTTTCTGTAAATATATATATATATATTTTTTTTTTATATTTTTGCAAAGTTTGCAAATAAATTGATAAACACATTTATTGTGTTTTTTATGCACTAAATATTACTGTCTAGTGTCTGTCATTTATCCCATGCTTCTACAAGCGGTACTTGGGCTCCTGTGCCATCCTCAGCACCTGGATTCATATAGCTAAGCAGGTAATGATGTAGCCAGTCTGGCGGCATGCCAGAACCCATTCATTTAGATTGGACTCCAGCTGACTGAAAGCAGGTCAGTCCCCATGACATGCTTTCTTTATTTTAGGCATATTGTCTAATGCCTCTTTTTGTTTTCAGCAGTCCTTCACTTGCTTCTTGTTAATAGAGAAGTGCCTGGCTGCAGCTGAGCTATTGGAGATCTCCGCATATTCAACCACACGCAGCTTAAAAGCTGCATCATAAGAGCTCCATTTTCTTTTAGTGCTGGTATTCATTTTGGCATCGAGTGTGATGGTGTACTGTATTGGGTTTGTTCTATTGAGAACTAAGCACCAGCAATAGGGGGTGTGATAGTGAACTGCATTCGATGGGACGTCTAATTGAATTCTTGGCGAGTACAGTTTGACCAGCAAATAAACAGAAACCCATGATGTGCGCATCAAAATTTTGTCAAAGATTCTTGACTTATATACGAGTGTATATCGTAGGTGCTTTCCCTGGTGTCCAGTGATCCCTCCCCCCACCAACACCCATGCCCAATCTACACTTTGTATTTCCTGGTATCCAGTGGTCCTCCCATTCCACTCTCCAATAATGTCAAAGAACACCATTCTCTGGTATTCAGTGTTCCTTCTCATCCCAATCCCCTATTCAATAAATTGATACAATTTCCTGGTGTCTAGCAGTCCCTACCCTCCCATCCCACCCTGGCAGGTATTTCCACCACCCCACCCCCATCCTGACCCGGGCAGAGACTAGCACAGCCCTCCACTTTCCACCATGGCCAGCTGCCAACTGAGCTGTCATTGAATGCGTACTCCTTACAGTATGCGCTTATTGACAGCACAGTGAGCTGTCAGTTAGTGAGCATGTACTGTATGGAGTACTGCTCATTAACAGCTCAGTCAGCATACAGCCATGGTGGAGAGTGGAGGACTGTTCCAGTCATTGGCATGGGTCAGGATT
This sequence comes from Neoceratodus forsteri, assembly GCA_016271365.2. NCBI lineage: Eukaryota > Metazoa > Chordata > Ceratodontiformes > Ceratodontidae > Neoceratodus > Neoceratodus forsteri. The sequence continues at coordinate 665,920,671 of CM028129.1, forward strand.
GGGGGAGCGGGGTGGTGGGGCAATATCTGTCAGGGTGGGGGTCTGCTAGACACCTGGGAATTGCATCAGTTTATTGAATAGGGATCAGATGGGGGACACTGGACACCAGGGAATGGTGTTCTTTGACATTACTGAGGGATCAGGATGAGGACCACTGGACACCAGGAATATGATGTGTGGGTCAAGCTGTAGATGTGTGGGTGGAGGAGGGCCACTAGATACCAGGGAAAGCATATACAGTGGTAGTTATATAAAAGTTGACTGTAGTACTGCAGTATTGCTACAACTGTGGAAAGAAATATTACAATTTACCACATACCGCAAGTGCGTGTTAGTCAGCGTGTATTTTTACTGTGGTAGCAGTAAATTTCTGGGGGTTTTTCCCATGGCTGCAGCAAATGCAACAGTACCGGTCAACTTTTATATAACCTCCACTGTATGTTATATCACATGGACATTGGGTGAGCTGAGGGACCACTAGACACTAGGGAAACCTTTATTTTATATCGGGCAGGCATCAGGTGGGGGGGGAGGCACCACCAGACACCATGGAAAACCTATATTTTACACTGAGTGGGCATCGGGTGGTGGGGAGGGATCACTAGACACCAGGGAAAACCTTTATTTTATAACAGGCGAGCATCGGGTGGGGAGGTGGGACCACTAGACATCAGAGAAAACTATTTAGTGCATATCAGGCTGGCAATTTGTGGGGAGACACTAGCCACCAGGGAAATCTATCATTTTATATTCAGGCCAGTGATCAGCGGGGGCTGAGGGGACCACAAGCTGCCAGGGAATACTTACATTTTTACACTCACACCAGTGAACGGTAGTGGGGAAGGCTGCCACAGCACCTCCACCAACCACTAGGGTTGCACGGGATTAAATTAAGGTCTTGGTCAGCAGTATTTGCTCCACACAAGGAATCCCTACAAAAAAGCCCTTGTGTGGATCAAATGCTTTGTGTATTGGACTGTGCCAATATGCAGGTCCCCTTCCTCTCATTTGTACTGTGGCCCCCTCAACACTTTGCTCCAGCACAAACCCAGTTTCAGCATGCAAACCAGGCTTTTGTGAATACCAATTTAGCCCCAAACCTGGTTTGCTCATGCAAAACAGTGTTTGCACCGTGGGAAAGTTTTGTGAATCCTGGCCACGGTATTTAAGCTGACGTGGAACTCCTGTAGCCACACCCCCGACAAAGAGTGGGATACTCAAAGTGCTGGGGCTGTAGTGATTTACAGCTTGTTCTGCACCTTTTACTTCTGGAATGCTATTGGAATAAAGCTCTTTGTGGTTACTGAGGACATTTGAATTGTTTCAAGTATTTGTTAATCCTCGAAAAAAACTGACCTGCCAGAGGAATGAGTCAGGATTGAGCTGGCACCTCATCTAACACAGCAGACTTAAGCTGGGAGAAATCAGACAGCATCAATAATATACAACAGAGAGCAAAGGAGCAATTCAGAAGGGCTGACACAATGCAAACATCTACATGTGATGTAAAGCATTATTTTTTGAAACTGGAAAGTTTGCTTTTAAAAGAAATAGATTTAACTTACGGTATAGCAAACCTAGAGCAGCATATTGAAAGAGAGCAAGCAACAAGAGGTTTATGTGTTATGATGGCACCTTCTAGTGGTCTTGATACATTTGACTTTAAAGATCACAGGATTCAGACAGCAAATGAATGCAATACGAGTTTTGTCAAACTTATTTTGAAATCGAAAATCAAGAAACTTGAGAATCTAGCTGAAGAATTAAAAGAAGTTAAAGCATCTATTGTGACTTAAAGATAATGGGGCTTGCCATTAAAAGGCAGGCTGGGTTGTCCTGGGAGCCAGCAAGAAATAAGGGTGAAAAGGGAGGGAGGGAGGGGTGGGGTCTGCAGGACAGGGGTGGGGCTATGACCTCAGAAGGTGTCATACGACCAGGTCAGGGGGCTTGCTGGCTATTGGCCAAGGGGAAGGGCCAGGAGGGGTCCTGAACTGGGGTCCTAAAGTGCTATTTAAGGCCATGTAACCCTCAGCTAGCCCTCTTCCTTGCTGGAAATTTCTCCACCCACCCTCCTGGCAAGGAAGAGGAATGGTACGGGGAATAGGCATGAGCACAGCAGGGCACAAGGGTGAGGTGCTTCTAAGGGGCTGGCAAGGGCCAGGGGGCTACAGTAGGGCCACCAAGGGCTGGGGCTAGATGGATCCTCACGGCAGGTGTTGAGACAAGGGATGAGCAGAAAGGGAAGAAGAATGGAAGGTGTGGGAGCAAGAGAGAAAGGGGGACAGGTAGAGGTGGAGGGGTGGGTACCATGTGCTGGGGACAAAGGAACCCAGGTGTGGGAGTAGCGGGGGAAGGGTATAGAACTAGGGAGTGGATCGCCGTGTCCACACCTGGTGGGGGGAGTGGTCCGGGTAAGGTGGTACCGGGTTATGGTGATGAAAGGGGGGGCTGGATCATGGTGTCTGGACCCCGAGAAGCAAGAGCAGAAGAAGAGCAGAGCAAGAAGAAGAGCCACATGAAAGTAAGATGGGACTGTTATGTCCTAGATGTGATATGGGACTGTTATGTCCAAAATTGTAAATATGGAATTGTTAGAAGTCGAATGGAAATGTATGAATAAATTGTGCCTTTCTATAAATAAATATTGCCAGTGAGCTTCCAAAGCTTAACACACAGTGGTCTGAGTTATTTCTGGGTGGAGATCAGGGACAATTTTCAATATAAGGATCCTGATGCTGCTTTACAAAAAAGTTACAACAACATGAGAATGAAATTCTCTTAAGGAAGCAGAATAAACTGATTATAGATGCTGATGATTATGAAAAAGGAATGTAGTGAATTGGGGATGGAGTACTAAACAATTTAGGAGCAGAAGCAGAAACAGAAGCAAGTCCAGGTGTTGGGTGCATTTTAAAACAGACAGCACTGAAATGCAGGAACAAATTAATGAGGATGAGGACATGAATAAATCACAATAGAGGGAGGCAGAAATTAAGTCTGAAGAGCTGAGCTCCTCCAAGAATGTTTTTTTATACAAGTAGAATCAACAGTCAAAAAGAGAAGAAAGAGAAAAACAAGGAGGGACAAGAGTGGAAGTAAAAAGTCACAAAAACCTCAAAGGTCAATGAGAAAGAACAATAATTACAAGTCATAAATATTTCCAAATATACCCACATTGCTATACAAATTGTGATATTAGAGAAAAGATTCGGATTTATTCCTGCTCCTAAATTCAACACGTTCCAGATATTTGTGGACTTAAAAAGTTTTTAGGAAGCTTGACCTCAAACTGTTTTCTTTCAAAAAGCATCTGATTTAAAAATTAGTGTGGACATGGGTTTTCAAGAGAATATTGATACCATCTTCATTGAAAATTTGGACTTCTTGCTAGCTGCTATTGAAGTGTCAGAGAGTACTGAAGACACCAATGAACAACTAAATATGGAGGCACTTGAAACACTGTTTGAAGGTTGGAAGAAAGTGTGGGGGGCGGTGCTTATATACATTGAGCAGATGTCCCTAGAATTCTACAGGTAGCAGGAGACATCAGAAAACAAAGACATCTGTTTAAAGGCAAACCTGTTTTTTCAGTATGTATAGCCTCAAGGAAAGGAGGGAGAGGGGGGACATGATAGAAACTCTCAAATACCTCAAGGGAATCAACAAAGTCCAAGAGGATAGCATTTTTCAGAAAAAGAGATGTGCAAGAACAAGGGGCACAATTTGAAGATAGAGGTGAGTGGCTCAGAGGTGATGTGAGGAAGTATTTCTTCACAGAGAGGGTTGTAGATGCATGGAACAGCCTTCCTGAGGATGTCGTAGAGTCAAAAACAGTGGGGAAATTCAAGAATGCATGGGACAGACATAAGGCAATTCTAGTGGGGGGTAGGAGGAAGTAGGCTGTTGGTTAACTAGGATCTGCAGCTTATCCGTTAGGTAGGGAAAGGGGCAGACTAGGTGAGCCAAGTGGACCTTATCTGCCATCAAATTCTATGTTTCTATGTTTCTCCAAATATTGTACCAACAATACAGGTATGTATCCTACAAAAGAACTGTCATGAGGCAGGTACAAGATTTACTGGAAAATATGAACACTTCACGGAAGCCGAATCTGTCTAAAAAGGCATTAGAAGCATTAGATGAACGGGCTAAGAATCATGAAATAGTAATTAAACCTGCAGACAAGGGAGGCAATGTGGTTATTATGAACAGAAAACAGTGTGTTGAAATTGTGATGTCATTGCTTAATGATACCAGTAATTATAGAGAATTGACCTGTAACCCCCACGCCTACCTTTAAAAAGAAACTTCATGAGATTTTTTTAGAAGCTGTTAATAATGGCAGCATAACTGAGAATGAATACCAGTACATTTGGAAAGAGTATCCAGTGATCCCAGGTTTTTACATTTTATCCAAGGTACATAAAAATATGTCTCCTCCAGGGAGACCTATAGTATCAGGCAATGGGTCTGTATGTGAAAACCTGGGATACTATCAATTTCTTTTTGCAGAAGTGTGTGATGAGATTACCATCCTACTTAAAGGACATTAATGTCATACTCTGTAAATTTGATAAGCTTATATAGAGTGATCGATTTGTGTGGCTGGGGATTGATGTTGAATCCCTGTATACTTTGATTAAATGCCCACAGGGTATATAGTACATGCATGTAGATTTTTCCTTGAGAATTTTGCTAACTCTAATGATGACTCCATTGATTTCATTCTCCAGGGATTAGAATTTATATTAACTCATAACGCCTTTGAATTCGAGGGTAGATATTACCTGCAAACTTGTGGTATGGCAATGGGGACCAGCATAGCACCACATTATGTCAATTTGTTTTTAGGGTGGTGAGAGATGCTTTTTGTTTTAAATCAAAGGAGCAATCCATTTTTTTTATAACATTAAGCATTGGTACTGTTTCATTGATGTCTGTGTATTTTCTGGGAGGGTGAACCAGAAGACATAACAAAATATACAGACCATTTAAATAACAATGACATACACCTGAGATTCACTTATAATGGCAACAAAGAGAAGACAGTGGGCAGCTTTAAGGGAGGCTGGGATAGGCATGGGGGAAGGTAAGAATCATGGGTAGAGATGATGGGAGGAGTGGGGAGGGATGGTAGGGACATTACCTCAAGTTGTGGACCCTGCAATATGAGCAGACTTGATAAAGCAAATGGCCTTCTTCTGCTGGCTTCTTTGTATGTTTGTATGTAAAGAGAAACTACAATTTTTAGATGTTGAATTTATGACAGTTCCAGGTGAACCAGTTCACACTAAGTGGCACAAGAAATCTACTGCTACTAATTCATTATTGGGGTGGACAGCCCATATCCCAGTAAGCTAAAATAATCTATTCTGTTTATTCAGATGGTTTGGTTATGCAGAAACTGCTCCACAGAGGAGGATATTCTGTTACAGGATTCCGAACTGGAGGCCAGATTTTTAGCAAGAGGCTATAACAAAGAATCATTGGCTAACTCCTAACAAAGAGCATTACATCTGGATAGAGAACTTTTACTACATAAAGGGGAGGAACCATTTGAAATTTCAGAGAATAAGTCAGGGTCAATTACTTTTGTCACATAATTTAATGGTGTAGCAGGTAGAGCAGGGAACATTATTCACTGTAACTGGTCTATCCTAATGAGTGATGGTGAAGTGGCTAATTCAGTGGGCAGCAAACCCAGGGTGTCATTTAAGAGGGCCACCAGTCTAAAAGATTGCCTTATCCATAGCCGCTTACCTAAAATTCAGCCTTCACCTAGGAGAAATTGGTAACCACCCAGATCAAAATGATTTCATAAATGTATGCGGTGCAATATATGTAAATATGCACAACCGGGCAGTCAATTTTCGCATCCCAAAGATGGTATGAAAGGGGATTAAAACACAGCAATGTATTACCTGTGATACCCCCTACTCAGTCTATGCTCTTTGGTGCCCTTGCAATTTGATATACTGTATGTGGGCAGAACTTTTCAACCTTTAAAACAAAGGATTCAGGAGCATATAAGGTCCATATAGAATCATAGGTTTGTAGGGGTTCACTTTTTTGAGAAACATGGCTCTAATCTGGATATCATCAAGTCTATGGGAACTGAGCATGTGTAGGTCCCATTTAAGGGAAGGGACAGAACTAACACTTTGCTGAGAAAGGAAAGTTTTTGACTCTTAAATTCACACTGCAATGTATAAATCCACTGGGCCTCAATGACAAATGGGATTTAAAACCAGTTTTGTGCCGAAATTTGCTCATTACTTGCCACTTGTTAATTATGTATTTAAAGTTTCTCAGTGTGTCTTTTCTTCCCTTTTTCAGATGCTGCTCATCTCTATTGTCTCCCTCTCCTTGATGGGAATGGCACACAGCAAATCAGTGATGTCATGTCTATGTTTCCTATTTGTTTCAACTCCCAATCCACCTTTACACATTCCCTAATACTGTGGATGTTTTCTGTTCTGTATTCATATACAAAAAGTATTTAAATTCAGGGGCTTTTGAATCACAGTTGCCAGCCTCTGTTCTTTCTATGAATTTTAGTGTCTCTTATTTATTCTAAATAATAGGGTATTTTACTGTAATGAATTAGTGAGTGCAATGAGTTGTAACTCCGTTATGAACTCTATGACTATATGTTCTTGACTTGAGGCCCCATATAAAGAAGAGAGATATACTGCACATCCCTGGATCCATTGGGCATCTCCAGATTTTTGCAGACCATCGGGGGTGTGGCCATATTCATAGGCCACTGATGCACTGACATCTCAGACTGCACCACTGCACATAATATTGTGATGTGCATATGCAAATGAGAGGTCTCTTATCAATATGCCATGCATCACAATCTTGAACCCCTCTAAATGTAACTATGGTTGGCTGCGCTGGTGCATATTTATGCTTCTGAAACCCTTCTTTAACTATGCAAGAGATCGGGTGGTGCCCCATGCATGGTCTAGGGCTGTCTACACAGTTCCCTTCCAGCCCCGATCAGTGTTAAAATATGATATAAAATCCTAATCCTGTTTCCATAGTGTAGAGACTCTCCTCTCGAGCCCCAAGCAGTGTTAAAATAGATAATACCACCCAATCCTGTTTCCACAATGTAGGGACCCCCCCAGCCCCAAGCAGTGTTAAAATAAATAATAAATCCCTGATCCTGTTTCCATAGTGTAGGGACCCCCTCCCGAGCCCTGATCAGTGTTAAAATAAATAATAAATCCCCAATCCTGTTTCCAAGTTTAGGGACCCCTGCTCCAGCTCTGATCCCTGTATGAAATATGACTATTTGCAGTTGTTATTTCTAAGGGATGTGTAGTACTCATTTAGACCTTTGTTTTGCTATATAGAGTGTCCATTAACTCCAAATAATGACAGAGTTACAGCTTGTTAAAGTTGCAATGTTATCTTATGGGAATTTAAAGTTTTACATTTTTATGTTTTTTATATGGCCCCTGATTTTTTGGAGGGTATTATGCATCAGTGGTGTAGTACTTATTGAGGCATTTCTTTTTATATATAGACTGTGTCTTTGATGGAATTATGTCTAGTTAAAGTTCAAACATGCAAAAAAATAAAAAAACTAAGTCCACATTTTTTTTGTATGAACCAATCCGCTTTCGTGTGATGGATTGATTCATACGAAACAAGAATGTGAAAAAACTATGTCCAAATTCTTCTTTTATATGAACCAATCAGCTTTCATGAGATTGTATTGTTCTCATGAAAGAAGATTGGTTCATATGAAAGAAGAATGTTAAAAAAAAATGTAAGTCCAAATTCTACTTTCATATGAAGTTAATCTTCTTTCATATGGCTCTAGTCCTCTTTCGTGAGGCCATATAAAAGAAGAAAATCATCTCATGAAATATTTTTAGAATGTTTTAAAAACACATTTCTGGGTCCTTTTTTGAAAAGCTAACTGCAGAATCCAGCTAATGAGGTCCTCATTTGCAAGATGCATGTGTTGGTGTCTCTGCAGGACATGATTTTTATGGGTTTTCAAACATTTGTTTAACAAAAAATGGAAACAAGATGGCTGTCATATGAAAGACGACTTTTGTCATGAAAGATAATTACCCCTCTCACAAAAGAGAACCCTCTTTCATATGGCCAAATTCTTCTTTCGTATGAAACAGCTATTCAAAAGATTGTATTAAGCATGCTCAGAGCCAACATTTCAAATCCTTATAACTCTGGAATAGATTAATATTTTTTCACCAAACCAATGGAAGGCACCATTCTGGGGCAAGCCCTTTCTACTTTGAAAATTTCAGAACAAAATTCCAAATCATCTGAACACGAGGTGATGACGAAAAACAGTCAGCCCGTTCAGATTTGTTTTTTCACTCTTTTCAATATCTGGATCTTAAAATCCACACACCTGACTGGAACAAAACTTGGCACATCAAGAGACCTTGCCCACCCAGACCACACACAAAATTTCATGTACATCCATTGACTGGGGAGGGGGGGGGTGAAGCTATTAAAGTGCAAAGTCAGGAGTTTAACATTAAACAGCCTACTCAACCCTAACTAGAGTGGTGCTACCACACAACTATAATATAGTCTGGCAGTATAGACTAGAGGATAGAGTGACGAGTTATGAATGAGTTTGGCACATCCAGCAAAACTGGATTTGATTCCCAGAACCTCTACTTCCATACTGTGTAACTCTAAGCAAGTCACTTAACCTTCCCAGTGCTCTTGGGTCACCCCTAAAACAGGCATTGTGCCTAGTGGGCCTCACCCTGTTAGCAAAAGAAAGAAAAAAAACATGTGTTTGTGTGTGTTTATATTTAACTGTGAAAAGTTGGGGGGGTTGACATGCTAACATACAAACATACAAAAGAACCAGAAGAAGAAGGCCATTTGGGCTATTGAATCTGCTTATATTGCAGGGTTCTCAGCTTATGCTACTGAACCTGCCCCTCCTTCCTGGTCCCCCCTTCCACCCCATCTGCCCCCCCCAGGCCTCATGTTTTCCCCCTTATGCCTATCCCAAGTCCTCTTAAAGCTGCTGACTGACTTCAGTGAGACCACTTCCTCCAGCAGCACATTCCAATTGGCCACCACCCTCTCTGTGAAGAATGCTTACTAACATCCCTCCTAAACCTCCCCCTTCCTGCTTTAGACTGTGTCCCTTTGTGGTCTGGTTGCCCCTTAGCTTGAAGAGACCCTCCCTATCCACCCTATTTATCCCTTTAAGTATTTGAAGGTCTCTATCATGTCCTCTCTCCCCCCTTTTTCTTCTCCAAGGAGCACTTACTCAGGGCTCCCAACCTTTCTTCGTAAGACATACTCTGCTGACTCATGATCATCTTAGCTGCCCTTTTCTGGACCTTCTCTAGCAGGTTGATATCCTTCTTAAGGTATGCACTCCAGTATCTTATTCCATGCTCCAGATGTGGTCTCACCCATGACCTGTACAAGGGCAGTATAACTTCCTTCTGCCTACTGCTGATTCCCCTGGCTATACACCCCAACATCCTGTTTGCATTCACTTCTACCTTTTTGCAGTGTGAGGAGTGCTTCAGGTTGCTAGTTATCATCACTCCTAAATCCTTTTCCACATCTGTTGCTACTACCCGGATCCCCCTCAGATAGTACTCAGCCCTTGGGTTCCTCACTCCAACATGCATGATTTTGCATTTCTTGGCATTGAAGCCAAGTTGCCAGATTGCTGACCATCTTTCATGTTTTCTGAGGTCCTCCTGCAGGTCTTGTGTCTCTTCCACTGTGTCTACCCTTCCACAGAGTTTGGTGTTGTCCACAGAAAGGCAAATTTTACCCTTTATGCACTCCTAATGTCATTGTAGAAGACATTGAATAACACCAACCCCAGTACTGAGTCCTGCAGGACCCCATTGGTGACTTCCCTTGTGCTGGATAACTCTCCCCCACCACCCCCCTGAGTCCTGTCCCTCAGACAGATTTCTACCCACCTATTCATTTTCTTCCCAACCCCAAGATCTGTCAGTTTCCTGATCAACCTCTTGAGGGGCACAGAGTAAAAGACATTGCTGAAGTCCTGGTAAAGGATGCCCACCACCTGGCCCCTGTCTACTACCCTGGTGACCCAGTCAAACAAGTCAACCAGGTTAGTTTAGCATGATCTTCTTCCCCCAAATCCATGCTGCCTTAATCCTGGGGACCATTCTCCTCCATATAACTTACCAACCTTCCCTTAAGTATGGTCTCCCTGAAATTGCATATGAGTGAGGTCAGACTGACCGGCATGTAGTTCCCCGGGTTACCCTGGGACCACTGTTGTGGAGGGGCATCACATTTGCCATTCTCCAGTCCTGTGGCACCATGCCTGACTCCAGGGAACTATTGAAGAGGTCCACCAGTGGCCCTGAAAGCCCCCCTGCCAGCTCCCTTAGTACCCTTGGGTGTATGCCATCAGGTTTGGCTGACTTGTCCACCTTTAGTGTTTTCAGCCCCTCCCTCACTCTATCCTCCTCTATCATCACATCCATGCCCACTCCCCTCTTATGCTCTTCCCCCTGACAGCAGTGATCCATCTTTTTCCTTAGTGAAAACAGAGCAGAAGTATTCATTCAATACCTCTTCCTTACCCCGTTCTCCTCCACCCATCCGTCCCCTTTCTGAAGCCTAACTATCCCATCCTTCTTGTGCCTTTTCTCTCTTATGTAACAAAAGAAGGCTTTCTCCCCCTTCTTGATCCCTTTAGCTATTTGGAGTTCCTCTTGTGCCTTAGCCTGCTGCACTACCTTACATGCCACTTTGGCCAACTTCAAGTAGTATTCTTTATCCACCTCACTCATAGTCTTCCTGTATCTTCTATAGGCTGACTTCTAGTCCCTCACCACCTGAGCAGCCTCAGAGCTGAACCAGTTGGGTGCTTTGGCCCTCAGTTGCTTCCCCAAGCCTAATACACTCTGCTGTGGCAGTCACTATTGCCTCTGTGATGATAGTCCATTTTTGGTCTCCCCATATCCACTTTGATGCCCTCTAGGTGCACCAGGATATAGTGGCATCTAGAACATTGTGGCCATATTGATTTAACCATGAATAAATGAATATTTGTACGTTTTCTTGGTGAATAGGCTGTTTATTTTTTTCCTGATATACAGGGGATATTTTTTCTTCATGTTTCTTCAGGTTCTTTAACCTGAGTATTTGATTTATTAAATTTCTCTAAGACAAGGTTCAAGATTCAAGATTTAAGATTTTTATTTAAAAACAGGTAGTTGAGCTTACACTAATTTTTAATGGCCTCCTGATACATATTTCAGAGTAAATATACAGTTCATTCATATAATGTTATCCTGTTACTAGACAACTATAACTAAATAGTTATTGTATACTTAATAAAATAAGTTATAGTACATATAACTTATTATCCTACCGCCGGCCATCTAACCTGTGGAATCTCCTGGTTAAAAGCAGCCTACCTACTCCTAACAGTTCCTTCCTCCCAGGTACCAAATCTTGCAACAGGACTCGCTGCTACACCTGCAAATTTATTTCCAGTGTCACTGAGATTCAGGGGCCTACAGGTGTTTTTCACATCACCAAGGAGTTCTCATGCACCTCCACTAATGTGGTGTATTGTATTCTTTGCAGGAAGTGCACAGCTATTTACATCGGAGAAACTGGTAGCGCCTTGTTGACCATTTCAGGAACATTACAGAGCAGTCAGGAATGGTGAAACTGCTAAACCCATTGTATCCCACTTTATCTCCAGGGACCACAATGTCAATGACCTTTCTGTTTGTGTCCTTCAGCAGGGCTTCTGGGATCCTGACCATAGAAAAACATGGAAGCCAAGCTGATCATCTGCCTTGGCTCCCAGCAGCCCTCTGGTTTAAATGATAGACTTATTTTCCACTAACATCTTTCAGCCATCCCTTTTTCCCTAAAGTCTATTTGTTTTTGTACTCATTTCATTTATTTTTCATTTTCACCATATGTCTCCATTTCTGTCTCCTTCCCACACCTTTGTCACCTTTCAGCCTTCTTACTAGGCCCTGTTAATTAGTCTCCACCTGGGAACTTCCCCAGCTCTTTCACTCCCATTATGCTTTATCTTTCCCATCATCACCTTTTTGTTTCACAGATTCTCTCTTAATCTTACCATTTATCACTTCTTCTTCCTGACCCTCCCCTTTCTTCTTTCTCCACATATATACCTCTCTCATTTTACCTCTCCTCTACACTAACTTGTTTTTTTTTCTCTTTTAGATATTTCCTGAAGAAGACCTAAGGTCGAAACGTAGATTTTTAAGTCTATTTTCTATTTTCAGCGTGCATTTAATATAACCATTTTGTTTTGCTTTTAGACCACATGCTGACGCAGCGCCTTGTTTTTGTTTTTTACAATTTGTATGCTACATTTTCTGCGACCTACTATGCCTAATCTGAAATCTCTTCTGAATTCTCTACGATGCTACTTCATTTCATCTATGTCTGCATTCCCTTCTCATATTTCTAGGCCTTCTCTTGAATTATTTTCTGCCATTTGCTCTAAGACTAAACTCTGCAGTCACTTACAGTTTCTTTCCAAATGCTGCCACCTGGGTATTATTCCTAAAGGTTTCTGTTTGAAATTTCATCCTTGTTCATTTGGATCTGAGACACATGTTTCCTCTACTAACAAACTTTTGAAAACTTTCTCTAGAAAACTTATCACGCACACCATTCTCTCCATCAAAACACAGCTGATCTCTGTGGACAAAACCATTCAAAGGCAAAAGGATTTCCTGCAGTGAACAGCTCCACATAACCTTCCTTTTATTAAGCACTGCATCCAAAACCTTAACTCCACTCTCTTTCAGTTTCTCAAGGACACCAAATCTGCAAAACTCCAGTCTCTCACCCAGCAGATCAACAACCAACATGAGCCCTCAAGTCAGACACAACCTAACAATTTGGTATTTTGTATTCCTCCAGACCTTCCCCTGACACAAGATGAGCAATCACTCCTTACCAAAGGTCTCTCTTTTGTGCCCACACCCAGATATCTTGATGCACCCCAGGTACAAGTTGATCTGCAGTGCTTCCATCGTAGAGTACGCCTTGCAGCTCATTTTTTTAATATGACTCCTCTTCCCACAGATGATGACAATGTCACCAGAACAATCAATGATATCAATCCCCAGTGAAGTGCATGGACATCCCCTCCAGGATGTTTTGCTGCTGTTGATTATTTTGTTAACCAATGCATGGAAAACACCACTAACTTTAATCTTCATTGCAGGCACAACCATTCCAACCTGACACCTGGTGAGCTTGCAACCCTCAGATCTCTACAATGTAGGAATGAAATTGTTATTAAACCAGCTGATATGGGAGGTGCTGTTGTGGACTGGCAAAAGGAGCTATACATCACTGAAGCCACACAGAAACTCTCTGACACCAGATTTTATTCTTCTCTTCCACAGGACCCCACTGCTGACTATCAGACTGAGGTCACCACCACCATCACCTCTGCTATTGAAAACAATGAGCTCCCTGCTTCTGCTAAGAGACTCATAGTTCAGCATCCCCAGACATCTAGGTTTTATCTCCTTCCAAAAATCCACAAAACAGGTAACCCGGGTCGTCCCATAGTGTCTGCCTGCTCCTGCCCCACATCCCACATCTCCGCATTTTTGGACAGCCTCATGAGACCCCTTGTTGAGTCCCTGCCCTCCTATGTTAAAGACACTAACCATGCTCTCCAGTTATTTGACAGGTTCAGATTCAGTGACTCTCATCAGCTCATCTTCACCATGGACATCAAATCTCTTTACACGGTGATCCCCCATGATGATGGTCTGACAGCTTTGCAGCATTTCTTGAATAAGCGGGAAGTCCAGCAGCCACCCACACACACACTAACTCATCTGGCAGAACTGGTTCTTACACTCAGTGCTTTTTCCTTTAATAACAGTTTTTTTCAGCAGGTCAGTGGAGTTGCCATGGGTACCAAGATGGGTCCCAGGTTTGCTAATCTGTTTGTGGGTTGGGTGGAGGAACGTTTTTTTCTCTCATTCACAAGGACTGTGCCTGAACTCTACAAACGCTACATTGATGACTGTGTGGGGGCCACCTCCTGCTCCAGGGAGACCCTCCAAGTCTTCCTTGACAAGTTTACCATGGCACATCCTTCCCTTCAGTATACTGTTGAAGTATCCTCCTCTACACTGCCTTTTCTGGATATCCAGCTGTCAGTCCAGAACACTGGTCTGAAGACACCAGTCTATTACAAACCCACTGACTCTCACAGTTCCTTCTCCACAGCTCCTTCCAACCTAAACATGTCAAGAATGGTCTGCCTTATTCACAGTTTCTTAGACTTCGCAGGTTATGCAGTGAAGAGGATGATTTTGCTGAGCAGACCCAAATAATGCATAGTTTTTTTATCAACAGGGGATACCCTAAAAGCACAGTGGACAGAGCACTCTCCCGGGTCGGTAACATGCCCCGTAACCTTGACCCCCACAGGAGGGATACTGTCACACAAGAACAATGGTGAATTCCACTAGTTCTTCCTTTCCATCAGAGCACACCTTCTCTTCACAGGATCATCACTAGTAACTTTCCCATTTTGCAAACTGACCCTAACATTGGTGCTTCCTTTACAGAACCACCTATTGCCTCCTACTGCTGGCCACCTAACCTGTGGAATTTCCTGGTTAAAAGCAGCCTACCTACTCCTAACAGTTCCTCCCTCCCAGGTACCAAAACCTTGCAACAGGACTCGCTGCTACACCTGCAAATTTATTTTCAGTGTGACTGAGGTTCGGGGGCCTACAGGTGTTTTTCACATCACCAAGGAGTTCTCATGCACCTCCACTAATGTGGTGTATTGTATTCTTTGCAGGAAGTGTACAGCTATTTACATCGGAGAAACTGGTAGGCGCCTTGCTGACCATTTCAGGGAACATTACAGAGCAGTCAGGAATGGTGAAACTGCTAAACCCATTGTATCCCACTTTATCTCCAGGGACCACAATGTCAATGACCTTTCTGTTTGTGTCCTTCAGCAAGGCTTCTGGGATCCTGACCATAGAAAATACATGGAAGCCAAGCTGATCATCTGCCTTGGCTCCCAGCAGCCCTCTGGTTTAAATGATAGACTTATTTTCCACTAACATCTTTCAGTCATCCCTTTTTTCCCTAAAGTCTATTTGTTTTTGTACTCATTTCATTTATTTTTCATTTTCACCATATGTCTCCATTTCTGTCTCCTTCCCACACCTTTGTCACCTTTCAGCCTTCTTACTAGGCCCTGTTAATTAGTCTCCACCTGGGAACTTCCCCAGCTCTTTCACTCCCATTATGCTTTATCTTTCCCATCATCACCTTTTTGTTTGACAGATTCTCTCTTAATCTTACCATGTATGACTTCTTCTTCCTGAGCCTCCCCTTTTTTCTTTCTCTACATATATATCTCTTTCATTTTACCTCTCCTCTACACTAACTTGTTTTTTTTTTCTCCTTTAGATATTTTCTGAAGAAGACCTAAGGTCAAAACATAGATTTTTAAGTCTATTTTCTATTTTCAGTGTGCATTTAATATAACCATTTTGTTTTGCCTATAGTACATATATGCAAATCCAGACTGACAAATTCATGCAGGAGTCAAAAATACTTTAAATGATTTCTTTAAAGTGCAGAATGCCGGAAGATGATCAATACTTTTCTGAAGTATGCAAAGTATGGTGTTCCAAAGCTTAGGGCCTTTAAATGGAAGAGCAATTTGTCCAAGTTGACTGTTAGTTCTAGGGATATTAAATTCAAATCCATTTGCTGCCCCTGTTCCTGGTTTTAAGTTATAGTAAATAAACATATAAAAAATGTAAGGCAGCACTTTTTGTTTGACACGCTTCCACATAAATGTTAATAAACAGACACAATAGACCATGGGGCCTATTCTGCTGGCTTTTACTATGATACTATGAATAAGTGTAAGTGTCTTACTTGCTTCAAGGGAAGCCAGTCACGGAATCTGAGAAGGTTACAATGTTTTTTTTTCATTTATGTGCTTGCAAAATTAAGTATCCAAGTTTGTGATATAAAGAATTTAACTTTATAGAATGGGTTTTTAGATAAACCAGCATAAACAATATCCCCATAATCAAATAGTGGCAAGATCACAGTTTGAACAATTTTAAGTTTTACATACAATAAAAAACATGTTTTGTTCCTATACATAAATTACCAATGTCTGAATGTGAGCACTAACAACAACAACAAAAAAAGAAACAAAAAAAAGTGGTCCATATTTCCAGGGTTCGCTAAACCATGGAGAACAATAAATCTATAGTTGCAACCATGAAATGGTCAGATATTTCCAGCTATGTAGTAATATATCTAAAGAGATTCTCTCTGATGGCCCATAGCTATACTGCAGGCAGGCAGGAAACCTCTCCAGAAATATCAACTGTATATAACATAACAATATGCACTCAAGGATGGTGGCAGTGGTGGCATATAATAGTAAACAGCACTAGTCAGCACAACAGAGATCCATTAGCTAAACAGTCCATTTATTTCAAACAGTTTAACTGTGGAAGGTAGTCACTTTTAACGATGAGAAAATATTTTCAAATATTCATCAGAAGTACTAGCAAGGCATACAGTACAGCAATACACCAATACCCAATAGCCGCCCATTGGGAATTGGTGTATTGCTGTATTGTATGTCTTTTTTGCACTTTTATGCACTGATATGCATTTACTTGTACTTTTCATGACTAATACGTTTTACTGTTACATGCCACTATTCCCTGAGTGCACATTATTTTGTTGCATAGATTTCCTGTACATAAAACCTGTCCTGGAATACACCTTTTTTCAGGCATTGCAAGATGATTGTTCCATTTCAAATGTTCATTTAGTCATTATCCAATATTCTTGTAGTGAGGTACATTTTGTAACTTTCTGTTACTAGTTGTGAAAAGTGAAATCTGTGAACTAGTTCCTGATCTTCATGCTGAATCAAACTGCATCATGTGTGTTTTTTCTTCATTCAGCTTGTTTGTTTATATTGAAAAACTCTTGAACATCATCAAAAGCTGTTTGTAGGCTGGCATGAAGTGGGAAGGGATCCATACTTTGGCTGTAGACAACAATGTCATCCTCATAAAGGTGGATGGCAATGTTGTTCTGCTGGACCCTCAGTTCATTAATAAACAGTGAGAAAAAAAGGGGCAGCCCCAGAACAGAGCCCTGGGGTACTCTGCATCTTACAGCAATTTTTCTTGAAATTGCACTACCAATTGAGATCAGCTGGCATCTATTTGTCAAATAGCTTGTCAGCCATTTTCTTAATTAACTATGGAAACCTAAGTTACCAAGTTTTCCAAGCAGTAAGCTGTGTTCTGTTGTGTTGAAGGCCTTGGAGAGGCTGACTGAAATGGCTCTGGCAACCATGCCACTGTCCATCACCCTGCACAGGTTACTAGTGACCTTCACCAGGGAAGTGGCAGTGCCATGGTTAGGCCTGAAGGCAGATTGATTAATATTCAAAATTTCATTTACAGCTGCATAATTTAAAATTTGCTTTTCAACCAACCACTCCAAGATCATCAACACAACAGACAGCAATGATATTTGGTGGTAATTGGAAAACTGCCTGTTGTCATCCACCTTTAAGACTGGTGTTATTTTATCAAGTTTTCATGCATCAGGGCTTTCTC
Organism: Neoceratodus forsteri; assembly: GCA_016271365.2. NCBI lineage: Eukaryota > Metazoa > Chordata > Ceratodontiformes > Ceratodontidae > Neoceratodus > Neoceratodus forsteri. The sequence goes on from CM028129.1 coordinate 665,938,340, forward strand.
TTGAACTAATGGACATGTTGTAAAGGTAAGTTAATGAGCAACAAATGATTGGGCAGCATTTTTCAAGAGTCTGATATGTAGGCCATCAGTCCCTCCACTTTTATTAGAGTCAAGTTTTAACAAAAAGGCATGTATATCCTCAACAAAAAAATCAACCAGAGCAGAGAATTATTGACAACTGAGGCATCTGAGGGTGCATAAGACCTAGTGGTTAAAGCAGCATGCATGTCATCATGCCCAGAGATTTCATGGTTTAAGCCTGGTACAATAAAATGCTCATTAAACACATTTACTATTGTCTTTGTATTATCTATTTTAGTCCTATTAACTAGAAAGAGGTCTGGAATAGGGAGAGAGTCTGGCACATTTAAAGTTTTTACAGTATTCCAGAACAGTCTGTGATTCAGTGAATTACTTTTGTCCAGTCTACTCCAGATATACTGATACAAAAATATTTTAGCTCCATAATCCTGCTAGTTCAATAAATGGTTTGTTATTTTAGCTTTTTTCCAAGCTTTGTCATGTAATTTTTGCTTATTATTTAAATATAGTAAATACTAAGGGGTGTTATTTAATGGGACAGTACACTTCCTGCCTGGGACATACCTGTTAACAGACTTCAGTGCAAATACTTGTAAAATAAGAGAGGTCTCATAAATATCTGTAATTAATTTTATAGGTCCCAATTTAATTGTTACAGTTGTGTTGTAAATTCAACTCAATGACATTTCCTGAATGATATACATGTCTTAACATTTGGTTTCCCCATTACTTTTGGTTGCTTACTAATGCAGCATATGACCTGATGGTCAGATAAGCAAAACATCATCTTGAGCATACTTCTCAGGCTTAGGAGTAAATACTGAGTACGGTAGATATTTCTATATTTTGTAAGTTCAGTGTAGTAGGATTGGTTATTGGTTAGTCAAGTCAACATTCAGATGTCAAATTGTCAAGAATTGTTGAATACTTATTTTTACCACCATCAACATTAAAATGCTCTGTTTACAACATTTTGTAACTATCATTATATTTCCGAATGATTCTTATTAAGCTTTCACACTGTGCAGATGAAATCTCTGAAGGTTGATAACAACCAGAAAGACAAATGGGTCTGGCAGTTTTAAGACTGACTGCAAGTGCCAGTATTTCAACATTATTACTTAAATCCAAATCTGGCAACTGGTTAACACTACAGTGGATTTTAAAATATATAAGCAGTTCTCCCTCTCACTTATCTGTGTCCTTGTACTATATATTATACCCTTCTATGTTTATGATTTTGTCACTAACTTTGGGAGATAACCAGGTTGGTTTCAGGAAATCATTAAAATGTCTGGATTTTACAAAGAAACCCAATGCCGTAATGAATCGATTTTTGGAAGAAAAGTTTTAATGTTACAGTGTACAAATGCTAACTTGTTTGTTTTCAGAACTTCAGCAGTACTAACCACTGGCGAAAAAAATGACTGGCCCATGGTTTGGGTGGACATCACCACAAAGGAATAAAGCAACATACAAAAAAAAAACAATAAATTGTGCCTATATTTAAATTGCCTCAAATGTCTACCCCAAATCTTGATGTTCCTACCTTTAAGAAGATCTATCCAGACCCAGGCCAGCAATAGTTACACTACAACATAGGAAGAAAAAGGACATACATTTAAAATCAGCAGTTGCAGACTTTTTTTTTCTTCACTGAATACGTACAGCTTTTTTCATTGCACATATTCACAATTTATTTTCTCTGCACAAAGGCACATACCTAGATGCAAGGCATTCAGACAATGGTTCAATTGAGCAAAGCTTTACATGAAATAACAATTGGGGAGAATTGAAATTGCATCCCCTTTTAGCAGTTATCTTTCACTGTACAATTTATACATGTGGATAGAAAGGTAAAGATTAATCAACCTTCTGACATTAAAAGAAATAAACCAAATGTGGAAGAGGGCTAGTTATATTCTACTTCAGTACATAACATCCCTTAAATTATTACAATAGTATCGAGTTGCTTCTTAAATAGTTCCCAGATAGTCTCAAACCTAATGGCTTGATCTTTATAATAATAATAATGAATTATTTCTAATTTATACAGATCCACCATGAAATCATACCAGGCTCTTACAAAAGGAGGGTTACTGTCCTTCCAGGTCATTAGAATACATTCTTTTGTGATTACAATTCCCAGGGATAGGAGTTTTCTTTGTTCTTCTGAGCAATAATAGCCTTCAAGATTCCAGTCTAAATGGATAGGTAGGGGATCAAGAGAGACAGTGTGATTTTGGTTGCCTTCCATAGGACCTCAAAAATATTGGTCCAAAATGTAATTAGTCTTTTGCATGTCACAAACATATGAATAAGACAGTCAGGGTTAGTGAGGCATCTGGGACAGTTTTGCTCAAATTAGAATCGAATTTATGTAGTCTTGAAGGAGTGAGATAGACCCTGCACAATAGATTGAACTGGATTCATTGCAGTTTAGAAGAATAGAATTTCTGAAAGGGATAAGCCAGAATTGCTGCCCAATTATCACAGCTTAGCTGGGTTTCAAGATATTGCTCCCATCTAGCTTTAAGTTGGCTGAGATTAGATATGATCTGCTTTTGAAGTAAAGAATAGAGGATAGAGAGGGGTTTAACATTAGGATCTGCAGTAGTAAGTATACCCACAATTGGAGAGGGAACCAAAGATTTATTCAAAGAGGTAATATAGTCCCTAAACTGTAAATATCTAAAAAAAAAATTATGATTAGGAATATTACATGTATTGTAAATTTGTTTAAATGACATCAACGTTGGATTAGTAAATACATCCTAAAGTTTCCATATGCCAGATAACTCTCAAATCTGGAAGCCCTGATAGATCACTGAGGGACAAAAATCAAAATTCCAGTAGATCTGGGTGTCTCCGGATACTGCATTTTCCATCCAATTAGATAATGTATCTTGTTCCAGCACCTTCAGGTTGCAGAAGTAGTGATGAGCTGTAGGTGATTCCTTTTATTTCCCAAATAATATCTACAGTTCAAGATAAGCTTTGAATCAGGGTATTTATGAAATGCTTGTTCAATATTCCTGTTAGTGGAATACTCTCCTGAAATCCAGTCTTGAATTTGAAATATTTGAGCCACGAGGTAATAGTTTTTAAAGCTGTGTAATGCTAGGCCTCCCAGAATGGTAGGTAATCTTAATTTATCTAAACTCAGTCAGAATTTTTTTTGTTTCCAAATAAAGCTAGTCACAGCTGTGTCTAAATCCTTGAAAAAAAATTCTGGAATTGGTATGTAGTAGTAGTAGTAGTTAATGTTATTGTTCGATCATAGAAGAGATCATTATAAAGAATATCAGATCATACAAAAATGCAAGAATACAATTAATTTACATTTAAATACAGGAACAGGAAAAATTAAGAATAAACTATAAAATATATAGAGTAGTAAACAGTAAAAAGTCACTACACAATACAATTGGGCCCACATCCGAGCTGTGCATTCAGCATTTTTGAACCACTCTCTTTCTTACTTTATGAAAAGTCACCAAGTAATGAGCAACTCTATTAATAATATATTCATCCTCTACTGTAAGCAACATTTTTAAAACATCATTCTCATCTGTAAAATTCAGCAGGTCAAATAAGGGAGCTAACCAGTGTTTCCTGGCTTTGTTATACCATTGACAATGCAACATTACATGAAGCAAATCCTCCCTGGATCTGTTATCACATTTGCAGAGGTCATGGTTGGAAGATTTATTAAACCTGGCACAAAGCACATTTGAATCAAACATGTCCATTCAATATTTTGCAAAGAAATTTCTCTGAACAGGATCCCATACAATTTCAAAATAATGTGTAAATGTGTAGCTGCAGTAATTTTCACTATACTGTCTTGCAAATTTAGACTGTTTGATGGCAATAGTGTCACTAATCTTGTGGGAATCCTTAATTTTCCTAAAAATGGGTTTATATGTATAACTGACGTTAATATTCTTATTTACATATCTTGCTAAAAAGTCATATCCATGGGTTTGCAACAGTTTGTAAACATGACCCAACCAATAAGAAGGCATAAAGCCCAAATCTTTCCAGCGAGCCTTTTCATGAAGACATTTCTTTACAAGTCTGTCCTCTGGTAGCATACTTATGCTTGAAAAGTAATTAATAATTTTGCTGTCAGCAATTTCTTGAATGTCACTTAAACCCTGCTCTGCCCTGACAAAAAAGCTTGGGGTAAATTTATTAAATCCTAACACCGAGCATATAATTTGTGTAACTGATTTTTCTAATTTCTCAACAGGATATGTTGCCCATATCTCAACACCATAAACAACTTGTGTATTATATTTTGCTTGAATAGCCTTAACCAGGGGCTGAATAGAGCAGTCACCATATAGATAATAGAATCTTTTTAGGCCAAGAATAGATAATTTTGCTTTAGGCAGAATATAATCAAGATAGCTTTTCTAAGAAAAATTCCAGGAGAAGGTTATACCTAGGTTGAGTTATGTTTTTAATTGTTTCACTCATTATAGAATCCAAGTTCCATTGATGTTTGTTACTTGAGGCACCAAATGTTATAATCATACTCTTAAATATATTTACCTTAAGGGACAGGGAATTAGACTCTTCACCTAGAATATCTTTTGTAATCCACTACAGGAGAGTGAAAACAAGACCAAACCATCCACATAGGCCAATGCAGGGTAGAGAACTGAACCAATTTTATGAGAGTCTGTGTCAGGAACTTCTAAAACTCTCAGTAATGTATCTATGTAAATTAAGAAAAGAGTAGGGGCTAGAATGCAGCCCTGTCTGATTCCCTTATTCATAGGGAAATTATTAGATAGATGACCTTTAATCCCAACTCTTACTTTCACCCATTTATCAGTGTATAAATCTTTAATACTACTGATCAGAATGGGGAAAATCCCCCAATTCCTCATGATGTCCCATAGGGTATTCTTATCAACAGTCAAAGGCTGAACTAAAATCAATGAAAACTTCTGTCCTCTTAATTTAATGCATTTTTTCAAGAAATGGTTTAAGATAAAACAATTATCAAAATTTGAAAAGTCTCATCTAAAACTGGTTTGCAAAGGAAAAATATCCCCCATGGTTTTGAGCTATGTTTTCAGACTTCCTAACAGGACTCTAGCATAAATCGTAGCTGTAATATTCAAGTAGGCTAATTGGTCTATACATTTTTGGATCATAACTATTCCTTTTTTTAATGGAATGGTTTACTGAACCTCTCCATGAATTAGGCATACTTCTTTCTAGAATACACTTGTTAAAGAAAGTTGTTAGACTGTTTGACCATTGGCATGCTAGGCATAAATACATCTCAGTGGGTATATTGTCAGGTCCAAGAGCTTTTTTGGATTTAAGAGAAGGCATAACTAAAAAAAGTCATGCTGTTCAAATGACTTAAAAGCTAGCCTTGAATCTACTGGAGCACTAGTTCCCAAAATGTTGTTAATCCATGGGTCATAAAATATATTTGAAAAGTACTGAACCCATATCTCCTTAGTACTATAGGTATCCACTTCCCTTTTATATTCTTAGGTGTCCTTTATTCATCACAACCTGTTGCTACTAGGGACCAGAAAGACTATTGGCTCTTTTCAGCAATCTCTATCAGCATACGGTCCCACTGGCCGTTATGAAACTCCCTCTTTTTACTATCCAGAAATATCTTACACTTCTTCCTTTCATGTTTTAATTTATGAAGTGTATATTTATTTGGGGACTTTTTAACAGCTCTTGGCCCAGATATTCAAAAGGGTTGCGCCATGCGCAATAGGGTTGCACCTGCGCAAGTCCGAACTTGCTCCATTCTACCATATTTAGCAGGAGGCAGTTGCGCCACAGAAAACATGCTGAGCAACAGTGCAATGCAAATGAATGCATGCCGAACTGGAGGGGGAGGAACCATGCATAAACTGCACAGCCCGATATTCAGCAGGGCTGTGCAGATTTGTGAATGAATACATTCATTCATTCACAAAACTGTACTATCTTGTATGGTATGGGCTGCACGCCCATTCGCTCTTGCTCTGCACCAATGGGCGTGCAGCCCCTACTGGGCAGTCAGTGAAGCGAAGCGGCGGGGCAGCAGAGCGGGTGGGATGTGCCGCCGCTGGCTGCAGGGGAGTGGGGTGGAGGGCTTCGTGGGTGGGTGAGGTGGGGAACACTAGCCACCAGGGCTATGTTCGGAGGGGTTTGTTCAACATATACATCCCACATCGGGATGTGCCACTGGACCACCAGGGATGAATTCAGCAGGAGGGGGTTATTAAACAACCACTGCCCTTGATCGGCTTTTGGTCCACTAGACCACCAGGAATGAATGCGGGAGGAGGGGGGTTCTTAAACAAGTACTGCCTGCGATCGGGCTTTTCGGTCCACTGGACCACCAGGGATACGTTCAGGGGGGGAGACACATTGCTGCCCGCGATCAGGCTGGTGGGGAGGGTTAAACTATGCCCGCGATTGGGCCAGTGGGGGGTGGTGGTGGGGATTGTACACTGTTTCACCACGATCGGGCTGCAGGGGCATTGGTCCCCGACAGCTGCTGCCTGGCAGGGTGGCGGGCTCAAGTCCTCGAGGATCAGCACCTGCATGCTAATGGCATGCAAATGGGGCCATAATCAGATGCAAATGGCCCCCCCTGTGCCTTGCATGAATTATGGCCCCATTTGCATGTCACCTTTTGAATATGGGGATTTTGAGCATGGCGCAATGGTACTTGCACCACCGCAAATTGAATGCTCCACTCTGACAACTTGTGGTGGCACAAGTTCCACTGCACCATGCACAGTGGCTGTGGCCAGGGGGTGATATTCAAAGGAGTTGCTCAAGGGCACAACTCCTTTGAATATCGCTCTGGACACACCCCTGTGCAACTATTTTGTGCAGTGCAAGGGCTTGCACCTCAAAATAACGCAGTTTGAATATCCAGCCCCTTATGTATATCATCAATATTGTCTTCCTTTGTTTACTCTTGAGGTCAAATCATTTACTGTTCCTTGTGTCTTTCTTTTTATGTCTTTTCTTTGTAAAGGAGAATTTTTATTTCTTTGAAGAAGTCCCCAAGCTCTTTTACTGGACCTAGAAAATTTAATTAGTTTCAATGCTAATAGTTCATCAGTCCAGAAAATCCTGAATCTTATTTTTTATATCAGCCTCTAATTCATGATCTCGCCTTGCCTGCTTAAGGTATCCTATCTCCAGCTAAGGAGCTAAAAACATAGTTGAGGGTGTTATGCGAGGTCCCCACACTCTAGCTGGTATCTCACTGTGCACCTTAGACAAACTATACATATAAGCTATAGCATGATTATTAACATATAGGGTGTGGGCACTTACCGTACAAGTGTAAGTAGCCAGGATAACATTATAATTTGTATTCTATTCTAGTACAGTATGCTTTGCTTGGAAACAGCATGTAGTAGGTCAAGACACCTGTGTCTTTGTATCTTCTGAGATGCTTATTATTCAGACAACACTGCCATCTTTTGGATTTATGTATAACTATATTACATCCTGCATTTTCTATGCATCCTTTGTTTTACAATTTAGCTGACTTTATATTTTTGTATAAGGATAGATAACACTGTGAAGCCACCTAACCTTTAGCCAATAGGGCTTATTTTATGTATCTAGTCCTGCTTTTAACTAATGGTTACTATGACAACTATTGGTAGTATATAACTTACTGTATTACATATTCCCCACAGAGACCATCTTCACTCCTTGTGGTATTGGGGAACAATCGGCTTGGCTACCAGTGTCTTATGGTAAGGACTGCTTAGGGCAACTGTGATTTCTTATGTGTAATAAACAAGATTTATTACTGATATGCAGCTTGTTTGTGTCTCTTTTGCATGTCTACGACAGCCAAGAACCTAATCAGGGATAACCACCCCATATATATTGGCAACCATGTGCAGATGGCCTGGATTTGCAAAGTTTCACAACTTGTTGGCTTACCTTTCCCTGCGAGTAAAAAGTAGGTGTACACACCTGTATTACCTCTCCCATACTATTCACTCTGTAGCATCTTATAAAGTCTGGCTGCTTACTGGGCTTGGTCGATGCCGACTCACCTTGCCCAATGGCAGTTTTGAATTACAGGATTGTGAGAGTACAGTAGTCTGAATGTCTGCTGGTCTGCCGGCTGTGGATCAATACACAGCATGGCACCCACTAATGGGTTAACATTTTGTGTTTCTCAAAAACGTTTACTGGTACCACTATGTCTACTACATCAAATATCTGCACAGACTTGAGACTAGCTTCCTTACCTCCTAAGGAGGCTGGAACAACTTTGCACTCGTTGCAAGTCACACCGTAAACTCCATGCTGGGAATTTCAACCCAGTACTCCAAGGAGAGGAAAACAGCCAAAAAGTGTGAGGTTAAAGGGCTGTTGGTCATGGCTCTATGTGCTGCTTTAGAAGCCTCTGAATCAAGGTTTCATTCCCTCGAACTGCAACTCTCATCCCTTAAGAAAGAGATGGGATTGCAGGCATCTGAAAGTTTGAAAAAGGAGCAGTGGCTTGAAGCAGAACTTCAGTCATTGCGCAAGAAGAACGAGACTTTTTTGCACTGTTCTGTACAAGGTAGTGAGTGACATTTAAGCATGTTGAAAGATGAATGTGAAAGTTTGAAACAGGATAAGAGACAGGTTTTGCAGATGAATAATTTGTTGAGTGATACAAATGAGAGTTTGTGTGATGAGTTGGACGAGCTGAGAGATGACCAGAAATGGGTAAGTGATGAGTTGGATAGGGAACTTGGGAACAACTGCGAGTTAAGTGCCATGTATAGAGTGTTACAGAAAGAAGTTGTGAAAGGTGTAGAGCAGAACATTACAAAAGTTAGTCACACAGGTTGTAGATTAAAGATGGTGAAACTGCGCCATCAACAAATGGTGTTCGCTGGTCACGTCATGGCGATGGATGGGTTTCACTACACATCCATTGACCTTATGTCAGTGATGATGATTCTGTTGATGACATCTACCAAGATGGTGCCCAGCCATGCCCTTACTGTGGCCCAGTGTCACCCCACCACCCACAAGATGGTGGATCCCCTTGCTACGACAGCACTATCCTACGTCATCAGCAGAATGATGACTATCATGTGTGATGCCAAGATGGTGACCTCCATGATAGGGGAGGAGGCTGAGGCCTGGGCAGAGCCCCTCTGATTGCCATTTTAACCAAAGGCAACAAAACTGAGATTGATCAAATGATCGAGACTGCCCTCTGTCAGATGGGGATGTCTGAGGAAAACAAGCAGGTCTTCAAAAAGTATTTCGATGCGATGATGAATAAAGCTGCTGCTCAGCCACCTGTTGTCTGCTCTGTGGCCACCGACACAGTGGAGGCCATCCTTCATGGAGCACATAACCAGAATCCCTTCTCTGATCACCCAATGGCTCACAATAATCCCCTTCAGTTGGCCCATTCTGTGCAGCAAATCACCGACAGCATAGGCTGCATGAGCCCCAGTGATAACCTCAGTTGTCATCTTGAGAAAGTACATTACAAATGTGAAATACTCTGCCTGTCAGAAGACTACCAGGTACAGATCTTCTAGCAGACCATAGACCCCGGCCTCTGGGTGAAAATCCCAGAGGTGGCCCGCCAAGACACAACTGTGACTTTTGATGAGATCACAATGGAACTTATTTCCACACACAATCCAGGTGTGGTTGGCAAGATGTTGGCCTACCCCATGAAACAAACTGCTGAGGAAAGCTCAGCGACATACCAATAAAGGTAATGGATGGCTTACCATACTGGCAAACATCTTGCAAGTGAAACTGCAGCTGTTGATCTGATTGAGTACAAGAACTTGTACCTCCGGAACATGATTCCATCCATCTGTGAAAAAGTGGAGCCCACAATTTTCTCCAGAATGGACAAATTTGATGGCATTATTCGGAAGTCTGAGCGGGTTTACCAGCTGTACCTCTGAGATGTGAATTCCAGTTCAAAAAAGATGGCCGCGGTACAATCTACCGATGAGTCCACAACCCACTATACAGTGGAGGGCAAGGCCCAAGACAAAAAGACTGCATCTTCGGACAACAGACAGCACTCCCAGTCTGGAGGCTGAAACCAGAACCATAATAAGAACAACAAACAGAATTGAAACTCTAATTCCAATCAAAACCATCGACCAGGCTTTTCTTACCGTGAAATCAGAGAGAAGAATAATAACTTCCATAACCTTCTCAGGCAAGTCCAATCTGTAGCAGACATGATCCTAATGCATACCGTTGCAGTGCTAGCTCCGGTGCAACAGGCCTCATTAGGCCAAGGAGAGGTCATAGCTACAGGGGACCAGGCTGCAAATGGCCTAAGTCCCAATGCTACACCCAAGGCTCCTAGAATTCTGCGGCCGCAGAATTTTGTGCAGAACTTGCAATCTACTGCAGAACTTCTGAGGTGCCACAGAATTCACTCTTCTTGGTGATTTTTTATTAATATTTCTGTCTATCCATAGAATCTGGTTTCCGTCCCCTCTTTTTATATCCAAACTCCCTATATGCTCAGAATGTGATGTTATCATTGCTATAACATCGTACATTAGCTAATGAAATGACTGCATTCTACAACAGAAATGAACAGTCACTTATCTACCACAGCTCCCACTGCCAGAGATGGTGGCACAGCACATCATGCATGGTGATATTTGCTCAACCTGCACTACAGCCTAATACAATTTTCAGTCTTAAATTATTGCACTAGGGCCAACTTAAAACCTTGTCAATAGCACAGACCTGTTAAGTCCATACCTCACTTTGTACAAACCTATTTGTTCCTTTAAGGTATAGAGACACCATCTGAAATGAATAACTGGTAAAATGAATTTAACTGTCATTTTTAAGAAAAATAAAGTAATTATGCCCCGAAAAGTGGAATATAATAATGTGTAGACCTGTTGAAAGAATAGACCTGTTAGATAAATAATTGCCCTGTACGCATTTTTGCCAGGGTTATTAATTACATATTGTCACTGGTTGATAGAATCACCTAAAAGTTATGGAGAAATGTGTGCAGGGACAGCTGTTGGGCCAGAGGGTAACATGCTGTGTTTCTGTGCCGGCAACTCAGGTTCAGAGATTACTGTAGCTCTGGGAGCTGGCAAGACAGCACATGGATTGGTGGAACACATCACTGCTCGGAGCCTGGGAAGGTATGGTGCAGTGTTCTGTCACATGGTGGACACATTGTGATGGGTTGGAGAGCTCTATCTCACAATTGGTTCACATGCATGTCATGGCCTGATGGCATTACACAGTGCTTCAGGAAAAGTGGGTTGACATGAAAAATGAGTTTTGCAATAACTCCTCTATTCCATTTCCAATGGGACCTGTATGAATGAGGATGCAAGTTCATGGAAATAAAAAAAAATTATATATATATATATATATATATATATACACACACACACATATATATACAGTATCTCTCTCACCACACACACACACACACACACACACACACACACACACACACATATATTTGTATGTATGTTACAGATTGCAATGTTCCAAAGTTAGTTACAGGTGATGACAATTACAAAAAAGTCAATGGTAGCAGTGCTACACTCAGAAGAAGGTGAATTACCTAAGAAGTCAATGGTAGCAGTGCAGGAAAAAAGGTAATACTTAAATACAGCAGTGAATAGCTTAGGCTAGCTAGGACCTAGCATTTGAGATTGGATTCAGATTCCTTGATAAAGGAGTTGAACAAGACTTGCCTCCTCACACCCCTTACAAGAGATATACAAGTAGGTTGCATTTGTCACAAGATGGCAAAGTGATCTGGTATCAGCCTGAGGACTCAAATTACAAGCTGTGGATAGTCCTTGAATCTTTGAGATCTGAATTCATTCACCAGGTTCATGACATCCCAGCTGGTGGACACCAGGAAGTGGAGAATATACTCCAAAGACTCAAATCTGTTGGTTGGTGGCCAGGCATCACTAAGGTTATGAAACATTACATAGAGAATTGCCTGATTTGTGCTCAGATAATCCAGCCCCAACCTAACAAAATGCCAAACTACTTCCTCAGAGACATTCTGGCCCTTGGCATGTGATTCAGATTGACTTCATTAGACCCTTGACCAATACCAGCAGAAACAACAAATATGCACTTGTAGTTACTGACCTAGTCTCCAAATGGATCAAAGTTCTCCTCACTCAGAAATGCACAGCAAAAGCAACTGAAAAAGTCCTGGTAGAACAGATATTCTCCAGGTGGGGTCTACCCCTCAAGGTAGGCTCTGGCAAAGGAACCAGTTTTACAGGTGAGTTGATGCAAGAAACACTTGAACTTCTACATAGAAACATGGAACATAGAAACATAGAAACATAGAATTTGACGGCAGATAAGGACCGCTTGGCCCACCCAGTATGCCCACCTTCCTACCTAACAGATAAGCTGCAGATCCTAGTTAACTAACAGCTTACTTCCTCCTACCCCCTACTAGGACCGCCTTATGCCTGTCCCATGCATTCTTGAAGTCCCTCACTGTTCTTGACTCCACGACCTCCTCAGGAAGGCTGGTCCATGCATCCACAACCCTCTCAGTGAAAAAATACTTCCTCACATTACCTCTGAGCTGTACCCCCTCAGTCTTCAAATTGTGCCCCCTTGTTCTTGCACATCTCTTTTTCTGGAAGATTCTACCCTCTTGGACTCTGTTAATTCCATTGAGGTACTTGAAAGTTTCTATCATGTCCCCTCTCTCCCTTCTTCCCTCAAGGGTATACATATTAAGCTCCTTTAGTCTTTCTTCGTATGTTTTCTGGTGCAGACCCTGCACCATTTTGGTTGCCATCCTCTGGACAGCCTCCACTCTGTCTATGTCTTTGCAGAGATGGGGTCTCCAGAACTGCACACAGTACTCCAGATGGGGTCTCACCAACTGTCTGTACAGAGGGATAACAACTTCCTGTTTTCTACTATTGATGCCTCTTCCTCTGCATCCCAGTATCCCCAAGATTCCTTACTGCCTTCTCATTGCTTACCCACCTTTGAGGTCATCTGATATAATTATCCCCAGGTCCCTTTCTATTTTTACTGTTGTCAGTATCTCACCCCCCATTGTGTACGCTTCCCCTGGGTTTTTGTTTCCCATGTGCATTACCTTGCACTTCTTTGCATTGAATCTGAGCTGCTGTACATTTGACCATTCCTCCAACCTTGTCAAGTCCCTTCTCATCCTTTCCACTCCATCCTGTGTATCAACCCTGTTGCAGATCTTTGTGTCATTTGCAAAGAGACATACTTTTCCTTCCAGTTCCTCTGCAATGTCTCTTATAAAGACATTAAAAAGGACCGGTCCCAGTACTGAACCCTGCGGTACCCTGCTAGTAACCCTCCTTTCTTCACTGTGTACTCCATTTACTACTACCCTTTGCATCCTGTTGTCTAGTCACTTTTTTATCCAGGCTACCACCTTGGGACCCACTCCAAGGCTGGCTATCTTGTGTATTAATCTTTGTGTGGGACTGTATCAAATGCCTTGCTAAAATCTAGGTAGGCCATGTCCACAGCCTCCCTGGTCTACTACTTTGGTCACTCAGTCAAAGAAATCTATTAGATTTGTCTGACATGACCTTCCATCATGAATCCATGCTGCCTTGGGTCCTGTGCCCCACTGGCCTCTAGGTACTCAACAATTCTTTCCTTCAGAAGTGATTCCATCATTTTCCTACCACTGAGGTAAAACTAACTGGTCTGTAGTTTCCTGCCTCTGTCCTGCTCCCACTTTTGTGAAGAGGAACACATCTGCCCTCCTCCAGTCCTCGGGTACCACCCCATCCTCCCATGATTTGTTAAAGAGAGTAGTCAGCAGTGTCACTAGTTCTACCCTTAGTTCTTTTAGAATTCTTGGGTGAATCCCATCAGGCCCCATTGCTTTGTCCACCTTCAATTTTATTAGTTCTTTCAGAACCTTTTCTTCTCTAAATGGACTGGTATTGACCCCGTCTTCAGAGTGTTTCTCTTGTTTGGTTTAGGTAACTCCCCCTCCTCTTCCTTTGTGAATACTGAGCAGAAATATTCGTTCAGTATCCCTGCTTTTTCACTGTCACCCTCTAACCACATTCCTCCCTTTATTAAGCTTCAGTATTCATCCTTTGGTTTTCTTCACTCCTAATGTACCCTATAAAGGTCTTATCCCCCTTCTTAACAGAATTGGCTATCCTTTCCTCGGTTTGGGTCTTTGCTATTCTGACTGCCTTCCAGCCTCTTTCTGCTTTAACTGATAAAGTTCTCTGTCCTGCTCCTTCTGTGTTTCCTTATATTTCCTGAATGCTGTCCTTTTCTCCTTAACCTTCCCTGCCACCTCTTTTGAGAACCATAGTGTTTTTTTCCTTCGTTGTGTTTTATTGATTTGCTTTACACAACGGCTTGTTGCCTCTGTGATGGCTGTTTTGATCCTCCCCATTGTTCCTCCACCCTCCTTCTTGCCTGTTTGCTAGTGCTTTTATGAGGCACTCTCTCATTTCCCAAAGTCAGCCCTCCTAAAGTCCAGTACTCTTGCTTTTGTGGCTTGATTGTATGGCTGTGTTTATCGTGAACCACACTGTTTGGTGGTCGCTTGTTTCCAGATGGCTACCACTTCTAAATCTGAATTCTTTCTCCATCCCCGTTTGAGAGTACCAGGTCTAAGACTGCTCCCTCCAGAGTGGGTTCCAATACTAGCTGTAGGGGTACACCACAAGTTTCACATACCCTACCACCCTCAATCATCAGGTCAGGTAGAAAGAATCAACAGATGGATTAAGCAAATGCTTTCCAAATTTATCGAGGACAATCCCAAGGATTGGGAATCCTTTTACCTTTACTCCTTATGGCAATTAGGGGTACTTCTTCAGCCATGACCCAGTTGACAACCTTTGAGGTGATGACTGGTAGAACTATGAGACTACCTGAACACCTGTTGTTTGATCTGAACACCCTCACTGCAGACAGATTGTCTGTAGACAAATATGTTGCAAAACTCAGAGATGACATTGTTAAAACCCATGTGTATTTTGCACATCGCACGGGCAAGGCCCAGCAACAGTCCAAAATCCAATTTGTCAAATACACACAAGAAGTGGACTGGCAAGTAGGAGATCAGGTAATGGTTCTCAGATTTGCCTATCCTACACCCCTTCTCCAATAAGTGGGAAGGACCCTACCCCATTGTCAATAAGCTTAGTCCCACAGTCTATCAAGTTAGACTCCTCCAGCAGAAGAAACTTACTAAGAAATGGTTGCATGCAAACCAGTTAAAACTGTATAAAGGAGTATAATTATTTTTCCTAACCCCATTGGGCGGAATTGTGCTGACTGACTGTTTCTTTTTCTGTGCAGGTATTCCTGCAAGATTAGCAACAAAATCTTCAGCTTCACACACACACAAGTGTGCCACAGTAAGTCCAGTAAGATGAGTGAAAAGCCAGGCACTACAAGTAATCTTAAAAAAATATTTTAATTATTTAATCATGTCAAGAGCAACCGTCCTGCAGTACAGAAGCAAAACCTCATTCCACATTTTGATCATCCTTCTACTACCATCCCTGAAGGAGTTAGCATAAACATCCCAAACAAACTTACTACCTTCCAGGAAGGCAAGGACGCCTACCTCACTGCCTCAGTTGTGGCCCCTGACAAAACTTCCCTACAAATTGAATGGCAAACAGACTTCAATGGACAGACTTTCCCTGTTGCCCGCCTATCTGAAGGTACTTTCCATGGTTGGCCCAACACCAAAATTGCCCCAAATGGCACTCTGTCTATTTGCCAAGCTAATCATAGACATTCTGGTTTATATAATCTCACAGCTTTGATTGACCCTGCCTTTTGTGAGAGGTTCCCACAAGACTCAGCAAAAGGTTTTTGTACCCACAATTACATGGCTACAGCCACCATGTTTTTGTTTGTATTACCCCCTACTGAAGCTGAAGTTACTGAATGTCCACCACAGGAACCTGGTCAACCTAGTGGTCTCACTGCAATTTCCATTCCAGGTACACTGATTAATGTGCAATTCATGCACATCCCTGTTATTTTTAATCTCACACATTGGAATATGGCAGAATTTGGAATGTGCTCTAATATGATCACTTCTAAGTTTTTCAGTGTTATGTTGCTAGACAGTCTTTCAGCCTATCAGACACATACCCAAGACCCAGTAGCTGGTGCACATACTATTGAACATTTAGGTTTATTTAGGTTAAAGAAAAGGACTTAGAAATAATTATTAATGATGATTTATCAATGAAAGATCACTGTAAGTATAGTGTAATTATAGCAAAAAGTATACTAAATAAAATAAAAAGGAAATTTTCTAACAAAAGTGAGTCAGTTATAGTACCTCTATATCGGTCCTATGTAAGGACAATTCTAGATTTTGAATTCACCTATATGGAACGCCTATTTAAAGAAAGATATAAACCTCCTTGAATCAGTTCAGAGAAGGGCCACAAAATAGTTCCAACATTAAAGAATAGAACCTATGAGGAAAGACTACACAAAACAGGTTTAGTTACCTTAAAAGAAAAGAGGAAGACAGGTGACGTTACTCATGTACAGAATATTGTAAGACGATGCACTAACTGGATCCTGTAACTTAAAATTCTTAGACAGGAAAAAAGACCTGAGAAGTCATAATAAACAGTTACATTACAGTAAACCCAACACAGAAAAAATGAATAATTGATTTATTATAAAAGCAGAGAAAACATGGAATAGCTTACTGCAGGAAATTGACGTGGTTTCAAAAACTTTTACTATTTTCAAAACTAGATTAGACAATTATCTAGGGTGGTATAAATCATAAGCCCACTTGGCAGTGGGAGACACTTGATGGGCTGTAGCCTTTTGTGTCTGATAATACCAAGATACCCAACTCTTCAAGTAAGAAAAATCCCTCATCACGTAAGAAACATGATAATGCAGATGTTACTGGTGCAACTGGCACCATATCTGGACTTTTCGGATCTGGTATGTCCATCTGGAACAGAACAGACATTACTGCCATAAAAATTCAGACAGCTAAATTCCAGGAGGGCATGAAAAATGATATTTTACCCCCATTGGTACATGGTGTAGATGGACTTAGTTAGGAGGAGCATTATACTGTCTACAACATGCATGACATAGCTAAAGGTTTTAATGATACTAAAAACAAAATGAATGAACTTGTTTTTCAAAATAATAAGGAGGTAGACAAGCAATATATTTCCAGGGAACTCCTATGCACTTCTTATGACTCTTATGTCATAACCACTGTCAATAATGTCTTCCGTGATCTGGAATCTGGACATATTCCAGATATTATTCATGACAGAAGACTTGCTAAATGGTTTTGTCCATATTGTAAGTCCACTGCTTGCATTACAATGTGTATGTCAAGATCTGGTTCTATTCCATTATCTACTGCTACAAACTTAGGGCATGTCACATGCCATCCTAACAGAGGTCCATGTTACACAGCTAAATGTTGCACTGTCTGGGACACCATGTTTGTTACCTTTACTGTGTCACTACCCTGCTTTGATCAACAAACTGCATTGTTTGATAAACTTGCCTCCATTCACTTCATTGGGCACATTGACAAGGATATCTACAGAGAACGCATCAATCTGCCACCTCTTCTGGTCTACCAACCTACCTTTGAAGCATGGGTTTTGCCTCATGTAAACTATTGTGTGAGAAAGGGCTATCGCTACTTGTGTCGCTGTGATGTATTCAACATCATCAAACTGGTATGTGGGTATTCACCAGAAAGCATAGACTGGTCTTTCAGTCTGGACTCAGACATTAACGCAATTGACACCAATAACCCTGAAACATCATCAACAGATGGCTGTTTCTATAATACTTATATGGAAGAGGTTCATTGGCTAGCTATAAGACTTACAAATTAACCATTCACCTGCCCAGTTCAACTGCAAAAATGGAGGGTACCAACTGTTAAAATGTCATATAATTCTGATGGACAGTATTGGATTGTGACTAACCATAAATCTTTTTCCTATGGTGATGAAGATTGTGACATCCAATATCCCAATTTTTGTTTTACTCACCATCAAGCTACTGTTATAAGCCATACAGTGATTACTCTTGTTCCCATTGAGGAACCAGATGTTATTGACAGTGATCCTGAATATTTCCTTGCTCTATCTCAAAATTTACCAATCTTTAATGTCCATATTGACCCCTTGACATTAACCTTGAAGTCATTTTTAGATAGAAAGGATACCCATCTCATCCACATCAGTAACAATATCTCCAAAGCTGGAGATGCCCTTAATACATTTATACATTATGGTGAATTAAGTGCTGCACTTTCCAATACTTGGTTAAAAATTACATTTAAAGGTTTTGTTATTATTTAAGCATTTTTAATTGTCTTTTTGATACTAACACTTTGCTGTTTAAGGTGTACATTCAAACAACACTGTGAACAACCCAAGTTCCTTTACAAGGCTTGTGCGTCGGGTCTGTAAACGATGGAGTTTGTTCCCACTACTTTCCCACAGTGTTGTTGCCTTTGTGGTAAGGCAATGGGGGGAAGGTGTCATGTGAGGTCCCCACACTCTAATTGGTATCTCACTGTACACCTTAGGCAAACTATATATATATATATATATATATATATATATATATATATATATATGCTATAGTATGACTACTAACATATAGGGCATGGGCACTTATCATACAAGTGTAAGTAGCCAGGATAACATTATGATTTGTATTCTATTCTACTATGCTTTGCTTGGAAACAGCATGTAGTAGACTAAAATACCTGTGTCTTTGTATCTTCTGAGATGCTTATTATTCAGACAACACTGCCATCTTTTGGATGTATGTCTAACTACATTACATCCTGTATTTTCTATGCATCCTTTGTTTTACGATTTAGCTGACTTTGCATTTTTGTATAAGGATATGTAACACTGTGGAGCCACCTATCCTTTAGCCAATAGGGCTTATTTTATGAATCTAGTCCTGCTTCTAACTAATGGTTACTACGACAACTGTCAGTAGTATATAACTTACTATATTACGTATTCCCCACGGAGACCATCTTCACTCCTTGGGGTATTGGGGAGCAATCGGCTCAGCTCCCAGTGTCTTATGGTAAGAACTGCTGAGGGCAACTGTGATTCCTTTTGTGTAATAAACAAGATTTATTACCAATATGCAACTTGTTCGTGTCTCTTTTGCATGTCTATGACTGCCAAGAACCTAATCAGGGCTTACCACCTTAACAAGGGGATCCTGATATGCTTTTCATATTAATTGCTATTCAAAACAAGTGGAAAGTGATCACTTTTACTCCTTGTCAAAATCAGAAACTCTGACCATTGTTCAGGAGGACCATTCCATAGAACTAAATTCAATATTGATGCTGCTTGATGTGAAATGAAGGTTGGATTTCAATCTATATCATGCTTTATTTTCCCATTTAAGGGGTAAAAATTGTTACTTTTTATTATTTCAATCAATTTTTGGCCTTTAGTATTGATCTTATTATCCATAGACCTCCAGGAAAATTACTAGCATCTGGGAACATTCAATTGAGTGTAGTTATAATCAATTTGTTTCATCTGTGCATCAATGATATCATACTGGAGACTCTCCCGCAGTTCATCTCTATAAAATTTTGAGCTACTTGGGGGAAATATAGATCTTAAATATAAATAAAGTTTTCTAATTGATATTTACCTGAAAAGCCAATAAGTGGTCAGGACTGCTGATACCTTTAATAGCATCTAAGGCCCCTACTTTAAAATAAACCATCAAACCTCCTGCCCATCTACCAGCTTTTGCCTTTTTTCCCCTGGTTTTTGAAGCAGTTGATAACCATTAAGTTCAAATATTTGGTGATGATTGTGCCAGGTTTCTTGTAAATCAAATTCTCTAATTAGGGCAACCCAATCCTTATCCACAACCTTTGTCCTTACACCCAAAATATTCTATGATATAATAAATCCCTTTGTTATGCGTTGGTTTTCTAGAGCATTGTTGTATTCTTGGTTTGAGGTAATGTCAGATAGAGGAGATTCAATTTCTTCTACGCCTCTTAGTCAGTTGTCATACTCAGCAAATATATAGAATCTATTTTTTTGTTGAAATGTGAAAAACCTTATTATTTACATTTAGTGCTTCATTACTCAATGCCAAGGCCCCTGAACCATTCTCAGTCTTAGTGCATCCTTGGTAGTTCCATAAAGACTCATCAACAAAATAAAGACCCATACTATCAAGAAAATATGCTTTCTCTATAACTCTGTTTGCAGTTTCACTGTTTTTAAAAACTACGTTAACCTGTCCTTCAGCAAAGAGGCCTTCTCACCTGTAGGCTCAAAGAACCTCATTTTTACCTAAGTGGATCTGGAAAACATAGCTTAAGAAATTACACAAGGCGTGGGTTAGTTTGTAGTCATTCTGCCTCTGCATTTTCCCAAAACCATAAAGACTGAGAACAACAGGTTTGGCAACAGGTTTAACATAGCGTGTGAATCTGCAGTACTTGTCATTATTGATAAATTCTGCATTTATATTATAATGTTCCCAGCAAATTACTTTTAATCCACAGACAGTTAGCAACTCTTGGAGTAACACAATAAATGTCAACATAGTCTGCTCCCAGCACATTTGTGTTTCTAGTAACATATTGTATATCCCCTTTAGCTATTAATAAATCCAGGGTAATATAGTATAATTTCATGACCTTTCCTGTGAGAATCGGGGGGTCTCATGTTCTTCTCTTTTTAAACCAAACAAAGGATAGATTGGCATAATAATCCCCATTCACTTTGACAGAATTAGCATAACCATATCCCTTTAAGTTGGTTCTAGGTTCCTCTAAGGGGATTCTCCTGAAGTAATGACTTGTGTATGCCTTCCTCTCCCTTCCACTTATTCTCATTTACAGCACCATTCAGATTTTGTTTGCTGTCCCTCAAATCAACTGATCAGATTGATTTTTTCCTTTTCTAAATTGTTATTCCTCTTTTGCACCTCTTTCCAAGGTTAAATTTTCCCCATATTGGTCTCTATCTTTTCATTCTCATTTTCCCATTTTATTGAACTCTCCTCTTTATTAATAGCTAAAATAGGGATGTGCTCCAGGACTGTTTCATCTGTTTGACTCTCCATATCAGAACATTCTATTGAAGCTGAGATTTTCTGGGGGGTAGATTGCCTTCAGTAGCCCCAGAGAATTGTCCATTCTAGCCCTGTTAATGGGAATGTCTTCTAGGGAATCAGTATAATTCCTTATTATCACTAGCTGCTCCATTAGCATTAAGCTGGCCACATACTTATTTTTCATAACACGAATTATGTCTGCACTTCAGTATGAGGGAGAAAAAGTCAATGGGCTGTTGAAGATCATTCCTTCACTCTCTTGCCCCAAGTGATTGCACTATCTGCTTCGGATAAGGGTTGGATATCTAGGTGATCTACCTCAGAAAGCCCTTATAGCCTTTTTTCAGAACACTGTAATTGTTCTTTATTGTATTTATCAAAATCATTTATCCCAATATTGCATTATGTAATTTAGGCAGTGCCACCTTTAGATCTGCTTTTTTACTGCATCTTTATCTAATTTATTACATTTAACCTTAGTCTGAGAGTCAACAATATGCGGCCTAGCTGTGGGAAGACAAATAAAACTCTGATGAAGGGCCCTCTTAAAATCATCACAGTTTGCCAATTTACCCTTAGCACAAACATCAAGTGATCCCTCTACAGCATTAGTATCCATAATCCCATCTGTGTCAGCAGTCAATGGTGTGCTACAGTCTTTTGGAGAGACTGTGACATGAGATAGAGTGGCTAACGGGCACTAGTGTGCAATACAACAAACCATAACTTGGTTTGTAGTTAAAAAGAAGTTTATTTCATGAAAATACACACACTCATCCATTGACAAAGACAACAGTCATGTGGGTGAAATATTGATGGATGTCAGTGGGGAGAGTGTGTGCATTTACATGGAATAAAATTCATTTTAACTACAAACCAAGCTACGGTTTGTTTTATTGCATGCTAGTGCCTATTATCCAATCTCTCTCTTGTCATAGTCTCTCACATAGGTGAGTGTTCTCCAGGCATGGGCTCCCTTAGCCGCCTTACTTTTGCACTTGTACATTCTTTTGGACTCTCATGCTTTCTACCTACAGTAAACTCTCTCACCTTATTGGGTGGTAGTAAATTCTGTAACTCGGGAGTTGAAGTCCTGTTTTAAGAATTTACCATGAAATCTGTGACATTTTCTTTCATTTCGGGACCACTCTCACTAACCCCTATTAAGGAATTAGCATGCTTGTAATTTTGTGTTGGTTCTTATAGGGTATATTTTATCTTACTGTTTTTAACTTTCTTTATTTTACTTTATTTATTCGTTTTCAGAAATACCTTTGAGCCAATGGCTCATTTACAGAGGTTCCATATCATAAACACAATGCAGAGTGAAACAGAATACAATCATTTTGTGGAGAAAAACATTTGAACTACCATACTACATACAACATACATTAGAACTAATTAGAACAATATATGCAGTGAGTCACATACAAGGTTACAGTGATGCAAACTAAAGGTGAGGAGAACATAGCCAGACTTGTTTAAAAACAATTCTTTTTTCTAAGTGCAAGGCAGATAGGCATCAGGTTTGCCTTATTACATAGAGCAAAGTTCACAGAAGGGCAGGATGATGAGATGCTTAGGGAGATGTGCCAACCTGCAGAGAGTATAAGTGGAAGGGGGGAGACATGAATGAGGGAGAAATAGTAAGTGGCTGGGGTAAGCTATAGGCTAGGCATTTAGTAAAGGGGGTACAAGATATTGGTAAAGGAAAGGGTAGGCAGGATATAAGGGGCTGCCATGGGAGCCAGAGGGAGAGGGATTCATTGGGAAATATATGGGGGGGGTAGCAGGGGGACAGGTAGAGTAGTGAAAGGGAGGAGAAAGGGAAGGTAGCACTACAGAATTAAGAGGAGGCCTGGGGATAATAGAATAGTGTTTTGTGTGTAAGGATAGGAGAGGGGGATAGAGGGGACATAGGAGAATAATGGGTAGGGGAAGAGACAGGGAGAAGCTATTAACTAGGGAGATTCAAAGCTAGAACGTTATATAAGGAGACGAAGAAAGATATTAGGTCCCTCAGTCACAGCCACAGGTAGATGCAAGTAGTGCATGAAGTTTAGTTTTAAACAGTCCAAGCTTAACTTTCTTCTGTACATCTTCTCCAAGGGAGTTTAGCCAGAAAGGTGCATGATATTCAAAGGACTGCTGGCCTTGTGAAGTGCGTCAGAAAGGGACTTTTAGTGAGAGGTTTTTCACACCCCGGTACTTCTGGTGGAGATAAGTAGGCATAGCAGGTTCTGAACTCCTGGGGTGTAAGTCCAAATGTGGGTTTCTTAGCCAGAAGGCAGACTTGATATTGTATTCTAATGTCTAAGTTAAGCCAACAAGACTGTGCGTACAGTTCATATGAGTGGATCAAAAGGTTTGCGTCAAGTACAAGCCTACTGACCTTGTTAAGAGTAGTCTTATTTATTTATTTATTCATTGTAAACATTTTGCCAGAAAGGGCATACTGAACAACAAGTTGCTCATCTCACGGTGCATCCTGGGGGAAGGGGACATGGGAGAGATCATAAATATATACATCCAGCGATACAATCATATAGCAATCACATTTACAGTTTACAGCAAGTGAAATACCAATAATTATTTGTAACATAAGAAAGTGTACATTCAGCTGTGTATTACAGTAACAGAGGCAGAGGCCACTAACAACCTAATACAACAATGCTATTAAGTGCTGTGCAAGTGCAACAATGTAAGGTTAGCAGTAGTGGACTGGATGATCCCAAAAGTAATTAGCTGCAAGAACAATTGACAGAGAGGAAATTGTGCAGCATCGAGGGTTAGGGAGGAAAGAGAGGAGGAATGGCGCATCTGTTGCGGAAACGAGTTCCAAAGTTTTGGGAAGCGGTATGAGAAGGCAGTCTGGCTTACAGTGGTAGAACGGTGGGGGACAGCCAGGGACCCAGAGTTCTGGGATCTTAGTGAGTGAATGGATGCTGGGCTGGCCACTAGAGATGAAGTGAGATAAATTGGGAGTGTGAACCAAACCAAAATTATGAGACAAATTTAGTACAGTAAAGGAGACATCTGTTTTCAAGTGAGGGATGTTCCAGGGAGTAGTAGAGTTGACAGTGATGAGTAACAGGAGGGGAGTCAAGAGCAAAATGGAAGAAGGAGTTGAATAGAGTATCCAGTCTAGCTAAGGAGCACTTAGAAGTGACACTGTAGACCATGTCACAGTCAAAAATGGGTAAGATCATCTTCTGGACCAGTTTGCACCTAGCCGGGAGAGTGAGACAACTCCAGTTCTTGTATAATGTGCCAAGCTTGGGGCACAGCTTTTTTAGAATGGTGCCAATGTGGCCAGAGAAGCTGAGCTGTTGATCAAACCAAACACCCAGATATCTGAATGAGAAGGTGTCCTCAATAGTAGTCCCATCAAAGGTATGGAAGGGAGCGTTGAGAGTCTCTGACTAGTGCCAAAGGTCATGGAGACTGTCTTCTTGGCATTTAGGAAAAGCTGATGATCGTGAAACCAGTGCTGCACATTACTGAAGTCCAGCTGAAGTCTGCTTGCAACATCAGAAGGTGACTGGCTGGAGGTGTAAAGGACTGTATCATCTGTGTACATATGTGTGGAGGTGGATGTACAGACAGGTGGGAGGTCATTCAGAAATATGGAGAACAGGATAGGGCCCAACATGGACCCCTAAGGGACACCTGTGTTGATAGGGAGAGGATGGGATATGGAGTCAGAAATTCTGACTGACAGGGTGTGGCCTACAAGGTATGCTCTGAACCAGTGGATGGCTGAGCCAGCCAGACCTGCTATAGAGAGGGAGTTTAGGAGCAGGGCATGGGAAACCATGTTGAACGCCTTTGCAGGGTCGACAGAAATGGAAGATGTAATTAGACCACTGTCCATCCCTGAGAGGATTGAGTCAGTAAGCCTAATCAGAGAGGTAGATCCGAGAGTCTTGATCCGTTTGAGAGCCATGGGAGTTGTGGCACTATAAACCACTAGGCCATAATCGATGATTGTCAGCACAGAGCTAGTGACTGCAATTTTTAGAGCTTCTTTGGTTAGGCAGTGTTTGTTTCTGTAGAGCAGGCCTAATTTAGCGTTTGCTGCCTTAGCTACCAGATCAATATGTTGAGTATACGACAGTGTGTTGTCTAATGTTACTCCAAGATAATTGAAGTTATGTACCATTTCAAGTGGGGAATTAAGATTCTTACAGATTTGTAGTTGGAAGGACTTGTGTCTGTTATAGGCAGATGCAAATATCATAGTTTTTGTCTTTTTTGTAATTTAATGGTAATTTGGATTTGAGGAATCATTGTTCTGCTGCAGAGAAATCAGACTGCATTTGACTTTCTATCTCAGAAGGGTCAAAGAGGCTAGAATAAATCACCACATAGTCTATGTGCAATAAGATATTGTCTTTTACTGCCAGTGAGAGGTGGTTAAGGAACAAACTAAAGAGTAGATGCCCAAGAATGGAGCCTTGGGGTACCCCTGTTGTAACAGACCAGCTATCAGAGAGGACGTTTTGGATTTTCACTTTTTGTTTTCCCCCTGAGAGGTAGCTCCTGAACCAAGTAACCGACTCAGCAGAGAGACCAGTAAGGTTTGATTGGTTCAGAAGCAGTTCATGATTAACGGTGTCGAAGGCCTTGGTATGATCAATATCAGTCGCCCACAAGAGCCTTTGATCTAATGCATTGTGAATGTATCCAGTAAATTCAACTAGAATGATAGTGGTGCTATGCTGCTTCCAGAACCCATGCTGCTGTCAGCACTGCAGCTGGTATTTGTCTAGGTAGTCCATCAATTGATCAGCAACTATGCGCTCAAGCACTTCAGAGACGGGGGAGTATTGGAATTGGCCTAT
This sequence comes from Neoceratodus forsteri, assembly GCA_016271365.2. Lineage (NCBI taxonomy): Eukaryota > Metazoa > Chordata > Ceratodontiformes > Ceratodontidae > Neoceratodus > Neoceratodus forsteri. Next base: position 665,964,367 of record CM028129.1, read on the forward strand.
AATTTGAATGGTTGGTTCTTTCACCATTTTTGTAGACAGGTGTAACCACCGCAGCTTTCCAAAGTCGAGGAAATTTACACAAGGTTAGGGATAAATTTATAATTTTGGTAAGGGGAACAAGGATAATATCAAGTGCAAGCTCAATGTGCTTGGGGTCAAGCAAATCATTGCTGGCCTTGGACTTGCCAAGTACATTAGGGATTTACTTTTTGGCTTCAGCTGGGGTGACAACTTTCAGATAGAAGGGGGGGGTGGAGAGATAGAGTGGGACCAGGGGCTGTGCATTAGATTGTCATCATTTGGGGGTTATAGGAAGTCAGGAGGCAGGACACTGCAGAGGTTGGTGAATACCTTATTAAATGTATTGGTGATCATTTTGGGGTCCTGGGTGGGAGTACCCTCCACATTTAGGATGGAGGGTGGGGTCTTATTTGATTTACCTGACTATCCTCTGACAATAGGGAATTCGCCATATTTTTTTTGCTCCTTGAGCTCACCATTATGTATTGAGCCCTGCAGGACTGAACCTCCTATACCTGAGCTTAACAAGCTTATCAAGCAAAGACCACACTAATTCAAAACAACAACCTTTAGAAGTAGAAAGATCTTAAAACATTGATTATAATATTTGTCACTCACAAATTAAAGGAGGATTGCACAGTAACTCAGAGAACCCACCTCCAGACAGTTAAATTAAGGCTGTCAAAATTTAATAAGAATCTAAGCTGCTTATATGAGGAGTTACTCCACAATATATTCCAAGTGAATAAAGTGTTGAGTTTTAAGAAACGCTGGAGAGATTCAATAATTTTCAATAAAGAATGTTCAGCATGAACACTGCCAGGTCCAGACTTCACATGGATCTGAATTTCACTGATCCACTGGCCACTGTAATAACACAGTCCCAGATACTCAGGACTTTAGCTCTGGCACACAGTCAATATGATAACACTCTTCTTGATTCACTAACATATTCACTAAGGGAAGAAGATTTGTCTGTGTTGTCAGTTGTTTTCCTGTCGGCAAAATTTGGACCAATGGGGTTCCCAGCTGGGCATTTTCAAAAGATGACCAAGTCAAGTATATTGTCTCTAATCAATAAAATAGAACAGTATCGGTTTGGTCAGGATGCATTACAAAATATATTATGAAAATAATTAAAAAAAAAAGAATAAAATACAGGTGCAAAGAACGTCGTTAATGCTCTAGTAATAAACCAGTGTTATGCTAAAACAAAGTCTCACAAATGTACAATAACTGCTAATACTAAGAAGCCAACTGTTTAAATATATTCTAAACAATTTAACTACATTCAAACCTGTAAAGGGATTAATATGTGCCCAGCATTGGTCAATTATGCAGTTTAAATTAGCAACAGATGAATAGCGCCTAATACAGCACCTATTAGAGTAACTCTTAAACTACAAAAAACTCACTAAAGATAAAGAAGCATTTACTCCACCCTTTAGTAAAAATGTGTGCTATTGTACTTAAGCTGTGTGAGGAGCCTCCTCACATAGCACACAGCACCCAGTACACAGTATACAACACAACACAGCAGTTCGGGGAATCAAGAGGAATTAAGTCAGCTCTTGACTGCAGGTGATGGAGTCTAAAATGCAGAATGCCCAAACCTGCACCCATACCTGTGCCCTTTAGCTCAGGAGCCATGTGATTTAGTTGCCTTGAAATTAAAGATTCTCCTTAACATAAAAATATATCTGAAAAGCAAAAATAAATCTTGTTCCTATGTGTGTGTGTGTGTATATATATATATATATATATATATATATATATAGGGATATGACATGGCCTGACTGAAGATATCATATTTATCTTCACGAGGGCCAATATTCATGATATCTCACGAGTGGCGAAATCTTGATGTCATTGGCCTCGAGTGAAGATAAATATGATATCTTCAGTCAGGCCATGTCATGTTCTGTTTATACAACTTATGAGCTGGGCCCCCAACACGACCCCCAGATATGTTTTGGAGCAGTTTCCATTCCCAAGACAAGGTACCAAATCTGGGACTTAAAACAATAGTGTAGATATTTACTAGGTAGAACTAGCAGTGCCCCACCCTCCCCATGGCTGTTGTCCTGCCATAAGTGGTAAAAACATAGTCATTAAAAGTTATCTAGTTGATCCTGCAGTTTCCCTTTTGTCTCACCGAAACAGTTTCATTTGTGATGTCCTAGATATGGAATGCAGCATGACCGAGTAATATAGTAAATTGACTACATCACAGGCATTTAAAATGCTCTCAGTGAAAATTGTTACAAATCCCCTTCGTTTTATTGATGTTGCTGAGCTTTGTAAGAAAGAAGTTGCTGACAGTAGAAAGAGAGAGATCCTGCCGTTTTAGCCTTGCCTCACCAAAAGTGTTTTATTTTTGATGTGCTATATTTTCAGCCTGACCGAGCACTAGCAAGAGAGTACATTGACTACCTCAGAGACTTTTAAAATAAGATATTCGCACTGTTTTTATTGACTTTGCTGGCTTTTGTTAAAAAAAGCTACTGAGAGTAGAGAGAGAGAGAGATGACAAACATGTTGGCAGCTTCAGAGAATAAGGATTAGCAGCGAGTGTTGCTACTACGCTCACTCGCTCACTTCTCTGAAGCTGCCATATCCTCTCTTTCTAGTCAGGTCTTCTTATAATCTCCCCAAATTTATGTCCCACTAATGGAAAGCCAGAAATCTGTGCAGTACACCCCGATAGCCGTAGCTTTTATAAACGGCTACTGCAGCCACACAGAAAACAGAGACCGAATCCAGGGACTCTGAATGTCCACCCCAACCACAAAATCCTGGACTACCCCAGCCACAACCCAAGAAGAAGCACCTGTCCACTGAGAGACATTCCTAGGAGAGGGTTCGGGGAGCTCAGGAGGCAACCCTCCAGCTGATACAATAGAACGCCCGGGAAGCCAAGAAAGGGAAACCCTGGGCAGGAAGGTGAGCCGAGCTCCAGGACAGATGGCCCACAAAACAATCCACCAGCAGTTAGGCTCCATCTATCCATTGGAAAGCTCCAAGAGGCACAGAAAACACTGGAAGGAATCTGCAGAAACAATTTGAGCGATGGAGCTTCCGGGCTTTCCAAAGTTCCAGGCTGCACTACTCTGCTCCAGGCTCAGTCCCTGGATTTAGTCTCTGTTTTCTGTGTGGCTGCAGTAGCTGTTTATAAAAGCTACGGCTAGCGGGGTGTGCTGCACAGATTTCTGGCTTTCCCTTAGCGGGGCATAAATTTGGGAGATTATAAGAAGACTGTACTAGAGAGAGAGATGACATGTCAGCAGCTTCGGAGAAGTGAAAGTGAGCACAACTCATGCTTACTTTCACTTCTCTGAAGCTGCCAACATGTCATCTCTCTCTCTAGTCTTAGTAGCTTTTTTCTAACAAAGTCCAGTAAAGTGAATGAAACCAGTGCGGATATGTTATTTTAAATGTATTTGAGGTAGTCAATGTACTCTCTTGCTAGCGCTCGGTCACGCTGAAAATGTAGCGTATCAGAAATTAAACACTGTTGGTGAGACAAGGATAAAACAGCTGGATCAACCAGATAAGTGTGTTTTTTAATTACTAATTGTGTGAAACTGATAGCAAATGTAAGAGTCATGATGGTGGGGTTCAGGTGCTTGAGAGGCAGAGCTTTACAACAGCTGAGCTTTATGAGGGGCCAATAGGATTTATTGGAGATGACTACAGAACAGGATGACATATAGGAATGCTAAAGATATCATGATGACGTATAGGAACATGAAGATATCAATGTTATCTTCACTGGCTTCTTAAGATATCACTTTTTATACTGATGTTTATCCCAGCACATAAGTTGTATAAATATATATATATATATATATATATATATATATCTCAAAGTTATCTATGAGTACATTTCTTAGTGTCTGCATTTTAGGAGTGTAACTCTTATGTTCTAGCTCTGTACATGTCACAGAGACACCCCTGCTGTCTAACACTGTAAATTTAATTAAAACATAGCCTGATTTAACTTAACTTGATTTACGATTATTAAAATTGGAAAAGGACAAACTGCAGGAGACCTTACTTCCTTTCAACTTTCTGGTTTCTTTCTGCTTTCACAGCTTTTGTTTTGTGGATGTTCCGATCAATCTCTGAATGCTTCAGTATGCTCTCACTTCTCTCACTATACCCTGGAATCTTCTCGGGGCGCCATCTGTTTGTATCTGTTCAAGTCTTCATTCTGGTAACTTCTGTAGACAAATAGTCTGAATGTGGCACTAACTGCACGGCTTGCAGTCCCCACCAAAGAGCTCCTCTGTCAGTTCCACTGGTCCAGCTTCACCAGTGTCTTGCAGACATCCTCCTAATGGGAAACAGAGCACACCACAAGCAGTACCACAATCCAAGACTGGCCGCACAAGGTGAACTAGAAAGGTCAGTAATTATACACAAGGCAATAGGGGTATACCTGTTTTAACTAAAAGCAAGCCTGTATGTGACCCTGCTTCTGCTGATCCTCCTCACCAGACAGAGTGTGTAGCAGCCATCTTGGAATTGGTATGGATAATGAGTGGAACAAAAATAAGAGTCATAGAAGGACATTCATTTATATCACATTACATCTACCAATCAAGGTAAGTGGGAGTTTGATCCATTTATTGAGGTCCTCCCAAACTGATTTAAAAAGTGGAATAAAATTATTTTCATAAAGAAGCAAGAGATCATTTGTGATATTAACCCCTAAATATTTAAATGCATCTGATATTGCTGTTTGTATTTCCACTGGAAGAAACAGCTTATCTGATGTATTTAAGTAAACTGCTTCTATTTTAGCAACATTGTTTTTGAATCTTGAGGCTTGACCAAATGAATCTATTAATTTCATACAGGTGTTTAACTGAGGTTACCAGGTCTGATAAGTAAATCAAGGTATCATTCACATATAGGCAAATGTTATGTGTGAGATCCCCTAATTTTATACCTTTAATAGAGTTTGAGTCCTGAATAGCCACTGCTAAAGGCAGATATTATGAGTCCCAAGCAGATCAATTAAGTGGATTGATCTCAGGATAATTCTCGATTTACAGCGTATACAACAGTGGGGGGGGGGGTCCTTACATGCACAAAGGGAGAGGGGATGCAGGAGATAACTTGCTGCAGAGCCGGGGCGATTTCCAGCCAGTGTGATGGTAGGGGCATGAGGCCCACATCCAGACTACCAATCAACGTCTTTCAATTTATGGCTGCACTGCAAGCAATTCCTTTTCTGTGGCTCGGGGGAGATACAGTGCAGTACAACTTGTTTGGTGTGGCTCGGTATTGCATGGAGGCACACAGAGGGTCAGCTGCCTGCATACCACATGGTGAGATTGGAGTAGCCAGGTGCATAGCCTCGATTAGCTGCCTCAGGGATTAGTTTGAGCTACTCACTCCCTTTTTATTTTATGCAGTGGAAGAAGATGGCACCAAAGAGAGTCCCAGTTTCCAGTGCCAAATTGAGGGAGGAGGCATCCAAGCTGATGCAAAAATTGATGGACCTCATTGAGGCGGCATGACTTCGGGAAGAAGAGAAGGAGGCATCTAGGAAGAAGAAGGAGCTGGAGAGGTGGACGGGCCAGGGCAGAGGGGGAAATAGGCCATGCGGAGCTGCGCCGAGTCTGCTGCCAGCTCCTCAGCCTGAACCTGCACCGGCACCAGAGGGGCCAAGCCTGGGTGGGGATAAGGGAAATACGGACCTATCCAATGAAGGGAATTTGAAGGAATACTTAGAGGGGCTCCTCAGGGATATGGGGGAGAAAAGGCTGGAAAAAATGGAGAAGGCACTTCAAGTGATAAAGAAGGGAAGTGGTGAGGATACTGGGGCAGGCAAGGGCAAAAAAAGAGGGGAAGAACCATATGATGAGCCACCGGGTTTCACTCTAGGTGACCATTTCCCCACTTCCATCAAAGAAAATATTTGGAAAGGGGAGTAGGTGGGCATTTTTGGGCTGGTAGTTGAGGATACAGTGAGGAAGTATGAGCAGAAGGAGTCTGTGGGCAAATCGGAGAGGGCGGTAGCATTAGCAGTGATAGGACATAAGGAAGAGGAGGCTAAGTACAAAGAGAAGAACATAGACACATGGCAGGCAGAGTTTCTAATTTACAGTGCCCTGGTTTGGAGAAACAGCCAGAGCTGGCAATTCCTCTCCTGATGTACACAGCCATCATCTATGATGCCTACAAGGCTAAGCTTGGGTATGGGTGGTGGATCACCTTTAAGGTCAGCTTGCTGACCTACAAGGCCCTACACGAACAGGGACTGTGCTATCTGCAAGAGCTTGTTTGCCCCTACTGCCCCCCCACTCACTCTGCTCTGCCAACGAGGGATTGATAGAGATTCCCAGGGTTCACTTGAAGACCTCTGGGGCCCAAGCTTTTGAATTTGCGGCACCCACCCTGTGGAATTCTCTACCTCGTCAGATGGAGAGTTTTAAATCTGCATTAAGAGCATATTTGTTCAATCTTGCTTTTCCTGACTCTGACTAAGTTTTGTTGTTGATATTTATTAAGTATTTATGGTTTTTAGCTGTGGCTTTATGATTTATTGTGCTAGTGCTATGGTTCCTGTGAGAATAGCGGTATTTTATAAATAGTTTGCTTGCTTGCTTAAGTATGACAAGGCATTTTGGAAGCGGATGGCAGCAAAAGGGAAGTTAAGAAGGCACTCTACCCACTCAGAACTATGGGTACGGACCCTGTCGGGGCCAGCGGAGGGGGAATGGGGAGAGCCAAGTAAGAAGAGTGCCCCTACCCAGCAGCCAAGACATGCTGGGGTTACAACAGAGCATCTTGCATGTGGGCTAACTGCAAGTTCAGGCATGTGTATTCCAGGTGTTCTGGACAACACCCAGCATCCAGCTGCTGGGCAGGGGTGGATAGGAGAGGCAGCAAGGGGACAAGGGCATGAGCAATTCTTTTGGGGTGGCTGCAGGGGGAGTTTCAATGGGAGAGGAAGAGAGGCGCACAACAGGGGAGGTAACAATTCCAACTACGGTTAGAATTGAAGGCCCGACTGGGAGGGAGCAATGGGGTTTCACCCTAGCAACAACCCCTATAGTCAAGGAGATGGTTGAGGCTTGATGCAGCTTTACCCAGATAAGGGAGGGGGGCGGGCATTGCTGCATCAGGGTTTCAGGGAATGTTTCCTTTAGGTTTTGGGGGGTGCAGAAAGGAATGAAGGCAAAAAACTTGGAATCAGTGAAGGGGAAGGAGGACATAGTCAAGAAGAAAATCCAGAAAGAGGTGCAGGCAGGCAGGCAGGGTGGAGGGCCCCTTTGAGGCACCCCCCTGTACCAATTTCTGGATATCTCCACTGGGGGTAGTACCCAAGAAGCAGCCAGGTGAGTTTTGCCTTATCCACCACTTGTCATATCCTGATGGGGCCCAGTAAATTACGGGATTCCTGAGGACCTCTGGGTAGTGTCTTATATTTCCTTGGACCAAGCAGTAGTGATGATCAGGGCAGTTGGGGGGGCATGGCTGACAAAGGCAGACATTGAGTCCAACTTTTGGTTGCTGCCAGTCAGGCACGAGGATTGGGACCTGATGGGCTTTCAATTTGAGTGGGGGTGTATTTTGACAAGGCCATGCCCATGGGGTGTTCAGTGGCTTGTTCTGTGTTTGAAGTTTTCTGTTCATAGGTGCAGTGGGTTTTTGGGTGAAGGTATGGGCACAGGCGGGTAGCACATTACCTGGATGACTTTCTGCTCATTGGGGAGGGTAGAGAGGAGATGGAAGGGATGCTAGCAGACTTTAAAGAAATGTGTGGGAAAATAGGGATCCCACTAGCGGAAGGAAAGACCAAAGGACCAGTGCGTAAGCTACAGTTTCTGGAGATAGAAGTGGATGTGGTGCAGGGATGTTTCTGTCTCCCAGGAAATAAGGTGGCCTGACTTAGGGACTTAGGGATCTGTTGGAACAGGTGGAGGGGTAGAAGGAGGGTGCCACTGGTATTGGTATAACAGTTGCTGGGGTACCTTAGTTTTGCCTGCAAGGCCATAAGCCCAGGCAGACCATTTACTCGGAGGTTGGTGCAAGCCATGGGGAAGGCAAAGCTACCTGAATCATTGGGTAGATATCACCAAGGGTGTGTGGGAAGACCTGCGGCATTGGGTGGCCTTTTTTATAGGGTTACAATGGGGTCACATTTTGGCAAGAGGAATGGGCCTATAATATGGATATGGAGTTATACACAGACGCCTCGGGGGCCCTGGGGATGGCAGCATACTTTAAAGGGGAATGGATCTTGAAGGCCTGGCCGAGTACATGAGACAAGGCAGGTTTGTTAAAAGACATCACTTTCCTAGAGATAGTTCTCATTTTTGTGGTACTAAGGGTATGGGGGGACAGGATGAGGGGAAAGCACATCATGTTCTGGTGTGACAACAAGGGTGTTGTAGAAATGATCAATAGGCAAGGGGGGCTTACGGATAAGGTGGGTAGGGTAATGAGACAATTGGTGTTATTTGGGTTGCAGTTGAACTTATCCTTTAAAGCTCAGGACATTGATGGTATCCAGAATGAGACTGTTGACAGACTCTCCTGTTTGTAGTTAAACAGGTTCCGGGATTTGACCCCGCGGGTTTACCTATAGCAGTGCGACAACTACTTCGGTGACATCCCTGACAGCAACAGCTGCAATGCCAAGTGTCGGCATTGCACTGTCAGGGATGTCTCATTGTTTTCAGTGGGGAGCTGTGCCCTCTGAATCTCCCATGTGGGGGATCCACCACCCACTCCCCCGTCTCTAAATATACAACTGCGAGTTGGAGTTGTGTCGGGGAGGGGGCACAACCCCAGGAGCTGCACCGCCAGTGTCTGCAGGGACCAGCACAGCGACCTGATAATTTCAGGTGAAATCTGTTGCTGTGCTGGTCTTCGAGGTGGGGGTGTCACTATCCTGTCGGTACACTAGCCCTGTGAGCAGCAGTAGACAGGACCAAGGTTCCAGACCTGACGTGGGAGATTGGTTTGAGAGAGCCAGATGGTTGTACCAGAATTCCTGGTCTGCCAACATACTAAAGGCATATGAGGGGGTGTGGGGGGCCTTCCAGGAGTCCCGGGTACATGAGGGGTTTGAGGTAGGTGTGCCAGCCACAGCGGAGCAGGTAAAGCAATACATGGTCAGGAGATGGGAGATGGGGATGGGCCACACCACCAGGGGGGTCCAGCTCCCAGGGATTGGATGGGCATGCAGTAACAGGGCATGGCCTGACCCGGCTAAAGGGAGGGCCATTAGACAGATGATCTTGGGTTGGCAGAAAGGCCAAGGGGTGAGGATGGACAAATGGTGACCCATCACAGGAAAGCTGTTGTTGTGGCTTCTAGGAGCAATGCAGCAGGTCTGCACATTGGCTAAAGAAGCTTGCTTATTCTGGGCCATCTTCACACTCATGGTGAAGGGGGTGCTCCAGATAAGTGAGGTAGTGGTGCAGTGGAAAACTGACCTTTGGGGTGGGCTGCAGGACAGTGAGGTCAGTTTTGGTCATGGCATGATAGTGATCTGGCTGCCTAGATCTAAAACCGACCAACTCAGCAAGAAGGAAGAGGAAGTAGTGCTATTGCAGCAGGCATCCATGGAGGTTTGCGCAGTTACAGAGATGGGGGAATACAGGAGAACTCGAGGGGCCGGGGAAGGAACCAGGTTCCAGCATGACGATGGGAGTTCAGTGACAGGATTCCAGGTGTGCGGGGTTCTCAAAAAAGCTTTAAAGTTTATTGAAGAGAACCCGGACCAATTCACCTCCCATTCTTTCCGGACAGGGGCGGCATCAGAAGCCGCAGCAAAGGGAGGGTCAGAAGAAGACGTGAAGAGGGTGGGGCAGTGGAGATCCAGCTCCAAAAGAAGTATGTCAAGAAGTGATGTACTTTTAACTGGCAGGATGGGCACAGAGACACATTTGGATTGTGGGGTATTCTTTTATTTATTGGGCTGAAAGGTTCACAGCAGCAAGACATGGTGGGACACAGCTGAGGATGGATTTGGAATGCATGAAGCTGCATTGGAAGGGGATCCACGGCATAAGATGAGCCCAACTGATGCCACTATTGGAAGAGCTGAGGGTGCAATGGAGCAGGCCGGACATGTTTATAATTCATTTTGGAAGTAATGATTTAGGGGAACCCGCATGGGGGGCTTTCGTGCAGGACATGAGGGCGGATTTAGAGAGAGTGAAGGGGTGGTGGCCAGGGGTGGTTATTGGCTGGTCTGAAATCACTTCCAGGAGGGTGTGGCAGCATGCCAGGGATGTCAGATCCATAGAGAAGGGGGAGAAAGCAGCTCAATAGAAAGGTAGCAAGACTGGTTATAGAGATGGGAGGGGTTACATATACAACACAGGGATATTGCTTTTGATGTGGCTGAGGTTTATAGGTCAGACGGGGTCCACCTCTCAGAGTTCGGGATGTGCTTCTTCCTAAGGCCATTGATAGACCTGGTGGGTAGATGGGAGAGGGGAAGCCCAAGGTGGTATCCCACAAGTGGGGAGCCCCATCTTCCATCGCTGGGCTGGAGATGGGTCAGTGGAAGGGCAGGGGGGAGCAAGAGATGGAATAAGGGGGGAGCAGACAGGAGGGGAGGGGGCAGGGCAACACAGTCTGGGGTCAAAGGCACCTTGATGTGGACATAAAGGGGGGAGGGACAAAAGAGATAGTGCTAGGGCTCGGATCTGAGTGTCCGAATCTAGGAGGGGGGAGGTCCTGGTAAATTGGTACCTGGTACTGGTGATGGTGTGGGGGGTCAGATCTAGCATCTGGACTCCGAAGACAAGGATCGGGAAAAAGAGGATCAAGACAGAAGATCAAGGAGAAAAGATTAAAATAAATGGACTGGAATATGAAATGTGATGTTGTGGTGTTATGAGATCATTTGAGTATGTAAATAGTAATGGTGTTCAATAAAATGTTACCAGCTAGCATCCAAGCTAGAAGCGTGCCGAGTTTTCATTTCCAGAGGGGATCAGATGACAAGTACATATGAAATTAGTCCTGTTTGGACTACTGTTTTCCTCAGCAGTCTCTTTTTGTTTGCTATGCAAGGTCTTCCTGGGTATTTTCTCAATGGAAGCTCTTGCTTCCTTTATGGTATTTATTCCATATCCTCTATCCAGGAACATCCTCTCCAGGTCAGCAGATTCATTGTTGTAGGTACTCTCTTCGTACAGTTTCTCTTCACACAGCAGAACTGGCTTTTGGGGATGTTGTTCACAGTGTGGAGTGGGTGGCAGCTGCTGGCAAGTAAAACTGTGTTGCGTTCAGTCGGTTTTCTATACAGGCTGGTTATTAACTCACAATTTTCAAGTTTTTTTTTTTTATATAAATCAAGGAAGGATGCTTCAGTTGTACTGGCAGTACGTGCAAAGTTCAAGTTGTGATTACTCTTATGGAGATATTTCACAAATTGTTCCAGCTCTGCCATGCTCTCACGCCACACCAGGAACACATCACCAGTAAACCTTTTCCAAATGCTTACTTTTGATCAGTATGGGTTAACTTGCTTAACCCAGATGTATGCCTCCTCCCAATGCCCAATGTGCAAATTGACATAACTTGGGGCAAAAGTTGCCCCCATCACCGTGCCCTTTTCTCAAAGGCAGTGTTTAACTATAAAGCAAAAATAGTTTCCCTCAAGTACCATTTTTGACATTTCCACTAGTAGATCTATTTCAGGCCTTGCACCATCCCTTCTTTTGTTCAGAAAATACCTTATAGCCTTTAGACCTCCTTTGTGGGGGATGTTAGTGTAAAGAGAGACTCCACATCAAGCGTGACCAAGATGGAGTCTATCTGCACCCTTAAATCACTCACCATTTTAACAACCTCCCCTGAATCGAACATATAGGGTGATAAGCTGGAAACCAGTGGTTTCAGGGTGTCATCCACAAAAATGGATAGGGGTTCTGTTACAGTACTTACTCCTGACACCATGGGCCTGCCTGGGGGGAGAACCAAAGATTTATGCACCTTTGGTAGGACATACAACTGTGCTTATTGTGGTGCTTTGGTAGTGAGGAAGTCTTTTTCTTTATCAGATATGAGATGAGTACCACTAGCCCACTTCAAAAAGTTTTCTATTTCTATTTGAAGGTGGGGTGTGGTGTCAGAATCTACAGTTTTGTAAAAACCCCTATTGTCCAGCTGCATCAGGACTTCGGAAATATAATCTTCAGTGTTCACGACCACCACACTCCTGCCTTTGTCTGCTAGATTAATAGTAACTTGACTATTTTCTTTCAGGCTTTTGATTTTTAGTCTCTTCTCCCTAGGTATAATACAAACATGAGGTGTATATTCCTCTTGCCTTAACTTCTCCAGTTAATTTTCACACAGTTTCTTAAATGTGCTAACTACAGAGGCTTGGAGTGGGCAGAAGTTACTTGTTTTTTTCCTATGTATTGTGGTTTTATGTGCTGCCACCTTACTATCCTTATTTAGGGCTTCCATTACTTCCTCCTAATTTGTTGTAAATATGGTTATTTCTGCTCTTGTATTTTTCTTTCGCTGCATATGTTGTGATGCTCTGTAACCTGGACGACTGTGAAAACACGCATGTTTGCTCTTGTATTTTTCTTTTGCTGTATATGTTGTGATACTCTGTAACCTGGATGACAGTGAAAAAGGGCATGTTTGCTTACATTCTTTCCAGTATAAAATAAACTTGATTGATTGATTGACTTTGTTGGAATGACATCCCACATACCATTGATGTTAACATGTCATCCTGGCTAACAGTTTCTTCTATAAGCCTAATTCTATCAGTATCAGTGTTTATAATACAGCAAGAAAAGAAACACCTTATGCTCACAACTCTACACAGTCTATACACATCTATTGTAGTTTGAAAAAAATCAGTATATACAGTGGGGACAAATGATAGAAACAAAGAAACATAGACTTTGACGGCAGATGAGGACTGCTTGGCCCACGCAGTCTGCCCATTTCCCTACCTATTGGATAACCTGCAGATCCTAATTAACCAGCAGTCTACTTCTTCCTACCCCACACAAGAATTGCTTTATGTCTGTCCCATGCATTCTTGAATTCCCCCACTGTTTTTGACCCCACAACCTCCTCAGGAAGGCTGTTCCATGCATCCACTGCCCTCTGTGTGAAAAAATACTTCCTTACATTGCCCTTGAGCTGTCCCCCCCTCTGTCTTCAAATTGTGCCCCCTTGTTCTTACACATCTCTTTTTCTGAAAGATGCTACCCTCCTGGACTTTGTTGATTCCCTTCAGGTACTTGAACATTTCTATCATGTCCCCCCATCCCTCCTTTCATCAAGGGTATACATATTAAGCTCCTTTAGTCTTTCTTTGTTTGGCTTCTGTTGCAGACCCTGCACCATTTTAGTTGCACTCTTCTGGACTGCCTCCATCCTGTCTATGCCCTTGCTGAGATGGGGTCTCCAGAACTGAATGCTGTATTCCAGATGGGGTCTCACCAACTGTCTGTGCAGAGGGATAACAACTTCCTGTTTTCTACTGGTGATGCCTCTCCCTATACATTCCAATATCCCCTCAGCCCTCCTTACTGTCTTCTCACATTGCTTGCCTACCTTTAAGTCATCTGATATGACTACCCCCAGGTTCCTTTCCATTTTTGTTGTTGTTAGTACCTCTCCCCACATTGTGTACTCTTCCCCTTGGTTTTTATTTCCCAGGTGCATTACTTTGCAATTCCTTACATTGAATCTAAGCTGCCATACTTTTGACCATTCATCCAACCTTGCCAAGTCCCTTCTCATCCTTTCCACCCCCTTTTGTATCAACCCTGTTGTAGATCTTTGGGTCATCTGCAAAGAGGCATACTTTCCCTTCCAGTCCCTCTGCAATGTCACCTATAAAAACATTAAAGAGGATCAGTCCCAGTACTGAACCCTGTGGGGTCTCACTAGTAACCTCCCATTCTTCAGAGTGGACTCCATTTACTATTACCCTCTGTGTCCTGTTGTCCAGTCAATGTTTTACCCAGGCTACAACCCTGGGACCCACTCCAAGGCTGGCTAGCTTGTTTATTAATCTTTTGTGTGGGACTGTGTCAAATGCTTTGCTAAAGTCTAAGTAGGCCATGTCCATAGCCCCTCCCTGGTCTACTACTTTGGTCACCCAGTCAAAGCAATCAATTATATTCATCTGACATGACCTTTCCACTGTGAATCCATGCTGTCTTGGGTCCTGTGCTCCACTGGCCTCTAGGTACTCAACAATTCTTTCCTTCAGAAGTGATTCCATCATTTTCCCTACCACTGATGTCAAACTAACAGGTCTGCAGTTTCCTGTCTCTGTCTTGCTCCCACTTTTGTGAAGGGGAATCACATCCACCCTCCTCCAGTCCTCAGGTACCACACCATCCTCCCATGATTTGTTAAAAAGGGTAGTCAGTGGTGTCACTAGTTCTCCCCTTATTTCTTTTAGAATTCTGGGGTGAATCCCATCAGGCCCCATTGCTTTGTACACCTTCAGTTTTAAGAGTCGTTTCAGGACCCTTTCTTCTGTGAATGAACTACTATCAGCCCCCCTATCCAAAGTGCTTCTATTCGTTGGTTTAGGTATCTCCCACTCCTCTTCTTTTGTGAATACTGAGCCAAAGTATTCATTCAGTATCCCTGCTTTTTCACTGTCAATCTCTGCCCACCTCTCTTCCCTTTATTAAGCCTCACTATCCCTCCCTTGGTCTTTCTTTGCTCCCTATGTACCTATAAACGGTTTTATCCCACTTCTTAACTGAGTTGGCTACCTTTTTCTCAGTTTGGGCCTTTGCTGTTCTGACTGTCTTCCCTGTTTCCTTCTGCTTCAACTGGTAACAGTTCTCTGTCCTGCTCCTTCTATGTTTCCTTATACTTCCTGAATGCTACCTTTTTCTCCCTAACCTTCCCCAACACCTCTTTTGAGAACCAGGTTTTTTTTTTCCTCATTTTGTTTTGCTGATTTGCTTCACACAAAGGCTTATTGCCTCTGTGATGACTGTTTTGATTTTTCCCCACTGTTCCTCCACCCCTCCTTCTTGCCCATTTGCTAGTACTTTTCTGAGGCATGCTCCCATTTTCCTAAAGTCCAGCCTTCTAAAGTCCAGTACTCTTGCTTTTGTATGGTTGGACTCTATGGCTGTGTTTATCGTGAACCACACTGTTTGGTTGCCACTTGTTCCTAGATGGCTACCCACTTCTAAATCTGAGATCCTCTCTCCACTCCCATTTGAGAGTACCAGGTCTAAGATTGCTCTCTCCCAAGTGGATTCCAACACTAGCTGCCTGAGGCATGCCCCCTGTAGGGCATTGAGAATGACCCCGCTTTTGGATGTGGCTGCAGCAAAGGTGCTCCAGTTAACAGCTAGCATATTCAGATCCCCCTTTAACAATATCTCCCCTTTTTTCTGCCACTCTAAGAATGCCTTCCATCATTTCCTTGCCCATTGCCTCCCTCTGAGACGGGGGTCTGTATACAATCCCTGTGTAGATTGTGGTGCCATTTCCTGTCTCCAGGGTGACCCACAGTGCCTCCTCTACTCCCTGTTTACCCTTTAGTTCCATTGCTTTGATCCCTTCCCTTACATAGGGAGTTACTCCTCCTCCTCCTCTTTTACCCTCCCTTTCCCTCTTGTAGATTGTGCACCCTGGTATGCTGACATCCCAGTCATGGTTCTATGTGTACCCTGTTTCTGTGACTGCCACAATATCCAGGGATCCCTCTTCCATCAAGACCTCTATTTCAGGGATCTTGTTACCAAGACTACGGGCATTGGTACTCATCACTCCCCATGTTTTGAAATCCTTATTCCAAAGCTTTAAGGGGGCATTAAAAAAATGTATTTTTAGCCTTGCATATGATGATTTTTAATGTTGCTGCCTTGGATTAGTTTTAACATTTTTTTAATTATTTATTGATTTTTATTATGTTATGTACAGGCACCTTGGTTTTGGAAAGGTGCCTTTTACAAATAAAGTTTGATTTGATTTGATTTTAACTCCGTCTCTGTCCTTACTGCCTTTGCCTTTTTCTCCATTTACCCCAGTCCTGCTCCCTATTGACTTCTCTACCTTGGTGTTTACCTCACTAACTACTCTGTTTGGTGGGGAAGGCTGGGATTTCCCTGTTTCTTTTCAGTGCCTCCCCCCTTGGCTAGTTTAAATGCTTGCCAATGAAGCATTTAAACCTATCACCTAGGATCCTGGTTCCCCTCCCAGACAGATGCAGACCATCATGCCAGTATAGGCCTGTATCCCTCCAGGTGGACCCCCAGTCCCCAGTGAAGCCAAAACCCTGAGCCCTGCACCAGTTTTTAAACCATTCATTGAATCCCATGGTGTGGAGTACCCTATCATCACCCTTGCCATGAAAACCCCTTATTTAAAACCTTTGTTTCAGTTTCAGTCAAATCGTAACTAGAAAGGTTGATTACATTGTTCCCACTTACTTGAGTCTTCAGTGCTGTTGATATCTCCATTTGTATGTCCTGCCTTGGAGTCCTCAGTGGTTTCCTCTTGCCCCTTCTTGTTCTCTTCTTTGTTGCCGATACTTGATCTTCTGCTTCCCTTTCCCCAATGGATTGTCCTCTGCCCAATCTTCTAAAATCTATATGACTGCTCAGAGTCGCTTGTGTTGCTGGTTGCACTGATATCTGAGGCAGTACTTGCTCCTGATGCAGCTGCTGCTTCACTTCTCTCACTCTGCTTGTTTTGGTTTGCTTGCTTTAGAATTGAACACTGCTCAAAGCATACTTTAGGCTTCCTTGTTGTGTTGCTGCACTTGAGCCAGTGAAAATGTGCCCCCACTTATAGTTGTTGTTTGTTTGTTTGCTGAATTTTGTTGACCCGGTAAGCCCACTAGGCCTAGAAGTCCCTTTTTCAGAGGCGACTAGGGAGGGAGATACAGATTGTTGTCATCCATTATGAATTTTCTCCTTTTTGTGGTGCAAATCTTCCTGTCCTGTAGCTGGATCTCTGCTTGCAATTCCTTTTTGAAGTTTTTAAAGTTTTTATCTTTTTCAAAAGTGGTGAAATACTTTTCTTTTACTTCCAGTTCCCTTTTAATTTCTTCCTCAGTTTCTATTGTTTCTTTAAGAATCAGGTGCATCCAGTCCATTGAGGCATTATGGGAGATCTCTCTTCATTTACCCAGGAAGTTAGCTTTTTCTTGCCCAAATGCCGGATCTGTCGTTATCTTTAGGCCCCTGGGGATTTTACTTGCAAGTATGCTTTCATTGATTGCACTGTCTGATATAGTCTTCTGACCTTAATTGCTGTTTTTCACATGAGAAGAACGCCTCCCACATAATCCTGTTTTCCCGACTGCTCACAGATACCAGGGGGATATGGTCCATCATACCAGAGGGTATAGGTGGGACCCATAGTATTGAACTGGAAGGAGGTAAAGGAGAGGTGTGGGAAAGGGAAGGGAGAGAGAAAAAATGGGAGACAGAGGTAGAGAAGGGAAACAGGTGATGAAGGGTGAAGGAAAGATAATCAGGGAAAGTGGGTATTAATTGGGGTGGTTAGGGAGGCAGTGGGTGGGTAAAACAAAGAGGAATAGGGAGGGGGAGGGAACTGTAGGGAGCAAAGAAAGGGTAGAATATATGAAATGACTTTGGTCTGAAGAAGGTAAACTCACAAGAGTTCATTGGGAGACATGGGGGGGCTAAAGAAAAGTGTAGAGCTTGAAGGAGGGTGAGGGGGTGGGTGGCCAGGTGTGAAATGGAGGGGAAGGTGGTAGGTGAGCGGGGTGAAAGGATGAGGTTGAGGTAGTGGTGAGGAGAGGATGCTAGGTACCACAATCTCAAATGCTGATCAGAGTTAGTAATGATCGAAGTTTTGATTTTTTTTTTGATTTTTTTTATTTTAGTTGTTTAACCAGGTATAGCACACTAAGCTGAAAGCTTTTTTACAGGAGCGACCTGGGAGCACAAGGAGGTTAAGTGACTTGCTCAGGGTCACACAGTATGCAAGCGGAAGTTGTGGGATTCAAACCCAGGTCTGGTCTGCTGGATGTCATCAAATTTGCAGCTCAGAGCCTTAGACCACTGCGCTATACTGCCTCCAAAAGTTACGCCCGAACAGGGACTTGAACCCTGGACCCTCAGATTAAAAGTCTGATGCTCTACCAACTGAGCTATCCGGGCTTCATATATGATTTAAATGGGTCCAGTTTGGTTTCCTTTAGTAGTTCTTCACTAAGAGAGTTACACCAGATTGGTGTGCATTAGTCAGAGGAGCGTTATCCTTGTGAGGTTCTGTGGAAAGTGACATACAAGGTTAAGTCATTCTGGCCCCTGGTGCACCTAGCTGAGTTGAGTCGTTTTACAAGGTTCCGTACTCTGGGTTGGGGGGGGGGTAGTCCTAGCACTGATTTTTTGGTGAGCAGACACATTTGATATCGGATACAACAGTCTAAGTTGAGCCAGCCACTTTGGGCTTATAGCTCGCATGTGGGGGTTAGACGGTGTGCTCCCAACACAAGCCTACATGTCTTGTTGAGGGTTATTTTGAGTCTTTTGAGATCTATGGGTGTTGCTGCACCATAAACCACAAGTCTGTAGTCAATGAC
Organism: Neoceratodus forsteri; assembly: GCA_016271365.2. Taxonomy (NCBI): domain Eukaryota; kingdom Metazoa; phylum Chordata; order Ceratodontiformes; family Ceratodontidae; genus Neoceratodus; species Neoceratodus forsteri. The sequence goes on from CM028129.1 coordinate 665,982,938, forward strand.
TGACAGCACTGAACTAGTAACTGCGATTTTTAGGGCATCATTAGTAAAGCAGAGTTTGTTTCTATATAGTAGTCCCAGTTTTGCATTTGAGTACTTAGCAACAAGGTCAGTGTGCTGAGAATAGAACAATGTACTATCTAACGTTACTCCCAGTTATTTGAAGTTGTTTACCATTTTAAGGGGGAATGTTGGTTGTTGACAATTTGTAACTGGTAGTTCCTGTGTTTGTTGTGAGTGGAAGTAAATATAATTGTTTTCATACTCAAAGTCATTTATCCCAGTATGCCCGAACAGCTCTGAATATCACCTGCACCACAGCCCTGACTGCAGAGAAAAATAAATGAACTGTCTCCTGCTTTGTACAGCAGCCTGCAGCCCTCCTCTAACATTGCAGGCTATGAAAGAAACAAAAATGTTGCACATTACCAGCCAGCTAAGTGAATGAACTGTCAGCAATTAATTTACAGTATCCAAGCCTGACCACCACAGAGCTGCAAACTGCCCCCGGCCCCGCAGCATTTACCTCGTGGCAGCAAGCCTGCCAGAACCCCCTGCCTATTACAAAAATTGTAAAATGGCTGCCAGGCTGGGCGTGCTGCTTGTTGTTCTTTACAGTTCCAGCTCTTGAACTGCTTTTACTTAGTTTTTATTTGTTTATCCATTTTTATCTCTTTTTTTGTTTTATTTTTATTTTATTTACTTGTCTTTTTTATTGTTTTTATTGTTCATTTAAGTTCGAGGGTGCAAGCAGTTTAGGACCTCTGAGTGAGGTAGCCAGTCCGCTTACACGTTGATGGGATTTTCCGGCACGGCTTTTGTGCTTGCTGCAGTTCTGTAGGCAGCCTGCTACTGCCCAAATTCCATCGGGGATAATTTTTTTTACAAATCTATCTGGCTACCTGACTTGTTCTGTTCAAGTGGCCAAGAGGTGGTGTTTGTCATTTTATGGATGGGAATCTGGATACTCGAGGAGAGGGATTGAGAATACCTGGCTGAAGTTGCAGTGTGTAGCCTGCCTCGCAGTGGATTTTTCCGGTAAACGATTTGGAGGAACTGGCCAAGCTTGACTGTTCATGCTGTGTGGTCTGCTTCTCCCCGACTGTTGGTGCAGAGTGTGTGCTGGGATTCTGTAACTGTTTAGTTGGGTCAGCTGCTGGCAGCATGGGCAGGCCTTGCTCTATTGGTGTCCAACGGTCAGATTTGTTGTGGACACCGGGGACTTGTAGATCGGCCAGGGAACTGAATGATGAGTCTATTGCTCCCCTACATTCTTGGGGTTTGGTTATGGCCTAGTTACTCCCCGGGTATTGAGGTGCCCCAGCAATTATATCCAGTCGTGGTCACTGGGAGCGGAGCCTGGTAAGCCCGTGTTTGCCATTTTTGGCTGGTTTCTTGTGAAACTTGGATTATTCCATGGATTACCTACACTCCCTGGATTTTCTGAATGACTCAGCCCTGGATACATTAATCATTTTTGTGCTTGGATAAGTTAGAGTGTCCTTCTGTAGTTTCCCCCGGTGGTGAAAGGATCTAGGCATCCTCATTTTATTTATTTCCTGTTTAATTTTCAAAGAACACTTCTTTGTTTTGGAATTTTAATTGTACACTGACTCGCTTTGGGCAGATTTTGGTACTGGCCTATAATAAGGCCATTTCCATGGCCCTGGACTCGATTGCTCCTGTCTGTGTTCATCCTCTCCCCCTTTGCCCTTGGGCCCCCTGGTTTGATGGGTCCTTGAGGGAGTTGTGATGACTAGAATGTAGGTTAGAGCTATGTTGGTGGAAATATGCCCTTGAGGTTGACCACCTTAGATTGGCAGAGCATTATCAGACCTACCAATCAGCAATCTCCCGTAAGAAGGCAGAATTCCTGTCCAGGGAGATTGCTGCTGCTCAGAATCGACCAGCTTAGATCTTCCAGACTGTGGACAGGTTGAGAAGAAGAAGAAGAAGAAGAAGAATCAGCATTTATATAGTGCTTTTCATACACAGTGTATCCCAAAGCACTTTTACAAGCAATGCTAGACTGGTAGTGAAGTGACTGAATGTGTGGTGGCGGCCATAACGCACATCATCACCCACACACAGCCTGGATAATTGCATGAACCAGTTTATGGGAAGGGGAATGTTGGTCAGGACACCAGGAATGTTCCCCACTCTTTGTGAAGAGTGCCCTGGGTTCTTTTACTTCCACCTGGACAACACCAGGATGAGCAGAAGGGACCTCAGTTTAACATCTCATCTGAAGGATGGCACACCCCAGCAGTACAGCACCCCCAATACTGCACTCAGATGGCAGCAATTTTTAGGGGCAAGTCCAATCCCGGTGTGGGACAAGAACCCAAGACCTTCTGGTCCAGAGGTGGATGTGCTATCAACTGAGCCAAACTGTCTGCAGTTCCAAAGACCTTTTTCACAAATGGAGTGTGATGAGCTTGCTCAATTCTTTGAGAATACGGTGGCCAACATCAGGTCAGAGACCCTTATGACTCACTCTATGGGGGATGCTGTTGATTGGTGCTTGGTCGCCTCAACTCGTGTTACTTGAAGTTCCTTTGACCTGCCAGAGTTCGTGGATGTCATGTGGATTGTCCAGAGTATGCACCCTACATGCTGTAGTTTGGATCCGGGTCCAACTTTCTTGATTATGGGATGTTGTGACATCATTGGCCCAGTCTTGGTTCAGATAGTCTGGTGCTCCCTTGATTTGGGTGAGTTTCCAAGCTCCCTGACAGAGGCAGTGGTACACCTCTCCTGAAAAAAGCTTCTTTGGACCCCGACTCTCTGGCTAACTACAGACCAATTTCTAACCTCCCTTTTATAGGGAAGGTTATTGAGAAAGTAGTGGTGGTACGACTGGAGAACCACCTGACCATCCATAACATCTATGAACCTCTCCAGTCTGGTTTTCGAAAGAGGCATAGTACAGAGACTGGGCTGGTTTGGGTGCTCAATGATCTCTTGATAGTGAGGGATCAGAGAAGCCATTCCATTCTGGTGCTCCTTGATCTCTCTCATCAGCTTTTGACACTGTGGACCATGGGATATTGCTTGGGTGCCTGAGGTCCATCTGTGGCCTGACACATACGGTCCTCAGGTGGTTTTCATCTTCTTCACTGGCAGAACCCAGAGAGTGGTGTCCGGGTTTTTTTCCTCAGACCCATTTTTGCTGTCATGTGGGGTACCTCAGGGCTCAGTGCTTTCCCCCTTGTTGTTTGCAGTGTATATGCTGCCCCTCAGAGACATTGTAAGACAGTATGGGCTGAGGTTTCACTACTATGCTGATGATACCCAGCTCTGCCTGTCTTTCGCACCCTACCATGATAGTGCTCTCTCGGTATTTAATAGCTGCCTTGCTGAAATCCAGGACTGGATGGATTCGAGCTGGCTAAAGTTGAACGCAGGAAAGACTGAGGTGATGGTTGTGGAGCTGGGTCACAGGATAGAGGGCTTGAGGACTGGTCAGCCCTCTGAAATTTATCTAGGGGGCACCCAGATCCTTACCTCTGAACGGGTGCGGGACCTGGGGGTGGTGCTTGACGATGGGCTGACCTTACAACCTCAGGTGTTGGCTGTCATCAAGTCTTCCTGTCAGTGGCTCAGTAGGTAGCACACTCACCTCTGAGGTCAGGAGATCAGAGGGCTGTGGGTTCAGTTTCCACATCTGGCACTTGGGTTAATATCCCAGTACTGACACTGTAGTGCAGCATTAGAGGGGTGCTGCACTTCTGAGGTGCTGTCTTTTGGATGAGATGTTAAACCGAGGTCCCATCTGCCTGGATTGGTGGTAGTTCAGGTGGATGTTAAAGATCCCATGGCACTTATCGAAAAGAGTAGGGGAATTTCCCCTGGTATCTTGGCCAAATTTCCCTCATTCACTAAAAATAACACAAACAGCTTAATCTGGTTCAAGGTCAGCTGGCATTCATCTGTATCCCTCTCCCCTGGGTCATGCATGAAAAAAGGCAGGATTTGTCTAGTGCACTTACCCAGTCAACATAAACTAACTAAACTAATTAACCATCTTAGGAACATTGCCAGGATTAAGCACCTTGTTCCATCTGGAGACCTTCCTACACGTATTCACGCCTTTGTGACCTAGTGCCTTGATTATTGCAACTCCCTGTACTTGGGGCTTCCTGGGGTTGATATCCACTGCTTGCAGCTAGTGCAGAATGTGGCAGCATGATTGCTGATTAGGGTTCCTCGAACATCTCATATTACCCCTGTTCTGCGCAGTCTGCACTGGCTGCCGATTCAGTGGTGGATCACCTTTAAAGTTGGCTTACTGACTTATAAAGCCTTACATGGACATGGCCCTGACTACTTGAAAGAGCTTCTGATCCCCTATCAACCAGAGCGACAGCTCCGTTCAGCTGATGAGGGGTTGCTAGAGATCCCAAGGGTGTTTTCGAAGTCTTCCAGGGCCCATTCTTTTAAGTACATTGCTCCCTACCCTCTGGAATTCTGTACCCTGTCGGCTTCAGGAGTGCATGACAGAGGGAGGCTTTAAACAAGCGTTAAAAACTTTTTTTATGGTGCCAGGCTTTTAATGGCATTTAGTGAATTGAACCCTGTTAGATCATTGTTTTGCTTCATACTGTATTTATTGTTTCTACCAGTCTTATTTTAATATTTTGTAAAGCGCCTTGATATTTGAAAGATGCCTTTGTGAAATAAAGTTATTATTATTACTATTTTTTCAAGCAACCTCCCTCTTTTCCTTCCAGCTGCAACTATCACCCAGGGCCTCTCTCAGAGGGGATCACAACTACAGAGGGGAAAAAAACCGGAAAAAAATTAAAAGTATTGTGCATTTTCACAGTCGAGCCTCACACCGTACTGCTCACTATGCCAGCACTTAGACTGGCCCCACTCACCTCACAGGAGCTGAATAGTGACTCATCTACAGTCTAACCCATCCAAACCGGCCTGCCTTCCTGCATTCCCCACAAACAGGGACATGCTGAACTGCAGTTCTTCATGCTGTTTTTCATCTGAGTTGCCTCCTACAAAATACAGCTTAGTTCCGCTACTCCCATATAGCCGCAGCTCTCCTCTCACCCCTGCAGCCACACAGAGTAACCAAAACAGCTTCAAGACCCTCCAGCTTGCTCCCCTACATGGCTGAGCTCCACTCTACTTAACAGTACTGCAACAACGGAGCAATCCGCTCCCTGACTCAGCCCGGCTGCAACAAAACGGGCCACACAGAAACAAATAAATACAACGGATCAGGGGAAAAAAAAGCTAAAATAAAGAGAGCACAGCCCTGGGAGGCATACGGAAAAACAAAGAGGCAGCACAATACACAGGGCAGTAGGGAGCAAACAGAACAGAAAAAAATATAAGTAACTAAATGGAGCCACAGACTTTAAAGCAGGGCACAGCACAAAATAAAGCTGGGAGCAGTACACAGAATATCCAGAGGGCCAGCCTGGAGAAAAAAGAAGAAAAGAAAGAGAATAAATAAAACCAGTAAATGCAAGGACAGCCTGGGAGGTTGGCAAATGAAGAGAAAAAAAATATATAAAACAAAAGCACAAGCACAATAACCCAAATGGAAAGCAATCAAATAAATACAGAAATTTCCCCTTTGCCACTCAGTCAATTTGGAGCCTGCCATTTTTCCCTACCAGTTCTTGGGGAAGAAGAGAAGACACAGCAGTTGCCATTTAAACTTTGCAGCAAGCTTCACAATCAGCCTTGTGGCAAGAAGCAACCATCTTTGTTTATAAAAAAATAGCAAGACAGGAAGTAACCCTTCACCCCCATCAGTGGCCATCTTGGTGCAGGCACAATGCAGGAAGTTATGTCAAACTAAAGCAGCCATGTTTGTAAGGGGCACCAGCTATTTCCGAATGACCTCACTCCATAGAAATCAATTGCGGACATATTTTTCAGGGGCAACCTATTGAAATGAATGTACACTGCAACAAATAGCTGATTTTTGCAAAGAAAACTTTATTTAAATAACAGACAACACATATTGAGTTGGAATTGTTTATTAAAGATGTCATTTGATGGACTTTGCTTACAAATAATTGTACTTTTGTCTACAAAAATATTTTCCTTGCGGCACTCCATCTGCTCCACAACATACTGTCTCCTGCATGATTGCAACTCCTTCTCATCCTTACGATGTTTGCTCAGGGAAATGAAGCTTGTCTTCAACCACAATGTCTGAATGCACACAGATATGGGTGCCGGAGCATCCGGAGTCCTACCCTCACCCACCTCAAGGGTGTGGGGCTACAAAATAGAAACCATACTGTATGACATCCAGTCTTCCATCTCAGCTCAAGGAGCACCAGCTATGCAAGTCATTCAAGATGACCTGGCCTACATTAAGGCTATTTCACCACAGTCCACGGTCCTTACCAGCCTACAACCAGCACCCTTCTCAGACTTGCCTCACGAAGATGCTGTCAACTGGCTTGAGCAATTTCAAGCATGGATTGCCTTCAATGGTTGGACTGATCCTTTGCATATTTCCAATGCCTTGCTCTTGCTCTTGCTTCTGAGAGGGATGGCCATTTCCTGGTTCAACGCACTTGCAGAACAAGTCAAAGGAGATACTTCTACTCTGTATACCACTTTAAGAGACCATTTTGTCCAAGCACAACCACCTTTGTTACTGGAAAGACAGCTATGGGAATGCACCATGCAACCCTCTGAATCTTTAGAAACCTTCATAGTGGACATTGAGTCAAGTTGCAAACATCTGCAGAAAACAGAGAAAGATTAAATCAAAACTCAGGCACCCTCTCACTTCCTGGGGCAAAGGTACTTGTCAACAGATCACCACTCCTAGCAAACTATGTCCATGTAACCATCAGAAATTGGTCCATGCATACCTTAGTCAACACTGGACTAAAAATCTCAGTTATCAGAACAAGTATTTTGAACAACAAAGTGGTTTGTCACTTACCTAATGTCTCCCCAGCTTACCCAAAGTACATTATCACAGCAAATGCTGCTACAGTACCTATCACTGGTGTGGTCCATCTCAAACTACACTTTGGCTCACAGCAAGCTACTGTCAAGTTCTGCCTAGTGCGAGATCTACAACCCTCAGTGGTTCTTGGCATGGATTTCATTAAAACTCACAAAGCCATCCTAGTCGTTGCATCAAATAAACTGTCACTAGACCCTCAGAGGCAACTTGCAGCTACAGACTCAGTGCCTCCTAAGACAGAAATAGTTTTGATTGCCAAGATTCAAGGTGAACCACTCCCACAAGGTGTTGTTGGCATTGTCATAGGATCCCCCACTCTGCATTTGTCAGGTCTTCTTCCAGGAAACACCTTGTTTGCTGTGCATGATAGAACAGTCTTTCAAAATTCCTGCAACTTTACAGACCAGCCAGTAGTCATCTCCAAGGGTGCCAGCATCAGACAGTTTGTCTGCTTGTCTACAGGGTACGAGCTCCATCTCATGCAAGAACATCTGCTTGGTTCCATCAGCTCTAGTCCTGTCAGTGCTATCATGACCACTCCAGCTTCACCAAAGTTACTCCTTGGTAAGCGCTATCCTCTTCCAAACTTCCAGCATCTCCAACAGAGAAAGAACAACTTTTGAATTTGCTGGAGAACTACCTAAATGTCTTTGTTGGTCCAGATAAGCACAAGTGTTGTGATATCCTGCAACACACCATCGAGGTGCAGCCCAACCAGAAACCAATCCATCAACGAGCCTACAAAGTGGGACACAAACAGAAATAAGTCCTAGAGGATGTGATCAAAGAAATGCTTGAACAAGACATCATTGAAGCATCTATAAGTCCCTGGGGGTGCACCATGCCTGCTGGTGGTAAAGAAGAACAAGGGGTATCACTTCATGGTAGACTACAGAAAGCTCAGTGCCTACATGGTGCAGGATGCTCATTCCTTATTCACAACCGAGGATGCCTTAGAGAGACTTGGTGAGGCCAGCCCAGCTTACTTCACCACTCTAGACCTTCAGAGTGGATTCTACCAAGTCTCCACTGATCCAGCTTCTTGTCTATACAGAGCTTGGTGCTGTCACTTGGGACTTTTTCAATTCAAATTACCCCCTATGGAACTTTGGAACAGTCCCGCCACATTTCAGCATGTTATTAAAAATCTTGCCTAGTCTACCTAGATGGTATTATTGTCTTCATCAGAACTTTGCCAGAGCACCTCGAACACCTCAAGGAAGTGTTTGAACGTCTCAGACAAGCCAATCTCAAGCTTCACCCAGAGAAGTGTTGTTTTGCACAGCATCAAATTCATTACCTAGGACACGTTGTTAGTTCTCAGGGCATCTCTCCAAACCCAGACAAGCTCTCAGCAGTCAAAGACTATCCAGAACCTAACACTCTCAAAGACCTTAGAGCTTTCCTAGGCTCGTCTGGATACTACAGAAAGTTCATTTGTAACTATGCCAATATTGCAGCTCCATTGTACGCCCTCACCAAAAAGGGATATGAATATACATGGACTTCCAAGTGCAAAGAGGCCTTTGAAACCTTAAAAAAAACTGATCTCCTTTCCATTATTGGCCTACCCAAGGTTCGACCAACCCTTCAAACTCTACTCAGATGCTAGTTTCTTTGCAGTGGGCAGTGCACTATGTCAAATACAAGATGGAACCGAACAAGTTGTTTCCTAGGCTAGGCACTTTCTTTCCTCAGCTGAGCAGAACTATGGCATCACAGAAAAAGAATGTCTAGCCATGGTGTTTGCCGTAAAGAAATTTGACTGTTACCTTCTTCACTACTCCTCTTTACAGCCATCATTGATCACTCTCCCTGCAGATGGTTATTCGAAATGAAGGAGTCAGTAGGCAAGTTCACCCGATAGATTGTCATGCTGCAATGCTACAACTTTGAAATTCAGTACAGACCAGGTCGAGTTCACTGCAATGCCAATGCTGTAAGCTGTCTACATCATTCTCAACAAATGAAGAATCTTGCTTACAAGCTCTTTCTTTCCATGCCACAGATGTGCTCCCTGTGGACACTTCTATAGCATCTCAAGTTGATTTGCTGCTACCAACTGCTTCTACAGAAAGAAACACAAATCTCCACTTATTGCATGCAGCTAAAGACCTTTTCACCTCCTCTACTTCTGATCTGTCCCTGGCAACTGTTAAAACACAATAAAGAACAGATCCTCAATTCACAGACATAATCTTTTACTTAGAGTCTGGAACCTTACCACAAAAGAAGCAACATCGCCAGGATGTACTTTTATTTGCTTCACAATACTTCCTCAATGACGGAGTGCTTTTTTGCATTTGGAACAAGGAAAGCAAGGGCCATCTCATGGATATAACTCATGTATAGTTAGTTGTGCCAGCCTCTCTAATCAACCAAGTTCTTCTCTTCAGTCATGCCTCTCCACCTTCTGGAGGTCACATGGGAAGCCACAGAACTCTCAAAAAGACTGGACTTCACTTCTTCTGGCCTCACATGAACAAGGACATTGTCTGATTTGCCAAATCCTGCCAGCCCTGCTCTGAAAGTAAGCCACCTGCTAAACCGAAAAGGACACACATCACTTCAATTCCTGTAGCCACAGAATCATTTCAATGAGTCAGCACAGACATTCTTGGGCCTTTACCCACAAGCTCTGACTCCGTCAACAAATACATCCTTGTTTTTGTGGACTGCCTTACAAAGTATTTGAACTAATCCCCCTAAAAGATATCAAAGATGCCACTGTAGCAAATGCCTTCCTCAACACTGCTATTTGTCGTCACGGTACCCCCTTGTACCTGCATTCAGACAGAGGCACTAACTACCTTTTAACTATTGTTCAAGAAATGTGCAAATGTCTCGACATAAAAGACTCACACAACAAGTTATCATCTGCGGTGCAATGGACAAAATGAAAGAATGATGTCTACCATTCTCAACACACTCTCCAAGTACCTGGATGAAACTCACAACACTTGGGACCGCTTTGTTCCCTTTGTTCAATTTGCCTACAATACCAGCCCTTGTGTAGACAGCACAAAGTACACACCATTTTTCTTGGTCCATGGATGTCATCCAAGAACTCCATTGGACAGGGGTCTCTCACTGCTAGAGGTTCCAAAGTCAGCTTCTTCCTTCATCATTCTGGTACTGGAACAGCTTGAACATGCCAGACATGTTGCAATTACCACGCTGGGCCAGAGAAAGTCTGCACATGCAGAAAATGTCAGCAGCCAAGTCACATAAACCTTCATTTTCTGTTGGGGACAGTGTCTACTTGTATTGACCTGTCCTAGTTCTGGGCACTACCAAGAAACTGCTTTGCCCTTGGACTGGTCCCTTCTACATTGTGGAAAAGCTTCTGCCAGTTCATGTCCATTTATGATGCTATTCTGATGGGAAGCTTGTACACAACAAGATCCACTTCAATCAATTGAAGCATGGGTACCTGAATAACACCCTCCCAGATTATCCCAGTCCACCCAGTAATAAAGCTACACTTCAGCCTGCTATCCTCTCTGAAGCTGAAATTCCTCCAAATGACTTGCAACCAGTTTCTTCCAATCTTCACATTCCTGACTCTCTCCAGATGGATCCTGTTTTTCCTGATCAGGTAGATGAACTTTCTGGGACTTCTCAGCCTTCTTCTTCTCCTCAGGACTCTCTCGTACACACCCCAGTGTACCAGATTGAGAAGATTTTATGAAAGAAGTACACAAACGGATCCTGGACTTACAGAGTGAAGTGGTGTAACTCTGACAGTGCGCAGAACTCCTGGGTTGCTTTTGATGACCTCACATTGTCCTGTCAGGAACTGGTTCAAGCCACCATTCCCACTGGCAGGAAAACTTGATGGAGGTCTTGAACTTTTGATAACCGAACTCACTAGTGGGACTCAGTGTTTTTCTTCTGGTGGTATTTCCTGTGTATTTCATGTGTTCAGTATAAATCTGACTGTCTTGCAAAATGTTAAATTTTAGGATGGTATTTCGTGTGTTCATTATAAAAAAATGAGTGTGCTGCAACTGTAAATTGCACTGTTTATTCTGTGTTTCTGGGTATCCTCCTGCTGCTACCCTTTCCTCCTTTCCCTTCTCCCTCCCTGCACTGTGGCACTTGTTGCTCTGACCAAGCCTCAAGTTGCTATGGTGTTCCCCTTCCCCTAGTACTACTCTGACTGGCCATGATTGTAGTCCAGATTCTTTCCTCCCCCTCCCCCCACAGTGGAGTAATGTTAATAAAAGGTTTTCTTAATGTTGGTAAAATGTTTCATTACAGTACATGCATACATTTTTTTTTAAATATTTCTTACTGTAAGATTACAATGTTATTATTGTTCAAGTGGTGCTCACAGTCACTGTGCCAGTAGTGATGTGGAGTACAGTTTAAGCATGGGGCTAATGCTGGCTGCTGCCCTTTTAAGAGCTCCAGACCATGTAACAATTTAGGGCAATTATGCTAATTACTACCTTAGCAGGGGCTAAGAAACCCTGTTAGATAGAGCTGTCATTCTGTCAGTCTGAGTCTGAACCTCAAGGGTGAAGGAGTTCCTGCTGATGTCTCTGCTTATGAGAATAAACACACTTTATTCAATATTTTATGCATCCGTCAGTTATTCAAATGCTCCAGCAAGGGGTCCACTACAGCAGCAAGAGATGGGCTGGCAGGTCTGAAGAGAACGTAAGGGTCCTTAGTGGCAGGCCAACACCAAAATGCCACAATTCTGCATTATCTCTGCATGAAGTGGTAGAAACATAGAATCTGACAGTAGAAGGAGACTTATGGCTCATCAAAGCTGCCCATAGTTATTACTACCTCCCCCCAGCCTAGTGTTGTGGTGGGTTATTCTCCATTGCCCCCTTCCACTACCTCCACTTCCTGTTTCCCCAACTGGGTTTAAGAGTCCCCTGACCTCCTCCCATGTTTAAACCCATTAATGGTACTTGCCCCCATAACCTCCTCTGGTAATCTGTCCCAAGGCTCCAACACCCTTTCCATGAAGAAAAACATCCTCACATCCTTTCTGAATATCTCAGTCTTCTTGTCTCTAGAGGCTAAATAAGTTGAGTGGCTCTTCAGCTCTTACCCCTCAATCATTAAACAGTTTGGTGATCATGTGCTGGACCCTATCTAAATACTATTGTATCCACTATAATACCCATGATTATATAATCTGGGTGCATTCTTTGTGCAGCAATCCCTCCAGCATTTCCAAGCATCTTTTTTTGGTCATACTGTCTCGATACAGCCAGTGTTTTAAACATGAATGAAGCAAATAATTCAGAACCTTAATTTATAAACACAGGTGGTTTCATAAAACAAAAACAAAAATAAACTGAAAAAGAGTGGACACAGATAATACTCAGATAACACCATTACCAGGGGACCTGCCAACAGAATGGACAAAGCACTATCCAAGTACCTCTAGATATACTGTATGCTTTGAAATGAACATTTACAAATCGAACATAAAAATGTTAACTAAATTAAGGGCCTTATTCTCAAGAGTTTCCTTGATTTTGTGCATCCGGCAAGCATCTTTTGAGAGCAGGGATCAAATTACATAGATAAAAAAAGTTACTTTAGACAAGCAGCATGTGGGGCCAATGGTCTATTATTAACATCTACTGACTGCATACTGATTAGAAATCACATTTAAAACAAGAAAAAAGGAAAATATTCTTTTAATATGAAATTCATAAACCATTAGGTTGAGTACTTCATATGTATTCTATTTCTTTCTCTAATTTCAAAACAAGACTTCTTTATTTTGACTAAAAACCTGTTGTAGCATGCCTGCTGAATTATTATATATTAATGCAAAAAGTAGCTAATTAGAAAACTCTGAGATGTAACCCAGAGGAATTAGCCAGACAGGCATTACATTTAATCATTAATATGCTAGTGGCTATATTTACTGTGACTATATTAGCATTATCATTCTTTTGACAAGCTGTAAAACATGTGACTTGTTCATCTTCACAAACCCACTACAGGCTTTATACAAGAGTTGATCAAAAATGTTCATGATCCACTTGTTTTGCCTTGTTTATTATGAAACTGTGAGCTAAGAAAGCAAGGAAGCAAAAAAATAATAATAATAATAATGTGGCAGTGAGTGATGCTGTGAGTGGAGATTTAGACAAATAGAATATGTGGGCCCCAGTAATGGAATATCTGGAGAAAGATCTTAAAAGCTGAAATTGGCACTCCTGTACACGGATCTAGTTAATTTTGTTTTGACAGAAATAAAAAAAAAAATGTGTCCAACTTTGGAAGTACTTCCATTTTTTTCGAGATTAAAAATACTTTCCAGTTTTCAAGTTATTGAAGTCAACAATCTAAGAGAGACCATCGGCAGGATTCACAAAACAAAAGAAGTCAAGAAAAAAACACAAGTACCCCAAAAAAACACACAGGTGCATGAAAAACGCACTAGCGAACTGCACCCAGTTCACAGAACACCCGCAGCTGCATGATAAAATATCATGTGGGTGCGGAAAAAATGCAGCTGCGTGAAGCCACTTGTGGGAGAAATCCTTACTCACAGTCAACAAAATGCTATCCACAGTCCCAAAACAGCCACAGCTGCGCAAATAAATTCACGCACATGTTGCACAAAAGTCAGGGAGGTGTAACTCACACCCTGTGAGAAAGGCAGCATGTCATCAATTAAGAAACAAACCAGGGCAGTATTACCAATCAAACCATACAAAAGCAAGGGCCAGTGCAGGAGACAGCAACCAGACACAAGATACAAAGGAAATCCAAAAAGCAGACAACTGAAACCTGTAGTACTGGCCAGAGAAGCAACAGAAACAGCACAGGCACTGGCAGGAAAATACCAGTGGCCATAACTGACACACAAGGAAAGGCCAGACAAAAGGGAAGACCACAACAATGCCATTGGGGGCACGGGCAATGTATATCAGGGGTGAACAGCATGGCAGACAACAGGAAGCACCCCAGCAGGTACAAGCACCAAGGCAGCAAGAACGCAACAGGGTGGCCAGGAGGAGACGTCAACCATGGCAATACCGTGTACGACATTCATACAGGGATATAACAGATGAGCAACGTAGAGCCCAACATAGACTGCCAAAAACAGCAATCGACAAACACTGTGCAATATTATGTAGTGAGCTGGAAAGCAGAACAGCATGGAACCATGCTATACCGCCACATGTGAAAGTCACTGCAGCATTGCGTGTATTGAGCACAGGAATATTTCAGACACCAACAGGTGATACAGCAGGCATCAGTCAGGCATCTGTTTCCCAGATGTCTTGATCAATTCATTGATGCTCTCATACTCCACACAAATGAATATATTCACTTCCCCACAGAGGCATGAGCAACAGGCTGTCATGGAGGGTTTCTATGGAGTGGCTGGGTTCCCAAGGGTGATTAGTGCCATAGACTGCACACATATACCCATCAAAGCACCTGCAGACAATGCTGATGCCTACGTAAATAGAAAGGGTTTCCACTCAATAAATGTGCAGGTTGTGTGTGACAGCGAATGCCCGAATCACTGACGTCTCTGCCAAATATCCTGGATCATGCCACGATGCATTCATCCTGCAGCAGAGCACACTCCGCCACATGTTTGAACGTGGTGAATTCCCACATGGCTGGCTACTGGGTAAGTAATGACACACAGAAACACACAGTTACTGTGATGTAAGCATGGCAACAGTTAGTAACAACACACAAATAGTATATGTGGAGCAACACTCATACCTTGCACAGGATACAAAGTGGGGATATACAGTATGTATAGTGCATGCCAGGGTAAATAGCTAACTGGACACAGGCATGTGTGCCATAGACACAGGACTGCCACACCAGTAACAGGCATGTGACAATGGCAGAAGGCAACAAACTACAGCACATGCTTTGCAACACTAAACAAATAGTGAAATGTCAGGAACATGCCATACAATACCCTGAGCATAGGCATGGGTGTGTGATTTTCCACCACCAACAGACATCAAGATGCCCTACAACAATACAGTGGTTGTGTAGCATGCACCAAAGGTCACTGGAGTGTGTACACAATACAGAATGCATGTGGATGCAGTGGACAAGGAACACATGTCTGTCTGATGGACAGCACAGCAACATGTGGAATGTTACCACCACAACCACATATTGTATGGTAACAATCCATATGGGTGCCACAGTACACACATCACTGACAGCTGGACATAACAGGCCATTGCAGCAACCACAGACACACACTGCTACCTGGAATAAAAGCCATACATGTACTGACTAAACAACACTCTGATAACCAAAAGATAGCCAGACTGAGAATGCCACATAGGCAGCTGTGTATGGCACAATACCCACAACCAATGATTTTCCTATTCAGTCCCCCACATCCATTGTACACAATGAACACAATACAATGTGTCACAAGGGAGAAGCACCATAATGGCAGATGCATATATGCAAGAGCAACAGACATGTTGCTGTACATTGATGTGTGACACTATCCCTGAGAACAATAGTCACACATTAAACAGTACAATGCAAATGTGACTGTCAAAGTGATGTCCCATGTGCATCTTACAACTGCAGTAACAGCCAGCTAGATAAATGGTCACATGTGACATGCAGTATGGGCTGTAAACACACAATGCGCATCAGACAGATAAGTGTACCTCACATATATGGAACACACAGCCCACAATACACAATAATGTAGGAGGTGCAGCATGTATGAAACACAACCAGGACACCCAGATAGCATGGTCATGCACCTCAACAGTGCATACAACTGTACCATAACATGGTAGTGCAAATATGACACAGCAGTGCCACATAGCAATGATTGCAATAAAGACCCCAAGAAAGCCTGCGTACAGCAACCTGTGTGGATAGTGCTGTAAACAAGAACAGACATGAGTGTGTAATGGTGCAACACCCCACACACAGCATAAGAGTCAACATAATGGATGCGAGGAGTGTGTGGGCTGCAACACAGGGCAATGTTGTACTGACACATACCAGGTTGCAGAGATACATACAGGTAATGAACACACAGCAGTGCTCCCATGCATGCACACAGGGATCACATATCAGTGCATAGCTAACTACATGTCAGAGCACACAGTGTCACCATGCCATGACTGTGTAAGTGCATGTCAGCTGTCAAGCATCCCATCTGCAATATTATATATGCCCAGTAAACTCACAAAAGTGTAAATCCCTGAGAATCATCTCAGGCAGCCATTGTCTAATTCCCAGTCCTGTTACATCTATGCACCAGCATAACAGACAATATACAATAAAGGATGCCAGTGATACAGTACAGTATTGAAAAAGCAAAGCACCACAAAGTGTATGTACTCCCACACATGGCACACTCAGCACTCCAAATACTACAGACAGAAGCCCAGTAAGCACACAGACACATATATACCTCCATATAAAATGTATTAAAATATCAAAGGTTAAGAACAAATTATGGCAAATGTAAACAGTCAACATGGTATCAAGTACAACAAAACAGTAAACTATAATAACACACATGAAGTAATGGAAAGGGGGTATTTGAATGATATGTAACACAATGACGGAAAGAAATATTAAACACCCCCCAAATGCAAACCTCCAATTAACAACAATACCATGATATAAAAATAAAATGCAAGTCGTAAAAAACAATTACTGGTGATGTGCACATCCCTCTTCAAGATACTTTAAAAGGTCACGTAACTGTGCCAATACTATTTCAAATGTGTTCACTATTGTGGATAACTTACACCTCACCCTGGACACAACAGTACAGCAATTGCATACTGCCCCCATGGACTGACCCAGGCTTCCTGTGGATGCTGATGATACCACAGTGTCAACAGCCACAGGTGAATCCCTCAACTTCATCACCTCAGTCCCAACTGTCGTGTCCTCTTCAGATGCAACAGCTTCCTGTGAGGTTGCCGTCACCGGCACATCAGGCATATCCTGTGGTGCAGATACCTGCACAACAGCAGCAATCCCAACAGTAGAAACATCCAGCCCATGTCCACCAACAGCACCACCATACTCTGCCCCCTCCTCAGAGTCAGTGCTGATATGCGAGCGTACAACACGTCTACGCCATGGCTGGGCCACTGCACCCCTTCTGGTAGTCATGCGTCGCTGTGCCATCAGCACTCTCCTCACCTTCACTCTCTCCTTCTGCACCTGGCTCTCGGCATCTGCAGTAAAGAAGGAATACATTTTAAGTGTGAAATGCAACATAAGTGGTAGGTCTGCTCTGGAAGCAATACTAACGATAAACCACATACTGTACATGCACAGGAGGTCAGTCACCAACTAACAGATATATCCATCAAACACATTATATACATATAATGTAGCACAGCATGCATGTAAGTCAAGCCTCAAAATGTGTAATGTGTGTGACATTGCGAGCCAGTCAGCACCAAGGTTGCAGCGCACCCATAACACAGGCAAACAACAGTCCCATGCATAACAGAAACACTGAATGTGGAGTGGTCTGTGACATCCATGAAAATGGCATGGGCCAGGATGGAGGGGGGGAGACATGCTTGAAATAACACCAGTCACTAATGTGTGGGAGTTGTACACTGCCATGATCCACAAAGCCAAGGAATAAGATGTGTGTACTGTATGCAGTGACATGGGGGATGTAACGTTGTGAAAAAATTACAATTATCTATTACAAATATTTAGAAAGGAGACGAACGGAGACGATGCTGATGGCGGAAGAATTTAATGATTATAATAATAATCATAGCAAGAGATTACAAGTGGTACATCCTTCATTCTTAATTCTTAATTCTTCAAACTAACAGTGTATAGTGGCTTGCTTATATAGTGGAAGACAGTACTATGGTTGTCTATGATTGGTACAAAACAAGTACAAACATTAACTTAAAAGGCAATTCTCTTTTTAGTTCTTGCATGAGCTAATCCTTAGTAAGCACAAATGTATTGATAGTGTAAATTATATTACTATATAAGGCTAGTAATAATGGCCATTACCAGTTATCAAGGTCTTAGGAAGAAGAAATAGGTTTGCACTTAGGAATGTGCACACAAGCTTTTTAGTCTGTCCTCCTGATAAGAATAGTCAGAAGGGTAATTTAAACTCTATCCCTGTGTTTCTGTCTTTGCAGACACTTAAAACACCTGTTTTTTATTACTCAAATGATTAGTACAAATATTAAAAGACACCTTAATATTACAACTTGTGGCTCAGTTAAACTTGTAGCTTTACACGTTTTAATATGATCCAGCTTCATAGATCAATATTTGTCACACAAACACATTATGTTTTAGACCAAAATGAGGTTTAGGCTGAAATATTGGGACACATTTCTTTATCCCCTATTACAAGCCCCCCTTTGGCCCAATATTGCCTAATTATTATTTGTGCAATAATACAACTCCTCGGAGCATGTACATCTCACTATGTACGTCACGATTAGTAAGTCTTGAGCACAGGCCTATAATTACTAAGAACACTAAGACCACTGGCAACACAAGTAAAACTTTAAAAGACAGGACTCCTAAGGGTCCTCCTGCATAGCTATAAATTAAGTGCTCATTATCACTCTCACTGAGCAATTCATTTACAACTACTTGTGCCTTATGAATTTGTATCAAATGAGTATCTTTCCGATTTAAAAATGACTGTACATTAAGAAACAGGAGAGGTATCACAGCTCCAAATGATGACACTTAACATGTCAATTAACATAGTGGCATAACACTTTGACACACCAGTATCTGCACAACTATTGTTAACATTCATATTCCAACCAGAAAAAAATCTAGACTTATATGTACTCCACTGTACTTCACATTATTTACAAGCATTTGATCAATAAGTGTTGATTAAATCCACTCTCTGGCCCTTTTGTCACATTCGGGCATTCAGTTGGTGTTACAGTTAAGTATATGGCATTTGAGACTACAAAACATAATGAATTATTTATGCTAGCATAGTTACAAACACTATTATCACCCCAAAGACAGTAGGACAGAGTTAACACATAAACATTATTGTCCTTTGATGTGGCTCTGTTTATAACAAGAAACACATTTGTCTATTTTTAGTCCATGTAGCTTTGCTGTGATCCAGTCTTGAGCTTTGAGGCACAGCTGCTAGACCAGCTGTTAAGTATGTCCACACACCAATTTAGAAAAGTCAGTGTTCATATTGCTGGCTGGCTGATTAGCAGACACACTGCACTGGTCAGGGGGGTGCATTAGATTGTGCATTGAGTAGCCACACACACACTGGCATGGCATTTGTGTTGTGGTAGTTGATTACACCCTGGCACACAGATTAACAGTCCATAAACAGTCCATAGTAAAGCAATAGGTTTGCATAAAGTATCAGCCATGTTTGGAACAAACAGCAGTGAAGAAAATGGATGTCTTGCTTGAAGGTCAATTGAAGAAGAAAATCTTCTTGCTGAAGTTAGGGGATTGCCCCTACCCCAGACTTTACTTCATAGTAAGTAGAAACAATAAGCTTGATTGTAGAGTTTAAACTGACTAGACCTTTTCAGTTGATTTAAAGTTGTACAAATAAATGTAATTTTGTTAAAACATTACACTTGCAGAGGTAATAATGACTTGATTTATGCAATAGAACTTATGTGGAACCAATTAGGAAACATCAGCATTTTTTGCAATAGAACAATTTTAGTATTGAGCATAATGTATAAAATACATTTTAAGCACGAAACAAATATAGCTTGTAAAGGGGCTAAGAAAGCTGAAAAGACAATCAAAAGAATGAATATGTGGAAGTACATACACAACTCCCACTCCAGCTTAACTAATTCTTGAAGCATATGTTTTTGAAGAAGAATCAAAATACAAATTTTTTTTTTTTGGTATTTACCCCTATGGGGAGATAGCAATGTACCTTGCAACCTTTGTGGACATTACACTGGAAGGAAGGAAGGAAGGAGGGTAGCTTACCCTCTCCCCCCGAGCTTCTACTGGCAGAAGATACAGCTCAACTACTGAGTCCCTGGGTTTTCTTATCCTAAGCATGACAAAATGTCAGCTGAGTTTAAACAAAGAAGTTTTGCTTACAGTTAAATGTTGATTGACTGTGTTGGCTGCAACACAAGAAGGTCAAAAGGTCACATAGTGTGCATGCAAGGGTCGCTCAAACCCAGTTATTTTTGTAGTGGCCTTGAACACTACTGATATTAAAATATCTTAATGTTACATTGCCTGTTTTAGATTTTAAGACATTTACATCTTACAAACGTGCTACAGAAGCTGTGTTATAGTTTATATTGCAATTAATAAAAGAGAATTATCCCTATCTAAAAAAAACAAAGGTCTCCCTGTACCTTTACAAACTACTTTAGTTATTAGTATTTCTCTTGCAGGGATTTTGGCTCTTGACTTATTTTCATTTCTAAACTATCTATTTTTGACTGTAACTGGATTATTACATCTTACTGTTCATGCAGCTTTCCTTTTTTTTTCTAAAGTCTCATGTGTTAATGAATTACCACCTGGCTATATTATCACAGACTTTGTACAGTATTTGCTAGTTACTCTTTTTTTAATTTTTAATTAAAACACTGCTGTGCCTATTAATCATGGTTTGTATGCTCCCCCCCTTTAGGTGTTTCCCACAGAAACAACCTATCAGAGAGAAAAAAAAACAGAGGAAAGAGTAAGGATTGCAAACAGTTAAGGGGCCAGAAATAAGACATGATTGGAGTGGTGCAGTGCAGTGGCTGTGGAGCAGCAGTCTTCCGGGAGATGTTCTGGAGGATGCGGTGTTGTCCCATCTGCAGGCACCTCTCTGGGCTGAGGGAGAAGGTTACTCATCTCCAGGCTGAGTTGGCCAGGATTTGTGGGACCTCCTCTTCCATCCAGGGACCACCAGTGCCACTGCCGTTGCCTCAGAGGTTGCCAAGAAAGAGGAGCGGTTGGACCACAGTGGGCTCAGGGAGGGTGAGGGTGGTGGAACAGAGGCACATCCCTCCAGTTGTACCTCTCCACAATTCCTATGCCATTCTGGCAAAGTGTGGTTCCTCTATGGAGGCACCCTCAGTGGAGACCAAGGAGGATGCTGGGAACCTCCACAAAGGAGACCCACAGGAGGGTGGCAGGGGACCCTGCAGGGGAAGGAAACAACTCCTGGTGGGGGACTCCATCGTTAGGAAGGTAGAACTGGGCAAGGAAGGGGAGAGGGAGGTAAGGTGCCTGCCTGGCACCATGGCTTGGAGGGACAGGGAGTGAATCCTCAGGATTGCCAGAGCAGCTTCACAAGGGAGGGAGCTGGATGTCATTGTCCACCTAGAGACAAATGACCTGGCTAAGAAAGGGATTAGGGAAGTGCAGGAAGAGTTTGTGGAACTGGGGAGGGGCCTTAGTCAAGTAGCACGCACGGTAACCTTCTCGGAGGTGCTACCCATCTATGGCATAGGAGAGGCTAGGGTGTTCAGTACCATGGGATTCAATCAGTGGTTGAAAAACTGGTGTGGAGCTCAGGGATTTGGCTTCATTGGGGACTGGGGGTCCACCTGGAGTGATGCAAGCCTATACTGGCATGATGGGCTGCATCTGTCCGGGAGGGAAACCAGGATCCTAGGTGATAGGTTTAAATGCTTCATTGGCAAGCTTTTAAACTAGCCAAGGGGGGAGGCACTGGAAAGGAGCAGGAAAATCCTAGCCCCCAAACAATCACGGTAGTAAGTGTGGCAAACACCAACATGGAGGTGTCGATAGGGAGAAGGGCAGTGGTAAATGGAGAAAGTGACAAAGGCAAGAAGGACAGGGATGGGGCAAAAGGGGTAAGGCCATCAGGAAATGGAGGGTAATGAGTACCAATGCCCATAGTCTGGGCAACAAGCTCCCTGAGCTGGTGGCCTTAATGGAAGAGGGATGCCTGGATATCGTAGCAGTCACAGAAACATGGTACACAGAGAACCATGACTGGGATGTTAACATACCAGGGTACATAACCTACAGGAGAGACAGGCAGGGGAGAAGAGGGGGAGGAGTAGCTCTCTATGTAAAGGAAGGGATAAAAGCAACTGAACAAAAGAGTAAACAGGGAGGAGAGGAGGCACTGTGGGTCACCTTGGAGACTGGAAAGGACACCACAATCCGCACAGGGGTTGTGTACAGACCCCCACGTCAGGAGGAAGGAATGGACAAGGGTATGATGGAAGGCATTCTTAGAATGGCAGAGAAAGGGGAGATACTGTTGATGGGAGACCTGAATATGCCAGATGTTAACTGGAGCACATTTGCTGCAGCCACATCCAAGAGCAGAGCCATTCTTGACGCCCTACAGGTGGCAGGCATTAGACAGCTAGTTTCAGAACCCACTCATGAGGGAGCAATCTTAGACCTCGTGACTCTCAAACGGGGCAGTGAGAGGATTTCAGATCTAGAAGTGGGTTGCCATCTGGGGACAAGTGACCATCAAACAGTGTGGTTCACGTTAAACTCAGCTACAGAGTCAAGCCATACAAAAGTGAGGTACTGGACTTTAGGAGGCTGACTTTGGCAAGATGGAGAGTGCCTCAGAAAAGCACTAGCAAACAGGCTAGAAGGAGGTGTGGAGCAACAATGGAGAATTATCAAAACTGCCATCACAGAGGCAACAAGCCTTTGTGTGAAGCAAATAAACAAATCAAAACAAAAGAAAAAGCCACTATGGTTCTCAAGAGAGGTGGCTGTGAAAGTCAGGAAGAAAAAGATAGCATTCCGGAAGTATAAGAAAACACAGAAGGAGCAGGACAGAGAGCTGTACCAGTTAAGGCAAAAAGAAGCAGGGAAGGAAGTCAGAATAGCAAAGGCCCAAACTGAGGAAAAGATAGCCAACTCAGTTAAGAAGGGGGATAAAACCTTTTACAGGTACATCAGCGAGCGTAGAAAGACAAAGGGAGGGATAGTGAGGCTGAATAGAATGAACGGTGGGTGGGCAGAGGGGTACAGTGAAAAAGCAGGAATACTGAACGAATATTTCTGCTCAGTATTCACAAAAGAGGAGGGGGAAGTGCCTAATCCAATTAACAGAAGCACTCTTGATAGGGGGGTCGATCCCAGTCCTTTCACAGAAGAAAGGATTCTGCAAGAACTCCTAAAACTGAAGGTGGACAAAGCAATGGGTCCTGATGGAATTCACCTCAAGAATTCTAAAAGAATTAAGGAAGAACTAGTGAAACCACTGGCTACTCTTTTAATAAATCATGGGAGGATGGTGTGGTACCTGAGGACTGGAGAAAGGCGGATGTGATTCCCCTTCACAAAGTGGGACCAAGACAGAGGCAGAAAACTACAGACCTGTCAGTCTGACCTCTGTGGTAGGGAAAGTGATGGAGTCACTTCTGAAGGAAAGAATAGTTGAGTACCTAGAGGTCAGTGGAGCACAGGATCCAAGGCAGCATGGGTTCACAGTAGGAAGGTCATGTCAGACGAATCTAATAGATTTCTTTGACTGGGTGACCAAAGTAGTAGACCAGGGAGGGGCTGTGGACATGGCCTACCTAGACTTTAGCAAGGCATTTGACACAGTCCCACACAAAAGATTATTAGTCAAATTAACCAGCCTGGGAGTGGGTCCCAGGGTGGTAGCCTGGGTTAAACATTGGCTGGACAACAGGACACAGAAGGTAATTGTAAATGGAGTCCACTCTGAAGAAAGGGCGGTTACTAGTGGGGTACCGCAGGGTTCAGTATTGGGTCCAGTCCTTTTTAATGTCTTCATCAGTGACATTGCAGAGGGACTGGAAGGAAAAGTATGCCTTTTTGCAGATGACACAAAGATCTGCAACAGGGTTGATACACAAGGCGTGGAAAGGATGAAAAGGGGCTGGGCGGTTGGAGGAATGGTCAGGCGGTATGGCAGCTAGATTCAATGCAAAAATGAAAAAGTGCAAAATAATGCACCTGGGAAACAAGAACCCAGGGAAGAATACACAATGGGTGGGAGTAGTAACAACAACAAAACAGGAAAGGGACCTGGGGGTAATCATATCAGATGACCTTAAGGTTAGCAAGCAATGTGAGAAGACAGTAGGGAGGGCCGGGGTATACTGGGATGTATAGGAGAGGCATCAGCAGCAGAAAACAGGAAGTTGTTATCCTCTGTACAGACAGTTGGTGAGACCCCATCTGGAATACTGTGTCCAGTTCTGAGACCCCATCTCCGCAAGGACATAGACAGGATAGAGGCAGTCCAGAGGAGGCAACTAAATGGTGCAGGGTCTGCAAGAGAAGTCGTATGAGGAGAGACTAAAGGAGCTTAATATGTATACCCTTGAGGAAAGAAGGGAGAGGGGACATGATAGAAACTTTCAAGTACTCAAGGAATCAACAAAGTCCAAGAGGGTAGCATCTTTCAGAAAAGAGACTTGCAAGAACAAGGGACACAATTTAAAGATAGAAGGAGGGCGGCTCAGGGCAATGTGAGGAAGTATTATTTCACAGAGAGGTAGTGGATGCATGGAACAGCCTTCCTGAGGAAGTTGTGGGGTCTAAAACTGTGGGAGAATTCAAGAATGCATGGGACAGACATAAGGCAATTCTTGTGGGGGGCAGAAAGATATAGGCTGTTGGTTAACTAGGATCTGCAGCCTATCCTGTAGGTAGGGAAATGGGCAGACTAGATGGGCCTAGCAGTCCTTATCTGCTGTCAAAGTCTATGTTTCTATGTTTCTATGTTACTCATAAAATACAATTGTGCCTGTTGATCATCAGGCACTGGTTCGTATGCTTCCCCCTTTAGGTGTTTTCCTAGAAAACGACCTATTATGTTTCCATACTCATTCTTCTTATCTTTTTCTTGCCTGCCTAGCCTTTACAGCTGGGTGCACCCGTGCACTGGTGCCCTGGTCTGTCTAGCTATGTTTTACAGCTCCCCTGTGAGGTCCGGCTTGCAAGTCCCAGCACCTTCACTTACCTACTCTGCCCCATGAGTTCCTACAGAGTTAAGCATTACTTTTATTTTAAAAAATTGGAAAGCATACCTCACCTGATCAGCAAGTGGCTAAACCTGTCTGTGTGCACCTTTTTCTCTCGCTTTAAGCCATCAGCACCTTCTCTGAGTGTCGTCACCTTCTTATTAAGGCTTGCAGACTAACCAACCAGTAGTTAGGCAGCCTCCTCAGCATGCAGCACCAGCGATCCGAGTCTTTAAGGCACCAAATGTAGAGGTGGGAAAAAATTACAATTAAGTAAATTATCCATTACAGATACTTAGAAAGGAGACGAACGGAGACGGTACTGATGGCGGAAGAATTTAATGATTATAATAATAATCATAGCAAGAGATTACAAGTGGTACATCTTTCATTCTTAATTCTTAATTCTTAATTCTTCAAACTAACAGTGTATAGTGGCTTGCTTATATAGTGGAAGACAGTACTATGGTTGTCTATGATTGGTACAAAACAAGTACAAACATTAACTTAAAAGGCAATTCTCTTTTTAGTTCTTGCATGAGCTAATCCTTAGTAAGCACAAATGTATTGATAGTGTAAATTATATTACTATATAAGGCTAGTAATAATGGTCATTACCAGTTATCAAGGTCTTAGGAAGAAGAAATAGGTTTGCACTTAGGAATGTGCACACAAGCTTTTTAGTCTGTCCTCCTGATAAGAATAGTCAGAAGGGTAATTTAAACTCTATCCCTGTGTTTCTGTCTTTGCAGACACTTAAAACACCTGTTTTTTATTACTCAAATGATTAGTACAAATATTAAAAGACACCTTAATATTACAACTTGTGGCTCAGTTAAACTTGTAGCTTTACGCGTTTTAATATGATCCAGCTTCATAGATCAATATTTGTCACACAAACACATTATGTTTTAGACCAAAATGAGGTTTAGGCTGAAATATTGGGACACATTTCTTTATCCCCTATTACAGGGGAAAAGAATCAGGCCTATGATGTCGGGGACTGTACACGGAGATGCCGCACAATGCCTGGGCTGCACATGTGGGGTGGTGTGCACAGACATGCTGGACAAGGCTCAGGCTGTACATGTGGGGTGGTGTGCACAGACATACTGGACAAGGCCCAGGATGTACATGTGGGGGCGGTACACTGACATGCTGGACAAAGGCCAGACATCAGTGGTGTATGGGGTTGACAGTGCCAGGGAGGACGAGGCCCAGGCATCAGAAGTATGCCTGAGTATGAGTACTGTACTTAATTTGAACACCATTCACATAATAATAATTGCCATACCATTGCATTGTAACATTTCCCAAAGTAACTCACTGATAATGAACTAGTCCCAGATTACTTATCCATTTCATTCATCTGTCCATGTAATGAATTCAATGTTCAATACTACCACTACACCTCAAATGAGGAGGGGTGTACAGTGACATGCTGTACAAGGCCCAGGCCACACATGGGGTGGTGTACAGTGACATGCTGGACAAGACCCAGGCTGTACATGTGGGCTGGTGTGCACAGACATGCTGGACAAAGCCCAGGCTGTACATTGGGGGGGCAGTGACATACTGGACAAGTCCCAGGCTGTACATGTGTGGGGGAGGTGTACAGTGACATACTGGGCAAGGCCCAGGCTGTCAATGTGGGGTGGTGTGCACCGACATACTTGACAAGGCCCAGGCTGTACATGTCAGGTGGTGTCACAGACATGCAGGACAAAGCCCAGGCTTACATGTGGGGTGGAGTGCCAGACATGCTGGACAAGGCCCAGGCTGTACATGGGGGGCAGTGACATACTGGACAAGGCCCAGACTGTACATGTGGGGTGGTGTGCACAGAGATGCTGGACAAGGCCCAGGCTGTACATGTGGGATAGAGTGCACAGACATACTGGACAAGGCCCAGGCTGTACATGTGAGGGGGGGGGTATAGTGACATACTGGACAAGGCCCAGGCTGTCAATATGTGGTGGTGTGCACAGACATGCTGGACAAGGCTCATGCTGTACGTGTGGGATGTTGTGCACAGACATGCTGGACAAGGCCCAGGCTGTACATGTGGGGTGGTGTGCACAGACATACTGGACAAGGCCCAGGCTGTACATGTGGGGTGGTGTGCACAGACATACTGGACACGGCCCAGGCTGTACATGTGGAGTGATGTGCACAGACATACTGGACAAGGCCCAGGCTGTACATGTGGGGTGATGCGCACAGACATACTGGACAAGGTACAGACTGTACATGTGGGGTGGTGTGCACAGACATACTGGACAAGGCCCAGGCTGTACATGTGGGGTGGTGTGCACAGACATACTGGACAAGGTACAGACTGTACATGTGGGGTGGTGTGCACAGACATACTGGACAAGGCCCAAGCTGTACATGTGGGGTGATGTGCACAGGCATACTGGACAAAGCCCAGGCTGTACATGTGGGGTGGTGTGCACAGACATACTGGACAAGGCCCAGGCTGTACATGTGGGATAGAGTGCACAGACATGCTGGACAAGGCCCAGACTGTACATGTGGAGTGATGTGCACAGACATACTTGACAAGGTACAGACTGTACATGTGGGGTGGTGTGCACAGACATACTGGACAAGGCCCAGGCTGTACATGTGGGGTGGTGTGCACAGACATACTGGACAAGGTACAGACTGTACATGTGGGGTGGTGTGCACAGACATACTGAACAAGGCCCAGGCTGTACATGTGGGGTGGTGTGCACAGACATACTGGACAAGGTCCAAGCTGTACATGTGGGGTGGTGTGCACAGACATACCTGACAAGGCTCAGGCTGTACATGTGGGGTGGTGTGAACAGACATACTGGACAAGGCCCAGGCTGTATATGTGGGGTGGTGTGCACAGACACACTGGATAAGGCCCAGGCTGTACATGTGGGGTGGTGTGCACAGACATACTGGACAAGGCCCAGGATGTACATGTGGGGGCGGTACACTGACATGCTGGACAAGGGCCAGACATCAGTGGTGTATGGGGTTGACAGTGCCAGGGAGGACAAGGCCCAGGCATCAGAAGTGTGCCTGGAGTATGAGTACTGTACTTAATTTGAACACCATTCACATAATAATAATTGCCATACCATTGCATTGTAACATTTCCCAAAGTAACTCACTGATAATGAACTAGTCCCAGATTACTCATCCATTTCATTCATCTGTCCATGTAATGAATTCAATGTTCAATACTACCACTACACCTCAAATGAGGAGGGGTGTACAGTGACATGCTGTACAAGGCCCAGGCCACACATGGGGTGGTGTACAGTGACATGCTGGACAAGACCCAGGCTGTACATGTGGGCTGGTGTGCACAGACATACTGGACAAGGCCGAGGCTGTACATGTGGTGTGGTGTGCACAGACATGCTGGACAAAGCCCAGGCTGTACATTGGGGGGGGCAGTGATATACTGGACAAGTTCCAGGCTGTACATGTGTGGGGGAGGGGTACAGTGACATACTGGGCAAGGCCCAGGCTGTCAATGTGGGGTGGTGTGCACCGACATACTTGACAAGGCCCAGGCTGTACATGTCAGGTGGTGTGCACATACATGCAGGACAAAGCCCAGGCTTACATGTGGGGTGGAGTGCACAGACATGCTGGACAAGGCCCAGGCTGTACATGGGGGGGGCAGTGACATACTGGACAAGGCCCAGACTGTACATGTGGGGTGGTGTGCACAGAGATGCTGGACAAGGCCCAGGCTGTACATGTGGGATAGAGTGCACAGACATACTGGACAAGGCCCAGGCTGTACATGTGAGGGGGGGGGTGTAGTGACATACTGGACAAGGCCCAGGCTGTCAATATGTGGTGGTGTGCACAGACATACTGGACAAGGCTCAGGCTGTACGTGTGTGATGTTGTGCACAGACATGCTGGACAAGGCCCAGGCTGTACATGTGGGGTGGTGTGCACAGACATACTGGACAAGGCCCAGGCTGTACATGTGGGGTGGTGTGCACAGACATACTGGACAAGGCCCAGACTGTACATGTGGAGTGGTGAGCACAGACATATTGGACAAGGCCCAGGCTGTACATGTGGGGTGGTGCGCACAGACATACTGGACAAGGTACAGACTGTACATGTGGGGTGGTGTGCACAGACATACTGGACAAGGCCCAGGCTGTACATGTGAGGTGGTGTGCACAGACATACTGGACAAGGTACAGACTGTACATGTGGGGTGGTGTGCACAGACATACTGGACAAGGCCCAAGCTGTACATGTGGGGTGATGTGCACAGGCGTACTGGACAAAGCCCAGGCTGTACATGTGGGGTGGTGTGCACAGACATACTGGACAAGGCCCAGGCTGTACATGTGGGATAGAGTGCACAGACATGCTGGACAAGGCCCAGACTGTACATGTGGAGTGATGTGCACAGACATACTTGACAAGGGACAGACTGTACATGTGGGGTGGTGTGCACAGACATACTGGACAAGGCCCAGGCTGTACATGTGGGGTGGTGTGCACAGACATACTGGACAAGGTACAGACTGTACATGTGGGGTGGTGTGCACAGACATACTGAACAAGGCCCAAGCTGTACATGTGGGGTGGTGTGCACAGGCATACTGGACAAAGCCCAGGCTGTACATGTGAGGTGGTGTGCACAGACATACTGGACAACGCCCAGGCTGTACATGTGGGGGTGGAGTGCACAGACATGCTGGACAAGGCCTTGGCTGTACATGGGGGGGCAGTGACATACTGGACAAGGCCCAGGGTGTACATGTGGAGGGGTGCAGTAACATACTGGACAAGGTTCAGGCTGTACATGTGGGGGGGTATAGACACGCTGGAAATGGTCCAGGCTGTACATGTGGGGTGGTGTGCACAGACATACTGGACAAGGCCCAGGCTGTACATGTGGGGTGGGGTGCACAGACATACAGTACAAGGCCCAGGCTTTACATGTGGGGTGGTGTGCACAGACATACAGGACAAGGCCCAGGCTTTACATGTGGGGTGGTGTGCACAGACATTCCTGACAAGGCCTAGGCTGTACATGTGGGGTGGTGTGCACAGACATACTGGACAAGGCCCAGGCTGTACATGTGGGGTGGTGTGCACAGACATGCTGGACAAGGCCCAGGCTGTACACGTGGGGTGGAGTGCACAGACATGCTGGACAAGGCCCAGGCTGTACATGGCGGGGGAGGGACAGTGACATGCTGGACAAGACCCAGGCTGTACATGTGGGATAAGTGGACAGACATGCTGGACAAGACCCAGGCTGCACATGGGGGGGACAGTGACATACTGGACAAGGCCCAAGCTGTACATGTGGGGAGGGGTTCAGTGACATACTGGACAAGGCCCAGGCTGTCAATGTGGGGTGGTGTGCACAGACATGCCTGACAAGGCCCAGGCTATACATGGGGGGGGAGGACAGTGACATACTGGACAAGGCCCAGGCTATCAATGTGGGGTGGTGTGCACAGACATACTGGACAAGGCCCAGGCTGTACATGGGGGGGGCAGTGACATACTGGACAAGGCCCAGGCTGTACATGTGTGGGGGGTACAGTAACATACTGGACAAGGCCCAGGCTGTCAATGTGGGGTGGTGTGCACAGACATACTGGACAAGGCCCAGGCTGTACATGTCGGTGGAGTGCACAGACACGCAGGACAAGGCCCAGGCTGTACAT
This sequence comes from Neoceratodus forsteri, assembly GCA_016271365.2. Lineage (NCBI taxonomy): Eukaryota > Metazoa > Chordata > Ceratodontiformes > Ceratodontidae > Neoceratodus > Neoceratodus forsteri. The sequence goes on from CM028129.1 coordinate 666,013,516, forward strand.
GGGGGGTGGCAGTGACATACTGGACAAGGCTCATGCTGTACATGTGGGGGCGGTACAGACATGCTGGACAAGGCCCATGCTGTACATGTTGGGTGGGGTGCACAGACATACTGGACAAGGCCCAGGCTGTACATGTGGGGTGGAGTGCACAGGCATGCTGGAAAAGGCCCAGGCTGTACGGGGGGAGGGGACAGTGACATGCTGGACAAGGCCCAGGCTGTACACATGGGGGGAGTACAGTGACATACTGAACAAGGCCCAGGCTGTTAAGGGGGAGTATAGACATGCTGGACAAGGCCCAGGCTGTACATGTGGAGTGGAGTGCACAGACATGTTGGACAAGGCCCAGGCTATACATGGGGTGGGGATAGTGGCATACTGGACAAGGCCAGGCTGTACATGTGGGGGGGTACAGTGACATACTGGACAAGGCCCAGGCTGTCAATGTGTGTGAGGGGGGTACAGACATGCTGGACAAGGCTCAGGCTGTACATGTGGGGTGGTGTGCACAGACATACTGGACAAGGCCCAGGTTGTACATGTGGGGTGGTGTGCACAGACACACTGGACAAGGCCCAGGCTGTACATGTGGGGTGGTGTGCACAGACACACTGGACAAGGCCCGGGCTGTACATGTGGGGTGGTGTGCACAGACATGCTGGACAAGGCCCAGGCCTCTGATGTGTTGTGGGGTGTATGTGCAAACATACAGGTCCAGCCAATGGTCCTGCTATATTGGACTGCTGCACAGAGCACAAGACAGTCATGTGTCATGGTCAACGCCACTGACAGACATACCATTGCTATGATATACTGGGTGGTCTGGCAATATAGCTGTACACAGTGTCAGTAGCTTAATGTACATGGAGATGTACACCAACAGTAGTGTCACATGATCCCGTGTACATCGATGCATCAATGTGGCAATGCTACAGTATAACAGCTGAAACACATACCCTGTTGATGGCAGTATAACAGCTGAAACACGTAACCACCCTGCTGCTGGGATGTTCTTGTTGCTGATTGCCTTGATCTTGATGGCTGGTTCTCACCACTCACATCCGGTGCTGTACAGGTGATAGAATAATTTTGTTAAAACCTTGCATACCCATGTCACAATGGTGTGCTGATGAGTTCAGATGTGATATGCATGTCCATGTACACAGCAGCATGCTATATTAGACCCTACAGACTACATCAGGCTGCAGTGACAGCGGTTTGACAACAGCTCTGTGGTTTGAACAATCTCTGACCCTGTGGACATGTATATATCACGTTGTACACATATCGGATGATGCACAGTTCATCACATTAGACAGCTTCAAAGTATTATCCAGGACCACTATCACTGACTCAGTCCATGTAGCCATCCATCCATCAACATATCTACCTATCTACCCATGCACCCTTCTACACATCTATCAACCTACATGCCTGTCTGTCTGACTACCTATCTGCATATCCAGCCATCAATGTCTCTAATAGCCCATGTCACTGCAGAACCAACTATACATCATCTATCTCTATCCATCTATCTATAAAGCTATACATCTAACCCTAATATGACTTCCCATTTTGTTAATATGTGCAATGTAAGATACATTATATATCAATGAACTATACACTTCAATAGTGCACCTGTCAAATGTCTATCATTATTACAGATTCAAGCGTTGATATAAGCCAGTTTAAAATGTATACCTACCTTCAACACTGTCTGCAGTGTTCCCACTGCCACTTGACACCAGGTTGGCGATTGCAGGATCACGGTGTTGGAGGTTATACCAGCGGTACTTTAGCTGGTTCACAGTCCTAGAAACACCTGTTGAGGCCTTCATTCTTCTGGCAATCTTTCCCCACACCTTGTCCCTTGCCTTGGGGGTGTGTGCCCTCTTACCAGGGGACAGCAGTATACCCCTGTACATCCTGAGACTATCCAGGAGCATGGCAGTCTCAGTGTCAAAAAAGTTAGGGTGTCTGATGGACATCTTGATGCTCAAATACACAGATGAACACCAGCTGCTGTGACTTCAAGCTGTATAAGCAGGCCTCACATTTTTTGCGCACGTGCGTTGCCGAGAATATGCACATGATTGCGCACATGCGTAGAATATGCACATTTCTCCACGCGTGCGTGAAAAAGTGGAACATGACATCCACAATTATACGCATGTGCGTAATAGTCATTCTATGTTCAATTACCAGTGGTTATCATGGTTACACCAGCCACATTGTTAACAACTGCTATGTGCAAAGTTCAATGGCATGTTTCATTGAATGGTCACTGTGTAAGGCATGTGGGAGATATGACTGTCCATGCATGGCATATTGTTAAGCAGATGCGTCACATGTCCCAGCAATGTGGCCATTTTCTGTCTGCATTGCCACTGGCTATGACCACATGTCATATTCATAATTAACACATTTGTCAGTTATACATCGTATACTACAAACTCATCATGGCCACTACATGTGGACTGTTACTAGGTAGCTATTCATGATGTCATGCTGTGCTGCATCCAATATCATTGTATATCACACAGTATCAAGTCTTGTCGTGCTGTCCCTTCCTGACCTCCACTGACCCATATGTCATGTGTCACCCTCATATGCCACCCCCCCACCCCCATAATGAGACATGGCACATGGATGAGCACTCAAGACATATGGTGGCCTATATGGGGCCACTTTACAGCATGACATCCACCAGTTTCAGCTCTGATTTACCTCACATCAACCATTCCTAAATGCAAAAATGACAGTCTCCAAGACCTCTGCCACTAGACAGAGACTCTCTAGGCAGCACTCCTTACCCCCTCTCCAAACACTTGATGTGCCCATCCTTGAGGAATACCCATCCTACAGATACCTGTTGTCTGTGCTGCCCAACACCTCACCGTCTCTGGCCACATTGACCCCATTTGGATAGACTGCACCCCACGTCTGGAGTCCTGTACAGGAACAGTAGTTGCATCCCTCCCATGGCTAGGTGAGAACAGGTCCAGAACATGATCCTACGCATTTCTGACTGCTGTGAAGTGGTCTGTAGTGCTGCACTCATATCTCACCTTACAAGATTGGATGGTCTGGTCAACACCTTCCGTCAGTTCATTCCTGATGCCCCATCTCAGACACATCATTGTGACCTTTACTGTGCTCTGTGCTTCCCCTCACCTGGCTAACTGAAACATGGCTCACTGTGCTAAGCTAACATCACAACACCGGCTTACTGTACCTCTTCCTACCACCCATGCTCCCTCCCACCCACCTTCCTCCAAATCCCTCATAACCTCTGATACTCACACCCTGCTAGACCCCTATTGTAACACCCTAGTCGGCCAATCATGAATCTCCCATCACATCCCCAATATCTGGAACTTCCTCCCACCCCACATATGACACCCCTTCCCCTCCCACTCCCTTGGCTCTGCCTTACATGACCTCTCTGCTAGCTGCTCCTGCTACATCCCTCCTTATCCTGTTACCCCATGGGCATGCTTTAGATTCATGCACACCTTTGACCTGCAAAAGCTTCCCCATGCATCCTAACCCCAGCACATCTTCCATGCCACCTAACTCCCACCCCCGGTCCCATCCTCTGTACACCAGAATACCATTAATACACAGTCACCATCGCCTTGCCTTGGCCTCTGCAGTGCTCTGCAGCCATGGTGTGTCCTGGAACCTAGGGAAAAACCTTTCTCAACTCCTGCGCCCACCCCATTGTGTCCTGAGAGGGCTGGGTCTCAGCCCCTCTTCTCTCCCACCTCCCTCTGTCTTAGTCAGTCTGATGGCTACTCCTAAGCACTGCCTACATCCCTCCTGTCATGATCTAGGTATGCTGTCTACTACCTGCCTCCCTCCTGCTGTGCTCTACCACTGCCTTGTATAGGCAGGGCCCACAGCATACTGGAGGGGACATGCCCTAGCAGACACTTCTCTTCCCCCTCGCTTCCATTCTTACGTGCCCGATGTCTCACTCTATACAACCTGCTTCCCTCCTGTTCATGCTTGATGTACGCCTGTTACAGGCAGGATCCACTGCATTCTGAAGGGGGCAGGTCCTGACACACACTTCCCCACCACCCTTTTGCCTTCCTCTCCTGCAAATGTCCCCTTCACACACCCTTCTCTCGGCCACTGAGTGCTTGGTGGCATACCTAAACAAGAACAATGACACATGCATATGACAATACGTGGAATGTATGACTGTGTCCCTATCGATGTAGATGTGTAAATGTGTTCACCTGTACATTACAGTGGTACAGCATATGTATTATGTGGCTCATGTTGTGTTTCATTTATCCATAGGTGACAGTGGCTATCCACTCAGGACATGGCTCATGACACCTGTACACAACCCACAGACACCACAGGAAGATCAATTCAATGCCAGTCATGTGGCCACGAGAACAGTAATTGAGAGGACATTTGGTGTACTCAAGATGAGATTTCAATGTCTCGATAGATCAGGAGGTGCATTGCAGTATCAACCAGAAAAGGTATGCAGAATAATCCTTGCATGCTGCATCCAACACAATATTGCCATATCACACAACATGACCATGCCTGATTTACAGGGTCATGATAATGATGATGCCAACAGTGGTGGCAGCACACCCAGGCCTCGCACACCCTCGCCACCACCAGCGAGATGAGGAACAACTGTGTTTGCACGACGAGCACATGATTGACTGATTCAAGAGTGCTTCTGAGTATCCTAGGACATACAACAGTGTTTGTGGAAGTCTGCGCATGTAGCAGACAAAGATACAACCATGATTATCAGTCCAGGCCAGGGACACCTGACCGAATACTGACCTGTTGTGCATTGGTACATGATATTTGCTTGTGTCATGTATATGTAAATTCATTAAAATACAGCCATTGTGGTGGCCACAACCATGCCTGATGCCGGTGCTGTCATTTATGTCTGTGTATACAATATAGCAATACAAGGTTAACAACATGACACCTTTATGGAATGGAATTGACTATCAATGTGGCAGTGCAGGTTCATCTGTATCCCCCCAGCCTGTGTGGTCCCTGTGTGGATGAGGTGTGAATGTTATTGCTGCACACTGATACATACACCCCTGTACAGTACAAATGAGTAGTGTAAACAATTACATCATCATTACGTTGTGTAAACAAGGACATGGCAGCATTGCCATGGTCTATTATGTCATGTTACATGTACAGGGCACACTGTACCACAGATGTGTCATAACGCAGCCTGGAATTCAACACAATAAGGCTGTCACACAACATTCATGTACAATACATATACACATCTATACATACTGCCATGTGCCTTGATGTGCATATGTCTTGTGTATCACCAGTGTCAGAGGTGGACATGGTATGATACATAGAAACATAGAAACATAGACTTTGAGGGCAGATAAGGACCGCTTAGCCCACCTAGTCTGCCCATTTCCCCTACCTAGAGGATAAGCTGCAGATCCTATTTAACCAACAGCCTATTTCTTCCTACCCCCCACAAAAATTGCCTTATGTCTGTCCCATGCATTCTTGAATTTTCCCACAGTTTTAGACCCCACAACCTCCTCAGGAAGGCTGTTCCCACATCCACCACCCTCTCTGTGAAAAATACTTCCTCACATTGCCCCTGAGCCGCCCCTCTATCTTCAAATTGTGTCCCTTGTTCTTGCACATTTCTTTTTCTGAAAGATGCTACCTCTTAGACTTTGTTGATTCCACTGAGGTACTCAAGGTTTCTATCATGTCCCCCTCTCCCTCCTTTCCTCAAGGGTATACATATTAAGCTCCTTTAGTCTCTCCTTGTATGGCTTCTCTTGCAGACCTTGCACCATTTTAGTTGCCCTCCTCTGCACTGCCTCCATCCTGTCTATGTCCTTGCGGAGATGGGGTCTCCAGAACTAGACGCAGTATTCCAGATGGGGTCTCACCAACTGTCTGTACAGGGGGATAACAACTTCCTGTATTCTGCTGGTGATACCTCTCCCTATACATCCCAGTATCCCCCAGCCCTCCCTACTGCCTTCTCACATTGCTTGCCAACCTTAAGGTCATATGATATGATTACCCCGTGGTCTCTTTCCATTTTTGTTGTTGTTACTACCTCCCCCCATTGTGTAATCTTCCCCTGGGTTTTTGTTTCCCAGGTGCATTACTTTGCACTTCTTTGCATTGAATCCAAGCTGCCATACTTCTGACCATTCCTCCAACCTTGCCAAGTCCCTCTCATCCTTTCCATGCCTCCTTGTGTATTAACCCTGTTGCAGATCTTTGTGTCATCTGCAAAGAGGCATACTTTCCTTCCAGTCCTCTGCAATATCACTTATAAAGACATTAAAAGGACTGGACCCAGTACTGGAACTCCTCGCGGTATTCCCCACTAGTAACCCCTCTTTCTTCAGAGTGGACCTCCTTTACAATTACCTTCTGTGTCCTGTTGTTCAGCCAGTGTTTTACTCAGGCTACCACCCTGGGACCCACTCCCAGGCTGGTTAATTTAACTACTAATCTTTGTGTGGACTGTGTCAAATGCCTTGCTAAAGTCTAGGTAGGCCATGTCCACAGCCCTCCCTGGTCTACTACTTTGGTCACCCAGTCAAAGAAATCAATTAGATTCATCTGACATGACCTTCCCGCTGTGAACCCATGCTGCCTTGGGTCTTGTGCCCCACTGGCCTCTAGGTACTCAACAATTCTTTCTTCAGAAGTGATTCCATCACTTTCCCTACCACAGAGATCAAACTGACAGGTCTGTAGTTTTCTGCCTCTGTCTTGGTCCCACGTTTGTGAAGGGGAATCACATGTGCCTTCTTCCAGTCCTCAGCTACCACACCATCCTCCCATGATTTGTTAAAAAGGGTAGTCAGTGGTGTCACTAGTTCTCTGCTTAATTCTTTTAGAATTCTGGGGTGAATTCCATCTGGCCCCATTGCTTTGTCCACCTTCAGTTTTAGGAGTTCTTTCAGAACCCTTTCTTCTGTGAAAGGACTGGGATCAACTCCCTCTCAGACTGCTTCTGTTAATTGGATTAGGCACCTCCCCCACTTCCTCTTTTGTGAATACTGAACAGAAGTATTCATTCAGTATCCCTGCTTTTTCACTGTCACTCTCTGCCCACCCACCATCCATTCTATTCAGCCTCTCTATCCCTCCCTTTGTCTTTCTACGCTCCCTGATATACCTATAAAAGGTTTTATCCCCCTTCTTAACCGAATTAGCTATCTTTTCCTCAGTTTGTGCCTTTGCTATTCTGACTACCCTTCCTGTTTCCTTCTGCCTTAACTGGTACAGTTCTCTGTCCTGCTCCTTCTGTGTTTCCTTATACTTCCTAAATGCTGTATTTTTCTCCCTGACCTTCACCGCCACCTCTTTTGAGAACCATAGTGGCTTTTTCTTTCATTTTGATTTGTTTATTTGCTTCACACAAAGGCTTGTTGTCTCTGTGATGGCAGTTTTGATATTTCCCCATTGTTGCACCACCCCTCCTTCTAGCCTGTTTGCTAGTGCTTTTCTAAGGCACTCTCCCATCTTGCCAAGGTCAGCCCTCCTGAAGTCCAGAATCCTCACTTTTGTATGGCTTGACTCTGTAGCTGAGTTTATTGTGAACCACACTGTTTGGTGGTCACTTGTTCCCAAATGGCTACCCACTTCTAGATCTGAGATCCTCTCACTGTCCCCATTTGAAAGTACGAGGTCTAAGATTGCTCCTTCATGAGTAGGTTCCAAAACTAGCTGTTTGAGGCATGCCACCTGAAGGGCATCAAGAATGGCCCGGCTTTTGGATGTGGCTGCTGCAAAGGTGCTCCAGTTAACATCTGGCATGTTAAGGTCCCCCATCAACAGTATCTCCCCTTTCTCTGCCATCCTAAGTATGCCTTCTATCATATCCTTGTCCATTCCCTCCCTGACATGGGCATCTATATACAACCCCTGTGCAGATTGTGGTGCCATTTCCAGTCTCTAAGGTGACCCACAGTGCCTCCTCTCCTCCCTGTTTACTCTTTTGTTCAGTTGCTTTTATCCCTTCCCTTACATAGAGAGCTACTCCTCCCCCTCTTCTCCCCTGCCTGTCTCTCCTGTAGGTTATGTACCTTGGTATGTTAACATCCCAGTTATGGTTCTCTGTGTACCATGTTTCTGTGACTGCTACGATATCCAGGCATCCCTCTTCCATCAAGGCCACCAGTTCAGGGAACTTGTTGCCCAGACTACAGGTGTTGGTACTCATTACCCTCCATTTCTTGATGGTCTTACCCCTTTTTGCCCCATCCCTGTCCTTATTGCATTTGTCACTTTCTCCATTTACCCCTGCGCTTCTCCCTATTGACATCTCTATGTTGGTGTCTACCTCACTTAGTACCCTGATATTTTGGGGAGGGCTTGGATTTCCCTGCTCCTTTCCAGTGCCTCCCCCCTTGGCTAGTTTAAACGGACACACATTGAGATAGAGTGACAGTGTGTACCATACACTGAAAAGGACATCAACCTGTTGGAGAAGGGCCAGAGGATGGCTTTAAACATGATAGACACTCAGCAGGGCAAGGAATACAGTAGAGGCTGAGTGCACTGTACATGTACTTCATGGAAGACACAAGGGAAAGAGCAGGAACATGATTGGGACCCTCCAGTACTTGAAAGGGATATATAAGGTTAATGAGCGGGGTCTCTAAGATGAGTGACAACAAAATCCCAAGGGGAAGAGTTGCATGATTGAGGGTGGGAGGTTTAGGAGGGAGATCAGGAAGCACTACTACACAGAGAGGGGGGTGGACACCTAGAATGCACTGCCAGAAGAGATAATGACATTGAACACAGTGGGCAGCTTTAAGAGAGGATAGGATAGGCGTATGTGGAGTGTTAGGTTCATGGGGTAGTAAGCATGTGAGGTGTGAGGAGGGAGGGCAGACACATTAGAGCATGCTGTGGACCCTGCGAAATGAGCATGCTTGATAGACCAAATGGCCTTCCTGTGCCGTCTTTTCCATATGTTCAGATTAGTATCCGTTTCATCATACATCTGCATGGTAACACTGCAGAGGCAGCACACACAGGAACAGACAGAACCTGATAGGAGGTATTACTGCACTACGTCTGCTCATGGGTGAAATGTGCCAGCAATACACACGCCATTCAGTGTCAGTGCATGGCTAGGGAATCATGTCTGTACATATTTATTTATTTATTTATTTGCTTTTGTTAACCAGGTAAGCACACTAGACAACAAGTGCCTATTTTCAGGTGCGACCTAGGAGGTTACAGTACATAAGACACAGAGTACAAAATACAGAGTCAGGGTAACATGCTGGCCCACAGACAGGTGGGAGGAATAGCAAATGGTACAGGTGGCTATACAAAGGTACAGTTGGCAAAATGTCAGCGGGATACATAATGGCAAAGAGGGGTAGAATATAAACAGGAACATCATCTCAGACAGTTGGCACAAAATACACAACAGCAATTGAGAGGTTGAATAGCAACAGGTAACATCAAGGCACAACGTACATCAAAAATAAATAAAAGTACAGCATGTATATTAGCATGCCATGAGGGCCTATCTTGGACTACAGTGATCATCGAATTAGTACAGCTAGAAACAACTACCGATATGACAGGATCGCCTCTCCAAACCGAAGGGTGGAAAGTGCCTAATGCTGGTTCTCACCAGAGATTAGCAGCGGTCAGTGAGTCAGCTCACAGTCTCCCATTAGTGAGTCGGGGTCAGGGGTGAGGGAAGGGACTACTCAATGCCTATATAGCACACAGACAGGCAGAGGTGGCTTTGAGGAAGGTCCATAGAGAGGTTTTGAAGCAGGGATGGGAGGGAGAGGCATGAACTAGGGCAGGTAGAGAGTTCCACAGTCTCAGCACATAGACGGAGAATGCCCTGTCACTTGTAAGGTGCTGGTCTTAGGGACCAGGCAGAGCTGGGCAGCACTTGCTCTTAAGTGGTAGGCAGGGGTTCCATGATTGAGGGGAAGGGCAAGTGTGGAAGAAGTATCCATTCTGACTATGTTATCCACGAAGTTGCCAAAGACAAAGGCGTAGTGTTTTTCAGGGGGGAGCCACTCCAGCCAAGGGTAGAGCTCACAACGATGCGTAAGGCATGGGGCAGTGAGTGCGAAGTGACATACGTTGTTATAGGCAGTGTCCCATTTTGCTAGGCTAGAAATCGGGACTGGTGCAAAGGCTACAAGCCCATAGCAAAGCGTAGGAAGGAGTATACCCCGAGCTATGGTGAGCCGTGCAGTGGGGGGTGAGGCAGTCATTGGCTCTGTAGGCAAGTCCAAGCTTGCCGTTCACGGCTTTGCAGATATTATGAAGATGTGCAGCGAGATCCAGTTGCGGATCCAGGGTTACTCCTAGATACTTGATGGAGTCAACGACCGGCAGGAGGGCACCATTTGCACCATGGATAGCTAGGGGAGCGGTGCGAGAAGCGATTTTGGCCACAGAACCAAAGAGCACGGCCTGGGTCTTTTCCAGGTTTATGGTGAGCTTGCATCCCTCTAGCCAGTTCTGGATACGATCGACGTCTGAGTTAAGTCGGGAGTTGATGGTAGTAAGATCCAGGGAACTGAACAGTACGACGAGGTCGTCCACATATAGAGTTGGTTGCCTGTGGGTGGCAACTGAGGGAAGTTTGTTTATGTAGAGGGAAAACAGGATGGGTCCAAGAACGGATCCCTGGGGGACCCTGCAGTTAATAGGGGAGAGGGCAGAGAGGGTGCGGTTGAAGCAGGTGAATTGCTGCCGTCCCCCAAGATAGTTGGAGAACCAGGCAAGGGCACAAGGGGAGAATCTGAGAGAATGGAGAGTGGAGCAGAGGAGGGAATGGTCAACCCTGTCGAAGGCCTTTGAAAGACTGATGAAGATGACTCCGGTCAGGTTGCCTCGGTCAGTCTCAGACCTGATCTCGGAGGTAACCACAGCAAGCGTGGTCGATGTACTGTGCCCCCTCCTGAAGCCATGTTGAACAGTAGAGAGAACTTCATAACTCTTTAGGTAGTGGGAGAGTTGTGAGGCAACAGCCTTTTCGAGGAGCTTACTGGTGGCAGAGAGTATGGCGATGGGGCGATAGTTTTTCATGTCTTTGGGGTTGCCTTGTTTGAAAACAGGGACTACCTTGGCCACCTTCCAAATGTCTGGTATGATATCTGAGATAAGAGAGGAGTTGAATATATGAGTGATCGGCCGGGTGAGGATTAGAGCCCCCAAGCTAAGTAGCTTTGGTTCGAGGCTGTCGTGACCTGCCCTCGTGTGGTGAGAGAGACCGGCAAGGAGTTCTCGGGTCTCTCCAACTGAGATCCATTTGAGATAGAAAGGTGGTCCGGGGGGTGCCCACACGGGGGTTCGGGGCAGGGAGTTTGGCAGAGGGAGGAGCAGGCAGGTCTGAAAACATGCAGTTAAATGCAATGGCAATAGTAAGGGGGTTATTGCAGTTGGTCCCACTGATGTTCATGTCAGCGATCGTTTCCTTGGCGGACCCCCCCAGCCAGGTTTTTGATGTTTTGCCAAAAGCACCGTGGGTTCTTTGCCGAATCTAGCAGGGCCAATTTGCAATACTCACTCTTGGCGGAGCGTATGGCTCTCATGCAGGAGTTTCTGAGCCGCCAATATTCGAGAAGGTCGTTATTGTTGTCAAAGATCTTGTGTTTCGCCCAGCATTTGTCTCTCAGCTTCATGAGGGAGAATAGTCCTCCATGGAGCCACTTTGTGATTGTCCCCCTCACCCTCCTTTCAGTGAGGGGTGCATGTCTGTTTTGCACGGGGACAAACACTGCAAGGAAATGATCTAGGGCTGCAACAGGGTCATTGGTGGTGGTGACCCTAGACCAGTCGACACTTCATAGATCCTCAAGATAGTCATTGAGGATGAGTTTGGAATAGTCCCTCATCAGGATCACTCTGCTGGGGACTGTGGTCATGGTGTTGCCCCAAATGCAGTAGGATGGGGAGTGATCAGAGATGGCGTCACCTTTGGTCTGCAAAGGTCTCACACAACATCTGTGGCATTCAGGGATATACAGGGACAGCTGCAGAAAACCACGTTATGGTGATACATCATAATGCATGTATGTATACGCAGCACACATTGACCCAGTACTTGAATCATTCCGAAATTACTAGTTGATAACCCTGATGAGTGTACAGAAGGCCTGTTGTGCACATGCCCATTGTATGTTTTATTGATGTACACATTTATTTCTCAATCCATCAATATGTACCTGACATGGATGTCAGTAATGTCATATAATAATGAGGAATATGTATCATTTCAGACATACATTCATCGGGTCATGTGCTATGCTGACATAACTGTGTGCATAGTTAACATATTCTGTGCAACAGTCATACACCCAAAGTCCCCTGTGCCTACGTCACGGAACTATGCGACATTGAAACAAACAATTGTACATCACATAACAATAGGGAATGGTGTCACAGAAAACCTTATTGATACATAGTAGATGAGTGTAATGTGTACACTGTGCACATGGATGACATTACACTATGATATAGCATTACACATCTCTTATGTTAGCAACAATAGCGATCATATCATCCATAAGCATGCCCACACCACAGCTGCAGTATCCCACATGAGGACCCCATGGGGTACCAATAACATCACAGTCATAGATAAGACTTACCAGCTTAGTTCCCCCTTGGGCACTAATAGTCAGTGCTGAGTACTATGCCTTCCCTGATCCTCAGAATACTTCACTCTGTCCTTACTAGTCTACATTCTCTACTGTACTCCATCCCACCCTCCACTCTACCTTGATCTACCCATGGGACATATCCTGAACCTCTCTAATGCTGCAACTAGATATGTACACATGACCTTCCACACTGCTGGTGTAGACCCTTAGAATTAGGCCAGCCCAACGGCCACATCTGTGAGTAACACGTAAAAACCCCTATACTTCCCTGCACCTTATACTGCACTGTCGTGGACCACCACCACCACCACATCAGCGGAACGCCCTTCACTATCCAAGGTCTGACACCTGCTGTGACCCTTGTGGAGTGCTACTCCGAACTCTCACCCCCCTTCTACCATAATCTGAAATTCCTAGGATACCTTGTAATCCTATGCCTTCCATCCCCTACATATGCCATGCAGTGCCAGTGGCAGAGCCATGGGGGGGCTAGGGAGGCGGTCGCCCCTCCTGGCTGCCCCAGTGTGAGTAGTAGCACCCTGCTACCATCTTTATTCACTGTTTAGTGCCCATTGTGGAGCCTGTCATTGACTGAATGGCCCTCCTTGACTCCCAAATGATCCCAAACGCTACTGTGCACTGCATGTAACCTGCTATGCTCACACAGAGGCCAGGCTACCTATTCTGATCGCTTTGTGCTGATGACTTCACTGCATCCATACATTCCATCTACCCTGAATGCCACCATTTGAGGAATCTTGTTCCTGTGCATTAGACACCTGGCCCACTACAGATTTGTATAGTAATGTATACCACTGGGCTCTCTATTCGATGGGTGTCACATGCATGTTCAGCGGTGACTTGTGTCTTTGTTCCTGTACTCACTGTCACTTGCCCCTCCCCCACTGTCCTGCACCTACTATGTGGTCTGTTCTCACCTATTGCTATCAGGGGCCATACAATGTAATGCTGGTCCTACTAATGAACTACAGGCAACTCAAACCATCTCTGGCTTATCTACACAGGGCTACCTTATGCACACATGAACATCTGCAGCCTCCCATCTAGGTCTAATGATTTAGAGGTAGGAATATCACCTCACACCCATATGTCCACGCCATGTCAGTAATATGGCTGGCAGTGCACATACAGAATTATACATACCACCTCCCAGAGTACACTCTGTGATGCTGGGAAAGGACTGGCCCTACATAGAGGTGTGGGTGTCTCTCTTCATAGCTCAGTACCACTATCTGCCTCTTCTGTAAACTACTGTGAAACAACATTCCACAGTGATGTGAGCATTGTGTGTACAACCCTTGGATTACTACACCTAGATGTATGTGTGATAGGGTGTGGGGTTAATGACAACACAGAACACCAACGTATAGTTCGCACACACTAACTTCGTGTGGCTAATGATTTATTGACATTAATAATATAAATAAGGCAACATTAGCAACGTTAATGAAAAAAACAGAAAGAAAGCAACATCACTTCTACAACTGAACCTCAACACTCTAAACTGGAGTACTGCCACAGAGTGATCACTACAGAGCAGTAGGTCCACTATGCTCTGTCCATCCCACCTATCTGCCTGTTGCTAGCCTTGCTTGTAGAGCAGAAAGCAGCTAACTAAAAGAAGCTACATTTTCTTATTAATTTAACACTTATATCTCAGCAGGAGTCAGTGTCTGTTGAGATTAAGCAAGACAGATACTTTATTAGAAATAAAAAGGGTCTTATTTAGGGTTAAAAAAAGAAAGAAAAGAAAGAAAGTCAGTGTGTGTTCTGTGCTGTGAAGGGTACTGTATCAACTTACTTTGTTAAACCAGTAGGAGGAGAGAAAGCTTAATTGGGGGTGTGGCTTAGACACTATAAAAGCAGGTGACTCAAATTACAACTTCCTGTTGCTTGCCTTGCTTGTAGATCAGAAAGCAGCTAACTAAAAGAAGCTACATTTGCGTTTGCTCGTGTCTGCTGTGTCCGCTGGGCACGCTGAAACTGCTGGCATTAGACAAACTTGGATAGGATAATTTTAGCATATCATCTACTTAGTAAATATACACCTTTAATAATGGAAAAAGAACTTAGTAAGTGTATGCAATGTTTGATGTATAGTGAGGGAAAGTATGGGAGCGAGTATGTATGTGCTAATTGCCATCTGATTACTACTCTTGAAGCAGAGGTAGCGTTTCTGCTTAATATTAAACCAGTTTCTACTGATATTAGGGACATACCTCTCAACTGTCCCTGATTTTGCCTCAAAATTTTACTTTGTCCCTCCTAAAAATTGTCTTTCTGTGACCAAACTGTGGGGGTTATAAGCACAAAATAATGTCAAACATTAAAGTTACAGACTTGTTCTTTCTTAGATAATGCATTTTACACCAAGCACTTTATTCTACCAGCTTCCTGAAGGGATATCTCCAATTCTGAAGAAGTGTCCCTGATTTTGGTCCTTTGTCCCTGATTTTTTTAAGCCTTGTCCCTGATTTATGAGGCAGAAGGTTGAGAGGTATGATTAGGGAAGTGGAAAGTTACATTGATCTTATGGATGAACAGCTTCATTCTAATCAACAATTTCCTTCACATTTAGGTAGTATTTCTATGCCTCCTGATGAGGAGACAATTGTAACGACTAGTACTAGTATACCTGTTGCCTCTGCCCCCTCTTATAAGGTGGATGATTATCCGCCCTCTTCTCATGATAATGATGACTGGACCATTGTCACAAAGCCTCTTAAAAAAAGGAGGGGCGGTCAAATACACAATAGTGCCCCTATTGAAACTCGTAATAGGTTTGAGCAATTGACTGTATCAAATAATGAAGTGCTACATGATTTATCCTGTGCATCACCCTCTGTTGATAATAACGGTTTAAAAACACTTTTCAATCAGGAGTTAATGCCCATGAATACTTGACCTAGTAAGTCTCAAGCTACCAAATCAATACCTATTAAGTTAATCGCTCCAGAGTGTATTAAACAATCACCTGTTTCTGATTATTGTACCCCCTACTATCTCAAGACAAGTGTTAGTCCTGGGAGATTCAATCATTAAGCACACTGACAGGGTGGTATGCAATAGTGACAAGAGCAACCGCACTTGTTCTAGCTTCCGTGGGGCCAGGGTATCTGACATTACCTCCATGATGCCTAAAATTTTACAAAATGCGGGGGGAAATCCACTGGTTATCATACTTGCCAGTGTTAATGATATAAACAACACCCCATTTAATCAGTTACAACAGGACTATGTGGCATTATGTAACTTGTTACTTGATAGGGGATGCTGTGTATGTATATCTGAAATTCTACCTGTCCTGAGAGCAACATCTACCATGATGCAGAAAATCAAAGCCCTAAATGAATGGCTGAGAAAGTGATGTTTTAAGCAGGATATACCCTGTATTATCCACTGGGAATCATTTTCAGATCGTTCTTCCTTGTTTTGCTGGGACGGTTTACATCTCAGTCGTAGGGGTAGTACACTTATGAAAAGTATCACTAAAATCATAAATCATTGTTTAAACTAAAAACAATGGGGGAGAATGGGTCTATTCCCAAGTCTCTGAATACTTGCCAAATATTATTACAATTAAATGTAAATTCCTAGCTTTGAATGCAAGATCTTTAAACCAACTCAAATTAGCAGAACTTGAAGCCAAATGTAAAACTTTAAATATAGGCGTGGAGGGAGTAACTGAAACTTGGTGGGACGCATCCTCAATTTGATCCACAGAAATTCCAGGTTATAAGTTATATCATAAAAACAGATTAGATAAGCAAGGCGGTGGAGTTTGTATGTACATACAAAATGATATTCCTCCTTTTGAAGTGTGTTCTCCCTTTCCTTTGGAAAGTATATGGGTTAAAATCTTATTGAAGGAGTAGTCCTTTATAACTATTGATAACATCTATCGACCTCCATCTGCAAATTCAGATTACGCAACTGATATGTTTAAAGAAATTACACATTTTTCAGAATCTCAAGATACTATAATATTTGGTGACTTTAACCTCCCTCATATTAACTGGGACTCATTCCCAGGACAGTCCTATGCCGAGAAAGGACTAATAGTTGTGGTAGTTAGTACTAGATTACAACAACTTGTTACTGAACCCACTCGAGGTCCTAATATTTTGGATCTATTATTTACTAACATAAAGCAACAAATTATCAATTTACAAATTTGGTATCCACTTGGGACCAGTGATTATTCATCTATTCTTTTTGAAATTCAACAGTTTAAAACTACACAAAGGAAGTTATACTATACAAAAAATTATAACAAAGCAAATTTTTCTAAAATCAATGAATACTTACAAAACATAAACTGGGAATCTAATCTTCTTAATTGTACAACACAACAAGCTTGGGACTTTTTTAAAAAACATTGTACATTATTTGGAAAATACCTTTATTCCATCTAAGAGGAAATTTAATAATAAAGGAAAAATCCCCCTTGGTTCAACAAGACAATTAAAAATCAGATTAAAATAAAAATTAAACATTTTAGGAAACTTAAGAATTTCTGTTCCATTTAAAACTACTCTATTACATAAATACAGACTATCTGTGAAAAAACGTAAAAAATTCTATACATTGGCAAAAAATAAGCTAGAATTTAAACTAGCTCACACAAAAGACTGACACAAATCTCTTTTCTCCTATAGAAATAGTAAAAAAGGTGAATCAAGGACCATTGGTCCCATTATAACCAATGGCTCTTCTCTATCTGATATAGAAACCTTGAATCTCTTTAATAAGTACTTTTGTTCTGTCTTCTCTCAAAAATCTCCTATTAGTACATTTAAAGTTCACCACATAGATTATCATAGGTTCTATCCAACTGACATTATACAGGCTATCAAAAAACTAAAAAACAATACTAGTCCAGGCCCAGACAGTATTCATCCATGGTATCTGATCGAAACCTCTATAAATATTTCTATACCTTTGTCAATTATTTTCAATAAATCCTTACAAGAAAGCACTGTACCAAATGATTGGTGTTCAGCAATAGTTACTCCCATATTTAAAAAAGGCAATAGAGGTTCTGTGCAAAATTATCATCCAATTAGCCTGACCTCAGTGGCTGGTAAATTAATGGAACGAGTAACGAAGTCTGTAATAGATCAAGATTGTAAAAAATTAGGAATTTATGATTCAAATCAGCCTGGGTTTACTCCAAAAGTATTCCTGCACCACCAATCTGATATCTTTTTACAATAATATAAGTACTCTACTAGATGTGGGTATCCCTACTGATGTAATTCTTTTGGACTTTAGTAGAGCTTTCAATAAAGTCTGACATGAAAAACTCATTACTAAAATGCACAATCTAGGTTTGTCACCTGATATTGTCAACTGGACTTTAAACTGGTTGACAAATCATTCTCAGAGAGTCAGAATTAATGATGTCTTGTCTGATTCAGGTAGTGTGACAAGTGATGTACCACCGAGGTCGGTCTTGGGACCAACATTGTTTAACCTCTTTATCAGTAATTTACAAACAGGGCCAAATAACTTCATAGTTAAATTTGCAGACGATACTAAATTGGGGAGCAAGGTTAATAATCAAGAAAATATGTCTGCATTAAATAAGGATTTGGAAAAATTAACACTTTGGGCAAATGAAAATCATATGCAGTTTAATCAAGACAAATGTTTAGTAGTGCATTTCGGTTTAAATAATCCAAAAACGATATATCATATAAACGGACTACCACTTCACTCATCAAATTGTGAAAAAGATTTAGGGATATATGTTAATAATAAACTTACATCAAATGATCACTGTGTTAGAACTGCTTACATGACCAACAGACTTTTGAGGCAAATAAACGCACTTTGTTAATCGCACTGAACAATGCCTTATTCCATTGTATAGGGCATACATTAGACCGTATCTAGACTATGGCTCCCTTTCTGGAATCCAAACCAAAAAAGACATAGCAATTCTTGAACAGGTTCAAACGAGAGTAACTAGAATGATTCCAAGATTAACAAACTTGGATTATCAGAACAGATTAAAAGCTACTGGTCTCTTCTCTCTTCAAATTAGAAGATTAAGAGGTGATATGCTTATGGTTTTTAATTTAATAAATTCACCAGATCTAATGGAAAAATGTGGTCTAACACTCTCCAAAAGGAGACATGTTCAGAGACTGCACAATAAACAGTTTGAAGTAAAAACATATAAAACCAGCAAAAGGGGAAACTTTTTTCCAATAAGAGCATCCATTGTATGGAACACCTTGCCACAAGAATTGGTAGAGGCAACTAGTGCCACTGTCTTTAAAAACAAATTAGATGTTTGGTTGAGGGATAATAGATAAATAATGTCCTACATAGTGTGGGGAACAGTCTCGATGGGCTCTGGCCTTCTTCTGTTCTTTCATACCAAGTAATACCAAGTAAGTATCTGCCTGGCATCATCATTCTGCATCTTTTGTAACACCCAAGTCTGACATCACAGGTGATATGATCTGCCCCCTATCACTAATACAATCAACATACCTCAACTAATTCATAAAGTGGGGCATCACAGTGACCAAAGCATAATGTTTTATCATATTAACAAAACATAGTATGCATGAGACGATGTTAATGCAGGACAATACATATCTAGGAACACATGTGAAATGGTCAGTCAAAAGTGTGGCACCTCCTACTGAATATGGCCTCACATTGACACAGGACTATACAACTGGCCCACCAGAATGCGGCTGGCACTAAAGGGTCATCATGTCATTCATAGCTAACATGAGGAAGTCTCCTGGTAAGTCTGGTTTCTCATATACAGCCTGTCACAAAAACGTATCTCCCACAAAGTGGCAAACACTGTAAGACGAGAGCTATTTATTTGTTATTTATCTTTTTATTTATTTTAGTCTTTGGTAACCGGGTAAAGCCCACTAAGTACAAGTGCCTGTTTTCAGGGGTGACCTGGGAGCACTGGGCGATTAAGTGACTTGCTCTGAGTCACACAGTATGCAAGTGGAGGTTGTGAAAATTAAACTCAGGTCTTGTCTGCTGGATGTACCAAGCTCGTTCACACCTCGTTCCTCTAACCTCCAGGCTATACTGTACTATTCCACCTAAACAGGTGTACAAGGCAAAGCTCTAACTCCTAGGTCTTCATCCAGGTGTTGTATTTAATTATGGGATACAATTAATGTAATGGTATGCCCATGTTTTGCAACGTAAAAGTAAACACTTGCTCACCTGTTGTTATTAATGACCAGCTTCATGTATTACAAGTATCCCAGGGAAATTGCCCTTGTCTAACAAACGTTAGAGAGACTTTATATTAACTCGTTTATACTATTCTCAGAGCATCTTGACTTCTTTATCATTTTCAATCTTGTACCCGAGATGCAGACCTACGTCCATTTGATGAAGTCTATGAAGGATAGGTATAGACACCCCTGTTTTACAACAACAGGCTAACACCATGCTCAGGCTACTGGAAGACTGAGTGCAAGGATCATCAATCGTGCTCTACACGCTGTAATGCAAGTGATTTGGGTCTTTTCTAATTCTGAAGACCATTTAACTGCTGCAACAGAGAATGGGGACACAACTTGCCTCCTCCTAACCGACAACCTTCCCTGTTAAACCAGTAAGGAAGGATCACTGGGAGAACATCTTAACAAGGGGGGGAGTGACCGAATGGTGCACTACAATGACACAAGGGAGATTTAAGCATATGACACTGTCTAATAACACATAGTTCTACCAAAATGGATAGAAGGGGACACCCCTTTGGGTTGGGGGGGGGATCAAAATAACTCCAACTTCCAAAACAGGACACGTTTAACATAGGTAATACCCAGCCTACGGCCTATGTTATATAATTTATTTTCAGATTACAACCACAGCTCATAGACCCAGTTCCTTCCAACCACATGGACGAAACAAGAGTATAAAGAGATCAATATAGAAGTAGATATCATGATGGGAGGCCACACCATCATGATATAAATGGAATAAGCATGTCCAGAGAGACCAGAAGATAGAAATCACTAATGCAGTAGATCTTGAGAAGGGTTTAGAAGACGAAGAGGACTGTCCAGTAGTGGGGGGGGGGCACTGTGCCATCATAGTGTACTGTATGCATGCCGCCTCCTCAACACAGCAACAGGTGGAACAACTGTGCTAGAATACCCCTGTGTGCCACGAGCATCCAGTAGCATCAATGTTACTGGTTGTGATCCCTACATAATGATGTCTATGACCTGCTGAAACAGCATACTATGACCAATGCCTTATGTGTCTCAGTTAGGAAGCACACTTGGAAACACACACACTCCCTTGTAGACAGTGTGGGTATGGACACAGAGGACAAGGAACATCACTCTGGTGGTCTGCATGATTCAGTCACTGATCATTGCCTTACATTTATCACCTGGGCTACAGGGTTGAGATATGCCCCCATAAAGCACATCTCCATCAATACCTGCCAGCGTCCTGATAGCCCTGCTGTCTGGAAGGACAGTAGAGCAATGTACTATGTGGCTGTATACCACCTTATGGCCATATATGCACCCACAGACATATATCCCAAGGCCCTCCTTTGACTACAATACTACTATACCCCTAATTCCAGGAATGTGAGTGGTGGCTGCACCTGCTGTGCAGCAATGTGACTCCTGAACTAGATGATGGGTATTACACATCCATGGTATGTGTACTATTATTCCCCCTTCCCTGCTCATATCCACATCTGTAAGAGATTCCATAACCAATGCAATCAGTTGGCAAGGGTATCTCCATGTCATGACCCCAGTATTCAGAGGAGAGGGTGGCTCAAGGGGTCACTTTGCTGCATAAAACTAGCAAACCGCTTTTTGTAGATGTCACAATGATCTGCAACAGAGTTGATGCACAAGGTGGGGTGGAAAGGATGAGAAGGGACTTTGTAAGGTTAGAGGAATGGTCAAATGTATGGTAGCTTAGATTCAATGCTAAGAAGTGCAAGGTAATGCACCTGGGAAACAAAAACCCAGGGGAAGAGTACACAATGGGGGGGTGAGATATTAACAACAACAAAAATGGAAAGGGACCTGGGGTAGTCATATCAGATGACCTAAAGGTGGGCAAGCAATGTGAAAGGGAAGCAAGGAGGGCTGGGAGGATACTGGGATGCATAGGGAGAGGCATCACCAGTAGAAAACAGGAAGTTATTATCCCTCTGCACAGACAGCTGGTGAGACCCCATCTGGAGTGCTGTGTGCAGTTCTGGAGACCCAGTCTCCGCAAAGACATAGACAGGATGGAAGCTGTCCAGAGGAGGGCAACTAAAATGGTGCAGGGTCTGCACCGGAAGACATATGAAGAGAGACTTAAGGAGCTTAATATGTATAGCCTCGAGGAAAGGAGGGAGAGGGGGACATAATAGAAACTTTCAAGTACCTCAAGGGAATCAACAAAGTCCAAGAGGGTAGCATCTTTCAAAAAAATAGGTGTGCAAGAACAAGGGGCACAATTTGAAGATAGAGGGGGGGTGGCTCAGAGGTAATTTAAGGAAGTATTTTTTCACAGACAGGGTTGTGGATGCATGGAACGGCCTTCCGGAGAAGGTTGTGGAGTCAAAAACAGTGGTGAAATTCAAGTATGCATGAGACAGTCATAAGGCCATTCTAGGGGTTGGGGTAGGAAGAAGTAGGCTGCTGGTTAACTAGGATCTGCAGCTTATCCAGTAGGTAGGGAATTCGGCAAACTGGGTGGGCTAAGCGGTCCTTATCTGCCATCAAATTCTATGTTTCTATGTACACAGGTCATCACATACCAGCACAGTTCAACAGTCAGTCACACAGTGGTACATGAACAACAATCAATGGACGTATACCATGTGTAGAGTTAGACGGGGTCTATGGTGCCGCTCCCAATTTCTCCATGACCAGAGGAGGCAGTATGGTGCAGTGGTTTAAGGCTCTGAGCTGCAAATCTGGAGATCTGGGTTTGAATCCCACAGCCCACACTTGCATTCTGTGTGACCCTGAGCAAATCACTTGACGTCCTTGTGCTCCCAGGTTGCACCTGTAAACAAGCTTTCAGCTTAGTGTGTCTCACCTGGTTAAATTATTTGAAATTAAGGATAATGAATATAAAACATTGGAGTCTCTTTCACTCCTCCTGTCATTTTGCCTTGGATGCACCATCTCGTTCTCATCACTGTGACCTATTCCATACACTTGCTTACAGGTGCACTGTCCACTGTGCTAACCTCATTTCAAGATATTGACATGGGAAAATGCACACATACCTGTTATGCCCCCTTTCCACCCCTCATCCTCCCTCCCACTCCCTCAGAGCCACTGATTGTGAGACCTTGATGCCCCCCCATTTCACTCTGAATGGCCATACTTGTGTGTCTCCTATTGATTCCCACACCTCTGGAATACACTTAATCCTCAAATATGACACTCCTCCTCTGTCTCCTCCTCCCTTGCCTCTGACTTACACAACCATCTCTCCTCTAGCTGCTCCTGCTTTCACCCCTCCTTAATGTTTCCCTACCTTGGGACTGTTTCTCAGGTCCATACCCTATCTTCACCCTTAATGCACCCCTTGCCATCCTCCTTGCCTGCCCTGTACCCCACCACTGACCCGTTATCCCTTGCTACAGTGTTTTCCCCTGGCAGGGATCCCAGCTCTCTGGAGGTGCTAGTTCTGGCATGCCTACTTCCATTCATCTACCTTCTTTCTCTTCCTTTCTATTCCTGTTACACCCCTGACCCACCCATCCTTTCTCTCCAATGTGTGATTTGTCTGGCTCACCCCAGCAGGGTTCTCAACATCCTGGAGGAGTTTAAACATATGCAATTATGGTCCCTCCTTCTCTCTATTATGCGCCCCCCTTAACTGTTGAACCTCCTCTGTTCCCTTCCCCTATTTATCACTTCACCAGATTACATTGTCTATTCACTACTGATGCTTAACAGTATGTCTAAACCACCAGTGTGTTTCTGTTATGGCTGTTAATCCTCTGTACCTAATTCCCCCTTGCATGTTTGAACTGAGACTGTAGGTATTATTAACTGAGACTGTGTGTATATCTGCAGATATTATTAATATTCACTATGCTATCCACTGTCTCCCCCCCCAGTCACACCAGGAAATGGGCGGCTTGCTGTTGAGTGTGCCGTCCTGGTGAAACATTTCAATACATGAATAAATACATGACAAACTGTACAGCCTTGCTGTTGTGCATTGTTGCCTACCTTCCAGCCGGAACACTGTGTTTCATGACATTCTAATGGATTTGTCTATATCAGGCAAGGCGTTATGATTGTGGCCCTGCTATCGGTGTTTAGAGGTGTTGACTTGGCAGGCAGCACATGGCACAGTAACATCCACAAACATTACAGAACTATAGGGAGGATCATTGGAGGAGGATCACACACTATGTCATGTTAACTGGGTTTGTGAGGCAAGGTGCAACTTACAATGTACAACCATGTCCAAACAACTCTAAAAGGCTGACCCTCACCCACACTACCACCCATTGGTCCCAAGGGTTTATGTTGTCTGTGTGCCATGGTCTCTGCCATGCTCCCATATCCTTGATGATCCCTAACCCAGCACAATGCAGGTGCACAACACACTCACTGTATAGGGCAACATCCTTCCATCAGTTCCCACACTCCCATCAAATGTAGCCTGTGAGCCCTAGATCCAATGTTTCCACTCATCATAATGGTATGTACCCTTTGCACTGTGAACATTCCCTTCATTTACATGCTGGTCTGTATCATACCATACCTCTGTCTTTGATCCACCTTGCAGTCAATCCCCAGTTTGCCCAGCCTTGCCTCATAGGACCTATCCTGTACACCTCGCTCACATTGGATGTACCCCACTATACACATCCAGCAGGCCTAGTTGCTACGTAAATGGAGTATGCATGTACCTCACACCATAGTACAAATATTGTGTCACACATGACCAATATAATGTCAGCATAGCCATTCATCCCCTTCAATTGATACTACAATGTTCATCACACCGTAGCATACCGTTGCCCTTCACCAATGCCTAATTACACAGGAGTACTGTGCATCCGTACAGTCAATGTCAGTACTTCTAGATCTGTTTCAACGTTGTAAGTATTTATCTATTGGCCTACTAGGTCATACATTGTCCTAGTGTCTGCCCAATAACACATACAATGATGGCTGTGTGTGTGTGTGTGTGTGTATGTGTGTCTGTGTGCATGACAACATTCACTGGCATGTAATTGGGACAGCAGAGTACACAGGTGTACAATTGTTTAGCAGGATGGTACAAACTGAAGCTGTACAAGGCACAGTCCCCTTGAGAGTATATGTGTGTATCGTATTAGGTCCTATTCTGGTGCACCTATGCAGCTACATAGTATGGCATGCCTTGGTGCCTGTGCCCCCTTATTGTTTCATGTCCCTGGGAAGTATTGCCAGCTGCACCACCCTTTAAAGGGCCTTGGCTTCCATAGTCTGCACTAAATGGGCCTTTGCATTTATGAAATATGTATGTCAGCTGAGCACACATATACTATGTGTACATGTGCAGGTAGTGCAGTGGGGGACTGAGGCTGTATGGATCATCGCAGGGACACATGATGTACTGTGTGTCCCTCACAGTTACCAGTGTAGTTAGAATTGGCATAGAGGACGGTGAGGGACAATGATAGATTATGCACGCATCAGTAGGACATCAGCAGACAATAATCCATGTATGGTGGAGAGTGTCTTCTAGGAATTCATGTCCTATAGGCTGGGCAAGGACATGTGGACAGAACAGAGACATCACATAGTGCTATGTGACATCAGATAGGTGCTGCCAGCAACCTTGATACACCCATTTCAGATTTAGTTTTGAATAGGTTTGTTACCATAGGACAGGAGTTGATCGACTGTAGTCCCACTCCATAGATGTTGGGACATGTTGGAGGCTCTACTGCATTAACGAATGCCATACAGATATGTTTTGAATCCTATATCCAATGGAGTACATGTTAAGTGTCAGTGTTGTTTCTCTGGGTGGATGTCCTGTCCACAGTATCACATATTGCATGTGACTGTGTGCCTAGAGTGGTTGTTCAGGGAGTGGTGATGGATGTGGGCGACCATGCGTCCTGCATGTCCTTTAACACTGTCCCACTTAGGGGACTATCACACAGTTAGGACAGACTCTGTTATGTCCTAGGACATTGAACTGTTCAACCTATTGGCTGATTGATGTTTCACATTCTTCGTTGGTGAATGGATTTCAGTACATAGTAGTATCCATGGTAAGGCATTGGCATGCAGAATTCAGCATGAATGATTGCTTGCACTGGTCACCATTAATGTCAATGTAGATGGCATTGCCAGGGGCAGTAAGGGAATGTGTGTCCCTTACTGCCACTCTGCCATTTCAGTTGACAATACAATCTGCCAACGGCTGACACTACAGATTTGGTTTGAGACTATTGGGAAGGACCGATGCAAGCATGAACGTTGGACAGGTGACTCTACATAAATGTTAGGGAACTGTACTATCATGCACCTGGTAAATAGGTTTGCATGATGTTAGTACATGGTGAGTGAGGGGTTTACAGTCACAGACTGGAATGGGAGCCACAGTTGATCACATGGTATGCTCTATGGGTTCACAAACAGTGTTGTAGGTCTATAGGGTGTGCCAGAGACATGCTGTGGTGTTTACAGAGAGGTATCACCAGCAGCTGGGGATGGTGGTGATAACACAGTATATGACAATCTTGCACACCCATCTAGAGTACTGTATCTATTCTTACCAACTGTTTTACCAGGTGAGACACACTAAGCTGAAAGCATGTTTACAGGTGCAACCTGAGAGCACAGGGACATTAAGTGACTTGTTCATGTTCACACAGTATGCAAGTGGGGGCTGTGGGATTCAAACCCAGGTCTACAGATTTGAAGATCAGAGCCTTAAACCACTGCACTATATGGTCTTGTCCTGGAGTGTGCATCACTCTTTGGACATACACAAGGTAGATGGCTTTCAGTGATAGGTGACATTAACTGTACATGTGCAGCAGCAACGGACATCTCAGATGATACTGAAGTGCCTCCATCCATATTCCCTGGTGGTGAGTGGAGATGGGTGGATATGTTATTTCCTTTCTAATAACACAGGGCTGTTGATGTGTGAGGGTATTACTGTGCAGAACAAATGATGTTCATAACCAGGGGACCATGTGATGGCATTCCAGGATGGTCTATGTAGGTGTACTGTAATGCAGTCATCATTCACACAGTGTATAGTGGATCCATTTGGCTGCCTCTCAGTGGTATTTGTGTTGGGGAACACCATAGTGGAACTAGAACATGCATGGCAAAACATTATAGGACATCTTGTGATATGTCAGTGATGGTCAGCAAATGATCATTCATGTTCAGTGTTACACAATAAAGTGACTTGCTCATGATGGAATTGGTTGTCCAAGGGGTGGTTATCAGGCATCATGAGGTGGTATCTATCAATGTATGTGCTGTACATCAAAGTGCAGAGATACTGTATATGGACTACATCACATGCTTATGCTGGACCATATATCATCGTGGTTTATGTTTGGATGGACGTCCCCTATGGTTGTGTGTTTTGTTCGTTGGGTTTTGTTGCACTGTTATCTGTGTTGGCGGTGTTTCCATGCCCTCAGTGCATCCAGTCATCATTGTCTCCACCTGTGTGTGTGCCTGTGTGTTTACATGGCTGCCATATGTGGTATGTGTTTTCTGGTGACTTGATCTTAATGTTTCCACAGCCATTCATACACACCCAGTTCCGCTTTCATCTGACCCCTGCACACCCATATGGTGTGCTTTACACTTCCTCATTTTGGGAACCATGCCATCATGCCCCAGTGTACTCCCTGTTGGCTCTGTGTGTTGTACTGCCAGATGTTGTGTCTGTGGTACATCTCTATCCTTAACAGTGGTACAGTCACGGTTATGTTGCGTTTACTACTTAGTTGACCACCATCCAGTTCAAATGCATCTGATGGAGGTATATCTGTGTTCTCGGTGATGACATTGGCTGTGTGTTGGTCATGTACATATTGTGGCTCTGTGGTTGTGGTTGTGTGAGCTGGTGTAGTGTGCACATGACACATTTGTTATGAAGTGTCCGACAGACGTGTGCTGTCCATTGCCAGGTTTGGTGGATCTGCATGTTGTTGTGGGTTGCATATGTTATACTGGGGACCACCATCACCACCCCCTTCCCGTGATTTGTGATGTGGTGCTGGTATGTGTGTCCATTATGTCATTTACTGGCCTCACAGTCAATTTGCAACTTAGTATACTTTGCTTGATGTCCATCATTCCCTGGGACATGCTCCCTAATGCTTTTGTCTGCCTCTCTAATGCTTCTGTTTGATGTTGTGTTGATTCCTGCATACCTTTGAGTGTGTCCATCAATGTGTTGATTGCCATGGCATGTTGCAGCATTATGTCATTGTGTTGTACTGTAGCATCCGCCAGTGTTCTAACTGCTGATGCCAGTACTGACATGCTGTTGTCATGTGCATGTCCAATTACCTTCACTGATGCTGCTACTGCCTATATGGCATCCACCATTTGTTGAGATTGCTGGCCCATGTTATTGTTCTGCTGTTCCATACTGTGGTGAATGTTCTGCATGATGTCAGCCATCCTGGCCTCCACATTCAGCATTGCCTGTCCATAACGTGCACGTTCAGTCTCAACTGTGTCCTCCTGTTGGTTTGTCAGTGCCTCACTATGTAGTGATGATGGTGTGCCTTCCTGTGTATCACTGTCACGGTGACCTGTGGATGGTGTCTGAACCGGTGACTGGTCAGCAGTGCTTGGGGATAGTTCCACTGAAATGTTTTCATATGGACAGACATTGTCCAGCTCTGGTATTGCCTCCAATGCATTATCAGGGTCACCCTCCGGGACAGATGTTGTTGTACTGTCCAGTCCCACTGTCATGGCAATATGATGTAGTTCTTCACCGGTGAGGGTTTGTGCTGCAGATGATGTAGCATTTTTTGTTAAGCTGGCCCATGGGTGGTCTCCCATGTTCACACTGCTGCGCTGTTCTCCCTTGTGCAGTTGTGTCTGGGTCTCTGATCTGCTGTTCATCCCCTTGATCTGTGATTTGAAATCAGGAATATATTAGTAATGCTTTGGTGATGTGATATCCCTGCTTAATGAATGCTCTGCAGATCCTAGTTCACCAACCACCTACGTCCTCCTACCTACCACTCAGATTGCCTTATGGCTGTCCCATGCATTTTTGCATTCCCCCACTGTTTTATACAGTATCCTGTGAGGTGTGCACATGGGGAAGTGTGCCGTACACAATGTCTAGTCATTCCCCGCAAACTCCCTCATGGTGATTGGAGGGTAGGGCAACCAAATGGGGGGGGTGGGTGAAATGGGTGACAGGATGTGGCCATATCTATGCACATGGGGGGGAGTGAGCACAGTGATTTTGGGCTGGGAGGGAGCAGAGTAGCTGTAGGGGTTGGCGCTATGGTGTGTTTCCAAGCTGCGTCATGGTGTCAGTGGCTGGCCTGTGGTTGGGGTGGGTGAGGAACTGGTTTCTGGTTGAGGTTTACTGTGCCCAGGCCAAACCTTGAACCTTACAAGTTCTCCCCCCTCCAACATGGTTGAGAGGTATGGTGTGTGGTGTTGTGGGTGTGTATTTTGGCTGGTGTTGGGAGTGTGATGGGATGTCTTATTGGCAAGACTGTTAGTGCATACGGTCCGGAGTTTACTTCATTCACAGTCCCCCCCCCCCACAACATGCAAACCCTTTGAGGTGCAATGTCTGTGGTTTGGGTTGTGTGTGTCCTCTTGCTATTTGCCACATGTGTACATCCCTATGTTTCAGGTTTGACTCTGTACATTCAGCCAAATGGCAATCTGTATTCCGTGTTCACCATTGTCACATGCAACCATCTGTACAGAGGGATGACAGGTTCCTTTTTTTACCTGTGATGTCTTTCCCTATGCACCTCAGTATCCCCCCAGCCCTCCTTACTGCCTTCTCACATTGGTTGTCCACCTTTATGTAGTCTGATCTGACTACCCCCATGTCCTTTCCCATATATGTTTTTATTAGTATCTCACCTACCCTTGTGTACTCTTCCCCTTGGATATAGATTCCCAGGTGCATGAAAGTGTACTTATCTGCATGGAATCCCTGCTGCCATACAGTTGACCATTCCTCCAACCTTGCCAAGTCCCTTCTCACCCTTTCCACATCAACATGTGTATCACCCGTGTTGCAGATCTTTGTGTCATCTGCACAGACACAGACATTTTCTTCCTGTCCCTCTGCAATGTCACTTATAAGGATATGATGAATGAGCAGTCCCTGTGCTAAACCTTGCTGTATCCCACTACTATCCACCTTTTCTTCAGAGTGGACTATATTCACTGTTACACTGTGTCCTGTTTTCCAGTCAATGATTTAAGCAGCCTACAACCTTGAGTCACCCTCCAAGGCTTGAAAGGTAGTTAACAATACTTTGTGTAGGACTGTGTCAGATGCATTGCTAAGGTCTAGAGGTAGACCACGTCCACAGCCTATCCCTGGTCTGCTACTTTGGTCATCCAGTCACAGGACTCAATTTGATTTGTCTGACATGACCTTCATGTTAATCCATACTGCCTTGAGTCCTGTGTCCCACTGGCCTCTAGGTACTCACCAATCATTTCGTTCAGGAGTTATTCCATCATTCTTCCTACCACTGAGGTCAACCTAATAGGTCCTTAGTTTTCTGCCTCTGCCTTGCTCCTGCTTTTGCGATGTGGAAACACATCTGCCCTACTGTAGTCCTCATGTATGATACCATCCTCCCATGATTTGTTAGGGTAATCAGGGTTGCATGTGATAACTGCGATAGTTGACAGGTCATCACTATTAGTGGCAGTGTACATTGCCTAGTTTCAATGTATGCAATGTACACTACTGGCGCACAGCAAATGTGCATTGGGGACCTCCCATTTCTATGTGGGCCAGTGTCTCCCCAGTTGGTGATTCTCAACCCAGGTGGGTGCATGGGGGAGCGCACATTAACATATCCTGGATGAAGCACGAATCATTGATGGCAACTAGGACTGAATCTGGTACCATACCAACCACTGCCTGCCACACTCACACCTTGCCATTTGACATGCTCTGCAGCCAACGGCAGCACTACACCCTATATACCTTCCCTCTGCTTGTGCACATCGCATGGCATGCTCACTCCCACCCTTGAGCGTGTGTACATATAGTGACCTCATGTCACTATAGTTGTGTTACCCTCATATGGTCACTATCCATGCATCGTAGCCCTGTGGGCAGCCACCATGATTGGGTTGCCATTTTATTTCAGTGCTCACTTGCGGTCACCATTGTCACAGGCTACCTGTTGTCAGTGGTATCAGTAGTTCACGCATTATTCCTTTTATCATTCTGGGGTGACTCCCATCAGTCCACATTGCTTTGTCCACTTCCAGTTTTGAGAGCTATATCGGATCGCTATCGTATGTGATTGTACTTGTATCGATCACCCTATCAAGGGTGTTCCTAATGTTTGTTTAATCCCCTTTCTCTCCTTTTGTGCCTACTAAGCAGACGTCATAGCTTTGTATCCCTGTATTTGGAGTGCTGCTGTCTGCCCACTTTCCCTCCCATTTGTTAAGCCTCAGTATCCTTCCCTTTGTCTGTATATTCTCCCCAGCCTACCTATAATAGGCTTTATCTCCATTCTTAGCATATTTGTGTATCATTTCCTCAGTTTGGGTGTTTGCTGTTATGACTGCATTCCCTGCCTCTTTCTGGTTTGGCTGGTATTGTTCCCTGTCCTGCTCCATCTGTTTTTCCTTTCATATCATGAATGCTATCCTTTTCTCTGTAACCTCTGCTGACACCTCATTTGAGAACCATTCTAGCATTTTCCTTTATCATATTTTGTTCAGTTGCTTTAGACACCAACCTGTTGACTCTGTGATGGCAGTTTGGATAATTTAATATTATTTCTCCACCCATCCTTCTTCCCTGCCTGATAGTGTAGTTCTGGGGTAGTGTCCCAGTTTGCCATAGTCAGCCCTCTGACAGTCCAATGCCCTTGCATTTGAATTGCTTGACTCCACAGCTGTGTTCATTGTGAACAACACTGTTTTGTTGTGGCTATTTCAGCAATAGCTAACCACTTCTCATTCTGAAATCCTCTCTCCATCCCTGTTTGAGTGTACCAGGTCTATGATTTCTCCCTCCCAAGTAGGTTCCAACACTAGCTGTCTGAGGCATGTCCCTTGTAGGGTATGTGGAATGACTCTGCTCTGGGATGTGGCTACAGTGAAGGTGCTCCAGTTCACATGTTTCATATTCATGTTGTGTAATTGTATAAATCTGGCAATGCTGCATGTTTTGTCCACTAATTCTTGTTGTGGTATAAGTCACTGTGTAATTCCCTGAGCAGAATCCATAATCGTCATGCCCTGTTTCCCTAACTCATTCATATGACATGACAGCTGGTCCCTTGGCTCATGCAGCCATTGTGGTTTTGTCTGACACATTGTCCCTGTTCAATTCTATATGTATTACTAAGGGCTATGTCCTGACCTTAGTTCCCATTCTCCATGCCGTATGTCCCTGTCTGCATACACATGTGCATCTACACATGTCCAGGCACAGGTGGACATTATATTGGGGATGACAGTATTGCACCTTTTGTGTTCTGTCTGTCCTGCGGAGGGCTGTGTGCTTTTTGGATAGCACACCTTACTACATACAGTATCTCCATCCCCTGTTTCTGTGTGTGTCTCGTGACACACACATGCCTATGTCATATTATGTGTCACCTTTGTGGCTCATTCCATGCACACTGTTGGTCATGTCATGCAGATCTGTGTCCATGTAGTGCTGTCCTTTCCATGTATCTGCTTCCTACACTGTGCTACCACATGGGAACATGTGTGGAGAAACCCACACACCATCAGATGAGTGTGTACACCAGACATGCTTATTATTGTTTATGTGACAGTGTTGCTGATATTGGTGATGCGTCTTGTTACTTACAAGATTGCTGTGTCTGCATTCTTAGTGTGTCCACATCTCCGATGCCACTGATGGTCTCCATTCTGATATGGGACACTACCCTCTCCTCCAGAGACGTCAACTGTGTTGGTTCATGGGGTCCACTGCCTGTTGATGTTCAAAAGAGTGTTAGATATCATTGTGACTTTCAGTTACAGTATTGCTACCTCACAGTACCTCCCCCTGTTCTGTCTATACAGGCACTGATTGTTTACTATGTGCTCATGCGTTGCTAATCTGGAGGTGTTTGTTGAGGACCTCTACTCTGTATTTATGACAGGGACAGGGTGATCTATGTACAACGGGCATGGGTTGTGCTGTTGGTGGTGGACAGATGGGAATATCACAGTGTCCCTGTTACTGGAAGCATGGGGGGCAATGAGGGTGGACAAGACACCTTGCCCAGATGGAGAAGAAGAAAGAGAAGAAGGAGACGGTGGAGAAGGATGAGAAGGAGATGGAAAAGAAGAATCAGCATTTATATAGTGCATTTCATACACAGTGCATCCCAAAGTGCTTTACGGGCAATGCTAGACTGGTAGTGAAGTGACTGGTTGTGTGGTGGCAGCCATATCACACATCACCCACACACAGCCTGGATAATTGCATGAACCAGTTTATGGGAAGGAGAATGTTGGCCAGGACACTGGGAATGTTCCCTACTCTTTAAGAAGAGTGACCTGTGTTCTTTTACTTCCACCTGGACACCCACTAGGACAACACCAGGATGGGCAGAAGGTACCTCGGTTCAACGTCGCATCCAAAGGACGTTACACCCCAGCAGTACATCACCCCCAATACTGCCCTCGGATGCCAGTGATTGTTAGGTGCAAGTCCAGTCCAGGCGTGGGATGAGAACCCACAACCTTCTGGTCCAGAGGCGGATGTGCTACCAACAGAGCCACGCTGACACCCCAGTTTGCTACATGGTCTGGATGAGGGCATGCCAGATCACTTAGCAGACCTGTTCAATGCCTCCCTAGACTGATGCACTGTACCTCAGCACTGTGGGATGGTGCATGTTGTACCCTTCTACACAGGTTAGGGGACTACAGACCATTAAGCCTTAGCAGCCATCATGGGGATTCTAATGGAGACATTCCTGAGGGTTAAACCTATCAACCTTCCAAGGCCAGAACCTGGGACAGAGTCCATCCTGACCATACCCCCCCACCATGTCACTCCCATGGGCACTGCCTCAGACAATGCTGAACAGTTCCAATTAAATCTTTCTGCTTGCTCCCCCACAGTAACACCAGTAGCGAACATCCAGATTACAACAATACATCATTCTTCTGCAGCATGTTCAAAATCATGATATACAGGAGGTTCATTAGAAGCACACCTGCGTTAACTTGCATTCAGACATTCGAGCTGCATGTATTGCTCCTCTTGACAGTCCCATCCCAACCTGCTTACACTCCGCTCATTTTCTGAGCAAACATCACTTCAGTGACTTCAACCACCACACTAGACTGTTTTCACACACTTCCCTGTGGCTGATCAGATTAGGGTACCTTAGTTCACCGTTGCTGTTCTTTTCTGTCTGAAGTCCCTCTCCACTGCTGGCAGGCAGACAGCCACATGCAGTTGTTTCCATTACTACCCAGTCTACCCTAACAGGTAGAAATCTGCTTTACCATACTCCTGCTGACAAGCTTGTGGTGCAACATGGGTGCAGGGTTTAAGGCTG
Source organism: Neoceratodus forsteri (assembly GCA_016271365.2). NCBI lineage: Eukaryota > Metazoa > Chordata > Ceratodontiformes > Ceratodontidae > Neoceratodus > Neoceratodus forsteri. The sequence continues at coordinate 666,047,950 of CM028129.1, forward strand.
CACACTGTTGTCCAACTTGAGCAGCACTACAGTGGTGCTGAAATAACTATCAGTCATGGATTAGCAGTCAGCGAATTAAAGGGACAGCACTGGGACAAGTAAGATACAACCAGGACAAATGTGACTTGTAGGACATCATGTGGGGATACTGGGACATGCTGCCTAATTTGGGACTGTCTTTGGAACATGGTGACTGTTGGTAGTTTTACTGAGTGTGAGGGTGGTTTCCCATGTCGTGGCCGATATACTGCTGGCAAGCTAACAGCATTGATTAGTTTCATGCAGATCATGTCAGACAGACCTTGTGGACTCTGTAGCCAGGCAATTACACATGGGCCATGCAGTGGATGTATTTAATCCGGACTTCAGCAGGGCATTTCATGTGTTACCACATGGCAGGCTACTATATCAGCTGGTGGGGCACCTGGGCATTTGCAGGGTTTGTTGGATGGGTAGTGCAGTGGCTGTCAGGGTAACAGCAGTGAGTGGTGGTGGAGGCAGTGCTGTCATCTTCCAGGGCAGTGAAAAGTGGGGTGCCACAGGACTCTGACATGTGTCAAGGGTTATTTGTGATCATCATAGCCAACATCTCAATGGTCATCAGGTGTACAATGTGTTGGTTTGTAGAGGCCACCAGGACTGGATGAATAGTGTTCGCTTCAGGGGGTGGACCATGATGTTGGATGATCTGGCCAAATTGGAGCACTGGTCAGACACCTGGCTGCTGTGTTACACCACAAATATATGTGTTGTTACATTTCGTTTGCAAATGGAGGAATTGGAGGGACATGAATGATACCTTCAGGTACATGATGATAATACACAGGACAGGCACAGGGTGGCTTTTCAGTTTAATGAGGAGGGATGCACTAGCAGCCATGATGTGTGATTGTTTGGAAATGATTCAGGGGGGTGATGTGGGGGCACTCATATGGGGAGGGTGGTGTCTGCATGTACTGCATTGCCAGTGTTTGTTGTGTCCAGTAGAACATTGTGCTGCTTCCCATGGTGGTGGGACATTGTCAGGGGGGTGGTCAATGGAGTGGGTGGGAAGGGGGTTGCTGCTACTGTATAAGGGCTGCTAGTGGCACAATTGGGCTGACATAATAGAATATCTATCGTTTATCTGCTGGCGATCCAGTATATACATAGGTTCATAGCACACATGGCATCCTCCATACTGCGCTGTTTCAGGCAGTGTGAGTGCACATTGCCCAATGATCATGATTTATCCAGTGATGGTGTGCCTGCTCCTGCCTTTGGTGTGCTTCATGTCACCTGTTCACTTGAGGGCACTGTCATGTTATTGTCCGTAACTTAATGCCACTATGGAGATGCTTGTTGAATTACTCAGTGCACACAGTATTTGGAGTTTTAGCTTTTGGTGGTGTAATGTTTGCTGCTGTGCAGACACATGCAGCACCTTCAGACACACACAGTCACAGCACTTTCTTTATGTTATATGACAACATTGACTGACATAGTGTCACCACAGTGTGCGTTTTCTGTTATACATGCATTGCATTATATGTTGGGAGCAGAACACTACATACACATATTCAAGAGCATGTAGGGGCCAATATAAATGGGAGTACAGAGTATGCACTCGGAGCACACATGAATAATTCACATGGAAGCTGTGCACGGTCATTACATTATATTGTTTTGCCCCCGTATGGTTGATTGTGTGTTTTATGTGGTCAGGTGTGTTACTAGGTGGATATGTCTATCCAGTGTCCTCACCCCACTAGGGCTACCTGACCAGCTTGACTATGGTCCATATTTGTACATGACATCTTCTCTGTTAGCAATGCACACTCTGAACAGTGATCATACACGATGTGACACTACGTATATTTATACATTTCTTTCCAGTATCGTTGAGCCATATCCACTTGTATGCCAACATGAGCTTTACTTGTGAGATGTGCTTATGTTTTCTGCATATTGTATTTAATTTGTTATGTGCTTGGGCAGCTTATGGGATCTGTACAAAATGAGTATTGCACGCTTATCCATGATGTGATGATTACTGATCAAATAGCACTGTATTATGCACGTGCAAGTGACAGACATCTTGCCCATATCTTGACCCTTACATTGTGCTGTTCTTTATTCCTATATTATGTGACTATCAGTTATTATAGGTGCCTTGCAGGGCATTCTATATATCTGTTGGATGACCTCTTGTAGGTGTGATTGACCTTTTGCAACTTGCATTGACCTACCACCAGTACGGTTTGTGACATGATGTAGTTGTCTCCCTTTTCAGAATGTGTGTTCAGCTGAGAATTTGTGGATGTCTAGAATCTGATTCTGTATTATTTTAGTAGTCTATTTGCTTCCCTAATGGTTATAATATATTATGCATTATGTACTATGCAATATTGGAGTTGCCATGTCTATTTGTAACATGGAGATCTGTGGCACCCTGTGCTTGCGTGTGGTTCAATTTGGGTCTTTTGTTCTGTAATTAGCTTACCTTGCCTTAAATGCACAGATGTGTAATGGCTTTGGATTGGCTTCCATTTACTGAGTAACATTCTATTGTACCATAGCCTGACATGTTATCACATGATGACCTTTTTGCTGTGTGTATCGACCTCCTGTGGTGTACACATTCCATACCTAAGAATTTGTTACCATGGAATGATTATTTTGGCAAAAATTATTCAGGACTAATAGGTTATTTGTATAACATTTGGTATGTCAGCAGTTCATGCATCATTGTACCAGTGCTGTGTCTGACCTCTGCAGTGTTTGCTGACTATAATGCAATGCTGCTGCACATAACTGTATTTGGGTTTACATATTAATGCATGCTGGGGACTGACTGTAACCCCTGCTGGGGACCCATGATGCAGGGTCACTACATAGGGGTGTTTGCCATGTCTACTGCAGTGCTTGCTTTGAGCTGTGCTATATATCATGATATGTGCTCATCTTATCAATGTGATGTGTGCAAAGATGTTGATTTAGTAATACCCTTGTTGCGCCACCTGTGTTTCCTGCATTGTATATAGGTTGTGGCAACTCATTTCTCTGTACTGTGTCCTATTCCTCCCTCAGTCTCTACCTATTGGTGTTGGCTTGCTGAAGGCCACATGGGCCAGTGTGGCACTGGGACTCCATTACTTGTTTGCTACATTGTGGCCTTCACATTAGGTGCATCCCAGTGACTGTTTACACGGTTTGTTCCTGTTACCAGTTGTATGTTTACTGTTTGTGTCTCCATGCTGTAATAGTGATGCAGCAGGTGTACATACAGTACATTTGTTGTATCACATAGTTTGGAGTCCATACACTGAGCCTGGTCAGTTTGCACTGCTTCCCATCCCTCATGGTACTAGTTATGTTTATTGTGTTTGCCTCTGACAGTCAAAGTGTGGCATTGTTCTTTTATCAGTGTTTTTCAGTCCAGGGATGTGTAGCGGTAATATGTTGCATGCAGTATGTATTCACACAAAAATTCTGTGGGTTGTACATACCTGTTTGTTGTCTTGACCTATGCATGTCTGTAAGCTTTTCTTTGGACCACCTCTTGATGCCATCAGGTTTTTTCTTGATGGCATCCACTGTCCGATTGGATGTGCCCACAGCATTCACCTTTCATGCCATTTTCTCCCATATCTCATTCTTTGCTGCCTTCCCAGTTCCTTTGCCATACAGTTGTGGATGGTTTGCTTCAATCTCTTCAATCAGTACATCCATCTCCAGCTCAGTCCAGTTGGCAGCTCAGGGGCCTCTACTGCCCTCCTCCCATGTCCATGTGGCATTGCCCTGACTGGTGCTTGCACCCTCCTGTTGGGATGTTGTTTGTTGTTCCCCTGTGTGTTGCTGCTGCTGCTGCAGCTGTTGCTGGTGGTGGTTGTGGTGTTGCTGCTGTGTGTGTGACTGTTGTTGTATATGCTGGCCCTGCTGGTACTGCAGGTGCTGGTGGTTATGGGTCTGCATGTCCAGTTGTTGTGGCATCTGTTGAGAATACATTTGTGGATGTATGTGACTTGTGCTCTGTGGTTGTATGTGTGCTGTTTGATGGGACATTCTATTCACTGGCATTGTTCTTGCACTCACACTTTGGGTATGGTTCGCTGGCTGTTGATATTGCTGACCATGGTTGTATTGTGTGTGCTGCTGTTGCCACATGTCTGGTATGTATCCCTGTCTGTAGTTGCTCACTATTGCTTGCTGCTGGACTGCTACTGGTTGTATGGTGTTTGTCTGGCCATGTGGTTGTTGTGTGGCTTGCTGCTGGTGGACTGGTAGCTGGAGTTCTACCTGGCATGGGTCATGATGCTGGTCTCCATCACTTCATTGTCTGTGCTGCATTTTGCCCTGTTTTGCTCCGGCTTCTGCTACAAGGTGTGTCAAAACAGCTTCCACCTGTCTAATTGGCACTCTTATATTTTCCACATGTGTGGGTGCGCACGTGCGGCATTTCCTTCATTTACACACATTCTGCACATGCAGATTTGTGTAACTGTGCCATTTTATGCTTTTCTGCCTCTATGGTATTTCTGTTAATGAATATGGCGATGTGCATTTCCGCAAGGTAAGCTAGTTTTTCACGTCAGATTTTTTTAGCTACCTGTTGTGAATCCAGCCCCATATTTAGCACATTAATAAAACTTATTACTGATCAAATATACTGGTCAAATACCTTTGTTTAGAGTGAAATCCAGCATTTTAACTTTCATGACTACAAAACTGGAAATCACCATAATTACCCACCCCTGCGGAAGTCAATTAATTCTTCTTCCTAAATGTTGGTAATTTTTACCATATTTATGCAAGTTTAAATACTTATGAAAATGTAGTTAAATGAAGCCCTACTCACGTCCACCAAAACTAGCTGAGACTTGCATTTTATTAACTTTTTTGCTTATTATCTTAGTAAAGTAAACACAAAGACAAATACCAACAGGGATGAAATATTCACGGTAGTACAGTTATAATAAGAAAATTATTCAGATATTCTCCCAACATTGTTCGTACAGTGCAAATGCCAATTACTAAAGCTGAAGAATAGTGACTCACAAACCTAAACCACAATGCTGAGCTAGAGATATTTAAGTGAGCACAAATAATTATCCAGACTACTAGTTCCCACATTTTTTCAGTTTCAATGTTTAATTGAGAGATAAAAGATATACAGAATACATACTGCATTTAATGCTCTCATTTCATTACAATTTCAAAATCAACCAGACTACACTGCAGCAGTTTGACAAACCTTCAGATGTCTTCTTCTTGCAATACATTGTAACAGATACGTTTAAAATACAACCAGGTTACTGCATTTATGATGTCCATATACTATAACTGTGTATTACTTCTTTATACTGACTTTCTTTTGGATTATGATTCCTATTTGCATAATCATTTATTGGGAACTGGGTTGCATAGGTTGTAGTTGTGCATTAATAATGTGATGTAAAAAATGTGTTTTATATCTCTTTATAACTATAGGTTAGGTTATTGAGTAGGTGCAATAGTCTTTCATAGGTGACTTGTTGTGATATGGCCATAAGTCATTGCTCACTGTACTCTGCTTTTGCACTCCCCCCTCTTGATGCCAGGCACTTTCCCCATTGTGTCTACTTTATTTATTTTTTTATATTACTTGCATTATGCCTTGTCCACCTCACCAGCTACTGGGACCTTCTTCCACCTACCAAAACCTTCCTACTCACCACTGGAATCATTCAGTGGTCCAGCCTGTCACCAGCCTTTGCTTAACAACCACCCTGGATACCCCGACTATAACCCACAGCTTTTCCCCACATGGGTGGGACCCCTATATGCCTCTAAGCTGGGAGGAGAATACCTCACTTGATGGTCAGAGCCCATGAGGAGGATCCCGCAAGGTGTGTGTGTGGTGGCGAGGAGACCCTGCAATGGCATGGGGTGAGGGCAGTTCGATCTGTACAGCACTGCTGGGGTATTTTTTCCTCCTAAGCCCTCCCCCATCCCACCTCAGGGCATGGTCCTGAGAGGTGACCCCAGTAAAGCACCTATCAGGGTCTCCTTTATAGCCACATTGGGGATGGTTCCCTTTCCTCCTACCTTACATCCATCTTATCCTCTCCCTCATCTTCCTACTACGTTCTCCACTATGACACTTACCATTTCCTCTCTATTCCTTCCTGGAAATCTACTCTTGGCCACTCTGCTTTGTCATACTGCTTTCCTAAACTATGGTCTTCTCTTCCCCAGACAATTTGCTCTGCCTCTTTTGCTTTCATTTAAAGTCTCTTCTTCATGACTTTTCTTCTCCCTTCTGCAACTGTCCATGATCCTCTTCCTCCCCCCCCCCCCACTAGCTTTGTCCTGGTAGTCTGTTCTCCTTCATTACCTGTTCATTGTTCTGTACTTGTGAGTTTAATTACCTCACATAATTATCTCAATTGTATCTACTTCATGGATCTGTTATATTGATTTGCTTTCATTTTTTTATAATACTCCCTGATATATTGTTTTTGCTGTATATAACTTCCTCATGCCCTTACCCACAGGATGCATCTGGAAATGAGCTGTTAACAGTTCAGTATGTCTTTCCTGTTGAAACTTTTGAAATGAATAAAATAATATACACATAATTCTGCTGAGCTGGGCATATTCCTCAACTTTAGGATAATTTGTAATTTCGCTTCTAATGCAGCAGGGAGCAACCTATTAGTTTCCATCTATAGATACACCACTAAGGGAGAGCACACATTCAGACTTGTGAACTGAGGAAAGAATGAAGATCAATGGCCCATCAAGCTCTTTCTCGGACCAACTCAATGGGAGTACTGTACTTTATTACTCCCTTTTCTTCAAGGTACAATGTCTAGCTTAAAGCAGCAGTATTTGTTAGTCAGCAACAAATATCATCATGTAGTTTTATAGCAAAAATGTATTTCAAACATTTTTAGATTCTTCCCTAGTGTATTTGTGGTGTTCTCAGATGTTTTTAAAACAGTTTTCACAGAAAATTTGGTAAATAATGTCTCAAGTCATTAAAAATGACCTCTGGACTTAATTTTTAAAAATGTCTTCCACTGAGCTTTCCTATTGAATATACCTACTAGATTCACAATGTGGATATAGTGTATGGTGGAATGTTATTCAGCATGAAAATCTATGCCTGCAATAGTGTTGTTGTGCTTCATTCACTCCATCATACTGGCTGTTGTGCTGCACTCAGTACGTCAGTAGTGCAGCACAACAAAATGAAATGCTGTCTCGCGCCTCAAAGCCCTCGAGTAGCGGTTGCCATTGCTTGCCTTGACGCCTCATGGTTTTGAATTGGTATATGACAGAGACAGCAGTAGCGGTCAACAGCATTACACCCCCCCAAAAAAAAAGCAGCAGTAAACTAACTAAATCCACAAAGCGACAAATAAAAAATGTCATCCGCATCCATCAGTCAACCTTGATTTGACTGCAGTGAGATCCGTGAAGGGGAAAGTCACACAGCAGGATAGTGGCAGATAAGGAAACTCTTTATTTCTTTCATTCTGGACATTTTTTTTTTCATCTGAATCATAACCGTAACTTCCCATACACTATAAAAGATTGTGTATGAGCAGTCATACACATACCAGATTTATTTTTGAATCCTCACGTATTTCTGGGCATTTTTTGTCTCACTCTGAGGCCTATCATGCCAGGGAAATGGCTCGATTCAAGAATTAACCTGGTTGTGTATGACTGCTCATACACAATCCTCTATGTTTTAGGATGGTGCTGCCACATGCTTTGGATGGTAAATAGTACAGCATTTACCAAGAAATTTCAGATGGCAAATAACACACCATATACCAAGATATTTAATTGTTCATGGTAGGCAAGGTGTGGGAGCGAGAGCATTTAAAAACTTTGAAATCCTGTATCTTCATTCAGTATTGAAAGACAATAACAAGGAAAATGGGTATGCTGATTTTTTTGCTGGCAAAACATACTTGCTGAACAAAATTATATAGTGGCTAACAAATACTGCTGCTTTTTGCTTGAAGGCAGAAAGAGATTTTCTGCTGATATCACTTGCACTAGCAGTCTGTTCCTTGTATCCACAGCTAGGTCTGTGAAGTAGTTCTTTATACAGTATTTACCTTACACTTTTGAAAGACTTTGAGGGATACCTTGCCTTCTCATCCTTATATATTGTGAAGAGATGAACTTGGTCTGATGGTGTTAGCCCATTCAGATATTTGAAAACTGTAATCATGTCTCTCCTAAGTCTTTTCTTTTCTATGGATAGCAGTACCAGTTAAGAACATAATAGTAGTAGGCGGAAGTTTGCACATGTGCCCAAAGACTGTCCCCTACTTTTGAGTTGCAGTACGAATTTAGAGCCACCTTCTCCTGTGCCTGTCCAGGGCAGCCTTAAACTGATGCAACTTTCTGTATATATCAGGCTTCTGATAGATCATTCTACCCCTCCCACCACTGTCTATGTGTAAAGGTATTTTTCTGTGGTCTCCCCTGAACTGTTCTCCCTTGCTCTGTAGCCCATGCACTCAATTTATAATTGTGCCTTATTTCAATTGTAATCCCATATTCAGTATCAACTCTGAATCCTTTAAAAACCTATATATTTTAGTAAATATATGCCTCACCCTCCTCCTCCTCCTTCTCCAAACTAAACAGTACACAAAATATGTAGTCTAGCCTCATAGGTCTTATGCTCCATTCCTCCTATCATTCTAGTTGCTTTTCTTGGGCCATCGCAACTCTTTAAATCTCCTTGCTTAGATATTGCACCCAGAATTGATAGTAAAAGTCCAACATAGTCTTTACAAATGCTCTGTAATTTCTTTCTTAAATTTTCTGGCACAATTTCTCCTAATATAGCCAAATATCCAGTTAGCTTTTTATAATTGCTGGTGACCCCCTTTAACACATGGACTACAGCCGTGTTTCAAATGCTGTAATAACCAGTAGAATCAGTTATTATGGCATTTGGAATGCAACTCACTTACCTTGTCTTCGACTGCCACTTTCACATTCTTGGCAGTGTAGTGTAACCGAACAGTGTTCGGGAAAAAAAAACTGAAAATTTAGACAAACTTCAATGCTGTGTTAAACATCCTTTCCCTTCTAGCAGTTAACATACACTTAGTTATTTTTTTTTTTTTACGTTAAAGCTACCAAGTATAGACTGAGGAGAGTGAGTAACTCAGCGGCTTTAGAAAACAAGATTCAAGTGTAAGCCAGTGTTGTTATGGCAACACTCGCTTATGCATGAATCTCATCTTCTGAAGCCGCCGAGTCATTCGCTCTCCTCAGTCTGTACTCAGCAGCTTTAACAAAAAAAGTTTAACTGCTCCAAGGGACAGGGCTTTTAAAACAAAACAGCATTCTGGTTTGTCTACATTTTTGTTTTTTTTCCCAAATGAACACCACTCAGTCACGCTATCTTGTGCCAGCAATTATAAAAAATAAAAGTTATGCTGCTGTTGTGTTATTGGAATTTTTTACACACCCTCAGGGTCTGATGATCTCATAAATCTCTTGAGCTTCACTCTTGAGGTTTATGGGTCATCACACCCCTTGGGTGTGTAAAAAAATTCCATAACACACAGTTGCTTAACCATTATTCTTTATTTAAAGTTTTCTGCACTGTCACCTCTGCTTTCAGTCTTGTATTATTAAATCTCCTAAATCCCTTTCCTCTTCCTTTTTAGGTTCTCCATTTAGGTAAGAATTCGCTCCAGATTTGTCTTCGAACTTCAAAAACTCAAACACTGGTCTAGGGAGTGACATTTGGGGTTTAACACTAAGAAGGGCAAGATCATGCACCTCAGAGCCAGAAATTCCAGGAACAACTACTGGCTGGGGGGAGTGCAGGTAACAGCTTCAGAGGAAGAAAGGGACCTGGGGGTAATAGTTACAGGGGACATGAAGGTATCAGCATAGTGTAGGAGGGTGGCAGCTAGGGCAAATAGGAAGCTGAGGTGCATTGCCAGAGGGCTCACCTCTAGAAAGGGGGAAGCCATCCTGCCATTGCATAGATCACTGGTGAGACCACACTTGGAGTACTGTGTACAGTACTGGTGCCCATACTGCAAAAAGAATGGGAGATTACTGGAGGGGGTGCACCATAAGGCTACAAGAATGATCATGGGACTGGGGAGTAGCTGTAAGAGAAAAGGCTGAAAGAGCTCAACATGTACTCACAGGAAGAGAGAAGGGAAAGAGGGGACATGATGGAGACCTTTAAGTACTTGAAAGGTATAAACAAAGTCAGGGAGGGAGGAGTGTTCCACTTAAAGGAGGGGAGGTCACTAGGGGGCACAGTCTGAAGTTGGAAGAGGGAAGGTTTAGGAGGGAGATGAAGAGGCATTACTTCACAGAGAGAGTGGTGGTGGGTAGGAATGCACTGCCGGAGGAATTAATCACTCAAAGGACAGTGGATAGCTTTAAGCAGGGTTGGGATTGAGTCAAGGGTAGGGTTAGTACAGACAAGAACACAAAGGGAGGAAGGACCGGGAAAGAGGAGGAGGAAGGGAGGGATTTGGGTGGGGATGGGGCAGAGCTGTAGTGATATGAAACTAAGAGCTGCACAATTGGGTAGACTTGAAAGACCTGTGAGCCTTTTTCGGCCAGCAAATTCGCATGTTCGTATGTCCTCCCTGAGTACGTAACTGAGCACTTTTACACATTTAATTTCATATCTTACTTCTTGGTCCAACTAGCTACCTTATCTAAATTCCTTTGTAGCCCATTAACCTCTTCCTTAGTATCTATGATCTCACCCCTTTATATTATCTATATATTTGATTATCCATTTTTTATTTCGTATTCATGGTCTTCAAGATAAATGTTAAACAATGTTGGACCTAACAGAGAACCCTGAGGTACCCCACCTGTTAATCCCCCTTTGTGTGTTAGAAAACAGCCTATCTTAACCCTCCATTCACTTTCCCACAATAAGTTGTAATATAGTCTATTATAATATAGAAACCTTGACAATAGCAGCAGAAAAAGACCATTGATCCATCCAGTCTGCCCATAAAACCTTAACAAACCAAGGTCCTATTGTCCGTATTGTGTTCTAATCCACACAATCCACTCCCATGCTCTCCACCCTACTGCTATTACCATGAACCGTCACTAAACTCTTCTCTCTCTGTCCTAGCCATGTTTGAAACCACCATTAGTTTTAGCACCCACCATATCAGCTGGCAGATTTATACACTGCTCCACCGCCAGTTCTGTAAAATAAAACTTTCTCACTTCCCTCTTGAACCTTCCCTCAGTCAGTTTCCACTCATGTCCCCAGGTCCTTGATTTGATGCTTATGCTAAATAATTCCTCACAGTTTACCTTGTTCATTCCTTTCAGGAGCTTGAAGGACTCTATCATATCTCCCCTTTTTTGTCTGGCTTCTAGTGAGTATATCTGCAGTGCCTTGAGCCAGTCATTGTAAGATCTACCCTGCTGGCCCAGAATCACTTTGGTCATCCTACACTGCAGTGTCTCCAGCCTGTCCTTATCTTTCCTTAGGTGAGGACTCCAGAACTGGGCACAGTACTCCAGGTGGGGCCACAACAGTGATAAATACAGAGGTAGTAATACCTCCTTCCTCCTGCTGTCAGTACCCTTCCTATACACCCCAGAATTCTGTTTGTCTTAACTGTAGGCCTTGTTACACTGGCTTGCTTGTTGTAGGGAGTAATGTATGATGATCCTAGGTTCCTTTCCTCAGAGGTCATGCCCAGCTTTATCGTGCCCCTGAACCAGTACTCTGTCCAGGGGTTCTTGTTCCATATGTGCATCACCTTGCACTTTTTATCATTGAATTTCAACCAAACCAAATCTTTGACCACCACTCTAATCTTTGCGAGTCTCTTTGCACCTCTCTATACTCCTCCTTTCTGTCTACCCTGCTACAGAGTTTAGTGCTGTCTGTGAAGACACATCTTGCTCTGGATTCCATCTCCCATGTCACTGATATTGAAAAGTACTGGACCCAGTACCAATCCTTGTGACACTCCACTGGTGACCTTCCTCACTTCTGAGTTGACCCTGTTAACCACAACCCCCTATTGTTTTCTTCCAACCAATTTCTCACTCATATGTGTCCTTTGTTGCACCCAGATCCTCTAGCTTCATCAACAACCTTCTGTGAGGCAATGAGTCAAAAGGCTTGCTGTAATCAAGGTAGAGTAAATTCACAATGCGGCCCTTATCCACTACCTTCATTACCCAGTCAAAGAATATTATCAGGTTGGTCTGACAAGACCTCCCTGCCATGAACCCATGCTGTTTACTATCCTGGAGTCCATTGCTCTTCATGTAGTCCACAATGTCCTCTTTTACTAGTGTCACCATCAGTTTACCCACAACAGAGGTAAGACTAACAGATCTGTAGTTACATAGTTGCTCCTTGTCCACCCCATGAAGTGGGACTATGTCTGCTACCCTCCAGTCTTTTGGAACTACCCCTGTCTCAACTAGATATTGAATAGCCCAACCAGGGGTTCAGTTAATTTTGTTGCCAATGTTATTTATACTTTACCAATTGTTCTGCCATTCAGTCCTCATATCCCATGTTTCCCAAGCATTCGGCCACCTCAGCTGGTATCCTCTGCACTTTTGCAATCCTGTCAATATCTTTCCCCAGATACAGGGACCAAAAATTAAAAAATCCTAACTGCACCTACAATGGTAACTAGTAAACTGCATTTCAAACCACAGATAACTAGGTAGCAAGGATTCATATTGTCAGTTATGTAGTGTCACTGGCAAAACCTGACCCATGCAGACTAAACCAGAACTGTGCTGAACCTAAAAGTCATTTTTGCCAGTGGAAGCAGTTTTTTTAAATACTGGTTCTAATTCTGTTATTGTTCCAACTCTACTGGCTTATTAGTCACTTCAGTCTGTGTTTCTGATTTATACTGTGGTGTGAAGTATGATTTTAGAACCATAGCATGCAGTTTATTTTCTTCTCAGACACAGAGTTCTTTAGTAGAACATGGATGCATTGTGCCAACAATGGAAGAGCTGAGTCAGGGACATAAATCACATCATACAGTTTTAAAATGGTACTTAGCAGCAGTGTGTAGATAAGAAACACCCACTAGAATAACTAAAAGGCCTGTAGAGATGAAACAGTAACAGAAATGGCACCAGTATTTAACAAACTCAGGTCATGGCCAACACGGCTGCATCGGTGCTGTAATATATGCCCTACCCTTTGTGAACTCATGTAGGATAAAAAACAGCTGTTTGAAAAAGAAGAGAAGGGTAAAATGAAAGTAAAGCATGGGGTAGGGAGAGTGGGCAGGAAAGACAGGGGAGAATGGGTAAAACACATAAATAAAAATGCTGTATAAAATATATACAAGGCACATAATTTTTCATCAGTAAATTATAGAAGAATATAAAGAGAATCACTACATTTGAAGCTAAAAATAATATAAAATAACCATAACATTTTTGTTGAATGCATTCAAAACCCATAGCAAACATGGTTCCATTATACAGTTAAATACCACTTTCATAAAAATGGAGCTAATGTAAAATGTTCATTCAATCCAGGGGGGACACCAGCTTTATGTTTGTACTGCCAAAAAGACTCACATTGTAGAAGATGTTTATCCATATCACCTCCCCTGATGTTATGCCAAACTTTTTAATCCCCTAAAACTTAAATTATGGTCCTTTCCATGTATTTCCGCATGGGTACTGATGCACTGACTCCACGAGCTATGGTTATACTCCTGATATGTTCCCCCATTCATTCCTTTAATTTTTGTTTAGTTTTACCTACATGAAATGCTGAACATTTGTTACATGTACAGTAGCTAAATAAATAACAGTTGTGCTACAAGTGATAAAATGCCTTATATCATATTCCTGACCTGTAACTGACTGCACAAAAATATTACCTGCTTTCCAATATTTTCAGTTAGCTTAATTTTTATGAAATTGGTAGTTAACTGTATAATGGAATCATGTTTGCTATTGGGTTTGAATGCATTCAACAAAAATGATACAGTTATTTTATATCCCAGCTGTTAGTGCTACTTATCAGGATACCCCTTTGGACAGTCGATCCATGCATGCGCGATGGCACACATCTGTTTTCTCACCACAATAGCAGCACATCAGGAGCTCCCCTTTGCTCCCAGACTCCAACATCAGTTAGTTGAGGTCTGGAGACATGAGGGCTGTGGTGGAGAAACCGCGAAAGTATGTATTTAAAGAGCACCAATGAGCAGTATGAAACTGAATTTAAACATGATAATGACCCGCTCATGAATATCAGTGAACCCTGCTAATGAGTGCCAATGAGCAAAAGGCAAGCAAAGTTCACTGATATTCATGAGCGTGTCATTATTATGTATACATTCAGTTTCATGACGCTCATTAGCACTCTTTAAATACATAGTTTTGTGGCTTCTCCATTGCAGTCCTCATGTCTCTGCACCCCAACTAACTAATCTTGGGTTCCAGGACCACCAGGGAAGCTACTTATATGCTGCTATCGGCAAGAAAAATAGATGTGCCATCACAAGATAAAGGAATCTCTGCCAAGTCGCACATTCTTGGTGAGACTGCATGTGATTCCATGTCTCTGCCCCTTCAGCCCCTCTTTAGAAGGACAAACATTATGTGGGGCTGGATGGAGACGCAGCCAGCATCAAGGACTTGGGCCAAAATAGCTTTGAGAAAACAGGGCAAATGGGACCTCCACCACATATGCACATGCGTGCAGAACTGGTGGGATAAAAATAGTGCTGTGGGAAGAGTGCATTGAGAAAGCAGAGTGCTTCACAGATGTGGAGGTGACTGTGATGCAGTTCCTAAACTGATCTTCATTGGAAAACTCTGAGTCCTTTATCGATCACAAGACATCTGCAGGGCTTCGCCCACTGCAGCCATAAAAAGTGGCAAAGCACCTATATTTTTTTTATCAAAAACTGTGCTATTGGGTTACACTGTTTTAATCCCAGAAGAGTTGTCTCTTGATATTAAACTGTCCAAATAGTATTTATATTTGTTGCTGCTTGGCGAGATCACTTAATCCGCACAGCAGTTTAAAAGTAGTTAATGACAGCCCCAACATGACTTGTCAGTTATGAATGACTGCATTAGTTTGAACTGCACTGTCACAATTTATGGGAGAAGGCAGTTTGTCCCCAGCATGCTACAGTCCAGCAGGTTATTTGAAATGAAATGAGACAGTTTCTATAAGCAGATTGATTTGGGAATCAAGCCTGTTCTTCCCTTTGACCCTTGACAAGATGACACTCAGAAGACTGTGACTTGTAAAAAATGATCAGGTGGAAATATACTTAGGTGGCTGATTTACTGTGTGTTATAGCAAGGACAGTCCATTTTGTGTTTAGCTGTGAGGAAAGGTAACTCTGAAATTAAACACTTTTGCACTATTGTCTCTTAGTAGTTTATTAGGTATACTACTATAAGTCTAGTCAGCTGTTGCTATAGATACAACAGTGATGTAACAATTACTTTAGTTAATCTTGACCTGTAATAGCTGCAGTAAAGGACATTATTGCATCACTACTGTGGGGTACTCATACAGGGAGGTATGAATGCAACCGAGGCAAGTCTGTTTTAAGACTCGAGAAACATTATACATGCAACTATGCATTTTTCTAGCCCAGTCATTTGCTTTTTAGCCCAGTCATTTGCTTTTACATTAATGTGACTTCCATGCATGCAGAGTTTGCAACTTAAAGCATGCCATAACAATTGTGTGAGAGGAGAAAATGAGCATTCTTGACATTACAGTTTCTAATGGATCATAGCCAAGAGACAATGGTCAAATCTGAATAGCCAAGAGGCAGTGGTCAAATCTGAATCTTAAGCTGTGCCCTTTATTCTTGCAAAGCTTGTGAACATTCAGCAATTAAATATATTTTTATTAGACAAGTGGTTGATCACTCTTGATAGACTAGAGCATTATTGCATTTCAGGGGTGGAGGCTTGGGGTGAGGGTGTGAAAAAGAAATGAAATTAGGTTTGTACAGAACTACAAATGAACTCTAGTCAGCATTTCTTTTACTTTTATTGTGCACCTGGGGCCTACTTAGATAATGGTTTGCGTTACTTAACATTTTGTTAATGCTAAGACTGCACATAAAGCCATTTTGTGGCTTTGTGAATCTGTCAAATTGGAACATTCATAATTGTTAACAAGTTTACGTACGAACAGATGTACTGTATGTACTGTAGACCTTCTTTCTGTGTTTTGTTTTCCCAATATGCAGCACCCTTGCTTCTTCCCATGCTACATCTCTAAATCATTTCAATGCTGCCAGATACCGTATGCCTCATGGTAGACATTCTATTCTAGAGTCCAAAAGTAGAAATCTTGCTGTGCATAGCT
The DNA here is from genome assembly GCA_016271365.2 of Neoceratodus forsteri. Classification (NCBI taxonomy): domain Eukaryota; kingdom Metazoa; phylum Chordata; order Ceratodontiformes; family Ceratodontidae; genus Neoceratodus; species Neoceratodus forsteri. Next base: position 666,064,301 of record CM028129.1, read on the forward strand.
AGTGAAAACATAACTTGCAAAACAGAGCCATGTGTTCTATTTCTAGGGGCTATAAATTGTGTAACACTGTAGTTTGGAATCAATTACCACACAACATTCTGGTGCATTTGGTCTACCTTTGTTATACACTGCATATATTGGAGTATGGGAAGCAATTTACACGGCAAAATCTGTCGGAAGTGTAATTTTGATTCAAAGTATTTAAAAGCAGATATTATGAATTTCCTAACAGCATGTGTTTACACCTTTTGACCCATTTCTGTGTTTTAGTAAACTGCAGAATAAAAACCCCAATGAACCACAATGTTGCCCATATAGTTTAATGTCTGTGTTGTTTAATAAGCTTTCTACCTGTAAGGATAGACTGTATTTGTGATTTGCCACTACTAGACACAGTGTAAAATTGCTTTGTGAAATAAAGCTGTTGGTAACATCAACAAAATAAAAAATTATTGTATTCCACTAATCTCTATTGAGTACTATGAAGTATGGTGCAGGAGCTATGAAAGTAAATGTTTAAAGAGCGCCACTAAGTGGTATGAAAATGAATGGGATCCCACAGGGGAAGGAAACAACTCTCAGTGGGGGATTCCATTGTTAGGAGGGTAGAACTGGGGGAGAGGGGAAGAGGGAGGTAAGGTGCCTGCCTGCCTGGCACCATAGCTTAGAGGGATAGGGAGTGAATCCTCAGGATCGCGGCAGCAGCTGCACGGGGGAAGGAGCAGGATGTCATTGTCCATCTAGGAAAAAATGACCTGGCTGGCAAAAGAATCAGAGCATTGCAGGAGGAGTTTATGGAGTTAGGGAGGGGCCTTAGACAGTAGCATGCATAGTAACCTTCTCAGAGGTGCTGCCTGTCTATGATAACTCACGACTACTGAGCTACAAGCAGGTATAGGCCTGTACCTGCAATCTGTAGTTTAAGCATTGCACCCCCACTGTCTACCACTTCTGTATGTAATATATGTGTGTGCTCAATGATCACTCCTTGCTTAGCTACAATAATGTATTGGCCTGTCTCCTGCAAGAAGAGGCTTTTATCTCACTGCAAGGGCCCACTACATATGTATTTTAACTGTACACATTTTTTAAATGTATATATTATTGCCATGCTACTGTTCCTTGCACTACTGTTCTGTTGCCCACTCACTGTATGTTTCTCCTGCCCCATCATGTACTGTGTACAACAAGGAGCCTTTGTAAATGAGTCTTTGACACAAAGGGTTGCAATTCTGATATTATAATAAATAAATGGGTGAGATTAGGGAGCTCCGCACAATGGGATTCAATCAATGGTTGAAAAACTTGTGCAGAGCTCAGGATTTTGGCTTCATTGGGGACTGGGGGTCCACCTGGAGGGATGTAGGCCTATACTGGCACCATGGTCTGCATCTGTCTGGGGGGAATCCAGGATCCTAGGTGATAGATTTAAATGCTTCATTGGCGAGCATTTAAACTAGCCAAGGGGGGGCACTGAAAAGGAGCAGGGAAATCCTTGCCCCCCCAAAAATCAGGATAGTTAGTGAGGTAAACACCAAGACTGAGACGTCAATAAAGAGAAGGGCAGGGGTAAATGGAGAAAAAGGCAAAGACAATAAGGACAGAGATGGGGTAAAAAGGGGTAAGGTCATCAAAAAATGGAGGGTAATGAGTACCAATGCCCCCGTAGTCTAGGTAACAAGCTCCCTGAACTGGTGGCCTTGATGGAATAGGGACACCTGGATATCATGAGAGTCACAGAAACATGGTACACAGATAACCATGACTGGGATGTCAGCATACCAGGGTACACAATCTACAGAAGGGACAGGGAGGGTAGAAGAGGAGGAGGAGTAGCTCTCTATGTAAAGGAAGGGATCAAAGCAACAGAACTAAAGGGTAAACAGGGAGTAGAAGTGGCAGTGTGGGTCACCCTGGAGGCCAGAAATGGTGCCACAATCTGCATGAGCGTTGTACATAGACCCCCATCGAAGGAGGAGGAAATGGACAAGGGAATGATAGACGGCATCCTTAGGATGGCAGACAAAGGGGAGATATTGTTGATGGAGGACCTGTATATGCCAGGTGTTAACTGGAGCACCTTTGCTGTAGCCACATCCAAGAGCAGGGTCATTCTCAAAGCCCTGCAGGGGGCATGCATCAGACATCTTGTGTTGGAACCCACTTGAGAGGGGGCAATCTTAGACCTGGTACTCTCAAACGGGGAAGGAGAGAGGATCTCAGATTTAGAAGTGGGTAGCCATCTGGGAACAAGTGACCACCAAACAGTGTGGTTCACAATAAACACAGCCACAGAGTCAAGCCATACAAAAGTGAGGGTACTGGACTTTAGGAGAGTTGACTTTGTCAAAATGGCAGAGTGCCTCAGAAAAGCACTAGCAAACAGGCAAGAAGGAGGGGTGGACATACAATGGGGAAACATCAAAACTGCATCACAGAGGCAGCAAGCCTTTGTGTGAAGCAAATAAATCAAAACGAAAGAAAAAAATGCTGTGGTTCTCAAAAGAAGTGGCAGGGAAAGTTAGGGAGAAAAAGATAGCATTCAGGAAGTATAAGGAAACACAGAAGGAGCAGTACAGAGAACTGTACCAGTTAAAGCAGAAGGAAGCAGGGAAGGCAGTCAGAATAGCAAAGGCCCAAACCGAGGAACAGATAGCCAACTCGGTTAAGAAAGGGATAAAATCTTTTACAGGTACATTAGGGAGCAAAGAAAGACCAAGGTAGGGATAGTGAGCCTTAATAAAGGGGAGGGTGGGTAGGCAGAGAGGGACATTGAAAAAGCAGGGATACTGAATGAATACTTCTAGAAAATATAGAAACAGAAGTTGGCAGCAGATAAGGACCGCAAGGCCCATCCATTCTGCCTATTTCTTTTTCTACCTTATGAATGTGCCATTGGTCTTTGCTCTGTCAATGACCTATCTATTTATACTTATCTGTATTGCTCCCTTATGCCTATCCTATGCCTGTTTGAAGCCCTGCACTGTATTCACATCCACCACTTCCTGAGGTAGGCCGTTCCATGCATCCACCACCCTTTCTGTGAAAAAGAACTTCCTCACATTACCCCTTAATCAGCCTCCCACTAATCTCATGCTGTGTCCTCTTGTCCTGCTATTTTTCTTATCTTGAAACATGTTAGACTCTTTCACCTTGTTAAAGCCCTTAAGGTGTTTAAATGTTTCAATCATATCACCTCTCTCCCTCCATTGCTCTAGGGTATACAAATTGAGCTCTGTTAATCTGTCCTCATATGTTTTCTGAAGCAGTCCCTGCACCATTTTGGTTGCCCTTCTCTGGACTGCCTCAATTTAGTTAATGTTCTTGTGAAGGTGTGGCCTTTAGTACTGCACGCAGTACTCCTGATGGGGCCTAACCAGTGTCTTGTAAAGAGGGATTATTACCTCCCTCTTCCAACTTGTGATACCCCTACTAATACACCCCAACATCCCTCTAGCCTTACCTACTGCTTTAGTGGTCTGTTTGGATGATTTCAGGTCATCGGTGATGATGATGATGCCCAAGTCTCATTCTTCCCTTGTGACTGCCAACAACTCCCCTCCCAGCCTATAGGTGGCTTCAGGGTTTCTCTTCCCTATGTGCATGATCTTGCACTTCTTTGCATTAAACCCCAGTTGCCACTCCTTCCGACCATTTTGCTAGTTTACCCATATCTCTTCTCATTCTGCCGACCCCATCTGGATCATCTACTCTGTTGCAGATCTTGGTGTCCTCTGCAAACAGACAAACCTTACCCTCCAGTCCATCTGCAATGTCACTGATGAAGATATTGAAGAGGACTGGCCCCAGGACTGATCCCTGAGGTACCCCACTTGTGACTTGCATCTCTTCTGACTGTATACTATTTACCATCACACTCTGTTTTCTGCCTGTCAACCTGTTTGCCACCCAGTTGACCAACGTCTGACCCACCCCGAGCCTACCCAGCTAATTAATCAATCTTCTATGTGGAACAGTATCGAAAGCGTTGCTGAAGTAAAGGTAGGCAACATCAACAGCTCCCCCTTGGTCCACCACTCTGGTTACCCAGTCAAAGATATCTATGAGATTAGTTTGACAGGACCTTCCTTTTGTAGACCCATGCTGTCTTGAATCCTGTGCTCCTATGGATTCCAGGTGTTGCACTATCCGTTCCTTAAGGAGTGTCTCCATAATCTTGCCCACTACTGAAGTAAGACTGACTGGTCTCTAGTTGCTTGCCTCCTCCCTGCTACCGTGCTTGTGGAGCTGGATCACATGAGCCTTTCTCCAGTCTTCTGGGACCTCTCCTGTACTCAGAGACTCACTAAACAGTTCTGATAATGGCTCTGCTAGTTCCACCCTTAGCTTCTTTAGTACCCTGGGATGTATGCTATCAGGTCCCATTGCCTCATCTACCCTGAGCTTATTGAGCTCTTGTAGGATCCTTTCTTTTATGAAGGGACTAGTGCACACCTCCCTCCTCCCTGTGTCCATGGTGCTGATCTGTGGGCCCTGCCCTCCCTTCTCTTCAGTAAATACTGAGCAGAAGTATCTATTTAGTATAGATGCTTTTACATGGTCCTCCTCCTCACATGACCCCTTATCCCCTTTAATCTTAGCAATACCCCTTCTGGACTTTCTCCTTTCACTAATGTATCTATAGAAAGTCTTGTGACCTTCTTTTACTGTTCATACTAGTGTTTCTTCGATTTGGGCCTTTGCCTGCCTTACTGCCTTACCTGCTTCCTTTAGGGAAGTTTGGTATGCCTCCCTATCTTCATCCTGCTGCATTCCCTTATATTTCCTGAAGGCCAGCCTTTTGGCTCTGACCTTTTCTGCTACTGTGTTTGAGAACCAAAGGGTTTTCCTTTTGTCTTTTGCACTTTCTTTTCTCACTAACACAATGGAATGTTGCTTCAAGTATTGCATCTTTAATGCTTGCCCTCTTTGCCTGTACACCCTCACCTGTACTTCTTTTTGCCAGGGCTACTGTAGCTTAACTCTGTTGGCCATCTTATCAAAGTCAGCTCCTCTAAAGTCCCATATTTTTGCCTTGGAATGGGATGATTTTATTCTAGTGGTTAAATTGAACCATACCATGTGATGGTCACTGGCAACCAGGTGACCTTCTACCTGGAGATCTGTGATCCTTTCCTTGTTAGTCAGTACTAGATCTAGGATAGCCCTGTCTCTTGTGGGTTGTTGTACCTTCTGCTCAGTATTCACAAAAGAAGAGGAGGGGGAGGTACCTAATCCAGTCAATAGAAGCACAGTGGATGGGGGGTCAATACCAGTCCTTTCACAGAAGAAAGGGTTCTGAAAGAACTCCTAAAACTGAAGATGGATAAAGCAATGGGGCCTGATGGGAATCACCCCAGAATTCTAAAAGAACTAAGCGGGAGAACTAGTGACACCACTGACTACCCTTTTTAACAAATCATGGGAGGATGATGTTGTACCTAAGGACTAGAAGAGGATGGATGTGATTCTCCTTCACAAAAGTGGGAGCAAAGCAGAGGCAGAAAACTACAGACCTGTTAGCTTGACCTCAGTGGTAGGGAAGATGATGGAATCACTTCTGAAAGAAAGAATTGTTGGGTACCTATAGGCCAATGGGAACAGGACTCAAGGCTGCATGGATTCACAATGGAAAGGTCATGTGAGATGAATGTAATAGATTTTTTTGACTGGGTAACCAAAGTAGTAGACCAAGGAGGGGTTGTGGACATGGCCCACCTAGACTTTAGCAAGGCATTTGACACAGTCCCACACAGAACGTTAATAAACAAATTAACCAGCCTGACAGCGAGTCCCAGGGTGGTAGCCTGTGTAAAAGATTTGGCTGGACAACAGGACACAGAGGGTAATAGTCCACTCTGAAGAAAGGGGGTTACTAGTGGGGTACCGCAGAGTTCAGTACTGGGTCCGATCCTTTTTAATGTCTTTATAAGTGACATTGCAGAGGGACTGGAAGGAAAAGTATGCCTCTTTGCAGACGACACAAAGATCTGCGACAGGGTTGATACACGAGGGGGGATGGAAAGCATAAGAAGGGACTTGGCAAGGCTGGAGGAATGGTCAAAAGTATGGCAGCTTAGATTCAATGCAAAGAAGTGCAAAGCAATGCACCTGGGAAACAAAAACCCAGGGGAAGAGTACATAATGGGGGGAGGTGCTAACAACAACAAAAATGGAAAGGGACCTGCGGGTAGTCATATCTGATGACCTGAAGGTAAGCAAGCAATGTGGGAAGACAGAAAGGATGGCTGGTGGGGGGATACTGGGATGTATAGGGAGAGGCATCACAAGTAGAAAACAGGAAGTTGTTATTCCTCTAAACAGACAGTTGGTGAGACCCAATCTGGAGTACTCCATGCAGTTCTGGAGACCCCATCTCTTCAAGAACATAGACAGGATGGAGGCAGTCCAGAGGAGGGCAACTAAAATGGTGCAGGGTCTGCAACAAAAGCCATATGAAGAGAGACTAAAGGAGCTTAATATTTATACCCTTGAGGAAAGGAGGGAGAGGGAGGACATGATAGAAACTTTCAAGTACCTCAAGGGAATCAACAAAGCCCAAGAGGGTAGCATCTTTCCAAAAAGAGATGAGCAAGAACAAGGGACACATTTGAACATGGGAGGGCGGCTCAGGGATAATGTGAGGAAGTATTTCTTCACAGAGAGGATGGTGGACACATGGAACAGCCTTCCTGAGGAGGTCATGGGGTCAAAAACAGTAGGGGAATTCAAGAATGCATGGGACAGACATAAGGCAATTCTGGTGGGGGGTAGGAAGAAGTAGGTTGTTGGTTTACTAGGATCTGCAGCTTATCCAATAGGTAGGAAAATGTGCAGACTAGGTGGGCCAAGCGGTCCTTATCTGTTGTCAAAGTTTATGTTTCTATGAATTAATGCATAATAGTTACCCATTCATGAATATTAATGAACCCTGCCAATGAATGCCGATGAACAGAAGGCAGGCAGGGTTCATTAATATTCATGAGAGGGTCATTATTTTGTATAAATTCAGTTTTATACCACTAATCGGTACTCTTTAAATACATATTTTTGCAGCTTCTCCATCACAACCCTCGTGTCTTTGGACCAAAACTAATTGATCTCGGGGTCTGGGACCACCGGGGGAGATCCTGATGCGCCACTGTCATGGCAAGAAAATGGATGCGCGCCACCGCTCATGTGCAAATTGCCAGCTCGCACATTCTCGGTGAGGCTGCAAGCGGTTCCACATTTCTGCTACTCCTGGCCCCTCTTTAGAAGGAAAAACATTATGTGGGGAAGGATGGAGACTCATCCAGCTTCAGGGACTCAGACCAAAGCGGTGGTGAGAAAATGGGGCAAACAGGACCTTCACCATGCATGCGCATGCGTGTGGAACTGAGGGGATACAAATAGTGCTGTGGGAAGAGTGCACTGAGAAAGCGGAGTGCTTCATGGATGCGGAGGTGACTGTGATGCAACTCCTACATTGTTGTTCAGTTGGAAAGCTCTGAGTCCTTTTCTGATTGCAAAACGTTTGCAGGGCTCTATCCACTGCAGTCATGAAAATCAGCTTCTGTGTGGGTGATGCTGCACAGGTTCAGCGTAGTTCCCATTTAAAGGAAAACCAAAATAGGCATATGAGGTTCAAAATTACATTCAATTAATGTTCAACAGATAGGGCTAAAAAGCCCTGAATTTAATTTAACATTGGGCCTGCAAGCAGCACTTCTGTTAATGTTAGCTGTCCAACAGGTAGAACTACAGTCTTTTTTTATGCCAAAGTAAATTCCATGTGGAAGACACAATTGCAAAGTGAGCAAGAGGCTATTTTGCCATCCAGAAACAGTCTGTAAAATGCCACCATATCACACACGCATTACACAGTCTTGTAACATGGGGAAGAAAAAGAATTGTGCAGGATTGGTCCAACAGCATCAGGGGACCATTGATTAATTTTCAAGTAATCCATGGTTGACTGAGAATTAGTCAATGGCAAGGTGCACCCTCTCTGTTCTCCCCATGCCTACTTCCTTTCCTACAAAAGAGCAGCAGTAAGAAAATGAATAGATTGACATAGTGATTTGAAAATCAAAAAAACATGGAAAGGCACACATATAGTGGTAACAACAGCACAAGACCAGCCATACAGTAGTAGCCACATGTATTGCCAGCTATTTCCAGATATTTTGCGAAATTTCTAAAGAGTTTCTCTCTGCTGCCCCTACTGTGGAAATGGAGAAAGCAGGAGAAATATCTGTAACTATCACAGAAATTTCGCAAAATAGCTGGCAGTGTCTGTGGCTGCTACTGTATCTAATCATTAAAAAAAATCAGAAAAAGGCACATGTAGTGGTAATTATATCAGAACAAGAGCTAGATATGGGCAAGACAGTCACTGTTGACAAAAAACTGTTCTACTACTGTCAACAGTGATATTTGTACGGTAAACATTAACTTAAACAGTTAGCCAACAACACTGAGCAAAGAAATGTAACACAGTACTTGCCTCATGTAGCAGAACCTGTAATTTCATGTGAGTTGATTACATCGGCATTCCTGTACTACAGATGCTCCACTTGCTATGCCTGCAAAAGGAATTCACTCGCTATGCCTGCACAAGGAATGTCCCTCCTTAAGGAGATCAACAGAGCAACATTACATAGTCTCAGAGGAAAATACATTAGTCAGTAAAGATAGCAAGGCAGTAGTGAAACGCTCAACATAGGAAGGAATTTTTTTTTTTTTACTTATTCTTTATACTCCCCCTGCCCGCAGCACTCCCACTCTTCGGGAGAAACCTATGGCCTTCTAGTCCCCGCCCTCTTACCTGGAGCCCGGTGCAGTCCGTCCCCCATGTAGTCGTGGTTATATCCCCCAGGTGGGCATGGGGTCGGGCCACCCCCCCCGAAGTCCTTCTTGTTATCATCGGGACGCTGGTACTGGGACAGACAGGGGCACTGGGGATCGGGGCCTGGTGCTCCATCTACCGGGAATGCTGCGGGGTGATTTTTTCCCTTTTTCTTGCGAGAGTGGTGCGTGCCCCAATGTCAAGGCATCACCGACGACGTCAACCACTCCCAATCCCTCTCTGTGCACTTCATGTGCTTTCTGTGCCTCCGGTTTCCACCAGAGGCCAGTCAGGCACCGAGTGTGTGTCCCCCTTCCTCCCGGGAAAGGAGAGCTGTCCTTCGGATGCTCAATACTTTCCCCGCCGCACCGATGCCCTCGCCTCGCTCTCGGACCCGGTTGCCGCATGGAGCGGTATGGCGTCCAGCGCCAACCCTCAGCACCACCGGCCGGCTAGAAGGAATTTTATTACAGTAACATAATTTGGGAACAATACACCTATTTGCCAAGTTATGCTACAAAGGTGTAATCATTAGCTGAATGATCAACACAGCTGCCTGGGTAGACACAGTTTGATGCAGTAGCCTGGCATACAGTTCAGAAGCAATCAGCCGGTACATAACAACATACATATTGCCAGAACTTAATGACTGCATACCATAATGAAGCAACATGCTGTACTTCAGACATGAGAACTATAGAAAGATGCATAACAGATCACTGTACTGTGCGTCTGACTTCACAACAATAGAACCGTACTGCACTCCTTCCCGATGGCAATTTCACCTTTTCACAATGCCACAGCACAATAAGAAAAGGCACATTTGCCCAGTACAACAAGCATCAGCAGAAGGTAATGTACAATTTTTGAAACATACTATGCCCTTCTGCGTTCCACTCCCCTCTGTTATCGATGCAATCAGTGCCGTGCCACTCATACATCTAGCACTGCACCACATAGGACATAAGCGTCCGACTACTGCACTTTGCAGCATTTCCATTCCGCAACAGCAAAGAACATCACAAGCTCAGACAACATTCCTCCATAATCCACTAGTAACTTGGGGAACAGAAAGAGAAACCCTTTTCTCTTCTCCATATTACAAGTGAATTAACCCACGACAGAGCGTGGGTCTACTTGTGAATTAATTAATGGCTGGGTGGTTAGAACTACTCATCCTTCTGCTTCATGGTCCAACCCCCCCCCCAGCTGTTGATTAATTCACAGGGAGACCCACGCTCTGTTGTGTGTTAATCCTTACTAGTAAGAACACTGTCTCTCCCCACCCAGTCCAAAAAACATTAAACAACAGTGTCTAAAACAGTCCTGTCAGCACCACTGTGTATGGTATACAGTATTTATATGGTGGTAGAGTTCAAGTTTTTTTTCAGTCCTTGGTGTTCAAATCCATCCATGTAAGATGAGTGGATAGGGCAGTTTTCTGTAAACTAAGCCTGAAACTAGGCTCTAGGTTCCATTACTAGTATGCAGTTTTCTCTGTTTATATTTACATTCTTCAGGTATCAGGGGCTGCACTGCAGGACAAGATGACTTAGGGCTAACCCTGGATTCCATTGAAGTCATTGCAACCTGTGTGTAATTCCACACTTATCTTTAATTTCCACCTGGACTGTCACCAGAGATGGATAAAAGGTACTTTGAACATCTCATCCAAGGGATGGCATCTCAACAGTGGAGCACCTACACAATATTACTATATAGTGTCAATACCGGTATTAGTCCATGCTCCTGTTGTGGGATTAGAACCCACAACTTTCTGGCCCCAGACAAGTGTACTTTCATATTAAGCCACAGACACTGCTCAAATAAAAACACCCAGCTCAAACTTGGATGCAACCAGTGCACAATACCAGAGGAGAAGTAATCAATTATTAACAAAATGTCTGCACTGTGACAGACCAGATGTGTGGTCAGCACTTCAGTAAACGACACTAGAGTCCTTCCATTTGCTGAAATGCATCCAAATTGTGTTTTCAGAATGATGACAAGGTAGTTATACCTTTACTTCATGCTCCATAAAGAAGCAGTTATTTGCCAGAAGTGCCATCATAAATGTGATGTTGTTATCCCTGGGATTACCAAGTTGCTGGCAGAATCCTGAGGGGACTCATCAAAACCTTGAAATGTTTGTAAGAGTTTGGTGAAGAGTCAGTACCACTGATTCACATAAACTCTAAGTGTCCACTGCCGTACAATACCACAGCTTTTATCCAAACTCCAATTCTGCCTAGCTGAGCACTGACTCTGTTTATTGTGTGGACATCAATCTGTGGGTCTGTATGTGCCTGTCCAAAGCTCTCTGTGGAGTGTCTTTTGCAGGGTTCATGTTTTTCTAACTGGCTGTCCATGTATGTCAATCTGACACTCTTTGTGCTACAGTCGGGTGCTTTATGTGTGTGCCTGAACTTTTGTGTGTATCTTTCCAGTGGTCAATCACTTTAATGGTAATTCATGTTTCAGTCTGAGAATCTCTGTGTCGCACCATGGCTTTGTGTGTGTCTATCCAAGGGTCTATTTTTACTTGGAGGGGTACATGTGTGTCTGTCCAAGAGCCTGTGTGTGTGTCATTATGGGTGTCAATGAACAGCGGTGACAGCCAGGATGCAACACAATAATGCTGCAGTATATTACAAATGGTATATAATGCTGCAGGAAACAGTGCAATTCAATGGCAACGAAGCCAATTTTTACTGCAGTGTTTTAAGATATGTCATTTACTGCAAGTTACTGCATTGCATCATGGCTGGCTCCACTGTATGTGCCATTACATGACATTGATGTGTGTCATTTCTAAGCACTGTTAGGGTGCTTAACCCTGATCAGATTTTTGGCAGTCGTGCAACATGTCCCTGGCTACATACACTTGTATGGAAAGTGCCAATGCCCTAAATGTTAGTACATCAGGTATTATGTATTATATATCATAACATAAGTATTGTCTATGGTGCACAGTGGGTACCCAATTAGAGTGTGGAGACCTCACATAACATCCCCCCCTTCTTGCCTTACTGAAAAGGCAACAACACTATGGGAAAGCAGTGGGAGCAATCTCCACCAATATGTTAGGGTGCTTAGCTCTGATCAGATTTTTGGCAGTTGTGGATCAGCAAAAGAGACACAGACAAGTGGCATATTTGGTAATAAACTTGTCTATTACACAAAAGGTGACAGTTGCCCTAAAACAGGTCTTACCATTAGACACTGGGAGAGGAAGTTTCCCAGATACCACTAGGAGTAAAGATGGTGTCAAGGGGAATACATAATACAACATATTATATAGTTAGATAATAGCTATGGTTATTAAAAGACTAGATACATAAAATAAGCCCTATTGGCGAAAAGTTATGTGGCTCTACAGTATTATCTAGTGATATACATTATTTGTAAAGTCAGCTAAATATAAGAACAAAGGACTCATACAAGGTACAGGATGTAGTGCAGTATTACATAAATCTGATTATAAAATGGGCAAGAGAGAGCCTGCATCCTGATTGGCTAACAAGTACCAGTAGTTGTGTCCTTATCAGCTGATATATATGGCAACTGGTACATGTTACGCCAAGCAAGACGCAGTGTAGCCAGAGATCCATGCGTGCCAGTTATGAAAAAAGTTCTGTCGGGCTCTCTCATTGATTGCTCTCCTCCCTTGCGGACAAATAGCCATCCTCCTTCCTTGCGACTCCCCCTACTAAGTGCAAAGCTGCATTTTACTTTTACTTTTAATAGGACTTTGTACCTGTTTTTAATTTCACTGCTCATCTGCCTCTGGCCGCCAGTGTATAGCTCTCCTTCCCAACATTTTCAAACATCACTGAGAAACCCGCCAAAAAAAAACATGATCGTTATCGGTTTGTTTCCACAAACTGTGAAGTCAGTGAGGCACATAGTAAACCAAAAACACAGAATCCATCCCTACAAACTGCACAATCAATGTAAAAGCAGTTAGTTTCTGTACCCTGACCATCCATTGCGGTCTGAAAACCGCAAAGTGATAAGCCTGTCTACGGTGGCCGCTGACGTACACACTCGCTCCCAATGAAGCCAGCCATTTAGCAAATATTTTTTTTTATTTTGGTGCAGTTTTGTTTAAAAAAAATTTGCTAAATGGCTGGCTTCACTGCGACCGAGCATGTCTGCCAGCGGCCACTGTAGACGGGCTTATCACTTCGCGGTTTTAAAACCGCAATGGACAGTCAGGCTACAGAAGCTAACTGCTTTTACATTGATTGTGCAATTTGTAGGAATGGATTCTGTGTTTTTGCTTTAGTATGTGTCTCACTGACTTTGCAGTTTGTGGAAACAAACTGATAATGATCATGGTAATTGCCGCGTTTTTTTTTCAGCGGGTTTCTCAGTGATATTTGAGAATGCTGTGAATGACAGGTATACAGACACTGCTACATAAACAGCTTTATAGCTTGTAAGGGTTGGCAAGCTATACAACTTCACCTGTCTTGCTGCTAGTGTGAGAGATGACAGGGAGGGGGCAAAGAGGCAGACACCCTATACAAACACAGATAACAGTGACCTCTAGTGACCGATCTACAAAGAAAACCATACCAGATTGAGGGACTGTTTTTTTTAATTTTTCTATTAAAAACAATATTCTGATTTTTTTCAACACTTTTTATTTTAGTTTTTTTAAAATAGAGTTTTATTTACAGTAGGACCCTTTTTATAAGTGCAATAACACATTCCGAGGTGTGGTTTATCGCCTGATAAGAGCATGCCCAGTGGCATAAGGCACTCGGAGCAAGTACCTTGTGCCTTAGTACACCCCTTGGCATGCTCTTATCAGGTGATAAACCACATCTCCTTGTGTGTTATTGCTTGCATAGTGGCAGTGCAGGCTACACAATAACTTCTCAGAAGAATAAATAAAGAACACACAAGTGTATCTCAGCACAGTACTTGCAATATGTTTCTTAGCAAAAGCAGCATAATAATCATAACATGTCCTTGGCTACTTACACTTGTATGGTAAGTGCCAATGCTCTACATGTCAGTACATCAGGAATCATGTACTATATATCATAACATAAGTATTGTCTATGGTGCACAGTGGGTATCCAGTCAGAGTGTGGGGACCTCGCATAACAGCATGTTTGTGTCAATCTGGGGAGACATGCTTGTAATTTTGAAACTGTGTGTTACAGTCTGTGTGTTTTGTGTGTCTGTCATGTGGCTTGGTGCATTTGGTGAATATGTGCATGGCTGTCCAGGGAGGGCACGTGTCCATTTTGGAATACACGTGTGTCTGTCCTGTGGTCCTTGTCTGTCTGTTCTAGAATACATATTTCTTCCCTGTTGTATGTGTGTGTCAATCAAGGGATCCATATGAGTCTTTTCTAGTATATATGTTAGTCTGTCCTAGGGTCAATGTGTGTTAGTCAGGGGAACCATGTCTGATTCACCAATAGTGTCTCAAGGTGGGAGGACTTGGGATTTACTTCTGTGGGGTCTGGGGACACTTTCCTGGGGCAGGGTGGTGACTAGGTGTACCTCATATTGGCACAGCAGGATAGCAGGGAGACTAAGGATGTTCATATGCGAGGGTGTCAGCAGATGGGTTGGGGGCTGGAGATTTCCATACAGTGGTGGGAGTGGGAACTGTTAATGTATTTATTGTGTGAGGGTGTATGCCCATTTCTATCTATGGGTATGTCTTGATGTCTTAGGTTGTGTGTATGTCTATCTGTCTAAGGGCATATGCATTTCTGTCTGAGGGAGAGAGTGCATTTTATAAGATGTTTCTGTCTGCCTAAAGGTGTATACATTTTCAGTCTAAGAGTGGGTGTGTGTATCTCTCTGAGAGTGTGTGTATGTGTGTGTGTGTGTGTGTGTGTGTGTGTGTCTTTAAAATGTGCAGTACATGCATGCTCTGGCATTGTGATCAGGTACTACAAGAATATCTGAAATAACACTGAGAAACTGTCCTTGTCAATCTTCAGATAAACATTTGCCAGTGATTTGCTCTTAACATTTGTATCATACAATAATTTCATACAAGCAAGAGAGGCATTCAGATCTGAATATTTATAATTATAAAATGGTGTCTGTACTCAGGAATTGTTGGTTAATAACTTGGACAGTACTAGAACACCCCTATGTAGGGGAATGAAGTTAGGGGGTTATGTTCAGGGTTTGTTAGGAAATAACTTGGGAAATACTAGCAAAAACCTCTCTAGAATACCTCACATTTAAGGCATCAAGGTAGCATACAGGAGGGTGAGATCTTTATCTAGTGTACATACTTGTCAATTATCATGCTGTGTCCAACCTCCCCTTTTTGGCAAAGATCATTGAGAAAGTGGTTGTGGACCAGTTCAAGATTCACCTGGAGGGAAATGGCTTCTTCAACCCATTTAAATCTGGTTTTGGAAGCAAACACAGCATGGAGACAGCCTTGAGCAGGGTATGCAATAGCCCTCTATTGTGATCCTTTCAGATCTTTCTTCAGTATTTGACACTATAGATCACTCAGGTTTCCTGGCCAGACTTGGGGAGCTTGGAGGGCTATCTGGGACTATTTTGCAATGGTTCTGGTCATTCCTCAGCAGAAGAGAACAGTTAGTGGTGCTTGGCTTTTGTGGGTAAGGCTAGTTGCTCTGGTGACTTCCCCAGGGTTCTGTGCTTTTACCTATGTTTTTCTAAATGTACGTGCTACCACTGAGAAAAGGATCATTAGATACTAGAGCATTGAGTTTCGCTGCTATGCACATGACACTTAGCTATATGTGTCATTTGCTCCTTGCATCTTCCATGATGAAATTAGAACAGTGTTTAGAGGAAAACAGGGGTTGAATTGCTCCAATTGGCAGGCATTAAACCCACCAAGACTAAGTTGTTGGTGAGAAATAAGAAGCAGATATCAGCCATTCGAAATGGCCTGAATCTCCCCTCCTTGGGGGAGGGGGGATCAGTTTCAGGTGGCAGAAGAAGTCTGCAGCCTGGTAGTTCTTGTCAGTCAGTAGATACTTTTTTTGCAAGTGTCTTCTGTAGTCAGGAGCCGCATTTGCCATCTGAAAATCCAGGCTGCAGCCCCCTGCTTGATTCTGCTGATCTTGTTACCCTATTCAATGTCCATGTTCTTTCTTGATTTGACTACTGTTGTGTGCTCCACAAAGTCTTGCCCTGGAGTTACTTGTATAGCCTGCAGCTAGTTCAGAACATGCCAGTGAGGTTTCTGCCCTCCTTCTGGAGGTCAAATCATATCACTCCCTCACTACAGGCTCTGGGCTAGCTGCCAGTTAGGTGGTGCATTGATTTCTGGGTACTTTTAGTGGCATATACTCATTTTCATTTTCTTTATTTGATCAACAATGATAGGTGAGTATCATGATTATTTCAGAAGGTACATATAGTGACCACACATTACAATCTTGTTTACATTACATAAAATATACAGTGCCATGTACAGTACATATTAATAGCAAATACATATTAGTATTAAGACATTTTAAAATCATGTTAAGAATGCACAAGTACTGTATATGGGGTAGAGTCAGAATGCACTCACTGATCAAAAGGGTGGTGCAGCAGCAATGAATTGGTTTAAAAAGAGGGGAGGTTAGCCTCTGCAGTACATCCAAGTAAAGTTAGAACACTTTGAGCTATGGTTTGGATAAATAAAGATTGTAAATAGCATTAACAGTATGTGGAAAACAGGCAGAAATAAAGTAGAATAAAAGACTGGAGGCCTGAGTACACATATAAGTAAATGAATGCAGACAATGTGGTATCATGTGTGGAAAACAGGCAAAGTCAGCCCGAGTAAACACTTAGAATGAATGTTGAAATGATAGTGCTCTATGTGGAAATCAGGCATAATAAAAATAAGCCTGAGTACACAGTTAGGAATAACAACAGTAATAAAAATAGGCAGATGGTGTGTAAACTGTAGGCACTTTAACGGCCAAAGAGATTACATCTGCGACTGTTGTAGCCTAAAGAGCAATGTACATAAGTGAGAATTGTGTGCCTTTGTGATAACGTGCTGTAAAGTAAGTGAAGTAGGCACAATAAATTAAGATTGGAGTACTGCTGTATGAATAACCTACAAAAAAGCACTGGAGATTGGAGAAAGTGCATCTGTAAGCTGTGCAGCACAAGTAAGGAATAATAGATACCAAATGTGAATAAGGTCATTTGGTTATAAAATAACAGAAGGTTTTTCCAGTAGAAAAAGTTCAAATCACAATGTGCCATTTTTAACATTGTTTTTAATTGTATAAAGTAGAAATTTGGATAAGTAAATGTTAACGAGAGTGATGAAGTGTTGATAGTAACCACAGAAAAGAAATGGGCATAAAACAAGCCCCATTGGACATTAGCGGCAGCTCTGAAGAAGATGTATCATGTAAGAAACGTCAGCATCCCAGTGGTAACCACCACAATAAGACTGAAGACCAGGAAGTAGACAAAATGGTGCACTAGTAAACGGAGAAGTGATATTTGGCATCTTTGAGCTATAAAATTAAAACCCTTCAACCACCCGAAAAGTGCATAACTCAAGGCGCACCTTCTACAAAGAAAATCAGGTGGATTTAGACAATTGAAACACGAATTGAGCCATGAAATTTTCCGAGTTTGGAAATGGACTGTGAAAAGGAATGGACGAGACTGTTCCAAATCACAATTACTGTAGAAAGTTGTCTTGTTTGAAATAAGTTCCAAGCAGTTTCGATAAGCTTTGTGTATGAATTAAGTTGTTTTGCAGTTCTGACAGCTCCTGGCTATAGTGCCCTGTTATTCAAAAAACAAGTAAAGTGATTCAGTACACACATAGTCAGTAGTGTGGCTGTGGTTTTTCATAAAGGGACAGTACCTCCCGTTTGGTTTTGAGGGGAGTGTGTGCAAAACATATATGCATGATGTATATAAAGCATACAAAACAATAATATCCCATGGCCATCAAAGTCATGTTAAGGATTGACATTATATTAAATATATAAAAAAGTGTATTGAGAATCAGTTACTTATTCAAATTTCTATAACCTTTCTTCTTGCCTTTAATAACAGAAGCAAAAAAATAGCAGTAGTCATGGCTTCTTCATAGGTTCTTAGATGTAATATAATAAATACTACATCGTAGCTCATATTGGCATAAGTGGTTAATTTCTGAGCAAGATATTGATTTCTTGGTCTGGTGTATAATGGACAATTAGTAATTATGTTTTTCAGATCTTCTTGAAAACCCCTGTTGCATGGGCATTTGTATTTATCTTGTGGTAGTGTATTTTCTGTTTTGCTTCTATTAAAATATATATATTTGACAGTAATTAGTTTGAATCTTGCCCATGTTATAATTTTTTTTGTTCATTTGAAATTGGAATTATTAAATATTCTTCCAGAAGATGTCCCATTTTGTTTTGCCTATACCAAGATACACATTTTATTTGTTTTTAATGTTAGCACATCCTGTTCTTGTTCATGCAAAGTGTATTTCTTTTTTATTAAATCTCTGTACTGCGAGGCTATTGTTATTTTTTTCTACATCCTGCCATAGATGCTGTAATTTGTGTTTTGATAGTGTTTTCCGTAAGTATGATAACCAGTTAGTATTAATCTGGTTAATTTTTCATTTCTTTTTTTCCTCAAGACATAACAATGGAAGTTTATTTTCTGGGTTATTTGTTATGTTCAACCAGTAAATTAGTACACAGGTTTATTTAATGGCATTTATTTTTATTTTGCCCAACTCTGCCCTGACCATTGCATTCACTGTAGAATTTGGAACTTTTAACAAAGCTTTATAATAATACATTAGTGGGTTTTCCAGCATATCACATCCTCTTACTTCAGATCCCCACACCTCTGCCCCATAGAGTAAAACTGGATTTATTTTAGCTTCTCCAACTTTGAGGGCTGGTACTATGATATTCCTTCCAAACTGGTAATTAAATTTCAGCAATGCTTTAGCTATAACTTTAGCTTTAGTACATTGCTCTTTTAGATGTTTAGTCCATTTGGTACTAGATATCATTTTAACACCTAAGTATGTGTATTCTTTTACTTCTATTAATTGGCTTTTTATTAGTTTTATAAATGTTTGTAGATTTAGGTCCTATAACCATTATTTTTGTTTTATTAACATTTATTTTTAGTTCCAAATCTCTACATTTTTGGGTAAATGTATCGATTTTCTTTTGTAATCCTGGTCTTGATAATGTAAACAAAATAATATCATTGGCATACGCCAGTGAATGTATTATTTGGTTATTTATACATGGGGCATCTAAATTATCTGTTTCCTTATATTCCAATAAAGAATTCATGTATATGTTGAATAGGGATGGTGCCAGCAGGCAGCCTTGTTTAACCCCTCTACTGGTTGAAAAAAATTCAGTTAACTCACCTTTATTATTGTATCTGACCACTGTGTGTGTATCCATATACAACAGATAAATAGGAAGCAAGGACAAGGGAAAAGGATTAAGACTTATTTTGGCTAAGCAGATTTACTGTGTGGTGTTGCTTTTATTTTTTACTCACAGGGATTGCTACTGTTTGTTGCTAACATTTCATTGCTTTATTTTCCTCTGATTCAAATTGTTGTTGCTGGTGTACCTTCCTCTGCATTATTACAAGGTGTGCCTACAGGTGTGTGCTAACAGATTACTACTGTAATCTTCTGATTCAAATTGTCTTTTGCAAGGTATATCTTCTGTTACTGCTTTATTTTTCTCTGTAGCAAAGTGTTTCTTACAGGGTATATCTTCTCTGAAATTACTGTATTACAGGTGGAGCTTACATTTTTGTGACTTTTTCATCATTGGGCTAAGCAAAATTACGGTTTGACACTGTGTTTTATTTTATTCTTGTTTTTTTTTGTTTGTTGAAAAGGTTTGTTGTCTCAGAGGTGTTTCAGTCTCCTTCTCACATTGAAGGAGCTAATTGCTTTCCTCCCATAGCTCTTCCAAAGGATTAGGTGTGTATGTGGGGGGTGGAGCTGGCAAACTGTCAGTAATTTCCAACAGAAAGAAGGGTTAAAAAGTCAGGTTAGTTGATATCTTGAGGTAGAAGAATTGGTTTGCTGGCCAAGGCACCTAGCTTCACCTGAGCTCTTTCCTTCTAAGACTGCTTGAAAGGCAGAGTAGAGAAACTTACCAGAGCAAGGAAAAGGATTAAGACTTATTTTGGCTAAGCAAATTTACTGTGTGGTGTTGTTTTTATTTTTTACTCACAGGGATTGCTACTGTTTGTTGCTAACATTTCATTGTTTTATTTTTCTCTGTAGCAAAGTGTTTCTTGCAGTGTATATCTTCTCTGAAATTATTACAGGTGGTGCTTTACAGGTTTTACAGTTTTATCTAACATTAGGATAAGCTGTCAGGGTTACTGCATTTGTTGTTGACTGATTGTTTCTGCTCTACCTCTTTTTCTTTCGTCCGTGGTTTTCGTTTTCGGCAGGGAAGGGCCCAGCCACCCACCCCCATCCCCAACCACCACACTACACTCCTTTATAGGGTACCACAGTTGTGACATTTCCTGTGGCAGAGCAGGAAGGGTGGATCAGTGGGGCCTCCACAAGGTGAGCTCTATTTACAGGGCACTAGTAATTTAACTTGTTGTTATAACAAGTTAAACAAAACAAAATCAAACCATTACTTGCATTTTTCCTTTTTTTTCCTTCTAATTACTCTGACTAGGTTATAAACCCAGCAACTTATCTGAATGGATATCATTAACTGCAGGTACTGTGGAACAATTTTCGAGGACATTCTTGCAGGATTTAGGACACTGTCCTACATGCTGGGCCTTTGGAGATCTTAGGGCTCAGCTCCAGGCAGCATGGGCAGAGATTGCATGCCTCAAGTTTCATATTCAAGAGGAAATACATTATAAGAACCACCCACCATTTCCCCAGCATCCAACAGAAAAACCTTGACCGCAGAGGGTAGTTGGTCCTGGAGGTTGGCAGGTGGTTAGGAGGGGCAAATCGGGTGCCCCATCACTCTCTGCTCTCCAACATATTACCTCCAAAAACCATATAAATACTACAAACAGGTATCTGCCTCTATCTCTGAAATCAAACAAAGAGGCAGAAGGCACTGCAGAGCAGGACACTGCAGCACAGGAGCTAGCACAACAAAACTCACCCAAATCAGGAACCAAAACAAAAAAGCAAAAAGGAAATCCAAAAAACTTCTGATCATAAGAGACTCCATGATTCGGGGAGTTGATACCCATCTCCAGCCAGGGGTAATGGTCAGATGTCTCCCAGGTACATCAGCATGAAGAGACACTGACCGCATTGCTAAAATTGTTCACAAAGCAGGAGAAAACATTGACGTCCTAGTACACATAGGGACTAATGATCTTGCCAGCCGGTCAGTTGTGGAGACCAAGGAACACCTGACCAAGCTGGGTGACAAACTATCATCTATTTCATCTGGCATCTCCTTCTCTGAGATCCTGCCAGTCTGGGAGAGGGGAGCAGATGGACGGAAGGTCAGAGAAGGGGAGATTGGGGAGCTAAACATGTGGCTCAAGGGCTGGTGCCGGAAAAAGGACACAGATTTGTAGGGAACTGGCAACAGTTCTGGGAGCGAAAGTTCTTTAAATTTGATGGACTGCATCTGACTAAGGAGGGAGTCAGTGCATTGGGGCAGAAGTTTGACGTCTTTGCAGAATATTTAAACTAGCAAATGGGGAGAGGGGAGCACCCATATGTCGAATGGGAAGAACACCCCTCCCCTCAGCTAGTGGTCAAACAGGGATTCAGCATGTTTGCAGTTCATTTGCATCACCAGGTAAGAAAAAGGTTTGTCTCCCATATGATGCACAGGGTAATGCCAAACCTCACCCAACAACTAACACACCAAAATCTGGCCAATGGAAAATCATGTACACAAATGCTCACAGCCTGGGAAATAAGATCCCAGACCTGCAGGCAATAATGTCAGAGGCTAAACTGGACGTAGTAGCAATTAGTGAGACGTGATTTACCAGTAACCACACTTGGGAGACTTCAGTACCTGGCTATGTATTGTTCAGAAGAGACAGAGGTGCAAAAGGGGGGGGAGTGGCCCTGTATGTCAATGAAAATATCAAAGCTACAGAAATTCAGAATACACATAAGGAGCCAGAAGAACTGTGGGTCACCCTGGAAACAGGAAATGGGACAGCCATAAGAACTGGGGTTGTCTACAGGCCCCCAGACCAGGGGCAGGACATAGACACATTACTGTTAGAAGACATACAAAACATGACAGCTAAAGGGGAGGTTCTGATAATGGGAGACTTCAACATGCCAGATACAGATTGGTCAATACCAGCAGGAACATCTGCCAGAACTAGACACATAGTGGATTCTCTGCAGGGGGAGGGCCTCAAACAACTGGTACAGCAACCCACAAGAGACAGGGCTATCCTAGATCTAGTACTGACTAACAAGGAAGGGATCACAGATCTCCAGGTAGAAGGTCACCTGGGGGCCAGTGACCATCACATGGTATGGTTCAGTTTGGCTACTACATCTAAATCATCCCATTCCAAGGCAAACATATGGGACTTCAGAGGAGCTGACTTTGATAAGATGGCCAACAGAGTTAAGCTAGCCCTGGCAAAAAGAAACACAGGTGAGGGGGTACAGGCAAAGTGGGCAAGCATTAAGGATGCAATACTTGAAGCAACATCCCATTGTGTTAGACAGAAAAGGAAGTGCAAAGAAGAAGGAAACCACTTTGGTTCTCAAATACAGTAGCAGAAAGGTCAGAGCCAAAGGCTGGCCTTCAGGAAATATAAGGGAACACAATGGGATGAAGATGGAGGCATACCAAACTGCCCTAAGGGAAGCAGGAAGGCAGTAAGGCAGGCAAAGTCCCAAACTGAGGAAGCATAGCTTGAACAGTAAAGAAGGTGACTAGACTTTCTATAGATACATTAGTGAAAGGAGAAAGTCCAGAGGGGTATTGCTGTTTAATGGAGAAAAGGGAGCATGTGAGGAGGAGGACCCTGTAAAGGCATCTATCCTAAATAGATACTTTGCTCAGTATTTACTGAAGAGAAGGTAGAGCAGGGCCCACAGCTCAGCATCATGGACACAGGGGAGGGAGGTGAGCACTACTCCTTCACAAAAGAAAGGGTCCTACAAGAGCTTGCTAAGCTCCTGGTGGATAAGACAATGGGACCTGATGGCATACATCCCAGGGTACTTAAGGAGCTAAAGGTGGAACTAGCAGAGCCATTAGCAGAACTGTTTAGTGAGTCTCTGAGCACAGGAGAGGTCCCAGAAGACTGGAGAAGGGCTCATGTGATCCTGCTTCACAAGAGTGGTAGCAGGGAGGAGGCGGGGAACTACAGACCAGTCAGTCTTACCTCAGTAGTGGGCAAGATTATGGAGGCACTCCTTAAGGAAAGGATAGTGCAACACCTGGAATCCATAGGGGCACAGGATCCAAGACAGCATGGGTTTACAAAAGGAAGGTCCTGTCAAACTAATCTCATAGATTTCTTTGACTGGGTAACCAGAGTGGTGGACCAAGGGGGAGCAGTTAATGTCGCCTACCTTGACTTCAGCAAAGCTTTTGACACTGTTCCACATAGAAGATTGATAAATAAGCTGGGTAGGCTCAGGGGTGAGTCAGAAGTTGGTCAACTGGGTGGCAAACTGGTTGACGGGCAGAAAACAGAGAGTGGTGGTAAATGGTATACAGTCAGAAGAGATGCAAGTCACAAGTGGGGTACCTCAGGGATCAGTCCTGGGGCCAGTCCTCTTCAACATCTTCATTAGTGACCTTGCAGATGGACTAGAGGGTAAGGATTGTCTGTTTGCAGATGACACCAAGATCTGCAACAGAGTAGATGATCCAGATGGGTGAAGAATGAGAAGAGATCTGGATAAACTAGCAAAATGGTCAGAAGAGTGGCAACTGGGATTTAATGCAAAGAAGTGCAAGATCATGCACATAGGGAAGAGAAACCCTGAAGCCACCTATAGGCTGGGAGGAGAGTTGCTAGCAGTCACAAAGGAAGAAAGAGACTTGGGCATCATCATCACTGATGACCTGAAATCATCCAAGCAGACCTCTAAAGCAGTAGGTAAGGCTAGGGGGGTGTTAGGGTGTATTAGTAGGGGTATCACAAGTCGTAAGAGGGAGGTAATAATCCCTCTTTACAAGACACTGAAGTTAGGCCCCATCTGGAGTACTGTGCAGTATTGGAGTCATTAATCTTCACAAGGACATTAACCAAATTGAGGCAGTCCAGAGAAGAGCAACCAAAATAGTGCAGGAACTGCATCAGAAGACATATGAGGACAGATTAACAGAGCTCAATATGTATACCCTTGAGCAAAGGAGGGAGAGAGGTGATATGGTCGAGGCATTCAAACACTGTAAGGGCATTAACAAGGTGAAAGAGTCTAACATGTTTAAATATAAGAAAAAATAGCAGGACAAGAGCACACAGCATGAGATTAGAAGGGGGCCGATTAAGAGGGAATGTGAGGAAATTCTTTTTCACAAAAAGGGTGGTGGATGCATGGAATGGCTTACCACAAGAAGTGGTGGCTATGAATACAGTGCAGGGCTTCAAACAGGCATGGGATAGGCATAAGGGAGCAATACAAATAACTATGAATAGATAGGCCACTGACAGAGCAAAGGCCGATGGCACATTTATAAGGTAGAAAAAAGAAATGGGCAGACTGGATGGGCCTTGCAGTCCTTATCTGCCGTCAACTTCTATGTTTCTATGTTTCTAAGATTGAGGGAGGAAGATTCTTTTTTTATAAGAATTTCCCAAAGGATGTTTCTGTTAATAGAATCAAATGCATGGGAAAATCTACATACATGATATATAATTAATTTTTCTTATATGTATATATTTTTCTATTAAATGGGTAAAACAGAAGATAATATCAATGGTTGAAAAGTTCTCTCTAAAGCCTGCTTGAAAAGATGATAGAATTGAAATAGTTTTTATCCACCACATAAGTTTGTTTAATAAAATTCTAGCAAAAATTTTGGAAGAAATATCCACAAGGCTAATGGGTCTAAAATTGCTGGGGTCATAAACAGATCCTTTTTTATGTATAGATACTATTATATTATTTGTCCAGGCTTTAGGAATGTATCTATGGCATGTGTGGCATATACAGAAAAGCTTGAATGGACTGGGCTCCTGATACCTCAGTGAGCTCCTGATTCCTCAAGCACCATCCAGAGACCTGAGATCCTGGTGGTGGGATATGGGTCTGATAAGGGTAAATGAAGATCAACGAAGGATCAGCTACTGTATTCTACTTCAGTTTCTGACAGCAGGAAGATGGCTGGTCCTGGGGAATCTGCTAACCATAAATTCGAGCACAGAGTGCAAGAAAACATTGTTTGGAGTTGCCCAGGAAGTCAAATAAGCTGGGGAAAACTTAGAGCAGACAGAAGCCAGAATCAATTCCAGAGAGTCAAAGTAAAGTAAATTTAAAGAATACCACCTACCTGAAGAAGTGGTATGGCCACAAAACATTGTGTTTAGGTGGAAGATAAAAATAAAAGGAAAATTAAGTGGAATACAGGAGTTGAACCTTCATTCTTCTTCATTTTGGATTGGTTCTGCACAGAAGAGTACCTCTGAACACATTTAGCTTTTTGGTATCACACAGAGCAGGCATCCTAGTTCATATACATGTAGGTTTTGCTAAGGGTACCGCCATTACCCTTAAAGTCCACTGGTGACCAGGCTTTTTCAGTGGCTGCCACAACCCTCTGTAATGCTTTACCTAAGGGGATCCATGCTGCTAGAGCTGTACAGTCTATTAAGAACAAACTTAAGTGCTACTTATTCCAGTTAGCCTTGGAGTAGTTAGTTGATTGGCTCTACATTACCCTTTTTTAATTATCTGTAAACTTTAACTGAATGATATATTATTTATAAATGGAATTGTATGGCTTGCTTTTTATGATTGTTTTATGTTTTTTACTGTTTAATGTTTTGTTTGCACAGTTACTCTGGGCTTTGGAGGGGAGCTTCCTACTAATTAAATAAACAAAAAAAAAATAAAACAAAATAGAGAAATAGGGACTGTAGTCATGCCTGTCACTTGACAAATGCACTCAGCCTTTTAATTTTTTTTTTCTGGGGGCAACCTACAATCATAATTAACCTCTGTGTGGAGTACACAATTATTTTGCACCTCACATCAATTTCCAGCAATATCCATAAAGTTGCTTTGTAGATTAATCCCAGTTACATCACTTTCCGAATCCCAGTTACATCACATTCTGAAATAAATACTGACTTAAATTTGGATTTTAAGACCTAAATATCTGACTGACTCAACATTGTTTCTTGTAAAACTGTAACAACAAACAAATGTATGGTCTTTGGATTACAACCTACATTAGCAAAAAGTTTAACAGGCCTTATGATTTTTGACTCCAAAGGCATTCAATTTGGAACAAGATGACTTTTTTTTAAATATTTGGTTGTTTTTCTTGACCCCAGCTTGACTTTTTATTTTCATGTAAATAACATCTGCAATGGGTTAATCAAAAATGGAATGTCTTATATAGATTTAAAAATTGTTTAATGTTTGACACTCCAAAGTAAATAGGAACTGGCATTGACTTACCTACACTGCCTTACAATCTGTTTGTTTTCTCAGAAGTAAGGCAGTGTAGGTAAGTCAATACCAGTTCCTATTTACTTTGGAGTGTCAGGCATGGTGATTGTACAAAAGTTTACCAGTACTGAGGTATACCTCGAGGCATACCTCAGTGGTACTGAGGCAGGATCACATTACAGTCAATGTAAATTGAACTTGAGTGACTCAAAGGTACCTCAAGGTACATCGAGGTATACCCTAAGTACTGATAAACTTTTATATGATTGCCACTGTATTTAGCAACTTGAATTGTCTTGTTTAAATTGTACTTTTACCAGTATTTGATGTTTTGTGTTAAATGACCCTCATAGAACACATCATTGTACATTATACAATTCACTTGGTTGAATGAGTCCAGAACAGCACAGATGATATCAATATTGTTATCTAATATATAATGCTACAGTATAAGACTGAATATTGATTTACCCTTACCTTTCTTAACCGAATTTTCAGAAAAATGTAGGAAATTTGAGATCTGGCATTACTTATTTACTCTCTGTGCCTTAAGCTAATACATTAATGGGTTATCATGCATTCTCATTTTATGCTACTAAATACTGGAAAGACCTCCCTATTGACATCTGTGATGACATTACTCATGCAATTTTTAAAATTAGATTGAGACAGTATCTATTTTCAAATATTATATGTACTTTATTTTATTTTGCTTTTGGTAATCGGGTAAGTGCACTAGACAAAGACCTGATTATTTTCAGGTATGACCTGAGAGAGTACATTACAGTCAACAAGAACATTACAGTAACCAGGACTATAGAAAATAAGACTTTGGTACAAAGTGCTGAAATTACAGAGGGAAAGATCAGTGATAGCAGGGATTAAAGCAGTAGTGAAGCAATTACATTACAGCAATAACATTACAATAAACAGGATGACAAGAGTATGACTTTGCTTCATTACAGTTGGTTGCAATATTGCACACTCAGTGAAGGCAGAGATGAGAGAAACTGTACATCAACAAATATTTCAGATTATCAGAAAAAAATTATTATAATGACAATGATACATTACAGACTGGTACAATAGTTGCAAGATCAGTGACTGCACGAAAGCCATCCATCGTGGAAAAAAGCACCTACTACAAAGAGGCCCTCACCAGTTTGTGTAATAACAGCAAATCCTTTTGGGACAACCTCAATGACGTCACTGGCAAAGACTCCCAAAATGCTCCAGCTATGCTCACAATCGATGGGGTGCCATCCTTAGACCCTCTCCTCATTGCCAACTCCCTGAATCATTCCTTCATGGACCTAGGCAGCATGCTCCCTGCTTCATTCCCCTCACCACAAATGACCCACGGGGGAAACAATTGCCTCCCCATGACCAACCACTATTTCACTTCAAAGTAGTCTCGGAAGCCAATGCCAGAAAATACCTGGAAAAGGTACTAGGGAAGTTAAGATGCAGTGTAGGACTCCCTAGTCCTAAAATTTGTTAGCCTGACACTTGAGGAAGTTTTTAGCCTGCTGACACAAATTATAAACCTCTCACTCTGTCACTCACAATTCCCTCAATGCTGGAAATCTGCAACAGTTACCCCGGTGCACAAAAGTGGTGATTGGACTCTGCACAAAAACTATAGACTAATCTCGATATGCCCCCCCCCCCAAGGCCCTAGAGCGGATTGTGGCTGATCAATTTGTGGAGTACCTCAACCACCATCAACTACTGTGTCCTGAACAGCACGGGTTCAGGGGTGGCCACAGCACCATCACGGTCTTGCTAGAATTTATGGGATACATCCACCATGCATTAGACCAAGATCTCCTGGTAGAAACCACATTCATTGACCTATCAAAGGCATTTGATGTGGTGCATCATGGGCTCCTCCTCAAACAACTGGCTGACATTGGGCTGTCCTCTGAAACTTTGGGCTGGTTCACTAGCTACCTGAGCAGCCGCTATCAGCAAGTTAGAATCGGGATGTGATTTCTGACAGCAGATCTGTCAGATCTGGTGTACTGTAAGGATCCATATTAGGACCACTGCTGTTCAGTTTATTCTTAAATAACCTCCTGACCTCTAGCTCATGTCAAATGCTCCTTTATGCAGATGATGCAGTTTTATTCACCAGCAGTCAACACCCTGAACATCTGGAGGCAGATCTACAAAGTGGCTTTGCATCTGCAGAGCAGTGGTTTAAGGACCATAGACTGGTCTTGAATTATAAAAAAACAAGACCATGATGTTCTCCATCCCACAAAGCAAACACAGAGCCTTCCCACTTGCAATTATGAACGTTGGAGGTGCCACTCTCGAACTTGCTCAGCACTTCAAATACCTAGGCATCACTATTGATTCCACCCTATCATATGCCAAGCACATTGACAATACTGCAAGGGCCATCAATACCAGAATTGGGATCCTGTATCGGCACAGGCACTGTTTCACACATGAAGCCCAGAGCACTTCCATCAATAGCTCAATCATCTTACTCATTAATTATGGGCAGGTTATCTACAGATCTGCAACAGACACAGCCCTCCACCACATCTCAGTTGCAATGAATAAAGCCTGCTGTCTCCTCACAGGTGCTGCTAGACTCATGCACACCTGTGATCTCTATACCATGGCTGGCTGGCTACAGCTCAGTGGAAGAATTAGATACCAAACCTGTCTCCTTGCCAAAAAAGCCTCCTTAAACCCTCTCCCACCAGGAGTACAGAACCTACTGACCCCTTCCCGGAGCACAAAGCAAACCAGAAGCGCTGCCTCTCAGGTATTCCATGTACCAAAGTGCCACATTACCTTGGCTCAGAGGGGTTTCTCATACTGGGCCCTCCGACAAATGCGCTACCTCAGGACATCTGTGAAGCAGCAATGATTGACTCTTTTAAACATAAACTGTGCCAACACCTTCTCACCACAGGTTCCTGTGCTTGCTTCCACTAAATCCAGCCTCAAGTCAGTAATCACATTGCCATAGTCTGCACTTACCCTCTAGCACTTCTTAATCCTGTCACTGTTCCACTGGGTAGCCCCGACCTTGCACTTCACTGGCCACCATCCTCTCCCATGGCACTGCCATGCCCCCCACCTCTCTTCCCTATCCCTACTCCTCCACCTCCTACCCCCACCCCTTCCTCTTACCATTACTTCTCCATCGTCTCCCCCTTCTCCTCCCTCTGTCTGCTCTACTGATTTTTGCCTCTCCTTGATGTGGGCATACATTGTACAATGCCTCAGTATAGTGTAACCATGAACATTATCTGTACTGTTGTACTGTAACATGTTTGTATAATTGCTACTGAACCACTCTGTATTTAAATGTTTATGTATCACTCTGTACTTGTTAACTGATGTGGAACCAATTAACGAGCATCCGCTCACTGGTGCTATAGAAGATTTCAATGTAAATTAAAAAAAAAAAAGATCAGTAGTAGCTAAGATCAAAACAATAGTGTATAAAGTGCATAAGATTACAATAGCTAACAGAGACACGGTTATGAGAATAAGTTGAAGTTGGATGAGTGCTGGATTTGTTTAAGAATGGCTTGGAAGTTACAGAGTGTATCAGTGAAAGACTAGGGAACTTATGAAGGGTTTATAACTCAGTTACATCAGGAGCTAAGTCAAGACAATAATACAAAGATAAGGATAGAGGGTAGGTGGTAAATGCTTCAGAATCCAAAATTGATTTAGTGCAGAAAAAAAATTGTAGGGAAGCAGAGTAATTAGCAGGAGGGAATGGAGCAAGGTAAGAAGGAATGGGTAAAAGGTCATGAGCAAGAGCAGTTGTCTAAGTCTACTTGTTAATAAAGTTTTCATATTTTAGTGTGTTAACATTTTTTTGTATCTGCATATTGCAAGTGTAGCGTTTTCACATTAATTGTTGAAAGTGCTGTTTTCCATCTTTTAGCTGCTTGTTTGCAGCTCCAGGCCTCACTTGAAAAGGGGAATTTGGCTCAGTGCCCTGTTAAATAAATAAATTACAAATAAATAAAATGCATATAGTATATCAAATATATCCTTAATGATCAGACCGCAAATTAATGAAATCAACACTGAGTTCTAAAAGTAGTGTGCAAATGTTTCTCTATCTTACATTCATCACATAGATGAGAAACTCTTAAACTGTTTTTAAATACCACTGGTGGGGGAATATATAAGCAATGCATTATTTAAGCAATAAGGAATAACAAGGAGTGTGTTGTTGTGGGACAACAGCACATCTCTGGAAATCAAAGATATGCTATTATCCCACAATAAGAGTATGTACACCATCGAGTGGTTTTGTTGGGATTATACAATTCTTCCCCTGGTTTTTAATTTTTTGATAACCCAGCTTTACTAAAGAAACAGCAACAGAGGAAGTCCATACATGTGGAAAATGATGGCATTCTGTCAATACAACTAAGTGACTTTCCAACCACATCATCGATCAATACAAGGTTGAGAAAAGAAGGTAGAACCCTGTATTACTGTTGCTGTAACAATGAAGAAAACTTAATATACGGTCCAGTAGATCAAACCACATAATAACTATATATGAGTGTCCCAATAACAGCTATATTAAAAAACCAAAACAAGAAAATAACATAACAAATAACTTATTATTACACCATGTCTAGTGCAGTTCCAGCCCACACCCTCTTCTTATGCCACATGAAGGCAGGTGTTCATATAAATATCCCAAGGTCACCAGAAGTCCAAGAAGGCCTCACGCTGTAACTATAAATCCACTGTGATCTTCTCCGTGTCCTGCATTTCCTTTATCTTTTGAGTCTGGGTACCTGTCAATGAAGAAACATCACTCAACCACCCAAGAGTTATACCTTTAGCCGCTGCAGTTATTAGTATGCAAACTAAATCACTCGTATTTTTGTTCCTGGGTGTTTTGGGTAAAAGTGAAGACTGCAAGGTTCTGGGTATTGTAATGCATGTCACTGTCTGTATAGCTTCATGGATAAAGTTCCAGTAGGTGTGCAGCTTGGGACACCCCCAAAATATATCATGGCGTGTTCCCAGACTCCCACAGTGTCTCCAACAACTCTTGTTCCTGCAATGGTCAAAATGTTTTGTAATGATGGATGTCCTAAAGTACCTCACTATTATCTTCAATAGAATTCCATCCAGATTGGAGAGGAAGTAACTTTCTAGCTAGTCAGGAGAGACTTTGGCCATTGTGTGGGATGGACTGCAAGTCTGCCCCACATTTCCATTTATATTCTATTGTTCCCAGAGGAAGGGAGTCCTTCCCCTTTAGTACCTTGTACAATTCAGAAAGGTATCAATAGGGATGTAGGTTTGTTATGGATGAGGTTTTAATGACTCGTTGTTTGTTCATGAACTCATTAGTAAACAGTAGTGAATGTTGTGGCACTGTCATCATTGCTACATTCTGATGACACTAGTGAAAGTCATGGAAGTCCTGAATAAAGATCAAACGTCATGGAATCAATGACGTGTATGACTGCCATGACAAACTTACATCCCTAGGTATTAAACCCCTGTGTAGAGGGAGAAACCCTAAAAGAAAAAGTCTTTCAATACAGTGTGAGGTCTGCTGAGCTGGACCATATGATCCCCAGTATTTTTAAAATGCCTCACCTGACAAGGATAAAAAAACAGCTCTGTATGGGGGGAGAGCAAACTACTAGGCTAGTTCATGGAAACCCTTCACCTTCTGAAGGGAAATATATTGAGTGAAGTGAGTAAACCCCCCTTTTTCTTAAGATGAGTAACCCGTGTTGGTCCCTGGGAGTTCAAAAGACTCATTATAGGATATAAGGGACAGAGGCTCCAAGGTGGCAGTAGGAGACAGCATTTTTGGAAACTGCATAATGATTTTAATAGTGTGGGATACCTAGGGAATCATGGCTTTGGCCAGAAAAGTCAGGAGTTTGGTGGCCAACACTACAGCAAACAGGGCCATCTCAATCTCCATGGTTTTTTCCATTGTGAACCATCTAGAGGAAAGGCATTGCTTTGTCCATGTCATCAAACTAGCTGCCTGTGAGGCAAGATAATGTTGCTTGAGGTCAGGCATTGCCAAGCCCACCCTCTCTCTCAGTGCTGCTAGAACTGCCTTACTAATATGACGCATATGGTCTCCCCATAAGAAAGATGAGATATCTTTGAGGGTCTTGGACTAGAAGAAGTTGGGGATGAGTACTGACAGGGTCTGAAACAGAAATAAAAACCTGGAGAGGATGTTCATTTTGAACATGCTAATCTAGCCTACAGTACCTTCCATCTGCCCAGATCCACTTGTAAAGCAGAGTAAAGAGGAATGTAATTAATGGAGACTAGTCTGGAAGGTTCCAGGATGACCTGCACTTCCAGGTAGTGGATCTGGTTTTGTAGGCCCAAGTGAAAGGGAAATTCTGTTTGAAAAGTGTATGTGTGTGGGGAGGGGGGACAGGTTTTTAAATTACCACTGCTGCAGATTTAGAGTATGTAATTCAGTTAGTAGCCCAAAAGCCTTCCAAAGTCCCCAAGTAATTTTAAGATCCTCAGGACAGAGGTTTTAACATCTGAAATGAAAAATAACACTGGAATAAGCAGCATACAAGGAGGTTTTATAAACCTCCTGTCCCACTGTGATGCCTTTGATATTGGGATACTGTCACATTGCTATAGCAAGTGGTTCAAGGCTGATAGAAAATAGGAGGGGTGACAGTGGGCACCCCTGCCTACTGCCCCTTTCAAAAGCAAATCTATTGGAAGTTATCCCATTGACCTTGACCACCTCAGTGTGGTTGGTGTAAAGAGCTGCTACATTATGTAGAAATTTGAGGCCAAGCTGAAAGGAACACAAAGAATAATTTAGAAAGTGCCAGTTAATGCTATTGAAAACTTTCTCTGCATACACTGAGATTGCCAGTTAGGGTGTGCATGACCTTCTCTGTGACAAGAAAAGACTTAGGAGCCTATAGATGTTGTCCTACAGGAACCATCACCTGACAAAACCCATTTGGTCTGGGTGTATTATGGAAGATATGTGGGATTGTAGATGATTTGCTAAGATACCAGTCAGGATTTTCATTTCTGTGCAAAGCAGGAAAATGGGCCTATAGGAACCACAGTCCAATGGGTCATTTCCCACCTTAGGCAGCACTGTTATTTGAGCTTGTTTTCTGGAAACTGGACAAACTCCCCCATCTAGAATGTCATTAAAAGTATGGATCAGCAAGTCCAGCTTCACCTGGGAACACCTTTTGCAGGTTCTATGCGATAACGGCAACCACCAAAGGGCAATCGCCATTACGGTGAAGTCAGAGCGCTGAAAATCAATTCTAGGGCTCTGACTCCCCAGCGCACAACAAAATGGA
Source organism: Neoceratodus forsteri (assembly GCA_016271365.2). Taxonomy (NCBI): domain Eukaryota; kingdom Metazoa; phylum Chordata; order Ceratodontiformes; family Ceratodontidae; genus Neoceratodus; species Neoceratodus forsteri. The sequence continues at coordinate 666,098,055 of CM028129.1, forward strand.
GCTGGGGACTTACATTTTTTATGTTTATGTGGGAGGCTGCACCCCCCGCAACCCCCTACTTCAGGATTCTCAACTCCAGGGGGTGCATGTGGGGGGGGGAGGCAAAACATAAAAAAAATAAAATTCGGTCCAGGCGCAACAAAACACTGCACCCAGACCCAAACCCAGCACTTAGCCAACAAAGCCATGAGCTGACCCACAACACCATGAGGCCAGCTCGCAGCCTCACCACAGCACCACCTCTGAAATCTCCTCCCACCTGCTGAGTGTGCCCACTCCACCCTGCAGGCGTACCTGTAGCATGCTAGCTCCCACCCCTCCCGCACGTGCACCCGTAGTGACTTCCTGTTGCTACAGTTATCAACCCACCCCATTCAGTCACTGTAGCTGCCCAATAGCTGCTGTGTCATAAACCATGATTGAGTTGCCCTTTCGGGGGTCGCTCAGTCATGGTCGCGCACATCACGGTATACCCCTTTGGCACCACTAAACAGGAAGTCTACCTGCACCCGGGGACTTTATGTTCTTCAATTGTTTTGTGTGGCCCAGCATTTCCTCAATGGTAATTAGTTTATCAATGTCCTCTTTAGCTGTATCTGAAAGGAAGGGACCAGAAGCCCCTTAAAAAAATTCTGAAGGGTCAGGAGATGCTTCTGGGTGATATAATGCTGAATAAAACTGGATAAACTGTTGTAAAATAACTCTGGGGTCCCCAGACCTTCCCCCCCCCTTGGTATTTGATCAGTAAAATCACCCTGCTGGTTTCTTGTTTGCAGAGCTGCAAAGCTAGTGGTCACCCTGTCTTGTTGCTACCCTCATAATATTTTTCTCTGGTGTACCTATGTAGTTTTTTTTACCTCAGTTTGTTGCAAAGTGTTCAAGGCTGTTTTTTTCTCTCAAATTGTCTTTTCATCTCTTCATTCAAGGTGATTTGGTGGCCTGGCTCTAATTTGAATATGGCACTCTTCAGAGCTAAACATTTCTGCACCCCTGCACACTTCAATTGAGAGGCACATTTAATTGTCTCCCCCTTGATGTTAGCCTTCAAGCAGCCCCAGACTGACTGAACAAATGTTTTGAGGTTAGTGTTTATACTATTCTATGGTTTATACTATGGTTTTAGGGCAGCAGAAGGCTAGATGCCCATGACTGCTGTTCCCACTTCTGAGTGGATATCTCTATAGGGGTTGTTTCTGTTAAAATAGGCATCGAGTTTTGATTTAAAACCGAGAAAGGTTGATTGGCTTATAATGTCTGGGGGGAGTTTGTTCCATAGTTTTATTACCCTGAGCAAGAATGTATTATTTCTTAGATTTGTCCTGGATACATCCCCTATTATTTGTTTATTGTGAGTTCTCAAGTTGTGGGTGTTACCCTTGAATATGATTTCCAATTTGAATGTCAGCTCTACATCTTCCAAAATTGTATATAAAGTCAAAAAGTCCCCTCTATTGCTTCTAAGCTATAGCAGCCATAGTTGAAGTGTTTCTAATCGTTGTTGTTAAGTAGAGTTTTTAAATGTGGTATCTGATTTGTGAACCTAGGCTGTGATTTCTCCAGGATGGTTCTATCTTGTTTTAGTCCTGGGCTCCATACTTGGCTGCAATAATCTAGATTTGGATGCAAATATGTTTTGAATAGGGGTAACATTACAGTCATAGATTTATTTGTGAATGATCTTTTAATACAGGTGGTTAGGTGATTAACTTTTTTGGCAACTTACCAACATCAGGCACTGTTTTTCATGTTACTACAGACTCCCAGATCCCTACATACATCAACCTTGTGTAGACTAGTATTGTGAATCTTATAGTTTTGTTTTGGGTTATTTGTATTATTCTTTCCACAGTACATGACCACACTTTTATCTAAGCTGAACCTCATATTGTTGTCATCTGCCCATTGGATAATTTTAGTAAGATCCCGAGTCATTTTTATGCATCCTTCATCATTGGATACTTTGCCACCTAGTTTGAGATCATCAGCAAATTTTAGTAATATAGTATTACTAGTGATTTATAGATCTTGTACAAATAAGTTAAAGAGGATGGGCCCCATAACTGAACCCTGAGGGACACTGCTCATCACTATCCTCACTGGTGAAAGGTGACCATTTGCTTGAAATACCTGTGACATACCCTTAAGCCATGAAGTTATCCAATTAATTAAAGATTAATCTATTTGTAGTTTTATGAGTTTTTCAATTAATCCATAAGAAGGAGGAGGGTGTTGAATGCTTTCTGGAAGTAAAAAAAAATGACATCCACAGAATCATTTTGATCTAGATATTTTGTAATTTTGTCATAAAAGCTTATTAAATTTGCACTGCTGCTTCTTTTCTCTGTGAATCCATGTTGTGTTGAGTCAGTGAGTTCCCTCTGTTTTAGATTACTCACAATTTTATCTTTAATGACTCTGTCAATAATTCTACTAATGACTGAAGTAAGGCTTATTGGTCTGTAGTCTGAGGGGGCGTTTTTGTTATCTATTTTAACAATTGAGATGACAATTGCTTTCCTCCAGTCATTTGGGATATTACCTTCCTTAATTGTTTTATTGCCTATAATAGAAATTGGTTCTTCTAATAAGTCTGCTATTTCTTTTACTGTACATGTGTGTAAGCCATCCAGTCCCTGTGATTTGTTGCAGTCCAGTTTTAATAGTTTGTTCTTTATTATGTCTGGTTGACAACAGGTGGTGTTGTCAGTAGGGGGTTGCTCGAGTAACGAATTAACTAAAGGGGAAGTGGTATTACCAGTGTAGATTGAAGTGAAATAAGTATTAAAAATGTTTGCCAACTGTTCAGGGTTACTATAGATACAGTCATTATGATGTAGCAGTCCTATCACTCTGGATGATGCCCTTTTGCTGTTTATATATTTAGTAATGTTGTCATAAAAGGTTATCCCTTGTGTGGACTAGCATAAATTTGGTTTGCATACATAATTTCTTGATTGTATTTTTAAGCTGTTTGAGTGTGATTTTGTGTTTGGTTACATTACTTGTTGTTTGTGATTGTCTTATAGCAGAAAAAGCCCCTTCCTTTTTGGTAATTAATCTCTGGATTTTTGTGTTAAACCATCATTGTTTTTTCCCCTTATTGTTATATATTTTCCTGTTTGGGATGAAGCTGTATTTTAATGTTTTGATAGTATCAACTAAAAGGGACCATGCTTCGTCAATGTTTAGTTCTAATAATTTGTTGGGGAGATCTCATTTTTGGAGGTTGTGTTTTCTAGAATTCCTATCAGCTTTATTAAAGTTTTAAAATACTGATTTACCCTTAGTATAACATTTTTTTGTCTACTTCAAAATTTACAGTATTATGGTAGCTGTTTGACAATGGTGCACCTGTATGAATATTTTTTATTCCATCAGGGATATCAGTTAATACTATATCTAATATGTTATTACCTCTAGTGGTTTCTGTAACCATCTGTTGTAACCCTAGGGTATCTAAATAATCAGTAATGCTTTGGTCTTGGGTACTGGTAGCTTGCGATGTAGCCCAGTTAATGTTTGGTAAATTTGCCACCCACTAAAATAATATCACCTTTTTCCCTGATACTAGCTATTTGGGCCAATATTTCTATGATATACTCATTGCTACCATTGGGTGGTCTGTAGATAGCACCTATATAAAACTTTTTACAGGTCAATCCTGTAATGTTAAGCCATATCGATTCTATCTCAATACCGTCAGTGCAAGCCAATTCTATCATGTGGCACTCTAATTCATGTTTTGTATAGATGGCAACACCACCCCCTCTGTGTTCCTTTCATGGCTTATTAAACAGTTGGTACCCAGGAATCCCCTGGTTCTATTTGCTGTGTTCATCCCACCATGTTTCTGTGATGTAAATGATGTCCTTGTTATCTATTGTGATCAAAGATGGTAATTCGGCCATTTCTTCTGTATTTAAACTGCGTGCATTTAACTATGTAATACTTATTTGCTTCTTTTAGCTTTTATTTATTCTTTGGTTAGGACAATCTTGTCTGGTAGGCTTGGTGTTGTCTTTCGCCTCATTGCTTAGTTTAAAGTGGCCGTTACTGCTCTTACAATGCTTAACCCTACTGTTTTGCTACCCTTCCGGCTCAGGCGGAGTCCATCCCTACAGTACAATTCAGACTTGTTTTGAAATGTGTCCCAATGTCTTATAAAGGTGTAAGTTCTTTCTTTTGACCAATTTTGTAGCCATTTGTTCAAACTTTTTATATTGTTTTGCCTTTTTTTGTTGGCTCTCGATACCGGAAGTATCTACAAAAATTATTATTTTGCATCCCTTTCTTTCCAATGTTTCTGCTAATTTCTTGAAATCTTTGGTTACTTCTTCAACTCTTTTTCTTCCTGCATCATTTACACCCACATGTATGACTGCTGACGTTCTCTCACCCCTGCTCCTTTAAAGATTTTTTCGGACATTTTAGTAATGTCATTTGCCCCGCCTCCGAATAACTGCACACCATTATATTTTCTTTATTATGCTGGTAAATGTGACTGTCAGTGTATTTAATGATGGAATCTCCTAGCACAATTAATTGGCGTGAGGTTTTTCTGTGTAGTGTTTGTTGTGGTGTAGTTTCTTGATTATCCAAGTCTATAATGTCTTCACTATTTTCATTCACCAATGCAGCATATCTATTAATGTGGCTTATATCTTTTTGTGTTGCCAATTTGTTGTGGGTATTTCTGTCAGGGTTAGTATGGGCCCATGATGTTGATGGTTGGTCACCCTTAAATATAGTTCAACCTTGAGTTAGGTTTGACGTGTCAAACCTCTCCCCCACACTCTTTTTCCTTTTCACAGTTTGTACCTCATACCATTCATTGTTAGGGTAATTTGGTACTGTTATTGCTTTCCTTTTATTATTTATGTTGGAAGCCTCTATTTCAGGGTTATTATGGTTTTTAGTTAGGGTTGGGTAGGCTTTCAATTTATTGGCCAGAGTTTCCTGTTTTTTTTCTAGTGCCTCTAATTGATTTATATAGGCAGCAAGCGGTTCACTTAATTGTTTATTCTCATTGCACTTTCCACAAATAAATGTCTCAAGGTTCTGCTTATTCCTAAACATTGCATACATGCAGCACATACTACACTGGTAGCCTATTTCCCCATCTATTGTTAAAATCCCGGTAGCCATCGTTTGGCTCTGCTGGTGGTAATGACCTACTTTTGGAACAATCTAAGGCCTACCTTGCTGTTCCTGTGAATGCCAGGGGTTGTTGGTCTCCTTATTCTCATTAATGCATGCACCCTGCTTACTCACCCTGCTCACAAAGGGACAAGCTTTTTGTGTGCTGCGACCTGGAAATGCTTAACTGGGTCACCTTGCTTCCCCAATGCCTGCCTGAGGGGTTACTGTTTTTAATAAAATTTACTTGCGATAACCTCTCATGCGGAGAGATGGCAAGCCCTGACATTGCACAGTGTAGCTCAAACTACAATGCTCCCAGTTAGAGTTGTAGTTCGGATGTAGAGCTGACCGGACTACGACTCTCTCTTCCTGCTTCCGGTAGGAGTACCAGGTGCTCCAATGGCACAAATGTAGTACAATAAAAACTTTAAAAGCTGAATCTCATGGCCTGAGGCAGTATGACCCACAGCAAACAACCACTGTCACAGCCCCAAAAATGTAAAATGCTTCTGTGGAAGCCCTGCTTGCAGGGGGCCGAGCTTTATGTGTGCTGTGACCCGGAAATGCTTAACTGAGTCACCTTGCTTCCCCAATGCCTGCCCGAGGGGTTACTGTTTTAAATAAAATTTACTTGTGATAACCCCTCATGTGGGGAGATGGCAAACTCTGATGTTGTACAATGTAGCTCAAAATATGATTTAATGCTCCCAATTAGAGCTGTAGTTCAGCTGCAGAGCTGACCAGACTATGTCTCTCTCTCTTCCTGATTCTGGTAAGAGTACCAGGTGCTCCAATGGCACAAATGCAGTACAATAAGAACTTTAAAAGCTGAATCTCATAGCCTGAGGCATTATGACCTGTGGCAAACAACCGCTGTCCCAGCCCTAACAATGTAAAATGCCTCTATGTTGTCAGTCAGAAAATCAGAAACCGTCTTTTGAATGAGTATTTTATAGGCCGGGTCGGGTAAAAGGCTAACATTTAAGTACCAAAAAATTATGGTGACTAGGGACAGTCTCAAGCATCAGGGTGATGGGGGGGTGTGTTCTGGGATGGTAAAGTTTTCAACATCACAGGCCTGGACTACATAAAGGCATTTTGTAGCTAGAAAAAAAGTGATCAGTTCAGGAGTAGGCCTTGTGGGGTGTTTATAGAATTTAAAGTCCTTTTCCTGGGGGTGCAGAAAATGCCAGACATCTGAAAGGCCAAGCTTGTGAGCTAACCTGGATAGCACCTTTCCAGTCTTGAGGTCTGCTCTCTCTCCTAGACCTCTACGGCTTCATGTTTCTGAGAGGACAGTATTAAAATCACCCCTCAACTACATATACAGTAACTGGTCCAGGAAGGTGACTGTGCCCAGTAAGACCTTTCTTAAAACAGATGCACTCTGCTAAGTGATTTGGGGCATAGACATTTAATAAAGTGCAGGGTCTGTTCTGGTACATATAATGAAGCCAAACAAACCAACCCTCTGGGTCTACCTGTGATCACAATACTTTTAATGGGAAGTTCTTTCTAATAAGAATAACTACTCCCCTATGACTGGGATGCTTCTCCCAAGTGGTAGTATATAGCTCTCCCAGCCAGGACCTACATACTGTAGTTTCGTGTGCTCTTGTTGTGTAATGTGCAATTTCCGGAGATATGCCACTGCCACCACTCTGTTCTGGTCCTGCAAAATCCTAGATCTATGTATAGGGTTATTTATCACCCTGACATTATATGAAGCTAACTTAAGCTTCCCCATGCTGCAACAATAATGGGTTTATAAATCCTCAACCTCCCTGAGTGGTAACTTCCAGTGCTCCACTAAATCACAGACATGGGTACAAAATATTGGAACAATCCCATGCAACTTGCTGATCATAACCAGTAACAAAAGGAGATTAATATCAACACTGCTGTTCCAGAGGAGCCAGAAAAGCAGAACTCTAACAAGGATTTCACTTTAAGGATATGTCTAGATTCCTGTCACTTAGATGGCAGAGTAGGGAGCAGCCAGGGTCATGCTTTGCGTTAGCCTCATGATCTAGTCAACTAGAAGATAGACAGAAACCTGGTGTCAGGCATCATGGCCACAGCTGACTGCCTTCACTCCAAGATAAATGAAAAAGGAGGAGAAGGAAAATAAGGCAGGATGCATTGTTAGCAAGGCCTGGAGAGTAGACCTCTCGACTGGTAAATCGCCGGTGGTCAGCACATTTCAATGTAGGGGGAAGAGGAGGCGAGGCAACTCACTCCATGATGCATTCACACAGCTGAGGCAAAATGAGCCCCACTCTACTGCATATGCCAAGAGCAAAGGTAGAGTATCAGATCATCAAATCAAATCAAAATTTATTTATAAAAAGGCACCTTTCCATAGTTCAAGGCGCCTGTACATAAAACATAATCACATAAAACCATACAATTCATCAAATTATAACATCTATAAAACCATACATTATCGGCAGAACAATCAATAAGCTACTAAAATAGCAGCATCATTAAATCGGTTAAGTAAATTAAGTAAGGCATGGCAGAAGGAAAGAAAAGACATTGTATTCCCTCCTTCTTCCCCATGCAAATCTGGTATACTCCCATCTTCCACTAAAGCGGTTTGTAGGCTCTCCCACAAATGCAGTGGTAACAAAGAACTGAGGGAAGATTCCCACTGGTTTGCCAAGCACACTGCCTTATGTGGAGGTAGTGGGAAGTAAGAGAAGCAATGTGAAGTAAGGGTTAGGCCCCCTTTTCCCCCATGCCCCCAACACCTAAAAAGGAAGAAACAAAAGTTGCTTCAGAGCAGAGGCTAAAGGCACAGCTGCACATTAACAGACAAGTCTCAGGATAGCATCTGACCCCTTCCAAGGGTATCAGAGATATGTAGTTTAGGGGCCATCCCTTCCCAGACAGGAATGGCATTTCCAAGCTGCACTTCTCTGCACCTAGGGGATGCCACTTGTACAAAACCACACCCTACTTTCAGCAAGCACCATCTTGAATTATGTGGGCCAAATCAAATCACTGTTGTGAAGTGCTCCATAAAAATAAAATGTGCACACAGTGCATATAGTGCAGGTGTTGTAGAGCAGGTGGAGCCCCCCCCCCCAACTAGGGATTCTCTCAGAAATAATGTACCCATCACCCTCCGTATCAGAATGGCTCCAAAGCCTTGACTCTGACTGCATGTGGAGAGAGATTAGAAGTGAAGGCATACAATTAGGCCCTTGTGATAGGGAAGAAAAGGCTAGGTTAATCTTTCTTAAAAAAAGGGGGGATATTGGAAGGGCAGGAAAGCACAGCTGTGCCAGCAGTCTCTCTGGAAGAAGCTTCCTGGAAGGAGTATGATGCAACTGCAAACACAACTTCCGGGAGGCCGAAGTAATAGAGGGGAACACAAGTGGAAACAAAAACAGGTAACTAGGCAGGAGGTGAGGCTAAGCCAAAAATAGGACTTCAGCAGCCCGGTTGACTCTATGGGTGGGGAAGCTGGAAACATGGAGCGCAATAAGACCTAAAGTATACTTAACTAGGCTGCAACTCAGCAGTTACCTGGACAATTCCTCCATCGTACATCACCAAGCAGTTTAGGATCTATTATTAAGTCATGTTCACTGCACAGCATGAGAGAGGAGGAAGCAAACAAAAAAAAAAATGTGCGTGCCTTCCCTGCCTAATTCCTCAGCCAAACCTGATCTGCATAAACAAGTTATAATTCAGACAATTACCATCATCTAGAAAAAAGAAAGCTGCCAAACATCACAAGCAACATTGTAAGCAGCATTTAAAGGATACCGAATGAGGGGATTGTATTAACAGTCACAGCAGATCACGTGTCCTGTGATGTTTTTACATATTTGATTACACAATTAGCTGCCAGGCAGGTGTAGAGACATGACTTAACCTACAAAAAGAGTCATATTGATAATGCAGGCCATACATAATCACCACACCACATAGGGGATCATATATGTTCTGGGAATTAGCTCTGTCTATACAGAACATATACACAAACATATGACGAAGCCAGCAGAAAAAGGCCATTAGGTTTATCAAGTCTGCCCCATATTGGTCAGCATCAGCTACTGACCCTGCCTCCCCTTCCCAATCAGCTCTTCCATGTCAACCACTCCTCTCTTGACCCTTATTTTTCCCTTAACTCTATCCCAGCCTGTCTTGAAGCTGCCTACTATTTTAAATAAAACTACTTCCTCAAGAAGTCCACTCCAACCCTCCACCACCTTCTCCATGAAGAAGTGCTTCCTAAAACCTATGCTTGTTTCAGAGTATATTGTCCCCTATCCTGGAAATATTCCCCAGTGAAATTGCATTACACCATGGTGACCAAGCGGCCCTCCTGTTTAAATGATAAGACTTATTTTCTACTAACATCTTTCAGCCATCCCTTGTTTTCCCTAAAGTCTATTTGTACCTATACACATTTAATTTCTTTTTCATTTTCACCTTACATTATGTCTCCACCTCTGTCTCCTTCCCCCACATTTGTCACCTTTCAGCCTTCTTACTAGGCCCTGTTAATTAGTCCCCACCTGGGGACTTCTCTAGCTCATTCACTCCTATTATGCCTTGTCTTTCCCATCATCACCTTTTTATTTCACAGATTCTCTCAATCATGCCATTTATCACTTCTTCTCCCAGAGCCTTCCCCTTTGTTCTTTCCCCACATATATATCCCTTATTTTACCTCCCCTCTACACTAACTTTTTTTTTCTCTTTTAGATATTTCCTGAAGAAGATCTAAGGTCGAAATGTAGATTTTTAACTCTATTTTCTATTTACAGCGTGCATTTAATATTACCATTTTGTTTTGTTTCAGACCACCTGCTGACACAGCACCCTGTTTTTGTTTTTACATTTTGTGTGCTACATTTGCTGTGACCCACTATGCCTAATCTGAAATCTCTTCTGAGTTCTCTAAGATGCTCCTTCATTTCATCTATGTCTGCATTCCCTTCTCATATTTCTAAGTCTTCTCTTGAATTATTTTCTGCCATTTGCTCTAAGACTAAACTCTGCAGTCACTTACAGTTTCTTTCCAAATGCCGCCACCTGAGTATTATTCCTAAAGGTTTCCGTTTGAAATTCCATCCTTGTTCATTTGGGTCTGAGATACATGTTTCCTCCACTAATAAGCTTTTGAAAACTTCCTCTAGGAAACTTATCATGAACACCATTCTCTCCATTAATAGCTGATCTCAATGAACAAAACCATCCAAAGGCAAAAGGATTTCTTGCAGCGAACAGCTCCACATAACCTTCCTTTTATTAAGCACTGCATCCAACACCTTAACTCCACTCTCTTTTAGTTCAAGGACACCAAATCTGCCAAACTCCAGTCTCTCACCCAGCAGATCAGCAACCAACATGAGGTCTCGAGTCAGACACAACCTAACAATTTGGTATTTTATATTCCTCCAGACCTCCCCTGACACAAGATGAGCGATCTGTCCTTAGCAAAGGTCTCTCTTTTGTGCCCACACCCAGATATCTTGACGCACCCCAGGTTCAAATTGATTTGCAGCACTTCTATTGTATAGTATGCCTTACAGCTCATTTTTCTAATGAGACTCCTCTTCCCGCAGATGGTGACAGTATCACCAGAACAATCAATGATATCACTCCCCAGCAAAGTGCATGGACACCCCCTCTAGGACATTTTGCTGTTGTTGATTATTTCATTAACCATGTGTGGAAAACACCACTAACTTCAGTTTTCATTGCAGGCACAACCACTCCAACCTGACAACTGGTGAGCTTGCAGCCCTCAGATCTCTGCAATGGAGGAATGACATTGTTATTAAGCCAACTGATAAGGGAGGTGCTGTTGTGGTATGGCAAAAGGAGCTATACATCACTGAAGCCACACAACAACTCTCCGACACCAGGTTTTACTCTTCTCTTCAACAGGACCACACTGCTGACTATCAGATTGAGGTCACCACCACCATCACCTCTGCTATTGAAAACAAAGAGCTCCCTGCTTCTGCTAAGAGACTCATAGTTCAGCATCCCCAGACATCCAGGTTTTAACTCCTTCCCAAAATCCACAAAAGAAGTAACCCTAGTTGTCCTATTGTGTCTGCCTGCTCCTGTCCCACATCCCACATCTCTGCATTTTTGGACAGCTTCATGAGACCACTCGTTGAGTCCCTGCTCTCCTATGGTAAAAACACTAACCATGCTCTCCAGTTATTTGACAGGTTCAGATTCAGTGGCTCTCATCAGCTCATCTTCACCATGAACATCAAATCTCTTTACACAGTGATCTCCCATGATGATGGCCTGACAGCTTTACAGCATTTCCTGAATAAGCGGGAAGTCCAGCAGCCACCCACACACTAACTCACCTGGCAGAACTTGTTCTTAAACTCAATGTTTTTTCTTTTAATAAGTTTTTTCAGCAGGTCAGTGGAGTTGACATGGGTACCAAGATGGGTCCCAGCTTTGCTAATCTGTTTGTGGGTTGGATGGAGGAACAGTTTTTTTCTCTCATTCACAGGGACTGTGCCTGAACTCTACAAACGCTACATAGATGATTTTGTGGGGGCCACCTCCTGCTCCAGGGAGACTGTCCAAGTCTTCCTCGACAAGTTTACCATGGCCCATCCTTCCCTTCAATACACTGTTGAAGTATCCTCCTCTACACTGCCATTTCTGGATATCCAATCATCAGTACAGAACACTGATCTGCAGTCATCAGTTTATTACAAACCCACTGACTCTCACAGTTTCCTCCTCCACAGTTCCTTCCATCCTAAACATGTCAAGAATGGCCTGCCATATTCACAGTTTCTAAGACTTCGCAGGTTATCCAGTGAAGATGATGATTTTGCTGAGCAGGCCCAAATAATGCATAGTTTTTTTTATTAACAGGGGATATCCTAAAAGCACAGAGGACAGAGCACTCTTCCAGGTCAGTAATGTGCCCCGTAATCTTGACCCCCACAGGAAGGATACTGTCACGCAAGAACAACAACAAATTCCACTAGTGCTTCCTTTCCATCAGAGTACATCTTCTCTTCATAGGATCATCACCAGTAACTTTCCTATTTTGCAAACTGTCCCCAGCATTGGTGCTTCCTTTGCAGAACCACCTATTGCCTCCTACCGCCGGCCACCCAACCTGTGGAATCTCCTGGTAAAAAAGCAGCCTACCTACTCCTAACAGTTCCTCCCTACCAGGTACCAAACCTTGCAACAGAACTTGCTGCTACACCTGTAAATTTGTTTCTAGTGTGACTAAAATTCAGGGTCCTACAAGTGTTTTTCACATCACCAAGGAGTTCTCATGCACCTCCACTAATTTGGTATATTGTATTCTTTGCAGGAAGTGTGCAGCTATTTACATTGGAGAGACTGGTAGACACCTTGCTGACCATTTCAGGGAACATTACCGGGCAGTCAGGAATGGAGACACTGATAAACCCATTGTATCCCACTTTATCTCTAGGGACCACAGTGTCAATGACTTTTCTGTTTGTGTCCTTCAGCAGGGTTTCTGGAATTCTGACCATAGAAAAAACATGGAAACCAAGCTGATCATCCGCCTTGGCTCCCAGCAGCCCTCTGGTTTAAATGATAGACTTATTTTCTACTAACATCTTTCGGCCACCCCTTGTTCTCCCTAAAGTCTGTATCTGTACACATTAAATTTGTTTTTCATTTTTACCTCATGTCTCCATCTCTGTCTCCTTCCCCCACATTTGTCACCTTTCAGCCTTCTTACTAGGCCTTGTTAATTAGTCCCCACCTGGGGACTTCTTTAGCTCATTCACTCCTATTATGCTTTGTCTTTCCCATCATCACCTTTTTGTTTCACAGATTCTCTCTTAATCTTGCCATTTATCACTTCTTCTCCCAGAGCCTTCCCCTTTTTTCTTTCCCCACATATATATCCTTTATTTTACCTCCCTTCTACACTAACTTTGTTTTTTTCTCTTTTAGATATTTCCTGAAGAAGTCCTAAGGTCAAAACGTAGATTTTTATCTCTATTTTCTATTTTCTGTGTGCGTTTAATATTACCATTTTGTTTTACTTTCAGACCACATGCTGACGCAGCACCTTGGTTTTGTTTTTACATGGTGACCATAGTTTGATAATCCCCTCCTCATTACCATTGGCAGCTGTAACAGGGTTGAGTAATAACCTGTCCCATAAGTTATGCAGAAGAAGTTAAAAGCAAGGATCAGTTCTATCCTCTCCTCTTCTTTTCTGTCCCATGTATGTCTGATTGTGCAATTAAATTTTCTTGTGATACCTAGTAACTGATCACTTGGACAGTCTCATGATTCTCCCCCTTCCACTGTCTCTCTGCCTTCACTTGCTGTTTCTATCTTTTCTTCCCCTTACTTACGGGAGGGCTGAAGCCCGAGGTTCAATGTAGGGGAATAGCTCCCACCATATCATCAATAAAATGCAGCTTCTCCCAGCAGTCCACACTAAGCGTGCTTCAGAACATCTGTGTTTTGGATCTCTGGGCTCCTGCCGTGGCTTGTGGCTATTCCTCCTTGGATTTTCTGCTGCTTTTCTCACTGCATTTTTGTTTCTTCCTCTACTCTCCTTGTGCTCTGTTTTTGTGCTTCCCTGCTTTGCTCTCCTCGTTTCTCCTTCCGTGGTCTGTCTGCGTCCCCCCCCCTTTTCCCCTCATGCTGCTATTTTTTTCTTCCCCTGCCTTCAGTTTCTCTGTTCCCGCTCTCCTCACCATTCCATTTTGCCTGTGCTGTTGGGCTTCCTTCCCCCCTCCCTGTCCGTTCCTCTCTCTGCTCCTGCTTTCGTTTTTCATTGTGCAGTCTCCCCTACCTCATTTCTTGTCTGTTTTCATTTGTTCTGTTTTGTTTCTTTTGGGCTATTCATTAGCTCTGTGGCAGTACTGCCACTCCGTCTCTGAGACAGTGCTTCCTGGTTGTGACATCATCCCCGGCACTCAGCTTAAAGTGATACTACACATTTTATTCCTTGCAAGTGTTGTTACTTAAAGTTGGGTCTTTAGTTTACTCACTTGTGTTTTGTGCAGTAAATTTGTTTATCAAGCACCTACCTGGCTATCTTCTGTCTCCACCTCTCTCTGATCTTAATGCCCCTTCCTCTTCCTAATTGTGTCTGTTTATTTCTCCCTTTAAAGCATCAGTCAGCTGCTCTTTCCTTGCTCAGCCATATCAGCAGTCTGATGGTCTCCATTCCTACACACACCTTGTGAGGTATTCAACTGAAGGTAGGCTTGCCCCATCTTCCGGGAAGGAGTCCATCTCATTAGTTAGTCACATCAGTCAGTCATGTCAAGTCAGTCACATCAGTCAGTAATATCAGTCAGTCATATCAGTCATTCAAATCAGTAGCTCCTGTCAGTCAGTCCTACTAGCAGTCTGACAGTCTCTGTCACTATCTCATGCCTTTTGAGGGATTTGAGCAAGGTGGGCTTGCCCTGTCTCCTGGGAAAGGTAGTCTGTTCCTCCAGTCCTCATCTTCTAAAGTCTCCTTATTCTCAGTTCTGTAGGTCCTACAGAATGGAATTCAGACCCACCAGACCTTTTGAAGGTAGGAATCCTCTACTGCCAGCAAGATGTCTCCTGTACCTGGGCCTTTCATTCAGTTCTGTGTCTGGCCCTACTTGCTTAGGGTTATCCCCTTTAGCTCTCATTTATATGCAGTATATTGACTTCATGGCATCTTCTCTGCCTTCTGATACTATGCCTTCCAACCCCAATGAAGATCCTGAAATATCTTCACAAACTTCTGCCCCTGTTCCTTCTACTTGTAAGAAGGCTTCTAAATCCAACTACTCTATTAAAGATTGGACTGTTCCCTGCCTAGTGGCTGAACTACAAAGAAGGGGTATCCAACACCCAGTGTCTGCCCACAAACAGGAACTATATGATTTATTCCTAGCTTCTCATTCTCAACCTGTTCGGGATCCTGGTCCTAGTCAGCCTGTTCCTCAATCTGAATTCTCTACATTGTTGGAAATTCGGGATTTCATGGCTCAGTTAGCCTCTTCAGTTTCCAGTCCGCAAACTCATATGACAGTACTTAAAGCTTGCCTCCCAGCTCAGCCTACTCCTGCCCCTGACTCATCGGCCCCTCCTGCTGTTCCATCTACCAGTACTGATCCAGATTTCCTGCTCCTTTGAACACCCAGTTTAATGTCACCACTCTCTCCGGCTCTGAGCCTTCTCTACTCCAAACTTCAGGTATGTCATCTCCTTCATCTTCTCCAGTTATCTCACCCATTCACCTTATTCCAGATCACCTCTACAGGGACATTATTGATGGCAAGTATGTTAACCTGATTTCTCTCCTCATCTGTTCTCACTGGTCTATGGACAACAGAATTGTTTCCTATGGCAATGTTTCTGTAATTTTGAAGTCTAAAGAGCCTAGACTCTTGAGGAAGTTGACTTTGTCATCTGTTCTGCATTTCCTTCAAGATGCAAGGAATTGGCCTCCTACCTATATCTCTTGGTCAACTTAAGTACTTAACATGAAGGAACTCATTTCTTTGGCTATCATCGATCCTTTTCCACTAAAGCCGCTGTGGCATTGGCTCACTACATTACAAAATTGAATCTGGCTGTTCTCAACACTGAGCTCTTCTGCTGCCACTTTGCTGGACAGCATGTTTTCTCCTGCTCCTTATGTGGTTCCTTTAACCATTTTCTCCCCTTTGTCCTCTAACAATCTCTGTCTCTACTCCCTCTACTTATCCTGCCAGACTCAATTGACCGTCAAGCTTGATTTCTGCTTCTCTTCCACACTTATCTCATACCATCTCCAATCCTCCTGCTTGCCTGGTCCTTCATGGCCACCCTATTAAGTAAGTTGGGGGCAAATCCTTTTGCAGCAACTTCAGGCTGCCCAGTAGCTGGCTGCTCATTTCTTCATGTCTGCAGATTGTGTGGTGATGTCCATGCTTGCTATATCTGCCCAAATGCTCCCAAGCCTCCTCAATGACAATAATTTCTGCCAGCTGCTCCAGTCAACATTCAGGCATTAGCCAAGCTACTAGCTTTCCATCCTTCCCATCCTCCCATGCAGCATATTCTTTTTTTGCTTTTCACACGGCTTCTATACTGGCATCCCAGCACTCTCCTCTGACACTTTCCAGTGTTGTAATCTGCGGTCCACTACCAAGGAACCTGCCATTGTCCATCAACTGCTACAGAAAGAACTGCAAGAGGGATTCCTATTAGGTCCTTTTCAACACTCGCCATTTCCTACCTATCAAATCAATCCCATGGGTATCGCTACTAGAAAATTCTCTGTCAAGAAGTGTTTCATCATTGACCTGTCTGCTCAAATGGAGCAGAGTGGTAAGATGGCCGCGATGCCACTCTCCTCTCTGCCTCACTGTGCTTGTTCTGGTGTTCATTGCAAATGTGGTCATTAAATGTTGTGTTACTTTTTTGGTTTTTAATGAAGCAAAGTATGAAGGTTCTGTTCCTTGCATTGTGAAATTCATAAGCGTTCCTGCTGAGCTATTACTTTACCCACCTGTACTGCCTGACTGATTGGGCTTGGCTGACTGTTAGGATTGAGGATCTCTGCAGCGTCTGTGGAATGGAAAGATGGAGCCACACCTGTGTCTGCACCTGTGCTAAGTGAGGATATTGGTGGAGAGAGTAACCCACACTAGGAGGATGGAGAAAATTCTCTGCTTGGGAAGCGTGTAATGTGCCGAGAGGCACTTTGTAAATCTATTACAGGTATGCCATTGTTGCTTAAGGGAAGGGGGTACTTTTTCATCTTAAATAATCTAAATGGTGTTACACTTAGAAGAGTGATATTTTTTATCTTTTTCCCACAGATACCTGTCGATAAGGTAGTTAGGACCCAGATTTTTATGGACAACCTGGATTACTATGTTGCAGCTCAGAATCTGATGTTTCAAGTCCTTCGCTGGGTTGGAGCCCTGTGCCTCTTTTCAATTTATGATATCACCGAAGGAATTTTCTAAGAAAGGTACATTGAGACTGGAGATGAAGGCTTGAGGTAATGCTAGATATTTTCACTCTTGAAGACCATTAATTTTCTGGTCACTGAATTGTGCGTTTTACCTAATTAAAGCTTCAGCATACTCATCCCTGGTTTGGCAAAAGGAACTAGTTAAACGTTTAATCATTTTAAGATGTATAATGGATGAAAGGACTCCTAGATATGGAGCCAATCAATACATTTTCTTAAATGCTGAAAGTTGAAATATTTGTTTAATTGAGTGAAAATCTGGATGCTCTTGCCTTTGCAGCACATGAATTTTGGGCATAATTTTAAATCACTTGCTGAAGGCATGATGTTCTCCTGTATGTTTTGTCTATTTAGAATTTCTGATATAGTAGATGCCTTGTTAACTGGTAATGGGTTGGACAGGAAAACTGTAACCATTCTATGTTTTATGCTTATGTTGCTGCCCAGTTTATGGTCTACTAACTGCTGAGGATTTTGAGAGGAGGTCAGCTACAGAAGGCAGTTCTGGAGACTCGGTCTCATAGAAATTATAAACTAGTGGCACAGCTTTTATGAACTCCCGAGTAAGGATGGAGTCTAATGTCTTATGAAGGACTCCTGTGGTCAAATGGAGTTCAAACTTCTCTTATTGGAACTCATTCATGTTCTTCTCTATTATAATGTTTTATGTTTTTAGACACCTCAGATCTGTCTTAGAAATGTTTTTATTAGGTTGCAAATATTTAATCATATAGTAGCTGACTGATTATATTGCTTTCTTTTTTGTTTCCCTTTTTGTATAGCCTTTGTATGTTCTTAAATAACTGTTTCTTCCAAGCTGGGAAGTTTGGATGAAATGACATAGCGGAGCACCTGTGAAGAATCTGAGGGAGCCTTCTGGGAATACCCATAGAAACTTACCCACATGTGGTTGTTAATTTCTTATAGTAAGCAGCTGTTATGTGCAGTAGAGCAGGGAGGCATACCTGAGTCATGTTATTGGGCCTACTTCTGAATACTGGTTCATCGCATATAGCAATGTAATCCAATGTGTAACTATGGGTCAAGTTCCTTGACTCGATATTTGAGGCCTAGAGTACAGACTGGCAAATGGTGCTCAACCTAGTTGCCATATCAGAGGGATACGGGGCAGCATGCACTGTGGGGTATCCCCATTGGAATACAGGGTTGATTCAAAGCTGGTAATACATATGGATTCAATCTGGGTGTTGAAATATTGACCTATTAACTCATATTTGGGTCTGAGTAGCCTCAAGTGTTGATAAGTAGTTTTTGGTATAGGGCTAAATTTCCATGACTTGAACTTGATCCCAGCTGGACACAATGATGGGCTCCTGAATGAGGAATGTTCAAATCAGAATGGTAAGCAGTTCTTAGGGAGAATCTGGTAGACCAACCCCTATAAATACCACCATTTTCCTGTAGGGGTGTATGATTAATTTTAATGGAATAAATGTGAACTGAAAGGAAAGAGATGAAGAGTGATTTTTATAAATAGTAATGACAGAATCTGTGGTAAAGAGGATATCTATGATTAACTAACTTCTGATTAATGGTCTGATGTATAATGAATGATGTTTTGTACCTACTATTGATGGACTTCTTGAGTACTATGGGTAGTGTTTAATGTGCAGACTAGTGTATTTTTCTATTGAATTTTAAATGTTTCTGTGTTGTAATGATTTAAATAACTGATCAATAATAAACTAAACTAAATTAAGACCTGTCTGCTCCTCAGTCCTCCTCCACTCCTAGTATCAATTCATTGAGCCCATCCAACAAATATTCTCTATCCTAGGCTCAAATTGATGATGCCGTAACTATCATTAAACACTTCAGTGCTGGCTCCTGGCTTTCAAAAGCAGATATTATGGATGCCTATAAGCTATTGCCCATTCATCTGTCTCTCTGGCATCTACAGTATATGGCATGTCTTGGGAAGATCACTATTACTTTGCAGTATGCCTCATGTTCGGTTGCAAAAACAACCCTAAGCTTTTTGATGTGTCTGCTGAAGTGCTTTTTTGGGCATTACTTAACATTTGTTGCTGCCCAGCAGTCATTCAGCTGTTAGACAACTTTCTCTTGATTGATCCACCAGATTCTCCTCCAGTGGCTGGAATTACTGCCCTTGTTTGACTGTTTCAAGAACTATCGGTTCCTCTGTCTGAGGAGAAAACTTTAGGTCCAGTGACATCCCTTAAATTCCTTGGTATAATTTTGGATTCCGATCGAATGGAAGCCCATCTACCTCATGATAACCTGCATCGAATCCAAGCCTTAGTGGAATCCTTTTCAAACCGATCATCTTGCACAAAACGTGAACTTCTTTCCCTCCTGATATATCTTAACTTCATGATGCAGATAATTCCTCAAGGCCGATCCATAATTTGATACCTCCTGACACTAGCTTCATCAGTTTCTGAATTACATCACCATATACAAATCAAGGCTGCTGCAAAATCAGATCTAGCTATGTGGTCATATTTTTTAGCTTCCTGGAATGGCTGTTTGATGTTCTATAAAGAACTGTCTCCAGACTTGCACCCTAAAATCTACACTGACTCATCCTCTATGCATGGTTATGCTGCTATATTTGAGCAATCTTGGATTGCTGCTCCCTGGCCTCCTGACATTACAATGCTTCATGATTTTTCATCCACACCTCCTTTCTTCGAGATTTACCCTATCATTGTAGCCGCCTTCCTCTGGGGTCATCACTGGTCCCTTCAGACAATAGCCATCTTTTCCAATAACCAACCAACAGTGGATATCATCAACAAAGGAAGGTATTCATACTATTCCATCATGCTGTTTATGTGGAGGTTGACTTGGTTATCTTTTTATCACAGTTTTACAATGCACTGTTTTCACATACTGGGATATGCAAATGAAGCCGCTGATGCTTTATCTTGTTTCCGGTTTCAGACCTTTCATCGCTTCCATCCTTCAACTGACTCAGCCATGACTCCTCTCTCATTCTGTGACCTTGTAATGATTTAGAATTTTATCGCCATCAAGCCAACACCATCATGTGGACCACCCTTAGCTCCAACTACCTAAGCTACTTATTCTACAGTGTGGAAAAGATGCTCCTCATTCTGCAAGTTGCAGTCCTCCCAGAATATTTATGTTCAAGTAGAGCATGTACTGTACTAGCATTTTTTAACATTCTGTCACCAAGCCTTGAAACTGTCAAACAGAACTATTAAACAATACCTTTTGGGTATCCAGTTCTTTTCCTCTCAGTCCAATCCATCCTCACCTTCACTGCTTTCCAATCCTTCAGTTAAACTTATTCTCCTGGGTATTCAAAGAGCTTCAATCCCTAAAACTCCTCATTATCTCCCTATAGATGGCTCCATTATGAGGAACATGTTGGATTAATTGAACTCAGATCCAATTGATTCTACCTCGAATATCATGGTTTCTTCTACTATCTGTTTAGCTTTCTATGGATTCCTGTATCCTGGGGAAATCACTGTTTTATCATCTTTCTCTACCAACTTTCTTAAGATTGCCAATCTACAGAAAAAGGCCAATCATTTTATGCTGTCGCTACCATCCTCAAAGACAGACAGATTACACAAAGGAGTTCACATAACTTACTACCCATCCTGTGATACTTGGTGTCCGGTACCTCAGCTTGACAAACTCATGCTCTTCCACCCCTATTCAAACTCATCTCAGCCTCTAGGTGTCAGCGTGGCTCAGTTGGTAGCACATCTGCCTCTGGACCAGAAGGTCGTGGGTTCTCGTCCCACACCGGGATTGGACTTGCACCTAAAAATCGCTGGCATCCGAGTGCAGTATTGGGGGGTGCTGTACTGCTGGGGTGTGCCGTCCTTTGGATGAGATGTTAAACTGAGGTCCCTTCTGCCCATCCTGGTGTTGTCCTGGTGGGTGTCCAGGTAGAAGTAAAAGAACTCAGGGCACTCTTCGCAAAGAGCAGGGAACATTCCCAGTGTCCTGGCCAACATTCCACTTCCCCTTCATGCAATTATCCAGGCTGTGTGTGGGTGGTGATGTGCGATATGGCCGCCACCACACATTCAGTCACTTCACTACCAGTCTAGCATTGCTTGTAAAGAGCTTTGGGATACTGTATATGAAAAGCGCTATATAAATGCTGATTCTTCTTCTTCTTCTTCTGTTAACCTCTAGCAACCAATTAGCTATGACTTCTGCAGCAGCTCAGACTTAACCCACATTCATTCTCAGGACATTCATTAAGGATTGGAGCAGCTTCTTCAACATCAAGAAATAACATTCCAGTACACATCATAAACAGACTTGTAAGATGGACTTCATCAGCCTTCAAAGCTTACATTCCTAACCCAGAAGCAAAACTCCAACAAACATTTAGGATCATCTTCTCTTAGCTTGTCCAGAGGACAGGCAGGTCAGTAGCCATGGGTCCTCAGAGGTTTCCTCCACAGGGGGGGTTTCCTCTCCTGTGTGCTACTGGTCACACTCTCTGTGACTTGGAGGAGGTAATCTTTTTGGGCTCTCTATTCCTTACATGTTACCCAGCTTATCATTCAAGGGTGGGAAAAGAAAAAGGCCAAAATAAAATTCAGTCTGCATAAGCACCACTCTATTCACCAGACATTGAATGGGAAGGCTGAAGCCTGAGGTTCAATGTGGGGGAAAAACTCCTCCCACATCCTCAATAAAATCCGGCCTTTCCCAGCAGTCCACACTTAGCATGCTTCAGAACCCCCTCCACCCTCCCCATTCTCCTCCTCCTCCTCCCACACTCTGTTCACTCTTGATGCTGGGCCCTCTATTCCCTACACGCTACATGGCATGTCATCTAAGGGTTGGAATAGAGAAAGGCCAAAGTAAAATTCAGTCTACACAAGCACTACTCTATTCACCAAACATTGAATCTTTAGTTACAGAGCTACTGTACTGTATTTGTGGATCTTTATGTGAAACTGGGTTCTCTGGTTTGAAAATGTATATACAGTAGTTATATTATTGAAATGATTGCAAGAAGGTATTTGGAACTCAAGGGGTTAACCTTGAGATGCAGTTGACCTCCACAAGCTCATTTGCAGAGTTGTCAACAGGAGCTCAGTTCTGGGACATAATGTTCTATTTTGTTACACCTGCAAGGAAAGAAACTGACAAAGTTTTGAGACGTTGTGCGAAAACAGGACATGTATCTTAATGAACTCATGATGCAGACATTAATTTCCAGGCACAAACTTCCTACAAAAAAGCAGCAATGTTCTTGTTGGGGAGAGAGAGAGAGACTGAGATTTTAAAGAAAGACTGTCAGATGAAGGACTTTGTTGTTTTATTTCAACTGCCTTCCAGAAAAGCTGTCCTGTACAAGTCAATGTTTTATTTTATTCTTATTGATAATAATAAAATGCTACTTGCAAATGTTATGACTTCTTCTGGTTTTTCTCTGCTTCCTGATCTGCACCGCAATGACAGCAGCATGTTGGGTTCTTTCTAGTCTGAGGCAAGTTAGGATGTTTTTCACCTATAAGGCTGTGGTGGTGGTGGTGGTTGGGGGGGTCAACATTAAATCAGTACAAGGAAATTGCTTTGTAGGCATTGATCAATGCCAGGAGCCACAGTCCAATGGGGTTTGGAGCAGTAACATTTTTCGGTTTGGCCCCCAAGGAGAAGATCAAGTGAGTTGTTGGGCAGTACTCCCCAAGCATCTGCTCCATTATGTGATGCACAGAGTGCCAGAATGGGCACATTTTTGGAAATGTTATGGACGTGTGCAGAAATGTGCCCTTTTCTACTTTGTATTTGGGGCACATTGAGGATTTATGTGCACTCATCCTGTGCAGACGAGTGGTGATGTAGTAAGTCCTACATTGGAAATTTATTTGTATCTGTTTCAAACACAGAATACATAGTGCATGACTGCATTTTCCACATTTCAGGTGTGAGTTTGATATCCAGGTCAGCTTCCCAGCATCGTATAATATCCTTGGTGGATGTGAGGCTACCACTCAATAACAGTTTGTGGTATATCAATAAAGGTCTGCTATTTGTCTGAAGGCTCTGAATTTCCTCCTCTACTGGTGACCCTTTGGGCATTGCCCCACCTCAAGCCCCATCCTTCAGTATTAAAAGCTACCTGACCCACAGGCAGGCAAAGAAATCGACCATGTGGATATGCCATTCCCTTTGTAGATCCGAGAATAAGTGCATGGTCCCCTGAGTACATTTAGAAACTTGTTTTAATTCTTTTTTCCCCATCTTAAGAGTGCTTGGTGCATAAATATATTGTATACTGTAGTTTATGTACTTTAGAGGTTTCAACCAATGAGGTGTACAGGGATAGCCTCGGCTTGATTTGATTTGATTTGATAAAAATTGATTTTTATACAGGAAAACAATTGTTGGGGTGTGATCCCCATTTACAGCAATGTCCTGTGGTCCTAAAAATAGTTACAAGCATAAAAAACAGACATTTATAGTATCTCCATCAATATATTAAGAACGCAATCCCGCATGTGGATATGCCATTTCCCTGTGTTCTATATACTGGTGAACTGCCATAGTGGCTGCTCAGTGGATGAACAGATTGCACATTTCCCCCAGTTTCATATCCCTGGGCACTGGTGTCAGATAGCCCAACATGTCTCCTCTCAGATATTCTTCCTCCACAGCTACTCACGTCGGCACCTGTGTAGGTATGCCCACTGACAGGAAGGCCATCTGCAATGCACAGCAGTGAAGTTTAAAGTCCAGGGGTGCAGCCTCCCTGGGAGCTTAAGTATGGGTCTATAAATCCTTCCTGCTTTAACCCCCCCTGAAAAAAACATGCAAGAGGGTGTTGACTTTCTTAAAGAAAATATTCGGCACCTTGGTAAGCAGGGTCTGGACAAGTTATAAAGCACTTGAGTAATGTGTACATTCTTACCGCATTGATTCTGCCTAGAAGGGATAGTGGTAGCACTCTCCAGTGCTCTAGTTCCACTTTTAAGAATCAACAATGGTGCGTACTGTAATTGGGCTTGTATAGGGCTGTGTGGGCAGATGGAATGCAAGCACCGAGATGCTTAATGGTGCTGACCACCTGGAGTCCCATTAGGCTGTTGGAAAGGAAATCCCTCTCTAACCTACCTACAGTCACAGCCAAAGACATGGTCAGATATTTCCTGAAATTTCTGTGATATTTCTAGAGAAATCTCCTGCTTTCTGCAATTGCACAGTAGGGTCAGCAGGGAGAACCTCTTCAGAAATTTCACGAAATAGCTGGAAATATCTGAAGATGTCTGTGGCTACTACTGTATATGCATAATCTTGCTTTTGGTCCTGTTTAGGGCAAGGGGAGTTTAACCAGGAAAGGCACACTAAGCCCAAGCTTGTTTCCAGGTGTGACCTGGGATCACAAGGAAGTTAAGTGACTTGCTCAGAGTCACACAGTATGCAAGTGGGGGCTGATGGGATTCAAACCCAAGCCTCCAGGTTTGCAGCTCAGTGTCCTTAACCACTATGTTATACTACCTCTGCCCAGTATTTTCCCATATTTATTAAGGATTTATTGTGCATCCCTGACCCCTGGCATAGGATCCTGTACATAGAGAAGCAGTTCATCTGCAAATAATGATATTTTATGCTTTTACCAGATGTGAGTCCCTGTATTCTGGGGTTTCTCTAGATGGCCTCAGCAAAGGTTTCTAAGGAAATAACACCAGGGATAAGGGACACCCCTTATGGGTCCCTCTAGTCAGCCGAAAGGGGTCAGTCAGACTGCCATTGATTAATATTTAGGCCTCTCGTTTGATGTGTTGGGCATTCCCCTATCTTATAATTTGTTCCCCAAGACCAAACCTTCCCAGTGTTTCAAACAGGTACCCCCACTTCATGTAGTCAAAGACTTTTTCCGCATCTATGGCAAGGACTGCTGCATCGTGTCTCTCTGCTGTTTTTGCCCACCTGTAAATTATGTTAAGGGTCCGTTGTTTGTTATGCTTCCCTTGTCTCCCTTTAATAAGGCCCACCTGGTCAGTGTGTATACACTTCAGCGAGATGATCTCCAGCCTGGAGGTGATGATTTTGACTGCAATGATATGATGAGCACTGTGTGATGTCCTTGCCTAGTTTTGGAAGTCCATTTGTGGTAGCCTTCCACATGGAGGGGGGCAAATTCTCCCTTAGCAAAGCTTTCCTGGACCATGTGAAAAAAGGATGTCAAATAGAAACTGAAAATATTTTTTAAACATCAATATGGAGCCCATCAGGATTTGGGGCAGGGCTGCAGCTATGAATTTTGGGGCCCCAGACAAGTCACTTGAAATGGCCCCTGTTTCTCAAACCACCTAATGCCAGTGGTAATGCCAGCTCCTCTGGTGAGCCCCTCCTGAGTATGGGGCCCCAGACAGCTTCCCCACTTTCCCCCATTACTGTGGCCCTGGTTTGGGGTCTTTCCACTCCTAAGACTCCAGACTGAGTTACCCTCCTCCTACTTAGATAGGGGCATGCTCAGGTTTTGTCTATGTTCTATACTCACAGGGACTATAGGTGCCCTTTGAAAGAAGGCCTGAAGTTGCTCTTGGGATGGTGCTGCCTCAGAGGTGTACAGCTTGCTATTAAATGTGCAAAATGCATCTCCTATATCACTATGCAAGGTTGCCATTGAGTCTTCCTCCTACCTGATTACAGCAATAGTCCTAGCCTCCTCTTGACTTTTCAGTTGCCATGCTAGCAGCTTTCCCCCATCTCCAACATACTAATGGCCATGAGACAAAACCCATGCTGCACTTGTCCTACTAGAAAGCTGATCAGGAAGCAGAAAGCAAACTACCAAACTTGCCAAAACATATTTTATTCGAGCAAACAACAGTGAGCCCGGGTGAGCAAATCCCTTGGCGTTTCATGTCTAAAGTGTGATGCTTCATCAGGAGGTAGTATTGGCCAGCCCTGGTGAGCAGTATCCCCCTTTCCACTGCCACACTGCTCAAAGAGTTATATTCACATTTAATTTTTGTATGCGTTGGTACAGTAATGGAGACAGGACAGCCATATGGGCCTTCACGCACACCTCAGTTTTGCTCTCCAAAGCTTTAATGATTGCTGTGTTACATTTCTTTTTATGTTTAGCAAAGGACATGATTTGGCTTCTTCAGTAGGCCTTAGGAGCCTGCCAGAATGTTGTGTGGGTTGTGTCTCCTCTTTTATGGTTGCATGGCAAGTATCCCGACAATAGAGAGGAGTGTATAGGGCAAGGACATTAAGGTGCAGGAAGGAGGGCAAAATGTATTTGTGCGGGTCAGATTTTGGAGTGAAGTTGTCTATGCCTACGTGCACTGGTGTGGTTGAGAGATGTCAATTGCAGGAGTATGTGGCATACTTCATAATAAAATGTGACACTTTAACGCACTTTTGTGTGGTCCATTTTTTGCTGTGCTTCTCTAGTGTGCCATCCTCCACTATATGTGCGGACTGGAGTTGGTTATATACAGTTGGGGGGTGCGGGAGGCAGAGCCCCCATTATTTGATCAGTCTCCTCTACTCTGTTTGTATCATTTCATAGGGGTAGTTTCTATTATATCACACTGCTTCTTGTGTCGTTCCCGATGTAGCTAACTTGTGGTGTTATTGCTGCTCGCTCTTTCTGGTGCTGACTGATTGCTCCTGGTGTGTTGTCGTTTGGTGAATTGTGAATTGCTTTTCACTCTAATGTGTGTAACCTTCATTGCATCATGACTCTATGTTGATGTATTGCTATCAGAAGAAGGGATCTGTGACCAGAATCTCTAATGCAGCACAATTTTTGTTGTTATGAGGGAGTGGAATTGAAGCACAACTTCCTGAAAATCTCTCCATGTCCTCCCATTTACTACAATGTGTTTTCTTCTTCTCCCCTTCCCTCTCCCCACCCACCACACTATTTTCTCTAGTCACAAATATAAGAGACAGGAGTCCTTTATTGTGACTAAGATGCTGTTTATGTAGGAAACCTTCTACTATGATATCGGTGCACAAGCAGCATGAATTGCCTGACAGATTTGTGCTGAGTTTAGTACTGCTACCTGCATTGCACATCTGTTGCCAGTGTTCCATATATATATATATTTTTTAAAGTGAAACATCATTCATGAGTGCTGTGAGATCATTAATAGTACTATTCCCCCATCCCGACAACTAAAACTGTTCTGATCAAACAGATGTGTTAGATGCCATTTCACACATTCTCTCATCTGACAGCAGGCATACGACTTTACAAATATCATGGCTGTCAGAATGTGTAAACGGGATGTGGCGGTGGTCTGGCTGTGTATTGGGAAAGTGGGGGATTGTACAGGAAAAAAATTAATTGGCTCATTTAAATTTTTTTTACATGATTTGCATCTTTTCTCATCATCTTTCCACAAATAACACAAAATGATGTGCATACCTTCTTATGTCATCACGACTGGTCTGTCAGATGTGTGCATATGTTAGGATCACTGTATGCCCGCAATGGCCCCTATGCACAAATGGGCAGGAATTATGCACCAGAGGCACGTATAATGCCCGCATAGGTCTGCACTTGCAGACAGGTGCGCACCTAAGGGTTTGCATTACAGATGCACACCTGTCCACGGCCCCACCACCCCTATGTGCAGGACTCCGCATGGTTGCAGGTGGCGGAGATGCCTTCCCTGGGCATCCAATTGGATGCCTGTCCTAGGCTGAAAGTGGATCCCTTTTGTGGATGAGTGCAGATCCAGGTGCATGAATGCCCACTGCAGTCACCCAGACCCACGCACACATGCCCATGTGTCAGGCCATTGGATGGTGACCCCAACTCACCCACCACACTGCAGGTCCACAACCCATACTGGCATCTCAACCCCCCATACCCCAGACCACAGCAGCCTGCCCAAACCCATCCTGGTACCCCTCCTGTTGGCAACCGCAATTGCCCATGGTTGCCCCGACTGGCATGTCGGTCGGCCGGCCGGTGTCCATGCCCCGCAGCACCGCACACCCTCCCCCGGCCCTTGTACCTGTGTGCCATGCTGCTCCAGAGATGGCTGTGGCACAGCATTCCATTCACAGCCATGGCCACCGGCCATCTGACATAAGCAGGGATGCACAGCTGATGCACACCCACATACGTCAGTGAGTGGAGGGCTATGCTGCTGGTCATCTCGGGAGTGGCACCAACTGGCAGGTACAGGGGATGGGATGTCAGTGCTGGGGGAGGGAGGACACATACCAGCAATGGGGGTGGGGATGTGCTGATGGGGGGGGCTGCAGTGTGTGCCAGCCGTGCTGGATGTCACTTGGATGGGCATGCATGATGGTGCTCCTGTGTGGGGGGATTCCGGAAATGGGGCCACAGGTGGCTGCTCCTTTGGGGGTCGGGGTGCTGTGTCTCTGGGGGGGTTGCCTGTGTTCCGAGTGTCTGTCAGGAGCATGGTCCACCAGCACCGGGCATTGTGCCCTGCACTATGGGCGACCACCAGTTCCGCCACCTTGGCATCACCCCAGTAGCCTACTGAGCTGGGGCAGCACAGTGGCTTGTCACCATGTCACACTATGACTGGAAGGTCAAGTCTGTGAGGGCATGCAGTAGGTAATGGCAGTGTGCAGGCTGCCATAACCTGCACCCTCCTCTTCATTCCTACGGGCAGCTCTACATGCCTTGGAGAATAGCGCGTAGTGCCACCACACCCCCTGCCCACCCCAGCACATTGCTCTCTGCATGGCCAGGGGATTGGGCATGGATCATATTGCATGCACTGATGGTGCATACCATGTGGGCTCCACTCCACGGGTTTTGGGCATAGCGATGCCAACATGCCAGGCTTCTGTGTCATGTTGACATTGTGCATAGGGCCCAATGTTTGCTGAAGTCTGACATTTTGCATGCTGTTATATTTGAAATGCTTGCTCATCAAACATGTGTTACTCACACACTCCCTTCCCAAAGTCATGATTCCTTCCAAAGTCCTCCTTAAAATAATAAATGGAATACTGGCAGCATATGTTTAATGCGGGTAGCGATAGCAATGCAATTATACATTATCACCGCTTACTGTCTGTGTGGTCTGTGTGTATAAGGGGGGAGTCCTTGTAACAGCTGGGATTGAGATTTTTTGATAGGATATTAATGCAATTCATCAGTGGAGAGGTAACAGATATCAATCCCTGTATGATAATATTTGTAAGTATTATTGTTAATAAATCTGCAGACATGGTATTACTTTATTTTTTTAATTACAGTCTTCTGGAACAATCCACTTTCTTATGCAGCCATTGCCATTTTTTTCCAGTTTCAATACAGATACTTCCACAACCGCACCCAACCATCAAATGCACACAGAAACAGTTTAGTTCCATAACAGAAAAAAAACAGCACTCAGCCACCATCCCTGCTGGTCAGTGGGGTTCACTCATCAGAGTATGCAATCGTCAGCTATCTGTGACACAATTCCTAGTAAAACAAACTCTAGTCAGAGCCAATACAGCTGTGCAGAGCTTTTACCTGTGGTGGTGGTAGGGCATGGGTATCAGAGGGTGGCAAATGGCTATCAGAGCAGTGGCAAATGGCTATTGGAGAGGCGGCGGCTTTCGGAGTGGTGGTGGTGGTTTCGGAGTGGATGGTACATCTGTTGAGTGGTGGTGATTTGCCATCTGCAAGATGGCAGTGGCAATGGAACTGCACATGCGTGAGACTCACACATGTGCAGTTCTGATGGAAGTGCGGTACTAAAGTAATGTGCCCGTGGGGGTGGGGGTGACTGTTCCGGGGAGGGGAGCTCCATCGGCAGAGGACAGCACCAATGGAGTCAGCACTGTAAAGATGTTGGTGTATCACTGTAGGAAAACACAGGGTCACATTCCATTCACAGACTCTTTTTCTCCTACAGTGATCGCAAAACGTCTGCAACGCTCTGCCCACGCAGCTGTAAAACAATAACAGCTCTTGGCTACTCTGTAGCAGTAGTGCTTGTTTAAGTCATTTTCCTAAACATGAATAAAGATTACTGTTTCTTCTCACAGGGTCATACTTTATAATTAAATGCCTGTTAGGTTTTGCTTGCACCCTGACCCCCGAAGGAGCGGCCACATTGTGAAGTGAATTACTTCCTGTAGCTATAGATGCAATGGTCTTAGGTTAACTTTGAATAGCCTGCCATTTCAGGTTATAAAGGTTCAAGCCTGGGTTAATGCTTAGAAACACAGAAACATAGACTTTGACAGCAGATAAGGACCTCTTGGCTCACCTAGTCTGCACATTTCCCTACCTATTGGATAAGCTGCAGATCATAACCAACAGTCTACTTCCTCCTAACCCCCCCCCCCCAGAATTGCCTTATAACTGTCCCATGCATTTTTGGATTCCCCACTGTTTTGACCCCACAACCCCATCAGGAAGGCCGTTCCATGCATCCACCACTCTCCAAGAAAAAATACTTCCTCACATTGCCCTGAGCCACACCCCCATCTTCAAATTGTGCCCCCTTGTTCTTGCACATTTTTTTTCTGAAAGATGCTACCCTCTTGGACTTTGTTAATTCCCTTGAGGTACTTGAACGTTTTTATCATATCCCCCTCCTTCCTTTCCTCAAGGGTATACATATTAAGCTCCTTTAGTCTCTCTTCGTATGGCTTCTGATGCAGACCCTGCACCATTTTAGTTGCGCTCCACTGGACTGCCTCCATCCTGTCAATATCCTTGTGGAGATGGGGTCTCCAAAACTGCACGCAGTACTCCAGATGGGGTCATACCAACTGTCTATACAGAGGGATAACAACTTCCTGTTTTCTACTGGTGATGCCTCTCCCTATGCATCCCAGTATCACCCAGCCCTCCTTACTGCCTTCTCACATTGCTTGCCTACCTTTAGGTCACCTGATATGACTACCCCCAGGTCCCTTTCCATTTTTGTTGTTGTTAGCACCTCCCCTCCCATTGTGTACTCTTCCCCTGGGTTTTTGTTTCCCAGATGCATTATTTTGCACTTCTTTGCATTGAATCTAAGCTGCCATACCTTTGACCATTCCTCCAACCTTGCCAAGTCCCTTCTCATCCTTTCCACCCCCGTGTATCAACCCTGTTACAGATTTTGTGTCATCTGCAAAGAGGCATACTTTCCTTCAGTCCCTCTGCAATGTCACCTATAAAGACATTAAAGAGGACCAGTCCCAGTACTGAACCCTGCGGTACCCCACTAGTAACCCCCTTTTCTTTGAAGTGGACTCTGTTTACTATTACCCTCTGCGTTCTGTTGTCCACCCAATTTTTTACCTAGGCTACCACCCTGGGACCCACTCCCAGGCTGGCCAACTTGTTTATTAGTCTTTTGTGTGGGACTGTGTCAAATGCCTTACTAATGTCTAGATAGGCCATGTCCACAGCCCTTCCCTGGTCTACTAGGTTTATTATTGTACTAGTTTTGTTGTTTTTTCATGACACTTCTGGTAAAAAAAAATTTCCATGGAGACTTCTAGTCTGATAAGCAATATGTGTTCTTGACTTGTTGCCACTGTTATAAAGTGACTCCTGTACCTATGCTGGTTTTGTGGTACAAACAGAATAACATTTTATGATGTGTGTATTTTACTCTCTAAAGTTCAAGGACCAAGAATCTCACTAGTGAGAAATGTTGAATGTTTCTGAGTTGTAGACATTCAACTGAATAGATATACCAGTTTCACCTTGTTCATCTCACAGGGTGCTATTTACATAGGGCCCTATGTACTTATGGGTGGGTAATATGCGCCGGAGGCGCGTTACAGGCCCACGGAGTTCCGCACCTGCAGACAGGTGCATCATGACTGATAGACACTACCGTCTGCCACCTGTCTGTGGCCTTGCTCCCCAGTGCGCAGATGAGCGGAGGACATTCCTGTGGACCGGGCATGCATCTAATGGGATGCCCAGTCCCATTCTGCGAATGGATCACTTGCACCCGCGGGGCATGGAAGTCAATGGAGGGCATGATGTGCATCACACATTCAGGGTGGAAGGATGCCCGGTCTGCCATCCCAGCCCTCTGTGCTGATACATGGGCTGGGGTGGCATGTAGGGGTGGTCTGCAGTGCCCCCAGATCCAGGCCACTGCTGGTGGTGGCATCCTAGGGAGGTGCGTATCCCTTGCGGCTGGGTGCTACCCACCATAAGGTGTGCCCCCTGTGCCCAGTACTCTGCACCTTTGTGAATTTCTCAGAGTGTGGGCATGCCCCCGACATGCCTACTGCCTGCCCCCGGCATGTTGCTGTCCATGTGCCTGGGGAATCAGGCGCCAAGGGGCAGCATGCCCCAATTGTTAACTGCAGCTTGGGTGGCGCAATGGGCACAGAGTTGCTGTGCACCACAGATATGTAGCATGTAGCCACTCAGCACCATAGTGCATAGGGCCCATATCAAGCATAACTATCTGGTACTTTGCATAGGAGTTTTCATCTTCTTTCTCTTTCTTGCTGTGCTTCCTTTTTATTTGTTTGCATTTCCTATGTCTGTCTGAGTACAGATATTGTTTGACTTGTCAAAAAAAAAAACTGTAAAGCTTGCTGACACATTGTGCAGCAATCATGTGGTGGGACTAGAACCCATGCCACTTTCTTCATGTTTGCAGTATTGCCACATTCAAAAAAAAATATTAGTAATAGTAAATTGTAAAATAGTAATAAACTGGATGAGAGGTATATGGTACTCTCCTTATTTTCAGCTGCCTGACCCCTAGGTATCACATTTCCTCTGTGTTGTAGTTCCATTTTGTGCTTGCAGTGCTCCTTCACAAATTGAAGAAGTGCAGTTTCAGCTCAGTGTGTTACTGGGGATTTTACTAAAAATAGAGTATTGTCTGTGAATTCTTTCAGTATCTGGAATATTGTTCCTGCGTGTGCCCTATCCCTGTTTTTGAGTTACGTTGCAAAATAAACATGGTTTGCTTTTGTGAGCACATACTGGTAGCAACAGCAGTAAAAAAGTTCTGTACAGGAACTCATTTAACTAACGTTTCTTGAATTAATGTGATAAACAAGTGCTGGCAAAAGGCAGAAACCACAAACCTCATTAAAATGTCACTGGAGCGTAATGACATTTATTTAGTTTTTATTGACCAGGTAAGAACACTAGGTAGACACTGCCTGTTTTCAGGTATGAGCCGGGAGAATTTAGATTGTCTCTCAGTCTTGCATCTGCTCCTGTCTCAAGTTACCTCCCACAGTTAGCTACATTCCTTTGTAAATTAACTCATTCACCACTGACTTTAGTATACTTTCTTGTGGGAATTGATAGAACACTTTCCTGCAGCACAGAAGGGAGCATGCACCACACAGGAAGCTTAACCAGTTGTAAACAAAGCAGAATGTCATTGTGTGTGTGCAGTACGCAGCACAGGTCGGGGGAACAACATGGCAGGCATACAAATGTAAACAAAAACAAAGAAGAAACTGGGCTTTTTTTAGCCAAATGCTGCATTGCACAACATAATTTTAAACAGCTACATGCTCAACAGATCAGAAGGAAGACATCTGTGTGGTACTGATGTTTTTTTATGTAGTACTGCTGCTTTAAGCAGGAGGCAGAGATATGTGCTGCAGCACCAGTCGAAACACTTAAAGGGGGACAACTGCCTCACATTCCTGTCACATGCTACCACAATGATTTTTCTTTCCTACATCATGGCAATACATCAGCATGGCTCTGCCCATTGAGCCATAAAAACACAAAAGGCTATTCTTATATGATAATCAGATGTAAGACACCTAGTTAAGACCTACAGTGTTTTTATATTAATTAATTGCACTGGATAGCATGATGGTAGCAGGATGAGCTTACAAAAAAGATGGAACAATTATTTAAATTATTAAATATTATCAGATGTTAGAATTAGATCTCAACAGCTGTTTTTACAGAAACAGTTTACTTCCATATCAGAAAAAAGCTGCAATCAGATACTGTCCCTACTGGTCAGTGGTGTTCCCTGATCACTGTATGTGATCGTCAGCTATCTGTGACACAATTCATTGTAAAAAAATACAAAAGGCTATTCTTATATGATAATCAGATGTAAGACACTTAGTTAAGACTTACAATGTATTTGTATTGCACTAGATAGTATTATGGTAATAGGATGAGTGTACAAAAAAATGCAAAAAGCAATTTAAATTATGAAATATGATCAGATGTCAGAATTAGATCTGAACAGCTGTTTTTATGGCTGCATTGCATCATGTGTGACTGATTTACCCTGTGTCATTAAGCGTGAGTGATGTGCTGTGTCAGGGTAAGACAGAAAGTTCTGCCTACCCTGGTGCATGGCACATTACTGTGCATAAGTTCTGATACCCATGGATAACAGAAACAAAACAAATACAGGCTAAGCTGCCCTCTCTTTTTGTCCACTCCCTTTCTCCCTTCTCCTCTCCCTCCCTCTCTCCCTCACGGTGATACCTTACTCAGTTTGTTGTTGTTTGCCATGTTGTAAATGATAAAAAACTGAGTATCTGAAACTGTCTGTAAACTGCTTTTTCTTCTTCCCATGCCAAATCCTGAAGAGCTGCTGCAGTTTTTTTCTTACTTTTTATTGTTTATCCCCCTCCCATGCTGCAAGCTGTGAGTGTGGTTTGTGTGGTCTGAAGGCTGTGGAGGTTCTTGTCTCACTTTCAGCCCAGAAGGGCTAACTTTGTTTACCACCCACCTGTTGCATGCTGTGAGTGTGGTATGTGTTCTCTGAATGGCTGCGGCGGTTCTTTTTTCACTGGAGTGTTTCTGGAGCTGTCTCCGCTTCTCACTGTGACTTCGCTTTCTGTACCTCCTGCACAGAACACAGAGGTAAGGGGCAGGTGGGAGAGCAACGTACAAGGTGCTGTGAGCCTGATCAGAGACACAAAAGGTGCTGTGAGCTGAAATTGAATGCTTTGCTTATCTGGAAAGAAACAGTGGGCAGAGGAGTGGTGGTGAGTTTAACTTGCATTTATTTCGTTGTATCCGAACAGTTAAAGTGGTTCTTTTCTCACCAGAGTATTTCTGGAGCTGTCTCCTCCCCTTACCATGACTTTTCTATCTTCAGTCGCTGTACCTTTTGAGCAGAACACAGAGGCAAAGGGCAAGTGCAGCAGAGGACAAACCACACATTTAGGGTGGGCAGGCTGGGAGCAAGCAGAGAAGTGGCAATGAGTTTAATACATTTTTATGCCTTTGATCACTCATTGTCCACCTGGGGACAAATGACCTAGCAGGGGACAATGGAGAGATAGCAAGAATCCAGGAGGATTTCAGGAACTTGAGGGGGGGGCCTAAAGCAGATAGCACACTCCATCTCCTTCTCAGAGGTACTACCAGTCCATGGCAAGGAGGAGGCTAGGTCACTCCGCATCCAGAACTTCAACTCCTGGTTGAAGGAATGGTGTGGAAAGGAGGGTTTTGGCATCATGGAGGACAAGAGCCCCACCTGGAAGGATATGAGACTGTATAAGGATGATGGCCCGCATCCATCTGGGAAAAGTACTTTAGTCCTAAGTGAGAAGTTTGAATTCTTCATCAGCAAGCATGTAAACTGGCCAAGGTGGGGGAGCCAGGAAGGTCAGGAGGCTTCTCACCGCCCCCCCCCCCAGTGTGGGCACATGCAGGAAAATGCGTTGATGACAGGGACAACTGAAGCAGGCAGAAAGGGAGAGGCAGAGGAATCGAGGCCTCATAAGATAGATAACTGGGGTGGGTGGAAGAAGCAGGGGAGCAAAAACAGGAGCAGCAT
Source organism: Neoceratodus forsteri (assembly GCA_016271365.2). Lineage (NCBI taxonomy): Eukaryota > Metazoa > Chordata > Ceratodontiformes > Ceratodontidae > Neoceratodus > Neoceratodus forsteri. Next base: position 666,133,836 of record CM028129.1, read on the forward strand.
GGGGAGAATAGGCTGCAAAACATGGAAGGCCATGGTAACTAATGCCTGTAGCCTTGGAAATAAAATCCCAGATCTGGAGGCCTTGTTAGTTGAGGCAGACCTGGACATAGCAGCAATCACAGAGACATGGTAAACTGCAAATCATGGGTGGGACATAAATGTATCGGATTATGCTCTGTTCAGGGGATGGGGGTAAAAATGTGGGGGTGGCCCTATACATCAGAGAAGGAATAAAGGCAACTGAGGTGCAGGGTAGATGGGGGAGGCTGAGGCACTGTGGGTCACCCTTGAACCTGGCAATAGCACAGCAATATGTACAGGGGTGATCTACAGGCCTCTGGCACAGGGGGAGGACTTGGACAGAGAGCTAGTGGATGAAATGCACAAGATGGCAAATAAAGGTGATGTTCTGCTGCTGGGTGATTTCAATATGCCAGACATGGATTGGACCACCCAAGCAGCTGCTTCAACCAGAAGCAGAGGCATCCTAGATTCCCTACAGGGAGCAGGTCTCAGGCAGCTAGTGCTTGATCCCACCAGAGACAGGGTGATTCTGGAGCTAGTACTAACCAATGGGGACAGAATCGTAGAAATCTGGGTAGATGAACAACTTGGGTCCAGTGACCACAACATTGTGTGGTTTAGAATGGGGACAGGGACTCAGTCAAGTCACATGAGGGTGAAGGTTTTAGATTTCAAAGAGGGCAGACTTCACTGAAATGGGGAGGTGTATCAGAATAGCCCTGGAGAAGAGGGAGGTAAGAGAGGGGGTTGAAGATCAGTGGAAGCACCTAAAAGGAGCCATAGTAAAAGTGACAAACCAATGCATCAGGTTGATATCCAAAGGCAAGAGAAGGAGGAAGCCACTACAGTTCTCGAAAGAGGTGTCAGACAAAGTAAGGGTTAAAATGGCAGGTTTCAGGAAATACAAGGAGACCCAAAGAGAGGAAGACAGGGAGGCATACCTGGAGTGTCTAAGGGAAGTGGGGAAGGCTGTTAGGAGTGCAAAGGCATGGACTGAGGAAGGATTAGTACAGATGGTGAAGAAAGGGGACAAGACATTCTATGGGTACATCAGTGAAAGAAGAAAAGCAAGGAGGGGGGATTGTAAGGCTCAAAGGGGATGAGGGGGAGTGTAATAAGGGAGACCTAGAAAAGGCAGAAATACTGAATAATTACTACTGTTCAATGTTCAGTGTAATAAAGGAGGGTCAGGGACCACAGCTGGGTAACCAATGCAAAGGGGGGAAAGAGGTGGTCACCAGTCCATTCCCAGTGGAGACAGTCCTGGAGGAGCTCACAAAACTAAAGGTGGATAAGGCAATGGGACCAGATGGCATACACCCAAGGATATTAAGGGGAGCTGTGAAGGGAGCTAGCAGCGCCTCTGGCAGCCATGTTCACCGGGTCACACAACACAAGAGTGGTTCTAGAGGACTGGAAGAGGGCACATGTTGTCCCTCTACACAAAAGTGGTAGTAGGGAGGAGGCGGGGAACAATAGGCTGGTCATCCTCACCTCAGTAGTAGGTAAGATCATGGAGGCACTGTTTAAAGAAAGAATAGTGGCACGCCTGGAATCCAACTGTGCCAAGGATCCAAGGCAACATGGATTTGCAGCAGGAAGGTCATATCAGATGAATCTGATAGATTTTTTTGACTGGGTGACAAAGGAAAAAAATCGGGGGGGGGGTCAGTAGACGTCATCTACCTCAATTTTAGCAAGGCCTTCGACACCATCCCACATAAAAGGCTGGTTAACAAGATGGGTAGTCTCGGCATGGGCCACAAGGTGGTAAACTGGGTTAAGAACTGGCTAACAGGAGGCAGAGGGTGGTGGTAAATGGGATCCAATCCGGGGGAGAGGGGGTGACCAGTGGGGTACCTCATGAATCAGTCCTTTGGCCAATCTTATTCAATGTCTTCATTAGTGACATTGTGGAAGGGCTGGAGGGAAAGGTCTGCCTGTTTGCAGATAACACCAAGATCTGCAACAAGGTGGTTACTCCAGACGGGGTGGAGAAAATGAGGAGGGACCTGGAGAAACTTGAAAAATGGTCTGAGGTGTGGCAACAGAGTTAGAAGAAAGTCATGGTACTCACCTTAGAACAAAAAATGAAAAGGCAAGAAGCAGTAATTTGGTGCAAAGCTTGCAAACCTTTTACTTGTAGCAGCAGCATAAATACAATGAAGACACAGCAATTTCTCTTCTCACATTTCACCCAGTAGTGGGCTTTGTCAAAGCCCATGATTGGGTGAAACTTGAGAAGAGACATAGTTTCATAGTTACTTTGCAAGTTCAGAAGGCCATGGCCCATAATGAACTCGCCACCAAATTAATGGTGGTATTTGTATTTTGTTTGCCTCGTATAGTTATCAAGTAAGGATTTAGAACTATGCACTGTATCACTATTGACAACATTATTAGGCAATGAATTCCACACCGGTGGTGCCCTCTGTGTAAAGAATCTCTGTCTTCGCTGGGTTTTACTAACTTTACATTTGATTTTATCTCTATGCGATCTGGTTTTATTTCCACTATCTTGTTTTTCAAGACAAACGATATCAAGTGTGTCACTATTATGTAAGGCATTGTATATGTGTATAAGATCACCTCTGAGTAACCTATACTGATGTGAGTATAAACTCAAGGACTTTAACCTATCCTCATATGGGAGATGTTCAAGCTGTTTCACTCTTTTAGTTGCTATTCTTTAGACCTTCTCCATCATTCTTAAAGCACCTACTGAAGTAGGTGCACAAAATGGGGCACAATATTCCATATGAGGCCTGACAAGACTGGTATATAGAGGCATTGGTACCTCAGCCTTCCTACTTGTAATATGATGATGTATACATCCTAGAATAGAATAACATTTTTTAACTGTTCTCTTTGTGTGAACATCGAAATTCAAACTATTAGTTATAACTATACCCACATCTCTTTCCTCTATGGTTGATTTAATTATTTTATCCTTTAATATGTAATGTGACCCCCTATTGTTTGCTCCAAAGTGCATCACTTTACATTTTAAATTATTAAATGTCATTTTATTCTCATCTGCCCAATTACAGATATTATCTAAGCTTTCCTGAACTATAGAGATAGCTTCTGGAGTATTAAACCAGCAATTTTGAAGTCGTCTGCGTACTTTCCCAACCAGACACTATCGCTTACTTTCATCGTAGATATAAGTATATTAAATAACAGGGGACCCAGGACAGAACCCTGAGGGACTCCGCTAGTCACAGGACCCCAGTTAGATTCATGTCCACTGCTACTCATTGTACTCTATTATTCAGCCATGAGCTTATCCACCTGATGATGTTACCGTGTATTTCTAATTTACACAGAGGGTGGGATATTCAGGGCAAATGTGCCATGCGCAATAGGGATGCGCCAGCGCAAGAGCGGAAATGTGTCATGGTGCGATATGCCGGGAGTGGCAGTAACAGCATTACGTCAATGCGCTGTTGTGCCGTTAACAGTAATTAATGGCCGCGCAACTGCAGGGACGGAACCAGGAATAATGTGCGCAGCGCCGATATTCATCAGTAGGCGACGGAGCAGCAGCAGAGCAAGCGGAAGTTGTGCGACAGCAGAAATGAGCCAAAATCAAAGGGAGCAAGAGAGGGGAGGATGAATGTGCCACAGAGGAGCCATAGGTGGGAGCATGGAGACAGAGTGACAGGGAGGCAAGACAGGAAGCAGGGGGCAGGTGTGGCCAGGAGGTGGCAGGGCCCACCAGAGGTGTGCCTGAGTGAGAGAAGGAGAGTGTGTGTGCCTGTGCCTGTGTGTGCAAGAGGGCCTGAGAGTGCCACAGTGGACGGAGGGCAGTGGCAAGAGGCAGGGCACACAGAGGTGAACAGCCAGAGGTGAACCCGGTGCATGGGCAGCACCAGCAACACACAGTGGGGGGAACAGGTAGACAGCCACCCGGTGGGGGGAACACCAGTCAGGGACATGGCCAGTGCCACCCTCCAGATGGAGGCGGTAATGAGGGGTGTGAGAAGGCAGGCAGCAGGGAGGTACGGCCATGGAAGGGCCCATCAGCGGTGCACCCAGAACAGGCTCTACCGAGCCCGCACCACCTTTGAACAGTACAGGGACACTGAGATTGTAGGCCAGTACCACCTGAACCAGATGATTCTGAGGCAACTCTGTGAGCTGTGCAGTGATGAGATGCAGGCACCCACACGACGGAGCCATGCACCATCTGTGGAGATGAAGGTCACAGCCGTCATGTGCCTGCTCACCACAGGCATCTTCCAGAGACCAACAGGGGACACGACAGGCATAACCCAGTCAGCCGCATCATGCCTACTTACACAATCCCTCAGCGTACTGCTGCCACATGCTGCAGAGTACATCCATTTCCCCAGCACACAGGCGGAGTGTACAGCACACATACAGGAGTTCCACAGGGTAGCACGGTTGCCTGGCGTGCTCGGGGCCATAGACTGCACCCATGTAGGCATCCGCATGCCACATGGCCCGGAGGATGCGGCGTACATCAATCGCAAGGGCTACCCAAGTGTCAACTGCCAGATGGTGTGCGATGCCAGGGGACGCATAATCATTGACTGTGCCACGCACGCTGGAGGAGAACACGATGCCTTCATCTGACACAAATCAGCACTGTGCCACAGGTTCCAGAGTGCGGACATCCCCACTGGCCATCTGGTAGATGAGTATGCATAGCACGCTGGACGATGGGTGCAGATGTGGGGGGGGTGTGGGGCATTGGTAAGGGTGCCATGGGAAATGGCCATGATGGCCCATGGCACAGTGACGCAGACCACAATGCTAATGACTCCCCTTTACATACAGGTGACAGTGGTTACCCACTACGGCCCTGGCTGCTCACACCATACCGGTGCCCCATGACCCCAGTGCAGCAACAGTACAATGAGGCACACGCCACAACATGGAATGTCATCGAGTGGGTGTTCGGGCTGCTGAAAGCATGGTTCCATTGCCTGCACACATCAGGCGGTGCCTACAGTACAGCCCCTCAAAGGCCTGCGGGCTATTCCTGGCCTGCTGTATCCTGCACAACATGGCCACTGACTGTGGGATATCCATTGAGGTCGAGGAGGGGGACAGCGGTGGGGATAATGAGGACGCCAGTCCAGCTGGTGTAGGGAAGTCACCCCATGGGCGACGGGACCCCCGGCTGGCCCAGATGGCACAGCATCATCGGGACACCATCACAGAGGAGCACTTTGGACAACACAGGTAGGCAACAGGGCCATGTGCAACCAACAAGGGCAAGGGCACAGCCCACAGACAGGCAGGGGTGGACACCAGGGGCATCAGAATGGGCGGGGGACCACACACAAAGGCAGGGACAGGCAGGGCTGCACACGTCACATGCACACACATGCACACACACCACAACACATGGCAACAGACACACCCACCCCAACAGGCACCCCTACACCCACACAGGACCCCACACAACCATGCCCAGTGACTGGAACTGTGCATGCCTCAGATGCTGAGCACCATTGCACAGTGGTGGACAGCGCTACGCAGGCATCATCATGCACACACCACAGTGTCCAGTAGCTGGGAGGGTGTGCACAGGGACCATGTGTGTGTGCAGGGCTGGGCACCTCATTCATGCATCACACAAAGAACACCACAGTGTACACAGGGCAGTGGCAGATAGTGGCCATGGAGGGAGATGGGTCAGTCATGCGGCACAGTACCATGGCCACCACGGATGCATGGGCAGCCTCACCGAGACCTGCCAGCCGTGCCAGGCTGACCAGTGGCCTCATGGGGTGACACCAGTGGGCCCCCAAGGGTGATGCTGCGTGAACGCGACCGTGTCCGCACAGGGGTCTGCAGGCCACCAAACATGCCCGCTCCAGGCGTGCTTAGTATGCCCATAGCCAAACCCAGCATCAACATAGCAGGGGTCACACAACGCCAGGAATGGGGGGTGGACATAGCACTCTACAGGGTGTGCGGGGGCTGGGCACCCAACTGGGTGGCCAGTGTAGCCATGACAGTGGCCATTGCAGTGGTATTCCTGTCAATGGCAGCTGTCACAACCGCCCGCTGCTGGGCCATCTCTGTCAGGAGCATGGCATGGTCCCTGCTGCACTGCTCCTCTGCCTGGCACAGAACCGCACTGAGCCCATCCACCGCCGCCGCGAGCCGCATCTACTGATCTACTGAGGTCTGGAGAAGATGGCTGTGGTTGTCCAAGGGGTCATCTGCATGTCCAGCGTGCTATTCCCCCATGGTGTTCCTGGTCCTGCTGCCCAGCACCCCTCGATGGTGGGTGCTGCTCAGCACTGCCATTCTGGGGTATGTCCCCACGTGGTGCACTGCCACTGCCCCCCACCCCTGTCTCCACATTGACATTGGCCATCTGCTGCCACTGCCACTCCAGCTTCCATTTGCCAGGGGACACTGGCGCGGCCACAGCAGCAGCAACAACCCCACCACCCTGGCCACACACCAGTGCTGCCCCACTGGAGCATGCAGACGCATCCTGGGAATGGGCTGTTGTGCAGGCAGCCACTCCAGCACTACCCGCAGAACCGCCTGGGTGGTTGCCATCCATGGGACCATCCTGTGTCCCACATACATCACTGTCCGGGACGTGTGTCACGTCATCATCAGTGTTGTGGCCGGCTCTGATCCATGTTCCAGCACACTGGACACCGAGGGCAGTGTCACGTTGGGATACAGGCAGGGCCATGTCCACAACCGCACCACCGGCATCAGTCCAGACAGACGTGCAGGGCTGCAGATGGTCGGTCCCTCGGACACCTGTGGAGGTGGATGGGCATTCCACCGTGTCCAGGGCCTCCCCTTCAGTGGACACACCCACCACCACTGCCCCATGCAGATGCTCAGGAGCTGTAAAGGAAAACAGTACCATTAGTGGCTACGCCTGGCCCTGGGGCCTGCTCCCCTACCACCCACACACTGCCAGCACTGGACCCACCATGTAGTGATGGGCTGCCACCCATCTGGAAGCCATCACCAGGAACACCCTCAATGGCACTACACCGCATGCTGCTGGCCATCCACTCCTCCCATGGCATCAGGTGGGGTGCGTCCTGCTGGCCCCCACCAGAGGCAGCAAGTGCCATCCAGATAGTGGCCACCTTATCTTTAATCCACCTCCTGTCCATGCCAACCTTCTTCTTGCACTCCTGCATGGACTGCTGGTGGCTGCCCTGCTGGTTGATGGCATGTGCTGCCTCACTCCATGCCATAGCATGGGCCTGTGATGTTCCCCGCTGTCTGCTAAGCAGTGGCTCCCTGTCAAGGTATGCCTCGAACAGGGCATCAGATTCAGCCCTGGTAAAGTTGGGCCTCCTCCTTTGCACCCTTCCCTGCTTCTCCTCTTCCTCTTGCTTGGTCATGCTCCTGCCTGGGGGATGGACAGGTGCTACCTTGGACTGTGCAGTCCCATACAGCCCTCCCAGACCACTGTCCCCACATCCCTACAGCATGCAACCTACCTCAAAGGACTGCAATACTGATCCATGGCTTATGCAGCCTCAGGTTGCGTATTTATAGTGCAACACATGCAAATGAGGGCAGGCGCAACTGTAATGGGATGCTAATGCAGTGGATGCACCGTGTAATGGCTCATGAGCTGATTTGCATATCCTGGCTGAATATCATGCTGTTGTGCCTTGCACAATGGTATTGAGCATGCTCAGGCTATGGCGCACCACTGTGACATGCGCAATCGGCACTGCACCATGCATGCCTGCAGTGCTGACGCTAGTGGCGCTGCTGACGTGCTGTGCACAGGAGTTAGTACAGGGCATGGCCACCACTGTGCCTGTGGTGCAAATGCATTGTATGTTCAGGGGGCACTCGTGCCATGGTGCGCCATGGTGCCATGGTGGCACAACGTGGTAGGCCACTGCAAGGCATCACACACATGCACCCTACTGTGCTACACGCAGGGCTTCCCAATAGCACTGTGGTGCTCCGTGCTCGGACAGACCCGTGACCCTGCGGCTGACCTTTGCCCCCTAGGTGCCATGTGTATGCATGGCTGCACCCCTATTGTACAGTCCGGTGCCAGCACGATAGTGACTGGCAGTGCAGTACCACGCTGCCTCTGCACGTGGGGCATATGCACTACAGGGCACCATTTTGTGGCCAATAGCTAGAGCACTATGCCACGCACCAGAGCACCCGTGTGGATGGCAATTGAGCTGGCCAACCTGGTGGCATTGGTGGAGCCCCATGCAGGTACTCTCTTTGACCAGGTACCCCTCCTGAGGCCATGGACAGCAGTGTGGCAGGAGAGGCAGAGGGCCTTGAGGAGGCCACGGGGTGCAGCAGAACCGCCAAGCAATGTCTCCACCAATATGGAGACCTCCAGTGGTGGGACCCCGACCACCTAGGGTGACTGCAGGCACGTGCCAGGTGGGGCGCCATGGCATGGCCAGGTAGGTGCTCCATCACATCACTGGTAGTATCTGTCTGTCCAGGTATTGTGGTGGTCGTCAGGCCATGCCGTAGGGGGGGCATACCTGTGTTGCCGGTGTTGGGGGTGCCTCGTGTACACCCTGCACCAATGCATCATGGCTGGGCTCTGCGGGCACGCACACAGCAAGGGGGGGCTATGTTACTGGCCTGTACTGATGTTACCCTTTCCATGTTTGCACTCTAGGCCCGGAGGATCGTCATAGGGCCTGGTTGGCCCATGAGCAGGGACGGCAGGCTGGAACTGGAGATGTGGCCTTGCAGCCAGGGCTCAGTGGTGGTGCCGGGGGTCAGCAGTGCCCTGCTCACCAGGACGCAGGTGAGTGCCGTGTTTCCCCTTACATCTGTTCATGGTGGGTTGCAGGGGTGGTGGTGGGGCATGGCCCCCTGCACTTGGCCCCACTGCCGTGCATGCCCCATGGTGCACTCTGCACTGTCCTGTGGGACTGCATGTGTGGGTGGGTGTTGCAGGTGGGCTGTGCATGCACTGGGCGCCTGGCTGTGCCACTGCCATCACACTGCATAGCCATGACACTGTACGGCCACATTGGTGTTGTGCAGTACATGGGTGGTGGAGGTGTGCAGCAGTTTGCATGGCTATGGGTGCCAGGGTAGGCGGGTCATGTGGGCGCACCCACTGTGGGTGGTCATATGCCATCACAGGGGTGAAGGCCACAGCTGTATGCCATGCACATTGGGTGGGCGGCGGGGGTCTGGCCAGTCACACGTACTGGCTCTGCTCCCTTGTCCTAGGTGGACAATGCTGGATGACCCTGGAGTGTCACAATCAGGAGATACTGCAGGGGACCCAGGCCACACTGGAGCTACTGCAGGGCATGGAGCTGAGTGACAGGCGGTGGCACAGAAGGCGCCACAGGGAATGCAGAGACAAGAGGGGCTATCAGTAGGGCCTGCGGCGCCCATGCTGTTCCTTCCCCCCGGGCTGTCCCTCACTCCCCTTTGTCCCCCTCCTTGTTATTCCCCTTTGCCCTATGCCCATCTCCCCCCAAGTTGTAGCCTTGTACCTCCCTCCCCCACTTTGTATATAGTGCTGTATAAAGTTCTTGTTCATTCTGTTACCTTTTGAATAATAGATAAGTTTCATACTACAACTGTGGTGGTCTCTAATTTGCAGTGGGTGTCTGGTGCCTTGCTGCAGTGGTGTGCATGGCGTCTGGGGGTGGTGCCAGCCTGGTCATGGGTGTGTCTGCCAGGGCCCCTCCACTGGTGTGGGTGGGGGCCATGGTCCCTGTCTGTGGTATGTGTGTTGTGCACTGTGCACTGTATGCCTGTGTGCAGTGGTCTCAGGTGCATGCACTGTGTCCCAGTTGCCCCTGGCAGTGTGTGCCTGGCCTGTGCGGCTGTGCCCCTTGCATGTCTGTGGTACGCATGGTCATGCTGACCCCTCCACCACATGCATGTCTGCTGGCATGACATTGGTCGCAGTCCATGCCAGCCACCCTCTGGGCATGGTGCCCTAGTAGCTGGCGTCCTGACTCCAGGTCTATTGCACATCTGCCTCAGGTGACACTGTGGGCGGTGCTATTGTTGTCCCCCTCCATACTGTCGATGGTGTCTGGGGCAGTGCCTGTGGTCTGCTGTCTGTCACATGTGCTCCAGCTGCATGCTGGCAGTGGACAGGTTCATGGTGCATGCACCACATGACTAGCTCACCAGTGCCATGGTGGTGTACAGGCCATGGGTACACAGCAACATTGGACACGCAACAATGGCATCTGTTGCCCAGCTTTGTGTGACTCTGTGATGGGGTACCCTTGGGACTGGGTGGGGGATTTGTTCATGCCCTGTGTTGCATCCTGTGTGGCGCATGCCTCCATGCACCACAGTGGGCTGCTGTACTGTCCGGTGGGGCCAGTGCTGGAACAGGGTGTGTGCATGGGTGGGTGTGCAGGGTACCGTCCTGCTGGTGGTGGCATCCAGGGTGGGCCTTGTCACATGCGGGGTTCCTCGGGTACTGACACAAGGTCAACCTCTTTGCTGTGTCACAGTGCGGGCCATGCAGGGGGGCATTGTGTATGCTGCAGTGGCGTCAGTGGCTGGTGTCACCTGCTGTGGGGGGATCACGGTGGGGCTGTCATGCATGGCGCCATGGGGCACCGGGTTGCAATGTCACGGTGGTCGTGGTGGCATGCCTTCGGTGCCATGCACTGTTTGGTAATGCTTCTGGGCCAGGTGTCTTGGGATTGTTGTACAGGGGTGGTCAGCATTGGTGAGGTGCTGTGGCTGGGAAGGGTCCGGCCCTCCTTGTGTTGCTGTCACTGTTTGCTGGGGGAGTGTGCTGGGGCACCGTGCCTCTGCTGTTGGATCGGTGCTGGGGTTCATGGGCTGGTGGTCCATTCAGCTCACCTCTGGATGTGCAGCTTATGAGGGGCCTTGGGTGGGTAGGTCTGTCTGGCCTGCTGCATGCTCCTCTGCTCATGGTGCATCCCTGGCTAGTGCACCCCTGCTTCCTGTCTTTGTCCCTGCGCATCCCTGGATGTGCTACTGTGCATCGGCTCTGCTCCACTGTGCATCCCTGGTTGTGTCATGGTGCATCGGGTGCGATATTCAGCTGTGTTGCGCAGGTGCACCCTGGCCTGTGCTTGGTTTGAATATCGCGCACATTGTGCAATGGTGCACTGCTCTTGTGCCTGCTCCTGCTATTGTGCATCTTTTTGGCACAGTCTGAATAACCCACCCAGAGTATTTAGCAAGACTCTGTGTGACACTATATCAAACGCCTTAGCGTAATCCAAAAAAATAACATCCACAGGCAATCCTATATCAAGAGCTTCACTAACCGGCTCAAAAAAAAAAAACAATTAAATTGGTAAAGCATGAACTACTAGGTGTAAAACCATGTTGTGAGGTATCACAAGCTGCAGTTTTATGCATATGGGCAGTCATTCTAGTTTGAATTATTCTTTCCATCATTTTCTGATCACAGAGGTCAGGCTAGTAGGCCTGTAATTTTCAACAAGTTGTTTATTACCCTTCTTATATATAGGTACAGCATTTGCACATTTCCACTCCCTTAATGTAGTCCCACTAGTTAATGATGTATTACGTAGTACTGCCTAAGGTTCTGCCAGCTCATTTACCAATTTTTTTACAAATCCTGGGGTTATACCATATGGACCAGGTGCTGAAGCTTTTTTCAATTTTTCTATGTTATCCATTACTTCATTTGCAGTAATACTTTCCATTATTCCTTCTTTATGTAATGGTTTTAATTCAGTATGTTCTTTAGGGATAAAAACATTCCGAAAATAAATGTTTAGGTCATTAGCCATGTCAGACTCATTGGACAATATCGCTTCTTGTACTTCTAACGGCCCTATAGAATTCTGGATACCACTGAGTGATCCAATATAGTTGTAAACATCTTTTTTATTATTTTTCCTTTTTGAATCAGTAGCTAAACAAAGTTCAAGTTCTTGTTTCCTTTTTTTAATACATTTTCAGTCTTTTATATGAGGGTTTTATATTTTAAAAAATGAGTTGTGTTTTGGGTCTTCTTGTATTTTCTATATGCCCTATGTGTTTTTTTTAATAACTTTTTTTATTTCATTTGTCCACTATAATGGAATTCTTTTTTGAATTTTTATCATATTTTATTCTGAACAGGATCCATGTGCAATGCTTAATCTTGATATCGATCATATCCCATTGGTCTTGTAGATTTAAATTATCAGTTAGTTCCAAAGCCCAGTTCCAATTACTTAAGTAATTCCTTATAGATACATAATCACCTTTATTAAAATCTCTGATTTTAGTTATTCCATTATTACATAGACATTGCTGTGTCTTCATTGTATTTACAATGAAGCCCACCAGGATGAAGCCCAACTCTGCAGAATTCTGCAGTAGAGTTACTGCAGCAAACAATGCAATTTCAATGGGAGTTGATCCCTTTTGTCATGCAGGAAACATGTGACACTGTGCTTCATCCTGATGGGCTTCACTGTATGCTACTGCTACAAGTAAAGGGTTTATAAGCTTTGCACCAAATTACTGCTTCCTGTCTTTTCATTTTTTGTGCTGAGGTGAGTGCCGTGACTTTCTTCTAAATCAATTTTGAGCAGTCACAGAGCACCCTCCACCTTTGTGCGGCTTTGTCTATTGGATATGTGTGGCAACTAAGGTTTAATTCAAAGAAGTGCAAAATAATGCACCAGGGACAAAGTAACCCTGGGGAGAGCTACAGGAAGGAGGGGGGGGTGTGAGTCGCTGGCAATCGCCAAGGATGAAAGAGACCTGGGGGTTATTATTTCAGATGACCTAAAGGTGTCTAAGCAGAGTACAAAGGCTGCAGGGAGGGCCAGTGGCATGCTGGGGTGCATAGGCAGAGGAATTACTAGCAGTCAGCAGGAGGAAGTGATTCCATTGTATAAAACACTAGTGAGACCTCATCCAGAGTACTGTGTGCAGTTCTGGAGGTCACACCTTTGTAAGGACATTGACTGGGTGGAGGCAGTCCAGAAAAGGGTGACTAAGATGGTACAGGGCTTGCACCAGAAAACATATCAGGAGAGATTGAAGGACCTCAATAGGTACTCCCTGGAGGAAAGGAGAGGAGGGATCGGGGGGACATGATAGAAACATTCAAGTATCTTAAAGGCATAAACAAGGTGCAGGAGGAGACATCTTCCAGTATAGAAGGATTACAAGAACAAAAGGGCATGATATGAAATTGGAAGGTGGCAGGTTAAAGGGAAATGTGAGAACGTTTTTCTTCATAGAGAGGGTGGTGGACACAATGAATAGTCTACCACAGGAGGTGGTAGGAGTGAGCACAGTGGAGGGATTTAAACATGACTGGGACAGGCATAAGGGAACCTCAGAGGAAGGAAAGAGCGGTGAAAAGCCACTGACCAGATGGGGTCAGAGGCCGCAAACAAGTATAGGGCTTATGGGCAGACTGGATGGGCCTAGCGGTCCTTATCTGCTGACAATTTCTATGTTTCCGTATTTCTATTAATTTATTCTGTTCACTCAGCCATGTTTCTTTATTTTGTGAGTGAAGGAGTGATAGGCATGGAGGTGTGTGAAAGACCTATTGGAAAAACAAACTGAACATGCTTCTCAGATACTGTATCTCAGATAGCCTCTTATGACAAACAATACAGGGTCACACAGTGTAGTCCATTATATGACTTGCACTGTACTAGACTTTACACAGTGGTACTGGTGCAAGTTAAAACCATTGTCTGTTATCGAGTTGGGTCAGCACCCTCTTGTCCTGCACAGCACTGCTCATTTTGAGGAGACTAGCAGCAATCTGGGGCCACAAATAGCCACTGCCCACCAGTCTGGCACTCTGAGACCCATACGTAATGCTCAGGAAAGTGGTGCCATCAACCTGGGCAAGGCAGGTGCCTCTGCCAATACCACCACTCATCCATTGTGAAGCTGCAGGTTCTTAATATGAACACATACAGTAGCTTGGAGATCATGGTGCTTTCAGCAGGTCTTTGTGTTATAATTAAAAAGTTCTTCTCCATGGCCCACCACTCACCCACCATCTGATCATCATGAATGCTAACCCCCTACCAAAATAAAATCTGGCATCTCCTGGTCATCCCGTTGTAATTTTTTTTGTTTGTTTTTTAACTTCCATCAAATGCCTGGAAACATGAAAATTTAAACAGAAAAACTGCTGCTGAATGACTAAACGAGGATGCTGCAGAGCCAGCCCACCCAACCACTGCCCCCTCCTCCCAACTCCAGTGCCTCATGGCCATATATAGAAAAATCAGCTGGTCAACATCTTTTTTTGTTAACATGAAATAATTCTGATTCGTAGCTGCCACCCACCTTTTGAAGCATTTAGATGGCTCACAGAATTCCACCCCAATGCTCCCCCCAAAATCTGGTTAATTTTTTTTTTTATCTATTATGTCCATTAGGAATCTTAGCCACCAGGAACAATTTCTGCAACTTGGAGATCATGGTGCATTCTGCAGGGCTTTATGTCGTAATTAAATGCTGCCTGATTATATACTTTTTGGTGCAGTTTTCTTATAATAAAAAATGTGTCCCTTGCACTGATCCCCCTACTGATCAGAACCTTTCCTGCCTAAAAGAACCTGACAAGTAAATCTTCTCCTGTAACCACCACCCCCTGCAACCACCCCCACCCCTTGTGGTGCAACAACTGCTCTCCCTGTACAAATTAAATATTCAAACTGCTCTCCCTGTGCAAAGCAAATTTTTTTTTTTTTGTTCAATCCTGCCTTTTTTTCAGTGCTGACCTTTTAGGTACTAGCAATAAAACCTTTTGCTTGAGTGATTTGCCCTGTATCATTCTGCATGAGTGATGCGCCATACATCAGGGTAGACAGAAAATTCTATCTACGCTGATGCATGGCACATCACCATGTACACACAAGGTCTGATGTCCATGGATAACAGAAACAAAAGAGATACTAGTCTTTACACAGTGGTGGTGGTGGTGGTAGTGCAACTTAGAACTATTGTCTGTTGGTGCTATGGGTCAGCGTCCTTTTCTGGCATAGGCATTAATACAAAAGTATGACATTAGACAAGGGGCCCAATTCTCAAAGCTCCCAGCATGGCACAAGGGGCTTGTGCCACAAGAAATGGTGCAAAGTGCCCCTTGTGCCAAAAGATGTGCTGGGAGTGATTCTCAAATGCATCCTGTGTCAACTGCAGGCTGCTTGCACCAGCTGTGTGGCATGAAATGCACTGCAGCATGGTGCTAGGGGCTTGCAGCAGCCATAAGCTGCCGAATCAACTAAACTGTGATTCTCAAACTCCCTCAGAGGGCAGATTTCTAAGTATCGTTAGACCAGGCAGGGCTGGTCTAAGGTTACTTAAAAGTTGCCCTCAGGAGAGTTGAGCAACTTGTGGCAATGTGCCATGGTTCCCTCCCACCCCTGATCCCCCATTCCGAAAACTTCTCTGGTGGTCTAGTGGATCACCCCAAGCCTCGACCCCCATATTAGAATATTAAATATTCTCTGGTGGTTTAGCAGCCCCCAAGCCCTGATCCCCTGTTTTAAAATATTAAATATTCTCTGGTGATTTAGCGGCCTTCCAAGCCTCGATTCCCTATGTAAAATATGAAATATTCCCTGGAGGTCTAGTGGCCCCCTAAGCTCCAATCCCCCATATTTCAATATTATATATTCCATGGTGATCTAGTGCCCCCCAAGCCCTGATTCCCTGTGTTAAAATATTAAATATTCCCTGGTGGTCTAGCGGACCACCCCCCTTAAGCCCTGATCCCCCGTACTGCAGTAAAAAATATTTTGTGGTGGTCTAACAGACCCTCACCCCCCATCCCGATCCCCCACATCCTATATATTTTATTATTTTTGGTTCTGGCTTCCTTTTGAGCTCTGACCCTCTGCCCGCCACCCCCACACCCAGGCTTGACCCACTGGGGCTGGACCACCGGGGGGGTTTACCCCTCCCAATGGACACATGTGGGTGATGCTCCGGCTTGGCCATGGGAGCGGGACCCCCCCAGCAAACATCAAAGGCAGAGAGTGGTGGAGCGGGCGAGTTGTCATGTCGGGGGGGCAGCTTTTTTTCAAATGCTGGATCTCCTGGGGGCCGGGATGTGTAGTGAGGTCCAGCGTTCACCCGGCCCCCCGAAGATATTGGTGCCAGTCGTGGCAGTACCCCCAGCCTCCGCTAGGGGTCCATGATGCACCAGACACTCTTACCATCCCTCCCCCAGAGAAAGAGAGCAGTCTCTAGGACACTTGATCTTTCTCCCTTGGCCAGCCCTCCAACTCCCAGGTTCATTCCCAAACCTGGGTCATCGGCATGGCAAGCTGAAATCCAACTGCTGTGCTGATGGGCCAGCTCCCCGATCCCCCCATCTTAAACACCAGCCAGTGACTTGTACAGCCCACTAGTCTAATACCCCAATATGGCCAGCTGTTGACTGATCTCTCAACCAGCACGTATGTGTACTGTATGCACTCATCGATTGAAGCTCTGTTAATCAAGGAGCATGTACAGTACACAGTATGCGCTCACTGAAAGCTCAGTCAGCAGCTGGTCATGGTGGTGAGCAGTGGGCTGTGCCAGTTGCTGGCTGGTGTTCATAATGGGGGATCAGGGTGGGGGGTGAGGGTCCGCTAGACCACCAGGGAATATTTTCTAATGCAGAATGGGGTATCGGGGCTTGGGGGGAGTGGTTCACTAGACCACCAGGGAATATTTAATATTATAACAGAGGGGATCAGGGCTTGGGGGGCACTAGACCACCAGGAAATATTTCATATTTTAACAGAGGGGATCAGGACTTGGGGGGCTGCTAAACCACCAGTGAATATTTATTATTTTAACACTGGGGCTCGGTGCTGGGGGGTACTGCTAGCCACCAGAAACTCATGACGGCCACCCAACAGCTTGCAGTACACCATGCAGATGTGCCATCTGCTAGGCGCATGGCCATGGTTGCCACAAGCTACTGGACTTTTCCGCCAGGACCCTAGCCAATGGAGAATCAGGCACAGGATCCCTGGCACACTTGGCTCTGACACATGCTGCCTTTTGCCACGGCTTGCATCAAACTAAGGACCCTTTGTGAATTGGGCCCTATGTGTTTAGGAGATGGCACACCACTGCTTTCTCTTTACAACTGCAAGCGGCCTGTCAATCAGCCTCAGGTGTATATATATATATTTCTTTCAAGGCAACAAGTAGCAAGTATGAGCCCTGAATCTGCACCACTCACTATTCTAGCACCCTCAGACCTGCATACGATGCTCAGTAAAGTGGAGTCATCAACCCAGGAAAGGCAGGTGCCCCCATAAATACCACTACTCACCTGATGAGTGGTGCTCATACCATCAGTCACTTCAGTGGGTCTCGACCTTCTGACAGTAGTATCCTCCATCCTAATGTGATTAAGTGGCCTTACTTTCTTGTTTTAGGCTGTAAAGATGATTCTGCTCACCCAATGGTGCTGGTGTGGCCTCATTTAAAAAATTCTGACTAATCCAGGCCACAGCAATAAGTTTGCATTAAAATGCAGCTAATTATTAAAGACTACAAATGCCGATATTTTAGAGTGATTGTGTTTAACATTAGCATTTTGTCATTTGTTACTTGTCCTGTTACTGATCATCTACATGTTTCAGATTAACAAGTATCTATTTCAGTTTGCTTTTTGAAAAGACTTTGTCCCCAATTAACCTAACAGTTCAGTTTATAACATCAGTATGTTGCCATGTTGAGCAGCTATGATGTCATAAACAAAAGTACTATGATGCCAGTTGGGACAGTCAAATGCTTTGTTTATACCTGCTTCTCAGACAAGCTACTAAAATGTGTTGTAAACTCTGGGAAAAAAAATGATAATTTAAAAGAAAAGGTATTCACCAGTGAATTGTAATAGTTGTCATAGAAACATAGAAGTTGTTGGCAGATGGGGATCTTATGAGCCATCAAGTCTTCCCTTGTTTTCCTACCCCACTACTTAGATGCCTGCTTGAGTATCCTGCAATGCCTGTCCCATGTATACTTGAATTCCCCTATCATCTTCACCACCACTACCCCCTCCAGCAGGCTATTCCATGGTTCAACAACATGCTCCATGAAGAAGAATTTCCTCATATTCCTGCTGAACCTACCTCCCTTGAGGTAAAGGTCATGCCCTCTTGTCCTGCTATAGTCTTTTACTTGAAAGAGATTCTGCACCTGTACCTTGTTGCTCCCCTTAAGGTATTTAAATGTCTGTATCATGTCCCCCAAATTCCTGTGCTGCTCTAGGGAGTATTTATTTAGTTTTTGTTGACCGGGCAAGTGCACTAGACAAATTCTGCCTATTTTCAGGCATGACCCGGGGAGGAGGATACAGATGAATGCCAGCTGACCTTGAACCAGATTAAGCTGTTGGTGGTATTTTTAGTGAATGGGGCGAAATTTGGCCAGGGCACCGGAGAAATTCCCCTACTCTGACACTAGAGGGCTACTGCTATGGAGGAGGACGTGTTGGAGGATCATTCTGCTGGTGTACCTAAGGGTGAGCAGGTCTCCCAGCCCTCAGGTCTAGCTCAGGAGACCGAATATGCTACGATTTGTTTTATGGAAATGAAGAATGCAGACGTTACGGGCGTTATGAACCCAGTGAGTGCACCTCATGGGCTGTTTGCTCCAGATGATGTTTGGCTGGATAATATACTGCAACAGAATAAAGCTTTAAGAAATATGAATCCAAGTGCAGAGATAAGAAAATCCTTACCAGACTTAATGGATACGATTATTGCAGACTCTCAATTTGTATCGTTAGATTCTGGTCTTGTCACTGCAGCGGTGAAAATTATTCAAGACGAGCTGGCTGAGACAGAGACCAGTAAGCTAACAGCTGAGCGTCAGCTGAGTCAGCCTGATGATGCACCAACATCAAAGGAACCCTGTAGAACTGAGTCAGAACCAGCGAGGAAATATTTGACAACTGCAACAGGGCCTGTCTTATTGAAAAATGCAGCGCCTCCTCAAAGATCCCAGGGACAGTGCGTACTTCCCTTTCCACAAATTTGGAACATGTTGATGCACAAATGCATGTATTAGGATTGCAGAAGGGAAGAGTTGAGGAAATTTTCCCATCTCCAGCCCGCGAACACTCGTTAACTTCCTTGGAGCATTCTTTAATGAATGCAGGCTGGAAACTCGGAGAACAAGGTATCTGGGTCCCCAATCCAGATCACAGCCCAGTCCCTGGCCAAACTAATACCTCGGCAATTGAACAGCTGAATACCGAGGTACCTACGAATCCACAGGTTAGAATGGCAGCTGCATGGCCTGTGGTACAAGGTACTGAAAAAAATAACAGTACTGAACAAATGCCTCCACATCATTCAGAGTCCTCCTCTTTGGAGTCGGAGATTTTCGTAACCAATCCTACACAGTGGGGAGATATTGTGGAGGCTGATTTACAGAAGGCTAAACAAATACCTGACTTTCACAAACAATCTAAAACAGTTTGGGAGAACTTTAGATGAAAAGATCCATTTTCAGGATCACACCCCTCCCCCCCTTACAATGACGTAATGCAGTTCATCTAGAATATTTAGGGGGATTAGACATTGCACCAGATCGACTATATGTGGGGAGAACATTATTGAAAAGTTTGATGGGTTTCTTTTCTAATGAAATTCATGCGTTAATTCATGTTTCAGGATCAGTATTATATGATGTGAGTTTTTCTAACCACAGGGCCTGGATCGCTTTTGCTCTAAACTGGACTCCTTGAAATATAGTGAACTATGGTTGCCCTTTAAAATTTTACCCTTGACTAAACCTTCAGTTAAAAATGTGACAATTCGGTTCCGTAATAAATCAGTGTCTGTTCATGATGCTACCTATTGCTTGCAGAAAAAATGTGAGGTGTTAGAAACTCCTACCCCTATATTTGATGACAAATGTATATGGAATGGGGGGTGGATATTTAAAGGTTAGTTTACAGAACAATAGCTCAGGCCCAGTTCATCTACCAAACAGTGTGGTTTTGGGGAATGAAAGAGGCCATTTGTTCTATCCAGGACAGCCTAGGGCATGTTTTAAGTGTGGGACCTACACACATTTAGGCTCAGCATGTGACAGATTAAGGTGTAACCTTTGTTTAGAATTTGGACACCATAGTTCTGAATGTCAAGTTGACCTGAAATATAACTTATGTTTTGAATCAGGACACACTTATAGAAGTTGTTCATGGGCAGCACATAATCGTACTGACCGGAGAAATCAGGATATTATAATTCAAGAAGCTCAAAAATGTGAGATGAACAAAAGGAAAAAGACTCCTTATGGACCTCCTCCTGATACTCAGCGGGCTCCCTCTCCCCCCCTTCCCATAGTAGTTAATGAAGAAACTGAGGAGGTTCCAGTAGTTGTTCCAGAAGAACTAGAGAGTATTTCAAAGCCAACCCCCCAGCCACCAAATGATAATTTACCTATTGTCCCAGAAGTGGAAATAATAGATACCCCCCCCCAGTTTGTTAAAAGTGTTGCCAAGAAACGCAGTCTAAAACAGACCAAACCTAGATCCAAGATAGCTAAGGCTAATTTCCCAGGGGATGAGGACATTGCTCTAACTAATGAATATGAACTTCTGTCAAATAAGACTCAAGAGTTAGAACAGGGTGGTTATTCAGGGACATCTTCCTTGGCCCCCCCCTCTTCTGACTCTGATAGGGAGACACAAGAACAAGGGGATATTAAAGATAGGAGAACACGGACAGGGTCTAGAGTTAAGAGATGTACAAGGTTGAGGAAACCACCATGATATTTCAAATTTTTTTCCTTTTCTTTGCTCCTGATACCTCAACTAAGCATAGCCACTATTAATGTTAATAGTATAAAAAATGCTAAAAGGAGACTGATTGCTTTAAGTGTCTTAAAAGACTTAGATAGTGATGTCTGTCTTTTACAAGACACCAGGTTGAATACTGTTTCCTTGGTAAGTGCGGCTCAACAATTATGGTGTTGGGGTCCTTCTTTTTTTTCCTTTGGAACTGAGTCATGTGAGGGGGTGGGTATTCTATTCAAGGGGGATGGCTTTAAAGTGTTGAAGCTTGTAGAAATTTCACTGGGATGGGCGTCAATGGTAGATTTTACATTTAAAACAGTGGGGTGGAGATTGATAAATGTGTATGCCCCTTACAAAAAAAGACAGGACAATACTGTTTAATTTTGTTAAACTCTTCTTAATTACAACAAAAAATTAAATTTGGGGGGAGGTTTCAATAGTGTTGTGGAAAGAAGTGATGGGGTGCAAAGACAAAAAAAATATACTGTGACTCGAATTGTCTTCTTAATATTCTAGCTCAGAGTCATTTACACGATTCAGATAGATCTCTTCATAAGAGGGGAAGGCATATGTATTATAGAGGTACATTATCAACCAGGATAGATTTTAACTTTACGAAATCTAATATTAGTGTTATTAAAGCTTTGACTATCGCATTAGAAACTTCAGACCATGCAATACTTTCAGTAACCTCGGGAGGCATCAATGGTCCTTCATATGGTCATGGGTACTGGAAATTAAATACCACAGTATTGTTAGAACATCAATTATGGGTTAAAGTTACTGAATTTCTTAAGGCTCAGATGTAAGTGGCAGTCCTTTATGATAATTTAAGTACTTGGTGGGAGAACACCAAAACAGGGCTTAGGAAGGTGTTTCAAACATACTCCAATACATGCTGCCAGAATCAGTATAAAAATTACCTTAAATTATGCTTACAGCTTAGTAAAATTTACTCGGTTATCAATGAAAAGCACATTAGTTTAATGGTACAGGTGACTCATATTAAAGAAGCAATGTCTGCTAGACAATACTCTAGAGCTACAGCTTTGTTACATGAGCACAAGATATGCTCCCCAGGTAAATCAGGGTTTGGGGAGGCTTTCAAAAACTGTGCACAGCGTGTGCCTGACCGATTCATGGCTTCACTTACTACACAAGAGAGAGTAGTGTTTGCAGACAGCCCGAGTATTATGAAAAATGTGTCTCACTATTTATCGAATATGTATAAAGCTGCACAGATTGATGAGGGAGTTTTAAATGAGTTTCTTACACAGCTTAAGTTACCCGATATACCCTCAGACACTTTTCAAGAACTAACTAAACCTATTTCCATACAAGAAATTGAGGTGACAATTGGTAGCCTCAAAAAGAAAATGCTGCCCCAGAACTTGATGGGCTCCCAACTGAATTTTATGAAACTTTTAAAGATTTGGTAGCACACATTTTGATGGTTATCTTTAACTGGGTGTTACAAACTTCAATGATATACTTCCATTTTTGTATAGCCATACAAATATTAGTTTATAAACATGGAGATAAAACTAACCTAGATAATTGGAGGTCCATAAGTTTATTGAATTCAGATTATAAAATCCTGATGAAAATACTGCATAATCGCTTACTTAAACTATCACCATATTTTAATATCTTCAGCTCAAACTTGTACGGTGCCTGGTCGCTCCTTGCAACATAATTTATTATTGATTTGGGAACTGGTTGAATTGGGAAAAGAGGAGCAGATCAGAGTGTACATTATGTTATTAGATAAAGAAAGGCCTTTGATAGAGTTTTACATTCCTTTATCACTCAGGTTCTTACGCATTATGGTATCTCACGTTCTTTTGTACAGTGGATTTCGTTGCTATACAGTAATGCAAAGGCAATCCCATTGGTCAATGGACATTTAAGTAATTATATAGATATCTCTCGGAGACTGAAGCAGGGGTGCCCACTAAGCCCCTTGCTCTATATGTTTTGTTTAGATCCAATGTTAAGGATGATACATCAGGACTCTGGGATTAGGGGTATTCAGACAAGGGGGGGTAGAGGTAAAAGTAACTGCTTATGCGGATGGTGTGTGTGTCATTATAGCAAATAAACAGTCGGGAGATAGGGTTTTACATTTAATTGAAAAATACTCATTGCCAACAGGGGCCCAGTTGAATAAACCTAAGAGTGTAGTTTATCCCTTGAGCGGATTAGTTCTACCACACTAGTCCTGGCATGGTATTAGGGTAGAGTATGACCCATTTCAATATCTAGTGGTGTGGTTTGAAAGAGGAGATAATAGTATACTGAATTGGACTACTAAATTAGAATATGCTTCTGCTAAAATTACCATTTGGAAATCTTGCAGCCAAACAAAAAAGAAAAAAGTGGCAGTAGTTAAGACGTTTTTGCTCCCAATATGTTTGTTTATAAGTGCAGTATACCCTTTGCCCCGTACCTTAGAAACATACCTTTTGAATTTAGTGTTCCAGGTAATATGGGGGAGTTCTTTTGGCTCAAGTTAAAATTCAGCGTGTGTTCTTTAGACTGGCTCTTGGAAAACTAAAACAGTGGCACCTATGTCTGGATATATTGACGGCCTCTTCTAATAAAGGCCATTATAACAAGATACAAGCTCAAATTGGCCTATCTCAGGTCCAATTTATCGGGGTTGCCTCACAATTTTATTTTTCAATTTTGGAATTATTAAAGGACCTGTGTATACCTCCCAGATTATGGGACATTACTTGGTTGAGTGTTCATGGGCGATTATTTGTGAAGGGTAATGCTAAGCATAAAAAGTGGGAAGAGCGGATGTGCCTGATATTGGGGTGTGTGGCACAGGAAGAAACAATGACTCACTTTCTTATTGATTGTCCATTTGTGAAAGAGATGTGGCGACTGTTAGTGAAGAGATGGCAACACCCCCCAGTGGGGCCGATTCACTTATGCAGAAGTGGTGGGGGGGATATAGTTTGATTGAGCTTGGGGTAATGAAAGCGATGGTTTGATTACTTCTTTCATATATCAAATTTGTGCTATGGCAAGTGAGATGTAAATTTGTCTTTGCAACAGTTCTTTCAAGATCCAGAGACAGTAATTTGTATTCTTGAAGCTGAACTTACTAAGCAATGTAGGTTTGAACAACAGTTTATGAATTACAGTGTGTGGAAAATTAGGTGCACTAAAGTTCCATTTATGAAAGATAAGATAGGTTGAATTGTTATTTTCTATGTGTGTGTATTCTGAATGTATGACAAGAAATTGTAAAACATGGTTCAGTTTTTCTTCAATAAAATTTCCCCCTACTCTCCAGTGGGGGAAACCTTGTCGTCTTGGTCTCTGACCAAGACGGCAGCCGCAGAGGTGGTGAAGGAGCTTCTTGCTACTCCAGGAAGAGGTGGATCGGTCTCTTCCTCTGTTTCTTCCTGTTTAGAGACCACAGCTTCTATCGATTTACCTATGGATACAACAGTTCTCCCTTTGCCTGACACTGACATGCTTCCTCTGGACATTACTACTATTCAACAACAGAACTGTTCTACACTAAACGCTGGTTCTCAAGATTTTCCAGATATTTATACTGCTTCTTCTGAGATCCATTCTTTAACGCTTCAATTGCAGGCTGAGAAGGAATGTTTTGCACTCCGCAGAATGGCACTACGAACTGTCCTGACCTTAGCTCAACAATCGGAATCGGCTGCTTGGAGAACTTCACATACTGAACAACTCTGAAGGGACTCACCTGTATTGCAGCATTCATCTAATGTTGAGAACCATGCTGAGGTTCCTTTGGGCTCTACGAGTTCTGAATCTTCTCCTGCAGTGTCTCTCTCCACCGTAGTGTCAGTGTGTAGGATGTCTCAACCATCTGTGAAACCTGGACTGGATTTGGCGCACGATCTTCCCGATGCTTTTTGCTCTTTTACTGCATCTTCTCCACATTCACCAGAGGATGTTTCAAATACCCTGAAAGTGGCTGGATGGATTGTTTCTGACTTGGGGCATTCGGGCCCCTCTCCAATACTGACTTTGCCAATTTCAAAGCCTGCTCCACAGAACTCAGACATTCCTTCTGACCTAGTGCTTACTCCACATCTTTTGATGAACACTTCGACTACAGACTCTGACTCCCCATTGCATCTCCCTTCAGAGCTTCATTTTCTCAACACTTCTGCTCCTGTTTTGGATTATCCTGACCTCTCCCGGCAGACTTCACCAATTCTCCCAACTTCTACTGCTTCATTCCAGCCTCCTGCAGCTCCATTGAACACGATAAAGCCATCAGATAAGAAATATTTCGATTCTCTTTTTCACCAACCTATATATCCAGCTGAGCATCATAATGCAGTGGCAGTGTCAGTGGCTCAGTAGGTAGCACACTCGCCTCTGAGGCCAGGAGATCAGAGGGCTGTGGGTTCAGTTCCCACATCTGGCACTTGGGTTAATATCCCAGTACTGACACTGTAATGCAGCATGAAAGGGGTGCTGCATTTCTGAGGTGCCGTCTTTCGGATGAGACGTTAAACCGAGGTCCCATCTGCCTGGATTGGTGGTAGTTCAGGTGGATGTTAAAGATCCCATGGCACTTATCGAAAAGAGTAGGGAATTTCCCCGGTGTCCTGGCCAAATTTCCCTCATTCACTAAAAAATACCACCAACAGCTTAATCTGGTTCAAGGTCAATTGGCATTCATCTGTTTCCCCCTCCCCCGGGTCGTGTCTGAAAATAGGCAGCATTTGTCTAGTGCACTTACCCGGTCAACAAAAGCTTAATAAAATAATAAATAAAAATGCTGTTAGGCTTATCTACAAAGAGGGTATGCCAGAATTCCCAGATAGAAAATTTGTGGCAAAATCTTTATTAAAAGGTTCTATGAAGTTTTTTGCTAATGATATTTACGCACTTATTCATGTTTCTGGTGAATCTACTTTTGACGAAAGTTTCAAATTGAATTCAGGGCTACAACATTTTGGGACACAATTTCAAACCCTGAAATCTTCTCCTTTGTGGGCCCCCTTTGAAGCAGTCCCCCTGACTAGGCCAGAATACAAAACAGTCATAGTTCTCTTCCAAAATGAAGGGGTTAGTGTCACCGACCTGACCTACTGGCTAAAACAAAGATGTTCAGTTCTTGGTTCCCCAGATGCCATATTTGATGAAGAACATATTTGGACTGGAGGGTGGAAGGTGAAGGCTATACTCCACATTACAGACACTGGTCTTAGTCTTCTCTCCAATTGTTTTTTTTTAGGTCGTGACCGTGGCGTCCTGTTTTATGCGGGACAACCTAAGGTATGCTATAAGTTTGGTTCCTGTACACACTTAGTGATCAGGTTAAATGTATCTTTGTCAAGAACTGGGGCATACTAGTGGAAATTGTCTTAATGAACCGAAGTGTAATCTTTGTGATTCAACCAGACATACATATCAGAGTTGCACCTGGGCTGCGCACAACTAGTCTGCCTCAGCTGATGCTGAGGAGCAAAGATTAATGATAGCAGTGGCTCAAAGAAATAAGTCCCCCCCCAGACCTTCTGAGGTTTCTTCTGCCCACCACTTTGGATGTCACTATTCCTGTGCCAGTGCAACATTTGCTTGTTAACCCTCCCCCCCTTGCCGCCTATCGGCAATGCCCAATCCCTTCCTGAACAGATTTCAGAAGAATCTTCTTTTACAGGTATGCCCACCCCCAAATTAGTAAGCGATCCACTAAGAGGTCTCAAAAGGGTGCCCATCCCACTTCTAAGGTGTCAAAAACCTTGAAGCTTCCATTGTGCAATAAATATGAGGCCCTGCAATCCTCTGACCTTTCTGACACAGATTCAGAGAGCCCAACTCTGTGGTCTTCCCATGTGGATTTACGTTCTGATACGGACTTACATCCTCCTTCTGTAAGTATCCGTCGTAGATCACAACGGTCCAGGACTAAACCTCCCTGAAGACTTTCTTTCTAGTTTTTTTTTCCCCTCTTTCTCAAAATGTCTTCCCTACTCTTAGGTTCACTTAATATGAACAGTATTAAAAATCATAAACGCAGACGTTTAGTACTGTCCTATTTTCAGTCTAGTTCCTTACCAATTGTTTTTTTACAAGATACTAGACTACATACTATTGCTGAAATAGGACAGGTTACTAAGCTATGGTATGCTGGACCTTCATATTGGTCCATAGGACCAGATGTCTGCTCGGGGGTTGGCATTTTATTTCATTCCAGTTTGCAGGTACATCTTCTCAAACTTACTGATTTAATTCCAGGTCGTGTACTAATTCTTGATACCAGAATAAATAATTCTTATTACAGGTTGATCAATGTTTATGCTCCACAGTCAAAAGCAGATAGAGTTTCTTTATTTAAAGACATTCAGCCTGATTTATTGTCATCCCAGGCAATTATTCTGGGTGGAGATTTTAATTGTGGACTTGACAATCATGATAGGGGTGCTTACACCACTACCTCTAAAGTATATTGTGATAGGTCTACTTCAAAGAATGTAATTTCCCTGCCACATTTAAAATGCCTATTTGGCTACTCACAATACTGCTCATCCCACATTTCAGAAGGGCCATTTGGCTACTAGAATAGATTTTTTTTCATGTCCTTATTTTTATCTATTTCCTCCATTAAGGTTATGGAAGTAGAATTTTCGGATCATAAGCTTTTGCACCTCTGTTTAGGGACTACAGAAACATTTTCTAAGGTTCCTGGATATTGGAAAATGAATTCTTCCCTTTTATCCCAACAGTCTATGATACTTAATCTCCAATATTTTGCAGCTCATAAAAGTTCTGTTTTTGATTTGTTTGACTCTCCTGCCCTCTGGTGGACAGATGTCAAGCTGGAGCTACAAAAAATGTTGAAATCCCACAGTAAATCTATTCATTATAATGTTTACTTTCAGTACCTCCACCGCTGGAAACAGTTACAGAAACTACAGTCTTTATCCAGGTCTACTACCCATGATTTTAGGGAACAGATTCATGTACTTCAAACTGACATGAAAGCCTTTCATCTCCGCCAATCAGAAAGCTTGAAGTATCAGCATAGTTTTGGGATAAAAGGGAAGGCTGCAGTCCTCTGCCCTTATTTATATTGTTCCACCTCTGTCAAACATAATGTGATGGATTGCCTTAAGGATTTGGATGGCTCTGTCTATACGGACAAACAGAACATATTTCACATAGCAACTCAGCATATCTCTTTTCTGTTTTCTACCTATTCTTGCCCTGATATTGCTTTTCAATATTTATTACCATCTTCTCATGTCCCTATTTGTCCTCCCTTTTTATTGACTGAATTGACAAATGACATTTCAGCCGCAGAAGTGGAACAGGTTATTAAATCCCTGCCTACTAATAAAGTCCCTGGGTTGGATTTCCCTCTGAACTATATAAGCTTCTTGGCCTACTGCTGTCTAAGGAACTGACAGCAGTATTTACCTTTCTTTTGAATACTGATTCTGTTCCCTTGGATATGGCCTGGGGTCTTTTAATTTTCTTTTACAAAAAAGGTGACAAAACAGACCTGACCAATTGGAGGCCCATCAGCCTTCTAAACACAGATTTTAAAATGCTAGCCAAAATTGTACATACTAGATTATTGCAAGCAGCAATACATCTTATCTCCCCCACTCAAACATGTTCTATACTGGAAAGAAAGATGAGTGATCATCTGCTTCTCCTGTGAAAACTTATTGAACATGATAATGCAGAAGGCTTATCTGGATTCCTACTCTCCTTAGATCAGAGACAAGCCTTTGACACCATTAGACATGCTTACCTATGGTCCATACTGAAGCACTATGGTATCCCAGATACTTTTGTTTCTTGGCTACAATCTATTTATAAAGTAGCAACACTATCTCCACTTATTAATGGTTGGGTGGGCCTAATGATTCCGGTACACCATGGAGTACGACAAGGCTGTCCTCTCAGCCCTCTCCTTTATGTTTTTGGTATTGACCCGCTTTTGCGGGCTTTGAATTCGGACCCTTCCTCGACACATGTACAAGTGGACACTTACTCTATCCCTTATGTTGCCCTGGCTTATGCAGACGATCTTACAATTTTGGTTAGGGATGAGGTTTCTGTGTCTCAGGCCATGACTATTTACAACTCCTTTGGATCCTTATCAGGATCCTCCCTTAATATGTCAGAAAGTATAGGGAGACAATTGGCAAGCCTTCGATCTTTCTCCCCTCCATTGCTGGAGTCACATTGTCCCGGACCCCAATTAAGATTTGGGGCATACAGTTTGGATACCAAGCCTTGGACATCCTGAACTGGTCTTATAAACTTTCACAGGCTCAACAGTTAGTGAAGCAGTGGAATTCCTGGCACATGGGTAAATTGAAGCGAGTCCATCTTGTTAAGGCATTCCTTTTACCACTCTTTTTGCATACCAGTTGAGTGTTCCCTCCCCCCGCTCCTTGGAAACCTCATTACTCAGTATTTTTTCCAAGCTGTCTGGGGAGTTGGCTGAATCCCCTAAAGAGGAATATTTTATATCTTCCTAAATCTCAAGGTGGCCTAGGTATGGTTCAGCCTGTTGTTTTTTTTGTTTTTTATATGATTGTCAATTTCCGGCCTATTTTGACTCATGTCACTAGGGCTTGGGTCCCCTTATACATTTCCACTTGTAGTCCTTGGTTCCCACAATGGGAAACGGCCACTTTATGGGTGCTCCGTAACTCTACTATTTGTCCTTCCTATATTCGTGATATTTTTGTTAAACTAAAATATTAGCAGTTGACAGTTGCCATGATGCGTGGTCACCACAGGAAATTAATCTATAAACAGATCCTCACTGCTAAATTTCGTGAACTAGTCACCTTTCCTTCTTGTCCCTCTTCTTTGACACCTGGTTTACTTCAGTTCCTGAATAATCCAAGGATTCCTGAGAAAATGTGGGATATTCA
This sequence comes from Neoceratodus forsteri, assembly GCA_016271365.2. Taxonomy (NCBI): domain Eukaryota; kingdom Metazoa; phylum Chordata; order Ceratodontiformes; family Ceratodontidae; genus Neoceratodus; species Neoceratodus forsteri. The sequence continues at coordinate 666,163,512 of CM028129.1, forward strand.
CTGGCTCAGTTGCCACAATCGGCTGAATGTGAAAGAACATCATAAGCATAAACAGCTGTCTGAGCGAAATTGTTCTAGGCCTCAGTGTGTTAACCAACTGGAAACTACTCATCACTTATTTTTTTCCTGCTCTTATATCTTGGATTTCTGGTCCATTTTGGCAGCTGCATGATAAGTGCCTCCTTTCCACAACATAACATTGAATGCTTTACAGTATGGCTCTTTTGATTCTCCTTGGCAGCAATGGGCTGCTTCTACCTTACAGGTTATAATCACAGTTGTGAAATGGTATATCTGCAATTCTCGCTGCTGGTTCACCTTGCAGCAATGATCAGTGCCATTATCAGAGCTGGTGGAAAAGATAACCTGGGAGGTTAAATTCCTTTTTCAACAGGACCTGAAGGTTCACCCTGCTTCCTGGATTTTTCAGACTTGGCGGAATCTTCCATGGGTCACAGACTCCGATGCCCCAATTACTTGAATGTTATGATTGGTTCTCCAGTTGGTTTTCCTGATTCTTTTTTTCTGATCTCTTTCTCTCTTTTCCTTAAGAGTTTGTATGCTGTAATACTTTTCTGTATCTTTTGTTTGAAAATCATGAATGAATCATTCCCCTACTCTTTTAGTGGGGGGCTGTTGGGTGGGGTGGTTTTGACATTCTTGAAAGTTGAAATTTTTTTTTCTGTTTTTTGTTTCTTTTCTTTATGGTTTTGTATGATGTAATATTTTTCTGTATTTTTTGTTTGCAAATCTTGAATAGAAAATTCCCTTACTCTTTTGGGGGGGTTATTGGGTGAGGATTTTTTTTGTGTACTTTTGATTATGACATTCCCGTATACTGCAATGTTTATTTCTAGGTTTTGTTTCTTCACTATAATTTTTGTATGCTATAATACTTTTTTTTTGTAATTTTTTGTTTGAAAATCTTGACTAAAAAATGCCCCTACTCTTTTAGTAGGGAGGGGAGGGGGGTTTGTTGGGTAGTGTCTTTTTTTGTTTTCCTTTTGACACTTTTGTGTATTTCTTTCTGATTTTTGTTTCTTTTCATTATGATCTAGTGTGATGTAATACTTTTCTGTAATTTTTGTTTGAAAATCTTGAATAAAAAATTCCCCTACTCTGCCAGCAGGAGGCTTGACTTCCTGGGAGCAGAATGGAGGAGCCCAGTTTGGAGCCAGATGGAGGAGGAAGTGCTGATGTTGCAGGGAAGATGGATGTGCCTGGGACAGGGGTGAAGGCCTCTCCTCCTGTCTTATCTACTCAGGATGCCATTGATTTAGTGATGGCAGTTGCTGGCTTTAGTGAAGGTCTAGAAATGCAAGGGGTAGACAGTCTGGTGAATCCGGACATGTGAACAAATGAAAGAGTGGATGTGGAGCAGCAAGGGAACTCTGAAGGGCCCTCTTCACAGGGTGTGTGCAATTCTGGAGACCCCATCTCCGCAAAGACATAGACAGAGTGGAGGCTGTTCAGAGGAGGGCAACCAAAATGGTGCAGGGTCGGCACCTGAAGACGTACGAGGAGAGACTAAAGCAGGTTAATATGTATACCCTTGAGGAAAGGAGGGAGAGGGGGACAGGACAGAAACTTTCAAGTATCTCAAAATACAAGGGGGTAGCATCTTTCAGAAGAAGAGATGTTCAAGAACAAGGGGGCACAATTTGAAGATAGAGGGGGGACGGTTCAGAGGTAATGTTAGAAAGTATTTTTTCACAGAGAGAGCTGTGGATACATGGAACAGCCTTCCTGAGGAGGTTGTGGAGTCAGGAACAGTGGGAGAATTCAAGAATGCATGAGACAGGCATAAGGCAAGTCTAGTGGGGGATAGGAGGAAGTAAGCTGTTGATTAACTAGGATCTGCAGCTTATCCGTCAGTTAGGGAAATGGGCAGACTAGGTGGGCCAAGCGGTCCTTATCTGCCATCAAATTCTATGTTTCTATGTGAGCAATATCGTCAATTGTTGGCTGAGAAAGAAAAATGTTTGCAGCAAGCACTGAAATTAGAAGCAACGCTGCAGGAGTTGTCTGAGGGAGTGGGTGTTAAAACTAAAACTCCGTGGTTAAGAGACTCCAGGGCCAGATATGTAATAACTCATCACTTCAGCCCGAAAGTGCTGGGCAGAGCATTGCAAGACAACATTTGAGCGAAGAGGTGGTAACTTGTATGGACAGGGATGTGGCCGGCAGCGAAATGGAGAGGATCTCTGTGTGCCCACAGCCACAGGAAATAGAGCAACCGGCAGTTAAATCACAAAAGAAAAAAGGGAAGAGTAACAAACAACGTCTTGGAGTTGGGAAGCAGGCCTGTGCTATGCAGCAGGATTGCACGCTGCAAGAGGCATTAACTGGGGTTGGAGTACAATCTTACTCCTTTAAAGACAGAAAGAATTCTAAAGATTGAAATGACCAGGTTGTTGAGCAAGAGAACCAGCACTCTATTTCATCAGGAACAGCCAGAATAAGGCCCGGTAATTGGCCCCTGGAATTAGCTCTTGTGGACGCCGGCTGGATATAGGGGCAGAATGGACAATGGACCCCAGATCCTACTGATACTTTGTATCAGTGTATGGTTTTGACTGCTTCTACCTCAGTGGCAACCAACGCAGATCAGGAGATGAGCTCCATCATACCCTGTGGTAATTATATAAACACTGCATCTAATAACTGTAATGTTGATATTGTGCCTGATACTGTGCAGAGTGTATCTAATAATGTGGTCACAGGTATGGGGGATGCCCCAATTAGTAATGAGCAAGAAAGGGGGAGGAGATGGTTCACCTTGGGCCTGAGCCGGAGGCAGTACAAAATGTGCAGCAAGGGAGGTCTCTGGCCCCTATTTAAATTATCAGATTTGTTTGCTAGTAGGGGTGAACCTGCTACATGGCATAATGCGGTATGCTTACTATATAAAGGGGGATTAGAAACCCCCCTGGATAGGGTACATATTGCTAGAGTGTTGTTAAAAACGCCCATGAAGTTTTCTTCATCAGAAATGTTTGCCTTAATTAGTTTGGGCAGTAGTAACTACGACATCATTTTCAAAAATGTCTCCAGTTTGGATAGTTTTTGGGAGGTATATCAGAAACTAAAAAACACTCCTGTATGGATCCCATTCTATGCAGTTCCCTTGACAGTTCTGGTTAAAACCATCAATATATTGTTCAGAAATGAAGGTGTAAATGTCGAAGATATTTTATTCTGGTTGAGACAAAGGTGTGAAATTTTGGGGCGACCAGTTCCCAACCTGGATAGTGAACAAATCTGGGATGTTAGCTGGAAAATAAAGGTGAAGCTGATTTCTACTAACACAAGACCGGTACATTTACCAAGTTCTTTTTTTCTGGGAAAAGAGCGTGGGTCAAAATTTTATAGTGGGCAGCCTAGGTCCTGCTTTAAGTGTGGGTCAAGGTTGCATCTAAGCTCAGCATGTGACACCCCATGTTGTGGCCACTGCTTGGAACACTGCCATTTGGCAGCATCTTGTCTAAACCTTTTTAAGTGTAACCTATGTGAACAAACTGGTCATGCATATGGGAAATGCCCTTTGGCATCTCACAATAGGGAGGATTTCCCCTCATATGAAGGACTTTTTCACCAGACCCAACATCAGCAGGCTAAAAGGGTTGCAGCTCAGTGTGTAGCACAAGAGGCACATCATCCAGATTCTCCCCCCCACCCAGACAGTGGTGGATGTAGGAACAGTCACCCCTCTTACTACAGACATTCCTCAGGTTGTTCCTCGGATAGAAGATACTCAGCAGTCATCTCCAGATGCGGGGTGTTCAGGGAATGAAATGCTCCCTCTGCCAGATAAAAAGGAACCTCCCTTCAAAGTTGTGGCACAAAAGAAAAGGAATAGGCAAGGGAAGGGAATGCCGCAACCTTCTCCTGTAAAAGATAGGGGGTGGAGGGCCCCCCCTTAAATTAGGAAACCAGTTTGGACCCCTTGCTAGTGATAGTTAGGATGGAGACACTGATGAGGAAGGTACGGATACCTCCTCGATTGCTTCTACTATTGATACTGAAAGTGGAACGGAGGACTCCATAGCTAAAAGAATTAGGAGATGGAACATTAACAAGACTCCTTAAACTTTCTATGTTGTTAGTGATGGGATTCATATTTTTTTTTTTCCCCATTATCTTTATGCATTCATTCACCATTACCACCCTTGACATAAATAGCATAAAAAGTGAAAGAAAGCGTACTGGTGCTTTATTTTCTTTGAAAAATGTTAAGAGTGATGTAATATGCATACAGGATACTAGGGTAAAGACCTACTTTGAACTTCAACAGTTAGCCAAGGAATGGACTCTGGGGCCTTCCTTTTGGTCAACTGGTACAGAAACCTGTGATGAGATAGGTATTTTCTTAGCAAATCCCCAATTCTCAGTCACAAAGTTAGTAGATATTCATCCTGGAAGGGTCATGTTGCTTGACCTTTCCTTTTTAACAGAGAGATTTCACCTTATTGCGATTTACGCTCTCCAAACTAAAGCACAGGGGTGGCTTTATTTGAAGAGGTGTAGCCCTTTTTACATTCTTCTAGACTCTTAATATGGTTGGGGGACTTAAACTGTGAGCTAAATAGAATGGATAGAGGTTTACAACCTAATAAAATCTATATTGTGATTCCTCTACATTAAAACAGATAATTGATACGGCCGGTTTGATAGATGTGTATAGGAAATTACATCCCACAGTGGGGTTTACTTTCTTTAGAGGGCAACTTAAGACATGTATTGATTTTATATTTACATCCGCAGTTCTAGAGATTCTAGAAGTTTCTACTTGCCCTTTTGACTTTTCTGACCGTGTGGCATTGACAGCCAGTATATCTTGGGACTCTACCCCCCACTGTAAAAAAAATAAATGGAGGCTTAACGAGTTCCTTATAGAAGATCCGGGGATGGATAAAATTTGGGGACAACATTGGACAGCTAGGCTCTCTGTGGTAGAGCTTTATGAGAAGGTACAAGACTGGTGGGAGGACACAAGAGCAATAGTCCAGAGCATGTTTCAACAGAGAACTCAATAAGTAGCAAACAAAGATTACCTGCATTATTTGTGGCTTCGCCAATATTTGTAGCATCTGATCTCTCACTCTGAAAACACCACGCATGATTATGGCTCTTTAATTAGTAACACCAAAAAAGAAATGATGGACCTTCAGTACAACAGAGCAAAATCCCTAAATCAGTTACTCAGATTTGGTACTAAGGTTCATAAACTTTCCTTGGATCCCTGTAAGGAATGTAAGAACAGGGTGGACAGCAGGGTTATCAAGGGCCTCACATCGAGTACAGGGCAGCAGGTACACTCCCCACAGGAATTATTGAAAGTGGTGGAGAAGTATACTGAAGTATACTGAAGGTATTTTCAGTTATCCACCTCCCTTTCATGATTCTTCTGATCACTTAGAAGCATTAGAGCTCCCTTAGGTGGCAGAATGGGAAGTGGCAACATTGACCTCTGCAGTATCTCTGGAAGAGGTTACGTTAGCTATATCCCAATTACCCTTACAGTCTGCCCCTGGCACAGATGGGTTGAGCTCAGGGTTTTACAAAAAGTATATTGAGGATTTGGCTCCGGCCCTAGTTATTCTGTTTAATCAAATTTTGGCTGCTGGGGAATATGGCTTCCATGCAGGAAGTAATTTTAGTTTTAATTCACAAAAAAGGAAATAGGTCAGACATTAACAACTGGCATCCATTGAGTCTGCTAAACACAGATTTAAAAATCCTAAGTAAAGTTTTGTTAGCTAGACTTTCCAAAATTTCTGGTTACTTAATAAGTCCTGCTCAATGCTGTGCTATTCCAGGGTGCAGACAGCAAGATAACTTGATTTTACTAAAGGAGATTTTTAGTAGAGGCGAATTAGATGATTTGCAAGGGTATGTGTTGGTCCTTGACCAGGAGAAGGCCTTTGATAGACTTTTCCAGGCTTTCCTTTTTTCAGTTTTGAAAGAGTATGAGGTTCCATATATGTTTGTTAAGCATATACAGGACATGTATCAAGGGGCCACTATTGTGCCCAATGTGAACGGGTGGTATGGCAGACATATTAAAGTCTCCAGAGGGGTTAGGCAGGGATGGCTGTTGAGCCCCCTTCTATATACATTCAGAATAGACATTTTAATTTGCAAATTAATAGTCTCAGAGGAATTGGAATGGATAGTAGTGCGTCGGCAATAAAAGTTTTGGCCTATGCGAATGACTTGGTTTTGTCTGTGACACCCACAGTTGCAACACACATGTTAACTACATTATTAGAGGAATAAACAGTTATTTCTGGCTCTAAAATCAATTTTTTTAAGAGTAAGGGTGTTATAGTTGGGAACACCCTCCTCCCTCCAAACAGACAAATAGCAGGGGCTCAGGTGGAAGCAGAACCTATTACTATTTTAGGAATTTATTATGGTCCAAGTGAAATTGCTATTCTAAATTGAAAAAAAATGTTTAGGAAGGGCAAATAGGTTAGTGGGTGGCTGGAAGGGGCTACATCTGTCCAAGAAAAAAAGGGTTGTCTTAATAAAAACACTTTTAGGTCCAATTTTCTTATACCTTAGTTATATTTTCCCCCTTCCCAAGAGGTGGTGACTGCTCTATATAGTGTGTTCTTCCAGGCTTTTTGGGGTCTAGATTGAACCCAATAAAAAGGGAATTCACCTATCAGCCTATTTCTCAGGGAGGGATAGATATGATTTATCTGGTGGCTTTTTATTTAACTATCTTTTTTGCTTACAAGTTTAGTTGAGTACTAAAACCAGGGGGACTCATGTGGAAAAGTTCAGTAGAAACATAGAAACATAGACTTTGACGGAAGATAAGGACCGCTAGGCCCATCTAGTCTGCCCATTTCCCTACCTACAGGATAGGCCGCAGATCCTAGTTAACCAACAGCCTATTTCTTCCTTCCCCCCACAAGAATTGCCTTATGTCTGTCCCATGCATTCTTGAATTCTCCCACAGTTTTAGACCCACAACCTCCTCAGAAAGGCTGTTCCATGCATCCACTACCCTCTCTGTGAAATAATACTTCCTCACATTGCCCCTGAACCGCCCTCCTTCTATCTTTAAATTGTGTCCCTTGTTCTTGCAAGTCTCTTTTCTGAAAATGCTACCTCTTGGACTTTGTTGATTCCACTGAGGTACTTAAAAGTTTCTATCATGTCCCCTCTCCCTTCTTTCCTCAGGGTATACATATTAAGCTCCTTTAGTCTCTCCTCATACGGCTTCTCTTGCAGACCCTGCACCATTTTAGTTGCCCTCCTCTGACTGCCTCTATCCTGTCTATGTCCTTGGGAGATGGGGTCTCCAGAACTGGACAAGTACTCAGAAGGGGTCTCACCAACTGTCTGTACAGAGGGATAACAACTTCCTGTTTTCTGCTGCTGATGCCTCTCCCTATACATCCCAGTATACCCCAGCCCTCCCTACTGCCTTCTCACATTGCTTTTAAACCTTAAGGTCATCTGATATGATTACCCCAGGTCCCTTCCTTTTTGTTGTTGTCTACCTCCCCACCCATTGTGTATTCTTCCCTGGTTCTTGTTTCCCAGATGCATTATTTTGCACTTCTTTGCATTGAATCCTAGCTGCCATACTTCTGACCATTCCTCCAACCTTGCCAAGTCCCTTTTCATCCTTTCCACGCCTCCTTGTGTATCAACCCTGTTGCAGATTTTGTGTCATCTGCAAAAGGCATACTTTTCCTTCCAGTCCCTCTGCAATGTCACTGATGAAGACATTAAAAAGGACTGGACCCAATACTGAACCCTGCAGTACCCCACTAGTAACCCCCCTTTCTTCAGAATGGACTCCATTTACAATTACCTTCTGTGTCCTGTTGTCCAGCCAATGTTTTACCCAGGCTACCACCCTGGGTCCCACTCCCAGGCTGGTTAATTTGACTATTAATCTTTTGTGTGGGACTGTGTCAAATGCCTTGCTAAGGTCTAGGTAGGCCATGTCCACAGCCCCTCCCTGGTCTACTACTTTGGTCACCCAGTCAAAGAAATCTATTAGATTCATCTGACATGACCTTCCCGCTGTGAACCCATGCTGCCTTGGGTCCTGTGCTCCACTGGCCTCTAGGTACTCGACTATTCTTTCCTTCAGAAGTGACTCCATCACTTTCCCTACCACAGAGGTCAGACTGACAGGTCTGTAGTTTCCTGCCTCTGTCTTTGGACCCACTTTGTGAAGGGGAATCACATCCGCCTTCCTCCAGTCCTCGGGTACCACACCATCCTCCCATGATTTATTAAAAAGAGTAGCAGTGGTTTCACTAGTTCCTCCTTAATTTTTAGAATTCTGAGATGAATTCCATCAGGACCCATTGCTTTGTCCACCTTCAGTTTTAGGAGTTCTTGCAGAACCCTTTCTTCTGTGAAAGGACTGGGATCGACCCCGTATCAAGAGTGCTTCTGTTAATTGGATTAGGCACTTCCCCCTCCTCTTTTGTGAATACTGAGCAGAAATATTCGTTCAGTATCCTGCTTTTTCACTGTCCCCCTCTGCCCACCCACTGTTCATTCTATTCAGCCTTACTATCCCTCCCTTTGTCTTTCTACACTCGCTGATGTACCTATAAAAGGTTTTATCCCCCTTCTTAACTGAGTTGGCTATCTTTTCCTCAGTTTGGGCCTTTGCTATTCTGACTTCCCTCCCTGCTTCCTTCTGCCTTAACTGGTACAGCTCTCTGTTCTGCTCCTTCTGTGTTTCCTTATACTTCCGGAATGCTATCTTTTTCTTCCTGACTTTTACAGCCACCTCTTTTGAGAACCATAGTGGCTTTTTCTTTCATTTTGATTTGTTCATTTGCTTCACACAAAGGCTTGTTGCCTCTGTGATGGCAGTTTTGAGAATTCCCCATTGTTGCTCCACACCTCCTTCTAGTCTGTTTGCTAGTGCTTTTCTGAGGCACTCTCCCATCTTGCCAAAGTCAGCCCTCCTAAAGTCCAGTACCCTCACTTTTGTATGGCTTGACTCTGTAGCTGAGTTTAACGTGAACCACACTGTTTGATGGTCACTTGTCCCCAGATGGCAACCCACTTCTAGATCTGAGATTCTCTCACTGCCCCATTTGAGAGTACGAGGTCTAAGATTGCTCCCTCATGAGTGGGTTCCAAAACTAGCTGTCTAATGCCTGCCACCTGTAGGGCATCAAGAATGGCCCTGCTCTTGGATGTGGCTGCAGCAAATGTGCTCCAGTTAACATCTGGCATATTCAGGTCTCCCATCAACAGTTATCTCCCCTTTCTCTGCCATTCTAAGAATGCCTTCTATCATATCCTTGTCCATTCCTTCCCCCTGACATGGGGGTCTGTACACAACCCCTGTGCGGATTGTGGTGCCCTTTCCAGTCTCCAAGGTGACCCACAGTGTCTCCTCTCCTCCTGTTTACTCTTTTGTTCAGTTGCTTTTATCCCTTCCTTACTAGAGAGCTACTCCTCCCCTCTTCTCCCTGCCTGTCTCTCCTGTAGGTTATGTACCCTGGTATGTTAACATCCCAGTCATGGTTCTCTGTTACCATGTTTCTGTGACTGCTACGATATCCAGGCATCCCTCTTCCATTAAGGCCATCAGCTCAGGGAGCTTGTTGCCCAGACTACGGAGCATTGGTACTCATTACCCTCCATTTCCTGATGGCCTTACTCCCTTTTGCCCCATCCCTGTCCTTCTTGCCTTTGTCACTTTCTCCATTACCCTGCCTTCTCCTATCGACACCTCATATTTGGTGTTTGCCGCATTACTACCGTGATTATTTGGGGAATAAGTTTTCCTGCTCCTTTCAGTGCCTCCCCTTGGCTAGTTTAAAATCTTGCCAGTGAAGCATTTAAACCTATCACCTAGGATCCTGGTTCCCTCCCGGACAGATGCAGCCCATCATGCCAGTATAGGCTTGCATCACTCCAGGTGGACCCCAGTCCCCAATGAAGCCAAATCCCTGAGCTCCACACCAGTTTTTCAACCACTGATTGAATCCCATGGTGCGGAACACCCTAGCCTCTCCTATGCCATAGATGGGTAGCACCTCCGAGAAGGTTACCATGCGTGCTACTTGACTAAGACCCCTCCCCAACTCCACAAACTCTTCCTGCACTTCTCTAATCCCTTTCTTAGCTCAGTTTGTCTCTAGGTGGACAATGACATCCAGCTCCCTCCCCTGTGCAGCTGCTCCAGCAATCCTGAGGATTCGCTTCCTGTCCCTGCAAGCCATGGCGCCAGGCAGGCACCTTACCTCCCTCTCCCCTTCATCCCCCAGTTCTACCTTCCTAACAATGGAATCCCCCACCAGGAGTTGTTTCCTTCCCCTGCAGGGTCCTCTGCCACCCTCCTGTGGGTGTCCTTTGTGGAGGTTCCCAGCATCCTCCTTGGTCTCCACTGTGCGTGCCTCCATAGAGGAACCACACTTTGCCAGAATGGCATAGGAAGTGTGGAGAGGTACAATGGGAGGATGCGCCTCTGTTCCACCACCCTCACCCTCCCTGAGCCCACTGTGGTCCAACCGTTCCTCTTTCTTGGCAACCTCTGAGCAACGGCAGTGGCACTGGTGGTCCCTGGATGGAAGAGGAGATCCCACAAATCCTGGCCAACTCAGCCTGGAGATGAGCAACCTCCTCCCTCAGCCCAGAGAGGTGCCTGCAGATGGGACAACACCGCATCCTCCAGAACATCTCCCGGAAGACTGCTGCTCCACAGCCACTGCACTGCACCACTCCAATCATGTCTTATTTCTGGCCCCTTTACTGTCTGCAATCCTTACTCTTTCCTCTGTTTTTTTTTCTCTCTTGCCTTACTTTCTGCCTGTGTGCCCTTTAAGCTCCTGATTGTCCTCTTCTGAGACAAGAACATCCTATATTTCGCAGTAGACCACTTACTTGCTCAGAGGCAGACCTCCAGCAGCTAGAGGGGGCTGGAGAGCTACTCTTGCCCTTCTAGGATGGTGGGTCCTTGGTGGTTCTGTGATCACTCACTTCCTGCCCCTAAACAGGAAGTTCCTGTTGTCAGTCAAATTCTGTGCCTATAAAAATAGAACTAGCTTTGGGTGGGGGGGAGTGAAGGAGGGCAATATAGTCCCAGCAGAGAAGTTCAGTCACACAGCAGTCCTTTCTCCTGGTGTCTTTTGCCAAGCTATTAGCAGAAACTTTCTAAGCCAGTCTTTAAATGTAGCTTCCTTCTAGCTAAGCCACTCCCCCTACTTACCAGATCTTTCTACAAGTAATTTAAACCTCACAGCAGTTAAGTCCTTTCAGTCACCTGAGATTTACACCTTGATAACTCTTCAGATACCCGTTCAGTTCAGTTAACCCAAACACACACTTTTTTTTTTGTATGTTAGTTTTTTTACCCTAAATTAAAAGTCAAATACAAAAGTTCTTCTACTTTAGTCCCAGCAGAGAAGTTCAGTCACACAACAGTAGAGATGTGGCTCTTATCTAGTCTTGGGCCTTGGGGACTTATAAAGCCCAGAGGTTTGAATAGTATAGTAAATATGCCAAGATATGGACTGGACAGCATAAAAGTTGCTTTGAAGTGGGGTATTACAGTGGGACATCTCCAGACAATGGATAGGAAATCCATATAAAGGGCAATATTACTGGCCGAATGTAAATCAGTACTGGAATTTCCTGGTTGCCCTACAGGTATTTTTCAGATTCTGGTAATTTTGGTTCAGTTATCTAATCCTAGGATTCCACCCTTTGCCTGGGATTGCATTTGGTTGAGTAGTTTTGGTCGCTTATGTGTAAAGGGGAATAATAAGCAAAAGCAGCATGACGAGAGATACTGCCCCAGGTATAATTGTGGGAATACGCTAGAAACGCAGCAACATTTATACATTTAGTGTGCATATATTACTCACTTTTGGGAGTTATTGTCAGAGGTTTGGAATGAGCCTTAATTTTCAAAAATGGATTATCAAACATTGTTGTTTGGGCCTACAGGGCCTATCTTTAGTAGGTATCATATAGATACGGTGTATATAGTGTTAGGGACAATTAAATAATTAAGACAATTTGGCAATCTAGATGTGTTTGGGTCCTGTAACAAAAAGTATAATGTATAGAAAACTACTGAATAATATACAGAAAGCTGTCAGTAAAACTAGGGAACTGGATGCAGTAAGATTTTCACCCCAAAAAATGAAGCATTTATGGGTAAATTGTGATTTCTGGACAACGTACAAAAGGGAAAAAAATGATGGTGGGGTAATAATCTCTGGGCAAGAATGTTTTGTTTCCATGTAAACAAAGGGAACTTCTTAAGTTAATTATTATGCCTGTTAACTAGTATTTAAGTATAGGGTGTGATAAAAATGTGGTTATAGTCTTTATTTTGTATTATGATTTGTAATCTGTTTGTAATGAAGTCCATTTCTTCAATAAAATTCCCCTACTCTTTTTGAGAAGTGCCATGGGATCTTTAACATCTGCCTGAACTACCACCAGAACAGGCAGACAGGACCTCAGTTTAATGTCTCATCTGAAAGACGGCACCTCAGGAGTGCAGCACCACCCTCATGCTGCACTACAGTGTCAGTATTGGATTTAACCCAAGTGCCTAGTGTGGGGATAGAACCGGGGAAGCGGGCTAGAGCGGAGGATGACAGCACTACTGATAGTGAGTTAATATGACTTTTACTATTCTAATAAAATGGCATCAGATATTCTTGCAATGACACTGTACCCATGATTGTGTTACTAGCGTGAGTTTGATTTATTGATTGCTGTGCTGCTTTGATTGTATTATATATACAGAAATATCAGAAATTTTTTTGTTGATTAATTGAATTATCAGAATAAACCCATTTGAGTTGTAAGCTCCTTACATAGCTTCAGTGTCAGTGTCAGAGGATCAGATAAACTGATAAAAAATGGTTTACAGCAGGCAACAAGCTAACAGTAATTATTAAATGTTACAGTGTAATGGAGTCAATACAGGACAAACAAAGCTTAATATTAAGTTGTGAAGATACTGAATTGACAAGTTTTAGTCGTAGCACTGTGCAGTTTAGAGCATAATGTTTTTACCTAATTAGTTCTGACACAGTATTGCAAATGAGAATCAGCTCGTAATTCATATTAAAATTGCCACAACTGCTGTGAAATACAATATTCTTCTCTTAATTCTGAACAGGTGCTACCCCTACTGTACCCAAACATGCTGAGGAATCCCGCACCACAGTGGCAGCAGGAGAGGGTGATGAGGGAGCAGGCAGCAGCGCTGTGGAGACTCCGTCTGGTGGTAAGATATCTATATAGTTTTTTGTTAACATACATAATTCGTAAATATGAACATAAGAAGAAGCCAGCAGAAGAAGGCCATTTGGTCTATCAAGTCTGCTCGCGTTGCAAGGTCCACAGCTTGAGCTACTGTCCCTGTCCCCTCTCCCCACTACAATCATCCTCCCTACCCATGACCCTTACCCTCCCCCTATACCTGTCCCAGCCTCTCTTAAAGCTGCCCACTGTCTTCAATGAGATTACCTCTTCTGGCAGCGATTCCAAGTGTCCACCACCTCTCTGTGAAGAAGTGCTTCCTGACCTCCCTCCTAAACCTCCCACCCTCCAGCTTAAGACTGTGCCCCTCATGTTATGGTTGCCACCAGCTTAAAGAGACTCTCCTTATCAACCTTATTTATCTCTTTCAAGTACTTGAAGGTCCCAATCATGTCCCCCCCCCCTTTCTTCCAGGGAGTACATGTTTAGTGCCCTCAACCTCTCCTCATATGCCTTACCCTGTTGACCAGCTATCATCTTTGTAGCCCTCCTCTGGACCTTCTCCAGCAGGTTAATGCACTTTTTGAGGTGTGGGCACCAGTACTGAACTCCATACTCTAGATGCGGCCTTACCAGCGACCTGTACAAGGGCAGTATATCCTCCTCTCTCCTACCCCCTAGATATGCATCCCAGCATCTTGTTTGCCTTTGCTGCTGCTTTCTTGCACTGCATGGAGTGCTTCTGGTCAATAGTGATCATCACTCCCAGGTCCTTCTCCTCCTCTGATGCAGATACTCGGACTCCACTCAGGTAGTACTATGTACTAGGATTCTTGAAAATAGGCTCAGCAAGTACAGTTTGCATAGTGTTCTAACATATGTGTGGTTATTATCTTGTTGGTGTAATGTTAATGTTTAGTGGTTCACTTGGGCTGTAGCTGTGATCTCAGGATCCCTTACCTGGGGTTTGGGGGGGGCATTCCCTGGCTGAGACTGTGCAAGGTCCCCCAGGTCTAACATATGTGTGGTTAGTATCTGGGTGGTGTAACATTAATGTTTAGTGGTTCACTTGGGCTGTGGCTGTGACTTCGGGATCCCTTACCTGGGGTTGGGGGGGCCATTCCCTTGCTGAGACCATGCAAGATCCCCCAGGTTTAACATATGTGTGGTTAGTATCTGGGTGGTGTAACGTTAATGTTTAGTGGTTCACCTGGGCTGTGGCTGTGACCTCAGGATCCCTTACATGGGGCATTCCCTGGCTGAGAACGTGCAAAGTCCCCCAGGTCTAACATATATGTAGTTAGTATCTGGGTGGTGTAACATTAATGTTTAGTGGTTCACTTGGGCTGTGGCTGTGACCTTGGGATCCCTTACCTGGGGTTGGGGGAGCATTCCCTGGCTGAGACGGTGCAAGGTCCCCCAGGTCTAACATATGTGTGGTTAGTATCTGGGTGGTGTAACGTTAATGTTTAGTGGTTCACTTGGGGTGTGACCTCGGGATCCCTTACCTCGGGTTTGGGGGGGCATTCCATTGCTGAGATCACGAATAGAGAGAGTGGCTGCTAATAGAGGGAATTTCCATACATAGAGAGAACATCACAAGAGGTCAGACTGGCAGATAAAGAAGGTGGCAGGTAATAGAGCGGCAGATAGCAGAGGAAGCACTATACCTGGTTTTTGGAGGGAGGGGTGAAACACTGCATTTCCTGGGCGCTGGCTGAACCTGAGACCGTGCAAAGTCCCACTGTTAAAAATATATGACTGTAGTATCATTGGTGTATAACAGTCATTCACAGCACTATCATATATTCATAACTATAGGTAGGATATTGTAATGAATCCTCATCTCCCTCACCATCCTTTATTTCTGTCCTGCAGCACCACTAGAGACCACGAGCGCATCCCATTCCGCACCCAGTCAAAGCACATGGTGCAAAAACTGTGCCATGAAAATCGTGAAGGAGCTTGAAAAGCTTGCAGAGAGGGAATCCCAGCAACAGGAGACCGACAGTGGTCGAAGAACCGGCGTGAAAGTGCCGGGTAGTCGTACTGTGCATGAACCTGGTGTCAATCAGCAACATCCTCCCCAAGCACCACCACTGCAGGAGGAAAACTGGAGGGACAAGGACATCAGAACTGTAAAGAAAAGGGTCAAGACACTGGAGGCACACATCTTGAATATCGAGGGCAATGTTAAAAAACTTGCCAAACTTTTTCGGAGGCTTGTTGGAGCGTGTAGACGGCAAACTCTTCATTCCACAGTCTGCCGTCACCGTTAAATATTGCAGATATTACTCTGCCCTCTGGTTATGGTTACATTGACTTGTAAATCTCTTTAAAGTTGTTGTCTTGTTACACTGGTGTTGCTATTGTTGTTTCTTGTTACTGTTCTTATCATTCCACTTGTAAATAGTTAATCTGTTCTTTTTTTTTTTGCTTATTTAAATAGTGTTCTGTGTTTTTTGAAAGTTTTAACTTGTTCTATTTTTGTTTTAAAAATATAAAAATTGTTCTTTTCATACCACTGTAGTCATCCTTGACTTGGTTCAGGTTATTGACCGACTGCATGTCAAGGTTAAGAAAAACTGAGGTCACTTAGTTGCTTTGTTTTCTAGGGCGCTACACAGGCACTTTTGCTAGCCAAGACTGTGACCTCTTATAGTTATCAAGCTTTATGCACAGTTTCTTAGCTACAGTACAGTCTTGGCCTGCCAACTGTGACTGACTGCTGCCTAAACCACCTACTACCCTAAAAATTCTGCACACCTCCACCTTGTGTGTGAATCCCCCACCCCCAAAACAACCACTCAGTCGCTAGTACTACCCATGAAACACACTCGACTACATCTTGAGGAATGACAATAGGAATACCACAATACTTACCTGATTGCCAGGCTGACATTCAGAGAGAAAGATAAAGGGTATAAAATAGAAAGGTTTAAAAAAATATCTTACCTGGTCAGTTGTGATGGACACATCGTGAAGAAACAGTGATAGCGTGGTTGGGAAGAGTGATCCTGGCAGCAACAGGAGCAGCAGCAGTGTGTGACAGGCCTGGAAAGGAAATAAGTCAGGGTGAGACAGTAACAGAAACAAAGGACATTTGGCTAGCCAAGACTATGACCTCTTATCAGGCTTTATGAACAGTTTGTTAGCTACAGTACAATCTTGGCCTGCCAACTGTGACTGACTGACTGTTGCCTAAACTACCTACTATCCTAAATATTTCTCACACCTCCACCTTGTGTGTGAACCCTCCACCCCCAAAACAACCACTCAGTCACTAGTACTGTCCATGAAACACGCTCGACTACATCTTGAGGAATGAAACAGGTTTGGATAGCGGTGTCAGGTGTGATTCTGGCAGCAGCAACAGCAGCAGCATCAACATGTGAAAGGCCTGGAAAGGAAATAGGGGTGAGATGGTAGTTGCAGTTCACATGGAAAGGGCATATCATCACGAGCACAGCATATTGCCACTGTCATTTCATTAACATGTGTTTTTGTTCGACATTGCACGTCCACCCCCCACACCATCAGTTGAATTAAATCATGGCCTATGTACGACTCTCCACATAGGCCATGGCCATTGCCTTAGAACAACTGTCCATAAGGAAAAATGACATCCTATTTCACAGTTTGAAACACCAACAGTAACAACTACTTACTTACCTGTTCACTTTTGAGGGACACGGAAGTATGTCTATGACCTGTTGTGCCACGGTTGGTTTCTAACAGAAGCCTGTGCAGAAGCATAAGTGTATAATAAGCATGTTATATGGATACCTGAAAATTAAACCATCAGAGTAGTTGTAAATAATGCAATCAGAAAGCACTTGGTTATTATATTACAAGTGGTTAATCGCATGATCTGCTTTTGAATAAATTATTGACATTCTGTATTTAATCTTACATTATTTAAAGTTTAAGAATATCGCTGCTGTCCACCTTCTTGCCAGATTCAATCAGACCACCCATAAAACCTCCATAGACACTCTCAGCATAGATGGAGGTCAGGAGCATAATGTACACACATCTAACTCAGTTATGATGCTCAGCTGTACTTAAGATGTATAACAACAAATACTAATTATCTGGTCTCTCAGAAAATACCCAGGAAGCTACAGGCCATTAATGATAAGTAGGTACACCATGAAATACTCATACAATTTATTTTATAGAAATTAAAACAAGGTGTTATTTTAAAAGTGAAAATGTGGGAAAATAATTGTTTACCTGGTGAGTTTTGATGGCCACACCATGAAGCAGAATGGATGATGCTGTGGAGCAGGTCAGATTCATGATGCGGGTATCGACCAAAGTGACAGCAGCAGCAGCAGTGGCAGTGTGTGACAGTCCTGGAAGGTGAATAAATAAGAGTGAGATAGGTAAGAGAAACAACAACACTTTTGCTTTTCAAGGGACAACACTGTCATCATAAGGCTTTATGCATGTTCCTAGAGATGGCATTATGAATGCAATCTGAGTCTCATACGACTAAGTTCACTCGGTGTGCACCATCGTCCCCTACCCAAAAAACACTTCCTCCCATATCCGTTAAACACATTCTTGATCTTGATGAATGACAGCAAGAAAAACCCTTCTACACTTACCTGATTACCTGGTGGTTGACTGAGGGTGAAAACCGAAAAGGTGGGAATTAGATAGAAATCTGGCTTAAAGAAAGTAAATTACTTACCTGGTGAGTTTTGATGGCCACACCATGAAGCAGAATGGATGGCGGTGTGGGGTTGGTCAGACTCATGATCCGGGTATCGACCAAAGTGACAGCAGCAGTAGTGGCAGCATGTGACAGTCCTAGAAGGTGACTAAGTCAGAGTGAGATAGGTAATAGGAACAACAGAAATTTTGCTTTACAAGAGACAGCACTGTAATCATAAGGCTTTATGCACATTGCTAGAAATGGTGTTATGATGGAGAAAATGTAAAGGCACATGCACAGTTTGAATGGCTACTCTTGGTACACCTGGATTCTAAAACAAACTCTGGAAAAGAAGGAATGGGGCATCTCAACCTACAATATATAAAAAAAGTGAATATGACATGACATGCTAAAACTGTTCTGTATATCATTATGAGTGTCTTCTATCTAAATGTTAGTCATACTCAACTGGATTGATTTGAGAAGTCATTGTCATGATAAATGTACCTGTATTAACTGTGCTATGGAATAATAAACTTCATATTTCCAAAAAAGAAACGGTATTATGAATGCAATCTGAGTCTCATACTACACCCTCGTCTCCTCCCCAAAAAACAATTGCGTACATACTCTCACTATTTGGTGTGCCATCACTCACTGCCTAATGTGCAACCAATGTGTTTACAACTTTTTGTTAACAACCAGCCTGCTCACCCTCATGGCCCTCCCAAAATATTTAATTTTCAATATGATAAAAAAAATCCCCCCCTCCCCCATGAACATTAGCATATTATCCTTGTCTTAGGTGTCGTAAAAAAAAAAGATTACTTACCTGGTCAGATGGGATGGACAACACATGTTGAGGGAACGTGTGTGGCAGGGTGTCAGATATGCTCCTGGCTACTACAGCAGAATGGTATGACTGACCTGTGAAGGAAATAATAGAGAGTGAGATAGGCACAGAAAGAAAAGCTGTTTTCCTTAGCAGGAGTACTGTGACCTCTTATCATGCTTTATGCACCTTTCCATATATATGGTACTATCACTAACTGTGCCTGTCTACCTCACTGAGTAGTCTATAATAACCTCAACCTTGTGCCCACCTCCCCCACCAACCGCTTGCTATCCATAAAACACATTCTTTCTCAGGAGTAATAATGAGAGTATGAATACCCTTGACAAACTGTTGTTATTAACACAATAACTTAACTAATACCTAACATGATGTGACAAAAATGAACTGTAAAATGTATACCAACCTGTGGTACGGCTGTGGATTCAAAAGCAGCAGTAGCATCATGATTCAACACCAGCAGCTTTACTGGGGCATGGTATGTCCTTTGGCTGTTGTCGTTTGATGCAGTGTGATCTGCCTTGGTACAGTTGTCAGGAAATGGGTCATCATCAGCAGGATTACCATAGCATAGTGGTTGCTGTTGATGTTCGTATTTGGTGCAGCAGGATTCACAGGGATGTTGTGTCAGGGATGCTGTAGTCAGGGATGTTGTAGTCAGGAATGTTGTAGCCAGGGATGTTGTAATCAGGAAATGGGTCATTATAAACAGAAGTAATGGTGCATAGTAGTTCCTGTGGCTGGTGTTATTATTTTTGTGATATGATCCACAGGAATACAGGAATGTTTTGGGTATTTCTGTTTTTTTTTTTTTTTATGGGTGTTAGGGAAGTGCCACGCACATCGGCCAACTAGGAAACTAAATGGTAGCTGAGTGTTTCACCCAGCAAATGATGCACCACACAACAAAGATGTCTAACAGTAAGGGACATGCAAACATGTGTCCATCGAATTTTTTTGGTATTTCTGTTTTTTTATGGGTGTAGGGGAAGGGCCATGCACATCGGCCAACTAGGAAAGTATATGGTAGCTAAGTGTCTCACCCAGCAAGTGGTGCACCACACAACACAGGTGTGTAACAGTAAGGGACATGCAAACATGTGTCCATCGAATTTTTTTGATATTTCTGTTTTTTTTATGGGTGTAGGGGAAGGGCCATGCACATCAGCCAACTAGGAAAGTATATGGTAGCTAAGTGTCTCACCCAGCAAGTGGTGCACCACACAACACAGGTGTCTAACAGTCAGGGACATGCAAACATGTGTCTGTGCAATTTTTTTTTATAGTTATGATTTTTTTATTGTGGGAGGGAAAGACCAATGAACAACAGTCAACTTGGACAGCAACTAATCAGTGGTCACAAAAGGATGAAACAAGTCAGAATGTAATTCAGTGACATCATCATCCACGTATTATTCAGCTGCATAAAGCATATTGATTTAGCAGGTGAAAACATGATCTGTGACTCTCTCTCTCTCTCTCTCTCTCCTACTCAGGAGAACTCAAAACCCTCAGCTGTGTCTTCATCTGAGGGCACTGTAACACTATCCTCATCCTCTGATGAGTTCTGAAGCTCACCACCTTCTTCTGTAGGATCATGGAATCTTGCTTTCGTTGACACCATGTACTGCTTCAGGAAGAAATAGGAGTTCATTTTAGTAAATGTTAGGTACTCCACATTACTGTCTGACAGGTGGCTTCATCAGTCAGTCACAATGGAACCAGTAACACTGAAAACTCTTTCAGAGCTTATGCTGGAACAGGGGCAGATGAGGTACTCAATGGCAATAGAAGCACGAGCAGGCCATATTTGGAGCTTGCTTCACCAATACTGAAGGGGTTCCTCTTCAATACTTAACAGCTGCAGGTCATTGAGATGTGGCTGTACCATATGGTGTGCAGACAGCTGAAGTTCTGTCTCTGCCTGAGGTGGCTGCCATGCGTGAACACCAATGTCCTTTAGCATGGACCACAGAGGGTTTGTGGAACCACTACTACCTCATGATACTGAGGGTGAAGGTACAGCCACTGTACTTGTAGAGAAGAAAGATACTGGGTGAGATGATGTCAATACCTGATGATTGTTGACTTCTATTGCTTTTTCACCCATACCTCACACTTACTCATCCAGTTTTTAACCTTGCCACACAGGATGACTAAATAATGGTCAAGATCATTCTTCCCACCAGGAAGAAGTGAAGTCATGCCCTGCTTGCACCTCGGATCCAGCAGGGTTGATAGTATATATGCCTCTGACTGGTAAATGTGAATGACCCATGGATGAGGTCAGCAAGCTCAACTTCAACAGAGTCATCAGCCACTTCAAATTGACCCCTTACATTGTAAAGTGCCTGATGAAGAACCCACAGCAGTGGTATCACCAGGCTCAAACAAGCATTGTCTGCACTGACAACCTGTGTCACCTGTTCCAGTGGTCGTAGTACCTGGATAACACTGTCCATCAAAAACTACTGAGATGGACTCAGGAACACGGCTGATTGTGCTTCCCAATCACGCATGTGCATAATATACTCGTGGAGTGGCTTGTACTGCTCATACAGCCTCTCAAGCATATAGAGAGTGGAATTCCATCGGGTTGCCACATCAAGCTTCAGGCGGCACTGTAGTACATTATTGGCCTTCTGTAGAGCACGGAACTCTGCTCTAGCCGGTGCCTAATGACTGAAATGGCTGACGATCTTATGGCTCACAGCCAACATGGCACTCACTGCTTCGTGCTCCTGAAATGATCTCACAATTAGATTGAGCACATGAGCAAAACAGGGGACATGGTAAAAGCACCCATCACTTATGGCTTTGATGGCATTATGGGTATTGTCACTGGCAGTGTACACTGCATTGAATCCATGGGGCTTTAGCCACTGTGTAATGACCTTATTGATGCATGTCAGAATTCTCTCGGATGTATGGGACCCATGCATACTCTGCATGCTTAATGTGGCATGCTGTCGACAACCACTAGTACTGCTGCCAGTACTCAGGGGATAACTAGATTAGGGACAGGGGTGCAGAGCATATACCTGAGGAAAACAGGCCCAGTGTGCGGTAATGCACCTAAAACTAATGCCTGATGATGGGGCACTGGTCCAGATGTCCGTGGTCAGGTGGATGCTGGCTGATGCAGAGTGTGACAGAGCATGAGACACCATGCATGCAAGGTCATTGTATTGTACATAGATGGACTAGCCTTCATGCTGAAATACATTCAACTTGGAACATTATACTTAGGGACAGCCTTCTCCATTGGTTCCCTAAAACCCTCATTCTCGACAAATGAAAATAATAACAGGTCTTTTGCCAGCATCTTGGCAACAGCCGTGTTAAGTTCTCTTGTCACCGGATGTTTACAGCGATATTTTGTGTTCTTGTTTAATGCAGATTTTATATCTGGCTGCTTAAGCCTCTGAGTATGCAGCACTGTGGGGTGTGTTTTGGCTTTGCCAGGTATGGTCTGGCTCTTGTGGCTTTGGCTGCCTTCGGCGGTAGCCGGGTCAGGCTGCAAAAACTTTTCCATGCATAGAGTGAATTGATCACCTTCACTACTTCCTCCACTTCAAACTGCACATGTAGGGGTAGAACACACTAAGGAGTCAAATGATACATCAGCAAGTGGCAGGGGACCCTTGCTTTCAGGTTGGGCTGAAGAAGATGAAGTGGGCATGGATGAAAACCGCTTATGCTGGTTCCACTTAATGGAGTACTTAGATTGCATATGACTATGCATGTCAGTCATCCCATAGTGTGAGCCAGGCTTACCCCTACTGATTTTAGAACAACAGATGTTGCATACCAAAATGCTGTCATAAGACTCTTCAATTGCAAAGAAATCCCACACCAAGGAATGTCCACCCACACGCCAGATTTTTTTGTGTGGTGGGGCAGATGGAGACAGAGACATAGGGTTGGGCAAAACTGTTTTCTTTGCATGTTGCTGCTGCTTTCCAACTGATCCAATTTTTTCCATTTGCTGTCCCCTCACCATGACAGGTTGCTGCTTTAGGATGGATGGAAAAGGGATAGCGTGCCCTTTCCCACTAACAATTTTAGTTGCTGATTGTGGACGGGGTGGCTGCCAATTGGGGTCTAATACTGCGTCATCATCACCCTCACAACCAATATCACTACTACCCTCTATGCTTTCTGGCATTTCCATCTGAGAAAGTAAGGGCTGACTATACCCCAGGTCTGCTTCCTCAGTAACATTCTCTGACACATTAACACTGCCACTAACAGTGTGTTTGCTAAAAGAATGTTCTTGCTCCTCACACACATTTCTAGGCTCTATACGCTGCTGCTCCTTATCTACTCCCCCTACATTAACCAATCCTGCACCAGTGCAACTCTTACTGTCTTCATGTCTGATACTGCCTGCCACTGTACCAAAATCCTCCTTGCTCTTAGGCACTACCAGCTCCTCAGTTAAATCCTGTGTCTCCTGGAACTGAGACTGTTCACTATTTTCTGTCTCATCTTGAGACACTGGGGACTCACATAATAGTGTGGCACTATCCAATGCAGTCTTTTTAGATTGATATTTAGAGCGATTAACTACAGCTGCACTGAGAGTAGCAATACTGCGCTGATTGCCAAAGAAGATGGATACTTTCATTCCCAGTAATGATGAAACTGGCACAGCATGTCGTAAAAATGGCATTGCACTGCCACTAGGAGTAGCAGTGCCAGAAACACTGTGCTCCCCCACTTGCACCTTCCACAGTACTGCCCTCTACATGTCCTTGTGACACCCTGCTGACTCATCCAGTACCAATGGAACTTTTTCCACATCCTACACGCTTCCCACTGCCTTTGCCTGACATATTCTACTGTCTGTGCTTTGCTATAACCTAAAATACAATAAAGTATTGAAGAAATACACACAGAACTGCTACATACTACAAAACACAGACTAACACAAATTATTATTATATTAGCAAAAAGAGCAATAAATCTATTGAAATTCTGTGACACAGCAATCAAACTGTTCGGATAACAGCAATTTATTTCTTATCCAGAAGAAAATTTATGACTTTCAGCACTCTAAAGGCCTGTTTTGTGGTGCAAAAAAATACAGCTCTTCTCTCTTCAGAAATCATCTGCAGACTGACTAGCCACACAGTAAGAAATGTGTGCTGCCTCCTAATCCCTCCCTCTCCACACCATGCTACTGCACAGTGAAAAAACATGTGATCAGAACTACTTGTGGTGAAATTTGAGCTTTCTGCTGGATTTCTGTACGAAACCGTGGAATTTTCAATATAATGTGGAATTCTAACAAATGCCATCAATACATTTTGGTAGGAAAAAAAAGAAAAAATTAAAAACAACACAAAGGATTACTGGAAGAAAACACAGTTAAGGTGCTCGACAGGATAGGTGATTACATTCAGTATGTGACCATTGCCATTAAAATACCACCAGTAGAAAATGAAATATGAACACACACATCGAAGGCGGAAAGCAAAATCTGCATAATCGCATTGAAAAACACAGATTTTTACATGGTAAAGCAGAATAATTGCTAAGATACTTTTTCCCACATTTTTTAACTAAATGTCTGCAGTTTGTAAACATTTTCTGCACCATTAGGCAGAAATTCACATGAAAAAGGTGAAAGTTCAGAATTCCGTCACAGGTGGAAGAGCGGAAGATTCCGCGAAAATTTCTAATTTTCACGGAACTTCAGCAAAAGCGGAAATTCACACTTTCGTCCACCCCTATGCAATGGTTATCCTGGCGTGTGGAATAGGATTGGTGCTAGCTGGAGTGGGGGAGAGACGGCAGGCTCTACGTGTGCTACTCTTAGAGCTGCTGTCTTCTCCCCATCCACTAGTTTAAATGCCCTGCATGGACATCAGATTTTTGGCCCGGTGCCCTAACCCCCTCCTTAGTCAGGTGGAGGCCATCAAATTTAAAGAACTCCCTTTCTCAGATGTTGTTCCAGTTTCCAACAAAGTTATGTTCCTTGGTGTGGCACCTGGTTTTTCCCTTTTCCCAAACAGGCACAACCTCTTAGAAGGCAATGCTGGATGAAAGGGAAACCAATTTCTCCCCAAGTTGGGCAGTGTGCTCCTTAACCTCCTCTACTGGCCAGCTAGCAGGGTCATTGGTCCCTTAGAGCCTATACCTTCCCTTTGGATTATGCTGACTATTCGGTCAGTGTCCCTCCAAGCGGATGCTCCTGAGAGACATCTGACCTGCACATCCGCCCGTTCGTTTCTGCTCAGGTGGGGATCCACACCACAAATCATGGAGTCCCCTATGATTATGAGCTTTTTCCTGTTGTCCTTGGAATTCTGTTTATAATGGCGTTTTGTTACCCTGCTGCTTTCAGCTTTGTGCTGACCCGAAGCCTCCTATCTTCTTTGTGATGGTACAGATGCAAGAGGTGTGTACCTGCTTTCCATGTTTAGAGTGTTTTGTCTGTTAGAAAGTTTTGCCCGAGTGTGGCCCCCTTTTCCCTTAACCAGCTGCCACCCCCCAGACTTTGTTGTTCTTTGGGGGAGAGGCATGCTGGTTTGGTGCTGGCAATGTGGAGGTGCATTCCCATAAGAATAGTTTTCCTCCATGTGGTTACATAGGAGGTTGATCTCACCCCAAGCTTCACGGAGCTGAGTTTTGGGGTGACATAGCTCCCAGCATATGGGACAGTAGCCCTGCCACTGGGTGCTTTATCTGTTGAAGAGTGTTCCACAGTGCTGGCAGCCAATGATATCTATGTGTGTTGCCAGTGGATGAAAAAAGAGAGTAGAAAATAAACAAACATGATGAACGAGAAAGAGAGTGTAAAGTAAACAATTAAGATGCCAGTCTCCTGTCCTGGGCTTGAGGATGGGTGAAAAAGAGAGTGTAAAGTAAACACTTAAGATACCAATTTCCTGTCACGGGCATGAATGGACAAAAGATAACCTTTAGAGTAAAGCTAAAGATTTTTTTTTTGAGTTGTGCAGTAAGACCCACCCCTTCCTTACTTCCACAGGAAGATTATGAGGGGTGTCAGGGGCTATATTAGAGGATAAGTTTTGGGATGGAGGAATGGGGAAGGGTGGGTGGGTACTTCCCCTGCAGAAAATTAGCAGAGGTACCTGTAGAGAAAAACAATCAACTTTTGGCAGTGGCTTCAACAAACACCACCAACCACAGCACCCTCGGATGAAAGTAAAAGTAACCTGACCTTTTAAATCTTCCTTCTGTTGGAAGGTACTAAGCCTTTGTCAGCTCCACCTCCCAGTTACACTCCTAATCCCCTGGAAGAACTGTGGAAGAAAAACAATTGGCTCCTTCAATGTGAGAAAGAGACTGCAAACCCTGTAAGCCTAAAACAAAACCTATAAGTACAACCTGTAAGCACAGAACAAAATAGTAACAAAACAGTAACTATGCTTAGCCTAAAGAGAGATCAAACTGTAAAACATATAAGCACAAAACAAAATAGTAATAAGGCAGGAACTCTGCTTAGCCAAACAAAGCCTTAATATTTCTCCTTGCTTTGTTAATGTTCCTCCTTGCTCTGTCCTTTCAAGCAAACCTAGAAGACAAAAAGCTCAGGTGAAGCTAGGTGCTTTTCATCAGCAAACCTTAGTCATGTTATGTTTATGAAAGTAGATGCGATAGTACAGAGTTTGTCTTTGTTGAGTTGGGACTTCCCTTACTGGGTCTGGCTTAAAACAACATGTATAACAATATTGTGAAGGTAGATGCCCTGCTTCCAAAGTTACTATTTTATCCATAATTGTAGTTGTAAAATGTGTAAGAAAAATCAAGAGTTGTGTTTTGCTACTCCTGCCAACCCACACATTAATTTTATATCCCTTATCAAGTTAATGCATTAGCAGCCATAGTGGCTCTTACCAGAATATTTTTATTTAAGTGGAGAAATTCCTTACTGGTCTCTTGGTATGTGGGTCCTGAACTCCTGCTTGCAGAGGAGGGCAGGGTCCAATCTCCAGGCCCTGGCTGGTACATTGGGGGTTTCCCCAGACAATTGCAAAGTGACCAGGACATGGTCTGAAAAGAAAACAGCCTCATGTGTCACCATGCCTATGTCTGCTATCAGAGAGGTGTTTACAAGAATCCTGTCTATGGATCCATAGGTCCCATGTGCATGGTAATAAAAGCTATATTCCTGGCCACTGAAGTTGAAATGACACCATGTGTCTATAAGGCCATACATTACTACTACTAAGGTGCATACTAAGGTGTGAGGAGCAGAGAAGTGGTAAGCCCATAAGAGCTCCTGTCCATTTAGCTGTAATAGAAAAGTTTATTTCCTTATAAGATATGGGAGTCCAACTTATTTTTAAAGTCTTGTTTGTCCTTACTAATTATTATTTCTAATGGGAGTTTATTCCATGGGTTAACTATTCTCTGTGTATAGAATGCCTTCCTTCTATTCGTATTCAATTTTCTGGGTCTTAATTATAGAGGGTGACATCTAGTGCCCTGCAGGTCATTTTTAAATTCAAGTCCCAACTCACTAAGAAGGTAGTCATCATGTATAATGTCGTAACACAGCAGCAAATCTCCTCGTATTTTTCTGGTCTCTAGGGTCATTAAATTAAGTTTAGTGAGTCATTCACAGTAGGATATATTTTTAATGTCACATTTCAATTGTGTGGCCTGTCTTTGAACCCTTTTAATTTTACTGATGTTTCCTTTATTGATGGGGCTCCATACAGGGCTCCCACAGTCCAGGACAGGTCTGACATAGGTCCTGTATAAGAGCATTATAACCTGATCACGTCTACTTTAAAATTCCTTTTATTGTCCATATTAACCTTTTTGCCTTTGCAATCTGAGTTTCACAATGAGATGAGCAAATGAGATTTAGATTTATTATTACTCCCAAATATCTTTCTTCAGTTGACTCTCTTAAAGGTGACCCTCCTAACAAATATGTGGCTTATTGGGTTTGGTTTCCAAGGTGCATAATGCAACATTTGTTTTTGTTAAAACTCACCCCCCATGTACTGGCCCATGACAGAGTATCATTTAAGTCATTTTGTAATGCTGCTCTGTCTTCCGCTGTGTACACCACCCCTGCTAGTTTTGTATCATCTGCATATTTTCTAACCAAAACTGTTATTCATCCTCCCATGCCTGCAATAAATATTTGAAACAGCACAGGACCCAAGATGGGGCTCTGATGCACTCCACCAGTCACAGTCTTAGAGCTGGAGTAAAAACTATTGATGCAAACTTTCTGTGTTATGGTGTTCAGCCATGTTTTAATCCATGTCATCATTCTATAATCTAAATTCAAATTTAGTGATTTCAAAATGATGGCTCCATGAGGGGCAGTGTCAAATGCCTTTGAGAAGTCAAGCTAAATACAGTCCATTGGTAAACCTTTATTCAGTACTGCTGATATTTTTTCATAAAAACACAGATGGTCTGTTATACATGATCTTTTTGAGGTGAATCATGTTGTTCTGTGTCAACTATATAATGCTTCTTTAAGTGAACACAAATCATGTCTTTTATTATGAATTCTAAAATCTTCCTGGGAATGGATGTAAGATTAATAGGCTTGTAGCTGTTACAATTTGCCTTGCATCCCTTCTTGTGTACTGGTAGTACTGAAGCACATAACCAGTCTGATGGAACTTCATTATTTAGCAAGGATGATAAAAATAACTTTTTTAGGGTTTTCAGTATGTGTGGCACAAAGAGTTATAACAGTTGTGGAGAAATTAATTAATTAATTTATTTATTGAAGTCTCAGATTTACAACACCTTTGAGCCAGAAGCTCATTTACAAAGGCATCTTGTCATGATAGAAGGAGCAGTGGGAAAATGTACGTGGTACAGAGAACTGTACAAAAAAAATACAAATTACATATAAAACATATTACATAAAATACATACAGTAGTAGCCACAGACATTGTCAGCTATTACCCCAAATTTCTGTGATATTTCTAGAGAAATCTACTGCTTTCTGCATTTCCACAGTAGGGGCAGCAGAGAAAAACATTTTAGAAATTTCACAAAATATCTGGAAATAGCTGGCAATGTCTATGGCAACTACTGTAGAAGTTGCTGAAGAAGTTACATGTGTTACATGTTTACAGGTAAGTAAATACTAAGTAAGAGTGGTCATTAAGAATGACCTGGTCTTGAGCCTCAGAGTTTGAGGATTCAGGAAGTAGGGGAGAGGGGTTGAGAGTAAGGACATGTCAAGAGTAAGGTTGAGAGCAGCCCAGGTAGGCAGAGTACAGAGAGGGGTGTGGATAGGGAAGGAGAGTTTGATTAGTATAGCAAGGAGGAGGGATGGGGGTCTTGAGGGTGGAGGAGTGTGTTAAAATTGAACAAAAAGGCAGGGGATACAGCAGGGTAAAGTTGAGGAAGCACTTAGGGTAAACAGAGTGGTGGCAAAAAGACTGTGCCAGGACAGGTATGGAAAGGGAGGCAAAAATCAAAAGGCAGAGGTGCTAATAAAGTACAGAAAGTAGAAGGGTGGGGCAAGGTAGAGGTAGAGGAGAAGAAGTGAGGATTAGTAAGTAGGGAGAGGTGGTGAGAGTTGGGAGGGAGAGTGAACATTAAAAGAAATTAGGACAGGCAGTCACAGCTGCAACATTCCAAAAGATGCTGCCGGAGCTTAGTTTTGAAGGATCCAATTTTGGTATCAGTCAGAAGGTCAGGTGGGAGGCTATTTAGCCAGCTTGCGGCTCTATGCATAAATGCTCGCTGAGCCTATGTAGTGCAGCAGAAAGGGACTTGGAAGGTGGGGGCTGGACGTACTTCTAGTGCGGTGGTGGGCAAATGTCCTGTTGAGGAGCTGCAGAAGTGAGGGTGGTGATAAACCAAGGCTAATTTTCTTCATGAACAGGCAGGTTTGGTAGGAGAGTCTCCCTGGAGGTTCAACCAATTTGCTGAGGTGTAGAGGTCGCAGGTGTGGGTGTGTATGTGGGCACCAGTGACTAGGCAGCACACCTTGTTTAGGGTGACAGTCTTTTAAGTGTGGTTGTGGTGTCTGAGTCATAGATTATAAGCCCATAATCAATTATTGAGAGGATGGAACTAGTAATGGCTAAGCGGAGCACTTCCTGGGACATACTGTTCCTGTGTCAGTACAGTAGCCCTAGCCTGACACTTACAGCTCTTGAAATTATATTTACATGCTCATTAAAGGATAGGTTGCTGTTGAGTGTTTTGCCAAGATATTTGAAGTTGTGGACTTCTTCTAGGGGTACGCTAAGGTTGTTGGGGATGTGGAGCCGGGCATTTCTATGCCTATTGTGAGGGCCAACAAGAAGCATCACTTGGTTTTTTTTATAGCTCAAAATTAGTTTATGTTCAGAGAACCAGTCCTTGACTGCAGTGAAGCTTTCTTGTAGACATCTGATGAGGTGTAGGAGATCTGACTGACTGGTCTAGAGCACTGCATCATCCGCATATAGGAGCAGGTTTGTGGGGCAAGCTTTGGGAAGGATATCTAGGGAAGAGGCTAAATAAAAGAAAATCCAGAATTGAGCCTTGGGGACCTCCAGAGTGTACAGGGTGGCTATTTGAGAGAGTATAATGAATTTTGACTCTGGGTTCTGTCTTCTTAGTAACTTTTAAACCATAATGCGACATCATGAGAGAGTCCAAGGGAGGGTAGAGACCTGAGTAAAAGGGTGTGATTAACAGTATCAAAAGCTTTTGTGAGGTCTATATAGATAGACCCCACAAGGTGACCATGGTTTAGTGACTTATGAATAAAGTCAGTTTATTCAAGAAGGGCAGTGGTGGTACTGTGCCCCTTTCTAAATCCGTGCTGTTGGCCACATTGTATGTTATAGGTGGTTAGGTAGTCTGTCAGCTGGTCAGCAGCTATTCACTTCTAAGGCTTTAGAAAGGGGTGGCAAAATGGAAGTTGGGTGGTAGTTACAGTGGGTAGCCCCATCTCCACTCTTGTGTACAGGTGCCACAAGAGCCACTTTCCAAACCAAGGGGAAGTGGCCAAGACAGAGGGATAGGTTACAGTTAGTATCTTGGTTAGCCGCGTCTGGACGGAGTCAAGGGTAAGACATAAAAATTTAAGATCAAGGGTGTCGCTACTAAATCTGGAGTTACTAAGTACCCACAGTAGGTACTTTGTAGCTGTCTTGGTAGTTACTGACTTGAAATAGAAAGAGGGAGTGTTGGGGTAGGATTTGTGTTACTTTCAATATTCTGATTGGAAGGGTCATTGAAGAAATTAGGAAGGAGTACTCCACTCAGGTCTGTGAAAGCAGTATTGAAAATATCAGCCATTTCTTTGGGATCCTGAGTGGAAGCACCATTTACATTGAGTACTGATGCAGGGGACTTATTGGGTTTGTCATTAAGGTTTTTTATGTTCTCCCAGAATTTGTTGCTATTTCCCCAGGAGTTAGAGAACTAGTCTTAGAAATAGGTAATTTTGGCTAGGTGTACTGCACGGGTGCAGGCATTTCTGGCCTACTTGTAGTGTTGCCAGTCACTTGGTTTATTAGTGGCCTTCGCTACATGCCAGAGATGATCACTGGAGGTCATGAGGCCAAAGAGTGATGTGGTGATCCAGGGAGTGCTGTATGACTTGTTTTTCTGTTTTTTTGAAGAGGGGTAATGATATCACATGATCTATTGAAGAGGGAGATGAAGTGCCCTAGTGCTAGGTCCACACTTGTTGCTGTTTTAATTGGGGACCAGTCATAGAGGTGGAGGTATTCTTGAATTTTCTCAAACTGCCCTTTCCTTAGTGCATGATAGTAGGATGACTTATTAGTGCATTTGGGATGTTGACTTGACCCGTGACATACGATATGGGAGTGATCACTGAGAAAATCAGAAAGTACCATAGTGTCCTTTAATCTATCTGGTGTATTGGTGAAAATAAGGTCAATTAGGGTGTGGGTCCCAGTTCTGTAGTTCACCCTGGTAGGGGATTGAACCAGCTGTGTGAGGTCAATGGCAGCAGCAGCATCCCTAAAAGGGTCAGCCTCAGAAGCAAGCCAATTGATGCTGGAATCGCCTAACGCAATAATCTCAGAATGATTAGGAAGTCTGGTAATATAGTCAATGACTTATTCAAATCCTATGGCTGCATACCTAGGAGGGATATAGACTGATAGGACAATAAGTGACTTCCCATTAGTACCCAGTACTATTTTGACTGCAATCGCCTGGGCACTATTCCCGGTGGACAAGGTTGGAAGGGCATGGCCTTGATATTTGTCCAAGAGGTACTGTAGATGGCACAGCCCCCACATTTTTTCACAAGCCGGTCTGCTCTGAAAAGAGTGAAACCAGCTAAGGTAGCAGCAGAGTTAGAAGTTATGGGAGAGAGTCAGGTTTCAGCCACGGCTAGTACGTCTGGCTTGTGCTGTTGTACCCAGACTTGCAGCTGATCTAGCTTTGGTAGTAGGCTCCTGATGTTTAGGAAAGCAATCTTAAGGCCATGAGAGTTAGTGGTTTTTATTTGTGGTTGCTGCAGGAGGCCAGGATTGGGGAGTATATTGCCTGAAAGTAGCAGGAGTAGCAGGGCATGACGTAATAACATGAGCTTAATTAGTTTTGGTTTTAGGATAGCTGAGTGTCTGGGAGCTGGTTCAGATGACATTGGCACAGGGAGCGAGGCAAGATGTGAGATCAGTAAGAGAGTACGGGTGAACCCCGCATACATGCTGGCCCAGCCCGGTAGGTTGGGTGTAGGGTGGTGGCCTGTGTCGGCACCTAAGGTGCAGGTAGGTGGTGCTGTGGTCAACAGGACTGGAAAGTGTGGAGTAGTCGCTGTACCAGGACATTTTGGGCCATGTGGGACCATGAGTATCAAGAGGATAACAAGTAGGTGTGAGAACTCAGGGGACCACGTTGTTGGCCAGGAGACTAACCCAGGAGACTGGGATTACAGGAAGCTTGAAACAGACTTGAGGGTATCTGGGTGGGGATGCAAAGCAACCTTGCCAATGGAGGAGGATAGGCTGTGACAGTAGTTGAAATGGGGGGGAATGGGCCAGGGTCAGTGTTGCTAAAAGGCAGGTGAAAGAGGGGAGTAAGACAAATGAAATACTCAATTACTTTGGTCCCTGCAGATAGCGAAGTGGTAATGTACTTGCCTATGGTATCGAGGTTCAAGGCTTTGAATCCCAGGAGGGAGGGTTGGAGATTGGAGTTGGGGTACAGGGAATTCTGGAGGGCAGGTGAACAAAAGTAACTGACAGAAAGCAAGAATAGTTTAGGAAATATAAAGGGAATAGGTAGCAGAGAAAAGGTGCACTAGTGATTTCTAGTGGTAACAATGTATATCAGACAAATGGAGAAGTGGGGACTTAGAAATCAGAAGATAGTGGTCACATGACAGGTCATGTCACCTTGAGAGACCTATAAATTTAGAGTCAGACTAGGGTGGGAGGATGGAGGGGTGAGTGGGGCAGACGATGCACTTGTGCATCGACAGGCTACACTGGTTCAGTACTGCAGCTTGTGTTTGCTGAGAAGTTCCTCTGTACCTGTGTGTCAGGGCAGGCTCCTGCTGGGGTTGCTGAGCTCTGTTTGGGAGTGTGGTCATGAGACCCTGAAAATAAGGAGAAATATTTAGATTTAGTGAGGGGAGTGAACAAAACAAAGGACATGAACACAGGAACAGGAATTGCAAAAGGAAGCAGAATAATGGAGGAAGGGAAACCGGCACTGCGCATGCACAGCACAGAAGACTAGCGACGGAGGAGAAACAGCCGAAACAGGAGTTAGAGTAAATCTGAATCAGGTAACAAAAATAAGGCTCAACTAAAATCCAGCACAAGGTAGAAAGTACACTGGCTCACAATCACCTAAGGTACAGACAGATAACATCTGCGAAAAAGGTAGAAAGTATACTGGCTCACAAATGATTAAAGTACAGATAGAAAACATCAGCAAACAATGCTAAATTACAAATAGTGAGCAGTGAAAAGAAACTATCAGTCCTGTTCTGCTGAAAAAAATTATTTTAGACATTTAAAGTACATTTTGGCACATTGGTTCAGTACTGCAGCTTGCGTTTGCTGAGAAGTTCCTCCATACCTGCGTAGCGGTCAGCATGGGGTCATAATGTCGCAAAACAGAATGCCGCAGCAATATACCATGCTGCTAATACAGTGCAATATATTGCCAGTGGCATTTCTGTGTTTTGTGGGAGGCTCTGCCCCTGCACCTCTTGTTATGGGGGGCTGCACCTCCCGAACCCCCCCCAACTAAAATAACCAACTCCATGATGGGGTGGGGTTGTATACTTAAATCGCACAAAGTGTGAAAAAAAGAAAAATTCTAAATGTCTGGGACTGCGAATCGATACCCAGTACGCAGACACACTGCCTCCATTGCTGCCTGTGACTCATCCTGTCGAGCCATGGCAGCTGCTCGGCAGACCCTCCTCCCAGCAGAACACTTATCCTCTGCTAGAGAAAAGTGATATGGTGCACAACTGCACATATATCATTTAGGGTTTTGCACTGTCACTATTCCCACCCTCACTGTCTGTGTTGTGTGGGTTTAACATACGCTGTCTTGCATACGGTGAACTGACCTGGTAGGGTAGTGATCAGGGCAGGCTCATACTGGGGTTGCTGAGCTCCGTTTGGGAGCGTGGTGCAGGACAGCCTGGAAAATAAGGAGAAATATTTAGATTAAGTGAGGGGAGTGAACAAAACAAACAAAGGACATGGACACAGGAACAGGAATTGCAAAGGGAAGCAGAAAAATGGAGGAGGGGAAACAGGACAGCACAGAAGACTAGCGATGGAGGAGAAACAGCCGAAAGAGGAGTCAGAGTAAATCCAAACCAGGTAACAGAAGTAAGGCTCAACTAAAATCCAGCACAAGGCAGAAAGTATACTGGCTCACAATCACTTAAGATACAGATAGAAAACATCAGCAAACAATGCTAAATTACAGATAGTGAGCAGTGAAAAGAAACTATCTGTCCTGTTCAGCCGATAAATATTTTAGGTATTTAAAGTAAATTTCAGCACACTGGTTCAGTACTGTAGCTTGTGTTTGCTGAGAAGTTCCTCTGTACCTGTGTAGTGGTCAGGTCAGGCTCTTGCTGGGGTTGCTGAGCTTCATTTTGGAGTGTGGTGCAGGAGAGCCTGTGTAGTGGTCAGGGCAGGCTCCTGCTGAGGTTGCTGAGCTCTGTTTGGGAGTGTGGTGCAAGAGAGCCTGTGTAGTGGTCAGTGCAGGCTCCTGCTGGGGTTGCTGAGCTCCGTTTGGGAGTGTGGTGCAAGAGAGCCTGTGTAGTGGTCAGTGCAGGCTCCTGCTGGGGTTGCTGAGTTCCGTTTGGGAGAGTGGTGCAGGAGAGCCTGTGTCATGGTCAGGTCAGGCTCTTGCTGGGGTTTCTGAGCTCCATTTGGGAGTGTGGTGCAGGAAAGCCTGTGTAGTGGTCAGGACAGACTCCTGCTGGGGTTGCTGAGCTCCATTTGGGAGTGTGGTGCAGGAGAGCCTGTGTAGTGGTCAGTGCAGGCTCCTGCTGGGGTTGCTGAGCTCCATTTGGGAGTGTGGTGCAGGAGAGCCATGTAATGGTCAGGGCAGGCTCCTGCTGGGGTTGCTGAGCAACGTTTGGGAGTGTGGTGCAGGACAGCCTGTGAAGTGGTAAGGACAGGCTCCTGCTGGGGTTGCTGAGCTCCGTTTGGGAGTGTGGTGCAGGACAGCCTGTGAAGTGGTAAGGACAGGCTCCTGCTGGGGTTGCTGAGCTCCGTTTGGGAGTGTGGTGCAGGACAGCCTGTGAAGTGGTAAGGACAGGCTCCTGCTGGGGTTGCTGAGTTCCATCAGGAAAGCCTGTGTAGTGGTCAGGACAGACTCCTGCTGGGTTTGCTGAGCTCCATTGCTATCTGGTCCTGCAGAATGGGTATTTTTTAATTGTGCAGTTTTAATTGTAATATAATTATTGGTGACCATAAATATCAACCAGATTACTATATTGTTAAAAATGCATAACAACCGGATTTCAGATTATTATGGTCCAAAGACTATAATAACCCAAAATCCAGTTGATATGACACTTCATAATAACCCAAAATCCGGATGATATGATAGTCCCCAAAGAAACAGACTTTAAAACTGTTGCATTCCGTTGTTTCACAAAATGTATTTAAACTGCAGTATTTTCAACTGTTTTATCCATGTATAGTTCAATTTCTTCAAAAATAAAACTGTTTCTAGCTAAAAATGTATTTCTTTCAAGCTGATGGAAATACAGTCTAAATCTCCACACCAGCAATTATGAAAAATAATGGATAGGTAAGTTTGATGTTATGGATTTTTTTCACGCACCCTTGGTGTGTGATGACCACATAAACCTCTCAAGCTTCACTCCCGAGGTTTATGGGTCATCACACACCTCGGGTGTGTGAAAAAAATCCATAACACACACTTACCTATCCATTATTCTCTATATCTTGATTGGTTATATCTATTATAGATGTGTTATTGATATGTATATTTCCAGTGTAAGGTGCTGCCTCAAAAAATACAGAGGCAAAATATTTATTAAGTACCTCAGCCATAAGTTTCAGATCATCAATAACTTAATTATGTGAAGCTATGGGAAAAAAAAGGCACTGTTTGAATTTTGTAGTGAGTTTACATTACGTTGGAGAGAGAGAGGTCTGTCTGGGCACTTTTATAGACCCTTCCAAGGACCCAGGGACCTTGGAAGTGAACCATCTCCAGTGCCAGGCACCAGTAAAAGTTCTAGTCTTCAATATCTGGCCTGTTGATAGGCCCCACTGCCAATGAGCCCCCTCTATTAACTTGCAGTTGGTTGAGTGCATATCTCCCACCATCTACCTTAAACTGCAGAATCATACCCGGCAACTGAGATTTCAGTCGGATGGCATTTCCCCTTTCCTTGGTGTTGAATAGAAACTTAGCCATGTGCCCCCCCCCCCACAGTTCTGAGTTTGTGCTAGCTCACCAGGTGACATATGTGTCTCCTGTAGCATGAGAATGTCCATTCTCTTTTATCCTATTAATGACTTTTTTCCCTTTTAATCACATTTTTCAGCCTATTTATATTCCACAACAATATTTTTATTAAATATTCTACCAGAGCTGAGAGATCTGCCCACCTCCTACTTGGTTACACTTCAATCTCCCTCTTAAAGGGGAAGCACCTAAGAGCTACAGCAGAACACTTAAAGGGGTAATACCTGTGACGCTTGGCCAACTGGTTATGATTGCTGTATGATATTTGTAATATAAAAATATAGTATGTGAGCCTGTGCTTCCATGGGTGTCCCCCAGGTTTCAGTGAAGCTACAGAATATGTAACCTGACCAGGAATCAGTTAATTAATTATCTTCCTTCCAGAGGACATTTTATTATCTTTTACAGCCTTTTGCTGCTTTGAAGTTGAAAACCAAATGTAACTTTATGAGTCTGCCAGAGGATGAGCCTAATACATTTTTATGTTTTAAGAGGAACAGGCCATTGATACCAACATTTGTTAAAATGTCATAAAAACCTTTTTATCTCCTTGGGAAGACAGGAACCAGCCACCAGTTCAAAGGAAAGGCTTGATCAAAGACTCATAATTTGGGAAATGAGTTTCTGTTGATATCACTTTATTTCATATACCTCCTGATAGGACATCATGTTTGTATTTTTTCGATTCTAAAAGGAGGAGCTAGACGACTCACAGAAGGGGTGTGGAGACACAATTTAAACTGATACTTGTGTCTGAGATGAATGTCATATCATTTTTGGGACTCTAGAGAGACACAGGTCTCTAATATTACCGCACTTACAGAGGTAATACATTAGATAGAAAATATCAGAATGTATTTTGGTAGGAGCTTGTTCTGTAGTTTTCCTTGTTTTTCTTTCATGTGATTGTGATGCTCTTTGATATTTGTTCTGTATTTTATCTTACTGTTTTTATCCATTTTTAGTAAACATATTCTTTAAGATTCTGCCTGGGTCTCCTCCATCATTTTTGCATGTGGAGTGCCTGTATTTTTAAGTCTGTCAACTGTTCAAGAACTTGATGGTGTTACCAAACTGGGAAAAGGTAAGAATTTAACTAAGGTCTCTTATAGAGTTTTAAGGGTTCATTTTGGAACCTTGTCTTGATGCCCCCTGGTGAAAGATTGTACTGCAATCCCCGAAGAGGGTACATATCTGAGTCTATACACTGGGTATGCTAGCATAAGGTTCGCAGTTTGAATCCCCCCAGAACTTGAGACTAAAGGTGATTCGGACCCAAAAGCAGACAGGAGGGTTACCCTGTCTGTTATCTGTTCACACTATTGCACTCTGAGTTTGGCACTGTGGGAGCAGAGGGCCTGACCTGCTGAGTGCGTTTGTGTCAATACCTAGATCCACAATACCAGGATCTCTTTACCCTCTCCATTAGCATAAATTCCACTATTAGCCCCTCCCTTCAGACACAATACTAAGTACCTGCTTCCCCATTAGCAGGTTATACAGCTCCTCCACTAGAGGGTGTTTACTTAAGCAAGCATCCCTCACTTTCTACTTCCCTACTACATGCTATTCAGCTGGATACCTGAGGGAGCTTTATTTTAAGCATTGTGCTCCTTCCCCTCGATAGTAAAGCAACTCTGTTCAGCTACACCCCCTTGTTGTAGTCTACTACCTAGCAAAGTTCACCCCTCTACTGCCTTGTGACTCTAAAGATGTTTCCTCCCCACTCAGATCCTTCTCCCTTCTACCTCCTCACCCTAACCTTATTTCTTACCCTCTCCCTACCTGCCCATCCTGCTTTTTCCAGCCCAGGACCCTATAACTCCAAATCCATCCAAACCCCCTGTCTCCAGGCCCCAACTTATATTCATGCTATTACTCCTGCTCCCCTCTAATGTATTCTGGTCTCATTCCCTCATCATTCCACATGCATCCTTACTAACTTTACCAAATTTCTTTGCTGTTCTCCACCTCCTGCTTCCTCACTATACCACTCCCTTCTACCTCACTCACTTGATCTCCAAGCCCCATCACTCCAAATCCACAAAGCCACACTTCCTCAATTCTAAATCCACTATTACTCGCATCAGGGGACATCCACCCCAACCCCAGCCCTGCTACTTCCTTCACCCTTGCCATCTTCCCCACTTCTGCTTCCCATACCCCTTCCCCAATAGCCCTCATAAAGGGTTTCAAGATATTACACTTACACATTCTTAGCCTACTTCAAAAAATAGACCTCCTGCAAGCCATGGTTGCTGCCATGAAACCAAACATTCTACTGTAATTATAACAGAAACATGGTTAAAGAGCATGATTCCTGACCACTTGGTCTCCATGCCTGAGCACGTGTGGCAGCTAGTTCCATGCAATGTCTCATGGAAGCAAACAGTTAAAGGGAAACATTTAGAGTAAAACAGCGTTAAACAGTTTCAAAGTGAACAGTTTCCCACCATGCTGCTACCCGCTGTCCTTACTGCTGTCAAGGTGGGAGCAATGATAACATGATTCTCCAAGGCTTTGCAGTCCCAGTTTTCCCTGTTCATAAACTCCTGGAGCACAGTAAAACAGGGAGCTGAACTTCCCCAGATAGTAGCTTGTTTCAGTTTAATATGCACTCCAAAGTGAAGAGTCTGCCAGCATGCCAAAATATCCCTTGTCCATCAGTCTCCTGGTCACTGCCTACCCCTATATTTCACCCACACCTTGGGATTGAGCCTCACACTGGTAAAGTTTTAGCAGATCACTCACTGCAGCGTATTTAGGTTCAGTTCATTTGGATTCCAGTGTTAAATGTAAAATACAAGCCACTTTCAACTGCGGTTTGCATTCCTCCATCTTTAGCACATCCTGCCAGGGGTAGTGTAAAGATATCAAAACCGCTCCCAATGATTGGGTTGCTGAGCCACTCCATTGGTAGGTTGTGGGTCAGGAGAGTCATTCAGTGTGACAGGGCATGGTGGCCAGCTGGGGTACACTCTAGGGAGGGGGTTATAAGAAAAGGAGAAGGGTAAACAAAGTACTCACAGGAAACAGATAATTGATTGTTCAAGTGGCTGTTGTTCTTACCTGCTGTCTGCCCTCCACAATGACATCCTCCTGTTCAGTCACTTTCTCAGCCCCACCACATCAGTAAAATAGTTTGAGGGTCTACCAGGTCTGGTAACTCACAGTCTCAAAGGACAGAAATGTGCCACTTCCCAGCCCCAGCACTGCAGCATAGCCTTAATTCCTGGTAACTGTTGTTGGTGCTGCTGGATTTGCTGGCTGAAATCCTGGAATACAAAGATTTATGTGCCATCTAGTTGGATTGGCCATGAGCCTTGACTACCATAAGAACTTATTCTTTATCTTTGTACTTAAAGTATTTGATTAAAAAGTGTCCAGGACGGTCACCAGGTTTGGGTTTAGACACAGTGCGATGGGTGCATCCAGTCTCATACTCATCAGCCTCCTGTCCCATTTTATGATATTTTGCCAGCCATTTTTTAATCTCTGTCTCCAGATTCCTTCTCTCAGTTCCTTCTGGAAGGCTGACCAGGTGGAGATTTGAGTGCCTGGCTCAGTTCTCCTGGTTGTCGGCCATTCTTGTAGCTCTAATACTTTTGCTTTTAGGTTGTTTCACTCTCTGGTTAAGTCTGCCACACTGTCTTCCAGTTCACTTGATCTGCATTCAATTTCACCAAGGTTTCAGACAGTCCGGTAACTATTGCTTGGAGGTGAATTATTTGAGTAATGATGTTATTAAAGCTGGCCTTCATTTCTTGCTGCATCATGGCCAGCATCACTGGGATTCTGGCCAGATTCTGCTCCCTCTCTCCTTGGCCTTTGTCACCACTACACATGGCTGTCTGGGAGAATGTTCAGATCTCCACTGGTGTATGTTGCTCATGGATGATGGATACAGGCTCATACTGTAGCTTGGATTGCCATTTTTGTGGCTTTCATGTAGACACAAGCTTTGTACACATACTGTTTCAGAAATGTAGGACATTTCTTATTTTTCAGATGTTTTTGTTGCCACAATGTTTTACACCACAGTGGATCCTCACTAGAAGACCTCTGCCATGTTCTTCAGCAAGGACACACCCCGAGACTTGTGATATTGCAGACTCTGCAAGAGATTTACTGTCTTCTGTTGAGGTGGGAGAGGTGGTCTGGTGATGCTGAGGCTTGAGCTGGGGACAAAGGGATTTCTTGTGAGGAGAGGGGTCATCTGCTTCATGAGTACTGAGTTTCTGTTGCCACTTCTGGCATGCAATCTCTTGGAGTTGGAGGTGGCAGTGAGGTTTTTTTCAATGTATATGTTCTGCTTGGCAATGTAGGGGGCCACTTCCAACAAGGACTAATAGGTTTGAGGGCCCAGTTCCGGAACACCTACAAGTATGGGATGTATTCCAGACAGGCTAAGATTCCTTTGGATCTGATTTCTTTTATAACCTTTTGTATTTCAACGAAGTGGAATGCACACAGTCATCTTCAAAAAATAGTTTGACATCCCCAAACATGATTTCTTCCTTCCTTCCTCCAAGCGTACTACAGTACCTCCATTTTTGTCCAATAGTCTAGACATGCTAAGATAAAGGAACATGGTAACGCATTGGTGTGGCAGCAAGGGCCTGATATGCCCAGATAACAGTTAGGCTAAAATGTTTGCAGAACCCAGCAATTCTTTAAGTAGGCTCTTGATAAAAATGCACTGTATCTCTGTTTTTTTCTTTTTTGGGGGGGAGTCTGTGAAAACATGCCTTGTTCCGGTAGTGGGAGTTTTCCAGGTCCTCAAGATTTTTCCATCTTGAGTTCCTATCCATGTACGAGGAGGGCCTCAGTATGTACAGTGAAGCTCACCAGGATGAAACCCACTTCTAAGGCATTCTGCAGTATGCTGCAGCAGATTTACTGCAGTAAATAATGTAATTTCAATGTCACCCCTGAAAACAAGCACTTGTGCCTTACCTGGTTACCAAAGAATGAATAAACTAAATAAATAAATTAAATGTTTGTGGTAATTGATAGACCGCAGAGATAACTCTGGCTACACAATTTTCAATCACAAAAAGCATTCAGATTGAATGTATGATCATTTGCCAGAAGGAATATGCTAGTCTTTCATTATACAATGGCAAGAAAAAATCCTGGACTCTGATTGGTCAGTCTTGGGCTGGACCCATGATGTTATCCCAGCACAACATCACGGGTCTAGTCTCAGCCTCACTGTGAACCAATGTAGATGAGCTTGATATGCTTGAGCACCTCATAGATTGTTTCATCTGCTCTTAAAAAAAATATTTTTCCACACAAAAACATCTTTAAAATGATTTTTTTGTATTCTGTATAACAATGAGCCATTGTATAATAGCAATAATGCCCTCCAGGGTGTGTGTAGTTTGGGATAACGTCACGTCTCAGTTGTTGGACGCACTCGGCCTGCGGCCTCGTGCCCAACCACCTGAGGCGTGACGTTATCCCAGCTAGACACACACCCTGTCGGCCATTATTGCTTAATTAAACAGCATGTTTAGCTTCACTGTATCAAAATATATGTTTACAGTAACTGAGAAGCTTTACTTTTTATTTACACTAGTAAATGACTGAACTTGAGTGTCATCAATCAGTTCTGCCAAAGACTATATTAAAAAATGAAACATGCGATGTGTTTGTTATTACTCACTAGCACTAATTCCCCTTTCAGAAATGTCAAATGTTCTGAGAAAGAAAAGCAGGGAACAAATCCAGTAGAATGTACCGTAGTTAAACCAATAATTTTATACTTGAACAAACAAACAAACAAAAGAAACAAACATAACTAAAACAATTTAAAATATGATTAAAGTCTGGATGGTAGGCACTCCAGTAGGAATAAGATAATATTTCTAATGTGCTCCCAAGAACATTGCATACTCATGGATATGTAACATGATTACCACAATGGGATGCAGAAAATACTTTTCTTTCTTGGACTGGAACGTTATGTGTTGTATAGACTGGTGCACCTATAGACTTACATTTATTGTATCCTTCTGTTTATTGGAACTGTGAATACAGACTTACTCCCATGATGCCTTCAGAATTCGATGAAGCCCATTATTTTCCATGCAGTAAGCCAGCACATAAGTAAGACCCGCAGCAATGTTAAGGCAGTGCTGAAAATTCTGCTTTGGGCCCCAATTAGGATCATTACTTTGGCCTCTCAGGAGAAACATCTCTGCGGTTTGGCTTTCTAATAGCAGGGAATTTATTCAGGAAGCAAAATCAGTACTGCAGAAAAGCTGCCCAACAGACAAGAATGTACTCTACTTTGTAGATATTACAGTACATTTTTGCAGCATGCCAAAAAGAGAAAAGTTACTGTATGTACTGGGTTAGAAAGCATCTGAACTTTCTGGTGTCTTTTTCCTCACAATCAAAGTTTAAAACAGTTGACCTTTAGTAATCAATATTTTGCCAAAACTGTTGCTGTTGATTCTTTCATTAAAAATAACAGGGCTCA
Source organism: Neoceratodus forsteri (assembly GCA_016271365.2). Taxonomy (NCBI): domain Eukaryota; kingdom Metazoa; phylum Chordata; order Ceratodontiformes; family Ceratodontidae; genus Neoceratodus; species Neoceratodus forsteri. The sequence goes on from CM028129.1 coordinate 666,206,665, forward strand.
TAAAGTTAGTTTCATATAGAGATATTTGTAGTTATTAATAGACTTCCTTCATAATATCATAATAATATTAATAGAGTACTGAAAAATAACCATGCTCAAATGATCATTACTATAGCTACAAAAAATAATGGGCACAAGGGTTGACCTCTGATTTATCTTACAATTAATTTTAACTCTGTTCCTTGTTATATGTTTTTTTTATTTTATGATGTTTTATTTTTCTGCTGCTTATTTGTAGTTAAATATGTAGAACAGTGTGTGAAAGCCCACACACAGCAATTCTTACACTGAGTGGTTACCATGACAACAAGAACCTTGAGAGTGAAGCTCGACAGGTCCTTCTGTTGTCATGGAAACCACGAGGTTTAAGAATAGCAATGTTTTATGTTGGGGCTGTAATAAACTATTTTATATAGTGTATGGTTAAAAAAAACGCTAATTTTTTGTGTATACTACAGTCTGTCTCTACCTGCACTTTATTGCCATCATCCCATAAGCCAGCTCATGTGCGTGATGCTTCAACTGTCCTCTGTCCAATGAACAGCGCTGATGGGGGCACTTGTATTGTGATGTACCAACTACAGCAGAATGAAAAGTCGTTCTGCTGTAGTAGCTACATCACTACTGCAGCAGAATTACTTTTACAGGTGTATGAATCTCATAGATACATAGATACATAGACAGTGTTGGCAGATAAGGGCCTATGGCCCACCCAGTCTGCCCATTTGAGCTTGTAAGTTCAGTTTATGTTTTCCTAGAAGTCTGTTGCCCCTTACCCCTGACCTCCAGAATTCCTTTATGTCTATCCCATGCATTCTTGAATCCTGTGGTTGTTTCAGCCCCCACCACTTCCTCTGGCAGGGTGTTCCACTTGTCCACCACCCTTTCTGTGAAGAAATTCTTCCTCACGTTTTCTCTGAATCGTCCTCCCTCCCACTTCATCCCATGCCTTCTAGTTCTGGAACATCTTTTTTGCTTAAAAATAGTGTATTCCTTCACCCTGTTGCTCCCCGTAAGATACTTGTATGTCTCTAGCATGTCCCCTCTCTCCCTCCTCTCCTCCAGGAAGTACATATTCAATTCCTTCAACCTGTCTTCATCTCCATATATAACAACACCCTACTATACACTACAATATACTGTACTTGTTATTGCAGTGCTTGTTTGATGACCGTTAAAGCAGTATCAATGAAATGAACTGACTGACCTCACTATTCCTTGTAGTCACATGTTCTCAAGGCAAAAACTGAAAAAGAAAAAAATATTTTTTGCAATGTTCTATTCATTTAGTCTTTTAGACTAATAGCAGAGAAGTGTACTTGTCAAATTGTGGTTTTCTATTTTATTTACTATTTTTATTTAAAATGGAATTAAAAATATTCAATTCAATTTTATTTTTACCAGGATAACACCATTGAGACACCTTATTTGCGAGGTGGTCCTGGAAGAACTAACATACATAGGGGTACATAGAATTAAAAATCACAATGGCTAATGCAAAAACAGTAACAACAACACCAGTCATACGAAAGTAGTACAATATTATAGACTGGATGGTGCATTGCTTAAAGCAGCACTATTTGTTAGTCAGCATGTATTTTTTCAGCAAGAATGTTTTTCTGAAGCAAATATCAATATACCCATTTTTCTTTTCATTTTTGTTCATTCCTAAACAGAGGTATGGAATACTGACTAATTTTTAAAAGTTCCCACTCCCTGGACATGCCCACCATGAAAAAATAAATATTGTATCTTGGTGTGGATCTGTACTGTTTATCATCAGAAACTTGTGGTAGCACCATCCTAATACATCCACAGTATGACTCTAATTTGTACATTCAAAAATCAACCTCAACAGATGAGATTCTTAAAAATTGCTAGTGGCAGCCATCTTTAATGTTTTGAGTCATAAATCAGAGAATTAATTATAAGAGATGTTTTTACACCAAGGATGAATCTAAGTGTAACCCTCTGTCACCCGGGTTTACTAGAATCCTACTTAGATCTAGTGGCAGGTAGGGAAGACAGCTTGTGAAACACCAGTTAAATGGGTTTCACACTGTATCATTCTGTCCTCAATCTCAGCTGAGCAGGAGGGATGACATCATATAGAATTCTCACAGCAGCATAAGCCACATTGGAATGTTGCAGCTGGGAGTTAGGTTAGAACATTGGGGTTTTCAAAGGGAGTCAGTCTGTAGTAGTCTAGAGGGAGACTCAGTGGAGGGAGGAGGTGCACTGCAGTTGGCAGTCCCTCAGAGCCCTCTGCTCTGATACAGAGCTACCTCCGTGGTGGGTGAACGTTCTCACCCTAGAGAAGGACACAGAAGAAACCTGTTTGAAGTGGTTGAGACTGTCCCCCAATTGTTCCAGTGCCCCATCCCTTAGAGGGATGGTGGGAACAAGACCAGCTCTTCAGGAGCAATTCCCCTGGCCCTGCTGGAGGAAGAGAAGCTGCCTAGAGAAGATTTGTGCTGAGGCACCGAGAAGTACGTTTTGTTGTTCCTGAGTAAAGCCTGTGGGCACCTGCAAACCAGGGTGAGTCTGCTCTGCCAGAGAGCCTATGTTTCACCAAGACTGATGTGTTAAAGTATCTGCTCCTGTGGGTCAGGAAAGGATGTCAAGTAGAGTACTTAAGTTCGTGTATGGCTTGAAATGCATCTAAACAGTGGGTGTCTACAGGGATGGATTAGCCACTTGAAGAATGTTACAAGTCAGGACACCAATTTCCAGAGACTGTAGATTGTTAAATGTGACATACATTTCAAGATAGCATTCTACAACCAGAGAAGTTCGCAAGGAAAGGTGTTGAGACCAAATGAAAGGCCGGATATGAATTTGGGGACAAAAGGTGGGAGACCCCCATCTGGAGAATCCAGATTTACCTCTACGGATTCACTTTGGGCACCTATAGCTTTCTTCTGGACACTTGGCCAGTGTTCACAGGAAGTACCCAGATGTGGAATTGAGGATGATGATGATTTCCCTTATGGAGCTAGGAAGTGTTCATGGGTGGTAGAGGGAGCCACCAGATAAATACCCATGCCATATGGAAAAATGTCCAGGTGCTGGCCGAGGGACACGCCAGAGAATCCAGGATAGAGAGAGAGAGAGTACCAGTTCTGGCAGAGAGCCCAGTGTGGTCCGAACCTGAGGGTAAAAGTTGTTGTGAGGATGAAGAAGATGTGTTCTGACCTCTGTAGTTAACATACTAACATACTAATTGCCAGCAGATTAGGTCTTACGGTCTATCGAGTCTGCTCGAACCTCAGATCCCTAGTTGGGTGCTGAGGCCCTCCCCCCTTGTGTTCCAGAAACCCCTATCATCCATCCCCACCTCCCTGGGCCAGGCCATCATCTGATACATCCGCTTTCTGTGTCTGTCCCACCCTATCTTGAAGCCCTCCGCTGTGGATCTCTGAACCAGCTCTCCAGGCAGCACATTCCAAGGGTACACCACCCTCTCAGTGAAAGACCTCCTCCTCTTTCCCCCCTCACCCTTCCACTTTCCAACTTCAAACCATGCCTCTGGCGATACCTCCCATTAGTGGGTGAACAATCCAACGCTTGATGAATTCTGCTTCACAATGATTGGAAGAGCCGACATCAAAGGATCAAAAAACGACGTTGCTATGAATGTTTGGCCACTACAAGCCAGTCATCCCTGTGGTAACTTTTCTGACACCTCCTGCTTAAAACCCAAAAAGCCAGAAGGATCGTGAGGCCCCGCTTTCACGGTCTGTATTCATACTGAAAATCAAGATCAAGCGAGCTTTTGCCCTTCTGCTCCACGGGAGGCTTCTGTCCTCCCTGAGCTCGGCTTATGACACCTGCGTTACTCTTTGACAGGTGTACAGCCCCAGTCAAACTCCCCACCTGACACTGTCCCCGGAGCAGGTCATGCCCAGAGGCCCGGGCGCTTGGAGCCAGAAGCGAGAGCCCCGGTGGGGCTCGCCCCCCTGCCTCACCGGGTAAGTGAAAAAACGATAAGTTCTGTACATCCAGTGAGTGTAGCCCCGTGGGTGTCCATCCTGCTTTGTATTCCTGTGTGTAAGTGAATAAAAGCCCCACTTTAGAATCCAACTCCTGGTTTGGACATTCACAGTTCTTGCTTCCTGTGTCCAGAGTTACTTGGGTGCCCCTGTCCAGAGGTACAAACCTAGCCCTGATGTCGAGTAAATGTTTTCTGTCCGAACCCAGTCTCACCAGGTAATGGGTTATAAAATGGAGGCACCAGGTGCTAATAAATGAAATAACATCAACCCAGGACCTGGTTATATAAGGACATCACCAAATATGTTTTTGATAAAAAAAAAAAAAATGAAATAGGCTGAAAATGTCTCAGCCTCTGATTGGCTGAGCCCTTTGCAGAAGGGTACATTTACTGTGTGTGCCAACAGACACCAGGAAAAAACAAGATCCCTGCCAACCTGTATTAGCACAGACTAAATCACTATGCCCAAGTGGGATTTTAAAAATCTAAATAGCTGCTATTTCCTCCCCCCCACTTACTGTCTCACTTGGTTCCCTCACTCAGCCTGCATTCTCCCCCTTCCTAAAACCCATGCTTCATAACCAAAACAGCAGAAGAAATAAAACAAATGTGTCCTTAGCAGGAGCATCATCTCCATACTGCAGTGCTGTCACTCTTGGTCCTGATGTAATATTGGCTACAAAGCCATGCTGACTCACTCTCCTGACCACTCCAATGGCCTCAACTGACATCATCCAACCACTCTGCCGACCACACTCTCTTCCAATGCAGCAACAGTTCCCTAAGTTAAAAAAAAAGACGACTACAAAACCAGATAGGGGAACCAAAAATACAGTAAGCTGTGTAAATGAAAGCTCTCCTAGGATAAGTGGGTGGTGGGGAGGGGGCGGGGACCACAAGGAAATAAGCGCAGATAACCAAATTAAGTAAACAAAAACCATCAGTGCCCTCTACTGGCAGCTACACCAGTAGAGGGACTACTTTACAACAAAATGCATATTTTATTAATTTCTACTAGGTTTTAAGAATTCTTTTTACATTTTTAAAATATTTTACATGAATATCACAAATAACCCATTTTCTAAGCACCAAAATACCCTCCAGGGTGGACAGTAGGGTCTATGATGGACCTTCCAAAGTGGTTGGGTATAGCCCAGTGCCACCCAACCCATCCTGTCAGGTATTATTGCTAGCTTGGAGCCAAAGTTGTCCTTTTACCTACTAGGTGGTCTCTCCATGACCATGTTAAGGTGCATGGGCATGGCAACATAGAGAAGCTTGCACTACGACTGCCTGTGTGGTACCAGTCATGTGGATATATAGATGATTTCAGTTTCCAGTACTGTCTACGTGGCATTAATGGAAAAGACAGCACAATATTAAGTAACTGGATCTATGACATTTAAAAATACCTCTTATAATGAATACTACTTAACATCAAGCAAACAACTGATTGTCACATGTGAGTCACCCATACTGTAAATCAAAGTCCTGTACATAAAAAAATAGCTGATTTAAAAAAAAAGTTTGTCAATATACTGTCTATTTCTGCCTTTAATCTGTTATATTATTGTGTGACTTGTAACCCTTGTTTCTGTGTTTGGTGAATTTTAGGTTATTGTCTGGTAATAAAACTAATTATAAAGGGCCCTGCCAGAGAGGACACTGAATTACAGGACCATATGGAGAATGGTGTGCTGTTGTTAGGGCGCTGTAATGTGGGTGACAGCACTCGAGCGTCAGTGATTGGGTCATGTTGGTTTTTAGGGCTCAGTGTTAGTTGGACGTGGTGATAGGTGAATGCTGTGACAGCTACTTGTCTGTAGAGAGCCCATGTGACTCAGGCTTTGCAGGTGTGTCCTATTACAATAGCAGAAGTCTTAAGGATTACTTGCAAGGAATAGCTGTTAACTTCCAGTTGCAGGTGTGAAGCTGACTTCCTATAGCAAGAGGGGCTGGGCTTTGCTATTGTTTTTTTGCCCTTGTGTGCAACTGACTTTTCATTTCATTCTGCAGTGTTGCCTAACATTGATGTGTGCATTGTGTGTTGAAATCATGACCATAATAAACTGATGTCCTCGCCACCATTATATACCCTGACTTTCACTGCTTTTGCCTTGTAATTTTCTATAGGTCCACTACAGCTCATACCTGGAGTTTGTTATATAATTGTTTGGGGGGGTGTAGGGGCATAGCCCCCGCAACATGTAGGTTCGCCGTCTCTGTGCTGCTTTGTACTGTGGGGTGCTTGGTTTGTATTTCTAATGAGTGGCTTTAGTTTTCAGGGAATGTTGTTGCAATTAACTTGTGATGTCATTGTATATGTGTGCAGCGGTTTGTGCCCTTATTCTGCATGGCATAATGCCGGCACCCTAGAGAACATCACTGTTCCCAACCGCGCACTGTCATGGGTGAACCATGGAGAAGACTGGGTGTCAGCCAGCTGTGTCTTCAATAAGATACATAGACAAACAAGATTTTGTGAATTCATACTGAAGCAAATGTGTAATATGGGAATTGAAGACAACTGTGACAGTCTGAACTGGGCCAGAGAGGGGCATGTGTGTGAGACAGTATACTTCAGGGGCCAAGGTAAATTATTTAACCTAAAGTAGTAGCAGAAAATCATTTATTTTAACCTCAGGGACCAGACAATCCATTCTAAATGCAAAGGCCCAAGCCACTGAAATTAACACAAAGAGCAAATGATCAAAAGTTTACAAAGTGCAGAGGTACTGTCTTCCTTATAAGTCAAATCCTAATTGAAAGGTCCCAGCAGCAAATGGGCATGCAGGAAGTAGAACATGATTAAATGAGAGCTTGGCTACAGAACATGTGCCAGAATGCTAACAACTTTTACTCAAACAAGAAAGTGTGGAAATTTGTCTGGGACCATACATACTGTAGGTGGCTAAGGACAGAAAAAGCCTACATGTCCATTTGGTCTACCCTGTGAGTCCACCTTGCCTGCCCTGTAGTCTGCTGTTTAGTCTGACCTGTCCATCTAGTGTATTGCAAAGGTTGCAGACTGTACGCATGCATGGGTGTGGCCATAGACAGATTATTCTTCAAACACTGCATGCTTGTTTCAGTACTCAGTGCCAGATTCAGCCTGCTCCAAGGTCAGCCAGCAGTACTCCATGATGCAGGGGTGGAAAAGTCATGCACTGGTTCACAGGTGGGGGGGTGGGCAAGAAAGATATGTCTAGATGTTAGAGACAAGGACTTGGTTGAGACAGGCAGAGGAGACAGGGTCAGAATCCTGAGTTGAGCAAGAACTTCCAATGGTGTCCACATAAAACTAGTACCATCCACAGACTGGGAAAATAGAGGGCAACCTCATGGTGGTGGGGACTACTGCTATGGTCTTGAGTAAAGTGTGCCCACAGTACAGGTGGGAAGGGGAATGAAGCAAGGAAAGGTAGCAGGAAGGTAATAGTGATAGAAGACCCCATAATCCCTCCTCGAAACTCTCTCATCAGCTGGCTTGTCTCTGTCTGCCTGCAACTGGTTCAGAGCCTACCTGGTAGGTAGAAATCAATCTGTTAAAATAGCTGACTCTACATCCCCTCCACTGTCCAACTCTACTGGTGTGCCTCAAGGCTCCGTAGTCAGCCCTCTCTTATTCTCAATTTTTCTAAATGACCTATCATCAGTATGCTCCTCATCCTCTATCCATATGTATGCTGACGACATGGTCTTGTTCACCTCTGGCCAATCTCCCTGTGATGTGACTTCCAGACTACAGCTTGACTTCAGTAATGTTCAATGCTGGCTAAGCTCGCATCAACATTTCCTAAATGCCAAGAAAACAGTCTGCCTGATCTTTGGCACTAGGCAGAGACTCTCTAGGCTGCCCTTCATTCCCTCCTTCCATACCTTTGATGGGACAACACTAGAGGACACCACCTCTTTCGAATACCTGGGTGTCTAGCTTGACCAACACCTTAACTTTTCTGTACATATTGATGCATCCTGAAAAAACCGTGCCCCAAGCTCAGCGTCCTTTACAGGAACTGTAGTTCCTTACCACTACTGCTTAGGCGTGATCTAGTTCAGAAACTGATACTCCCTATTTTTGACTATTGTGACATAGTCTACGGTGCTGCTCCTAAGTCTTCCCTTACCAGGTTGGATACTCTTCTCAATGCTTTCTGTCACTTTGCTCTTGACTTCCCCTTCCGCACATACCACTGTATCTTGTATCATTCTCTAGCTTTCCCCTCCCTTGAATGTAGGCATCTCTCTCACTGTGCCAAGTTCACATCTAAATTCTGGATTGGGACTCTTCCCTCTCCTCCTTACTCTCTGCTCCACCTCCCTCCTCCTGCTCTCTCAGATCTACTGACGCACGCACTCTAGCTATTCCCCATCACTCTACCTCCACAGGATGGGAAGCTTTATCCTACCGCTTCCCAAAGCTTTGGAACTCATTGCCACCTCCTATCAGACTTTCCTCTTCCCCATCTTCAATTTCCTTAGCCCTTTATTCTCCTAACTGCTCTTAGCCCCTGTTTCAACAATCCCCACCCTGGCATATTATTCTTTAGCCCTACTTTACTTCTAGTCTCCTAACTGTACTTGTTCTTAACCCCCCTTCACAACCCTCCCAATCCTTTGCACACTATCCCCTACTCCTCTATCCCTGACTTACCTCTTGTCTCCTAACTGAACCCTTCCTCTGATTACTTCCTCACATGCTACCCCCTATTATACCCCTCCTCCCACCCCTACCACAACCTATTGTGCCATTTCATCACTCTACTATCATCCACAAGCTACTGTGCTATTTTGACCCTCTACAGCTGTCCTTCTCTCCCACAACCCTCTCTTCCCCTCCACTGATGCTCTCCCCTTTTTCCATTCCTAGTTTACCCCTATTTTCTCCAGCCTCCATATTCCTTACCCCTCTTCTCTCCTCCGGTCACCTGCCACACTCCACTCCACTTTTCCTCCCCGTCCCCCCACCTCCTTTTCTGCCTGGTCCTGTCCCCCTTGCAGAGTTCTCTGTCATCCTGAAGGGGTATAGATCTTGGTGCCTCTCTTCTACCCCTCTTCCTTTCCCCCCACTTCCAATCCTGACCCCCTGGCAGGATTCTCTGCATCCTGAAGGGGTATAGATTGTATCTCTCTCTCACTCTCTCTCCCCTCTCCCTCTCCCCCACTTTCAAATCCATCGCTTGCCCACCTCCTTTCTTCCTTATACCCTTCCTCTCCTCCTGTTTCCCCTGCCCCTCTCTTCTCTACCACCCCAGTCAGTTTCTCTCCCCTTCCCTTCTGCCTGGTCCTAACCCCCTTGTAGGGTTCTCAGCAACCTGGATGGGTATAGATCTTGGCTGTACCTCTCCCTTCCTCTTCCATCCCCACCCTCTACCCCTCACCTGTCCACTTCCCCACTTATCTTATAACTGCCCTCCCTTGGGTATACAATAGCACTTCGAATCTTGTGCTCAGCCTACTACTTCTAGAACTTCAAATGTGTTATCCATCCTCTAACCTTTACCCTACTAGATCACCTGCTCTTGGGTTGTTGCAATGTATGCTATATCCAAATATGTTTTGTTTACCCTGGCCGGTTGGTCTGGGTTATTGTGTAATTGTATTACACTGTTTTGTTTTAGAAATTGTATAGAAATTGTACTTGTATTGCTATGTGTTTGCTTGCTCTGCCAACTCTTGCCTCCCCCCCAGACGCTTCTGGAAATGAGCTGTTTACAGCTCATGTTGTCGTTCCTGGTGAAACATTTTCCAAATAAATAAATAATCAAACATGCTAGAAAAGTGGGTGGAATGCTAGGACACTATAGTCATGTTGATGGCTTGGTCACTTGACTGGACAGGTATGTGGGGGAGGAGGCATACCCGAAATCCTGCAGAATAAATTTAGGAAACTAGGGAAGATCCTTATGAGCTGGTCAACCAAGTTAGTATCCTCCAAGCTACTACCAGTGCCACTTATATAGCCAGTGAAGCAGCAAGAGTACAGATAGTTGAAAGTGTGGCTAATGGTTTGCTGCAAAGAGCCAGGGTTAAGTTTACTCACACAGGAAGACATTCTGGGACAGAAGAAGTCCAAGTATGCACTGTTGATAGGCTTCACCTGTGCTTAGAAGGGTTCTAGTATACATGACAGATAGAGTGGTGGAAACAAAAATAAAAAAGCCGTGCTCCAAGGAAATACGGCTACAGCATACAATATGCTCAGAAACTTTTTTTAGCTTAATCCAAGGTGCAGTTCCCCCCGATGAAGCTGTGTTTCCTTGGAGTGCCCCCTTTTTTTTTTGTTCAGGTCATGTTTCAGCTGGCAGCTTGCTAGGTTGAGGTAAGTGCATCAGCCTTTGTTTGAGCTAAGGAGTAAGTTCCAGATTTTTCTGCCTGCAGCCCCACGCCGAACTTGAGTTTAGCATACTGGCTGGGACACGTTAACCTTTTTTGGAAATCTACATCATCCAAGGGTGCTTTTTGCATTTTTGCAGAGGATTTTGAGGCAACTGCTGTGAGTAATTAGTGACACTATATTTGGCTCTGTGTTTATCAAATCTAAGATCCACGCTGGACTTTTAAATTATGAGTACTTTAAGCAATGGAGCCCCGAGACCAAAGTAATGTAGGAAATGAACCAGCACAATTTTTTTTTTTTTTATTTATTTGTTTAACCAGGTATAGCACACTAAGCTGAAAGCTTTTTTACAGGAGCGACCTGGGAGCACAAGGAGGTTAAGTGACTTGCTCAGGGTCACACAGTATTCAAGTGGAAGCTGTGGGATTCAAACTCAGGTCTGGTCTGGTGGATGTCACCAGATTTGCAGCTCAGAGCCTTAGACCACTGCGCTATACTGCCTCCTCTAAAGGTTGATTGCTACCCCTTAGCCCGTACTCCATCTCCACAGATCCAGGTGATGAGCAGGACTCTCACAACACTGTCCCCAGCCATCAAATCAAATGTAGCAGCAAATGAACTGTAGTTGCCTTGTTTTGAAAGCAGGGAAGTTTCTGATAGATGCCATAAGATATTAACAGGAACTGACAGTGCACAAGATTTGCTGCCCGAGTCCAATTTAAAACATCTATTCCATCAATTAGAAAAACTTAAGATAATAGAGATTAACATGTATTCCAATAAATCACCTTTATATCAATATAAAGAGCAAGGTTGGGCCCAAGGGGTTTAAAAATTGATAAACCTCCAGCTGGTGATTTTATCAATGTGAAATACAAAGATAGATGGGAACAAGCTTCGACCACATGTGCTAATACTCTGGTGGATATCTTAATTGCTCAAGATACCAAACATCATCAGTTAATATCTGAAGAAATAGTTGCATTACAAGAGCAAATTTTAACTTTTAGAAATCAACTGAGATTTGAAAAACTGGAGAGTAATTTACAGAAGAAATTAGCAAATCATGAAAGGGAGACTACAGAATAAAAAAGTCTAGATTTATAAAGGATACAAAGGATTACAGTTCTAAGCAAGTACTTAAAGGGAATCCGCACATTTCCTTATGAAATTATTGTAAAGGTTACTTTGAGGATCCAGTATGTAAATTGCTGGGTTATATTTAGAAAATGTTTTCAGTAAGACAGAAAAATGCTTTTTAAATAGGGATGTGGAGGCATCCATTTTGTGGACAGGAAGTGTGTTGTGATGATGTTCCTGCCTCACCAGTATTAACAGTATACAGTGCAGCAGGTGAGAACAGTCTGGCAGTGATGTCAGGGATTCTGTTATATTCTGAGGAACACCCAGGATTTTATGTTTGGCAGAGTGCAAGAAAAGAATCCAGTGCTTCTCTTCATGATAGAACAGGATACCTGTCTGTAGGAGCAGTTTGTTTTAACCTGCTTAACTGCATACTGTTAGAGCTGGTGAGGCAGTGACATCATCACAGCGCCTGCCTGTCAACAAAATGGATGCCTCCACATCACAATTTTAAATGTATTTTTCTGTCTTACTGAAATCATTTTCTAAATATAGCCTAGTAATTTACATGCTGGATCCTCATGGTAGCCTTCACAATAATTTCATAAGGAAACAAACGGATATGCTGCTGTCTACAGGTGGGGACAAAGACATGCTTGACCACAGATGGAAAGTCTGGGATGAGGTGGCCACCAGGGTGAATGCAATGGGCTCAGTGAGGCACTCTGTCCGTGAGCTTCAAACGAGATAACACAACATCAGGCAGATGTGCAAGGGGAAGTTGGCCCACAACAGGTGGAGCGCAATGTCCACAGGTGGTGGTGGTGGTAGTCATCAAAGGCCCCTAAGCAGTCAGGAGGAGCACATTGCAGCACATCTCAGCAGCCATACAATCGAAGGCAACACCAACTTGGATATCTTTTGGCTGCAGAACTGTACAAGTATGTCTGCGGTCACAGCAGCAGGAGAATTGGGTGGTGGGTGGGTGGGGCCACCACAAGCAACAGTAATGAGAGGGTTTTGCATGGTTGCACTGGTGTGTGTGTGTGTGTGTGTGTGTGTGTAGAACAGAGATGTAACAGTCCACAACTGCTACTGGGTCAGGAGGCACTGCAGCTGTGGGAACTACAAGTGTGGCAAGGACAATGCACATGGGGCACACTGTTGCCTGTAGAGTACATGTTGTCCTGTGTCTCTGCAACTGAAGTGCTATCCAGGCATGTGTAGAAGGAGTGTCTGCTACTGTGTAAGTGCTGCACAGTGTATGTATCAGAGGGCAAGGGTGGCATTACGATTGTACATGTATGCCCATGTGCATGAGGGTATGGACTTAAGCTGTCAATATGTTATGTCCCTGTGGTTGTGACACGTGGCACTGCAGTATGCAGTGGAGCAGAAGCTAACCATGTGGAGCTCACAGTCAGGTGGGCCTGCAATGCAGGCATATTATGGGTGCATGGGGATGCACTGATGGCTGGGGACAGTGTTGTGAGGGTCCTGCTCATCACCTGGATCTGTGGAGATGGAGTACGGGCTAAGGGGTAGCAAGCACATATGTGAGCATCAGCATGGGAAGCCACATTGTAAGAGATGCAGGCATCTGGGTGGTTCTTGTGTGTGTTGGATGTGGTGGGGTGTGTCACAGAGGCACGGGTGTGTTAGCAGTTCAGGACATGCTGCATGTGGACATACAGGGGACACATCCTTGTGGGGTGCCTTGCAGGAGGGGTGTGTGTGTACTGTGAATCTGTTGTCCATTGATCAGGATGGCCATGGGGCCGGGAGATGCTTGCAAAACTGTGCAGATGTGGCTGCTGTGTCACCTCCATATGATGCAGAGGTTGTGATGTAGTGTGCACTGTGTAATATCGTACCCGAAGACAAGCAGGTTGACCTAACAAGGTACATGGCAAAGAGGGCATGCGTGACACACCTTTAGTGGCACACTTCATGGCAGTATGAGTCATTGGACTGTGGTCAGGGTGGTCTGGCATGCAGGTGGTAGTATGGTGCCACCCACCACAGTACCAGTAAGGCAGCAATGTGTGGGCTGCACATATGATGGCTCTAGGATGTAGAGTCAGTAACACTGTACTGTTATCGACAGATATGGGGGGACCATGTCACATGCACTTCATGAACTGAAAAAGTGTGAGACTGAGGTATCGCTATGTGCATGGATATTTTGTGAGTATGGAAGCAAGTGGCAGTGTGATTGTCACACATTGTGGCAGCAGTCATGCTTAGCAGTGCCTGATAGGGATGAGATGCTGCAGGGCAGAGACAGCAACATGGCAGATCAACCTGCTACAACCAACACATAGGAACATAGTGGCATGGAGGGATGAGGTAGCAAGTAATACTGTGTTCTCTCCCAACAGATATCACAGTGGAGCAAAGGGCTACAGTGACAGCTGATACAAGTGGGACAGTCACCCTGCCATAAACTGCATATGATGTCCAAAGACAGCCAGTCACAGTACATCTAGTAGCAGTGGCCTGCAGGGTGGAGCATGTGGCATTGGAGCAGGAGACAGTACTGTTGGAACGGCATGACATTGTAGAGGGTTCCTGCCATATGTCAACAGCAGTAGAGATGGCTGATGGTGACGCAGAGGGCACAGATATGGACCTAAGTCACAGCATAGCAGACAATATTGTGCAGGACATAAGGCCCCTAACTGTTGAAAAGTTGGAGGTCACATTGGAGGAGGCTGTCCATTATCTCCCCAGCAGGTGGTGCCACAGATAGATTTTGATAGGTACTGCCAAGCAGTGGTGGACAGACATGAGGAGCAGACTCGTGAACTGTTAGTACTAAGGTCTTGACTGGAAGGTCACCACAGGCACATGGATGGCCTCCTGTCAAGGCTAACCAGTGCCATATAGAGTAGCACATGTGATAACGAGGCAGTGCTGGTTGACATCATAGTGGTCCTGCATTGCCTACATGCCCGTGCGCAGTTGCACTGTGAATGCCAGAGCTGGGGGGGGCAGGAATATAGTGGCACGTAAACAGGCGACAGCGCAGTTCACATACAACTCAACCTTTCAATCCGACAAGTGGGCCATGAAACATGCTTGTAGGGGGAGCGCTGTAGTGCATGTGTGTCATCCTGCCTATGGGGCTGCTCCCTAGTTCTATGCTTGGGGATGTCACCGTCGGGGGGAGGCAAGAGCACATTGCATACCTGTGTACAATGCGGGATGTTGGTTGATGGAGGATTGTCATAGTCAACCCCAAATTCCAGTGCCCGGCATGCCTGGCAGTATGCAATGCTGTGCTGTCACAGAGAGGGTGTCAGAGGACTTACAGCACTGTAAGGATCACAGTAGAATAGCATTCAAGTGGAGGTTTGTGATAGCAGCCTTGTATGAGGTCTCTCCACATTGTCGCACATATTGCCACAGGGGTGTCTTGTGCACATGGTGTAAGCCACTGTGGTGAGTGCCTATCACATAGGAAGGTGTCCTGCAGCACACAATGCTGGCTGACTCAGTCCCTCCACCCAGACAGGGCATTGCATGTAGTGCATCTGTCCACACACATCCCTGCATACCTTTGCCACATTCATGGGGCCCAGCACAGTGCAACACTGCTGATGGCCATGCGGCCTACAGCAGATTTAGAGTGTCAGTGTGGTTTGTCATGGTCAGTGCAGGCTACATGTACAAGTTTATTTATTTAGTTTTTGTTGACCAGGTACGTGCACTAGACAAATCCTGCCTATTTTCAGGCACAACCCAAGGGGAAGGGGCAGTGGGAATGCCAAAGTGGCAGTGGCAAAGTTGGCAGTGAGAATGCCAAAGCGGTCATTCAATGGGGCTAGCTAATGGAAGCACATAGACAACATGATTACTAAATAACAGTGACAAGTTTACTTAACAGGATTGGGAGATGAAACAGAAAGGGCTATAAAACAGAGAAAACCAAGCAGCAGCTCAAACAGTATTTACTATGCAAAAAAATACAAAACATAAACAAATGGGTGCATTCAAAAGCCAGTATGATGCCTAGGATCTGTGTGGCTTTTGATGTTCCCCCATGTCACACCTGGCCCCCCACCTTGGCCGTGCACATTGCCGATACTGTTTCCTCCAGTTCCAGTGCTTAACTCACCTGTGCCTCCACTTTTTCCACTGGCCCCCCCAGTACTTGCATGGCTGTGCCACTGGTAGCCTCCAACCTGACTGGTATGCCATGAGTAGGACATGCATGACTTACATGACATGGTACCTGTGCATTGTCTGGGTTGTGCTGATAATGTGCACGGCACAACGTGTTGCCTCCCCTTCATGTGAGACCTTGCTATTGTGTACCCCTTAGAACATGTATGGGGACACAAATGCTGCAGCCCCAACATAAGTTACACAATTCCTCTTGGACAACTCACAAAGGATGCCATAGGGACCCCTCCAAAAACCTACATTGTGGCAAAGCATCAGGCCACACCTGTGGTATATCCTAAGACCATACAGGGCAACATACAGTAGGGGTGGAAGACTGCAGTATGTGCTGCATTCACCCAGCAGGCAGCTACAGGAGGCCTGATACCCCAGTCCCCAACCCCCCCCCCACAGAACAGGTATAAATCATGGCTGCACAGTACCAGGGCATGCTAGTGCATGTGCACTTTTGCCCTTCATAACCTTGTATGCAGTGAGTTGGCACATAGTACCAAGGGATGGTGATGCACTGTGAGAAACTCCACAGCAGTGGCATGAGGCAGCGCCAGAAGAGCAACAACCACTTCACAACTGAGATCATCAGTTGGCACATAGTGACATACACATGCACATGCCTTGAGGACACCCAAGGACTATGCATGAAACTCCTAGACACCCACTGTTGCAGAATACATACATAGATCCCCTTCCTGTACACAGCACCTGGGTTTCCTCAGCTCAGCAGTCCTCTCCTGGTACAGGACTGGAACATGCACGCACATTCTGCACTAACGCACATGCAGTGTATTACCCTGCAGGCTGCAGTGCCACCTTTCACACACAGGACCTCATCCCCCACCTGCCCCTAAAATACGCAACTACACAGTCAGGGTGAGCAATGCGTTGAGGTCTCCCACTACCCATGACATTGAAGTATACAGGCCAACAGGACACTGCCTTGTGACCCCACTATGCATCTCCCTGCAATGGTGTTGAGTACACAGTTCCCCAAACATCCTCCACTATGTTCCCAAGTTGTACATACCCATGACGAGGAATGGTTTATGTTTGGGTGGTATGTCCTAAACAACCATTTGCAAGGGCCAGTCCCAGAGGGTTCCCTAGCACAGTAATAATAATAGTAATAATAATAATAATAATGATAAAATGTATTTAATAAAGCACCTTTCAACTTTCAAAGCACTGTACAATATACATACAATAAAACACATGTGCAAATACATTCAATATAAAATCAAAATAATACCTGAAGTAGTCAATTAGCTTCCATGGCACAGTAGGCGCCTACCATCCATGGGAGCCATCCCCCTCTGGGCTGTGACAGTGGGATAATCCCCTCCTGCCACACACATTGCAAGTACTGGCAGTGACCACCATGCAGGTACTGCAAATGTGCTTGCCCATGTGACACATACAGCCATTTCCCTGCTTTTAGGAGGGGGCCCACAGCCCGACAGACATGCATTTGCAAAAATGCCTGTAGTGCCCCTACACAGGAAGCGTCCTGCCACCCCTAGAGTCATAATGACTGAATGAGGTGGCACCAAAGGCCCATGTCACATCCTGAATGTGCCACAGCAGTCCACATTACCTATGACACTTACCTTGCCTACTGGGACCAGCAGATGCCACCTAGTCCACTGTCTCAACCACTTCACTGCTGCCATCCCTGGCAACTGTAGAGCTGCTGCTGTAGTGTGCTCCCGTAAAGACACAAATAAATTTCACACAGTGTTAATGTGCACCAACCGAAACAGCTATATTTTAGCATTATGTCAGCTGTATTATGTGTAACAAGTGCCACTTACCTACTACTGGATGCTGACCCATCTACATGGCCACATCAGCCATGTGTGCCATGTCCCTTAACTGCTGCAGGATGGTGAGGTCCTGCCTTGCCAGAATGGTTTGGGCAGCCATGCCCCAATTAAATGCCACCCCTCCATCCCTTTCTTGGGGAGTTGTACACTTCCTGTCATTACATATGGTGGTTTGACAAAGTGGTGAGAGGAGGGCTGGGCTGGTTGCCATATGGCTCCCCACTTTCTGACCAAATGACTATGTATAGAAGAGGGGGGTGGCAGGTTGGTGTACCCAACCTGGTGTGGGTAGTGTGGGGGGGCATTAGACACCAGAGAAATATTAATTATGGCTGGAGTGAGTGATCAGTGGGTGGGGGAGTGCCACTAGACACCAGGGGAAACAATACTAATTATTATGGCCCTGGCTAGCAATTGGAGGGTGGGGGTG
This sequence comes from Neoceratodus forsteri, assembly GCA_016271365.2. Lineage (NCBI taxonomy): Eukaryota > Metazoa > Chordata > Ceratodontiformes > Ceratodontidae > Neoceratodus > Neoceratodus forsteri. Next base: position 666,224,520 of record CM028129.1, read on the forward strand.
CCACTATACACCAGGGAAACAATATTAATTATGGCCAGGGTGAGTGATCGAAGTGTGGGGGTGGTGCCACTAGACACCAGAGAAACAATATTAATTAATATGGCTGGGGCAAGTGATTGGAGGGTGTGTGCAGGGTGCCACTAGACACCAAGGAAACAATATTAATTAATATTTCTGGGATGAGTGATCCAAGGGTGGAGGGTGCCACTAGACAACAGGGAAACAATATTAATTATGACCAGGGTGAGAGATTGGAGGGTGGGGGTGCCACGAAACACCAGGGAAACAATATTAATTATTATGGCCTGGGCAAGTGATCAGAGGGTGGAAGGTGCCAATAAACACCAGAGAAACAATATTAATTATGGCCGGGGCAAGCAATCAGAGGGTGAGGGATGCCACTAGACACTAGGGAAAAATATTAAATATTATGGTCCAGGAGAGCGATTGGATGGTAGAGGATGCCACTAGACACCAGGGAAACAATATTAATTACAGCCAGGGTGAGTGATCAAAGGGTAGGGGTGCCACTAGACACCAGGGGAGCAATAATTACGGGGCAGCGAGTGACAGTGGCTGGGGAGTGCTACTGGATAGCAGGTAAGTTTTCTTTTCCTATGGGGATAGCACAGAACTGATCACTGAACTGAGGAATAATCACATGAATTGCAGATTAACGTATTGGTTCCACAGTTCATGCGTTTTATTCTGCAAATCAGTGAAAAATTTCTGTAGAATAGGGCAAAATTTCAACTAACACTTTTGGAAGATTTCCAATTTCGCCAAAGGTAGAAGTTCAGAAAATTCCATAAAAGTTGTGAAATTTTGCAAAAATTCCACTAAAGTGGAATCTGCAACTTTTGCCCAGCCATAATATGTGCATCCTATTGGGGGTCCCATTGTTGAAATTAGACAGTTCATTTCCTGCAGTATCCATTTGTAGTGTATGTTTTACAGTGTACATATCCACTTATTTATGTGGGACATACTTTATGTTGCTTAAAGGAATGTAAGCAAATCATGTTAGATCAGTTATTGGAGAAGCACCTGAGACTCTCCTATGTACACATTTAACGTTGTACCACCAGAGCAATCCACAATTTATGGCATTCATGGGTTTGGAACATGTACCAATAAATATTAGAGGGGGAGACTAGACCAGTTTAATTCTTCATAACTAGTCAAAATGGATTTTTACTTTAAGGGTTATGCGACCTGGAGGATTAAATGATCATGTAGCTTTGATACCATTTTTATAAGAATATCTGTTTGAGATAAAATAGTGATTTTGGACTTGATGAAGGGATAAATTTGATGTGAAATTTTTAAAAAGTTTATTCAGTTGTACCTTTTTCTTTTTATTTTCCTCCTCTCCCCCTTCCTTTCTACTTTTTTCTATTTTGTTTTTTGCCCCCCTATTTCTTACTCCCCAATTCCCTCATACAAATTATAGAGGATAATGAATGGGCATCAATGAACAACAAAGCTATGCTGCCATCGAGTGGTTACCTTGGCAACTTATGTAAACCTTGAGAGCGTAGCTCGAGAGGTATACAAAGGTTGCCAAGGTAACCATGAGATGGCAGCTCAGCTTTGTTGTTCAGCGATGCCCATTTGTTGTCTTTTATAGTGTATGGGCATCACTATCACCTTACTTCAGTTAAAAGCCTTTCCATCATTACAAGCAGAAATACTTTACATTCTTTCTTACCTTCCGTGATGGGCTGGACTGAACATGACACAGGACAGAATCAGATACACTGTGGGTACTAATAAAAATGAACTGTTTATTTTACAGAGTATCAGAACTACATAGTGGTAGTGCTGCCATTATTGTTTATGAGCAGGTGATTTTCACAGCTGACACGGCTTGGATTTAGCTATAAGTTGCAGTTGCCAGTCGCTCAGCTTTGAACTTAGTTCTGCCAGCTCGATCATTCGAGGCACTCACTGGGTCGCCACATGAACAGATTCCATCTTGTTATACCATTGATGTGATGTCCCATCGATGGTATAACAACATCTGCCGTCACATCGGTGGTACAACAACACTGGTAAATGATAGATTTCTTGTGAATATAGCATTCTACCATACACTATATAAAAATAATAATAGAATCCTGTGTGATGGGCTGCTTGAGATGAAGATGAGCAACCCAGGGTCCGAATTATTTTCGGATAGGATAACTGCTATCCAGACAAGGAGAGGCAGGAGTCAACTTAGTATTTCAATGCCCGCAGGGTGGGCATTTATTTGGCACCAAGGGGTAGACAGACACAGTCACAAGAAGGAGGAAGGGGTTGCCGATAAACAATAGGGCAAATTATAACAGGAAATACTGAAATACTTTTATCTACCACTTTACGGTTACCACTACAAGTATAAACTTTAGGCTTACTGCCACTCTTATTCTAATACTAGTTTATACTGTACTTCTAAACTCTAAACAAGAATCCAGTCTTATTCTGATACTAGTTTATACTGTATTTCTATACTCTAAACAAGAATTCAGTTACATGGGCTACTCAACACTACATTAGGGTGATCAGCATCACACATCTACAAAAGAGTCCAGATTTTACAAGAGTCCAGAGATCCGGCGTCTTCGTGTACACCGACATTCTTCATTGGTAGCTACAAGGGAAATAAAACAGAACTGTTGAACCCTAATCTCAATTCCCAGCAAGGACCTAGATAAGGCCATTGGGGTGGTGAGAGGTTTGGTAAACAGACCATATATCTTCAGCAAAAGCCCACTCTCTCCGAGGCTGCCAGAATGTAGAACCAAAGCAACTGGTTCCTGAAATAACACACACTGAAGCAAGAGGTTCCTCGGCCAAAACCCACTTCTAGGGTTGCCAAGGATGAAGAAAGACCAAGATCTGCGTGGCGATGAATCCAATGGAGGACTACCATGATCCGACAGATGCTGCAGCACTCCAAGGGCCAGCTGGACTCGGAAGGAACTCTGACAGGACCAGGAACCATAAGAATCTGAAGAGATGATGGTTGACTCTGCAATCCTTGGATCAGGAACTAACACAAAACAAAGAAACGGCGGACACGTCCCGGACTGGGCTTCGACGGACTCGACTTTCGGCGAATGACCAGGATGGGGCGCAGAACAGGTTCTCCAAGATGAGCTCTCTCTCTCTCTTCTGTAGAGGGTGACCAACTTCAGGACATCTGGAACAGGAACCATACGGAATGACACTGGCACGGCTGTCATGATGTGTTTTGGTGGATGTACTTTCAAGCTGTGAAAACAAGAAAATGACTGGTACGACTGATGACGGACTTCGACTTCAGCGGATGACACAAACGGACAGGATGAGTTGATGGATGATCTTCCTGAAGTGAAGAATGTTGGAAGGATGTCTTCTTCTGAGTAGAGACTGATTCTGAGCACGTGGTGTAACAGACCACACTAGGAGACTGCAGTGTGGTAGAAGATTGAGACTGTCTTCGTACAGTAGTAAACATATAACTGAAGAATGCCCAAAGAACTGTGGAATAGTACAATAATTTGCCGGAGGAGGGCAAATTATAACTTCAGGGATAATTGTTACTGATAAGGGCCAATGTCTAGGTGCTTAGAGCAATAGTTCAGGTACTTTGGACAATAATTCAGGTACTTAGGGCAATAGTTCAGGTACTTAGGGCAATAGTTCAGGTACCTTGGACAATAGTTCAGGTACTTAGGGCAATAGTTCAGGTACTTAGGGCAATAGTTCAGCATAAGCAGTACAGTAATCACAGTAATTTCACAGTATAGGCAAATAGAACAGTCTCAAATGAACCCCTGTTTCTATAGGTAGGGTATTCTGGGATAGGATCCCTTACTGTACGTTGTGGCTAGGACCTCCCTTTAGTACCACTAGGCTGGCTTGCCCTATTCCGCTAGGCCGGGGCCTCCCTTTAGTACCACTAGGCTGGCTTGCCCTATTCTGCTAGGCCGGGGCCTCCCTTTAGACCAGGCTTTACCTCGGGCCTAATGCCCTACCATTACCTCGGGCCTGAAGTCCTACGTTAGCTTGAGCCTGCCCTATTCCGCTAGGCTGGGGCCTCCCTTTAGTACCCCTAGGCTGGCTTGCCCTATTCCGCTAGGCCGGGGCCTCCCTGTAGTACCACTAGGCTGGCTTGCTCTATTCCGCTAGGCCAGGGCCTCCCTATCAACCAGGCTTTACCTCGGGCCTAATGCCCTACCATTACCTCGGGCCTGAAGCCCCACTTAATACTGGGCTGGTGCCCCACTTTATACTGGGCCTGGTGCCCCTCGTTACCATGGACCTGGTGCCCCACCTTAGATTGGGCCTGGTGCCCCAATTTACAATGGGCCTGATGCCCCTCAACACTTTGGACCTGATGCCCCACTTTATAATGGGCCTAATGCCCTACTTTATATTTTGGCCGGAATTGCCCTTTTAAATGGCGTTGCTCCTTTAAATTTTGCAGGCACCCAGTGCCTGCTGTCAATCTTTGTACAGGTTGCCGCCTTTAATCCCGCCCCCTTTATTAATATTCATAGACCTTTAAATTGGCCTAAATGCACCGGCTTTGTTTTTGGCCCCTCCCTGTGGGCGTCGCTAGCCCCACCTCCCCAAATGAATATTAAAACGCGGGTCCTAATGACCCGATGCCCCTGCGGCGCTCGGCCGCCTATCGCAAGTGCCTACTGTGCTTTTAAAATGAAATGCAGTCCCACTTTTGAAACAGGAGGTCAGCTCAACGCGTGCTACCGCCGACTCACCGCTCTGCCATCCTGAATGAGGTAGAAATGCTGTTGGGAGGCGGGAGGGATGCTGGCAGTGGGAGGGAAATGTACAGGCAGCTGGGGGACGACTGGAGCTCACGGGCCAACAGGGAGCGCGACAGTGCGACAGCTTCAATGCCGCCGACGTGGGACCGAGATTTTCTTTTAAAAATCACTCGGGGGGGCTAAAATAAATAAACAAAGGGCAAAAACAAATAAACGGAGGGCTTTTAAGCCCTAACAGCGCAACCGGACAGCCATTGGCTTCTTCGTAGTGCCCCGATGGCACCACCGACGACTTCACCACACAGCAGGCTCTTCAGGCAGTGGAGGCAGAGCAGGCACACAGGTAAGTCCCAAGGGACGGCTTCAACCCTCCAGGTAAGCCCTTTCCTTGTCCCTCTGACTTACTGTGTCCTCTCTCCTCAACAGCTGCCCAGGAACTGACCAACTGACTAACTATAGAATTATTTTTAAAAGAAAAACTCTCTGGGTTCTAGAATGGCTGGATTGGAATGCTGTGCATGAGCCACTCAGCACAGCATTCCATCCAGACCATTATGACATGGAATGCTTTTTTTCTCCTGTCTTTTAACCAGCTGTAAGTGCACAGGTGCACTTTTTCTATTATTTACAGTGTTTTGTGTGTGTAGGGAGGTTGACTTTTATGTCTAGGGGCCCCCTTCATACAGTACCCTGCTGCCTACCCCTGCACCAGGTACTCTAAGCTCCTGTGTATTCTGCGTTCATTTAATTTAATTTAATTTTTTCTGTAATGACCACCTTTGGGGCATTACACCTGCTCACCTCCTTTCCCCTCTTTTTTCCTATCCTCCTTCCTCCCCTTTCCTCCACTCCCCTTTCTGCCCCCTTTTTTGGTTTGGTATATAACTTGATAGCAGTCTAGTCTTCCTTTAAAAAGTACATATTTATTCATGGATTTATGGCATGAAAGTTCTGGGAACTGAAATTATCTGTTTTTAACCTAGGATTGGAACACTTATGTTTTGCATTTTTTTGCATTTTTTCTGCACTTATATTACCTTTTGACAACAACAGTTAGCACTTCAAGAACCATTTGCTCCACTGCTATATAGTGAGTGTTTGTTAGCAAGATCTCTTTAAATGTCCATTTAAAATGCATGAAATAAATTATTCATGCATTGTGACTACAAATTGAATGCTTATTTCCTGCTGTTTGTCCCCTTCCCAGATGAAGCCTCATGAGATAGAGGAGTAGTGCTGGGGTGTAGCTTTCGCCCCAGCTTTCTTTTGCACCTTGGATTAAGCTAAAAATAAAGTTTATGAGAATTAAGGAGGGAGTACAGTGCTGTGGTTTAGGGCACTGAGTTATAAAACTGGAAACCTGGGTTTGAATCCCTCAACCCCTGTTTGCATACCGTGTGATTCTAAGCAAGTCATTTAATTTCCTTTTGCTCCAAGTTGCACCTGAAAACAAACTTCAGCTTAGTGTGCCTTTCCTGGTTAAACAATTTCCCAATATTATTTGTCGTAGTCATGGTTCCTTGGAGTGCCACTTTCTGGAGGGGGTTCATGTCATATTTCAGCTGGCAGCATACTGGGTTGAGGTTAGCATGGCAGCCTTTGTTTGTTAGATGGGTGGAAAGGCTTAAAACTAGGACAGGGATGGGTAGGACAAAGTATATAAGAACATTCACATCCAAGCCAGGTAGAAGGGGGAAGGGTTGTCACAAAGGTAAGCCCAAGGGAGGGGGAGAAATCATTGACCTTTGCTGTATGACAGTAATTGTGAGGAGTACCGCTAACAAGATGCATGAGCTGAAGGATGAGCTTCTTGACATCAACTGCAATACAGTAAGAATCATAGAGACCGGGTGAAATTAGATGACAAGCTGGGACACAATAGTACAGTGGTACACTTTCTTCAGGAGGGACGGACAGTGAGGGTCAGAGAGGTGTAGGAGTTGCACTGATACTGACGCAAGTCAGAAAGAGGTGCTGAGGAGAGACTGGAGCCATGTACCATAGAAAGTCTGTGGCTGGAATTAGGATCCATGGGAGGCAAAAATACAATTCTGGGAGTATGTTACAGTCCATCAAGTAGTATAGAAGAGAATAAAATGAAACTATAAAACAAAATTAAACGGACAACATGTATAGGGAGCTTGGTCCATATGGGGTATTTCAGCCTAGCTCAACTGATATTGACTGGGAGGTGAAAAGTGCCTTAGGGAAACCAGGAGAGATTTATAGTCAAATATAAAGTGCTCTTTCCATCTTCAGCATGTTAGGCACATGACAATAGGAAATGTGGTTCTTGGACTGTTACTGGATAGTGGAAATGATATGGTCAGTGCAATATACGTCAGAAAGCCAGTAGGTAGTAGTGACCATAATAGCGCTGAATCTGTGGCAACAAGGGAAAGCCACTACACCAAAAATAAGACCAAGGTTCAGAAAAGCTAAGTTAGGAAAACTGTGGCAGTTGGTTGGGGCTGCTGTTGCAGCAAAAGACATGGCCAAATATTTCTAGATATTTAGTGATATTTCTAAAGATATTCTCTCTGGTGGCCCTAAAGTGGTACTGCAGGCAGGCAAGAAATTTCTCTAGAGATATTACAGAAATTTCATGAAATATCTGATTATGTTTGTTATTGAAACTGTAAATTGACATACATGCCACTGAGCGTGATCACTGATTCCTAGAGAGATGTCCTGAAGTAGCAGCCTACTTCTAAATTGGCATTAGTGGGGCTCTCCCCTCTGACAGTCAGGTGGTTTTAGATGTAACTCTGAATGCACACAATTTATCCACCTAAAAATGTATCCTGTCCTCCAGTCCTTATACAAACAGGAGTCCCACAAGGCTCAGTGCTTGGTCCCCTTTTAGTTTACATTTCTTAAAATGACCTTCCTATGGGATGCTGTTCATCTAAAATACACATCTATGCAGACAAAGTTGTCCTCTTTGCCAGTGGTCATTGAGCAAAAAGCATGGAGCTTCTCTTTCAGCAGAATCTAGCTAAAATTCACATTTGGTTTCTGAAAAATAGGTTGGCTGTAAATGATAAAAAAAATAGTGTCCGTGTTATTCTACACCAGAAACTGACTTCACCCTGTCATCTGAAAACCATGTGACCCTACACTAAGCTGTCCCCAAAAGTTGCCTGAAAAGTTTGCTACCAGGGCATATGGCTTACTGCCAATTGTTGGGTGTAAGATCTTTGCAAAGCTGAGACAGCCCAGCATAGACTATGGAAATATGGTATATGATGCTGTATCTGCTTCCTAGCTGTTAGGCTTGATACTGTTTTCAGTTATCCAAAAGGTATTTTGTCTTATTTGACATCATTTGGATTTTGAATGCTACCTTTTGTACACTTGCAGATTTTATGTGGACTGGCAGCCCAGGACAGCACTGGCACAGTATCTTTGAGTGCCTTTCCTCTTTTAGGAACTGATACTGTTTCAATGCCTTCTGCAGGTTTGCACTAAATTGCCACCTCAGAACCCACCACTGTGACTAGTATAATAAGCTTAGCTAGCCTACCCTGGGGTCACAGCAACTCTCCAGTGGGATGACCTTTCTGGTAAATAATGGGTGGACATGCTTCCCAACTACGTGTCAACCCTTTAGCCCCTGCTCAGATGTTGATTCCTCAGTCAAGGCACAGAAGTCTAGGTGACTACATCTCCCAGGGTCTACAAATGCCTTAGGCCTGACAGCCTTATCATACAGTATATAGGTTACCAACTCTGTGGAGCACTCTTCTCATTAAACTCATAGAATCTACCTCTGCTTGCATCTTTAAAACACTGATGCACCTCCCTGCACTGCACAGGGTACCTGCCATCCTCAGTAGTTAAAACATTCCTGTGGTCTCCCTTGACCGTTACCTACTGACACTTTACTTCATACTCCATATCCACTGTTTAATCCCTAAGTTGATTTCAAACTCTAAATTTACAAGTCCTAACCATCTGCAAATGTCCTTGGTACTAGTGTTCCCATTAAAGATATGATGTACAGTATTTATTTATAGTTGCAAAAATGGTATTGAACTGTACGGTACCACACCTTTTTTCACCAACATCATTCTCACTGAAAGCTTTTCCTTTTCTTTAGACTTCATCTGAACCTTGTATTTGTGCATTATAATGTTGTAAATTGTCTTACAGTTACCCTTCCCTCAGGACATGTCTGGGAATTAGTTAATTGTGGCTCAGTGTGCCATCTAGGCTAGAGAGTTTAAAGAAAATCAAAATTGTTCAAAAGCTTTCATCCACCAAGTGTTACAGCCAATTTCCCAAGGGCCTGTGCCAGCTGTGATGAGCCTGGTACTTTTCATATGGCACACATGGGCAGAGGAAGACTCCAGGGCCAACACTGTCATTGGATGCAGAACCTGCCTATGTACAGAAACAACACGTGTCTATATTGCTGACTTTGGGAGTGGTCTCCTAATATAGTAAAAATAGAATAATAATTTAAGGTTGCAAGGGACTCTAGGATAATGAGGTTCCCTCTACCCTCTTCATAAGCAGGGATTAATAAGTATGATGTGCAAACACATTCATTTAAAAAACTAAGCATCTCATATAGGGACACAACGACTAAGCAAATCCTATCACACTTTTCTTTCACTCAAGGGACTAGGTTTGACACCATCCTAGACCTTGTTTGTAGCAGTGGGGATGGGATCATTGCCAGTTTGACTGTCAAGGAACTGGTGAGAGGTGGTGACCACAATTGGGTAATCTTCTCCCTGGTGATAGGAAAGACTAGCCAGGCCTCAGTCACCTGGACCCAAAATGTCAGAAAGGAAGATTTTGCCAAAATGAAAGATCTGGTGGCCAAGGATCTGGAGCAGATACATGCAGCTGGTGATGCAGTGCACATGTGGAGTTTGCTGAAGAAAGTGCTCAAAGCAGCTGTGGAGGTGGTTATCCCTATATGCAATAATACAAAAGCGATGAAGTGCCCCCCATCTCAAAAGGGAACTAAGGCAATTAATCCTGAATGAAAAGAGGGTCTATAACTGTTGGAAAGAGATGGGTTGCCTCCAGACAGCACTGAGGAAATTCAAGACTAGATTTTAGGAAGCCAAGGAGGGTTTGGAAGTTAGATTGCAGTAGGAGTTGTGGATCACACCAAGGCCTTCTTCCAGTACTTAAATGGAAAAAGGAATGTGAAGGAGGGTATTGGGCTACTGGAAACATGAGAAGGGGTAATGAACCTGGTACAGAGTCAGGGATGGAGATGCTGAATGAATACTTCACTTTGGTGTTACCCAAGGACTCACAGGGTGCAGTTATTTGGAAGTCCACAACATCAAGGCGTAGACAGTATGCTGCTTGTGGACATTATGGCCAACCTTGTAACTGAATAATTACTGATAATCCAAAAAGGCAAATCCCAAGAAGTAGTCAGGATACACTCCAGAATAATAGCAGAGCTAAAGGGACAATTGCAATGCCACTTAAATTGATCTTTCATGAGTCTGTCCATACAGATGAGTAGTCCTGGAACTGGAAAATGGTAATTGTGGTCACCATTTTTAAGAAGTGGACACATTTGACATGGGCACATACAAGCTAGCAGCCTGACATCAGTGCTGTTATCAAGAAAAAAGTAGACTGAGGTCAAGGTTCTCACTCCCCTTTCAGTATGGGTTTATGAATTGCAGATAATGCCAAATTAACCTGATCCCCTTCCAAAAAGGAGTGCCAGGGAGATGGACAGGGGAAAGGCTATAGACATGCAGTGTGGCCCACCAGGAGGCAATGCAGAATACTGCAGAATTATGCAGAAGTTCTGCAGCAAGTAGTGAAATTTCAATGCCAAACAATCCATTTTGGCATGCAGGAATCTATGCTAGTGTGTTACATCTGCCAGGCTCCACAGCAGTCTCTTTGGACTTTACTGTATCCCTCCTCTCCCAAAATGTGGGATTATTAGAAATGTAACCCACCCCTGCAGGCAGTCAGGAATTAATGGTTTGCAGCCCCAGCATTTTGCAGCTTCAGTTTGTGCCTGTTCCAAGAAGGAATGTGGGGGCATAATGCCCAGTGTTATGTGCTTTTGGAAAAACAAGTAAATAAGTGTTTGCATATTTTTTGTACTGTATATACCGAATTTTATATTGTAACATCTTTAGGCTGTTCTTCTATAGCCTGGGACACACCTGAGAAAGGGTGTTTGGCTCAGTGTGCCCACCCCATTAACACAATCAATCAATCAATGTCACTGGTTCTTTTCCTTACCAGAACTATACCAGAATCATCCTTAGCTTTATTGGGCATATGGTGAGTTACTATGGAAGGCAATATCCCATGTAGGGTGGTCAAGGAGGGGGGGGGTGTCTAAAGAACCATGGTGACTGTGACCTGAACAGTAATGAATGTAATGGGGGGGTTGCTGCATAACATCAGGGAGGGTGAGTATTCTAATAATATATGCTTGCATCTGGAAGAGAGAATTCCATGAGCCCAATAGAGACGGCAGATCCGGTGGTCAGGCACTGCACTTTAAACAGACCAGCTACAATGGGTACTCTGTGTTTGAAGGGTTAGCAGGGGTCAGAAGGAGTTAGAAGGGGAAGAGAAGGTTCTAGACATGTCTGTCATTGAACATGAAGATTCCTTCATCAGTCATCCAAAATCTGAGTTGTGAACTGTAGAATTCTGTCATTTACGAGTTAAAACTGAGGATCCTCCTGAGATGGGGATCGAAGACAACAAGCCAAGTTATCTGTATCCTTGTTCTTATGGCCTGCCTTGTATTGTATAATGAAATCATACAAGGTCAAAGAAGTCAGCTAATGATGTCCTGCAGCATCTGACTTGGCTGTAGTTAGGATGTACACAAGTAGATTGTTGTCTGTCATGACTGTAACTTTACTTGCATGAAGAAACTCATGATCTTTTTAGCAGCAACCCATTTGAGGGCTAAATATGCATGCTTGTGTGTGGGGTATATTCTTTTATGTTTATTCACACCCCATGCTGGCATAAGCAATCTATTTGTGAGTAATGCTTTTGATAAAAGAGTTGCCAGACCAATCTCTGCTTGCATCAGTATGTGGCATACTTGGGAGATGTACATCTGTAAACCCTAGTTCAGGAGTGATTGTCAATTTTTTTATTAAAGTGCCAAAGGTCTTCCAGTTTTCCAGAGTTTAAGACTCATTAACTTGCCTATTGCTAACATGTAGGGATAGAGTTAGAGTTTTCTTATTTTTGCTCTTCTTTGATTGGTAGTAACCTATAGTCAGATCATTCATTAAGAGGTTGTTTTGTCTGGGAAAATGTCTGTAGCAGTTGGTGGTAGTAACCCATAAAATCCAGGAAAGATTTAATTTATGGTATTCAGATTTTGCCATACTTTAATGGCAGACATTTTCTCAGGGTCAGTTTTCATTCCATTTATTTATTTTATTTATTTAGTTTTTGTTGACCGGGTAAGTGCACTAGACAAATCCTGCCTATTTTCAGGCACGACCCGGGGGAGGGGGATACAGATGAATGGCAACTGACCTTGAACCAGATTAAGCTGTTGGTGGTATTTTTTTAGTGAATGAGGGAAATTTGGCCAGGACACTGGGGACATTCCCCTACTCTTTTTCGATAAGTGCCATGGGATCTTTAACATCCACCTGAACTACCACCAATCCAGGCAGATGGGACCTCGGTTTAACGTCTCATCTGAAAGACGGCACCTCAGAAGTGCAGCACCCCCTCTCATGCTGCACTACAGTGTCAGTACTGGGATATTAACCCAAGTGCCAGATGTGGGAACTGAACCCACAGCCCTCTGATCTCCCGGCCTCAGAGGTGAGTGTGCTACCTACTGAGCCACTGACACTGCTATCTTTCCATCTCTGACACTTGTGTCCCTGATATCAACCAAAGGTATCAGGTGACAATTTTGCACATGTTCCTTTAACTTTTCAAAGCCTTGAACAGATGAACTGGGCAATCAAACCTCATGCTCCTCTCAAGTACTTGAAAAAATGGTGATACCACAAAGAAACACAATCACCTCTTTGGGACTCATATTCCCCCCTTACACATTTCCATAAGACACTGAAAACTGCTGAGAGCACTGTTGACTTATTGTGGCATGAATTAAATTCCCCAAATGTCAGAGAGCAAACACAAACAGGCTCTGCATTCTGTTTAGCCATGTCAGTTTGACAGTACCTTAATTTCAAGACTAGAACTGAAAACCAATCTGTCCCCAAAAACAGAGCTCAATGTTTTCATATTGGGATGTGCATGTGCATCTTGTATTGTCTGTAGTTTTACACTGCAGTAGTCATTGTGATTGGTTGGGCATCCATGGCACTCCAGACATTACCTCATGGGTTTTAGCCCACCTGATAGGCTAGTGATGCACATGACCCTAGATTTCTGGTATATCCAGGTCCCAGAAGCCCCTGCTCTCCAGTTTCAAATCGTGCATCTGATCAGGCAGCTAGCACACCAGGAATCCTTGTCTGCTCCATACAAGGTAGGCCTTGAATTTATAAGTAGATATCTTTAATCTGCACTGCTCTAGAGAAAAGAAATGCAAGCGATTTGTTGTTTCAGTTGGTTGTTACTTCTAGTTGTACTACCCTTCTGGGGCTGTATACTGATTAGCTGGGTAGAAGATTTGAGATAGGAACAGTTCTTGCTCTATTGTTTGGCTCTGTCCTATTGTGGTTTTTAACCTCTGCAGATCCAGAGGCAAGATTTTGAATTGGAGGCCCTTCCTACAGCTTATCCCTTATTCAGTGCCCTAAGCTCCGTTGCTGGCTAATTTTTTATTATCGCGATACCTTTAGCAATATCGCGAACGCAGCTGCATTCCAATGGTAAAAGTAGAAAAGAAAGGGCCCTCCCCGGTGTTTCTGATTTAATCTAGAGTTTCCTTCACTCGCTAAACCCCATTTGTTGTGGTGGCCAGGCGTTGTTTCCTTTGGTTGGTTTTTTAAGTTTTCGGTAACACCGCGATATCGCGCGTGTGATAGCCAGGAAGGCCATCGCCAAATTATAAGTGCTTCCATCCCCTCTGGTCGTCATTCTGGGGGGGTGGATGCGGTAAATCCCTGTTTTTTTCCTCATCTGGTGGCATGGAGCCCTCCTGGTGTTTGGCTCTCAGGTCTGCTGCAGCCGCCCCAGCCTCTCGCTCTCACGTGGCTCCCCTTCCCTCCCCCGCTCCTCCCCCATCGCCGCACGCTGGCTGGCATTGGATTTTGCTACCTCTGCTCCACGGAGGCTCTCCTGTCCCACTCGTCTTCCCGTTCAGTGCGTTCTGCTGGGACGCTGTGTTTTTTGCAGCACAATCCCCTACAGGCCCACGTGCTGGTTCAATGCATTGCGCGTGGTAGGCCCCGGCCCACGTGGTCTACAGACACTCCTCCCAAGCCTCCAGTGCTATTCCAGGCCATCTCTCCACCCAGGCTGGTTCTCCTGGGCTCCAGGCCAAGGAAAAAGAGTGTGAGCGCGGGGGGGGGAGTCCGCCAAGAAAAAGCGAGGAGCGCCCGCGGAGGCTGTTTTCACCACATGGGGACTCGGAAACTCAGCCAGCCCCCCAACCCCCTTCCTTTTCCTTCCCCTGACAATGGGGGGAAGGCCTGGCAGCACCCCGTCCTCTTTGAGGGAAACCGCCCTATTCAGGGCCCGTCCCCCGCAGCTGAGCACCTCTCCCTGGTCGCCTGTTTTCAGGGGATGTCCCAGGCCCACCCAGTTGTTCAGACTTCTCCTCCCTCGAGAACCACACCTGGGGCAGCCCGAGTTACCGCACCAGAGGGGTCCCTCCCACAGCAACCCCCCCGGACCACAGTTCCCAAAAAGCACTTAGGCGACCACCTCTCCCCCTCCTGGGTCCCTCCCACAGTGACCCAGGTGTAGGGGATGCTGCTAACCGGGCCTCCTAAGCTATGACGTCATGGGCCCCTCCCTATAGCGCCCCATGAGCGTTCATTTTATTCCACTGCAGAACCTCAGGGGATCTATACAGATGCCAGCCAATTGGCTGCCGCTCTGTGTGAACCTCAGGGGACAGAAAGAAGAGATATCCTGCAGGGCTTAGGCAGATCTAATCTAAGACCACTCTCTCTCTCTTACTCTCTTCCCAGATGGTAAAGGCCAAGAAGTGTTCCACTTGCAACGGCACCCTCCTACCCCAAACCCCGGGGCCCCTCTGCACCGCATGCCTACTCGACGATGATGACTCGTCCCTGGAACAGACGCCTCCCATGGGGCCCAGCAAACCGGGACTCAGCGGCCCCACATGGATGGATCCCAGTTCCCTCCTGATCCAGAATCTGCAGGCCACGGTCGCCATGATGGAAAGCCAACAGAACTTTATGTTAAAGATAATGGAAAAGCTCGAATCCCTCACCCAGCATAGAGCCGTTCCAGTGATCCCAGAACCAGACAAGGCGGGGGGGCAACCGGAGGAGCTTCTGGACTGCGACGAATCATTACCAGAGAATCCTCGCAAAGATGCCGACGAGGACAAGGACATCCCAGAGGAGGAGGAGGGGGCAGAATCGGAGGAAGATGAAGCAGAACTCCCTTCCACACCATCCCTCACTTCTAAGCTGTGCTCTTTTGACACAGTCCCAGGGCTTATGAGGATCATCAAATCCACCATGGGGTTTGACATCGAGGAGAGTAAACCCAGTCAAAACTCGATCCCATGATACAACTGAAAGTATCTCACCCCAGACCTTTCCAGTATGCCCGCTATTGAGGAGATTTCACAAAGAATGGCGATCCACTGAGCCAGGCAGAATGCCCAACAAGAAGAACCTGGACAGAATGTATCCAGTTCAGGAGGAAAAGGCCGGTGCTTGGTGCAAGGCTCCCACCATCGACCCTCAGGTAGCGTCCCTCAGCAAAAGAACAGTACTACCATGCAGAACAATAGCCCTCAAAGACCCAACGGACAAAAAAGTGGATGACATGCTAAAGAAAGCATTCAAAATTGAGGGCACAGAGGCAAAAGCGGCTATGACTGCCATCTATACTGCTCGAGCACAGATCCGTTGGCTGAAGGAACTTCAGGAACAAGCCAGCCCGAAGTCCAGGGAGGCAGAACTCTTAGAATACACCTTAGATGCAGCAAAATATCTGGCCGACATGGCGGTGGACACCCTGCGCCTACACGCCAGGGCCACAGCGGTCACCAATCGCGCCCGGAGAACTTTATGGCTAAAACTGTGGGACGCTGACAATGAATCTAAGAACTTGTTGCAGAATTTACCTCTGGGAGGGAAGTACGTGTTTGGGAAGGGGTTACAGAGTTACCTGAAACAAAAGGAGGAAGGTAGAAACCTCCTCAAGAATAAGACTAGGTATAATTACCTCCCCTCATCGAGGCGGAGATTTCGGAGTGGAAATAAGCCATACCAACCCCGCAGGGACTCAGCACAACACAATGGTCCTTTCCAAGGCAGGGGGGCATCCCACAGCCCCCGTAACCCCTATCCACAAGCCTATCATCCGTCCTCCTTCAGAGCCCATGGGCAAAGGATCGGAGTACAAGGTAGAGGCTACAGGGGCAAGCAGCAGTGACTATGCCCATACAACTGCTTGCAACCTGGGACCCTATCCACCAGTGGGTCAAAGACTCTTGTTGTTCTCTCACCTGTGGCTCCACACGACCTCAGGCAGGTGGGTCCGGGAGGTGGTCACACGGGGGTACTCCATAGAGCTATCCCGCTCCAAAATTCCCCACAGATTTGTCTCCTCCCCTATAGCCAAAAGAAAGGTCACCCCCCACCAGGTTCAACGCATCTTGTTGGACCTAGTCCAGAACAGGGCTATTCAGCCCGTTCCTCGACACGAACAAAACCTAGGGATCTACTCAATATTCTTCCTCGTACCCAAGAAGTCAGGGGAACTCAGACCTATTCTAGACCTAAAGCATCTCAACCAGCATGTGGTGTGTCACAAATTCAAAATGGAGACAATACGCTCAACCCTACGCAGTCTTCCGGTAGGCAACTTTCTGATGTCCATAGACCTCAAGGATGCATACCTTCACATCCCTGTCATTCACAGACACAGACAGTTCCTCCGGTTCCACATCCTGGGCCACCATTTCCAGTACCAGGCCTTACCGTTCGGCCTCTCCTCAGCTCCAAGAGTCTTCACCAAGGTCTCCATAGTCCTGGTGGCCCGGCTCAGAGAGCAGGGACTGGACATCATACCATACCTGGATGACTGGCTCATTCGAGCACGTTCCAGGGAGCAGGCCCTACAGGACACAGCGACCACCCTGCAGGCATTCGAGGAGCATGGTTGGGTGGTCAACTGGGAAAAGAGTCACCTCATCCCCACACAGCAGATTGAACACCTGGGTGAGCTGATCGACTTGGCCCACGGTTGGGCAAAGCCGTCCCCCTCGAGGGTCATCAACCTGATAACCCTGGCCTGTCAGATGAGGGGCCACCACCAGACGACCATGGGTCATGTGGCCCAGTTGCTAGGATGCATGGCATCATGCATAGATCTTGTACCCTGGGCCAGGTGGCATATGCACCCGCTCCAGACATACATCCTCATGCGGGGAGCACCGAACGAATACAACCTGCAGGTCGCCATTCAACTACCGCCAGCAGTGAGGCTATCATTAACATGGTGGACCATGGAGTCGAACCTGACCAGGGGAGTCCCCCTGGAGGCCTCATACACGGCCACAATAGAGACAGACGCGAGTCTCTCTGGGTGGGGAGCCTGTCTGGGAGTCTCAACGGCCCAGGGCCTATGGTCCCCAAGGGAATCCCAGCTGTCCATCAACATTCTGGAGATGAGGGCAGTGTACCATGTGCTCAAGTTTTTCAAACCCCTCATACGGGGACAGTCGGTTCTAATACGCTCCGACAATCGGGTCACAGTAGCTTACATCACGAAGCAGGGCGGGACCAGGAGCAGAGCCATGTTGAGAGAGGCAACATCAGTCCTCAACTGGGCTCAATCAAATCTCCACCATCTAGGCGCAGTACACCTCGCAGGAAAACTCAACATACATGCAGACTGGCTCGGCAGACAACAGGTGCACCCAGGAGAATGGCGGTTGCACCCCGATCTGTTTCAAATGATCCAAAGGGCTTGGGAACCCGTGACCATGGACCTCATGGCAACATGGGAGAACTCACAGGTCAAGGATTATTACTCATAGTTCAGGGATAGTCAATCCCAGGGGACCGACGCCCTATCCCAGCCTTGGAGTCAGGATCATGCATATGTGTTCCCGCCTCTCCCTCTAATTCCCCAGGTTCTAGCCAAAATATGGGCATCCCATCTCACCATCATCCTGGTGGCCCCGTATTGGCCATGAAGGACATGGTTTGCCACCATTCGCAAGATGGCCACGGCCAGCCTCAGACTTCCTCACCGAGCAGACATGCTCTCCCAGGGCCCAGTAGTCCACCCGGCCCCACGAACTCTGAAACTCACGGCCTGGCTCCTGAAAGGAGGAGGTTGATGGAGGCAGGCTACCACGAATCCATCATCAGTACCATGTTACAGTCCAGACGGAACTCCACCACCTCCACCTACGGTAGACAATGGTCTATATTCGCAAGGTGGTGCCAAGAAAGAGGTAAGGTACCCGAGCAGGCAGACATGGCTACCATCTTGCTATTCCTGCAGCTGGGAGTAGACAAGGGCCTGGCCCACTCCTCCCTCAGGGTACAACTCTCAGTGATAGGAGCGGCTACGGGCCCCATCAGGGGGCACAGTCCGGGAGCACACCCACACCCCGCGCTTTCCAAAAGCGTAGAGCTACTCCACCTAAGACGTGCACAACTGTCGCACCTTGGGATCTCCCACTGGTACTCGACTCCTTCAGCTAGGCCCCCTACGAACCACTCGAGGAGGCGGACCTATTCTGGGTTGGCCTCAAAACTTGTTTCCTAGTAGCCATCTGCTCAGCCAGGCGGATCGGAGAGTTGGGGGCCCTATCGTGCTCCAAACCCTATACGATTTTCACCCCACAAGGAGTCCGGCTTCGAACGGTGCCAGCTTTTCTGCCCAAGGTGTCCACAGCATTCCACAGGGAACAACCCATTGAGCTGCCCACCTTCCCTGCAGACACACAACAAGGCACTCGTCTGATCCCACATCACCTGGATGTCGGTTCCACCCTCTCAGTCTACATAGCCAGGACGCGGCCTGTCCGTAAGACGGAAAGATTGTTTGTAGTTGCGAAGGGCCAGAGGCAAGGCAGGGCAGCCTCCAAGTCCACGATCGCCGGCTGGCTAAGTAGGACCATCCAGAATGCTTATCTAGCAAAACAGATGATACCTCCTCAGGGTATCAGGGCCCACTCTACCAGGGCAGTCGCCACATCCTGGGCAGAAAGGGCCAACATGTCCTCCGAAGACATCTGCAGGGTGGCCACTTGGAGCTCCCTACACACGTTCACTAGACACTACAGACTCAAACACCTGCATGCCATCCAGCCCACCTTCGCCACGCAGATCCTCCTAGCAGCAACTTCATCCTCTCACTCTTAGACCACTCTGATCCCTCCCTTGGGTGCTCCACTGCTTCTTATCTACCCATGAGGTAATGTCTGGAGTGCCATGGATGCCCAACCAATCACAATGGGTGTTTACTCACCTGGTAAAGGTGATTGTGTTGGTTGGCATCCATGGCACTCCAAGGCCCTCCCTTCAGAGTGCTCAGAGTGACCAGAACCCAATAAATGCTGTTCTCCATGGGCAGCCTTAGGATGGGGGGGTTGATGGAAATTGCAGTGAGATCCTACAGTCGGTCTTTCGGGATCGAGATTAGATTGTAAATAATAGGTATAATAAATGCGGCCTGCTGGCCTTCTGAGACTACTTTGTAGCCAGCCTGTTTTTTTCTTCAGGCCATCACGCTGGTCTATCTTGCATTGTTGTTGTTTCCTTTCTCCCTTTGCATTCTTTTACCAACCTTGATTTCAGCTATGGAAGATTCGAACTGGAGAACAGGGGCTTCTGGGACCTGGATATACCAGAAATTTGATCTAGGGTCATGTGCATCACTAGCCTATCAGGTGGGCTAAAACCCATGAGGTAACGTCTGGAGTGCCATGGATGCCAACCAACACAATCACCTTTACCAGGTGAGTAAACACCCAATACATGCACTGCTGCCCCCAGGAAGAAGCACAGTATCTCAGTTTCAGCCAATGATATCTTGCAAGATACTGCAGGAACCAATGTAATCCAATGTTATTTACTCCTATTTGTCATGCAGGAAACAGTGACATCTAATTTCAGAGCGATTTATCCTGGTGGGCAGCACTATAGAGGGATTTTACATTTTCTTTTCCACTTCAGCTATTGGTGAAGGCACATGGGCTATCTAATGTTCATACTGGAATAATAACCCACTAGTCAAATATTACAATTTCGTTTTATTTATTAAAGTGTTCTAGGCACACTGTGATCATAGCCACACTTTAGAAAATTTGAAAAACTGTAACATTTGGTGAGTGGGTCATTATTCCAATACCATTGTTAGGTAGTACTGATAGCATGTATTGGAACACACTACTCCTTAAAAAAGCGTTATGTTACAACAGGAAGGGAGGACTGGGACAGACAATCGATTTCAGAGGCAAATGGGCTGTCAGACTCATGAATGATCCCAGCATGAAGGAGCTCTTGCAAATGTTGTCTGATTTCTTCTCTATCCATAGGATGTACCGTATGTTTTTTCTGGGAATTTCTTGAATAGGGCCTCATCAGATACAGTAGTTTATTATTGTGTCTAAGCACTTTAGCATGACCATAATCCAAGTCACTCTGTGCAAATACTTCTGGGATCTTGTTAAGCTTCAAATAAACTCTCTCCCACTCTCCACAAATTAAGTAGGATGAATTGCCAAAATGAAATGATAGCCCTCTTTGACTTGTTATCTGCATATACGATAACAAGACAGAACTGCAGATATGGGGAGGAAATATTTTTTCTTTCTGGCTATTTGATTCCTTAGTTTCTAATTCCAGTTTAGCTATATGTCTTTTGAAATAAAAAAAAGTTATGAAAGACACAACTCAGGAAAAATAAGACATCTTGGTTTGAGCAATATCTCACAATGTCTCCATAGTCAAAAATGGGAAGATCATCTTAGTGAGGATTTCTCTTCAAACAGAAAGCAGAATGCATCTCCTATTTCTGTGAAGTGCTCTAGGTTTGGGGTGGAACTTCTTGTAGACTGCATCCACATGAACAGAAAAATCAAGGTGGCAATCTGACCAGACACTGGGGTACCTGAAGAAGGAGACATTTTCAATAGTTTCCCTATCAAAGGTAAGAAAAGAAGGGGAGGTGGACTCTAGCAAGCCTCTGCCTGGTACCAAAAGCCATACAGACCATTTTCTTTGCATTGAGAAATATTAGATTTTCTCAGAACTGTTGCTGGATGTTATTAAAGTCTAGATTGAGTTGGTTCATGAGTCCAGGGGCACAGGAGACAGAGATAAAGAGAACTGTACCATCTGCACACATATAAATAGACACAGAGGAGCAGGCAGTGGGGAGGTTGTTTAGAAAAATAGAGAAAAGAACTGGGCCGAGGACAGACTCTTGGGGGAATACCAGAGCTAATTGGGAGTGGGAGGAAGAGGAAGTTTTCAGTACAGACAGCTTGTGACCTGCCCTCAAGATAGGTGTGGTACCATTCAACTGCAGAGGTAGAGAAGCTGGCCCAGTGGCACTGGGAGCTGAGGCACTGGATGCCTTACCTTGCACTATGCTGGTGACCTGGGTTTGGGAATGAGACAGGATCATTGGGAGCCAGCGGGGGGGAGCAGGATTGAACAACTGCAAGGCAAGTTCTCCTCTCCTGGGGAGGGATCCTATCACCCCCCCATATTTCCACTGCCCCAGGTGGAGGCCTGAGGGTAGCATAGATGGGTGGGCAGCATGGAGAGGGAGGGCACTGTGGAACCATGGCATGTGCATGCCTCCACATGCATGTGTGCAGCTGCAGCATGGTGTGGGGGTAACCAGGGGCACAAAAAAAATGGGGAGACAATGTAGATTGAAAAGAAAAAAAAAACAGGCAGTGGGTCCAGCAGCCTGAAGCTTGTCCAGGAGAATGGGGTGGGCAACAGTGTAGAAAGCTTTGGCTAAATCAACAAAAATGGCAGTGGTTACAAGGCCCTAATCCATGCTAGAGAGGATAGTATCAGTGAGCCTGAGGAGAGAGGTGGAGGTGGAGCGGGACTTCCTAATGCCAGATTGAAAAGGAGTGAAGAAGGAGGCTGAGTCAAGAAAAGGGGAGAGTTGGGAGACAACATGATGTTCCTGTAGTTTAGCCAGTGTGGGGAGGAGAGAGATAGTACATAAGTTACTAGGGGAAGAGAGAGATCACTTCCTTTGCGGGGGGTGATAGTAGCCAACTTCCAAGAGTTAGAGACCCAGGATAAGGAGAATGAGAAGTTAAGGAGATAGGTGATAGGGAGTGCAATGGCATGAGCATAGAGATACATGAGTCTGGGGTCAAGACCATCAGGGTACCCACCCTTAAGTGGCTTTAGAGCTAAGGGAACCTTAAATGTATCAGCAGGGGTTGTGGGTGAGACAGGAAAAGGGAAGAGGGAGCAGTAGGATGATTAGAGAAGGAGAGTGAAAGGGTAGAAAAGAAGAGAAAGGGAGGTGGAGGAGGAAAAGGAAGAGAGGAGAGATTAGGCACAGGAGGGGAAAAGGAAATGAAAGATGAAGCAAGTGCAGTAGGGTCAGTATCACCCATCTTGAGAACAGCGAGAGGGGATTAGATTGGAGGAGAGTAAAGGACATGAATAATCTTCCAGAACTTAGAGGAGTAATTAAGATTGTTCTGGAGTGTGGATGTGAAGAGTTTAGACTTTGCAAGCTTAGTATTGTAGCTTTAATACAGGTATTATGAAGGATCTGGTAAATTGTATAATCAGAAGTGGAACCAGAGGACTTGTAAGTCCTCCAGGCAAGGTCATGTGCATGGTGACAAGCCAGCAACTCTGCTGAGATCCATGACAGATGAGATCCTCAAACCCTGGTTCTTCTAAGGGGTGGCGTGATTATCCCAGACAGATATGAATTTGGAGGTAAAGAATTTAAGGGCATTGTCAATGTTTCCAGCTGTAGAAATAGGGGACCAGCTGGTAGCTATCAGGTCAAAATGAAGGCGGGACAAATCCAGCAATCAAAAAGACCAGATTGGGATGAATTTGGGGGGAGCTTTTGGAGGATGGATCCTACGCACACAGTAGGCCATATGGTGATCACTGAGGGCATCAGCGAAGGTATTAGCATTCACAACATGATGGGGAGGAGGGAACCCTGTCCAAGGGGAATGATTTAGAGATGTGAGTGCAGATAGAGATGCATTGGGTTAAAAGGAGGGACTTCACATTAAGGCAACAGTTATGAAGAGAGGAGGAGAGCCAATTTAAACTGAAATCACCAAGTATGAGTAACTCTCCAGAAGAGGTGTGGAAAAAGATGTTTGTGAGTAACACAGTTACTGAAGGTGAAGACAAGCAAAGGCAGCAGTAGACACCAGCAATAAATATGGGGATAGGGAGGGGGAGGGTGAGTTTGAGAGTGAGCATCTCATAGGCAGGGGGGATAGAGATGGAGAGCACAGGCTCAAACCAGATATTTGAGGAGAGGTATATAGCTACATCTCCACCCCTCTCTGCTCAATCCTGTTGAAGAATGGTGAAACCGGGCATAGCAGCAGAAGTATCAGGGATCCTTGGGGACAGTCAATATTCAGAGGTCACCAACACATCAGGTTTGAAGTTAGCCATGAGTGGTTGCAACAGGTCAATTTTAGAGACGGCTGTGGATGTTTACATGGGCCACTCTCAAACTTTTGGGAGAGGGAATAACAGGGAAGGGCCAGGGTTGAGCTCAATGTCTCCAGAGACTAAAAGCAGGGAGGAGCAGAGGAGCTCAAGAGAATCTATGACATGCTTATGGGAAGAGGATGGATGGTGGAGTAGGATGGGTAAGAGGAAGGTAGAAGGTAGGAAAGACCTTCAAATTTCAAGATGAATGCAAGTAGATGAGAGGAGACTGCAACCAGGATGCCAGGGAGAGTGAGGGAAAGTAGGGAGACTGGAGAAGGGAGGGAGGGTGGGAGATAGTGAAGAAGGGAAGGTGGAGGACAAAGGGAGGTAAGGATAAATGGAAGGGGGAGGCAGAGTAAACAAGAAGGGGAAGAAAGAAAGTGTTAGAAGCATCATAGTGGAAGAATAGCAAAGCAAAACATACCCTGCAGCGAATATAAATTAGTCTAGAGAATAAGTTACACTCAAATGGAGTGAAAGCTGAGTAAGGTGAAAATGGTCTTAACCAGATGTGAGAGATCAGAATGAAATTAAATTTCCAGGAGACCAGAAATAATAATAGCTTCGCTTCAAAATTTTCATCACCAAGTGGGTTTCTTCTAGCTGTAAGGACCTGCCCACTAGTGCTCTACAATCTTTCAACTGGTGCATTAGATAATAGTGCTGTATTATAATGCAAGAATGTTTTCTTTATTGTTGGACAAAATGGGTAATTTGATACCTTTTATTGGACCAACAAAAGACTTAAAAATGTTTAAGCTTTCAGACTCACAGAGTCTTTCATCAGAAACATGGTAGTTAAGGAAAAATATCACTTTAAGTACTCATATAAAATGGGCAAAGAAATCCCTGTGTCCTGATTGGCTGAGACTTAGTTCTAGCCATGGCAATAAGAGACCACCATCAATGGCTAAAAACAAGTCCCTGCCAACCAGGACAACTGACAGAATTCATAAGCCACCTACTTCCTAATTTCCATCACAAACATGGCTGCAACCTTTACTTATATATAGAAAACTTCAACTAGGCCCTAAAAATGAAAGTCAAATAAATTAAAAAAAGTAAGTAAAAAATTGAACATTGTTTTCACTCAAGAGCCCTTCCTTACACACATACACAACATTTTAAAAATCAAGTACTATGCAGAGTTTCCATCACTGGTATTTTTTTGATGACCATGAAAAATTCCCCTCATAACCCTACCAGTTTGCCAGAGAACTCCCTGCTACTTACCTGGCAACAGATAAAATTGATGTTCTGGTTCCACTTGAGGCCTGTGTCTATGTGTGTGCCTGCCAATGGAACTCTGAAGAATTTTGAATTAATGTATCCCATGTTACCATTTCATGTGTGTGTGGGGAGTGGGGAGAGGAATTCTACAACTGGAATAATGCAGAACTTTGAATTCTTCTATTCCATGGTAAACAATCACACAATATATTGAATGTGAAGAAAGACAGATGACTGACAGGTGAAAAACATCTGTGGAGGGACTATTTTACATTATTTATCAACATTTTATAATATTTTTTGTGGCTTTGAAAACTTTTATAGTGTTTGTTTTTTAACAGTTGCCTATGGAGTCCATTTTATATAAGCAATAAAGCTCTCCAGGGACATTGGTGGTACTAGGTTTCCCCCACTGTTAGGGGGCTGAAGGCACTCAGCTTAACCTCATACCTCACTACACCCCTGACCATGTGGAAACCTAGTACCACCAATGTCTTATGCCTTATTGTTTGAAGAACAGAATTAGTAAAAAACAAAAAAAACCTTCACAAATGGATGTGACAGTTTGCTGATAATAAGATCTAAAACAGAGACCAAAACCAGAGATAAAAAGCCAGTCCTAGGGAACCTAACTGAGTGTAAATCACAAATTCTAGCAGGATGGAATGGATGTGACAGCAGAAATCTGTGAATTATTAAAGG
The DNA here is from genome assembly GCA_016271365.2 of Neoceratodus forsteri. Classification (NCBI taxonomy): domain Eukaryota; kingdom Metazoa; phylum Chordata; order Ceratodontiformes; family Ceratodontidae; genus Neoceratodus; species Neoceratodus forsteri. Next base: position 666,250,021 of record CM028129.1, read on the forward strand.
AATAATGCCTGACAGAGTGGGTGTTATGCTGGGATAACATCCCACCTCGGGTGGTTGAGCCCAAGGCTAGCGGCCGAGGGCATCCAACGCCCGAGAAGGGATGTTATTCCAGCATAACACCCACACTGGAGGGCATTATTCCTATGATACAATGGCTCATTGTTATATATAAATTAAAATAATAAAATATTAAAGAATGTTTTCATTAGAGTGGAAACATAGTTTTGTTTCTTAAAAAAAGATGCAAAAAAAGGGATCATGAAGAGTGGCCATAATGATGCCAGTAGACCTGTCAACAGCAGGGATGTTATGCCAGGATAACATCCCTGCTGTGATGGCCAACTGACCAATCAGAGCCCAGGATTCTTTCTTGCCATTGCATAATAATTCTTAATTACCTACCTAAAAATGACAAATGTGTGTGTGTGTGTGTGTGTGTGTGTGTGTGTGTGTGTGTGAGTGTGTGTGTGTGTGTTTATGTGTTTATGTATGTCTGTGCCTGTGTGGTCAGCACAGCAGTATTTCTGTGTGTATGAATCTGAGAGAAGAAAAAGGCAGCTGGACTTTACATTGTGTAATGGATCATAAAACCAAGGTCTATATTCATTCCATCATTACATGTATTAAGAAGAAAAATAAATTTGATCTCATACACTCACCTCTCATGTGCATTTCAGAAGTGTCCATTGAGAACAATAACAGAGAGGTCAGAAATGGAGTGATTAGATTGAGAGAAATATTGTTCCACTGGTTTTACAGTATTTTTCATTTTAATATCATGTCTGTGTGACTTCATTCAGGTTCAAAGGCATCGTCCGGTTTCCCCCACATAACCTGTATGTGGACATTTCTTGCATTGGATGCAGTTAACAACATTCTGAGATGTACATGTATAATTCTCCTGTATCTTGAAATGTTTGTTTTGGGGGGATGTTGATAGAGTGTGAGGAGGAGATATTCTCACTTGTCTTACATTTAGGATTATTGCAGGGTTTAGTGCCACCTAGAGTTCTGTTGTTTTGGTCAAGTATAAGTTTGCTCCTTACAATCAGGTTGGGTAAATTACAGTAGGTGGCTGTTTGAAAGACAGTAAAGGTAGTTCTTGGAAGATACATTTCAAGGTGTGATCCTAGTTGAATATTGGCTGGAGGTCCTTAATGATTTTACGTAGGGGCTCCAGATCAGGACTGTATGTAACAACCAAGGGTATCCAGTTGGTGGTGGTCTTTTCTTTATATTGTAGTAGTTGTTTTCTTGGCATAAGCATGGCCCATTCCACAACTCTTTCAATTTCTCTAGAGGAGTGTCCCTGCCCAATAAATTTTCTTTTTAGTGTGGCCAAGTGTTTATCTCTGTCTTCTTCCCTTGGACAGATTTGTGAAGTGATGAAGACATTTGTACATGACAAAAAGTTCCTTGTAGTCAATCCTGAATTTAATAGGTAAACAATGAAGATCTCTGAGTACCATAGTGATAAGATCACAGAGATCCACCTTTGAAATAAGCTTTGCTGTGACATTAAGAACATATTGCAGTTTGTCAAGTTTACAATTCCGCTGACCCAATAGCACAACACTACAATAATCAAATCTTGAAATAACAAATTCATTTACCAAGGTTTCTAAAGAGAGTCATTTAGTTATTTTTCACCTTTAGCAATTCTCCTAAGATGAAAACATGCTAGTTTCTTAACTGAGTTTATATGTGTGTCAAAAGACATGGTGGAATCAGATAAACCCCCCAAATTTTTGAGAACTGATTTTGCTTCCAGATTGTATCCCAGGTCTTGAAATTTCAACTGTCCTAATGATGAACTGTTTAGGTAACTTTTTGTACCAAAACAAACTGCTTCCTTTTTTTTAAAGATTCAGTTGCAAAACGTTTTCAGTCAACCACCTATTTAACTCACAGAGGCAGGCTTCTAAGCTATCAGTAAGATCCTTTGGCCATGTCTCAACAGAGAAGTACACTTGTGTGTCATCAGCATGGATGCTGAAGAATGTTGGTGGAAAGGAGTGGAGTGAACGGAGATGACTGGTGGAGTCCGTCGGGGTGAGAGACTGATGATCTGTCCCAGGAAAAGCATCAACCCAGTGTTGTAATTGGACTGGGAAGGCAAGGTTCTGTGCTGGGCTGATGCTGAGCTGGTGTTCGGCCTTGCATAAGGAGTGGAGTCTCTGTTCAGGAGCCGACCTGGATGGGGTGTGTAGTCCAATTGGTTTTGCGGGCCTGACCAGGAGGATCAGTATTGGGTCCACTGGAGGGTGGGCTTGTGTGCCGGTTCTCCAAGGAGTGCAGAGGCATGACCGTGGGTTGTGCAGTTGTGCTGCTGCTGTTGGATTGGGCTTGGGGAACTGGAGAGCAGGAGGGATGGAGGCCCCTGATGGAGGTGGAGGAAGAGGATTGGCTGGAAATATATATTGATAAGATTCTGGAGGTAGACTGAATGATTCTGGACTGCCAGAGTTTATTGGTGATGTATCCACTCTATAAAATTCTTTAACTTTGTGTTAAACCATGGGTGGTGACTACTGTAGTCATTTGGAAGTAAACTGTTTTACTGCTTATAAAGTGTTGACTAGAGTTCTGATACAGGCTTGGATGAGAGCCAAGCCTGCCAAAGAAAGTTTCTTGTCAAAAATCGCAGAGGTGGGAGCTCTGTGATATTAGACTCACTCCTGAAACTGTGTTTTATAGACTACAACAGTTGAAAATCCATGAATCCTGCTGCTTTGGGGGTATTGGGGAAGTTGGGAAGAGGGGATAATACTATTGCAGTGTGACTGAGTGGAGTGTGATTGAGTGGTGTGAGTGAGTGAGTGAGTGAGGTGTGTAAGAGAGTGTAATACTGCTGACTGATTATGTGCTGTGGTGGAACTAGGATGGTCAGGCAATATTCCCCATCCAGACTTAGAGACCTCCACCCCTTTGACTCCCTCCCGCTTCCCCCAGAAGTGTAAAGAAGATGCCAAGCTTTGGGGATAGCAAGGAGGTGGGTGGGGAAGGGCTGGGGAACTAGAGGAGGAAGGGAGAGGAGTGGACGGATTGGGATAGTGAGGTCAAGGAGATGTCCTGGGGTGAAATGGGTACAGGACAGGGGTTCTCCCAGTCTGGTGCCCATACACAAGGCTTCTGAGGATAGCATGCAGGTGATGGGGTCGGCCTCGGATTTCCATCCTACTCAAGTGGTGTTATGCAAGGCCAGATCCATTAGGAATAAGACCATTGTAATTGCGGATCTTGTTGCTTCCTCAGACCTGGCTTGTGACACCGAGACCTGGCTGGATGCTAATGTATGGCCCATATTGGCATCAGCAATTCCAGCTGTGTTCTTGGTGATACACCACCCGAGAATGGATCATGGGGGCGGGTGGGTCGCTATCTGTTTTAGATTGGAACTGGGTCTCAGGGAGGTGCCAGTGGGAGCTACCAAGTCCTTTGAATGCATTGTGGGTGCAGGTGCAGGGTGCAGGATTCTTCTGATCTGCCATCCACCATGTGATGGGAAAGTTTTCCTGCAGGAAGTTGTGGACTTCATCACCGATATGGTGTTGGAGTCCCCCAGATGGTTAATTCTGGGGGACTTCAATGCCTGGGTCAACAGTGAAGTCTCGCCATTTAGACAAAACTTCCTCCAACTGATGGAATCGCTGGGCCTGACATTGATATTTACCACAACAACCCATAATGGGGGGCATGCACTGGACTTGGTGTCTCTCCTGGGGATGGAGATATCTGAGGTGGAGGTGGATCTGGTTGAATGGTTGAATGGTCTGAATTAGAATTAATCAGAATTAGCATTTCACCGTTGAAAGTGGCATTTCACCGTCGAAATGCTAATTCTGTGGCACTTTTGCTGATGACATGGAATTTCGCCAAGTTCCCATCCCAACCTGATGTCATCCTCAGGTTTGGATTGAGAAGGGAACCTGATGCTGTGGTGGGGGCACACATTGTGCTCCGCTGTATCTTTACAGTAAACTATTGCCTTACAGTATCTCCATTTGTGGTACCCTCTGTACTGGGAGGCACTGTAGGCAGGATAGAGCACTACTGGCACGTCTGTACTGTGATGTGTCAGTTGCTCTTTAAAAACTGTTGTTCTATTTCAGATGTAAACACAGTTAAAATTGGGACAAAAACTTAATTGGAACCAGAGGAGAAGAAGAAGGAGAGAAAAGGGAAGGGTGTACAAAATACAAGTAAAGTTACCCAAGGTACACAAGAAGCAGAAATGAGCAACTCAAAGGAGGAAAATGTTAGGACAGAATCCCCATTGGCCTCTTCAGACTCAACACAGTTTTCAGATGATGAAATAGAACAGAACAATAAGCATAAGGAAGATACAGAAAACCAAAAGGATGAAACCCTAGGAACAAGCCAAAAAGATATAAATAAAGACACTCCTCCTGAATGAGCATTACAAACAATAAATCATTTTTCTGCACTTCAAATATCCATAGATAAATTACAGCAACTGCCTGACTCCTTAAAAAACATTGCAGAAACCATTACGGAGATGGATTCAAAATTGGAACATAATAGTAAAAGAATAATTGAGTTAGAAATTAGACATTCAAAACTGGAAGACTCTATAGTTCCATTATCACAAGAGGTTAAACATAGATAGTGGATAGTGATCAGACAGTAACCATGCTGTTATCACTTCGAGAGGTTTCCATGGCAACATGGCAAACCTCAAGAGTGTAGCTCGAGAGGTTTACTGTTGTGATGGAAATCTCGAGAAGTAATAACAGCGAGGTTACTGTCTGATCGCCATCCATTATATTTTATAGTGTATGGCACAGAGTTTAAAAGGATGTGTCCTTACTTTTGTTTATCTTACTTTGCACCTTTAGTTTCCGTTTCTCTTTGCCTCTGCCTTTGTCCACAAAACACATATGCACGAGTGGTCCCACAAACTGCACTCTTCCTGAATAGCCACAATAGTGTATGCAGGAGATCACTGCCATTAAAACTTCAAGGGTGGGATATTCAAACTGCGCCATTCATAGGTGCAAGCCCTTGCGCTGCACAAAATAGTTGCGCAGGGGTGTGTCCAGGGCAATATTCAAAGGAGTTGCGCCATTGAGCAACTCCTTTGAATATCACCCCCCAGCCACATCCACTGTGCATGGTGCAGTGGAACTTGCACCACCGCAAGTTGACAGAGTGGAGCATTCAACTTGCGGTGGCGCAAGTTCCATTCGCCATGTGCAAAATCCCGATATTCAAAAGGTGACATGCAAATGGGGCTATAATTCATGCAAAGGCGCGGGGCCATTTGCATCTGATTGGCCCCATTTGCATGTTGCTCAGCATGTAAGTGCGCCAATCCCGAGGACTTGCGCCTGGCGCCCGAAATTCACAAATCTGGACTGTCATATGCGATATGGGCTGCCGCCCGTGGCTCTTGCTCTGCACCAATGAAGTGCAGCCCTACTGTTCAGTCAGTCGGTGGGCGCGGGGAGGCAGGCGGGTGGATGCTGCCACCGCCGCCGCCTGGGGAGCGGGGTAGGGTCAGGGGTGGGTGGGGTGGGGGATGCTAGCCACCAGGGCTATGTTCGGGGGTTTATTACACGTATTGCCCACGATCAGGCATTTTGGTCCACTGAACCACCAGGGATGACTGCAGGAGGAGGGGGTTTAGTAAACTTACTGCCCGTGGATCGGGCCAGTGGGGTGGTGGGGATTTACAGTTGGCTGCCCATGATCGGGCTGCAGGGGGGCAGAGAGTGGATTAGGGACAGCCACAGGTGGCAGCTGCTGTGTTGCACCCTGCAATGCAGCAGCTCACCTGTGGGTGGCCCTCAACCTAAGCCTTTTTTTTGGCTCAAAGTTGTGCAGGCGCAGGTTGGGGGTTGTGCCTGCACAACTCTGCACAGCCCGGCTAAATATCAGGCTGTGCAGTTTATGCATGGTTCCTCCCCCTCCAGTTCAGCATGCATTCATTTGCATTGCGCTGTTGCTCAGCCTGTTTTCAGTGGCACAACTGCCTCCTGCTGAATATCGCAGAATGGCACAATTTCAGACTTGCGCATGCGCAACCCTATTGCGCATGGCGCAACCCTATTGAATATCCCTCCCAAGAGTTCTGTGTTGCTGCCTACATGGACAGATCGACCGTAAGTAACACGGAGGAGAAAAAAAGATGTTTAGCCCAAAAACAAATCTTGAAAAGGAGACACGCAGTTAGCGAGTTAGTTAAAGAGGTATCGCTAGACATATCCAAGAGGAGTTAACAACCTCTTGACGTCACAACAATACCATAACAACATTATAAACTTGCCGATTTCAGACAATAATCATGCTCTCCCATACATTATAATTAAAGAAAAAGCAAGACTCCATAAGAATAAAAAGTGGATGACCAAGAAAACTGAGCAAGAAGAAAAAGCATCAGGATTTTTAGGATATTACCCGAGTGGGAGAAAGATTTGTCATTGAAAGACTTGGTGCTAGACATTATTTCTAAAATACTGGGAACAGAAACAGGACTGCCCATAATAGACAGGGTGCACTTGCTGACATATGGAATGGAGGAGGGGCCAGGGAGGGCAAGACCAGCTATTGTAAAAATAGTAGCATTAGAGGGGAAAACACAGAATTATGCATACTTTTTTCAGAAGCAACAAATTTACCATACAGGAAACAAGTTACATATTTAAAACATGATTTTTCAAAAATAGTGTGGGAACAAAGGAAACAATTTGGGGTGGGGGTCCAACAAAGATTGTGGAAAGAAAGGATTAAAGCCTATGTGATTTCTTCCTTCTAGACTGAAAGTGTTGTTAAACAATCAGGTGATATTTTACAATTCTGTAAATGAAGCAATACAAGACTTAAAAATTAATTTGCCCAAATTTTGTCCATGTTTGAACAAGGATAAAAATCTAAAGAAGGGAAAAAAAAGAACAAGAACTAGAAGGAAAATGAAAATAATACTGTCAATGTACTGGGACATGAACTGGTTATTATTATTGCAAAGGTGGCCAAGGCATATTTAAACATATGGAGGGCTTGGGGGATCTACCTATGATCAAACGATTGTCTCCAAGAGAAGGAGAAAGGTATGCTGGACCAGGATCCCTGCCATAAGATGGGGAGGATTGTAAGGGGGAGGGAGAGGGGACAAAATAATTAGGAAGAGCAAAATCAGGATGAGTCATATAGATTACAAAAAAATCTGAAAGTAAGGTGACAATGATGGCCAAAAGTGAAATGTTGCAAGAAAATGGGTATTTTTAAGGGAGCAACATGGAAGGTGAATGGTATGAATTCACCAATCAAAAGAGAAAGAATTCTATCCAGAATTAAAAGATTAAATCTGGATTTGACAATGCTTCAGGAGACAATTCTAAACAATAAAGAAGTAGACAAACTGAGAAAAAATTGGGGGGCAATTCTACCATTCACAACGTACAAAGAAAAAAGTGTAAGTAAGAATTTCTAATGAAAAAAGTGGACTCTGTAATGAATAAGATGGGTAGAATTGTTTTACTGAAAACCAAATTGGATGGCTAGGATATTATTTTTGGGTCAATTTATGCCCAAGGTCTATGGAAGTTGTTTTTTTTTAGCTGAAATAAGCAAATTACTTTACAGATGGAATTGTGAGAATATCATTCTGGGGGAGATCTAAATTGTATACTGAACAGCAATTTGGATAAAACATCTTCTGGATCAAAGTAGGACAAATACAAGGTATGAATGTTGCAGGGTTTAGATACACATAACATAGTGGATATATGGAGAGATTTGCACAGAAATGAAAAAGATTATACATTTTACTCTACTAGCAAAAGGATGTTCTCTTGGTTAGATTACATCTTTATAACTAAGGAGCTTCTAATAAATAGCATGGGTAGTACTGCCAATATAGAGGCTCTTCTTTTTTCAGATAGATCATAACCCAGTTAGTTATAGTACAATTCTAAATACAGAGAGTAAGAAGAAAAACACATGGAGGTTCAACAATAATTTATTAAATGATACAAAAATTAAAAAATTCATATGACAGTAGAAAATGTCATAACAGACAACTTCACTACACAGGAAAATATTATAGACTGCTAGGATAGTCTTAAAGCCACGGTGCAGGGCCATATAATTTCAGAGGCATCATGAAAAAACAAACAAAGAAATCTTTTAAAAAGGTAAATAGAAGAACAACTTAAGCAATTAGAGTCAGCAGTCAAAAACAGAGAAATCAATAAGGAACAGGAGCTAAAGGAACTCAAAAACTTAAAAACCACTGATATTATAGATATTAAAAAGAATTGGGCAAGATACAATAACAATTGAAAAAACAAACAGTGATGTGGTAGGAAACATGTTAGCTAAAAGAATACAGGCCTTTGAAAAAGGAAAAATAGAAATGACAGCAATTCAAAACACAAATGGACAGCTGATGACTAAACAAGATGAAATTACAAACTAATTTGCTAAATTCTACTCAATTCTGTATACTGCAGAATGTTTCCCTTCAGAGGAAGAAATTAATTATTATGAACAGTATGAAATACATAAGGTCTCTGTTTGAGGCAGAAAATTGATGCGCCCAATTACATCTTTAAAAATACAAAAAACACTATACAGTGTGGAAAAAGCTAAATGTCCAGGGTTGGATGGATTCACTTTAAAACATTTTCAAGCATTTGAATCTATTCTGGTGCCACTGCTGGAGAAATTATATAATCAAATAAAAATAACACATAAAATGCCAGATTATTTTTATATGGCTTACATCTCAGTATTACCCAAACAGGGAAAAGATAAAACTAAAATAGAAAATTATAGACCAGTAGCAATTTTAAATGTTGACTATAAAATCTATACCAAAATACTGAATAATAGAATTTTACCACTACTCAACAACATAATACATAATAATCAGATAGGTTTTATACCAGACATAACTATCCCATCAGGGTTATACCAGATCCAGTTTATTATAGAATACTTAAAAAGTACAAACATCCCTGCAATATATGTAGCTTTGATGCAACCAAAGTTTTTGACATGTTAGAATGGGAGTATTTATATGGGGCATTTAAAATTTAATTTCCCAGATGAATTTATCAATAATATTAATACTATCTATAAAGAACCAAAGTCATTAATAAAGGTAAATAACACTTTTTCAAAGTCTATAGTATTACACAGAGGAGTGAGACAGGGGTGCCCCTTATCCTTCCCTGTTTGTCATTGGACTGGAATTCCTGTTAATTGACATAAGGGCAAAAAGCATGATGAGGGATACAGATTGGTATACAGGAAACTAAATTAAATGCATATGCAGATGATGTGTTACTCACATTACAAGAACCAGAAACAAGTTTACAAGAACTAAAAATATCAATTAACAGATTTTCAAGGATTGTAGGTTATACAATTAACTAAAATAAATCAGAAATGATCATTTTTAATATAAACCAGCCTGAGAATATCCAAAAAATTATTAAAGCAAATATACAGGAAAATGGAATTAAATATTTAGGAATTTATATAATTAATATATTTTTTTTTTACCTGAACCATAAAGGATTATATAAAACCCTAAGAGACAGCTTCATAAGTTGGAGCAAAATACCAATGCCTTTATGGGGTAAGATACAGACAATTAAGATGTTGGCTGTTCCCTTTTTATCCTATAAGTTACAAACAACCCTTACCCCAATACCGTCTACCTGGTTTAAAAAGAATAAACAGTTTATTTAAAAAGTTCATCTGGAATAATAAATCTACAAGAATTTCATGGCATAAATTATGTTTAACAAAAGACCAGGGAGGGCTGGCCTGTCCCGATATTGAGAAATGCTATTTGGATTTTATGGTAAAGCTGACAATTAAAGGGACTAAAGAAGAGGATAATAGTACAGAATGTGACTATATAAATTCAATGCTGTAAGAGTTATATAAGGAGGAAGTAGATATGAAACAAATTTTGTTTACAGCTAAAAAGATGTTAAAATCCAAAAGCCTTAATATAAAAAAATCTGGTTGGGGCGATTGCTAGATTTGCTAATAGGACCAAGTGGGAAACATATGTCTCCCCAATGAATAAAATCTGGAAAAATCCAAATTTTAAAATTGAAGGGAAATTATTATCTTGTATACAAGCAGAAGAGTGACAGAATATAGGCACAGTAAAAACTGTGAAATAAAAATAGCGTAAGGGAATACAGTGATAGGGAAAGAATAGCGCTGATCATTGCAGTGCTTACCTGTCACTGTATTCACTCACACTAAGCAGTTGAAGTAAGGAAGTGGGAGGGGAGTCAGCATGCTGCCATCATGGCTCAGAGGATAGATCCACAGTCAGGAACAGCAGTACTGAGTCAGGCATCAGGGGTTTGAATCCTATCCCTTCGCCAAATGTATGTTTGTTTTTGACTCTTCTGTGTTCCATTATGTGTTTGTTTCTCCATTTGCACCCTACACTTGCTGTCACATTTTTGTCCCTCTCCCCAAGTGTGACCCCCCTTGGAGTTGATTATATTTAGTAGGGTGGGTGTGGGGGCAAAGCCCCCCACTTGGGGGTTGCAAGGGGCATGGTCACCCACATTAAAATGTAAAGTCCATGTTTCTTGTTGTGTGCTTTCAGGGAATGCTGGCTTTGTGAGATTGTCTCCTCGCTGTTGTTACCTGATGTAGTGTTTACAAGCTGTTTTTGGTTGTTACTATGTTCGACCGTGCTATTGTATCTTTGCAGTTATTGACCTGAACCTTATTACATAATAAAGTATGGAAAAATAAAGGAATTAAAAGGTGGCAAGATTTCTGTGAAAGAGGAAGTAAATTAAATTGGATACAATTTAGGGACAAATTGTCATTAAATGAAAAACAACTACTTTTTTCAACCAACTTAGCAGTCTATATGTAAAAGACTATAAGAGGTGGGAAAGCACAAATAAAATAATGGGAAGGGAACTGTCAAATATACTAAAAGACAATTCAAAAAAATTATATGCCTGGTTAATAAGAAAACTGCAGCAATCATACACTAAAATATACAAGGCCACTTTTACAAAATGGGAAGAATAATTAGGACAACAATACACAGAACAACAATGGCAATTAGCTTGCAACTCTATTTCACAATACAAACTTACTAGGGACAGAGCCATCCAATATAAAATTCTCAACAGAGCCTACTATTAACCATACAGATTACATAAAATAAATCCGGGAATTCTGGATATTTGTTGGCATTGTGGGCAATCAAATGCAGCTATGTTACATCTCTTTTGGGAGTGTCAGTTATGCTGTTCTTGGTGGACACAAGCTTTTGGATATTCGGAAAAAATTGGTTTTCAGATTCCACAGTGGAAGGATTCTAAATTTGTGATCTTAGAAATATTTAACGGTAGCAGAATAAATCCAGAAAATAGATTAATTTTAAAAGCTAATATTATGTCCATTAAAAGATTACTTTTAAAAAATTGGAAATGTAACATAGTTTCAAGGCTTTTTCCAAAAATAGAATGTTTTTTTTTAAAGAATATGGTCCATTGTGGAAACTTTTCAATAAAGAAATAAAAGAGTGGACTATGGAAGACTTTATCTCTTAAGAAAAATTTTTGGTACGACAACATGCCTACCAGATAAATGTATAGAAAATGAAGTATTTTGTATAAGGATCAATAGCCATCTATTTATTTCTAGTTGTTGATGACAACAAAACCATGAAATTGTAGGTATATGACTATCCTGTTTTGTATGTAAATGTAATTTATATCTGAAGATAATAAAAATTATTTGCAAAACAAAAAAGCAGAGTGGGAGGGAGGACATCAGCTGGGTGCTCAGTTGATGTGTCATTGAGCACACACCCTCACTGTGCTTCTAGAATGCTGACATCCTAATCCTAGTGGACTGGGTTTAACACAGGAAAATGACCCCAGCAACCATGAAGATGGACTCCATTTATCTGGGGCCCATACCACCACCTGCATTGCTCCCAACAATACTATAGACTCAGGGGAAGACCTCCTTACCCATCTCTGCCTAGTAGATATAGCCAAGGCTCTGTGCAGGATGTCACTTCCAGGTAGAAGCATAGGGAGTTTGAGTGTACTCAGGGTGGTCCTGAAGGAGGCAGGTGCTGGAGTTGGTAAGGGGTCATAAGAGAAAGTAACAAAAAATATATAATGTAACAGGATTTCCCTGTAAATGGGATAATCTTCCAAGGGCACCTATCCTTTATTAAAATAAAAATGCAATTTTTTTTCTGTTCTGTATAAAAAATAAAATACAAATTTTATACCTATCAACATACAGATGGCCACAAATTTTGGTTGTATAATTAAAGGTGAACTAACAGTTTGTTTTTCTCATTTATGTATTATATCTCATTGCTGTGACACAATTGTAGGGTGTATTGATATGCCAAGTATTAATTCTGTTGCTGTTTTATTAATAATGTGTTCCTGCTGGAAGCCTGGTTGGCCTGGGGGTTGAGGCACTGGACGCCACACCTCGCACCATGCTGGTGATCCAGGTTCGGTAACAGACTCGGGTCATTTGGGGGTCAGCTGGGGGGAGGTAAGGATGGAGTATCTGGAGGACTGTTCTCCTTCATTGGGGAGGGGGGCTTGTGCTGCATGTGTCAGCACAACAAGAGGGGTTCAGCACGTGCCCAGGGTGCTTGACTGCCTCCACAGAGGTGGAGACAGCTGCTGCACCCATTGTACAGGTGTGGGAGAGAAAAAACAAGAGGAAAAACACTGGGACCTGGCAGGACCCATGATGACTCCAATGGGCCAGAGGACATACCACTCTGGAGGGGGTCGTAGCCCTTGCCAGGTCTGCGGAGGTGGTGATAAACAATATCATGATAAAGAAATAATGTGTCCCTGCTGAGTGGTGATCCAGCAGTGCTACTGTTCACTCTATGGATTAAATATTCAGAGGACTGCTCTGCTCCTTTGGGGAGGGAGGGATGTATGTCCCACCATTGGACTGTCACCTGCCTTGAGTGGCTGGATATCAGAAGTGGAGCTGCCATAGAGAAAGACAGGCCCTGCCTCAGGGGGCTAAAATCAAGGAGGCATTGCAGTGATGTGTTGTGAGTGGCCCAAGAGTCCCAAAAAACATAGACAAGGAGGAGACTTGACCGACCGGATGGTGATGCTAGCAGAGACTGAAGGAGGTCCTGGCCAAAAGTGTCCAGGGTGAAAAATAGAACTAGAAAAGAACATTAATAATGCATCCCTTCAAAGGAATTATGCTTGTGTATTATATTTACAATTAAAACAAATAGTATGTTAATTAAAAAACAAAAGCTCGAGTAGGTGACCCTGGAGAATACAAACTCCACTAGCCTACCAAAGACTACTAGACTTTAGGGGCTGTGCAGCACTCCTGCTTCCTATTCTATAAGGTGGAGATTGTTTTTGGCTTCCAGCAAAGGGCAGTGGGGGGAGGAACAGGAAATCTGAATGAGCTCAGAGTATGTGAGAGCTCAGTGTCTCAGCAGTGATGCTTTTTAAGGGGACCAAGATCCAGGCAGGAGTGGGGTCAGGAAGGAGTGAGCTCAGGCTATGCAGAAGATTCAGATGCTCAGTTGGGGAAGCTTTTTTTTGGTAACTGTGCAAGGTACCTGGCCAGCGCCATTAGCCCACCACTGGCTATTTGCCAAACTGAGTGTAGGCAGAGTTAGGGGGAAGGCTAAACTTTTCAATTTAGGACTTTGAGTCAGGGTAGGGGGATGTTTTACATTTCCATTGAATATGGTCTGCTTGAGGGGATGGGGTAGTGCTCTGTTGCGTATTGCATGGGAATGAGTAGGGATTAATAATGTATGTCCACTAGGGAGTAGAAAGGAGGACACAGTTAATGTTGGTGGGGGTGGCATTTCCTTATTACAGAAGGGAGTGACTGGAAGCAGCAGCATCATGCCCATAGAATATGGGGGATCTTGGCCCCAAAAACTGTCAGCAAATGTGCTTTTTGCTGTTAGGAACCCAAGGGTCCATTATAATAAAAGTGGCTCCTGTAACTATATGGCTGGTTGAGGGTGGACATGAAAGGGCTGATTGACTTCTTCATCCTCTCAGTCTAGTCTCGCCATACACTCTAAAAAAGGAAGTGTTAAAATACTTACATAGTAAGTGTGTAAGACATGGGTTAACACAGGAAGTGTGTCATTGAGGCACAAGTCAGGAAGCACAGACAAACCAGGAGAAATGATAGAATTTGCAAGTAGCATTTTATTATTAACAATAACAACAACAAAAATAAAATTGTGCTGGATAGCTCTTATACGGGTAGTTCAAGCAGGACAAAGTCCTTCATCTGAAGGTATCTCTAAATCTAAATCTCAGTCTCTCTCTCTCTCTCTCTCTCTCTCTCTCTCTCTAAACAAACATTATTTTATTAGTGTAATAGGTTTTCACCTGCCAGTTAAATTTTGCATCCTGTTCACATTAAGCTGTATCTCTTGTTTTTACACAATGTACCAAACTTTGTCAATTTTTTGTCAATTTTTTCCTGTGACTAGTGCCTTCAGTCTTCTCAACAGGTGCAGCCAATTAAGACATTCTGGCCAGAGTTGGTTTCTCTGCTGACAACTCTGCAAACAAGCTTGTGGAAGGTCAGAAGGTTTCTCAGAGTCAACTCCATGTGTTCCAGCTTGCTATCTTTTCCAATAAGCCCCAACTAGCTTTCTGCAATTCATATCAACAACATTTCAACAATATAACTATATACATTTGCCAACCAAGGAATCTGAGTGTCACATAAAGATTCACATATACCTGTAGGTTTTAAGCACAGAGAAGCAAGGGAACATACGAACATATGAATGTGCCAGCAGAAACAGACCACCTGGTCTATCTAAGTCTGCTCGAGTGTGCAGCCAACACCCCTTGTTTGCAGCTGCCCCAACCCCCCTCCCTTTTGTCATCCAACTGCCAAGAAAGAACAGAAACAGCAAGTGAAGGAGGAGAGATAACAGGGGGGAAATTATGATACCATTGAAGTGGCCTGTTCTGGGATGCCACAAGATTGCACAATCAGACAGGCAAGAGATAGACAAGTGGCAGAATAGAAGAGGAGAAAACAGATCCTTGCTTTTAACTCTCTCTGTATAACAGATGGGACAGAGTCTTATATAATCCTGTAACAGCCTGTACAATTAACACATAAAAGTGTGAAACTAATTAAATATATTGTTTTCATATCTGCATGCATTTCACTGTGTTAACAGTTAAGTAACCACAGGGCAACAGTTGCTTCTAAGGTACCTTGTTAAAAAGGGACATTCAAGTTTTTGTGGGGGTTTAGTCTGTAGTAGCTGGTGGTGACTGTTTATTTGTATATGGTGCCCCTTGGTGTGTATACATTTTTTTAAATAATGACAAAAATAATAGTCTGACTCCATCTGAGCAACTGATTGACAATGAAGCACATTCTTGTACCATAATATGGTAAAGACACTGATAAACTAGTGCATGCAGTTAGGTGGTGGCCCTAAAGTCTGTTCACTCAGATAGAGTCAGACTACTATTTTTATCATTAATTAAAATAAATCTTATCACAACAATGGCACAGTATACAGTGGCACCATCATCCTGTACAGATACAAAACTCTTCAAAAAAGTGACAGTGTCCAATCCATATTCCATTTGGAAAACGTATGTGTAAGGTATTATGCAAAGTGTATTTCTGCTTCAACATTCAGTTTATAGTACCTTGTCATGGTAAGCAAATGGGACACTGAAATTTTGAGAAGTAACGTAATTACAATGTGGTACAGTTTACATGTGTGATAAATACCTGTAAGCTGTACCATACTGTGGTTACATTACTTCTCAAAATTGTGCTGTCCCATTTGCTCAGCATATGAAGGTACTGTAAACTGAATGTTAAATCAGAAATAAACTCAGCAGTAGCTTACACATATTTTTTGCACATGGAATATTGAACATAAGCCCTGTGTTTCAGACATTCCAGATGAAATAGATTGGGCATGCTCTCACCACATGTCTGGCTTGCTTTTTTTACTTTTTTGTTTAAGTTCCCCCTCTCATCCACTGCTCTCTTTTGCTGTATGGTGTGGTTGTGAATATTTTGCTTTGTTGTCAGGGTTCTCTCTATCCCCCACTCCTTCTGCTTTTGTAGTGTAGATTTTTTGTTTTCTGGGACCTGATTGGTCCATTGGAGCTGTAAGTTTTGCAAAACCTAAAAAAAACTGCACACATTTCACTATCTGTGACTTTCTTTCCTTGTCTCTCCCACTTATATGAGACTCAAATCCTCATTGGTGGTTCAATCCTGTGGCTTTCAGAGTGTGGGAATCATGTGTCCTGTTGGCTGCTTGTTAGCAGACAGGTGGTCACATTGAACAGCATGGGGTGAACTGAGTAGTCCAAACCGGGAGTGGGATGACCAAATTCCCAGTTTAGTGAGGTGGGGTGACCAGGAATGTGCCTTCCATTATGATCAGTTGTATACCTGCGATACAAGGGGAACAAGAACCAGTGTTCAGCCACGTGACAGAGACTGACACATGGTTAGTTACAGTGCTGATGTGCCTGCTCTAACTGAAAACGATCTTGCTTTATTTTTACATTCAAAAGGCTTCAATTTAGTCAAGATGAGAGGGTAGGGAGAGATGTATATTTTAATTCTGTCGGCTGAGACCTGATTCCATTCCCAATTTTCCTGTCAGTACCATTTCATACCTTTCCACTTTAGCCTGAACCTTAAATGTTGCATTAACACAGTTTTTTGAAAATAATTTTTCCCATTCCATCCATACTTTTTGAGATAGCGTAATTGTATTCTTAAATTTTCATATGAATAATAATTTCATATGAAAATTTTTATTCATACGAAAATTTTTGTATCATATTTTCATTCATATGAAAATATTTATATGTTTTTTTTTCATTTGGAGGTAGTACAAAAAATGTTTACACAAAAATATCATGTGAAAATGTTCGTAAGACTGAAAATATTTGTATGAAATTTTTATTCAGAAGAAAATGTCTTCCCTATACGATTATTTCATACAGCTATTTTAAAGTGCTTACTGAGCATGCTCAGAACTGAACTTTATTTTAAAAATTTGTAATGGATTAATATTTTTTCACCAAACCAGCAAAAGGCACATTTGTGGGCCAAGCCCTTTCCACCCTGATAATTTCAGACCAAAATTCCAAACCATCTGGGTGCAAGGTGATGGCAAAAATGCAGATAGAAACAGTGATTTTTTTATGTTATTTTCCTATCCAGTTCAAGGAATTCACACATCTGATGAGAATGAAACTTGGCATGTCGAGAGACCTACCCCACGAGATGCACATGCAAAATTTCATGCAAATCTGTTTAACGGCTGTGAAGATATTACAAACATTTTCATATGAGCAAAAACTTTCATCTGAAACTTTAGACCCCATGTGATCATTTCATACAGCTATTTTGAAGTGTTTACTAAGCATGCTCAGAACCCGCAATTTTAAAATTTAATAACTTTGGAATGTATTAATATTTTTTTACCACTAAATCAGCAAAGAAAACTAATGTGGGCCAAGCACTTTCTACTCTGAAAATTTCAAAAGAAAATTCCAAACCGTCTGGGCTCTAGGCAGTGGCAAAAAACAACAATTTCTTGAATGTTTTTTTGGTAACCAGATCTCAGAGTGTGCACATTCAACCAGAATGAAACTTGGGGCTTCAAGAGACCTACCCCAGGAAACCATACTTGCAAATTTTTGTGCAAATTTGTTGAATAGTTATGAAGATATTAAAGTGCACAATTTGAGGTTTAACATAGAAACCCTTCACCCCATTATGTGTGTATGTTCCTGAAGTGTAGAGAATGGGGTGAGCTGTAGGGTTAACAACCCCAAGGAAGACTGCACCCCTGATTTGTTTTAGTTGTGGGGGATGGGGTTTACTGGGGGTTTTTGCATTAGCCTGAACCCTAAATGTTGCATTAACAGTTTTTTGCAACAAATTTCCTTACTTTTTGAGTTAGTATAGAAATATCCTTATGTGCCTGTGGGCATGCAGGGTCTTCTGGGCCCTGCGCTCCCATCTATACTTTTTGAGATAGTGTAATTGTATCCTTAAGTTTTTGTATGAAAGAACATTTTCGTATGAAATTTTCATTCATATGAATATTTAATCTACATTCAATCATTTCAAACAGCTGTTTTGAAGTGCTTACAAAGCCTACTCAGAACCAAACTTTTTAAAAATAACTTTGGAATGTACTAATATTTTTCACCAAACCAGTGAAAGGCATATCTGTGGGCCAAGCCCTTTCTACCCTCAAAATTTCAGACCAAAGTTCCAAACCATCAGGGTGCAAGGCGATGACAAAAAACAGAAACAGTGATTTTTTTTTTAATATTCTTTCACTATCCAGATCTAGAAATCTGCACTTTCCACTGGGAAAAAAAAATTGTCATGTCAAGAGAGCTACCCCATGAGACAGCACATGCAAAATTTTGTGCAAATCCATTTAACGGTTGGGAAGATATTACAAACATTTTTATATGAACAAAACTTTTCATCTGAAACTTTTGACCCCATATGATCATTTCATACAGCTATTCTGAAGTGCTTACTGAGCATGCTTAGAACCCCAAATTTAAAAATTTGATAACTTTGGAATAGATTAATATTTTTTTTCAATAAATCGACAAAGGAAACTAACGTGGGCCAAACACTTTCTACCCTGAAAAATTTCAGTCCAAAGTTCCAAACCATCTGGGTACTAGGCAGTGGCAAAAAAAAACCAGAAAAAAAACAATGATTCTTTTATGTTTTTTCACTTTCCAGATCTCAGAATGTTCGCATTCGACTGGAATAAAACTTGGGGCATCAAGAGATCTACCCCCCGAGACTGCAGATGCAAAATTTCATGCAAATCTGTTGAACAGTTGCAAAGATATTAAAGTGCAACATTTTTGGTTTAACATAGAAACCCCTCAACCCATTAAGTGTGTATGTTTGGGAAGTGTATAGAATGGGGTGACCTTTAGGGATGACAACCCCACAGAAGACTGCACCCCCAATTTGTTTTAGTTGTGGGGGAGGGTTTTTTTTGGTTTGAAACCCTAAAACCACATTTCCCTACTTTTTTCAATTTAGCCTGAACCCTAAATGTTGCATTAACACAGAATGTCCTTACTTTTTGAGATAGTATAATCATATCCTTATTTGCCTTTGGGAGTGCAAGGCCCTTTGGGACCTGTACTCCCATCCATCCACACTTTTGAGATAGTGTAATCGTATCCTTAAATTTTCATATGAAAGAAAATTTCATCCCCATACCATAATTTCATACAGCTACTTTGAAGTGCTTACTGAGCATACTCAAAACCTAAATTTTTAAATATAACTTTGGAACGAATTAATATTTTTTCACTAAACCAGAAAATGGCACATCTGTGGGCCAAGCCCTTTCTACCTTGAAATTTCAGACCAAAATTCCAAACTATCTGGGTGCAAGGTAATGACAGAAAATAAACAGCAAGAAACAGTGATTTAGTTTTATGTTTTTTTGCTATCTGGATCTCAGAATCTGCACATCCAACTGGAACAAAACTTGGAACATCAAGAGATCTACCCACAAGACCGTGCATGCAAAATTTTGTGCATATCCATTGAATGACTCCGAAGATATTACAGAAATGTTTATATGAATGAAAATATGCTAGCATATGCGGCTCAAGTGGGTAGCAGCACTAACAGCCTGGTCTAAAAATGGTGGTCATATCAATTTAGCACACATTCTGGTGATGAGCGTGTATCAAATGTTGTTTAACAAATGACTTTTTTTAGTTGTTCATTTTTTTATTTTTAGGGTGGCCACTGCCTGCAGTTAGCCAACATAAATACAGGGATAGATCTTAATGTTAACTAGCTGGGTCAGGGCATAGTGCAAATTGCCTCGGGCTATTGCAGCTCCCCCCTGACTTTCCTGTTTGAGCTAATGCAGTAAAATGTAACCTCCTATCACCCTACCAACCCAGGCCTCTTTAGTCAGCAACTCACCCACAAATCATGATTGCAGAGTACTGTCAATTCTATTTTAACAGTCTTGCTGCCATCAGGTCCAAAATGTTGGCAGTTTCTCCCTCATGTGATACTGCAGTATACTACTGGAAAAGATTGCCAGCATACATGCTCTGTCAGCGGTGAGACTAAAGGCATCTTTACATGCAGTGATCTGTATTACAATGAGCGATACAGCAACTGCAACATTACCCTTCTGGTGTGTACACTACAGGCAATCCATTCCACAAGAGAAATGAATGTTTGCTGAGTCCATGTTCCCTGCTTTCCTTGGTTCACAGAACTTTGTTCCGTTCTACCTGTGCATGCACTAGTGCCCTTCTGCTCATTTCTGTCCCATGACAACAGGGAATTCCATGGTCTCTTGGCTGTTGCGGAGTGGATCGCCTGTACACGGCACAAATTGGGTAACATTATAGTTGATTTATACTGCTTGTTCTGGTACAGGTCACAGCATGTAAAGGCAATCCACTCTGCAGCAGAATGAACAGAGCAAAGCGCCATCACAGAATGAGGGCCCTGTGTAAAAGCGCCTTAAGATACAGAGGTGCATTACTTTTACTGCTGTGCTACTGCTTAATGTTCCTAACACTTACTTGTTGATGAGATGGTGACTAAGGGTACATGGGTGGAGAGGGTGGAGGGCTAAACTAGGTGGGGGGAAGGTATGAATTACTTTATAATTAATGGTCTCCATTTTCTTGTATTGTGAAAACCGTGAGTTAAATGCCTCTAACACCCGAGTAGGTGTTACGTCATCTACGCACTGCTCCACAACAAAGCCGAGGAAACTAAAGATATCACTTTCAAACTATCCCTCTCACTTCAACTGCCACTGAAAAAAAAACACTTACCTCCATCCCAGATAGCCTCTAGCAGCCTCACATCAGCTATAAGTTTAAAAAAAAATCTTAAGCCGATTCCAAACAGCGGACGAAACAGTTCATTGAAGAGCAAGAAAACCGTAAGCACAACGACTTTTTTTCGGAGAAAACGGATCCCTTCAATTATATAAAATAAAGTATGGGGAGAAGTGTATAAAACTCGAATTTAACACACACCCGAGTTGTTGGATGGCATTCATAAACCCCTCGGGCTTCGCCCTCGGGGTTTATGTGCCATCCAACAACTCGGGTGTGTGTTAAATTCTGGTAATACACTTCTCCCCATACTTTATCCTATATATTATACACTGTAACCACACTGGTGGTTTTGAAAAGTTTTTCATCAGAGTGTTGAGTCAAGGGGAATCCATTGTTCTTAACACTTTAGAATGTGAGGAAAAAGTTTCATGGCCATACCAATTAGATTAATGCTGAGTGCAAGCTGAGCTAGCTCTGCCCCAGCAATCAAATGAGGTATCTTCATGCGCTGACTCAAAACTGGCAGTTACAAATATGGTGTAGTAAAACATGCTTATATTATACTATACAAAACAACAAAACTGCCCTGTGTTAAAGAACAGGGGCTGGATTCACAAAACTTTGCCCAGGCGCAAACCCAATTTGCCTAGAGTTGGTATTCACAAAGCCCAGTTTGCCCCTACAAACTGGGTTTGTGGCCAGGCAAAGTAGTGAGGGGGGCCACAATGCAAATGAGAGGTAGGGGACCTGCATATCCCTGCAATTCCATTCATGAAGGTTTTGCTCCATGCAAAAGCCTTTGTGAAGGCCCTTGCATAGAGCAAATTACCACCAACTAAAACCTGGCAGTAATCTGTGCAGCCGTAGTGGTTGGTGGAGGTACTTTGGCCCCCTACACCCCTCCCTGGTCCCTGATCACTGACCTGACATGAATAATGTTTCCATAGTGTAATGTTCCACCCTGGTCCACAATCTCTGACCCGACATCAATAATAAATGTTTCCATAGTGTAGTGTCCCACCCCGTCCTTGATCGCTGATCTGATGTCAATAAGTGTTTCCATAATGTAGTTTCCCACCCCAGTCCCTGATCACCCACCCGATGTTAAGAAGTAATTTTGCCATAGTGTAGTATCTCACCCTGGTCCCCACTCTCCCACTCAATATCGAAAAGCTGTTTTCCATAGTGTAGTGGTCCCTCCCCCTTCCCCTATCACTTATCCCATAATAAATAAAATCTTTCTTTAGTGTGATGATCACTCCCACCTCCCCAATCACTGATCTCATAATAAATATAATTTTTCCATAGCGTAGTGGCCCCTCCCCCCTTTCCCAGTCACGGATCCCATAATAAAAATAGGTTTTTCCATAGTGTAGTGGTCTCTGCCCCCCAATCACCGATCACTGACCCAAATTCAGGAAGTCCTATTCCCTAGTAGTCTAGAGCCCCTCTCTCCTCCACCCATCCCATCCAGTGTTACCCACCACCCCGCTTCCCCTTATCCCAATCTTTGGTCAGTGACAAGCACAGCTCACCTCTCACCTGGCCACTGACTGAGCCCTCTTGGACTGTGTATTGTATATGGTATGGCTCCTTGCCTGTGATGACCATTTTGTTTAAGTTTAATTCATATGCAGGGCATCTTAAACAAAAACATAGCACTTTGTTTCTTCTTTCCCAAATGAGTAATGGTGATGGTTATCATTATGATGTTATAGAAAATCATGACTGTACAGATGAAATTGATGGTAAGGATAACAGTTGCGTGGAGCTTAATGAAGGTTTACATACAAGTGTGAAAATAACACATTGCTATTTTTGCAGCCAAAAAGTTTGCATCATCCAACCTGACATGCTCAAATGTACATGGTTCCTTGAAAGGCAGCAAAGAATTAATTGATCATGTAGTTTATTGTCAGAAAAGTAAAATCTGTAATGTATTTGGCCTAAGAGCTAATGCAAGACTTTGACTATCACACTGATATATTTTCAGGTATTGACACCCATTACAAATATAAGAAATATTTCATGGAAAACTTCTGTGTTGTTCTCCTGAAGAAATTATGCTAGGTCATACAGCAGACATTCATCCCAACCAAACAACTTATGTTTACTCTCAATATTAACTTATGATACTTTCCAATATATTTCCATTCATGAGACTGTAAAAATGCTATTCCAAAACAAAAGTTTTCAACACCTGTACTTTGCAAATAGTATCATTGTCATTGACAATAACAAAATTTGTGATTACTGTGATGGGCAACATTTTGAGCATCATTCAGTCTTTAAAAGATATACAGGTGCTTTGATCCAGAAGCAAATGGTTTGATACCTTTTATTGGACCAACATAGATGGTACAAAAAGAAAACAATGTCCAAGCTTTCAGCTCAACCAAGTCCTTCCCCGGAGACTTATGACAGTTGCTTGAAGAGTCACATTTTATTAACACCCAGATCATACTATACATAAAAAAAAACAGAAAAAAATTATCATTGGTTTAAAGTACCTATTTAAAAAAAAATCACAAATTTAAATGGAATGAACAGCATTCCATTAGCTTGCTACTACTGAGAATCTTTTCAAGGTCAAATGACATCCAAAGTAGATAAGCCGAACACTCAAGTAGACAAAACCTCTAACTGAAATTATTAATGAATGAGTGTGTTATGAGAATACATTCAAAATTAAAAGCAAGACCTTTAGAGATGATACCACAAATGTCCAAGTTAAAACTTGGTATTGCATGAAAAAAAAAAACTGCACAACAGAAATGTATGTATGGAAATAAGAAGGAATAAGAAAAATGTACCTTGAATGAACAACTGTTTAAAACATTCATACAGAATTAATCCTATCTGGATATATTTTCTAAACTATACTCTCAACCAGTTAACACACTCCATAAACAGTAAAACCTACAGTACTGTAACAATATTTTTTACAAGATAATATCCATTGTCAGTATTATTCGCAAATAAAAAATAAATAAATACATCTCTCAAGAACCACCTAGAAAAACAAGTTCATGCATCTTAAAATGTTCAAAGTTCAATAATGAGTCAGTATATAATCAATAGTAAAGAATGTAATGCTAGGACAGTTGGACCACTTCAAGTAAATGGAAACTTGATTAAATCCAATCAGAAAACTGCTAACCATTTTAATAATTACTTTTGTTCAGTTTTTGATAATGCTGTATTCAATACCATTACACATAAACATAATTCCCCTTTTTCTCTTCTAAACACTACTGAGATAACAAATGCCCTATTATCTCTTAAAAAATCTATAAGTCCAGGACCTGATAATATTCACTCAAGATTCTTGATTGAGACATCTTCCTCAATAGCCCTTCCACTCACCTTACTTTTCAATAAATCATTATTAGAAAATGAAATCCCTGATGACTGGCGAAATGCCATAGTGACACCAATTCACAAAAAAGGAAATAAAGCAAATGTAGAGAACTATCGCCCAATTAATTTAACTTCCATCATTGGGAAAGTAATGGAGTGCATAATTAAATCGAGGATTGAAGAAGAAATGCAGCAGCTTTCCATACAGGATGTATCTCAGTATGGATTCAAACCAGGGCATTCATGTACTACTAATTTCATCTCATTTTATAGTAAGTAGTAATCTAGACAAAAACATTCCATCAGACATCACTTTACTTGATTATAGCAAGGCTTTTGATAAGGTGTCACATACATTGCTAATCAATAAACTTCACAAACTTGGCTTTTCTCCTTATCTAGTTAATTGGATATCCCGGTGGCTGTACAATAGAACACAGAAGGTCAGAATTAATAGAGCCCTGTCTAATACCGGAAGAGTAATGAGTGGTGTACCTCAAGGCTCAGTTCTTGGCCTTACTTTGTTTAATGTTTTCATATTAGATATGGATATTTCTTCAAACAACATCATCTCAAAATTTGCAGATTATACAAAACTTGGGGGAAGAGTCGACTCAATAGCAAACATGTTACTATTTCAATGGGATTTAGAACATATTGAACAATGGGCTAAAGTTAATTCAATGACCTTTAATATTGACAAATGTACAGTACTTAATTTTTGGAAAAACAACTTGCAGCATAATCATTATCTAAATAATATTTGTCTTAAATCAACATCTAGTGAAAAGGATTTAGGTATCCTGATAGATAATAAACTATCAACCAGTAATCACTGCAACAAAATAGCTAGAACATCAAATATAACCATTAAACAGTTTAGGAGAACCTTTATTAACAAATCAGAACAGTGCCTAGTACCATTATATAGGGAATATCTTAGACCTCATTTAGATTATGGGTCCCCCTTCTGGAACCCTTATCTTAAGGGTGACATTAACCAACTGGAACAAGTCCAGAGACAGCTTAGAAAAATCATCTCAAGACTGAAAAATAAACACTACAGAACCAGGCTTAGGGGAAACAGGACTCTATCCCCTTTCCCTAAGAAGAAAATGGGGTGATATCCTGCTAACTTACAAGCTTACCAAAAATCCATCTTTAATGGGACAATGTGGGCTAGCATTAGCCAATAAATGTATAGTGGGCAGAATGCATAACCAGCAGCTCAAAGTAAACTGGGCAAACACTAACAGACATTACAACTTGTTTAATATAAGAGCTGCTAAACAATGGAACATACTACCTCTGGAGATGGTTACTTCTATATCCCTCAACATATTTAAATCAAAGCTAGATAAATGGCTAAATTAACCCAAAATCAGCAATGACCCTGTGTTGAGGGGGACAATTGCGATGAGTCTTGTGCCTTCTTTTGTCCTGTAAAATCCAGTAAATCCAATAATCCAGTAAATTAACTATGGGAACAGAAACAGTCTTAAGAATCTGAATAAAACCCCAATGGGATTAAACTCCCCCTCCTCAGGAAAAGATAACTAGAAAATAAATGTGTATTCACTATGTATGTGAGCCAAAAGTCCTAACACCCTGTAACATAATTATGACATGTACCTGAATATAAGCCTATGTAAATGTTTAAGCAAAACCCCAACCCCTCACCACACACACACATCCCCCTCCCCACAAGAAAACACCATCCTCCAATCCAAAAATACACACAAAATTACCCCCCACACACACACTAAATCCCCCCATACAGACTCACCCAAGACAAGCAAGCCTCCTTCAACCCCCCCAACCCCACACAAATACATGTATATTTGGTGAGAAACCAACATATTGATAACCAGTTAAAAAGGACTCTATGAAAATAAAAACAAAATAACAACACACTGAAATCCTGTTAAATGTCAATCATATGAAGTAAAAGTCTGTGTAAGTTTAAGTGGGTTAATGTGTCATGAAACCCAAATCAACATTCATGCCATCTGCTACCATATTGAGAAGTAAAATATGCTTAATCTCAAAAATTTGTCTATGTTGTATATTTTTTTAAATGATTACGGATGCTTTGCCAAATTCAGTTATACTATGATGATGTAGAAACAACAAACCCTCTTGGATCAAAGACTAAAATACATAAGCTGGGAGCAGTTTATTTTGTCATTTGAAATATCCCACCTGGTTCAATTCAGTGCTTTCTAATATCCATTTATGCATAATGTTTATCTCAAGTAACAGAGAAACATATAGTTTTATAAAGATTTCAGAAACATTAATCAATAAATTACTAATTCCGAAAACAGTTGGCATTCAAATTGAGGATGAACATAGAACTGTTACCCTTCAGAGCACAATATGTTGCCTCAGTGGTGATAAGCTAGGCATTCATAGCATGTGTAGCTTCCTTGAAAGCTTCAGTGCAAATAAATGTTGTCATTTCTGTCTCATTGGTAAACATTTCTCCCTGTCTCAGTTGACTGAAATTAAACCATTAAACGAACAATAGAAAGTCACTGCCAGCATATAAGAAACCGCAATCTATGGTAACAGGTGTAAAAAACAGACTGCCATTTAAATTCTTTACAGTAATTTCACATCACAGCTAATGTTTTCATAGATATTAAGTATGATGTCCAAGAGGGTGTTGGCCCATATGATATGCAGTTACTGTTGAAAGAGTTTACTGAGCAAGGATATCTTACAGTTGAGATCATAAATGAATGAATTGGTAGCTTTCACTGTAGATATCTGGATACAAAAAACAAAGTAAGTGCCATTATGAACGTACATTCTAGTGATAATGGGGTTTGCCACTAAAAGACTGGCAAGGTTGTCTAATGATCCCTGCCAGAAAGAGACACAGGAGGGGGAGGGGTGGGAGGAGACAGATGGAATAAAGGAGGTGGGGCCTGGTGACATCTCCAGGCAGGTAAAAAGTGTTAAATGACAAGGGCATGCCAGAGCCACAAGGATTGGCTGGGGGGGCAGAGCCCGCACGGGGTCCTGACCAGGGGCCTATAGGGATATATTAGGCCAGAACTCAGGCAGGACGACCTCTTTTGCTGGGAATTTTTCTTTGACTAAAACTCAGCACATCATTGGCGGCAGGTAAGGCACAAGAACTACTAGGCCTATAAGCCATGAGGCCCAGGTAGATGGGCTTAGAGCAGTTTGTGTGTTTTTTTCTAAAACGGCCTAACATTGTTACAGTAATACAAACATAGCATAAGGTGATGGCATGTAATGGGAAGGACCTGTTTATTGTGATGTTCAGGTGGCTGGAGGAGCCTAAAGGAGAGCCCAAGGGTTTTTGAGGTGTGGTAGCAATGTTTTGGCAGTAGGCCTGGGGCCTATAATGGAATGTACAGGGGTGCAGCCATTGTGGAATGTGGCTGAGGGCTGTGGAGGACATCATGGTTGTTTTCTTACGCATGTCTGTTGAATACGCTAAAGCTTGGGGGGGATGAGCAGCGAGGCAAGGGGCATGCCGTGGAGACCGTGCTGGCCAGAGAGACTGGTGATTTGTGACTGAGGGGCATGAAGAAAGAGAAACAAGGATGGTAGGGCTGTAATTGGGAACATTTTCAATATGGTGGGGTTTGGTAAGGAAGGCCAGCCGGGGCAGACCAATAGGGAGCTCAGTATGCTGTGATGTTTTCCTAGTGCTCAGCCTGGCATTTGTGAGATACAATGGAAATCTGGCCAGTAAAGGCATTTTGAGGTTTTTCTCAAGGGGTCACATGCTGTCGTCCACTCCATTCTCCCAGCGTGGGAAAGGGGAGTAAACTGGAAGCCTGGGTATGCTGGTTTAGTCTGGTCACTCGTGAGGGGCATTTGTATGCTGCGTAGTGGATGGGAGTGCCAAAACTGGGCTGGAGTGGCACAGAGGGAACAAGGCACGCGGTTGGATGGTAGGCACTATGGCCTTGGCAGGCCACATGACAAGAGTGGCCCAGGAAGGCATGGGCCTGTGGTTTGGCTACGTAGAGGGAGGAGAAAGAGAAGGGCTGGCTTGGGGAGTGCAGTTAGAAGACTGTGTCGGTGCTCTGCATTGAAGGAATGAGGAAAGGATATATTTGCAAAAAAAAAAAAAAGAGGTCCAGTCTGAGGGCATTTTTTTGGTTAATGAACAGCTGCTGTGGATTAGAGGGCAGAATGGGGGCATACTGCCGACAGGGAGGAGAAAGGGATTGTTCTCGGGGGAGGAGGGTCCTGCTGCCAGAATACGGTATCTGTTGGACGGTGAATAGGAATGCCAGGTGCGACAATGGAAAGCAGCTATTGCTGTGTTGTTTGGGTTGGGGTTTGATCAGAAAGGCGCTGCAGCCAGGGGAGACAATGGTTCAGTGGCACAAGCATGGGCGACCACATGGCCTGTAGACTAGGCCCCTCTGAATATGGGTGAGTTTCAGCCCATGGGGTGTTCAAGCAGGGCAGGATGGCAGCCACCAGGGCCGATGGCATAGCAGATTGAGGCCTGGATTGAGGCAACAATTTAAAAAATAGTACTAAAAATAAAATGTGAGGGGGGGATGATGTTTACAGCCATGTGCCAAGAAAAGAGGTTTTATATGCACCAGGCGGGGCTAAAGGAAAGGGCTGCTGGGTATTTGGAGGCAAGGAATGGTCTTCACTGGACGGGCTGCCTTCTGACGATGCTACAACGGGGCAACATGGCTGGAACAGGAAGCAGCCAGATGGGGAGGGAATCGCAATGAGACAAGCAAACAGCTGCAGGACAGTATCCGGGCCAACAGTGCACTCGGCAACACTCATGGGGGGGTTGTGGCACTGTGGCCTGTGGCCCTGATGGAAGGACGTGAGTGTGCAGCAGAGCTGAGTGGGCTCGGATCTAGGGAGCCCCCCATGGGGGGTGCCTCAGTAGAGGAAGGGCAGGTGCAGGCCGCAGGAGCGGGACCTTGAGACTGGGCGCCAGACCAGTGGAAGGGAAGAGGCAGTACCCGATGCCAGTGGGGGAGGTGAACTGGGGCCATCCCATCAAGGGGCCTAGGGCAAGAAGGCTTAAAATAAAAATAAAAGGAAGCAAAAGAAAGCAGTCAGGTGGGGGGGGGGTGTGCAAACGGTAGTCCGGGTTGGGCTTAATGCCTACAGAGGGCAATTTCAGGACAACCAGTTACATTACGCCACCACCCATTAGTGCCAAAACAATGGGCACCAGGAAGCAGTGCAGGTTATAGGCCCGGACAAGTGGGACTGGAGGATCAGCCCACAGAGGGCACTGGGATGGAGCAGCCCCGGAGGGGCCGAGGCACTCAAAAGCTAACAAAGCAGAAGGAAAGGGTAGCCTTGTTGTTGGGGTGCACGGTTGAACGTTTGTGTTTTCATTCTCTGATTACATAGGGGCACCATGGCACCCAAGCGAGTCCCAGCTTTCCAGTGAAAAGATGATGCAGGAGGCATCCAAAATGATGGGCTAGATGTCAGAACTGGTGGCAGCCGTGAAGCAATAGGAAGTGGAAGCTGAGGCACTGAGAAAGTGGAAGAAGCGAGAGGAGCACCCGGGCAAGGGGAAAGAGGGCAAGAAGCCCAGATGGGAAGCGCTGCACCCCGCACCTATCCCGGTGCCCCTGCCCACACTGGAGCCGGATCATGGTAGCCCAGATGGGGGTTAGAAGGACGTGAATCTCTCTGATAAAAATGGCCTAAAAGAGCACTTAGAGGGGCTGCTGGGGGGCATGGGTGACGCAGGGATTGAAAAGATGGAACGGGCTGTTCAGGCCTTAAAAAGTAAAGGGGTTGGAGCAGAAAAGGGTTGGGGAGCCAAGACAGCAACTAAAAAATTATAGGAGGGGCCTCCAGGCTGCTCGGTTGGGGATCACGTCCCAGTGTCAATCAAGAGGAATATTTGGAAGGGGGAATATGTGGACATCTTTGGGCTGGTGGATGAGGACACGGCCACGAAGCATGAACAGAAGGAGTTGGTGAGGAAGTCGGAAATGGCAGTGGCGTTGGCAGTAGTGGGCCACAAGATGAAGGAAAGACCATTGAGAACTGGCAAGGGGGGGCTTCATCATATACAGCGCATTAGTGCTGGAGAGGCAGCCGAAGCTCACCATCCCCTTACTGACGTACATGTCCATTATCAGGGATGCGTACAAGGCCAAAGTTGGGTATGGCTGGCTCAAGTATGACAAGGCATTTCAGAAGAGGATGGCAGCCAAAGGAGATCTGAGATGGGGCTGTACCCACTTGGAGTTGTGGGTAGAGACCCAATCTGGGGAAGTGGGCGGGGCCGGGGGCGAGCAGGCAAAGAAGGCCACATCTAATGCAGCGGCCAGGACATGTTGGGGCTACAATAAGGCCGCATGTACATGGGGAAATTGTAAGTTCTGGCATGTTTGTTCCAAGTGCAGGGGGATGCACCCAGTCTTCAACTGCTGACAGGGGTGGACAGAGTGGGGCAGCATGGGGGACAGTACCATGAACAGTCCTTTTGGGGTGCCCGGGGGGGGACAGGGCAGGGGCTGGGGTGGGCATAAGACGCAACACTCGCCCAGGAGGATGGTGTTAACAGGGTACACAGTGAGGGGTGATGGGGTTATGCACTGGCATGCAGCCCCATCTCCCTAGTGGTGGTGGAAGAATGGACCACAGACTACCCAAATAGGGAGACAGTGGAGCTGCTAAGGGCAGGTTTACAGATGGGCTTCCCACTGAGGTTTCAAGGGGGGTGGGCAAAGATGTGGGCCAAGAATCTAGGGTCAGTGAAGAGGAAAGAGGAGATAGTAGGGGCCAAGATAGGGAAGGAAATCAGGGTGGGTAGGGTTGAGGGCCCATTAGGGGCCCTCCCTTGTGAGCATTTTTGAGTTTTCCCTTTAGGTATTTTCCCCAAAAATGCGGCAGGGAAATTCCACTTGATCCATCACTTATCCTACCCAGAGGGCTCATCAGTAAATGAGGGCATACCCGATCATCTTAGGGTGGTGTCATATGTCTCTCTGGAGCAGGCAATAGTGCTAATCAGGGCTCTCGGGGGGCATGGCTTGTGAAGACGGACATAGAATTTTGGCTTTTACCTGTCTGGCTGAGGATTGGGATCTTTTGGGTTTTCAGTTCCAAGGGGGCATGTATTTCAACAAGGCCATGCCCAAGGGCTGCTCGGTGGCTTGTTCCACCTTTGAAGCATTCAGCACCTGGGTGCAGTGGGTATTCAGGGCCCTGTATGGGCACAAGAGGGTGGTGCACTACCTGGACGATTTCCTCCTCATCAGGGAATCCAAAGCTGAGGCACAGGGAATGTTGCAGGATTTTAAGCCAATGTGCCAACAGGTGGGTATACGATTGGCACAGGGCAAGCCAGGGGGCCCCGCCCATAAGTTGTAATTCCTGGACATAGAGGTGGACACAGAGGAGGGTTGTTTTCAGCTTCCTGGGGACAAAGCGGCATGCCTTAGAGGCCTGCTAGCCCAAGTTATGGGGAAGTGGAGGGTGCCGCTAGCACAAATGCAACAACTGCTTGGGCACCCTAATTTTGCCTGCAAGGCCATCAGCCCAGGCAGAGCATTCACAAGGAGGCTGGGAAGGGCCACAGGGAAGGCTCGGCTGCCGCACCACTGGGTGGACGTGTCGAGAGGAGTGCGGGAAGACTTCCTGGTATGGTAGGAGTTTCTCGACAACTACAATGGGGTGACATACTGGCAGGAAGGGTGGGAAAGGAATGCAGACCTAGAACTGTTCATGGATGCTTCCGATGCCCTGGGAATGGGGGTGTACTTCCATGAGGATTAGATGTCAGAGCCTTGGCATCATGAGGAAAAAAGGGAGTATTGAAGGAGATCACATTTTTGGAGATCTTCCCGATATGGGTGGCTCTGGAAGTGTGGGGCTATAGGATGCAAGGGAAGCACATATTGTTTTGGTGCGATAACAAAGGAGTAGTGGAAGTCATTAATAGGCAAAGTTGGAGGACAGAGACAGTGGGCAAGCTGCTCAGGAAGCTAGTTTTATTGAGGCTGCAGTTGAACATATCTTTCAAAGCACAGCACATTGAGGGGCTGAGGAATGAAGTGGCTGGCAGTCTTTTCCATTTACTGCTCAACAGGTTTCGGGATCTGAGGCCTCAGGCAGCACCACACAGGACCAGGATCCCGGACCGGATGTGGGAGGCTGGAGGGACACAGCCAGGGCACTGTACCGAGGATCTTGGGCAGCTAACACACTGAGGGCCTAAGAGGTGGGATGGGTGAAGTTTCAGGATTTCAGAAAGAAATACGGGTGGGACAGGGCTGAACAGGCCTGGCACGAGCAAGTAAGGAGGTTTGTGATGGAGATGTGGAAGAAGGGCTGGCCCATGCCACAATGGTCGTGCAATTAGCCAGCATCAGTTGGGTATGCCAAGACAGGGGTTGGCCTGATGTAGGGGCCAGCAGAACAATAAAATGCATGGTGTCAGGGTGGCAGAGGGGTCAAGTGGCCAGGTGGACAGGAGGCACACCATAAGAGGGGTGTTGCTGGAAAAGGTCTTAGGGGCAACCCAGAAAGTATGCACATCGGCCCAAGAGGGGACACTATTCAGGGGCGATGTTTGCAGTTATGGCAGCAAGGGCATTCTGGGTTGGGGAAGTAGTGGCCTCATGTAAGGCAGCTGCCAAGCAGGCTTTGCAGCATGAGGACATCCTATGGGGACACGACAGGGTGATCAACACCCTGACCAGGTCTAAGACAGACCGAGGGGGAGGGGGGACCCAGGTGTCACTGGTGAGGCAACCGCAGTCCACCAGCTGCACTGTGAGTGCACTGAAGATGTACAGAAGTGCTTGGAGGATGGCCTGGGGGGTTCTGTTCCAACATGGGGATGGCTCCCTGGTCACGGGGTTCCAGGTAGGGGCAGTACTCAAGAGGACTCTGGTGTTCTTCGGTGAAGATCCAAGTAAATTTGCCCCACATTCATTTCGGATTGGGGCAGCCATGGAGGCAGCAGAGAAAGGGGCTGCAGTGTCAGAGGTACAGAAGGTGGGGGTGCTGGAAGTCCAGCTGCTATAAGAGGTATGTGAGGTATTGACAACAGCAACTCACACTGTTTAGTTGTTTCCCACGGCAGGTTCCAAGAGGAAAATCTGGATAGTGGGGCATTCCTTCACATATTGGGTGGAAAGATTTGTGGTTGCCACCTCCAGAGGAACAGAATTGATACATAACACTGAGCATACCAGGGTGCTGTGGAAAGGCATTAGGGGGATGAGGTGGGCACAGCTCATGCCTCTGATGGAAGAATTAAAGTTGCAATGGGGCATGTCAGATTGCATTACTATACACCTGGTGGGCAACCAACGATTTGGGGGGCCTGCCATGGGGGCATTGGGGCAGAGCATCATGGGAGATTTAGAGAAATTGAGAGGGTGGTGGCCGAGGGTGACAATCGGTTGGTCCAGCATCACCTCCCAGAGGGTCTGGAGGGGAGTGAAGGACGTAAGGCTGATTGAGAAAATTAGGAAGTGTTTAAATGGAGGGCTGGCGAGAGCAGTAATAGAAATGGGGGGAGTGCACCTGCAGCACAAGGACATCTCCTTCGACCAGCCTGTGGTGTACAGGTCTGACAGGGCTCACCTGTCAGAGTTTGGCATGAGCCTATTCCTAAGGTCTATCAGGGAGCTAGTGAACCAGATAGCCAGAAAAGGTTTTAGGTACTAGCCTGCAAGGGAGCCCCTCCGTCTGTCGCAAGTTGGAGGAGGAGCAGTGGAAGAAAGAAAAAGGGGGAAGCGCGGGGGAGGAAGGGGGGTAGGATACACGGGCTGGGGACAAGGAACCCAGACGTGGTGGTAAAGCGGGGAGGGGGATAGGTCCAGGTGCCTGATTCAGAAGTGTCCAGACCTGGAGGGCAAAAGCCTGGGTAGGTGGAACTGGCCTGGTTCTGGTGTGGAGGAGGGGGCTGGATTCTCAGTGTCTAGGCCCTGAAAGCCAATATGGAAGAATGACCAGAAGAAGGACAGAGGCTGGAACCAGGAATCTTTGAAAAGAAATATTTTGGTGTGGAATTGAATTGTGAATTCATAAAAATCTGTGATTATAAATATATTCTTTGTGCCATAAAAAATTTGCCAACTAGCAACCAACAAGTTAAACTGTTGTAACATCCATCATTCCTGTGGGGATTCAGGGGACAATGGGGCTTGCCACTAAAAGGCAGGCCAGGTTGTCGAATGATCCCTGCCAGGAAGAGGCACAGGAGGGGGATTGGTGGAGGGGACAGATGGAATAAAGAGTGTGGGGCCTGGTGACATCACCAGGCAGGTAAAAAGTGTAAAATGACAAGGGCATGCCAGAGCCCTAGGGATTGGCTGGGGAGGCGGAGCCCGGAAGGGGTCTTGACCAGGGGCCTATAGAGGTATATTAGGCCAGGACTTAGGCAGGACGACCTCTTTTGCTGGGAATTTTTCCCGCCCTTATTAAGGAAGGCTCTGGAGGCATGGCTGGCACAAAGGAAAAGAGTGGAGGTTGGTTGGAGTGCACTGGGGCCCTGGGGCGCAGGGCAGGTGTTTTCACTGCAGGGGAGGCAGCCGGAGCCAGGGGCTAGGTCAGAGTCCCTTGGTAGGAGGGAGGGATGCCCATGGGAGGTGGAAGAGAAAGGGAAGCGGGAGAGGAAGGGGGAGGATACATGGGCTGGGGACAAGGAACCCAGATGGTGGTAAAGCGGGAGGGGGATAGGTCCAGGCACCAGATTCAAAAGTGTCCAGGTCTGGAGGGCAAAAGCCCAGGTAGGTGGAACCGGCCTGGTTCTGGTGTGGAGGGGGGGGGCCAGATTCACAGTATCCGGGCCCTGAAAGCCAAGACGGAAGAACAACCAGAAGAAGGACAGAGGCCGAAACCAGGAAGCTTTGAAAATAAATATTTTAGTATGGAATTGAATTGTGAATTCATAAAAATCTGTGGGTGTAAATATATTCTTTGTGCCATAAATAAATTTGCCAATGAGCAACCAACAAGTTAAACTGTTGTAGCGTCCATCATTCCTGGGAGGATTCAGGGGACAACAGTTTAAAGTAAAGAGTTTCTCAGATGTGGTATTTAAGAAAACTTCAATTTCTAATTGGCAATTCAATACCAATTGATAATACTCATTGGTGTTTATATTGTCTTTTCCTTGAAATTTGTAGTACTATGTTTGCAGCAGTTGTAACACCAGGTTTAATGATGTACTTAAAACAACTAATTAGGGAGCTGTTCAAGAAGCTACACCCCAGTGACAATTTACTTCCAAGGCATCACTTCATGATATACTGTACAGCAGGTTAAATTCACATCCAGTATATTTAGCATATTTCAACCTGTTCTACATATTTTTGCCTGACAGAGCTAGCACTGCAGGTTTACCCACAAACACAGCAGTAGTGAAAGTCGATGACAATCAGTTGGCAGCTACTCACGACAAAGACAATCGGTTGTCAATTTGCTGGCAGGCAACTGTAATTGGTTTGAAGTCTGTAATTCCCTTAATCTGTTTTGTGCCATTTTAAACCCACTCAGCTGTAATCAGCAGTGTACTTTGGTGCTAAGTAACTCAGTCTCTCAGTGCTTTGTTGAATGCCTGTGTTAGCTGTCCTCAGTCTCCAGTCTCAACAAAAAAATGTCACTGCTGAAATGGACACAATCTGTTGTAACCGGCAAAAGAAAATATCCTTTGGAAACCAGCTCTGTCAACAGTCTGAATTCGCTAAGAGCTTGGGAGTTGGTATTACTGTAGTTGCTTCTGTGGGTAAAGAGTTACGTGTGTCCAGCCCTCCACCAGCAATGATTAGCCACCCAGTCCCATGTACAAATTACACCCTTGAGATTCGAATCAAACTTGGTAAATATGCAGCTGAACATGGAGTTATGGCAACAGTGTGCTATCATCAGTCCAAATCTCGTGGCAGAATTAATGAAAGCACCACGAGGAAATCCAAACTGGACTAGTTCATGGAGCTACGAAAAATCTCTGACCCTTCAACACTGTGACCCCCCTCTTGCCCAAAAAACCTTGTGGCTGCCCAATGCATTTAGTTGAGGATTTGGAGGAACAACCTAGGAAAACTGTCAGATCTCTATGAGCTTACAGTAAGGGGCTGTAGTTAATTCCTGTGTTATCCATGCTGTGGCATTAGGCATTGTTAGAGTTAATGCACCACAGTTGCGCATGGAATACGGTGGCCATTTAAACCTCACATGTAAGTTGCATGGGGGTTCCTACATCATATGGGTGTCAGCAAAAGGAAAGGCACAAAGCAGCCCATAAAGTAACTAATCACTTTCCACATATAAAAGCTTTCTTCAAGAGTTGCAAAAGCACGTGCCCAGGAGTTGATCCCAACCAAATTGGTCATAAATATTGACGAGATAGGGGTAAATATGCTTCCTGTCTCAGAGTGGAATATGGCTGCTACTGGCTATAAACAAGTTTCTGTGACCAGAGTAGGAGACAAAAGGCAAGTCTTGATTGTTTTTTCTTGCAGTCTTGCAGGAGACATGTTACCTCCTCAGGTCATATACAAGGGGAAGACTGATGCATGTACCCAACTACATAAATTCCGTATAGACTGGCATATTACACAATCAACTAATCATTGGGCCAATGAAGAGACAATGGTAGCTTTCACTGAGAATGTGATGGTGCCTTATTTTGCCTTCACAAAACAAAATCTCAGACTGCTGGTAGAACAGAAAGCCCTAATCATACCCGACCTTTGTCGAGCACACACAACAGTAATTTTCATTAAAAAACTAGAAGACTGCTGCTTTATCCCTATCTGCTTCCCAGCATCCTGTACTGATACCCTGTAGCCCCTTGATATCTCAGTCAGTAAACTCTTCAAGGACTTCTTAAAACAAAATGTTACTACCTGGTGTGCAGGGTTTATTTCCAACAACACTGCAGCAGTCACAGCCGTACATCAATCTAAAGCTCATCACTTTAAAAGAACATCATGCACAGTGACTTGAGGCAAGCTTAAACTGCATAACAAACCACCATGATGATATTGTGCATGGGTTTAAAGAAGCAGGAATCTATGAGACACATAGGAGTCGACTTAATATTGTAAGTTTCTTGTATACTGTACTGTTTTTGGAACTTCCGGGTTTCAGGTCACTACATTACACCGTAACTCTGCTTCTTTTCAGACTGTGCCAAGAACCAAGGGAGAAGCCAGGGGAGACACCGACTGAGATCGGGAGCTGCATTGCAATTAAAAATAATACCAGATAAATTTTTTTTTTTTTGTGAAGTGAATAAAACATAAATAAAGATTTGCTAGCACCTTGCCTGTGACTCAGTTACTGACTTGTCTGTCCACAGAGGTATCCTGTGAACACGGCAACCATGATTGAGTGACTGCAAAAAGGGCGACTCAATCAAGGCACCTGTGTTCTGGGCTACCTGGCAGGGTAGCGACAGGATACCAGGGTGGGCTAATATGGTGAGAGGATGTGCACATATATACACGCGCAGAGGGGGTGACCACACCGCGCGATGGGCAGATAGGGAGAGAGGGTATGTGGGAGGTAGTGTGGCAGTTGGCTGCCAAGCTGGCTGGGTGGCGTGGTTGGTAGGATGGCAGGCTGGGGTTGGGAGGGTGCCAGGTTCAGTTCTGGGGTGGGATTGCTTTTTGGCCAGGCCAGTTTTTCATTTTTTAAGTTTTACACCCCCCCTGACATGCACTCCCCTGAAGTTGAGAATCTTTATTAAGGGGGTGTGGTGGGCATTGCTGGTTTCATAGTCACTGCGAGTGTACATCGCCATTATTTATTTTTGGCGGTATACACACGCCCAAACAGCGATCACCATTCGGCAATCGCTGTTATGACATGGAACCGTCCTCAGATTGTCCACTGATCATTTTTAGCAGTGGATAGTAATGTGCAATTGTAATTCTTTTACAAATAATCATGTCCTGTTATTTTCATTATTTTTCACTAGCTGATTATTTTTGTTGACTTTTGGCAATAGTGAATATAGCAAAAATAAGCGGATAGTGAAAATAACCTACTATACAGTATTACAGTATTACTGATCCATTATTTTGCAGTTTTGCTCACTTGTCAGACTATGGTGCATGCGCTTTGAAGCCAAGCACAATTGTTTTAAAAGATCATCATGTATGTAACTCAAAACATTTGCAAAACTCAAGTTGCTGTTCACCATCAGCTTACAAGCATGCATCAGTGGGTATCTGCAATGCCCCCCCAAAAAGTTTAATATGTGAAATGGTAGGATTGGCCTTTATATCACATGCTTCAAGGATGGGTATAGTATTTCTGTTGACATGCTCTAGCAGATACAGTAATTGTATTCTTTTAATACCGTCTGAGGTTTGTCTATGGGAGACAAACCCTGCCTGCTCTTGTGAATGAGAGTAGGCAACAAATGTTCTAGTCTTGAAGGAGATAGGAAATGCTTTTTGCATAGTTAGATGTCCTTCAATCTTCCTTTCCATGCCAGTTCTGCATTCTGATATGCTTTGATGATTTTTTGATAAATAATCTAGTTTTGGGGTGCCTTCAGATCTACTTTGAGTGACACTCTTCTCATCAGCTGCTGCTCTTTCATTTCATATTTCTAAAACACTCTATGACATCAATAACTCACATTCGATGATATTCATCTGAATGGCCTGGAATGGTATTATTGATGTCATAGAATGCTCAGGCAGTATGAAAAGAGAGAGCAGCAACTGCTGAGGAGATCAAGATTCAGGTAGTTACAAAGGCAACAAAATTAGATTATTAATTTAACAAAAAAGGTCTAAAGCACATGACATTACTGTGTAGACAATAAAAGAACAAGTGTAAGGTATCTAGAGGTGTAAAAACTGTTTCCTATCACCTGTAAGGCTAGTATGCTGGCAAATAATGTATAATCCTGATTGGGAACCAATATAGGCCGATAAGATTCGCAATACAGGGGGTCTATTCTCAGTTGTAGTATGGCAGCAACATTGGCATATTATCAGCTTGAAGGAAGGAGAACCTCCCCACATGAGTTCCTGGATGATTGACCATATAGTGGGAAGCATAAGGCTTTAAATGTTTTGTAAAATTCAGATGGGCACCCATCTGGGCCTAGACTTGTTTTAGTTTGGGCTATAGCTTGAAGTATTTCTTTGGTGGAGATGGGATGCGTGAGGGAGGCTTGTTGCCCTTCTTACATAATGGGAAGGTCCAGTCTGTCAAAAAAAAGCTTGATATTGGTTCAGATCTGCTTCAGGGCCCTGAATGTATAGCTGTTCATAGAAGATACTGAAACTCTCTAATATATCTGCCATTCAGTAACAGTGACGTGTTGTTATGGGATGTGACAATTTGGTTATCGTAGCT
Organism: Neoceratodus forsteri; assembly: GCA_016271365.2. Lineage (NCBI taxonomy): Eukaryota > Metazoa > Chordata > Ceratodontiformes > Ceratodontidae > Neoceratodus > Neoceratodus forsteri. The sequence goes on from CM028129.1 coordinate 666,289,611, forward strand.
AATTTTTGTTTCTGTCTCAGTCGGTATGCTACAGTAGTAGGCAGGAGGCTTTACCGCATCCTTCCTTGTAGTACTGTTGTTTGATGTATAACATAGCCAGTTCTGTCTTGTACTGCAAAAGGGATTGCAGTTCTACTTTGACCTTTTGGAGTTGTGGTATGACAGTGCTATCTTCTGGCATGTCTGCAAGCTGTAAAAAACTCCAAGGTGTCCTGTAGTTGGGCTTGGCATTGTTCCTGCTGTTTTTTCCATTGTGTGGCATATTGAATAGCGCCCCCCCCCCCAACAAAACTACTTTTATTGTGTCCCATACCAAAGTCATGGGCATTCCTGGGGTGGAATTCTCCTTAAGAATTTGGGGAAAATGGGTAGTAATAAGATCCTTGAATTTCAAGTTGTGAAGCAAAGTGATATTAAAGTGCCACTGTCGTGGGGTCTTCTGTAAATTTAGGGTAAGCTACACTGTAAGGGGAGCATGATCTGATAAAAGGATTGGGGTTAAATCTGCCTTTTCTGCCCACCCCACTTTTTCTGCGGTGATCAGAAAAATAGTCAATTCTTTAATAGTAGTGGGAATACACCCCCGAATAAAATGTGTGTGCACAAGGTTGAGGGTTAAAGTGCCTCAAGATATCAGTGGGCCCAAGTTATTTGATGAGTTTTTTGCCATGTTTCTGGTCAGTCATTGATTTAGACAGGCAAGGATTTGAACTGTCCTTGATCAGATCTAACAAGTTTAAATCTCCTCTTAACCATAAAGGGCCCTGCTTGAAATGTATTATAATATGATGTTGAACAGTTTTTGGTGCATCGAGGCATCTGAGCCTGGGAGGAGGTAGACACTGCCCACTGTGCATTGTCTTCCTTGAATGGTGTACCTTACCAACACCTGTCTGCTCTCTTTGTCCTTATATGAGTCCAGCCTAAACAGGGCCTTTTTAAGGATCAGGATCAGTGTACCCCTCCTTCGCCCATGCTTATACTCTGAGGCAACGACATTATCCATTCCAAATTTCATCAGCTTAGAATGCTCCACCTCTGATTGGTGGGTTCCCTGTAGCAAAATAATCTGAGTCTTATCTTTCTTTAAATTTTTATAATTTGTGACTGCTTAACTGAGCTGGTCAGCCTATTTATGTTTTGTGAGACTACTTTAAAAGATGTTACTGATAACATAGTTAATTGCAAGAGCAGCCGTATCCACCGTGACCCCCCCCCCCACAGAGCACAGACTCAGTTGGCGTGGGAGGCGCCCCAGAACACTGCTTACCATGAAGTTTTAAACTGAAATCCCTATGTATCCACCAACCGGCAGTACGTAATGTCAATACATTTCTTCATATAAACTCCACATCCCCCCAAAACAGACAACATACAACCAACCAGGTAAACTGGTCCAAACTACTAGAAAGGGGAGTGGAGGTGCTGCCAATGGGAGCTCTAATTACAGTTTAACTGGATGCCCTGGCAACAACCTGGGAAACTACAGAACTGTGTATAGGGCCTTGACTTCCATGAGAGGGGTGGGTTGTGTGACCCACCCTAAACATACTGGGGAAAGTGCCAATGGTGGTACTCTTTTCCTCAGAGCAGGGGATAGTCCATCCCATCTCCTGGCCCAGGCCCCTGAGGGGCATACTGCCCCCCCCCCTAAACAGAGGTAACAAAGAACATGAAAAAAGAGAAACTAAAATGCAAACTGCATCATGGTATGAGTTAAAACCCTCCTGCCCCCACATGATACAAAAATCAGGAACAGGCATAGTTAGTATGTTTGAATGATAGCCTTGCAACATCTCCAATGGTAATGTGGGCACAGCAGGCCCCTGATAAAGTGTAAAAACAGTCTTTGTGATAGATGTCCTCCTCTCATCACCACCCTGATCCATGGCAGTAACGAGAATTTTTGATGACTGCAACATGGGTTCTGTCCCATAAATAAGTAATCCCATAGATAACAGTCAGAACATTGTTCATTAGTCTAATATCAAAATCAAGTTATCTCAGGGCTATTATAGAAGATGGTGAGTCTTGCTCTGAGACCACAAATATTAGAATTTGAGTCATTAGCTTAAGGGTTAGGCTGCCAGGCCGAGACCAGGAGTGCATCAAGACCCTCCCTCCAACCTCCTGAGAGCCAAGCAGGCTGAACCTCACACTGGCAGATAAAAAGCCACCAGTGGTTTTATATGCAATCAGTAGCTATGCGTTGCAGGCTTTGGGATACCCCCACAGCGACACCCCCAACCCCAGCCACCACATCTGCAGCGAACATTAGGGAGTATATCTTTTTTCTGTATATGCTATATGTGGAGCAGCAGTCATGTTTCTGTCAGTGGCTCACAGTTGTAGGTCAGGGCCCAGACATCAGCCCACCATCTCCTTCCCAGGACCATGAGCCATATTGCTCTTCAGCTGCCCCATTAAACTGTTGGTCTGCTCTGTCTTCACAATAGAGAAAGGAAAAAATGTTCATCACAGAGCAGTGGCAGCTGGGGTGTGGTACTGCCCTAGTGGAGGGGGTCATCATCTTTTGCTCTCCCATGACCATGAGGTGGTCATGGCCTCCCAGACCCTCTAAGGTCCTTCCCCCTGTCTGTGTTTAATAAAATTAAATGCTCATGACTAAATCCCCGAATCAAAGAAAAAGAGTACTTAAGTGTCCAAAATGTTCAGGTTGCAGTTGTCTCCATGTCCTGTCTCATCTGCTCAACTGTTGCACGATACCCATGATTATCTGAAGCGTGTGTTGCTTGAGATTCCCTGAGGGTTGTACCATCTGCCATTCGGGTGCTGGTTGTTGGGATGGATCTGTGCTGTCTGTAAAATACCCTTCTCTCGGAGATCAGCAGAGGCCTCTTGAGTAGAATAATAAGTTTTTTGTCCTCCTAGCAGTTGCACAATTAAGATTGCCAGATAAGGGGTTTTGAATTTAATCTGTTTGCATCACAGACCTGGAGTGTGGGACTATATTCCCATCTGCGGCGCGTGACCCCTGCTAAATAATCATCAAAATACAGTCTGGTAGTCCCATGGAAAATGGTCTTTTTGCCCTCCCTGTTTGTAGCACATGATCTTTCACAGCTCAGCTGCAAAATCTTATAATTATGGATCAGGGATGGGCAGTGAGCTGGCAAGGTTTGGAACCCAGAGCAATGTGGGTCCATCCAATATCAAACTTATAGTCTGCATCAAATTCTAAGGCAGTATGCAACAAGGCATCCAAAAATGCAGCTACGTCCTGACCCTCCATGTTTTCCAGGAGCCCATAGATTCTGATATTCTTTCTACAGGCTCGATTCTCTGAATCTTCCTGCCTGTTGATGAGCTGGGTCTGGGTAGTTGTTAGCCATACCATTGCCTCCTCCAACGTTACAAGTCATATGTCCACTTCAACCAGGTGAGAGTCAGCATTATCTGAACTCTCTGTTAGTGTGACAATAGCAGTTTTAACTTCGGCCATGGATGCTTTCATATCCAAGCAGAATGCAAGCAGCTCATGCAAGATCCAATCTAAGTCCTCCTTTTTGGCCCACTGGAGATGTATTCAGGTGGCCTGGTCATGGTGGCTGGCTTCAGGCTGCGATAGGGTAGCTCTGCCTGAGAATCCATTGGCATCCATCTCTATGTCCATGGGTTTTTGCCTTCCTGTCTTTACCATGAAATCTGTACCTCACTGCAAAGTCGGTTGATAGAGTTTGTAACTGAAAAAAAACAGTTTTTACATGGGGTTTTATTTGGTGGGGAAGTGGAGCTTTGGGTTTAGGCTGCAAGCCACATCATGACCTCAGCAGAAGTCCATCACTATCACTATACCAGGGGTTCTCAATTGGTGAGGCCAGCCTCCCTTGGGATGCCCCAACCTGTTCCAGTGGAGGCTCAAGCAAGTCTGAAAAAGTTCTGTATTTAAATTTTGAGTTTTAGATATTTTGTGTGAAAGGATGAGGCAAACTGAAAGAGTATAATGGTAGGTGAATTTATGTATTTATTTACAAATCAGTGACCAGGGAAGGAACATTGAACCAAGGCTCATTTTAGATGCACCCAGGGAAGGGTAGGGAGTGAATACAATTCAGAAGGTAACTGCAAAACAGTCAAGCCACACAGAATGGACAATAGTGCAAACTAGCAGGAACAATAAACTAATAATGAGAGGAAACAACTGATCAATTAGAATGGTGGTAGAACAACCCAGGCACAAGGGTTAAGCATAGAGGTACTAGGTACTAAGAGCAGGAGAGAGCAAACTGATCCTTGAAAAGTTACTTAAGAGCAAGGTAGGAGGGGAAGATACAGACGTGGGTAGGAAGGCTATTCTAGATAGAGGGGAAACAGAGAATTTAGTCTGACCCATGAAGGTACTGCAGCAAGGGGTAACAATGGTTTGAGAGTCAAAATAGTGTAGTGCCCCAAAGCATGAGGGCAGAACAGAAATGTAAATAAATTAATGTAGTGTTCCTCTGGGCCTTAGGGCATTGTGGACATCAGCGGTAGTGAAGGGGCATAATTTAGGGCCCTTCCTCAGTGTGTGTAACCCCCATCACTAGGCAACAAAACAGAGCAGCTGCTGTGCAAATAAATAAATGAAAAAAGTTTTCTTTCTCTGTCCCTGGCTGCCTGCTTTGTTCTGTTCCAGAACCCCACCCCGCCAAGAGGAAGCAGCACATGCCAGGGCATTTTCTAATGTCCAGCCCATGCTGGACTGTTGGGGCAAGTCAGTGTTGCTAGGGACGCAATGTCCCAAAGGGTGGCAGTTGGCTCAAAGTATTTCGGGTCAGGGAAGCGGACGGGTGTTCACTGCCATGCTGAAAGCATAGAAAAGCCCTTGAGGAGTGCTTTCAACCACCCCAAAAGAAAAGAAGACATCCGCTCATGGTGTGAGGGAGAGACAGCACACAGGTCAGTGGCAGTGGTTAAGGGAGCTTACCTGTTGTCTGCCTTTCATCCCTCTGTGCAGGCGTTGGGCCCCACGGTGCTCCGTGTGTGGTGCAGCAGTCCAAGAAGTATGTTGGTGGTCCTGAAGTCCCGATCCAGCTTAGTGTGGGCTCAGTTTAGCCCCTTTTATTATTTTGAATTTTAAAAAGTAAACTTTCAGACCGGCCTGGTGGTGCTGGAGGTTGAGGAGCTGGTTGCTACACCTCGCGCCACACCAGAGAGCCAGGTTTTGGGAACGAGCCCAGGCCGCCAGGGGTCGGTAGGGGCGAGAGAAGATCGAGCATCCAGAGGACTGCTCTCCTCTCTCGGGGAGAAAGATTTGCCAACCCACTCACTGACTGCCCTCTGGCAAGGGCCGGAGGGCAGTAGGTCGGAAAGGCACCACCAAGGCCCCACGCTGTGGGGAGGGGGACGGAAAAGAAAAAGGAGCCAGCAGGCTCCATGATGGCTGCACTAGCGCTCCCCAAAGTCTGGATTTCACTACAGGGGTGGAGGTAAAACTAGCACCCCTTCACCCTGGCCCTGCCATGGGTGAGGATCCATGGGGGAATTAGGGGGGTGTCGGGTCGGAGAACAGTGTGGCTGGAGACTGACTCCCTCCAAGGGTGGGACCATGCTCAGGAACTAAAAACACCTATATAGAAAAAAATAAAAAGTAAACTTTCCAGTTCCCCGTCAGCAGCCGGAGAAGAACCGCATCAGAGAGAGAGATGAAGTGGCAGGTATCGTGAGGCCCCCAGTTGCCCGATTCCTGCCTGAGGACATCCCTCCCTCTGCCAGCACTTCCCAGCTTCCTATCTCCCTGTCTTCACCCCAGACCAGGGTGGTGAGTCAGCAGTGTTGGTTAAGTTACTTTTTCTATTACTTTCTATTATGTTTGGAAACTTGTTCCAGGAAGCTCTGTACAATCACCAGCAAGGATGGAGAAGTACTAGAAAAAGTAATACACCTTACAATTATAGTTACTTATTTCTTTTAATACAAAAACAATAAAAAAATAATAAATAAACTATAACAGATTACATTTTTTTAAAGTAATAGCTTAGTTACTAGTTACTTTCAAATAAACGTAATCAGTTACAGTTACGCATTTTTTTTGTATAAAAAGACATAAGTAAATGTAACTGTAAGATGTATTACATCTTCTAGTACTTTTCCACCCTTGCTGGTGACTGCACAGAGCTTTCTAGAATAAGTTTTCAAAAGTAATAGAAAAAGTAACTTACCCAATACTGTGAGTTGGTGGCAGCACTAGAAGAAGTGTGCTGACCACCTGAAGATTAAAAAAAAGTTAAATAAAAAATAATTGTTTTAAAAAGCGCCTAGAGTACAGAGAGAAATGGCTGAGAGATGAAGAGGGGTGGGCCAGAGAGCCAAAATCTAAATAATTTAATACTAATTAGGGCAGAACGATGCCCAGTGGTGGGGTTAAGGGCATTAAGGCCCATTGGGAAGATATAAATATTTATTAGGAAAGCTCCCAGAGGCGGAGCTAAGGCAGAGCTAAGAGCAATTGGCCCTACAAAAAAAGAAAGTATTAAAGCAGCCTTGTGGGAAATTAAAGGGGCAAGACTTACCCCAGACAAGCCATGATCACTTCAGAAGCCCAGTGGGGCTAGGGAGAAATTAAAGGGGGCCGTGTAAAGTCCCAGGTTTAGCTAAGTGGGCTAGTGGAAAAAAGGCTAGTTAGCCCAGAACCTCTTTCCTTTATTTCATTATAGTTCATTGAGCCCCAAGTGTGCCCATAGCAAGAAGGGGCTAGCTACTCCATGTAATCCACTGTACAAGCTACTCCCAGGTCAGGTTGCCAGCGACTGAGGTCGCATTGGTGGAATGAGGGAGTGTATAGGTTCCCCCACGGACTGTACATAGAGGCAGCTGTGAGCAGGCTAGTCAAAACCCCTGTCAGGGTGAAGTATAAGAGGGAGAAGGGCAAGTTAGCAGGGCAATGATACTGTATTGTGACTGAACTTGTGAATAGTGCAATTGCCCCAAATTGTGCTTTACCACCTGCAATTGACCCGAATTGTGTTCTTTTGCCTGCAATTGCCCTAAACTGTGCTTTTTTGCCTGCAAATGCCCTGAACTGTGTTCTACTGCCTGCAATTGCCCCAAATTGTGTTCTTTTGCCTGCAATTACCCTGAACTGTGTTCTACTGCCCACAATTGCCCTGAACTGTGTTCCATTGCCTGCAATTGCCCCGAACTGTGTTTCTTTGTCTGCAAATGCCCCGAACTGCAATTGCTCTGATTTGTGTTCCATTGCCTGGAATTGCCCAAAATTGTGTTCTTTTGCCTGCAATAACCCCGAACTGTGTTTTACTGCCTGCAATTGCTCCAAACTGTGTTCCTTTTGTTGCAATTGCCCTGAACTGTGTTCAACTGCCCACAATTACCCTGAACTGTGTTCCATAGCCTTCAAATGCCCTGAACTCTGTTCCATTGTCTGCAGTTGCCCTGAACTGCAATTGCTCCAAACGGTTGCATGTCATAACAGCGATCACAAAACAGCGATTGCGGTTACAATGAGTGTACATTGCCAAAAAGCAAATCGGCAATGTATACTAGTGGGCAAAAGGACAACCGCACAGTTAAAATAGTGTTTATGCTGGGGGGGGCTGAGCCCAACTGCACTCCCCCTCATGGGGGGACTTTGCCCCTGCACCCCCTGACTAAATATAACCAACTCCGAGGGGGGTGCATGTTGGGTAGGGGGAGACAGTTTGAAATAAAAAAAAAAAACTTGTGGCAGTAGTGACATTTTCCCCAGCCCCCAGACCCAAACACAGTACCTGCTGCACCAAAGTTAGCCACCCTCACCACCACACCACATGGCTAGCTTGGTGGCAGCATGGCACACTACCCCACACAAACCCTCTTCGCTATCTCTCCCCTTCCCCTCCCTATACCTCCCCTTCCGGTCGCCCTCCTTCACTCATCCCTACTATTGCCGTTGCATTCGTCGTTACTCTTACAGAGTAGCCCAAAAGGATAGCACTGTAAATGAGTCGCTAATTTGATGATCGCTCATTTACAGTTGCTATCATCACTGGATACCGCCCCGAACTGTGTTTAATTACCGGCAATTGCCTCCAAACTATATTCCTTTGCCTGCAATTACCCTGAACTGTGTTCCAGTGCCTGTAATTGCCCCGAACTGTGTGGTGGCAACCTTTTGAACATGGTCTCCAGAATCAGTCTTCAGCAACTCCAGGAAGCTGTCCAGCCGGTGCATCCCACACCTTCAGTATCCAGCCTAAACAGTGTTGCCTTGCAGTGTGAATCTCCTGGAAGAACATCATTCACATTTCACACCCCTTTCAATGTCACCTTTGTTGTTTTCCACTGGTACTAGGTTACAGTCGGGCCTTGTGCAGATCTTGTCGTCCAGTTTGTTGATTTCTTTTCTCTTCACAGTTTCTTCAGGATCTTTTGTTCCAGTCTCCAAGTCAATGCCCCGTTTGTTATTTTGCATTCTTCCCTGGCTCATCTGGCCTCAGCACACAGAAACCCACTATCTGTCTGGCTTCTGAAGATATCTTCACCCTGGTCCTCAGTTTCCGTGGATTCTTCTCATCCATTCTTGCATCTGTTGTCCCATCCTGGAAGTCCACTGGAGGGCTGTGACTGGGTTGTTGCTGCATCTGTTGTCTAGTCCCGGCAGTCCATGGAAGGGTTTTGGTTGGGTTGTTCCTGCATCTGTCATCTCGTCCCGGCAGTCTACAGAAGGACTGTGTCCGGATTGTTCTTGCATCTGTTGTTTCTTCCCGGCAGTCCACTGGAGGGCTGTGGCCAGATCATTTGTGCTTGTTCCTCATTGCTACATTCCAGCAGCCCAATGGAAGGCTTGTGCCAAGGAGCCCTTGTGCTAGTTCTTTGCTTCCAGCAACCCAGGAGAGGGGGTGTAGCTGATGTACCTATAGCCTGTTCAAAAAGTCTCTCCACATCTCCATAGTCCCATGGAATTCCCATTGACCAAGCTGGCCAGAGAGCCTGTCTGCCATCTTTTCATGAATTCTCCTTTGTTTCACTCTTTTTACTGCACAGATCATCCAACATATGAAAAGAGACTTTGAAAGTTGTGAATGTATTGTGAATTGCACTACCTTAGAGTCTAGCTACAGAAAATTGTATTATTTCTTTTGTCTGGAGTACTCCGGGGTAGCCCCAAGTGGGCAAAGGTGCACCTCAGGGTTGGGGCAGAGTTGCTCATACAGTCTATAGAGTTGCTCATACAGTATTCATAGCTGCTTGTACAGTCCTTACAGAATTTAGAGTGTTTAGAGTTTTCTTCTTAAAAGAACTATAGAGTGCTAGGTTCCCTATGCCCCGTGACCATGTCTTCTTCCTCCCTTGCTGTTAATAAATACCGTGCAGCATCTCAACCTCATTCTCGACTCCCTCCTCTCTTTGTCAGGTGATACCACCCACTTTTATAGGCCACAGGGTCATAATTTGGAAAGACATTATGCCGCATGGAAAAATCGCACTGCCAATACAGTGCGATTCAACTATCTTGACATAATTTTCAGGGGCTCTCGCCCTGCACCCCATTATGGGGGTGCAGAGGCCCTGAACCCCCTAATAAGGATTCTCAAATCTGGGGGTTCAACATGAAACTGCACAAAACTAGCAAACAATAAAAGATTCTGGGAGCGGGAATCAAACCCAGTCCCAGACGCAGAGCCTGGGATTCTTACTGCAGTGGCTCAGTCCATTGAGCCACGGCAGCTGCTCAGTGGAACCTCATCCCAGGAGAGGTCTTATCTTCTGCCTGGGATAGTGGGAGTGGTGCAATACCATGTACAGCAGTATTAGCGGTATTGCGCCATTACTACGGCACTGTTCCGGGTTAGCTCTAATAGCGTATGACATTATGACCTGGTAGGCTTTACAGAACCTGGAGAGGCTTCCCTCCATTCCACCTGCTGGGAGCAACGCTGGTGTTGGTAGATTGCATGCAGCTTACCAGGGTCATCACAACACGTTACGCTCTAAACACCCACAACAGCTACTACATACCATCACAATAGTGGAGCAAGTAGGATGGCCTGTGGATGGGGGTTACAATAAGCTGAATAAAATGAGAGCCCACTACTTAAAGAGGTTTCACTTTATTCTTGGTGTACTGTGAAAAGTATGCTGTTGTTCTATGGGGAAGTCCAAGATTATTTCAGTATTTGGGGGAGGCTCAAGATCTTTCCCATGGCTTGGGCAGGCTTTAAATAATAAAGTCTAAAAACTAATGCACTATATCAATGGTATTTGTACCATTTTGCAATTTACTCTGGTTCATATTAAGGAGTTACCAGCCTAAGGAACTAATTTCAGACACTTTAAAAATGTTCTATAAAGTAGTAAAAACAGTGAAATACAAAATCACACATACCCCCATAATGCAAAGCACCATGGTATATTATGCTGGTTCAACTTTAAGCAGAAATGCATGGTACCAAAAGGTCTCTCACACACAGTCTGCAAAGGGTGCTAACAGAAGACACATACACGTGTTTCGTCCTACCAGGACTCTTCAGTGTGTCACATCTGTTTGACACACCAGTGGAATGAACCAGCTACCCTAAGATGGTCTATCTGGGTTATGTTGTGGTGAATCCAAAACAGGACTTGCATTTGTATATGCTGCTTATAACTGCCTGATATGAGCCAAGCAACTGCTGAGTGCTGCACATCTGCCCTAAAAATAGCAGTTTGATGACATGATGTACAGTAGGGAGCAGGCTTGCAGGCACTAAATATATAGAACAAGACATAGGGGGAGAGGTGCACACTCTAAACACTCATACAGTATTTTTCCCAAAAGTTTAATATGTACAGCCCCACACAAATCTAGCTTGAGGGGAAAACACTGTATGTGTGTTTAGAGTGCTCCCTCCCCCGTGTTTTCTTCCATATATTTAGAGCACCTGCAGCCCTGCTCCCTACATCATGTCATCAAACTGTTATTCTTAGGGCCGTTGAGCAGCACTCAGCAGTCGCTTGGCTTGTATCAGGCCGTTACGAGCAGAGCATACAATAAAAAAATCTTCAAATTGTTCAAAATTAGCTCCTCAGGCAGGCAACTCCATACTATTAGTTGCCTGTATGAGACATGGTGTCAGCTGCTCATTAGGCTGCCTTTTCACAATTTATTACATGTTACTCTTAAACCGGATAGTCTTTGTGCACATTTTTTTAAATTGTCAATTATCCACATAGAGAGAATGTGTTCATTGTGAATGATTGGTAATTAGTTAACGCTGAAAATGTAAGACATGTAAATTGGAAATTAATATGCCATGCTAGGTCCCCACATACTGCCACTTAATGCAAGGTGATCTTCAAAAATTAACATTTGAATTTTTGGTTTGGCTTGTCGTAAAGGAATGTTCTAAGGTAATTTGTTTAAAAAATAATTAGGTGTTTTGAAACCCATGGCTCCTTACCTAAACCTACAGTGCATTGTTTTGGGTACACAATTAAATTTTCTTTACCCTCATTGAGCGGAAAGGGATCATAAATTGGAACATGAAAGCGGGCAGCTGATCACTTTCAGTTTCATGTCTGCTAGCCCCACACATGTGCTCAGATGTTTTGTGATGTCTAATGATGGAGAGAACAGAGGCATGCCCGATATAAATCTAAGCAGGCAGAAATAAATCTAAATGTTGTACCTAAAATGATGCATGCTAAGTTAAGGCAAGGAGACATGGGTTTCAAAACCTTTAGTTTTTTTGAACAAATTATCTTAGAACATTCCTTTAACTGTAGCTGATTTTCACAACTCACTTAAAACAACACCAGACTGCAATTACAACCCCTTCTGCCCTGAAACCCTACAACTTAAAAATTTTGTAAACGGGACAACTGAACAGTTCCTATCAGATAGGTAAGCTTCAAGTCTGGTCTGGGGAATTTTTTAAAAATGAGCAGGGTTGTTCATCTTCAACATTGTTGGAACAAGGGCAGTAAAATTGCAATTGCAGTCAGGTGTTGAACTGAGAGCAGATAAGATCAACTGGGTATGTGGTTTATGAAAGATGTAAGAAATAGCAAATCATTTATTCAAAGATCACATATATAGCTTGATGCTGTTGATAACATCAGATTGTTATCAAGGCAATTCACATTTCATAAAGCATAGCTCATAACTTTTATACAACTGGTAGGTGAGTTTTTAATGCACATAACATTTTTATTCTGCACTGTTCTATATATGACACGTATCTGAATTGATTGCAATAAGCAAAAATTAAAAAACAATGTTTTAAACACCTCTGTTGCCATATGCTAATTTTTCACATGCCTCAGCATTCATATAAAGGTTTGTTAAATGTGAACATATCCACAACAATCTCACATTTATTACAAAAAATAACAGATAGGAAACCAGCAGTAGACTTGTCATTCTATCTATGGATTCTGGTGACATCATAAACTACTTCAGCTTTGGTCTCGTGATTTGTGATGTCACCAGAATCTGCAGATGTAATTACAGCCTTGTTATTATTGTGATTATTTCCTATCTATTATTTAAATCACTAATGTGATTTCAGAATATCCAGTGTACAGTGTGCTCTTGTGTGGGAGCATTAGGAGAGAGCATTCCATTTAAGTGCCAGGGGGAAGGATGGCATAATGTAATAAAAATAAATAAATAACTAAACCTATTAGAAATCAGGGTGATTTATAATGTTATATGGCCTCTGAGGGGTGTCTTTTATGTATAAGGGACAGCCCTCATGAGATTTGAGCAGACTGAGCCATTCAGTTTCACTGTCTTCTCTCCCAAACTTCACACTCACCATCTCTTATACCACAGGAAACACCACCTGGAGTCCCTATTAACTTGTATACTTGTTGTAATTTTACTGACAAAAAAATGAATTACACACTTCATTGTCAGACAATAATTTAACACACCACAGTGTCACGAGTACACATTAGCAGCATAAATCCATTCAATTTATGTGAAATTCATTCACATTAGTGTGTAAAGAATTTACAGCTATCATATTTGTTCATGAAATGTATAATAAGATTACACACTACTGTGCTGTTGCCTAGCACATAGGCTAATTACACACAGCCATAAATGTGTGTCGATATGAAGTTAAAATGACACTATATAGTGTAAAATTTTCAACACACACTGTGAGGAGAACATGTAAAAACAGCACACCACTGTGCTACAAACCCAGCACACAAAAGTGTTAAAACCTGCCACACTAGGGGCCAGATACTCAAAGTTTTGCACCTGGCACAAATCTGTTGCACTGGAATAGTGCCAGATTTGTGCCAGGCTGTAATATTCGAAAGTCCTTTTAGCGGCAGCGCTGCATGATAGCGCCGACGCTAAAAGTTAATGTATGCAGGGGAGGTAGGTAGGGGGAGTGGCCATGAATGCCAGCACAATGGCATATTCAAAAGATTAGCACCACACTACAGGTTGTTGCACTACCCATAGCACAGTGCTAAATACTGCCTGCAAAAAGCATGCGGTAATTGGTGGTGGAACCCAAAGTAATTACTACCATAATAATTTGAAGTGTAACTTCTAAACATGTCCATGTCGAACCCTGGTAGTCTAGTGGTCCCCACCCCCACATCCTGATCCCCGACTCCCATTGTGAAAGAATTTCTTCTGTTCCCTGGTAGTCTAGTGGTCCCCCCACTCCCACATTGCGATCCCTGACTCCCGTTGTGAAAGAAGTCTCATCCTGTTCCTTGTAGTCTAGTGGTTCCCCACCCCACATCATGATCCCCAACTCCCATTGTGAAAAGAATGTTATCTGTTCCTAGTAGTCTCGTGGTCCCCCACCCCACATTGCGATCCCGACTCATTGTGAAAGAATGTCATCTATTTCCCTGGTAGTCTAGTGGTACCCCCAATTCAATCCCCAACTCCTGTATATATAAAATATAACTCTTTCCTGGTAGTCCGTGGCCCCACTTCCCACCAGCAATGTAGACCCCCACACCCCTCATCTATCCTAAACTGAGCTGGTGACTGGCTCAACCACCGCTCACCGCTGTGGCCAGTTACCAACTGCGTGTTGCATGAGTGTCCCATAGTGAGTAAGGATTATTTCTTACTCACTATGGGACAATCAGACTCTGGGAGGTGAGTGGTGGGTTGAGTCAGTAGCCGGCTCCATTTGAGGATAGTTGGGGGTGGGGGGTCGCACTAGCCGGTTGGGTGGGCCACTGGATTACCAGGAAGAGTTATATTTATATATACAGGAGTTGGTGATCATGATGGGGGTACCACTAGGCTACCGGGAAATAAATGTATGTTACAGCACTATGGGGGTCGGGGATCATGATGTGGTGGTGGGGGACCACTAGACTACCAGGCATCAGTTGTGTGGTTTTAACCTATGGAGTCAGGGATCACAATGTGGGGGAGGGAGACCACTAGACTACCAGGGATCAGTTGTGTGGTTTTAACCTATGGAGTCAGGATCGCGATGTGGGGATGGAGGGACCACTAGACTACCAGGGATCATTTGCGTGTTGTTAACCTATGGAGTGGGGATCACAATGGGGGTCCACAACACTACAAGTGAATCATTTTTTCATGTACAGAGGTGGATCATACCTCCCACGTGTCCCTCATTATGAGGGACATCTCTTATTTTAGCCCCCTATATTACCCTGTCCCTCATCCATCCCTCGAGGAAAACATGCAGCACACACAGAGAATGCACTGTTACATCATACTGTTAGGCAGACAGTAATAATATATTATGCTGTTACATTGAGACATACACTACCTACATGGAAAGGCAATGGTTCCACAGTGTTCTGCACTTGCATCTCCATGTTTGATGCTGTGTCCCTCATTATGTGGGTCAGTGTCCCACAGTGCCCTTCAGTCAGCACATCTGTGTCCCTCAATGCATTGCTGCATGGACGAGTGGATTGCACTGAATGGGCCTGCAATCAAACATTTTCTGCAGCTTCCAGCCTGTATATCCATTCCAACCAAGAGGTGGAGCTGTGTGCTCCATGCAGTAGTGCCAGGCAAACTACATGGAAGTGTATGCTAAGCAGCCCATAATGAGTTGCAAATGTGACTGTTTGCCCAAGGATTACCTAAGTAGGCTCATTTGCATAGGACTTTTAAATATATAGCAAACTTTTGCCCCAGGCTTACCTGTTTGAACTGGGCTAATGTGTTAGCACTGTGCAATTGGGTTAGCCCCAGGCAAACCTCTCATTGGCATAGTACAGCTCTGCAGTGTGTGGCCTGCATTGTTGTTTGCGGTTGCTGTGCAACACTTCATTTCTATCATACACATTGTCCACCAACTTCGACTCTGCCCTACTCCACCTCTGTGTCCATTGAGCTGCTGTTGCTTTTTGTACTTTCCTGTCACTATATTCAGAGCTGTCTTATTTCCTGGGCTATTTTAGCACTGCACTCCCAGCCCTGTTTGCATTGCTTCCTTTGCACACTATATTCAGCAGGTTTAGCCCCAGGGCTATTCCTTTGAATATAGCTTGCAGGGCTAATTTAGCATGCTGGGCAGTGCTGATTTAGATCCAGCGCTAAGTTTTGAATATCTAGCCCCAAGTTGCTATCATCAACTCACAACTGTGTTAACTCAGCACATTTTGAGGTTAAATCAGAATATTAGGTTACTATATTTAACACCGGATTGTGTTAACATTTTAATGCACAAAGGTAACACAAATAGTGGAGACAACACCTTGGTGTGTTACACAAGTAACATGCCACGGTGTTAATTTAATTTTAACACAAGCAATGTGCTATTTTTAAAACACATTGTGTTTTCCCTAACTGAACTAACTAGTGTGTAAAACATGAACTAGATTTTAACCATTTTTAACACATTATTTCTAGGAGTGTAGAGTTGGGAGAATGAATTTCTAACCCAATGGCCAATCAATCTGCCTCGTGTCATCAGTGAAACAAACTGTTCCACCCCCTCCTTTTTGGTCACATGCCCTACCCACTCAGATGGTTGCATTAGTTTCTTTAGAGCAGACACACTACAAGATGGGGTGAGTGCTTGAGCTGGGATTTTGACTATTATTGCCACCTCCCAAATTCAGTACTGGGGTAAGGCGAGGAATCCACTGTTAAACATTGGCATTTTGGGGGCTGGGGCTGGGGTAGGCGTGTGTGTGTGTGTGTGTGTGTTAAAGACATTGTTTGCTCCTGGCATAGTGCAAGAAGATTTGGCCACCTGGGGTGGACTACAGTTTTTAATTTTTTGTTTTACTTTTCTGAGTAGAGTACCATGAATAATGTAACATATTCAGTATTTGGTCCCAAGTACGATGTTCCCTTGTCTTAGTCTCTTGTCGGCATTTGACATAGTGGATAAGGGGTTTTGGTTGGTCACCTGCGGCAGTAGGGAGGACACCAGGACAACTTATTTCAATGGCCTATGCAACCAGTATACTGTAGTGTTATGCTTGTGCAACTGTGTTACTCTGTTGTGGCTGTTTGCACTCTCTGTTCCATGAGGAATTATTTTTTTCTTGTACCTGAATTTGAATTCACTATTGTCTGTGTATATCTTGTCCCTTGACATAGAACCTTTGCAAAAGAGCTATAAATTCAAAGGTATTGTAACCCAAAGTATTAAATAAATAAATAAAAAAAATTACCACCATGTAGGGGTACCAAAGGCAAGGAACCCTAGAAGAGGGTTCAACCCCTAGAGGTGCCGTGGGAAGGTTCCCTTGGCTAAAGATAACTTAGGAAGGAACACCCCCTTCCCCCAAGAAGAGAGGCAAGCTGCTGGAGGAGATGGGGAGGATGGTGGGGCAAAGAAAAAAATGCTTCAGAGGGAGGCTGGGAAGAACTGCTTATATAGCTCAGAAAGGGAGCATGGCTAGTTGTTCACCCATAGAACCACAGGCGCAGCCTTTCAATTCAATGGCCTATACAACCAGTATAGTGTTATGCTTGTGCAACTGTGTTACTCTGTTGTGGCTGTTCACACTTTCTATTCCATGTGGATTTACCACCCTGTAGGGGTACCAAAGGCAAGGGACCATTGAAGAGGCTTCAACCCCTAGAGGTGCTGTGGGAAGGTTCCCTTGGTTATAGGTACCTTAGAAAGGAACCCCAAAAAAAACGTTTGCAGTGATTGTTGACTATGAGGTAGAGAAGCAGACTGAAGTAAGAGGCTGCTTGATAAAACATTGATGAGAAGTACAAGTTAGCAGAATAGTACAGATAAATGGGCAACACTGAAAACAGCAGGGGGCTTCCTAAGAAGAGAGGGAATGGCTAGCTGGGTCACCATCCACCTCTATCCAATGGCAGAATTTGCCTGAATAAACTAGGAAATACTAGTAAACCTAGTATTATGACTTTTGGCATGGAGGAGAGAAAAAAAAAACCTTTGCAGAGAAAATCTCTGGGGATCCAAGGCCTAAGTTGCCTTCCCTCCAGGCTTGGGGTATTTTTTTGTTTAGTGGCGGTTTTAGACTGGAATGCCTTCTCACTGCAGGAAAAGGGAACACCTCTGTACTCTGCAAGAGAAGGTACTTTAACTTATAGAATACCTCCTCACACTGCAGGAGAAAGAAATACCGTCTCACACTGCAGGAGAAGGGAACGCCTCCTCACACTGCAGGAGAAGGTACTTTAACCTTCAGAAGGCTCACACTGCAGGAGAAGGGAAAACCTCCTCACACCACAAGAGAAGGGAATGCCGCCTCACATTACAGGAGAAGGGAATGCCTCCTCACACTGCAGAAGATGGGAATGCCTCCTCACACTGCAGGAGAAGGGAACGCCTCCTCACACTGCAGGAGAAGGTACTTTAACCTTCAGAAGGCTCACACTGCAGGAGAAGGGAACACCTCCTCACACCACAAGAGAAGGGAATGCCGCCTCACATTACAGGAGAAGGGAATGCCTCCTCACACTGCAGAAGATGGGAATGCCTCCTCACACTGCAGGAGAAGGGAACGCCTCCTCACACTGCTGGAGAAGGCAATGCCCCCTCAGGAGAAGGGAACACCTCCTCACACTGCAGGGGAAGGACTTTACTTTCAGAATGCTCACACTGCAGGAAAAGGGAACACCTCCAACAAAATACTGTCCAGTATTCACAACAATTGAAGTAATAGACACAATTAAACATTTAAAAACCAACAGTTCTCCAGGCCCAGATGTCATTACACTTGGATTTCAAAAAGAACTTGTAAATGAACTAGCAGG
The DNA here is from genome assembly GCA_016271365.2 of Neoceratodus forsteri. Classification (NCBI taxonomy): domain Eukaryota; kingdom Metazoa; phylum Chordata; order Ceratodontiformes; family Ceratodontidae; genus Neoceratodus; species Neoceratodus forsteri. Next base: position 666,307,753 of record CM028129.1, read on the forward strand.
ACCCCTCATGTTAATGATTAATGTCTGAGTGAATGGCAAGAGGCATTAGTGACACTGATTTACAAAAAGGGAAATAGGGTAGATGTAGGCAACTATAGACCTTTTAGCCTCACCTCGGTTGTTGGTAAAATAATGGAAAAACTGCTTCAGCAACATATAGTCAAATATTTACATAACATTGGAATTGTTTATACTACACAACATGGCTTCATCCCGGGAAGATCTTGTTTGTCCAACTTAATCTGATTTTTTTGAACCAGTCATTGCAGCCATAGATAAAAATATCCTACTAGATATTATATTTCTAGATTACTCCAAAGCCTTTGATAAAGTATCACACCTAATACTGTTAAAGCAACTTACCAAAATCAAACTTCATTCTAACATCATTAGCTGGATCGAATCATGGCTAAATCAAAGAACACAAAGAGTTACCATCAAAGGACATTTATTAGATTGGGGACAGGTGACTAGTGGAGTCCCCCAAAGATCAGTGCTAGGACCAGCCTTGTTTAATATCATGATCTCTACCCTTCAAACAACAGGGAATGTTTGGATCTGCAAATATGCAGATGACTGTAAACTTGGGGGACCTAGTACAATCTGTGGCAGACACTAGACTACTACAGAATACCCTGGATAATTTCACCCAATGGGCAGAGGACAAAACAAAATGAAGTTTAATGTAAATAAGTTCAAAGTCATGCACATGGGTACAAATAATTTATTATATCAATATAAATTAAATAATACAATACTGCAAAACACTAACGAAGAAAAAGACTTAGAAGTCCTTATTATCAATGACCTATCCCTTGACAGATATACTAATGAAACTGTGAAAAAGTGCCAAAGAATTATAGACTGTATATTAAACTATATTTAAAGTAGAGAGAGAAATTTCATCATTCCCCTTTACACCAGTCTAGTCCAGCCTCATTTGGAATACTGTGTTCAGTTTTGCGCACCACAGACTATAAGATCCCAAAAACTGAATGAGAGAGTTCAAAGAAGGATAATGAAAAAAATATACTGCACACAACATCTGGGATACAAACAAAGACTTAGCAATTGTAACTTATATTCAACAGAATATAGACAATTTAGGGGTGATCTCTGTCTTAATTTTAAAGTTATAAATGATCAGTACATGATGGAAACCTTAGGACTTACGAAACATGTGGGTTAAAAAACAACCAGATCACATGTACATAAACTACTAGGTGAAAATAACCAAACAGTTAAGAGAAGCAAATTTTTCACACAGAGTAATAACAATGTGGGATATACTTCCCCAGCAGATGGTGGAGAGCAACAATATAACATTTAAACAAAGATTGGACAAATATATGGGTGATAAGAAGTACGCTGTCCACCCATGAGTAGGGTGGTGAGTTCACAAAAAGGCCTTCAGCTCACTGAACTTGTAAAAGACCTATGAACCTATGAACTTATGAACCTCCTCACACTGCAGGAGAAGGGAACACCTCCTCACACTGCAGGAGGTGGGAATGCCTCCTCACACTGCAGGAGAAGGGAATGCCTCCTCACACTGCAGAAGAAGGACTTACCATTCGGAATACTCACGCTGCAGGGGAAGGGAACACCTCTTCACACTGCAGGAGGAGGGAATGCCTCCTCACACTGCAGGAGAAGGGAATGTCTCCTCAAATGGCAGGGGAAGGTACTTTAACTTACAGGATGCCTCCTCACACTGCATGAGAAGGGAATGCCTCCTCCCACTGCAGGAGAAGGGAATGCCTCCTCACACTGCAGGAGAAGGACTTTGACTTTTTAAATGTTCACACTGCTGGAGAAGGGAACACCTCCTCACACTGCAGGAGAAGGGAACACCTCCTTACACTGCAGGAGAAGGGAATGCCTCCTCACACTGCAGGAGAAGGGAATGTCTCATCACACTACAGGAGAAGGGAATGCTTCCCTTTACTGCAGGAGAAGAACTTTAACTTTCAGAATGCTCACACTGTCAACCATTTTTACAACATAGTGTTGCAATGGCCAGTACACCAACAAATCATTTTTACAACAGTGTTGCAATGGCTGGTATGCCAACACTGTCAACCATTTTTACAACATAATGTTGCAATGGCCAGTACACCAACACTGTCAATCATTTTTGCAACATAGTGTTGCAAGGGCCGGTACACCAACAAACCATTTTTACAACATAGTGTTGCAATGGCCGGTACGTCAACACTGGCAACCATTTTTGCAACATAGTGTTGCAAGGGCCAGTACACCAAAAAAACATTTTTGTACAACATAGTGTTGCAATGGTCAGTATGCCAACACTGTCAACTGTTTTCACAGCATAGTGTTGCAAGGGCTGGTACACCAACAACCTTTTTACAACATAGTGTTGCAATGGCCGGTACACCAACTCTGTCAATCATTTTCACAAAATAGTATAGCAATGTGCAGCATGGTAAACAGATAATATGTTGAAGCATGATAAGCAGGAAGAACTGAACAAACAGCTCAGGCGAACCTGGTCCCTTATCCAGTGCCAGGCACTTGCCAAGTATGGTTATAGGACAAGCAATGCAAGTAAAGAGGAGGGAATACAAGCCAACCAGTCCATCCAGGAATGAATTAAAGGTGACAAATACTTGGAAGATTTTAGCGGTGAAGGCAGTAGTCAAACATGAGGCATGTGAACCATACAGGGCCACAACTCTCCACTCTGATCCCCCCATCCTCTGATGTAGGAAAAAACAAAGAAGCCACGGTAAAGCGCTGTGACCCACATGTGGATTTTAAAATTAGTTAACAGCAAGAGCTGTAGCTAAGCTGATCTACAAAGTATAATGAAGCATTATACAAAAGTAGTTAACAGCTTCCAGCAGTAATTAGTTACAGCTTCCAGCAATAGCAGAGCTGAACATTTAACAAGCATAGGAGTTGTAGACATAGGTAATAATGCACTGAAAAACAACAGTAATTATTGCTTGGTGCAAGTGAATGTAAGCAGGTTTGAATCCCATGTAGAAAGTAATATAGAAGCAGTAGACTCAGGTTTGAGTCCCACTGAGTGCACATAAACATGTCTGAGCAGCCGTAAATCCCCAAAAGGGATGTATAAAAACCAAGGTTGTATGGAAGGAAAAGCATAGTAAATAAAGAAATGCTGAGGTAAGGATGCAGGAAATAAACATTACTGGACTGCAAGGCTGCTGGGGTAAAATAGGCCTTGCACAAAATGGAGCATGGTAGGGTAACACTGGGAGTAGCTGCTAGTTGAGCAGCAGGGCCAGGACCAGGTGCAATCAATTAAGGGAAGCACAGGAGGCAGCAACTGCACCGGAAGCTGAAACATGCAATAACAATTGCAGGAAAATTGAGATTAGGTAGGAGCCTGAAGTACAGGCAGAACAGAAACACACTGCAAACAAAGGGCAACAACATGATGAGGAAAATGAGAAAGCCTCAAAAAGAGAACATAAAAAACACAAACACAGGAAAACTGAAAAAACAAGCACACAAGGAAGTACACAGCAGCCAGAAGCAAAACAAAAACTAATGAAAGCAGGAAAAATACTTGAACAGAATCCATCAAAAACCAAGCAGAGCCCAGAGCACAAGCAAAGCTGGGGGGGCAAGGCCCCCACAGGCCCCAAAAGAGAGGTCAGATGAACAGAGCCTCCAACTGGCAAAGAAAACGTGCTTCAGAGGGAGGCTAGGAGGAACTGCTTGTATAGCTTAGAAAGGGGGCATGTCTGGTTGCTCACCCACTGAACCACAGGCGTAGCCTTTCAAAAATGGTTTGAGTCCTTCTTGGATGACACACTGCAACAGGTTGTATTAGGTTCATTTTCTTTATAGCCTGTGGCAAAATACCGTGAGGTGCTGTAGGGGTCAGCTCTGTCCACAGTGTTATTTGCCATGTATATGTTGCCATTGGAAGAGGTTATTAGACAGTATTGGCTGGCATTTCACTGCTATGCAGATGACACCCATCTTTATCTGTCATATACAACAGACAAGCCTGATGCAGTCTTCATGACTGACCCATGCCTTTGTGAAATCTGTAAAAAGATAGCATTCAGTTGGTTGAGCTTTAATCCTGGAAAGACTGAGCTGCTTCTGTTGGATCTGGGTCCTTATGGATCAGCAATCAGCAGTCCATCATTCAGACGTCCATCTCTGAATGGTAGGGAGCTGCAAACCATGGATAGGGTAAAAAATCATGTGGTCCTCTTGGACTGTAAGTTGTCTCTCAAACATCAGGTGGCAATAACAGTCCAAGCTATTTTTTCCAGTTAAGGAATATCGCCCAGATTAAACCCAGTTTTGGACATAAGGATCTGAACACCTTAATACATGCTTTTGTAACATCAAAGCACAGCTACTGCGATAAACGTTACCTAGGGCTAACTAGTAGTTGAGGCACCACCTGTATCTGGTCTAGAATGTTGCAGCCTGGCTGATTGCCAGAATTCATTTTTCAGTTCATATCACATCAGTTCTACATGAACTGCTCTGGCTGCCATTTCAGTGGCATGTCACGTTCAGGGTCACTTTCTTAACATTCAAAGCCCTACATGGACTAGGACCTGACTATCAAAAAGACCTCTTAGTTTTATATACTCGTCTAGGCCACCATCTCCACTCCACTGAGGAGGATCTTCTCCTTGTTTTAAGATCTTATTTGCGGCAATCAGGGGACAGAGCCTTCTCAGTGGCAGCCCACTGATTTTGGAACACTCTTTCCCTTAATTTATTTTCTGCACCTCCAGTGGAGGCATTCAAAAAGGGATTTTAAATGTATTCATTTTAGCAGGTCTTTTGTTTTCATGCGTACTTATTTAAAACTTAATTGTAAGTCATAGAGGTTTCTTCTGCTTTAAGAACCTACCTCGCTTGTTTTATGATTGTAATATTTTTTTATGTTGTAAATTTGTATTGTACAGTACCCTTAGCCCTATGAGGATAGAGCACTATATAAATAAAATGTCCTTGCCTTTCCATTTGTTGTGGTATTAGGGAATTAAAATCAATTACTTGAATAGCTCTAATAACTACAAAAGATAAGTTTCCTCATACCTAAACATACCTTGCCAGTGATGACCTATTCAACAAAGGCATTTCATTTGTGATTCATTTGTACTTCTTACAGTTACCTTATATCCTTATTACTTTTAATTTATTGTTTTATACTTGTGTCTTTAGGTTGGCTTGGTGTAACAAGTGAATGTGGCCCTGCTTTCCCAAGACCCTCATGGAAATGAGATGGTACCTCTCATGAGGCAGTCCTGAATACCAAAAACTGTAAATAAATAAAAACTCACATTATGCAGCTGTTAAAGAGATGTTGTACACATTTTGAGAATCAGTCCCTAACAAGTATAAATTATAATTACTCTAACATATAAACTGAAACTGATAGGCCCAAACAGATAGCCACCTATCCACCATATACAACAATAATAAAAATATGATCTAGGCTCCATCATCCTAATTTTTCTCTATATCTGCAATCTCTGCTTGCACCAGAAATACACTGAGTTGCCTCTCAAACTCATGCATAGTGTGTGCTTCCTTTGGTTACTGGTTCTGCAATGCATACTGATCACACTTTAAGTTACTTATAGTTGTAATACAGTATGTTAATAATCTTTTATTTATTTATTTATTGAAATTTTGGATAGCACCTTTGCGAACAAGTTCATTTCATAGGTTCCATGTCAGACGAACAATACATATTGGAAAAGTATGAGATGGAGAACAAACAAAACAAGGAATTATACAAGGCATTTCAAGAGTGCATAGCTAGAGAAGTTCCAATACATGTGGCATTGTACAATGTATGCCATGGTCCATATCTGATTAAAACCTGGAATTCAAAGGGTCAGACTCATATTAGTGGGGATGGGGTCATATGAAATTACCCTTTTCAGGAAAATGAGAACAGACTCAGCCTAATATCTAATAATCAACAAGGTAAGGGATGGCATCATCCCAGGGGCCTCGTCAGAGGTGAGAAGGTATGGGACAAAGCATTTTAAAGTGAGCAAGGGAGCTCAGGAGATATAATGGGGGGAGGGGGGATGGGGAAAGCCATAAAGGGGTGAGGGGAAAGAGTGGAAGGGATCAAGAGGAAATATGAAGGAAAATGATTAGCAACTTAGAACAGTTAATTATATGTTGAGAACAGTTATGCATAAGGTCAGGATAGCATAAGGTTAGAATAAGTGCTGGTCACAAGAAGGAAGGTTATTGGAAGCAGTCACAACTGGCATCAGCAACTAGCTGTTGCTTAAGTTTAACCTAGAAGGAGCCCAAGGTGGATGCTGAAGTGATGTCATGGTGCAGCAGGTTCATCTTGTTAGGCTTCGACTGCAGTGCTAAATTATTTTTTAATGCAAACTATTTTTTCTTAACTATGAGAATGAAGTTTATCTCAACCCACCATACTGAGCAAGAAAGAAAAACTGAATCAATGTCATTGTAATTGTGTACAGTCATATTGATTTATAAACTCACTAGGTGGTGAACTACTGCTTTAGATTGTAGTTATATAAGCAAAAACTCTTTTTGAAACTGTGGGTAAATTAAACTAGTATGTATAGTCTGTGCTAGTATCATTGCAATACATTGACTTCTTCTGGAATATTTCAAGAGATAGTTAAGAATTATAATGTGAAAATGGAACACCTCGAACACAGATATTTTACAATGTTCATCTCAGAAATCACCTTTTCAAAGCTGCCTCCTTTCATTTCTTCATAGTCTTCATTCTTTCATTATTAGATATATTTAATCTGCCTGGATTTTTTTCATTTGGTAACTGAGTGAGGCACTGAGCTGAAACATGTTTCCAGGTGTGACCCAGTGGGAGAGGTTACAAAGAAAGGAAACAGTCAAAATAAGACTATATAAAATCACTTATTAACACAAATGAAAGTGATAATGAATCGGAAAATGCAGAATACATCAAAAATCAAATGATAGAATGTGCAATAACATGAGGCATAAATAATGTGAAAATCTGGGCAGGAGTAAATAGAACAGAAGTAAAATGTACAAAAAGGTAGATAGAGTAGTAAATGAAACAAAAATTGGCAGCAGGAGCATCGCCCACAACGAATTAGGTGCATGATATATCCCCCTGTACCTATGAGAGCAGGAACAGGGTCAAAAGCTGGATGCAGGATCAGAAGGGGAGCAAGGAACCCTAAGAAGTGGCTTGAGAGAAAAGAGGGAGGAGGAGAATCTGACAGAGAAAGGGAAGGGCAAGGTTAATCCAGAGCTTGGGGAGGCAAAATGAGAAGGCTGCCTGCCCTGCAGAGGTTATGCAGTGGAGGGGAAGGGGGTGAAGAAAGATGGACTAATACATTGACCTTTTTTGCAATGCTTGATTTACTTCAAGCTTCTCAATGGTTAAGTGTGAACCCCAATGGGAAATGAAGATATTCTTTTTTTCCCTTTGTCCAAGTTAGACTACTCCATGCTGTAATGCACACATAGCTCAGTACCAAACAGGAACATTCTTCTTCCTTTTATTACTTTGAGCCTCTTTTCAGAAAAGACTGATGATTGTTCTGAACTGAGCGCAGTAGTTTTGTAATGCGAACTTCTGCCCAATAGAAATGAGATGAGGCTATCAGATACATTTCATTTGTGACCTGTGTTGAACTTCACATATAACTCCTTCGGTAGCAAAAGGTTAGTGACCTAATGACCAGGCCATACTGCATCCTATATTCATTGCTTTCTGTTTCCTATGAGACCAGTTTCTCTTGACATCCAGAAGAGGGAAATCCTCTGCTTTTCCTGTATTAAAAATGCAGTAAGTAGTACAGTTGAGGCCCTTTAAAAAAGCTTAAAGTTCTCATGTATCTATGATTCCTATGTTTTGTGGTGGCAGTACCTCACAACTAAAGATATTTCTTTTCAGGCTTTGCAACATCATGGTTATTTTCCTAATTAAACATTATTAAGTCTGTGTCCTTTTTAAAGGGAGAAATTCCCTCCTGGCAGGTATATCTCATATTGAGAACTAAAAATGTTTAAGCCTTGCATATTCCAACTGGAAACTAATTTTATTTGTGCTGGGTTCAGCAAGATACAGAGTCCTAGTTCTGTAAAAGGAAGGAATGTATACTGTATGTTATGTGCATTGCAAAATATGGGGACTCTCTTTGGGAATAGATAGACTGCCAGCCAAACCTCACTTTTCCTTGTACTAACTTGTAGAAATATAGGTAATTCTAGATAAAAAAAAACAAGATCAAAAGTCCATTGTACTCCCCTCTTGTCATCAAGGGAACTGCAACTTTTATTATTATGAAAAATAGCTGTTGCAACAGTTTAATGGAAAATGGACACTGTAGGATTAATTTAGATATGATGCAAAACATTTAATTAGAGACAAAACTGTAAGTTTTATCATTTTATTATTTTTATTACTATTGCTATTATGATACTATATCAAAAGTAGTATGATGAAAGAATACATGTACAAATGTGAATGTTTTGAAGTGGCAGTTCATATACAAAAGTGACTATTATATGAATACAGGCCACAGGGAAATCTCAGTTTATAAATGCATGGCCATATATTCCTGTGAGACTAAGGAAGCCTTTGAAAGAAAAATACAGAAATAAAGCCAAAATGAAAGCAGAAACATTGTCTAGACACAGCCTAGTTTTTTGTGGTGTCTGTACCAATAGCTCCATTAGATAAGAGACTTGAAATCATGAAGCCCAGTGACATACTTCAGGTATGTACATCAGCTACAGCCTTGGGACCAGAGGAGCAAGATGAACCCTCTTTAAATCCAGAGCTAACACAGAATGAAACTGGTGAAATATATGTTGTATTTTATGAAATAATTCCAAATGCTTTTTATCACCTATGGTATATCCTCTTGTAAAGGACTTCTTAATTAATGAAGGACATGTTTAGAAGCCTGCAGAACCTCCAGGAACCTAAATGCAAAGGAAATTACTTTTTCCTGTCAAAATATTAATCATAGAGTGATATGTCATGTTATTTAAAAGCTTTTGCCATGGCTGAAGATGTAACCTATAGAGATATGCCATAATATTTGGCATGATGTGATTTCATGAACAATAAACATTGGGCTGTACTTCTTCACATTAAAATGAACAAGCAAAGGGAATCTCTCTCTCTCTCTCTCTCTCCTCCTCCTCTCTCTCTCTCTCTCTCTCTCTCTCTCAACAACAACCCTGCCTCTTACATCCCCTCAACGATGGCATGAAGATGTGAATTCAAAGGCCTGAAAAATGGAATATTGCTGAAAGATGCATTTTCCTACCTCCAGAAACAAAGAAACATTCTGCTCTGGAAGCTGAAAGCAGCCACAGAAACAATTTAGACCATGAGACATAAAAGTGCAGATGCAAAACATCAGACTGCAGATTCCTCATGCCACTACTAACATTTACGTATTTATTTTTGTTTAAAAGTACTTACTGAGCTGGCTCCATGGCACTGAGCGATGAGTGTTCACTTGGCACGCTGATGACCCGGGTTCATGTCCCAAAACCGGATGTCAGTAGCAGAGTCCAGCAGGGAGGGAGTTATGAGCATCCTATGGACACTTCCCTCCTGGGGGGTGGGACAGTCCTGGGCTGTTTGTTAGACAGCTCCTGGTGATGGCTTGTGGCTGGTGTTCATGGAGGTCTGAAGCCTTGACATGTTGCCAAATGCCCCCCCACAGGACCCCACCATGGTTGGACCAATTCATGGTGGGGGGGTTAGAGAAATAAATGGGACAACACAGCCACTCAGCAGACCGGATGATGATGATAGCTGGTCCCTGTTCACCACGAAGCCCAGAAGTGTCTGCGCTGACCCCTCGCTATGTGTCCAGCATAGAAGAAAGTCTTCGGGCAAGTCTTCTCTCCCAGTTTCCCTGCCCCAGAAGGGGGGCCCCTTGGGTGAAGGGATATGTTGTGTCAACTGGGCCACGGCAGTACTGAGGGCAGCAGGATGGTGACTGGGACTGGCGGTGGAGCCCTAGGCTGCCCAAAGGAGTGGTTGGCCAGGGGTATGGGGGAGCATAAAGAAATAACACACAAAAAAGTACTTACTGAAAATAGTTGGGGTGGAGAGCAGTCTAGTACCTTAATGCAGTTCAATGGGTATATACACCCAGGTACTGTATTATTTATTTATTTGTTTTTGATAACTGGGTAAGTGCACTAGACATCAGAAATGCCTATTTTCAGGCATGACTAGGGAGAGTACAAAGCAAATACAGGAAAACATTACAAAGGTAGGATACATAAAATACAGGTGATTTACAAAAGGTAAAGAACATATGCAGACACCTGGAGTCAGGTACTATCATTACATCCAAAGTATAAGTAGAGATGGCAATTTTACACAGAAATGGCAGTACATAAATAGAGATAGCAATTTTACACAGCAATGGCAGTACATAAATTAACAACAAGCAGATACAAAATACAATACAGAGGTACATATCTAATGCAAAATGGGCATCAGCCTCAATAATCACTTCAGAAGCAGACACGGTACAAAGGCCTGAGGCAGTACATCGCCACCATAGGGCAACATATGACAAGCCCATGTGGGTATGGTGTAGAGGGAGTTCAGGATTAATGAATAGCTATGGAAGTGTTAGGACAGTCATCATGAGGTGGTGCTGTTGGGTACAATGGGGAGCCTCACGGAGGGAAGAAACAGGTACATAGGTTGAAGGCTAGGAGGTGGTTATGTAGATTGCGCTTGAAACTGGAATATGGGGGTGAGTGCTGGAGGGGTGCAGGTAGAGTATTCCAGTACTGAGGGGCATGGAAGGAGAAGGTCTGGGAGCCCATGTTGGTCCTGTTTCTTGGGACTGACAATAGAGTCATATCACCTGATCGAAGAGCATAATGTGGGTTTTAGGGAGTGAGCATTCTAGCTAAAGAGGAGGGAGTACCTGATCAAATTATGCTATTTATCAGAGTACCAAAAGCATAGTACTGGTGATCTTTAGGTGAGAGCCAATTTAGTCTGCTGTATAACTGACACTGATGCGTAATGCGGTGCAAAGAGAGAGCAAATCGACATATATTATTATAGGTGGTGTCCCATTTTTGCAGGCAGGCTCTGGTAGCGCCAATGTACATCAATTAAGTGTGTGTTAGTGCAGGGAGAAGAACACCTCAGGCGATAGCAGATTTGTCAGAGGGAGTGAGGGCATAGCTTGTCTTGTAGGCCAGGGCAAATTTGCAATGGACTGCTTTAAATATAATATAGATATGCTGATTAAAGTCCTGTAAGGGATCAAGAGTAATCCCCAGATACTTAAATGTATCAATGTTTTTAAGGGGCAGATTGTCCATGCAGGAGATGGACAGTTGTCCTGGGCTTTTGCTTAGTCTTGGAGCAGAGCCAAACAGCATGAGTTGAGATTTGTCAGTATTTAGAACCAGCTTATTATTGGAGAGCAGTTGTGAAGGCAGCAGAAATCTGATGTTGGGGTGTTATTCAAGGTAGAGAGGTGTTTAGAGTTGGTATAGAGAACCAGGTAATCAATCAAATCAATCAATCAATCAATCAAATCTTTATTACAAAAAAGTGCAATTCCAAAGATCAAAGCATATGTACAAACATAATATATAAAAAATTTGTGACAACTGTAATTAAAATTCAATAATATAAAACTCAGCTAACAAATTCAATCAAAGTCTGGAAAAGCTAATCCAAACAAATGGATCTTTAGAGCAGATTTAAAGCTCTCGACGGTCAGGCACTCTCTAATCTGACAAGGTAGAGAGTTCCACAGGGTAGGGGCCACAAAAGCAAAGGAACAGGCCCCAGAAGTCTTAAGTCAGACCCTGGGAACCTCTAGCAATCCCTCATCGGCAGAGCGGAGGGGGTGGAGGGGCTGTAGGGATGAAGGAGATCTTGCAAGTAATGAGGTTCCTGTCCATGTAGAGCCTTATAGGTCAATAACCCGACCTTGGAGGTGATTCGCCACTGTACTGGCAGCCAGTACAGACCACAGAACGCAGTGTATAACAGGGTGGAGCACAAAGAGACATTAGAGGTTATGTCATTAATGAAAATGGAAAACAATAGAGGGCCTATTATGGAGCCTTGGGGTACTCCAATGTTGATAGCAGAGAAAGTAGACGATGCAGAGCCGTACTTGACAAATTGTAGCCTGTTTGTTAGATAACTTTGGCACCATGTTACCACTTCAGTAAAGAAGCCAACAGAGAGAATCTTTGATGTGAGGAGATGTGATCAACTAGATCAAAGGCCTTGGTGAGGTCGATAAAGACCGCACCTGTAAGAAAACCGTTATCCATGGTGATCTTGGCATCATTTATGAATTTGATAAGGGCGGTAGTAGTACTGTGTCCCTTTCTAAAACCATGCTGTGCAGCAGAGAGAAGGGTCCTATCATGAAGGTAAGCACAGTTTGTTTGGAGACCAATTTTTCCAGAAGTTTGCTTAATACTGAGAGAATGGCTATGGGCTATGGGTCGGTAGTTGGAAATAGATTTGGGGTCACCCTTTTTAAAAAAATGGGACTATTCTGGCAATTTTCCATTTATTAGAAACAACCCCAAAGCAGAGGGATAGGTTGAATATTTTAGCCAGTGGAGGGGCTAGGAGAAGGGCAGCAAGTTTGAGTGGTCTAGGTTCCAGACCATCGGCACCAACACTGGTGCATTCGGAGATAGAGTTTAGGAGCTTGTGCACAGCTTGATGGGTAATTGTACATAGGTAGAATCTAGGAGTAGAGTTTGTTCACTCAGATTGAGTTGGGGGATAGGGATCGGGCTAGCAGTAGTGGAGTCAGTGGCTGTTGAAAACTTCAGCAATGGTAACTGGGTTGTTACAATGAGTACCATTTAACACCATGCCATTTGTATGTTGAGCATGTTTGTATCCTAAAAAGGTCTTAATGTGGGCCCAGAATTTCTTGGGGTCACCGACATTGTTATGCAGTAGTGTTTTACAGTAAGAGCTCTTGGATAGACGTATTGATCTCTTGCATGCATTACATTTGGTCTGATAATCAATCAGATGCGCCTGTAAACCCAATGCCCTATATTTGGACCAGCTCTTGTCCCTAGCTTTAAATAAATCTAATAGTTATATGTGCAATTATTTGGTAGAGGAACCACAGATTCTACAAAACACAATAGTTTGGGTACTCACCACCACATATTTTCGCTGAACACCGAAAACATTTATAAAAAATGTATAAAAAGGTTTTATTCCATAAATTACCAATGCCTAACATGTTTCTGGTCTGTTACTTGACCCTTTCTCAAAGGCTAGTAATAGATCAGAAATGCGTTAGGCATTTGTATTTAATGGAATAAAACCTTTTTATACATTTTTTATACATTTTTTTGGTGTTCAACGTAATATGTGGTGGTGAGTGCCCAAACTATTGTGTTTTGTAGTTAATTTTTTGTTTGAGAGCACCACATTTCCTTGTGCACACCCTCTATGTTCTGTTGAACCACAGATTCTACAAGATATCTTAGGGGTGTGCAGGTCCTGAAGGGGAACATATTTGGAAGAGAAAGTAAGTTAAAGCTTGAGCTACATTATTGGAGGAGTAGAGTGGAAGCCAATCTAGATTAGCAATATATTGCAGGAAGGTAGTAGGGTTGAGTTTAGAGTAGTCCCAAAAGATGATAACCTTGGTGGGGGGGGAGTGGGCATGCCATATACAGTAGATGGGCGAGTGATCAGATATGGAATCAGCTAGGATGCCAGCACTTGATATTCTATCTGTCCTATTAGTCAAGATCCAATCAATGAGGGACTTTGACCCCAAGGCAGTGGAGTGTCTGGTTGTCTTGGTAATGAGCTGGTGCAAGTGGAATTGCTGCGCCAGGGTGTCTAGAGGATTTGTTAGTTTTACCACCCCAGTTTAGACTGGGGTCACCAAGAAGAATGGCTTCATTGCAACCGGCTAAAGCAGGAGTTCTCACACTTTGTCATAGTGAGCCTCCCCCAAGCCTTGGAAAAGATCTTGAGCCTCCCACTAATATAGAAATAATCTGGGGCCTCCCCATAGTTAGAACAACTATCATACTTTGCACATCACAGGAGGAATACAATGAAGTGCATGTGAGTAGTTTATTCTCATTTTACTGAACTTATTATTCTCCACCTCTATACCCCCTCCCAGGTAGCCTACTTGCTCCACACTTCTGACTTTTGGACTCTATTTACCCCTCATTGCAATACCTCCATGAGTCAGATTGCTTTCTTTGTTAGTTTTACCCTGTTCTTAAATGCCTTCTCAGGGACCATTTTGCTCCCTCCTGCTCTTGCTCCTAGTATCTCTCTGCTTAGCCTTTGTATTTGTGCTTTTCTGCAGCCAGTATAATGGGTCAGTTGTTACCTTGTTCCTATTCATTTGCATTATTTTGAATTTTGTTTTGCACAGTTTCCAAGAATTGTATTTCTCCCATATCATACCAAGAAACAAGTGTTTGTTGAGCGTGCCTTTCCTGGTAACCATTTTGTACATAAATTCGCATGCCATTATTCAATTTCACTTTGCTGCATCCTTTCACATGAAGCATCCAAAACTTGACATTTAAATATAGTACATTTTAAGGCTTGCTTGAGCCTCCCCTGGAACAGGTTGGGGCCTCCCCTGGGAGGTTGGCCTCACCATTTGAGAAACCCTGGGCTAAGGAGATAGTTTGGGAGAGGAGTTCATGAAGGGCAGTTATGCCACATTTTTGGGGGCTGTACATGCAGATAATGTGAATTTTTCTAGTCCAACCAAGCAGCAGGACAGAGTGTAGAGCCTCACAAAGTAGAAGTTAAGGGGAAGGAAGGGCAGAGAGATTAAGATGTTTTTTGTAGTATATGGCCACACCACCACCCCTTTTAGAGAAGGAATGATCACAACGCAGTATGTTGAAGCTAGGGATAGAGTAGACAGAGTTGGGGATGGACAGCTTTAGCCAGGTTTCAGATTAGGGATGTGATGAATATTCTATTCGTATTCAATTCGTATATGAATAGTGCCCTCTCTCCACTATTCGTATTCGGTCAAATACTATCTCAAAATTAAATGTGAATATCAAATAGTTATAGGAGCAGTTAGTGCTTCCCCAACCATGGAACCATGCCTCCCATCAGGTATCTCAGTTAATGGAACCACACCTCCCGTCAGGTATCTCCGTTACAGACTACTACCCGGCTGCCCCTCCCCGTCTCCTTGCCACTGCTCTTTCGGTGAATTAGCCAAACTCCTTTAGTGCACGAGGCTCACTGATTATACTGTTTTCACTGGTTACCTCATTCAAGTAGCCCAACTCAAAATGTTAAACTAATGGTTCGTCAAGATGTAGACTGCTGTGCCAGTAATTTCTATCAAATGGGGAATTACAGGTGCGGTACTCCCGTACTCCACCCTCCCTGTCCTCCCTCTCTGTTTTATGCCCAACTCACACACAGTGACAGCGGGTTGGAGCTTGCTTGCTGACATTCTGATTGCTCAGTTGTTGGTCTGAAAGCTGGGAGCCAAAAAAACAGAAACAGGCTGCATCTTGTGTCAGTAGCGTTTGAAAATCCCACAGATCCACCACCTGCACCAGAGAGCAGCAGCAGAGTGCAAGTTTGTAAGTGGGTAGAACACCCAAAATGTACTTAAAGGAATAAGTTTTTCTGTCAGATGTCAGCAAAGGTCACTCTGACCTCTCTAATATCTGTCACACATCACCATCTGCTGTGCTGTGGCTATTAACACTACTTGGTCACTGAGCTACATGATAATGACAGCTCATTATCACATCCCTGCACTTACTTAATCACTGAGCTATGTGTTAATGGGAGCCCATTCAGCACATTCCTGCATCTAGAGGCTGTTTTGGGGCTGTTATGGAACCTACTTCCAAGTTTGAACTGTCTGCCCAGGTTTTCACTTCTGTGTGTCTCCCTGCCCCCCTCCCCCCCAGCCAGCTGTTCTTATAACTTGACTCCACTGTACTATTTATATTCGTATTCATTATTCATCAAATACCATTTTGTACTATTTGGCCAAATAGTGAAAAACTTTGTTCATCCTATCCCTATTTCAGATACACATACAACATCTGTATTGTAAAGAGAAACCCAAGCTTCAAATTAATTTTTATTTTATTTTATTTATTTTATTTTTGAAAGTCGGATTTACAACCTTTGAGTCAGGGACTCATTTACAAAGGCACCTCATCGCAGGGAGGGTAGACATGGTTACAGTGTGAGATACAACAGTGGTAACATACAGGTGCAATACAGATAACAAAAAGAACACAATATAACAGTGGTTTACGGGATAAAGTTAACTGCAGTAAATAGCAATCGTATAAAGTATAACAATAGTAGAAGTCACAACCCTGGTCGTACCAGGGAAATACCTAAGTGGAAGGATGGGGGGGCAGGGGTGAGGAAAAGAGAAAAATAAAAGGGTGGGGAAGCAGTCCAATGGACATTGTCAAGGCTTTGGGCAAGAAACGGGGAGGGACCCCAACATTAGGTTGATTAAGGGCAACTACAGCTTCGGGCACCAAAAATTTGGTTACAGAGAGTGACTTTAAAGGGACCAATTTTGGTAGACTTAGTGACAGAGAGGGGGAGGGAGCTGAACCATGTGGGGGTGCGGCAGTGGAAGGACCTTTGGGCTAGGGAGGTCTTGGTACGGGGCACCAGAAAGGTGGCCTTAACTGAGCTATGGGTGGCAATGGATGGGGATGCAAGCTGCAGGAATATGGTGACCCCTGGGGGGGAGAGTCCTAGCAGGGATTTTTTGGCAAGTAAGCAGGTTTGGTAGTGCAGACGCTCCTCCAAGGTGAGCAGGATGGTGGTGGAATACAGCAGGCAAGTGTGGGTGAGGAGGGATGCACCGGTCAGGAGCCTGCAGGCCTTGTTTATCAAGGTCTGGATTCTGGTGAGGGCAGTATCATCAGCTGCAGCGTAGCTAGGTAGGCCGTAGTCCACTAGGGACAGGATGGAGGAGTTGATGTCCAGTTGGAGAGCGGTTTGGGGGAAGCAATCTCTGTGGCGATAGAGAAGGCCAATCTGAGAGTTTATGGCTGAGGGCAGGGTATTGATGTGGGTGTGGAATGTAGGCGCCGAGTCGAAGGTGATGCCCAAGTATTTGTCGGATGACACCTGCTCGAGAGGGTGAGCATTACTGGGGAGAATGCAGAGGGGGGCATTTTTGACCCTATTCTGGTGACGCGAAAAAAGCAGAGATTTGGTTTTTTTTTAGGTTGATGACTAGCCAGTGGTCAAGGAACCACTTTTTGGCTTGGTTGAATGTGTGCTGCAGGGATTCCTGTAGAGATGCGGGGTCAGGGTGGGAGGCATGGAGAACCGCATCATCGGCATAGAGTACCATATTACCTGAGCTGGGGAGGGTATTGAGAAATAGGCTGAACAGAACAGGGCACAAGATGGAACCCTGGGGGACCCCTGAGCGAACAGGCAGGGTATTGGACAGGGTGCCATTTACCTTTACGCGCTGTGATCTGGCAGAGAGGTAACTGGTGAACCAAGCCAGTGGGCCAGGGGAGAAGCCAAGTTGGTGGAGGGAGTCAAGTAGGAGGGGGTGACAGACAGTGTCAAAGGCCTTGGAGAGGTCAATGAACACTGCACCCGCAACATGACCAGAGTCGAGAGCGGAGTGGAGGTGCTGGGAGAACTTCAGGAGGGCTGTATTGGTGCTGTGTCCAGGGCAGAATCCATGTTGTTCTGGACACAGCAGGTCGTATTGGCCAGATGCTCAGAGAGCTGAATGGCCACTATTTTTTCTAGTGCTTTGGAGAGAGTGGGGAGAATGGAGCTGGGCCTGAAATTGTTAGGGGAGGTTCTATCTCCACTCTTATGGATGGGGTGATTTCTGCAATTTTCCAGGCACTGGGAAATTGACCAAGATATAGTGACCAGTTTAAAAGGTTGGTGAGAGGGCTAGTACAGTATCTAGGACTAATCGGAGAATCCTGGAGTCCAGGGGATCACAGCTGGGGTTGTTGCTAGCTAAGGCTTTTTGCAGATGAGGCCTGGCTTCAAGGGGTGATATGGCACACAGGTAGAAAGGGGTGTGATCTGAGGTGGGAGGGTGGAGGCAGGGATAGGGTTGAAAAAGTAGTTGGGGAGGACAGAACTTAGATCTGAGAAAGCCATATTGAGGCACTCAGCTATGTGGAGAGGATCAGTAGTGACGGTACCGTCTATGGAGAGTAGTGATGGTGGGGAGGAGTGGGTCTTTCCATTGAGCTCTTTCATATTGTCCCAGAAGGTATGGGATGAGCCCCACGTGGATTCAAGGGTGGCTTGATAATATTTGGCCTTAGCCTGCCTTATAGCCCAGGTGCACTTGTTACGTGCTGCATTATAGGCTTGTCTGCCAGCCAGTTTGCCTGTCTCAACAGCAATATGCCAGAGATTATCTCTTTGTTTCAGTGTTTGGATGAGGGATGGGGATATCCATGGGGCATTGTGTTTCTTGGTATGGATTTTGGTTAGGGGGCGAAAAGGTTGCAGGCCTTGCTGAAGGCAGTGGAGGAATAGGCTAGGGCAGAGTCACTATCCATTGTGAGTAGGACTGGGGACCAGTCAAGCTGGGCTAGGTGTGTTTTTAGCTTTCCGAGACCCCTGGGGTGAAAGCGCCACCGCGAGGTGACCTGGGACACTGGTTTTGGTGTGGGGGATGACCAGTGGCAGAGGACAGGAGAGTGGTCACTAACGGAGTCTGGTAGTACATTAATATCCCTGATTTTATGGGGGCGGTTTGACAGAAATACATCTAGGAGGGTGCTGGAGCTGCCTGACCAGTTAAATCTAGTGGGTGAGGTAACTAGTTGGGTCATATCTAGGGCAGCATAGGAGTCCCTGATATGGGGGGGGCAGTGGTACTCAGCCAATTGACATTAAGGTCACCTAGGATGAGCTGCTCCACCTTGTGTGGGAGTGTGGTGAGGTAGTCAATGAGGGAGTGGACAGCTGGTCCCTGGTCCCTCTGGGGTATGTAAGAGACTGTGAGAAAAAGAGGGCCCCTGGCTGGGTCTGGGGTCACCTTGAGGGTGAGGGCTTGGGCACTAAAACCAAGCTTGGAGGCAGGAAGAGCCTGGCCTAAAAGTGAGTCACACATAAAGACTGCACACCCACCGCCACATTTGCCTATACAGTCTTCCCTGAACAGAGTGTAGCCAGGGAAGGAGATAACCGAGTCAGGAGTTGTTCTCGAGAGCCAGGTCTCGACTAGTGCTATAACATCAGGATGGTGTTGTACAGCCCAGCACTGGAGAGTGGCGGATTTTTTTAGGAGGCTGCAAATGTTCATGGATGCAATGCTGAGGCCAGTACTAGAGTGGGGTGTGGGGTGGCTAGTTTACAACAGCCTGGGGTTGGGGTGTATGTTCCCAGAGAGAAGAAGGAGTAGAGCAATTAATCTGATGAGCAGTCTGTTGCAACCAGGACCCTTAGCCAGGCACCAATGCGAAGTCCTACTAGTGGGGATACAAGGGATGGGTAGAGAGTGGAGGGTAGGTATGGCAAGGAAGGGGTGGGCCCAGGGTGTCCCAGGAGGGGAAGGGGTATTAGTTGGAGGTGGGTGCCATGGAAAAATAGGGGTGTCCAAGGTGGGGGGGTTGCCTGCTGTGAGGTGGTAGAGGGGGGTGGGGCTCAGGGTGGAGGGTAGGGGGCAGGATGGGATGTGGGCAGAGCAAGGAAGGTAACCATGAGTAGGCTCAGTGTGATAGCCCTGGTGCCCATTGCTATTTCTATTGGGGGGTATGGGGAATAACTGACCTTCATTGAGTGTGACTGCCGCTGTGGAGTAGTTTTTTTTTTTCTTCAGAGTTCTTCAGAGCACAATATGCTAAAAGTGAGAACAAGGCAGGGGATAATGGTGATTAGAACAGGAAAAGGCAGAGGCAAGGTTGGAGGATTAATAGGAAAAATAAGATGCCTCTAGTGGCAGATCAGTATAAACTGCAAATGGGAAAATGGGCACCAAAAGGGGGGGGATTGTAGTTCCCTACACTAGCAATTCAAATTCAGCAGTGGGCACAAAGACACATCACAGATTTAGTTGCAGAGGTTATGAAAAAAGAAATTTAGGCAGCAGACAGATGAGCTCCAAGGGACTGTGCCAAGCAGTTCAAATCTCCAAGAGCTGAAGCCAGTCAGGGAGAGACAGAGTGCTGATTCTGCCTATAATTTCAGGCACCATCCACCAACTGGGTTCACGGCTAGCAAGCTGGACTGGAGCTGCTTTCCTGAAGTGTACCTGGAATCTTGCTCTTGAGGGCAGACTGGGTAGCACCCTGCGGCTGGCTGTGCTCAGCACCAGACCACTAGTGCAGAAGATGGAATCCCTCTCAGGGAATCCTGAAGAGAAAATAAGAGAAGGGAGAAATCAACTTATATGTACCAACAAAACAAAGGCTTCAGAGTTTGGGAGGCAGGCTAAGTAAGGAGACAAAAGAATTCTGTAACAAGGCAAGAAATTAAGGGTGCTAAGTTAGTCAGCAGTGGGCACAAAGACACATCACAGATTTAGATTTAGAATTCAGGGAGTTTGCTAAGCAGGCTATGAATATTAAGATGGGCAAACTTAAGCCCCTTTGGTGCATCCCATAGAGGGTCAGAGGAGAGGCAGGGCCAGGATTGGATTCTATGTCACCTGCTAGTAACAGAGTTAGGAGACAGAGAAACCATAATTTATGTGGGGCACACAGGAAGGAAGGTAGGTGGGGGCAGAAACGTGGTGTCTCCATCAGGAAGATCATTTTTAAATACTGGTTAGAAGATGCAGCACCCACGCTACAACAATGGAGGTTTAGTATATTGGAAATACTCAGACTAGAAAGACTAGCACTCCTTCTTAGAAATAAAGAACATAGGCCTATGAGAAAATGGAATGATATCTACATGACGCTATGAGGTGTAGACCGAATACACAATCAAATGTAAATTTCCAAGTATATCTCTCTCATATTATCATTCAAAACAGAATATAAATACATAGCATCTTATACTATTCTCTCAAATATTTATTCAAAAAGTCTATATCTTTCCTCACTTAACTATAATAAAAATAATATTGACAAAAAAAAAACCTTGACATTCAGTAGAGTTTGTTAGGATATAGAAGTGAGGAAATGATTAGGTATAAGGGCTGAGAAACCAAGAGATCAGAGTAAGTGAAGTCATTTGTATATGTTATGGTATGAGCCATGGAGGGACAGCGAGGGGCATGTATGCAGTTAAAGATAGTATATACTATGAATAGTAAGGAAAGCCAGGTAGAGAGAGAAGCTGAGTGCAAGATATAGTTGCAGAGGAGGTGTGGCTAAAGAAGCTAAAATATATTTAGCAGGCAAAGACGTTAGAGGAGACTTGTAAACAGGTGAAAGAAGAGATTAGGAAACTAAACCCACGGAAGTCCTTCCGCATAGATGGTATTGAAATTAGATTTTTGAAGGACTCAATTACTAGTACAGCCTCAGTTTAGACTAGACTTTTTAATTGGAGCCTGAATGAGGGAACGTTCCCAAACCTGTGGAAAAAAGTAAAAATAATACCAATACACAAGGGGGGCTCAATATCTGAGCCCACCAACTACAGACCCATCACTCTGTTGTCGGTGGCGTTGAATGTCTTGGAGCGATTGGTGCAGCAGCAACTGTGATACCACTTGGAATGGTACTTTTTGCTTTCCGTGTAAGGCAAGGCACATTTTATTTAAAAAAATGCCCATCCCGGAGGCTCTGGGCACCGTACATCAATCAATAAATACAACACATCACAGTAATAATCAATTAAATACAATATTCTGAACAAGTTAAAACAGAATTTGCTATACAATTAATTACCCTCAACGTTAGCTGCATTTAAAGTCTCTAAGACTAGTTAACATCAGTGTACCAGTCGGGTTTTCGAAAACAGCATTCCACGGGCACCACGCTCCCCGACCTGGTGGATCTTATTTCATCCCAGATGGGGGGATGGTAGGTCAGAGGGAGCGGTGTTCGTGGACCTTTCAAAGGCCTTTGACACTGTTGACCACAGTTCGATGTACAAAAGGCAACTGGAAATAGGACTATCACAGGAGGCTTGTGAGTGGTTTAAATCTTATCAACAGGGACGTACTCAGCAGGTGTTTGTTGATGGACACCTGTTGAGGAAGGCTATGGTCCAAACAGGAGTCCCGCAGGGCTCCATGTTGGGGGCCACATTATTTTTTGATTTATATTAACCAACTAGCATAAGTGGCAAGGTTTTCAAGAATCAGGCTATATGCAGATGACACCATTATGGTGGTACATGAGAAAAACCTAAATCAATTGGAGAAAAATCTTCAAAAATATTTTGCGACTCTGTGCATATGGATGTCAAACCCAGGCTTGGTATTAAATAGTAAAAAGACAAAATTAATGGTGTTTAAAAATACAAGTAGAAAAAGGGAAGCCAATGCTTTAGATATTAAAATAAAAACAAATAAAGATGAAATAATAGCCTAAGAAAGTGTTTACAGATACAGTACTTGGGTGTTTGGATTGACGAAAATGTAAATTTTGCATATGACATTGAAGGCACATTGATGAAAGTAACAAAAGGTTGGGGGCTTGTGGACAATCAAAATTCTGTATTAATAAACAGATGGGGACTTTAGTGGTTAACCAGCTACTGATGCCTGTCCTTGATTATGGCAGCCATGTGTATGGCTTCGCAAACAAGTGATTCTTGTCTAAGATAGACGTAATGTACAATAGACTTGCAAGGTTTATTTGCTTCAGGATTATAAAACTCATCATGGTTTATTATATGAAGAACTGGGATGGTTAACTCAAGAAAATAAAAGAAGAGTAGCTTAAGCAAATCAAATTTTTAAAGTTCTGCTTTTCCAAAAACCAATATACTTATATGAACAATTAGAAAAAAAAATCAATATCAGTATAATTTAAGACAAATAAAATTACGATGTTTTAAATCACCTAGATTAAGTAATAAGTACAGTAGAATGTTTTTTGCTGCTATTACATTTGACATTTGAAATTCAATAAACAAAACAAATGAAACAGAAAATGTCAGTATTACATTATTCATGAGTGATTTGAAATATGAACTTTGGACAAGATGTATGTGAAATGGTTAGTTAATATTACCTGTCTCGTTATGTATCTGCTGATTGTTTGTTATATGGTGTAAATGTTTAATGTATTCACTGTTTTGTAATTGTTTTATGTGCAATTCTGTATTTATACGAAAACAGGATCATCTTGTAAATAGGACTTTGGTCCTAATGATGTGATTTTTCCATCATATCCTGTATAAAAATAAAGCTTTTTACTACTACTGCTACTACTATTACTACTACTACTGGTTTGCTATCATGTGACCACAGTGCATTTGAAGTAACACCAGCTAAGGGAGGAAGGCACTCTAGCAGGCTGTATAGCCTAGAGAGATAGTGCCGCTACCTAGGGGTGAGCAAAGCTTCAAAGGTCAAGGGCTCAGTACCCATGCTGGGAGAGCTCTGTGTGTATGGGACTATTTAAAGGGAAGTACAGAGTAAAAGGGGGGGGTTAGAATGATTAATCTTTAATAACATTGTAGATGTTTAAATCTTACTAAACATTTTCTATCACATGACTACAGTGTTTTATAGGTAATACAAGCTATGGGAGGAAGGCACTCTAGCAGGCTGTGTGGCCTACAGGAATAGTGCCGCTAACCATGTATGAGCCATGCACCAAGGGTCAAGGGTTCAATACTCACACTGTGATGGTCCTGAGCATAGGGGACTATAATGGGGAACCCGGGGCAAAAGGCTTGGGAGGGGAATAGGACAATCAATCTTATAGAACACTGCAGAGGTTTAAATGTTACAAAACATAGGGAGATGCAATAGCGACCCATGGCGGTCCTGCCATATAAGCTACCAATGGATTAATGTGGTGATAGAAAAAATATGACACAGTCACATGGTAGGACTGCCTATAAATCGAAATGTCCACCCAGGCTGGGAAGGGGGATGATAGTAAATGCAGTGGTCATGTGACAGGGTCACATAGGAGCATCAGCCTATAAGGCAAATGCTGACCTAGGGTGGGAGAGTGGGGGTTGGGGTGGGTGGGTGTGGCAGCCACCATGATGCGGTGGTGAGCTGGCACTGTGCCTCACAGTCCTCTCAATACCTGCAGCACTGTGAGCAGTTTCCGCGGTGTCCGGAGGAGGGGGAGAGCAGCTAGCCCTCTTAAATGTCTCTGTCAGGGGCTGAAGGAATGCTGGAGTATCCTGAAATGTAGAAGGTAAAGGGATTAGCAGCTGAAAAGGTCACAGAATAAAACAATGGAGGGGTCAGAGCTAAACAGTAAGGGGGAAGGGGTGGGGGCTGGTTGGAATCAAGTCTGCAGTCCAAGTTCAGGCCACAGTATCCCCCTGAGATCTAATTCACTAGCAGCACTTACAGCTAACAAACACTCCCTTAAAGCTTTAATAATCACTCCTAATGCTGTTGCACCACACTGAAGATTGTTTACAGTTATGAAAACTAAAGTGACCAGTGCTAGCAACAATAAAAAACATGTTTTATAGTGTATAGTAGATCATTGTTCTGTATAGAATTCCATCCCTTTCAAAATGCTGTTGTACCACAGTTCAAAGGTTATGGAATGTGATTGCACCCTTCTGTGGTACAACAGCATTCTGAAACCTCTAGAGACTGCACAAGGCAGTTTTGTTGTGAAAGTGAAAGAACTGCCATGCACAAATTTCACATAATACTATACACCATAAAAATACAGAATGGGCAACTTTATGTACAACCAGTGTGTTCTGCTAACTCATGGTTCTGGTTTCTACAGGCCTCTTGAGCTTTGCTCTCAAGATCAGCGGGAATTAGAAACCCCCCTGTGGCAGAACATACTGGTTGTGCATAGCTGCCCATTCAGTATTCTCCATATAGTTCTATGTTATTCACAGTGGCCTCTGTGCACAAATGAGCAAGAAATATGACACAAAACGGTGTAAGCACAGTGTGCAGCTACGTGCCGTGGAGGACCCCAATGCTATGCAGCATGTACGAATGGCCATGTACACAGGGGGCGTTCCCAATGGCAGCATTCAGCGACCCACACAGGCAAAGTGAGCAGATTGGAAACACGTGGGAACACCCCCTTGAACCCATCATAAAAGGTAATGGCAGTATCACGGCTGTGAATGCTGCACAGCAGAACATGGAAAAAGTAATGAATGGACCAGAAAGGTGGTGTGGAAGGGACACAACAGTGAGAAGTAGATGCCAAGAGTGGAGCCAGGCGTTGATGTGTGCGTGGACGTGGTGGCAGACGTGGCGGGGGTCGCTCGAAAGTGACAAACTTCAGCAGCAGACAGGTGGCTGCCATGGCTGCTGACATACAGCAACACTACAGCCGTCTGTGTGGTGCCCAACCACTAACCACACAAGCTGAGGTCAAGTCAAGAATATGGCTTGACATCCAAGCCACCGTGAATGCTGCAGGGTCCAAGGCCAGGACGCTGACTGCAATCAAGCATAAGTGACAGGACATGCGGGGTGGCAGTGAAGAAGAAGCTCACCGCTGGTAACAGGGAACGACATGGCACAGGCGGTGGATTGCCAACCACCGACAGCCAACTAACGCCACTGGAGCACCTCATCAGCAAGATGTTGATGGACGTCACCATCCATGGTGAGGTGGAGGGAGAGGACACCATGGCAGTTAAGGGCATTAGACATGCACAGTGCATTGCGATGCCAGAATGCATTGTATGTGACCACACTAACTCTATGCATTGTACCCACAGGCAGCGCAGGCCAGTCCCAGAGAGGTGTGGCACCCAACAGGGACACACCGGCCACTACAGTGCCCCCCGCCCAATCCGCTGCTGTGACCCCCACCCAGGAGTGCTCAGGTAGGTATGCATGGGGGTGGGAGGCCAGCACCTGGGTATGCCCATGTGGGGTACACATCATGAAAACATGCCCATTGTGTCCCAACAGGTGTGATCCAGAAACGGAGACATTGGTGGAACTGGGGAGTGAGGAGGACAGCCCTGCAGTGCCACGGGATGATGACAAGATGACAGGGAGCAATGCAGATGCAGGAACAGCCAGCTAGCATGCACAGGACGCGTGTACTGGGGGACCGGCAACAGCAGCACCGTGTCCACAGCACACAGCAGTGGTGGGGATGGGCCTGCCCCAGAAGGACATGCCCCCCATGGACCATCACACATGCACAGCACTGATAGCAGTGATGAGGGGCCGTCTGACAGATGCGATACACAACGCCGTGCAGTCAGTGCACAGACATACTTGGAAGGGCAGTGGCACCAACTGCAGCAGCTGGAGCTTGACCACCTGGCTGAGCAATGCCACAACACAGCTGCACTGGAGGCCCAGACCAAGGTGACACGCCACATGCACAGTGCCATACTATGCTGCACAGTGGCCCTGGAAGGCATACAGTAGCTAATGCGACACCCATCTCTGTGCAAGGGACAGGCACCAGAACACCAATCATCTGGTACGGATACTGGCACACAGTGGATACCACCCACACCACACCTGACCAAGCAGCAACACACAGACACACACACACCCTGCCACATGCCTTGTATGCACCGCAGGGACATGACACTGCACCATACACACACACTACATCGCCCCCTCCAACACACGGGGACAGTGCCGATGCTGTCACTACAGGTTGTGATGGGTGCCCTGAGGGTGCAGTCAAAGTCACACCTGCTGCAGCGGGGACAGACCTGCCCACAAGTGGATGCAGAGGCCAGCATTTCCCCCTAACATGGCCCCTAGCACAGCAGCTAGGAATCAGAAAGTTGGCAAGGCTTATGGGCAAGCCTGACACTGATGGGACCAGATAGCCATGCGCCACAATGCACACTCACATGTCCACATGCTCAAGCACACACACAGGCCATGCACCATCCACACTGGTGCCATTGATGCATGGCACTCACACATTCCCACCTGTACAACATACACTCTGATGACGTGACCCGTGATCCCACCCACTCACCCACCCACCCTCGCTATGTTAAACTCAGGGGAATGTGTCATCATCATGTACAGCCCCCCCACATGCACTGCACTGGCATGTGGGCAGTAGCCTGATGTGTTGGCCACCATGAACTGAGAGGTCCGGATGCTCCTGCATGGGATGGCTGTGGCGCATGACCATGCCAGGCATGGCCTCGGATGTGCTGTCTGCATGGACCTAGTGGAGGAGCATGCCATTGACGACAGCCTGATGGGTCACATGCTCACCAGCAGTGGCCAGAGCACGGGCGGGCACGTTGTCATTATCCCCATCACCCCGGGGGGGGGCATTGGGCAGTAACCGTGGCACTGTCATGTTGGCACACTTCATGATGTTGTGCAGCATGGCACACACCATGAACACATGGCAGGCCTTTGCTGGGGAGACCACAAAACTGCCCCCAGAGAGGTCCAGGCACCAGAAACCACAGCTTCAGCTGCCTGATTGTCTGCTTCATGACAATCTTGTCTGTCTGTGCACTGTGCTGTATGTCTCCTCTGCAGAGCTGGCCAGGAAGTGGATCAGTGTCAACAGATTAGTTAAGCGGATAGCCACTGTCATCTGCATGGGTAGGGAGACACATGTCAGTGGTACTGCAGACGCACATAAGGCGGCATGGGTGCCAATGCAGTGGTGTGATACTCACTGAGCAGCCACTTATCCAGTCATCTGGCATGCACCAGCGCCCCTATGCCTGAGGCGTCAAGGAAACAAGAGTCATGTGATGAGCCTGGGTACTTGGTGCATGTGTCTGTGATGATGCCAGTAGTGTTACTGACAACCTGGCAATTGATACTGTGGTACCTCCTGTGGTTCTGATATGCCTCCTCATGCACAGCCAGTGTGAGTATTGCAATGTGTGTCCCTCAATAACATAATCTCTGTTTTTTCTAAATTCACTTTGAAACCTAAGATCTGTCCATATTTGTCTAACAGCTGCAGTAAAGCCGGGATAGATTTTTCTAAATTCTCCAAGTAGATGAGGGTATCATCTGCATAGAGTGAAAACTTGCAGGTATATCTGTTTACACTGATACCCTGTAGAGAGGCAAACTGCCCGATTGCTGTTGCGAGCGGTTTCAAACTTAATGCGAACAGAAGAGGTGACAAGGGGCAGTCCTGTCATGTGCCTCGCTGTATTGGAAATTGGACTGACAGGGTATCGTTCACTGTGACTCTAGCAGTTGGTGTATCATAACATAGTGAGATCCACTGTAGGAAGTTGTCACCTAGCCCATAGTGCTCCAGTACCGTTGTTAAGTAAGCCCAATCAAGGTGATCAAACACCTTTTCAGCATCTAAAAAATTGTTGCTTGAGCCGTTATCTGTTTTGTCTTTGTATACCATCACAGTAAGCAATTTCTGAACATTATCAGTCAGTTGCCGATGGGGTATGAAACCAGTTTGATCTCCATGAACCAGTAGTTCCATATATTTTTGTAGCCTGACTGACAGTATCTTAGTTAAAAAATTTTAAGTCTTGCTTTAGCAATAATATTGGCTTGTAGGCTTTACACTAGGCCTTAGGTTTGTCTGGTTTTGGAATTACTGTGATTAATGCTTCTTTCCATGAATCTGGGATTCTTTTTTCCTACAGGCAGGTTTTAAAGACCTCTGTTAAAATAGGTGCAATTGCTGGGGCAAGTATTTTATAAAATTCAGAGGAAAAACCATCAGGGCCAGGTGACTTTCCAGTTGGTAAGAGCTTCAAGACTGCCAATGTCTCCAACTCTGTGATAGGGGCTTCAAGCTCCTTCTTAGCCGTGGATGATAATTTAGGCAGGCATAGAGTATTTAAAAACTGCTTGGTTCATGGAATAACCTCTTCCTGACATTTCTCCTCCCCATATAGCTTGCTATAAAACTCTTTGAACTGAAGGGCTATTTCGTTTGGTTTGGTCCAGAAATTATTAGTATTATTCTTAACCATTATTTTGGGCACCATACGATCAGCTTGGGCCTTCCGTATATGAAAAGCTAAAAGTCTCGATGCTTTATCTCCTGTATCTTGGTATTTTTGGTTCAAGAACTGTAAGATGCCT
The DNA here is from genome assembly GCA_016271365.2 of Neoceratodus forsteri. Taxonomy (NCBI): domain Eukaryota; kingdom Metazoa; phylum Chordata; order Ceratodontiformes; family Ceratodontidae; genus Neoceratodus; species Neoceratodus forsteri. The sequence goes on from CM028129.1 coordinate 666,336,861, forward strand.
TCCGCTTTTTCAGTTTCGATTTTATCTAGTTCTCCGCATATGGTGTTTATTTCTTTTAGGATAGCTTTCGACTGGGGGGCTTTTTTATGAGCGTTCACTAATTCTGTCAATTTTTGCTAAGTCTGTTGTAGGTTAGGAGTTTTAATTTTTTCCTTGCAGCTGCGTAACTTAAAATTTCGCCTTTCATCATCACCTTCATGGCCTCCCACGTGGAAAGTGGAGAGCATTTTTTTCCCTATTTATGGCCCAGAGGTCCTTTAACTAATCTTTTAATTTGGTAAAAAAGGCTTTTTCATTAAATAATGAAACATTTAGTCTTTGAAGGGATTGTTTATCTGTCCATCCAAAGCTAATTGTTATGCTTAGAGGGATATGATCGGATAATGTAAAGTTGTAAATTTCCAATTTAAACACTCTATATAAAAGTTTCTGCTGGGTACAAAACATATCTATTCTGGAATAGGCTTCTTTGGCTGGGGAATAGAAAGTAAAGTCTTTCTCCCTCTGGTGTGTCTCTCTCCAGATGTCCCGGAGGCCAAGTTCCTCTGTCAGACTACCCAAGAATTTGGTTGCCCTTTTATTGGTAGTTTTAAGACCAGTAGATCTATCTAAAGACAGGTCTAATACCGCATTAAAACCCCCCCACACACACACACACTAATATTTGTCCTTCAGGAAGGTCAGCTATTTTATGCAGAACTTCCCATAGAAACATACCCAGATGACTATTTGGAGCATAAATGATAATTAAATGTATTTGTTCTCCCTGAATGTCCCCCGTGGTTCTCAGGTATCTGCCTTCCAACCCTCCCTCCACCATATGGACCTGTAAGGGAACACCTTTCTTGATTAGGATGGCCACTCAAGCACATCTTGGATTAGGTGAGGAAGCTGTCTCTACCCTTCTGACCCAACCCTCTTCAATTTCAAATGCTCTGATTAAACTAGGTGGGTCTCTTGAAGAAATAGCACATCCCCTCCCTAGTCTTTATAATTCCTCCCAACAAACGGGACCACTTAATAGGGGAGTTTGTGCCCTTAATATTATATGATATAATGTTTAACAATTCCATGTAAAATTATCCCAGTTTTGTTTTCCACACACCATGTTTCATCACAATTTATTTGCTTACAGTCTGACGAGGTCAAGAAGTGATAAGCTAAGAACAACATTTTCATTTACAAAATATAAACTGTTAACATGAACAAATAGATGATTACATATAACCATATGAATTAGCAACATTGTCTTTCTCTGACTTCCAAAACTATTGTCTCAGTTCGCTGAAAAAGGGCAAATTGTACCGTCAATTTCAAGGATTTCCCACCCTAAAGGTAAGGGAAATATGGACCCAGCAGACTACAAACTCTGCAATAGAGATGCAGTGTGCCAGTTAACACTTGTAGCCAGTTGTTCTCACTGCTTGCCCAGGCGGTCAAACGCTGCCCCGTCGGGAGGTAGAAAAAAAAGAAAACCTCCTCTTACACGGTTGGCCTTTTCCCCCGCCCATCCCCTTCAGCTATGCAATTGACTGCACCTAGTTCTTGTATTTCCTCCATAGAGGTAACAGGATATAAACCCCAGAATGTAGAAGCATTCGATTGGTTAGCCCTAGTATTCTTTCCTGCTGTACCATCAAGTCCCCCATTTGCGGAGGATTTGCCACTGATTCAATCGATCCCCAAGTTCTAGATCAAGTACAGATTTCTAGGTACTAAATTAAAATCATACCTTAAGATTAAAAGAAAGTGACTCTCTAAGTCTCCCCCCTACAGGAGACAAAAAGTACCCAGCAAATGAGGCAAATTTAAATTCAGACTGATTCCCACACTGGACAACAATGTAAGCTGTGTCCTTAACTAATAACCTCCATTTCATATGGCTAGGCATTTAACTGAATTTTCTTTCTCCCTCCTTGGACAATTAATATAGAATCCCATAGCAAATGTCTAAGGGAAGGCAGTTCTCCACTTCCCTCTTACTTATCACCTGTAGGTAAACTGTCCCCAGATACAAGCTCAGTCCAGGTCCTCTGCAATGATCCTGGAGGTAGTTGGGTCACCATTTGATATGCTTGCAGGTTGCTTCTGGTACCCCCTTATGATCTTCTTCTGCAGGAGCTTGCTGACATCTGGTGAAATAGATTTTGGGAAGGATCCTCTCAGGTTTCGTTGAGTGTTTTTGGTGGTTACTGACCATACCTCTTGCTCCAGTTTGTGTCCCAGTATCTCCATCTCTGGGTCTGGTAACGTTATGCCCCACTCTCAAAGAAAAACTGCCACTTGCACCAGTGAGTTAAACATTTTGGGTCCGCCTTCCAAATGCAGTTTAAGTCATTCTGTAAAAAGAAGTTGAGCTCGGATATGTTTTTTATCTTTTATGTCTTTGATAATAGCTCTGACTCATCTTTCAACCTGCAACACTGGGGAGCAATCATGATCGAAGAATATGGCTGCACCCTGGAACTTCAGCTTCCTATGCCACCACACTTCCTGTAAGATCTGATCTTTTAGTTGTTAGTAGATCATACAAACTATCCAGGAGCGTGGGTGAGCAGTAGGGGCCATGGGACAGGGCCCTAAAGAGAGATGGGAATGGTCCATGTACAGTTTAACATCCGAGGGCAAAGATAAGATTGCTCTTAATAGATGCTGCATGAAATCTACTCCTGATGGGTAAACCTCCTCCACTCCTTCAGGCACTCCATGCACCCTAAACTTATTGCACTGGGCGCAATTCTCTAAATCCTCCATCCTCTCAAATATTTTGTGGCCTTGCTGCAGCAAATAAAGGACCATGCGATCTGTGAATTCTTGATCTTCTGCCACTGCTGTGACCTTTGCTGCATTTTCTGACACTTTCCGGTCTACTTGTTTAGTGTCCTGCCGCAAATCCACCACTGCAGATTCTATTTTTTGAATGGAAGACAATAGTTTATGCAAGGTCTTCCCTGTTTTCCTTGGCCTAAATTCATCAATGTCTGAGAATTCTGAGGAGGAGGATTCCAGTTGAGAGTGGTTGTGCAACAGGGAGGCCGTGGTTTTCTCCATGTCTGCATCTAAGGTGAGCTACTTTAGTTTCACTGTCTTTAGTCCCGATTTCGAAGAGCGTTCACAATTTTGTTTCGAGGCCATCTGGAAAAATGAATTGCTGTAAGTATATAGGGATTTTACTAATATTGCAGGAGGATTACAACTGATCTTCAAGGAACGGGTTGTGGAGCGCCATGTTTGAGCTGCCTACATGCCGGAGGTGGAACCGGAAGTCCCTTTGGTCTCCTTCTGCCATCAGATTCTATGCATCTATGTATGTGTAAGCCCATTACATTATCTGAGCTGCACTGTTGCAAAAGGTGCAGATGATTGCATTGCTGCAGGTCAGGCAATATAAAGAGCATGAGGAGCATTGCAGGTGGCTCTGTTGAGGTGCAGGAGCGAATGGAGTTTTTGGTGGGGAGCTGCACTGGTGCAGGTTTTTTTTGCTGGCATGTAAACATACCACTCTGCCTGCAATGGTGCCATCCCATGACACACTGCACCATGCTAAACTGTCCCTCTCTTACAGCTGACAGCGCCTTGTACATGCTTTCAGATTTCACACAGAGCACTAAACAATATCACTCATGGAATGCTTTAGCAACTAACAGTGCCAGAAAGAATGCAGTCTTCTTGACTAAAGGCTGCTATCAAGGGAATCTTCACCTGAAATCATAAGAATTTCAAGTGCATACATGAATGCTGCAGCTCTTCAGGGATTTATTCTTGCAGCAGTATCAGCATTCTCATATTTATGTGCAGCTGAGCTCACTTGCCCATATTTCTTACAAGCAGACTTTTGGAAAGTGAACAGGCAACATTTTCACAACCCTGGCAGTACCAAGAGAAGGCTAAAGCTATTTCCACACTAAGGAAACTGGAGGAATGGTTCAGAACTTGGTAGTTGAAGTTCAACGCCAAGAAATGCAAGGTCATGCACTTACAGTAGGAAGACGCAATCCAGGGACAAATTGCTTCCTAGATAGGGTGCAGCTAGCCAAACCAAAACATGAACATGATCTTAGGGGTGATCATCACAGACGATCATAAAGTCAGCAAGAAATGCGAAAAGGTGGCACAGAAAGCCAGAAGCATCTTGTGCTGCATAGGAAGGGGCATTAACTAGTAGAAAGAGAGAGGTAATTATGCCACTGTATAGATCTCTGGTGAGGCCTCACCTGGAGTACTGTGTCCAGTTCTGGAGGCCACATCTAAAGAAAGACAAAGATAGACTAGAGACGATACAAAGAATTGCAACAAAAATGGTTCAGGGTCTGCACGATGAGCCATATGATGCAAGGCTAAAACACCTCAACATGTACTCCATGCAACAGAGAAGGAATGGGAGGATATGATAGAGACATTTAAATACCTGAAGGGGATCAATAAGGTACAGGCACAGGATCTCCTGCAGGTAAACAACTGCACCCGGACCAGGAGGCATGATATGTGCCTAAAGGGGGCAGGTTCAAAAGCAACACAAGGAAGTTCTTCTTTACAGAAAGAGTGGTGAAGCCTTGGAATGTTCTTCCCACACAGGTGGTGGGGTCAAAGATGGTCAGAGAGTTCAAACTGGCATGAGACAGGCACTGTGGAGAACGTAACACAGTGGCCTGAATGGGGGAAGGTTAGTATACATGGGCAGACTAGATGGTCCACATGGACCCCATCTGCTGGCACATTCTATGTTTCTATGTTTCTATAAGGACCCCCCACCCGAAGTTGTCACTGTGTTCACTTCAGGTAGCTTGTACAGCAAAACAATGTCACTTACTGCTGGCTTAAGCTGTTAGCATGCCTTTTGTCTCGCTTGTCACTCACAGCCACCCACCCTCTCCCTGCAGTCCAAAAACCGAAGTCCAGTCAAAACTCAGGAACAGCACCAGCAATGATGCAAACCACCACCGTGTGAATGTGCTGTGGCAGAGGTGCAGACCGAGGGGCATTGGCGCAGTGCAGAGTGAATTGTACCGCTCAGGTACATAAAAACATACCTTAAATTAGGAGATTAATCCTGCTGCTCTCTGTAACATAACAGATTGTTCATCTTATACAGGATTTAAATAATAAGAAAAATAAAAAAATGAAGAAAAGTACAACTTACAACTCAAAAGATTAACTTGCACTAAATCTGATATCATTCGGTGGTCTGTTAAAAACAAATATATTATTAGGAACAGTATCTGTAAAATTTGCTGTAATTCCAATTTCTTCTAAATATATATCATTAAATATTCCATATAATTATTCATGTGTAGTCTAGTGAAATATACAGTATGTTAACAGTCTATCACTGCTTCTAACATAGAAACAGAGAATGATGGCAGAAAAAGATCAATTATCCATCCAATCTGCCAGTAACACCCTATCATACCCCGAGACCTTTTGCCTATACGGGGTAAAGTAGGAGACAATCTACCCCGTTGCTCTCTATCTTACTACTACCCCCCCTCCCCGAGTAACTATTAAGCCTTTAACTCTGTCCCAACTGTGCCTGAAACCACTAATGGTTTTGGCACCTACCACCTCTGCTGGCAGGCTGTACCGTGGTTCAACAACTCTCTCTCAGTAAAATAAAACTTTCTCACATCCCTACTGAACCTCGCCCACCAGCTTCCACTCATGTTGTTGTGTTTTACATCCAGTACTCCTGTTGAATAATTCCTCACAGTTTACTTTGTTCCTTTGATGAACTTGAAGGTCTCTATCCTATCACCCCTCTCTCATCTGACTTTGAGTGAGTGCACGTTAAGTGCCCTAATCCAAACCTCACAGGGTTTGCCCTGCTGGCTTGCTGGCCCTGAAATATTTTTGTTACCCTGCACTGCAACATCTCCAGCCTGTCCTTGTCTTTCCTTAGTTGAAGGCTCCAGCACTGGGTACAGTACTCCAGGTATTGCCTCACCAGTGATCTATAGAGGGGCAGTAATGCCTCTTTTCTTCTGCTGTTAAAACCCCTCCTGATACACCCCAGCATCCTGTTTGCATCGCTGTAGGCCTTGTTACTCTTGCTAGATTGTTTAAGGGAGTCACTTGTGATGACTTCTAGGTCTCTTTCCTCAGAGGTAGTGCCCCGCTTAACCCCTCCCATCCAATACTCTGTTCTGGGATTTTTGTTCCCTATATGCATCACCTCATACTTTCTGGCATGGAATTGTGGCTGACAAACCTTGGACCACCTTTCTCACCTTTGCAGGTCCCTCTGCATCTCCCTTCCTCCCACCTTTCTGTCCATCCTACCACAGAACTTAGTGTCATCTGTGAAAAGACACATCTTTCCTGAATTACTTCTCCTATATCCCTGATGAACATACTAAAAAAGACTGGATCCACAACTGATCCCTGTGGCACCCAGCTGGTGACCTCCCTCCCTCTCCATGGATCTGACTATGTTTACAATTACCCTCTGTTGTCTCTCTTCCAACCAATTTCCCACCCATCTATGTCCTTCGCTGTACCCAGATCCTCTAGTTTCTTCAGCAGCCTTCTGAGAGATGTCAAGTCAAATGCATTGCTGAAGCTGAAGTAGAGTAAATCCACTGTATGACCCTTATCCACTGTCTTAGTTACCCAGTCAAAGAATACTATCAGGTTGGTCTGACAAGCTCTTCCTGCCATGAAGCCATGCTGTTTATTTTGCTGAAGTCTGTTTTTTTCTGCAGGTAGTCCACTAGGTCTTGCTTGACTAGTATCTTCATCAGTTTACCCACAATGGAGGTAAGACTGACAGGTCTGTAGTTATCCAGTTGTTCTATGTCTCCACCCTTGCGGAGCAGAACTATGTCTGCTACCCTCCAGTCTTTTGGAGTCACCTCTATCTGAATAGAGCTTTTGAATAACCCTACCAGGGGGTCAGCAAATTCCAATTCCAGTTTCCTGAGCACCATCAGATGCATCTCATCTAGCAACGGGGCCTTATATGGCTTCAGGACTACCAGCCTTTTTCTGACCTTTTTACTAGTAAATACCTGCTACCTCATTTCCAGGATCCCCTTTCATCAGCCTTTATGCTGCTCTCTGGCAAAAGGTCTGCTGTACTTCTAGTGAATACTGAGTGGAAGTTGTCATTTCAGAATTGCTGCTTTCTGCCCATTCCGTCCTCCTCTATTATCCTGCTTCCATCTGTTAGCCTAACAATTCACTCTCTCACCTTGCTTTTTTCGTTATATACCTGCAAAACTATTTTTTAATGCCCTTGACCCCCTCTACAATATGCAGCTCTATGTCTGATTTTGCATCCCTGACTGCCCTACTGTATACCATACAGTTATGGCTCCATCTCAGCCATTTAGGTATGCCAGGGTCACCGCAATCCAAGAAATGTTGTCTTCTTAACTGAAGACCCACTGTGATTCTTTCTATTGCTTTACCTTCTAGAACAGTGGCATCATGCCCATAGGCCCCGGGGGATGGGCATGTGCCCCCCCAAATAACTATCATACCTTGAAAAAAATGTGCCATTTACTTTTTTTTAATGAAGATTATTTTCCCAATATGTAATGTAGCAATTTCTTGTGTCAGATGTTTGTGTGGGCTGTCTCAGCTATTGGGTCTGGTGTGGTGCTGGTGAGGACTTGTGATTTACTTTCTATCTGGTTCAGCTAACTTACAGACTTTCGGGTGTAATGGTTGCACAACCACCCTGCAGCCTGCATGCATGTACATACAAAAAGTTTCTGTGCTGAAACATAGAAACATAGACTTTGACGGCAGATAAGGACCACTTGGCCCACCCAGTCTGCCCATTTCCCTACCTATTGGATAAGCTGCAGATTCTAGTTAACCAACAGCCTACTTCTTGCAACCACCCACTATAATTTCCTTATGTCTATCCCATGCATGTTTGAATTCCCCCACTGTTTTAGACCCCACAACCTCTCCAGGAAGGCGGTTCCAGCTGCCCACCACTCTCTCCGTGAAAAAGAATTTCCGCATTACTCCTGAGCCGTCCCCTCTAACTTAAATTGTGCCCCTTGTTCTTACACATCTCTTTCTGAAAGATGCTACCTCCTGGACTTTGTTGATTCCCTTGAGGTACTTAAAGTTTCTATCATGTCCCCCTGTCCCTCCTTTCATCAAAGGTATACATATTAAGCTCTCTCAGTCTCTCTTCCTTATGGTTACTGATGCAAGACCCTGCACCATTTTGGTTGCCCTCCTCTGGACTGCTTCCATCCTGTCTATGTCCTTGCGTAGATGAGGTCTCCAAACTGCATGCAGTACTCCAGATGGGGCCTCACCAACTGTCTGTATAGAGGGATAACCACTTCCCTTTTTCTACTTGTGATGCCCCTCCCTATGCATCCCAGTATCCCCCTGGCTCTCCTTACTGACTTCTCACATTGCTTACCCACCTTTAGATCATCTGATATGACTACACCCAGACCCCTTTCCATTATTGTTGTCATTAGTACCTCCCCTGCTATTGTGTACTCTTCTCCTGGATTTTTATTTCCCAGGTGCATTACTTTGCACTTCTTTGCATTGAATCTAAGTTGCCATATGTCCGTCCATTCCTCCAACCTTGCCAAGTCCTTCTCATCCTTTCTACCCCCTTTGTGTCAATCAACTGTTACGGATCTTTGTGTCATCTGCAAGAGGCATACCTTTCCTTCCAGACCCTCTGCAATGTCACCTATAAAGACGTTAAAGGGACTGGACCCAGTACTGAGCCCTGAGGTACTCCACTAGTAACCCCCTTTCTTCAGAATGTGTTCCATTCACTATTACCTTCTGTGTACTGTTGTGCAGCCAGTTTGTTACTTCAGGCTACCACCCTGGGACCCACTCCCAGGCTGGCTAACTCGATTATTAATCTTTTGTGGGACTGTGTCAAATGTCTTGCTAAATCTAGTAGGCCATATCCACAGCCCCTCCCTGGTCTATTACTTTGGTCACCCAGTCAAAGAAATCGATTAGATTTATCTGACATGACCTTCCTGCTGTGAATCCATGCTGCTTTGGGTCCTGTGCCCCGCTGGCCTCTAGGTACTCAACAATTCTTTCTTTCAGAAGTGATTCCATCATTTTCCCCACCACTGAGGTCAAACTAACAGGTCTGTAGTTTCCTGCTTCTGCCTTGCTCCCACTTTTGTGAAGGGGAATCACATCTGCCCTCCTCCAGTCCTCAGGTATAGCACCCCATCTTCCCATGATTTGTTAAAAAGTATGGTTAGTGGTGTCACTAGGTCCTTCCTTAGCTCTTTTAGGATTCTAGGGTGAATCCCATCAGGCCCCATTGCTTTGTCCACCTTGAGTTTTAGGAGTTACTTCAGTACTCTTTCTTCTGTAAATAGACTGGTGTCAACCCCACTATCCAGAGTGCTTCTACTGTTTGGTTTAGGTAACTCCTCCTCTTCTTCTTTTGTGAATACTGAGCAAAAGTATTCATTCAGTATCTCTGCCTTTTCACTGTCTCCCTCTGCCCACCTCCCCTCTCCTTTATTAATCTTCACTATCCCTCCCTTAACCTTTCTATGCTCCCTAATGTACCTATAAAAGGTTTTATCCCCCTTCTTAACTGAGTTGGCTATCTTTTCCTCGGTTTGGGCCTTTGCTTTTCTGACTACCTTCCCCACTTCTTTCTGCTTTAATTGATACAATTCCCTGTCATGCTCCATCTGTGATTCCTTATACTTTTTGAACGCAGCCTTTTTCTCCTTAACCTTCCCTGACACTTCTTTTGAGAGCCATAGTGTTTTTTATTCCGCTTTGTTTTCTTTATTTGTTTCACATAAAGGCTTGTTGCCTCCATGATGGCAGTTTTGATTTTTCTCCATTGTTCTTCCACCCCTCCTTTCTGACCATTTGCTAAAGCATTCCTCAGGTATTTACCCATTATGCCAAAGTCAGCCCTTCTAAAGTCCAGTATCCTTGTCTTTGTATGGCTTGTCTCCATGGTTGTGTTTATTGTGAAGCACACTGTGCAGTGGTCGCTTGCTCCCAGATGTCTACTGACTCCACCACTAGCTGTCTAAGGCATGCTCCCTGTAGGGCATCGAGAATGACCCTGCTCTTGGATGTGGCTGCAGTCCATGTCGCTCAGTTAATATGTGGCATGTTCAGGTGCCCCATCAACAGTGTCTCCCCTTTTTTAGCCATTTTGAGAATGCCCTCTATCATTTTCTTGTCCATTTCTTCCCCTTGAGATGGGGGTCTGTATACAACCCATGTGTGGATTGTGATGCCATTCCCTGTCTCCAAGGTGACCCAGAGTTCCTCTTGTCCTCCCCCTTTACTTTTTAGTTCTGTAGCTTTGATCCCTTCCCTTATGTAGAGAACTTCTCCACCTCCTCTTACGCCCTGTCCCTTCTGTAGATTGTGTACCCTGGTGTGTTGACATCCCAGTCATGGTTCTCCGTGTACCATGTTTCTGTGACTGCCACAATATCCAAGTGTTCCTCTTCCATCAGGGCTACTAGCTCTGGGCTTGTTTCCCAGACTACGGGCATTGGTACTACATTGCCCTCCATTTAATGTTGGCTTTATCCTTTTTTACCCCATCCCTACTCTTATTGCCCTTGTCCATTTTTCCATTTGCCCCTGTCCTGCCCTCTGTCAAGCTCTGTACCTCAGTGTTTACCCTACTACCTGCCATGTTTTGTGGGGGGAGGCTTGAACTTTCCTGTTTCCTATCAGCACATCCCCCCTTGGCTAGTTTAAAAGCTTGCCATGGAAGCCTTTAAACCTGTCACCTAGGAGCATGTTTCACTTCCTGGACAGATGCAGACCATCATGCCAGTATAGACCTTCATCTCTCCAGGTGGACCCCCAGTCCCCAATGAAGCCAAAGTCCTTTGCTCTGCACCAGTTTTGCAACCTGTGTGTGCATGCTTGACTCCGGCTGCATTAGAGTTTCCCACTCTGCTGGATACATGCTACAAGCAGTATTCACTCAGGGCTAGTTGAGTGAGTCATGTGTCATTGGGACAAATTGTCTGCTGTATCGCCGACGGGACCGGGAGGATATCAACCGGGCCAGGCAAGTCATCAGGTCATTGAAGGGCTAATGGCAGGCTGTGGAAAGAGTCAGAGAGTAGAGAGTGTGCGAGAGAGGAGTGGAGTAGGTAGAGCATTTTAAATTAGTCCATGCAATGTTAAGTTAGGCTGAGGACAGGGTCCAGACACCTAGCAGCTGGGAGTAGGGGGTGGTGGTACATGATAAATCCTAGCTAAGATACTGTTACTTCCATCACAGGATCTTAGAAACATAGAAAAGTAACCCCCCCTTTCAAATTTAGCCCTTTCCTGATCCTGTCATTCCTCTCTGAGCCCTTGCTCTATCCCACACTTGCTTGAAAGCTGCCATTATCTATGTACTCACCATCTCTGCCAGCAGTCTGTTCCAGGGCTCCACCACTCTTTCAGTGAAAAAATGCTTTCTTAGATCTCTTTAGAAGCTCCCTCCCTGTAGCTTCAATTCATGCCCCCTGGTGGTGGAGATGGTGGCCTTTTGCAATAGTTCTGTGTATGGCACCTTATTAATGCCTTTTAAGAACTTGAAAGTCTCAATCATGTCCCCCCTTTCCCTTCTTGTTTCTAGTGAGAATAGGTTTAACTTGTTCAGATGTTCCTCATACGAGAGACCATGGAGGCTCTGTATCATTTTGGTCGCACCTTCTCTGCATGGTCTCTAGCCTATCCTTGACATTTCTAAGGTGTGGATTCCAAAACTGGATGCAGTACTCCAGGTGGAGCCTTACCATGGACTTGTAAAGTGGGAGGATCACCTCCTTGCTTCTGTTGTCAAATCTTCTCCCTATGCAGCCCAGCATTCTATTTGCCTTGCCATAAGCCTTGCTGTATTGGCTCAATTGTTTAAGGGAGTTGCATATGATGACCTCCAGGAATCTTTCCTCCTGGGAGATGTTGAGCTTTACCCCATTGAGCCAGCAATCTGTCCTTGGAATCCCTTTACCCAGATGTACCACTTGCCATTTTTTAGCATTGAACTTCAGTTGCCAGACGTTAGACTATCTCTCTAACCTTTGCAAGTCATTCTGAAGTTCCCTAATTGCCTCCACACTGTAGATGCTAACACCTAGCTTGGTATTACCAGCAAAGAATTCCAGCTTACCCTGAATCCCTACTCCTATGTCGCAAATGAACATGTTAAACAGGACCAACACCAAACCCTGAGGCACACCACTAGTGACTCTACTGTACCTTCTTCTGACTGTAATCCCCTTCTGGGAGCTTACCTGGCATTTACCCATTTCTTCCCCAGTTTTTCTGGTGCCCCGGTTCCCCTTTGTTCCTTTCCCCACCAGTATGTTGTTTTTCTGCCCCTTTGGGCACTAGTCCTTGGCCGTGAGCTTCCGGCATGCTTATTTCAGCTGGCACTCATGCATGCGCTCCCAGCGCTGTGATGTGGTGACTGCCGATGCAGTCCAAAAATGGGGTGTTTGTCCATAGTCTCAGTGCCCCTCCTTATGTCCTTGGGGACTGGAGACCTGAGAGGGATTGAGCAGAAGCCCGTAATTGTAATAAATAAAGAGTTGGAATGGAGGGGCCGCTCGAGGCTCATGAATATTAATGAGTGCTGCCTGCCACCTAGGGGGACCGAGTTTCAGTGGCAGCAACAGCTATGTTATGGGGGCTATTCTCTTAACAGTCAGTTTGTTTGACAGGGGGTAGTTAAAACTACAATCTGTTGGGGTGTTTGACTACCTAAGGTTTATTGTTGGGCTGCACTTACCCTTCAAAGCCGGGGGAACTGTATGGACTCCATAGAACTTAATGGGAGCTGACATGTTTGTGACATTTGACCCCATATTACAGCCAATCAATGATCTTGGTGCCCAAAACTTGGACAAAGGGACTCCTTGGTAAAGGAGTGGACTAATTTAGGTGCCTAGATCATGCCCCAATAAATGAGCAGGAAATATTGATCTCTATGCATATCAAATATTGATAGGCTCCATCAGCCAATCAGGATGCTAGGTTTTTGGCTGAAACAGTGTGGACTTTCTGGGATTTATTCAGTCTGTTCCTGGACTCTGTACAAGTCAGGACTATTCTGAAAGAGTGGACTTGGGACTTCAGGGGCTTACCCAGGCCCCTTTGGAGATTTGCTCATTGGCAGAAGTGGATTGGAAAGGGGAAAGAAGGAAAAGAGTCTGAGCTGTGATTCTAATTCCCCAGGTACTTGCTGCAGGACTGAATTGAGAAGGGTAAAGAGAGGAAGAGACTGAACTGTGAACCTGTTTTCTCCAGGTATTGAGAAGTTGCTTAGCTATAGTTGGGAGAAAACTAAATGCTGCAGAAACCCTGCACTAGGAAGCTGAGCTAGCTGAGAGGACTGTGCAGATTATCAGAGTGCTACTGTTATTACTGAGAGGTTGTTTGCTTGTGTGGAACTATAATTGAAATTCTGAAGAGGCAGAGCGTCTCTGATCATTGGGGTGCTAGCCAGGTGCCATGTGTGTCCTGAGTGAACTGGTTAAAGTGTCTAATAGCTAAGGCCCAGTTGCAGCTGAAGGAAAGGTTGTGGACACTGCTTAACTGGAAATGTGAACTGGTGTGCAGAGGTTTGTTGTTCTTGGGTCCCCCCATTGGATTGCACCTGTGCTTCTTGAAATTGAGGCTAGCACCCTCTCAAATTGGCACTGGACTTTACTGGAGTGACTACCTGTGAATCTTTCTTGCTTAGAACTTAGTGCAGGGACTGCAGGAGTACCCCCACCATTTGGGAGTCTTCACCCAGAGTCAGGGAAGGAACTTGCTAACCCCTCCCAAGTGGGACTCACTGTCTCAGGAGGTCACTGGCGCTTGCTGGGGTGCTAAGGCACCTGTGGCCCATTGAGGGAGCTGGGCTGTGGGGCCACTCTTGGGTCTGGGCCTCTTGGGGCTGGTGTTGTCCTGCCACAGTGCTCTGCAATGGCCCAGAAGTGGCTGAAGGTGACAAGTGGCCAGAACTACAATCAAGGTGACTGGCTGCAAGATCCTCGAGCAAGTTCCATCCTGACAGAGGGATCCTGGCCGGCCTGTGTCTGCTTTGCTGTACTAAACAAGGAGCTCCATATCCCAGGTATTAAGGTTAACAAACAGTGAGTACCCAGTACCTGACTCCTGGAGGAAAAAAGGGGAATTGAAGAGTTTTCTTAAACTAATTTCTTTAACAAGTGTCAGGGCCCCAACAGCTGGCCAACCCATGGCACCGATCAGGCCTGCACCTAGTGGGTACCCAGAGGGACTGATTGTGGACACTGGTACCAGTGGGGGTGGGTTCGGCCTGTGGGCCCAAATACTTATTAGTGTTGCTTTTTTCACTGACTTTTTTCCTTCCTTTCACAGCAATCCCTTTGTCCCAGTATCCCTTTCCTAGTCCTTACCCCCTGAATAAAGTTGCAAATTTGTTTGTTGAAACTGCTGTGTTAGTGAAGTTCATTGCAGCTGCCTATTGCAAAGACATATAGTTTATGGTGGAAAAAAGTTATTGGGGACATAGTGTACAGAGTGGTTGGTTGGGGAGGTAGGGAGGTACAGTATCCCAAGGGGCTGTATCTGGTGCATACCTGGCCCACTAATATCTTAGTTTAGGTGGAGGCACCATGCTATTATCAATATTTCTGGGAATGAACCTCCAATTGTCAACACAGCAGGACCCAGGCCCCTTGCTGGGTATCAGGGACAGCAGACAAGGAGGGGGGGGTAGCCCACTGGCATATGGCGCCGGAGTTACATGATCTTACTCCATTGACAACTACCCTCTGACATCTATCCCTAAGCCAATTCTCCACCCACCTGTCCAAGCTTTTGGCAATGCCTAGGTCTTCCGACATTTTTAGCAAGTGATTGTATGGCACTGAGTCAAATGCCTTGCAGAAATGAAAGTAGAAGATGTCCACTGGGTGTACCTTATCCAATTCCTTGGTACCCAGTCAAAAAACTTGATAAGATTTGTCTGGCATAACCTGTCAGCCATGAATCCATGTTGTTTGTCATTCTGTGGGATGTACTTATCTAAATATTCCACTATATCCTGTTTAAGTAAGGTTTCCATTACTTTTCCTACAACTGATGTGAGGCTGACCAGCCTGTAGTTGTCAGCCTCCTCTCTGCTCCCTCCCTTGTGGAGAGTTACCACCTCTGCTCTTCTCCAGTCCGCTGGTACCACTGCTGTCAGAAGCAAGCAGTTGAACAAATGTGCCAATAGGTCGACTAGTTCTTCAGCGAACTCCTTTCACATCCTTGGATGCATCCCATCAGTGCTTTGTCAGTCCTTAGGTGCAGTAGTGCTTCTTTTACTCTGTTGGTGGGAATATTCAGAGTCTCCATACATAGGTTTCATTTATCCATTACTTTAATACCATTTTCAGGCAATGAACCGATGTGTTCCTTGATGAACACCGAGCAGAAGCAGTCATTAAGGACAGTGGTTTTTTGACCGTCGCCTTTGATGATCCTATCCCCCTTGGAGAGTTTAACTATCCCTTCCCCTTTCTTTTTTTTCTCCCAGAAGTATTGAAAGAATTGTTTATTGGCAGATTTGATACCTTTAGCGATCCAAAGTTCAGTCAACACTTTCTCTTGCCTTACAGACTTTCTGGCCTCTTTACTTTTCTTAATGGATTTATCATGTGCCCCCCCAGCTATCAGTGGCCCAACCACCCAGTAAGCAAAGATTCTTCAAAAAACCCTCTTTGTGTCTATGTGCCAAAACAGCCAGTATATTCAAAATGGAGAACTCAGTTTGGCACGGTGTGACTGATTCATCAACACGCCATGCTAAAATGAATTCTCCATTTTTAATATACTAGTTCTTTTTCTGAACTCAACCTGTGTATCAGCTAGCTATGTTAGAGGTGAAATGTTAAAAAAGGCAAACAAATTGAAATCGGAATTAAGAACTGCATGTTTTTGTCATTACCTAAACTTTTTAATTAAAATAATTTATATATTAACTGAGTTACTTCTACATGTAGACCAAATGTGTAGTTCTTAGTTGGTCCTTGTTGAAGTCTGACTTGGCTGGTTTACAGGGATGTTGACTTAACAACCTCTGTCAGCACTTAGCTGGCACATCTGTGTTCATTTGGTGGCACTGTGTCTGCAGTATGCAGGTAAATGACTTTTGGGCTCAGACTGCTAATCAAATTAATGAGGCCAGATATACAGTGCACTGGTGGCTCATGGGCTGAGTGAAAAGCAGTTCTTACCTGTAATACGACACCATCTCCCAGCCATCACCTTTATGAAAGCTAGCAAATGGAAAGTCACAGCATACCTCTCAAATATCCCTAATAATGAAGGAATTGCTCTGTCTCTCATGGAAAAGATTGCACACACAGAGAAGGTGCTGTAAATTTTGACTTTTTTTTAAATTTACTGCACTTTAGTCACCAGTTTGCCAACCCTCTATTCCTTATTCCCCAGCCCCATCACCCCAACGTCCCTGGGACTTGCCTTCATTGAACAACAGTGCCCCATGTTTTTCCCCTCGTGGTGGAGCCTCCAGGGACCCCCAAGCTATCCTGGGAGGTGTTTAGGTTAGATGCTGGTCAGGGAGCCCAGTGGGTGGGTGTGGGACCTGCTAGGATAAGTGTCATCATCCAGGTGGGCCAGGGATGTTTTTTTCCTTTAATTAAGTCATGTCCTCGATGCTCAGAGGGGATGGCGGCTTATATTTTTAAAATGCATCATAATTAAACTTGGTACAAGCACAAGCAATAGCTTATACAGTGTCCTGAGCTTGATGATGTTTCCTTCATTATGAGTACCAGTGCCCTTCATTGTCCCTCATTTTAGGTGCCCTTGCTCTCATTTCAGTGACAAAAGGTTGAGAGGTAAGGGTCATAGTGATGCAGTCACCAAATTACCATGCTGGAGAGGCTGAAGTCAAAGCTGCATTTTGTTCATGTATGAGACAGTGGAGACCAATAAAATAGGATATACTATGATATCCCTGAACTCAGTTTCCTGAGTCTCTGGATACCAACTCCAGTGGCCCGAAAGTCATTGTGCCGAAACAGTCAGATGCCCAAACTACTATTTCGGCATCTGATTGCAAAATTTACAGAGCAAATCGGTGAAGTTCACCCCCCGAACCCCCCATGTAGGGGGCTCTGCCTTCCACACCCCCCATAACTAAAATATCTAACTCCGAGGGGGAGCAGACCTCGGAGTTAGAAAAAAACAGTTACAGGGATGCAACAATGCAAAATGTTGCAGGGCACAACATGGAATAGAACCCATGCCTCTCAGAACACATTGGCCAAGCTGCCAGTGGTTTAGCACTCAACACCACTGTGGAAGCTCAGCCAGCCTTCCGATTCCTGCACTATTTCAAGTGCATATAAAGGGGTTAGAGAGCAAAGTGTCGCATCTGCTACCTTACCCCTGTAACATCCGTCAGCTTTCCTCACTTTTGGGCTGCTCACTGTCTGGCAACTGAACCTGTCAGGCAATAGTGCCCGGGCAGGTCAGTGTCAAGACAGTCAGCCTTGGCAAACCATAAGGGTACCATAAAAGATATGCACTTCACTTCACTTCACAAGGGCTACAGTAGGTAAGCAGAGGGGGTCACAGTATAGTAATTATGAAAGATGCTACACTAACTTAATATTGCGAGACAGCCTCACCATTCTGCTGTCTTTTATGAGGCTGTGAAGCTGATTCACCATCTACTAAATGCCATCAAAGGTGCACTATTTGCACTATATTTTCTGAAATTTCTTTGACAGTAAAAATGATCACTTTGCAACAACTCCACAGACTGAAATAAATTAAAAAAATGCAGAATTGCCTTATTATGCTGAAGTTTTACATGTTCTGGGACAGCTTCATGGCTTGCTAAAAGCCACCAAATTGCACTATTTGGCTTCATCTTTTCAAAATGTTCCCAGGGTGGCATGCCCCCAGATTCCCTGAGAATGGTCTAGATTTTGTGTCCCTCCAAAATCTGGGTTTGCATTTACCATGAGAGAAACCTGTTTCAGCCACTTTATCATAATACATTTCACTGCTGCCATGCTCAGTATTTGACCTAACTGAGTTACATTTTTTGTGCCTGTGAGCAGAGTGGGGGGTCCTTGCACTGGATCATAAAAGGAAAAGAGAATGGTTATCTCTAAAGTTTTTTGCATGGCATCATGTAATTTTTGTGCCAAAACTGAGTCAAAATTGGAATGCCCCAAAAACATGATGGTGGGTTCCCCCATACATTGTCTCCCAACATATTTCTGTCAGTGTTGTTCCAAAATGTTTCTTTGCTGTAGGTGTCCAAAAGAATTGTTAACAATTTGCAGTTGAATTGCCTCCAGGCTGGACATGCAGTAACTCTTCATCCCTTCTCCAACCTTTTTTACAATATCCAGACTGGTATTGGGACCCCACATTCTATTTTCCATCTGTGTCTTTTGTACCCAGCTGAGGATGCTTGTAGTTTGCCCAGTACTTTATACATCTCAGCTACAAATCTAATCTTTGCCCCCAGGATGACCACCCAATATTAGAATTACTCCAATTCAATTTGGGACCATGTTACTTGGGCTACATTACCCTGGTCCTGTATTAGATGTCTAAGGTGGAGAAGCAAATCTGAAAAAAATCTTGATTATTCAGCTTGTGTGTCTCTTTAAGTGAGGCAGAGGAGATGCAACCTTGGGGACTCACTCATTGGGCAAAGTGAGTTAAGCTCTAGGACTCCCAATTACTATATCCTTGATCTAAGTTTGGTGAGGTAAATCCTCCATGATGACCAGTTAGTCGCAGGCCCATCTCATTAGGCATATTTGTTAGTTTCCTTAGCTTGGCAAGGATTTTCTTGGTATGTTTGGTCCAGAGTTTGAACATTAAATGCCACATCTGGGATGTTATTTTTGCATAAGGAATGGCCCACAGTGGAAGGGATGGAAACATTGCCTCTTCTATCATGTACCACCCTGAGGATGATTGTCACTTCACCAAAGTACGCAGGCATAAGGACTCTGCAACTAAATATCTATGAAAGTTGGGCATCCTGAGACACCCCCTTCCTTGAGTAGTGTTAAGAATCTTCTCAGTAGGAATGAACAGACCCCAAAAGGTCCCTACTCTTATTATCAGAAACAGGATCCAGGCTGGAGTCCTGATTAGTTCTGATTTGTTCTAATTCAAATCATAACCTTTGGGAAACCTTTAGGAAATCATAAAAACATTCACAAAATGCACTAAAAACATTCAAACAATAATTGAAATAATTGACTTTTTCTAGCTGCCCCAGTATACACATATATGTCCCTTCTCAGCCCCACTTCTTATATTTCTGCTTCTCCCAGTCCCCCTTTACAGATTTCTGCCTCCTTCCTGCCCCAGATTTCCTATGTCTGCACCCTTCCTGCCCCAGAGTTCCCATTTATGCCCCCTCCCTGCCCAGGATTTCTATTTCTGCCCATCCCTGAACCATGTTTCCCATTTCTGCCCTATCCCTGCCCCATATTAGAAATAGTTAAATTCATGGCCAAATCTGCCAAAACTGAGTATTACCAATAGAAGCTGGAAATTGACTGGTCTGGTACTCATCGTTTTTGGGACAAAGTCTGTTCCTTGATTGACACTAAAGACAATGGAACAACTAGATTTATGAAGGTTAATGATAAAGAGATTAGAGACCGTTTTGAAATAGCCAGTTCCCTTAATTCAAACTTTTCTGATAATAGTTTTTTCACCTTTCCTTTGAACCCCCCCCCCATCTCTTCTTCTGAGGTAAACCTTTCCCATAATTGGCCTGATTTTTACTTTGAGCAAATCACTACTAGTGAGGCCCTTAAATTACTTTCCTCAATTCCTGATAATAGCTTTGACTGTGGGGCAGGGTTGGACAGTCGTTGTCTTAAATTAGCTGCTCCTTATATTGCCTCTCCTTTATGTATAATATTTATTATATTATTTATTTCTGAGCAATTTGCTACTGCTAGGAAGTGTGGTAGGATTTTATTTGTGCCTAAGAAAACCCATGCTGTTCTTGTTAATGATTTTCATCCTATATCGATCTTGCATCCTATTTGTAAACTTCTAGTAAAAATTGTAGCCAAACAAATGAATAATTATTTGGAAACATATAATATTCTCTGTCCACAGCATCATGTATTTCAAAAGGGTTTCAATACTATGACTGCCCTGGTCAGGTTCACAAACTCAATCCTGAGTGGTATGGCTAATGACTTCCTTACTAGGGCCATGTTTGTGGACCTGAACAAGGTCTTTGATCTTACTGATCACAAATTGCTTTGTCTAAAGTTAAAAGCTGTGGGCTTTTCATCTAATGTTGTTTCTTGGACTGAGAATTATTTAATGGATCATTCCCAATTTGTTGAGATTTCCTCTGTGTTGTCTAGTATTAATAAAATTGATAGGGATCAATTTTAGGGCCATCTCCTTACTGCCCCATCTCAGAAAGCTTCTAGAGAAGTCAGTAAACTACCAAATTACTGAGCATATCTCCAAATACAATCTCCTCTGCCCTCAGCAACATGGATTCCAAAAGGGGCACAGCACCACCACTGCCCTTGCCCTCTTTACTGACCACATGTTAAGGAACATGGATCAAGAGAAGCACACTGGTGCTGTGTTTGTTGATCTGTCCAAGGCATTTGACCTTGTAAATCACAGTTTCCTGATAGCTAAGCTCAATGCCCTTGGTTTCTTCCCCCGCCTCCACAGCCTAGTTCACTAATTACCTCTCTGGTAGGACACAAATGGTCTGCCTTGGTGGTGCAACCTCCCCCCTCTTGCCTGTCTCAGTGGGAGTCCCCCATGGGTCTGCCCTTGGCCCCCTCCTCTTTTCCTTCTTCATAAACTCTCTCCCGTCAGCAGGCCTATCCTATAAATCACTCCTGCATGCAGATGACCTAATATTGTACCAAAGTAACCCCTTCCCCTCCTCACTATCTGCCACCCTTACCAATGATTTCTGCAAGGCCCATTGTTGGTTCTCCTCCAACAAACTGTTAGTCAATGCTTCTAAAACAAAGGCCATGCTATTTGGCTCCAAATGAGACTCTCTGTCCTTGCCCTCACTGGTCAGCTTCTCACTGTCCTATCCCCAGAAGGATCTCCCCTTGACAATGTTTCTGCCTTCGAGTATCTGGGGGTGATCCTGGATCTGTCCCTTACTTACTCTGACCACATTGCCTCTCTGATCAGGAGCGTTAATCGGAAGATGGGGCTCTGCTAACACCTTATCGACCATCTCTCACCTGAAGCCTACCTTGCTGTTGCCCATGGCACCCTCCTCCCACTCCCTGACTATGAGTGCCGGTGTACTCCCTTACTTCTGCTATCAGCCTGAACCACCTTGACATTACCTACAATTGGATATGATGCTTTGCCCTCCGTGCCCCTCTCCTCACTCACCACTGCTCTCTCTCTCTCTCTCTCTCTGCCAGTCCCTTAACTAGCTCCCACCTCAAGGTCAGTGCTGTTATCTGTTGGCCTGACAATTGAAGACACCTTGCATAATCCCTCCTACTCTCCTCTATCCCTTCTTATCTGACCCAGAACTGTCTGCTGTAATCTACGTCAGTCATCCCACCTCAAACTCAAAAGTTCTATCATAACTACCAGGATGGGCCAAAGACCCTTCTTTGCACCAGGTCCATCACTATGGAATGACCCCCCCATACTCCCTTGATCCCCCCCAAATCTAAATTCACTACTAAGAACACACTTATGTCCTCCATGACCTGTGACTGTTCACAGGCTGCTTGCACAGCTGCACCCTCTTTGAAGTCCCCCACTATCTCATCCACCCACTAGTGCTCTCCACTCCTCTTCCCCTGTTATGCTGGCCCTTGATTATCTGTCTGTCCTGCGAGTCAGCTAAGTTATGTCAACAGTATTTAATGTTGCTCTCTGTATTCATTTTTTATCTACTGGCTCAGCTAATGTTTATCCATTCTATTTCTTGAATTGTTGCCTCTTACCTGTTTTCATGAATGTTATACACCTTAATATGCTCAATTGTTGACTGTATTTGTAATGTCTACCTGTACTATATTCTACACTGATTGTTTTGTCTCACTCACTGGATTTCCTGTTTGCTCTGTATAAGAACCCTGCTGTTGTCAGACTGTATGCATATCTGTTTTGTGCCAGTTCCTGGCCCTGGTTGTGCCTGAAAAAGGTCTTTGAATCAGTGCACCAACCCAGTTATCAAATGAATAAATAAATAAATGCATGTTTACTCTGTTTGTTAGCTCCCTTCCTTCTGTAGTTACAAATTGCCTTTTATTACTTTATCCTGATGGTCTTACCCTTCTTTTCTTCAGCTAAGGAATTCTCCAAGTTGGTTAACAATCTTCAGATTGATTTTGTTCTTTGTTCATAATTGATTTTCTAAAAAAAATACTTATTCTTAACCCAAGAAAAACTAAATCTAAGATTTTTGGGTCACATTTCTTAATAAATAGCTGTCCTCCTGCTCTTGAGCTTGATGACAATCAAGGTCATATAATCAAGCAAGTATCCCAGTTTGCATACTTGGGAGTTATCTAGGATCGCTTGCTTACCCATTCTGACTATATCAAGTTTGTTTGTCATAATATTAATCAAATGATTGGAGTTCTGTACAAGTTGAAACGTTTCTTGTCTTTTTGAATCCAACAAAGCAATTGTCACTGGTTCTCTCCTACCTAATTTTGATTATGTATCAAGCCTTTTTTCGATCTGGGCTCTAAGGAGATACAGAATCTTTCTGTTGTCTAGAACAACATTTGCCGTTTTATTTTATTAGCTCCTTTACATACTCATCATTGTTATTTATATTCACAGCTTGGTTGGTTAGCCCCGGTACAAAGTATACAATATTTTTGGGGTTGTTTAGTTTTTAAAAATGTTTTTTACTCTACCCTTTCCCAACTTTCTGATGTTCTTTCAATCAGAGATACGTTGCCTAGTTTGAGGCCAGTTAGTGGGGTGGTTCTTAATGCTGGATCCTGTGAAACTACAGCTGATTTAAGTGCTTTTACTGCAGCTGCTCCTTGATTCTGGAATAGCTTACTTGAATTTTTATTTTCTGATTGTTCTCTTCAAGTTTTTAAAAAAAGCAACTAAAATGATTTGTGTACTTGTAACTGTAAATGAATGTTATTGTTGAATATTCTATACCTTTGTACTGCATAATTTGCCCAGGTCAGGCCTTAAAAAGGACTATCAGTCCAGTGCTCCTACATGGTTAACAAATTAAATAAATAAAATAAATAAAAATATTTCCCATTTCTCCCCTTCCCTGCCCAATATTTCCCATTTCTGCCCACACCATTCCCTAGTTCTCAGCTTGCTTCCCTCTTCTCTGCCCTAGTTATTACATTTTGGCCCCCTTCCCTAGCCCAGTCCTGGCAACTGACAACTGCCTATAGTGCCAGCTATCCCTATCACCTCTTCCCATCTACAACTCTCTACTGTACTGCACATAAGTGGTTCTACCCTCACCACATAGTTACAAAATGTGATGCCCATAAACCATTTTAGCTTTTGAACAGGCTGGTCCTGGTCATTTCCATGCTGCTGCCATCAACTGCTTGCCTGCTCCTTCACCCAGCCATCAATTAATTGCCCATTTTCCCGATGCCATTGTGAACTATCTGCTTCTGCTCCCTTGGCTGGCTGACCATTTCTGATCCACATGCACATGCTGCCACTAATGGCTTTTCTGCACCCTTGATCGACCGACTGACCAACTGAATGCTCCAGGCTCATTTACATGCTGCAGCTGGTGATACCCAATCTATGATACTCTTTCTCTTCCCATGCTCTGCAGCAGCAGTATAAACATTTGCACTTTAAGTGCTGCTGAAGAAAGAGGAAATAGGCTAGGAGATGGAGCATTTATCCAGCCTGAGAATGAAATAATTAATCTTTATTTTTTAACGGGGCATTTCTGTCCAGATTCACTGGGGTGGGGTGGCTTTTGCAGATGAGGTGGGAATTTAAATGGACCTGATACATTTGACATCAGAGTTTGGATCTAGCTGGCTTGGCCAGACATCATGGGATCCAGGGAAGGTCCTGATTCTCAATGGACCAGTCTGCTTGTCCCTACTTCTCTGCCACCCAAGACCTTTTCCTGTGCCAAATAAATGTTAAAATATCCTTATGGAGTGTGTCACTAAATCAAACCAGTATCAGCATTGGTAAGGACTGAAAGTAGAATAGAAATCATGGGAGGATGTTCATTTTTATCACATCTATGTGGCTCACCAAAGTCAAAGGTAATAAGGCCCGTCTAATCAGGTCTGCCTTCTCTGCTATGTGTAATGATCTATTTTAATTATTAGTAAATAACTGGTTGTATGTGCAAAAACCCAGACCCCCAGGTACCTGAACATATTTTTTTAGGTCCATGGAAATGGAAAAGATACCTTAAAACTCTTTGATTGTGCTCTTCTCAAAACCATGTCCTTGGACTTCCCATAATTTATTTTATATCCTGTAATCTCACCAAAAGACTGGAGACACTGTGCTAGGTGTGGTGGAGAAATGACTGGCTCTCCCAAGGAAAAAAGCAAACCATCAGCATGCATATAGTGCCAACTTCTGCTCCTCCCCCTCTATTGTGACCCCTGAGATCTGAGGATTATGGCTACAGCCAGCAGTTCCAAGCAAAGAGCAAACAGCAGGGTTGACAAAGGGCAGCCTTGCCAAGTCCCCCATGTTAAACCTTTGAGATAAATGGCCATTGACACTCACTGATGCCTCTGGACATACACTAGAGACACTGGGGATGATTCCCAAAGGCCCTGAGAGTGCCACATGCTCCAGGTGTGCTGAACATGTGGTGCATGGGGCTTGTGGCATTCCCCTGCCCATGATCAGGATACTTGATCCCATGCACTGATTATGCAAGTTAGACCAGCTTTTTCTGGTCTAGCTTGCAGCAATCTCAGGTACCCATTTTATGGGGCTTGCACTAAATATTTGGCACAAGCTGCTGTAAAGTGGGAAAATTGTCATAAATGCACCTGATCTTCTTGAGCTGGATGTATTCTGTGGCAATCTTTGCAGCTCAGCTGCTCTGACCACCGGGTATGATGCAGGGCTTGACACGATGCAAGTCCTACATTAACCTTTGTGAATCTGGCCTGCTGTCTTTATTTAGTGTGGTCCCAATTTAAACTGCTGTACAACCCACACAAGAAAGGCCCAGTCCACACAACTGAAGGCCTTCTCAGTGTCTGTTGTTATGGCAAGTTGGGACAGCCTGGGTGTTCTTCTGCACCATTATAATATTCAGGAATATGTGTCTATTGTCCTGTATGTACCTGCCCCTTATGAACCCAGTCTAGTTACCAAGCACTATCTGATAAATACAGGCCTGTAGCCTGTCTTCCAGAACTCTGTAAAAAGTTTCAGGTCTGCATTCAGCAGTGATATGTGTCAACAGGACTCACATTCCATTGGATCCTTGTCTGGCTTTAATAAAACAGAGATTTGTACCTGATGCTTTGATGGAGAAGTAGGCTTTCCTATCTCGGAATCTCATTACTGGTCTCTACCACTCATGGGGTAACTACACTTAAAAAAGCTTTATAAAATTCAGATGGGAAGCCTTCGAGGTCTGGAAGCTTGTTATTTTTAAGTGCCTTAATTTTCTCCACAATCTCCTGATCAGATATCTGGGCATCCAGGGCCTCACGATCCAGCTTCCCCATCTGGTGTTGAGGCGTCTGCTTCACTCAACAGATCTGCATAGAAGGAAGAAAAGAAATTTTGAATTTCTACCAGGTTAGCTGTTTTCCTCCCTCCATCACAGGACTTTAATTGCAGCACCGTTCTGCTTGCTGTCAGCTTTCTCAATTTTCCTGCTACTACAGGAGGTACTCCCAACCCATTCCCATGTTCAAAAAAACACTCTTCTAAATAATACAGTGCCCTTTCAGTTTTTCCTCTAATAGGTGGGTAAGTTCCACCCTCCTTGCATCAAGTGTGGCTTTAATATTGGGGTTTAAAACTATCATGTGCTCCACCTCCTGGTTGTGTATGTTACATTCTGTTTTATACATTCATTTTTCACCCGGTGGAATAGCCTATAATGGCCCTCTGTAGAGTAGCCTTCAGAGCATCCCAATATATGGTTGCTGATGTGTTCCCCACCCCAATTGGTGTCCTTAAAAAATTTAGTTGTGTTTTTACAAATTCCTTTGAAGAGCAGCTGAGCTGCCTCCTTGAGGAGTTACTTAAGCCTAGTTTTGAATTTTTTGGTTAAGTAAGCTACTTATATGCCTGGTTTTTAACTTCCAAGTACAAGCCAAGCAGCCATTGAGCACTGCAGTCCCACCCCTAAAAATAGCATTTTGATGACATGAAGTAGCGGTCAGGGCTGCAGGTGAACTATATATAAAAACAATGGAATCGGGGGAAGGGGTCCTCTCAACATGCACATAGTTTCTTTGTTACCAGTCAAACATGTATGGGGCTGTAATATATATTAGATTCCATTGTTTCTATATATAGCATGCCTTCAGCCCTGTCTTCTGCTTCACATCATCAAAATGCTACTTTTAGAGGTGGGGCTGCAGCAGTCGATGGTCACTTGGCTCATGCTCACAAGTTATGAGCTGGTCATATAACTGTAAGTAGCTCTTTTATTACTTAGCCAAAAAATAGAAAACTAAGCTTGATTAACTACTCGGGCAGGCAACTTCTTAGTATAAGTTGTCTGCCTAGAATGTGTCAGTTGCTCTTTATGTCCTGAATATTGAGGAAGCTGACACTGAGTTTCTACATGGAGTTTTTTGCTACTTGTGAGATGGCCATCTTTAAGACAAAATGTGAGATATTTTGATTGAAGGTTCCAATCTAAAGTTACAACATACCTGTATATGTTATGAATGTTGAGACTATGGAGAAAACCTCCTGTTGTAGCAACCCCTGGAAACCAAGAATAGATTACATGCATTTTCCACCTAAGCATATTCATTTTGTTAATGCAACCTGCTGACTCTTTAAGAAGCCTGCAGATCACTAGGTACTGTATATATTTAGCATTTAAAAATGGTGTCACCAAGTACTACAACTAGTTGCAACAAAGGACATTGTAACAGTATTACCATGACAGTTTTATTCCTGAAGGACTCTGATGCTAGGTACCACTATATCTATGAGAATTGTCTGTGTCTTTTTATGGCCAAGAGTTATTATCTCCTCAGTGGTATAGCCTATGTTATTGATTGAGTTATGTATAGTTGATATGCAATGGTCTGATCCAAAATATGCAATTTATCTTCAAGTGTGAGGGGCAGGACCATAACTCATGAAGTGCTGGAATTCCTGTCACTAGCAAGTGACAATAAACATCAATGCTGCACTATGCAACTGTGATGTGATCAGTATTACAGAAGCTGACTTCTGATTGGTTCAGTCTTCCACTGTGAGGATACTAGCCTTCAATATATCAATTATGACAATACTAAAAGCAACATTCCCCACTCCTGTGGTTTAAATGGTGTACCATGGATGCTGAATGTAAAACTGCTTGCCAGGAGTTATGTTTAGTGGCCCAGTCTGAATGATAACATGGAGAATTGCTTAGGTGAATACTTTTACTGAGGAAGGGTTCATGTTGTTGACAGTTTCTTTTCATGTTATTTGTTTCACTAGTATGTGGGCTGGGTTAAAATCCCATTTTTGCCATGCCTGACACTGAACATATAGCGAATAATGTATGGGCAACCATAAACAGTAAGGCTTTGTTTCCATTGAGGAGTTGAGATGACAGCATATGAACCTCAACAGCAAAACTCGAGAGGTCCATGCTGTCATCTCAACCCCAAGATAGAAATACATGCCAAGTTGTATAGTTACCCATATTTTATTTTATATAGTATATGTTCTTTTACACCGGAGTGACAGACCCCCACTGAAGTGAAAACAAAAAATCTTGACATTTCTTGTTCTGTTCAATGTTCAAAATCAAATTTACAGACTTTTGAAAGTTAAAAGGTACAGCTTCGGGCACTGGTGGCTAGTAAGCAGCTAGGTGTGGAATAAATTAGGGGTACAAGCAACAGACAGATGCCCTGGCACTTCGCTCAATTACAGCATCATCAGGGTGTCCCTTAATTGCCTTCCTTTCTCACTTTTGTTTGTTCATATTGATACTGCTTTAGAAGCAGAATCCCATTTAATTTTTTTTAAGGCAGACTTTATTATCCTTTTGAAAAATATTAATCCCAGTCATTACTGAATGGCAACAACATTTAAACTGCTGACAAATGTTGGTTTTCAGCACACAGTATCGTGATGACATTTTCTGACAACTGCAATTTGTGTGTGGGTGCTTAAAAAAGTGAAGAAACACTCAAGAAAAATTAAGCATTATTCCACCTGAAAACCAAATCAATATGAACACAAAAAAGAGAACTAAAGATAGTTTTTAAAGTTATTTCTAAAAACGTTGTACCTTTTGTGGCAACTATCATCTACATATAAACTCTGCAGTGTAGAATAATGTATTATTAGCTACATATATCCACCTTTAATAGAAAATAGAGTTAGTAAATATTATTTTTATTTATATACAGTCACCTCCAGTTAGCCCCATTGGAGCATTTTACATCTGACATACCATATATGTTACTTTATAAAATAGGTCAAGATGGCTGCCACAGATACTGCTGTCTGATTAGATGAAACAGCAACATGTACTCAACAATGCACAGTCCTAGGCCAAAATGTTTTTACCAGGCCATTTTATAAGTACAATAACCGTACTCCAGGGTGCTGCATTAGTTAGGAGGTACATACACTCCTGTGTGTGCTAAAGAGCACTCAGTCTGTAGCCTGTGAGTTATGGCCCTCATACAGTACTGTAGCAAAGAACATGTTGAATAACCATTTCAGAAAATAGATGATAGGAGAACCCTTGCTATACTTATTGTACGTGAGAGCTCTCTTATGTCCTTGGATGTATGCCAGTAACTCTTCGCAGAGGGTACATTTGGATTTTGCTGAAAAAAAAACTTAGTGGCCAATATTCATGAATGTTGCCAATGGCAGATTGCTGAATTGGTTTAGTAAGGGAAAAGTAAAATGGTGTGTACACTGGGGGCAATGTTCATGAATATAGGTCAATGTTGTTAGTGACTCTGGATATATTTTCAAGGTGGCCAGATGTGTTTAGGTTCAACTCTGTAAATTCTGCTGATGTTGTGAGAAACCATTTTGTTTCTTACAGGTTGCCCATGAAATTGTTATGGGCAATGTGGTTCACAATTTGAATGAATTATCAAAGCAAAGTAGATGAAATATACAGAAACTGTATGGCTTCTTGATTTAAATGCAACACTCAAATGTTTTGTATTAGAGCTCACACTTCTCAGAATTAGCTTGCAGGTTTTCTGTACTGTTATCAAAATATCTTTTATGCTATAAATTTGAAAAATTTCATAATATGGGCAAGTGAGAACTAGGCTGTGTCTAGTTCTCACTTGTCTATATTGAGAGAGAACTAGGCTGTGTCTAATTAAGCCTGATTTTGCAGCAGGTATGGAAATGATACAACAGCTGCAACTGAAGTGGCATAACTTGTCCTGTCAAGGTGCCTTTGAGTACATCAGTCACAGTAACCTGCTTTGGTTATAAGAAATTTATGCTGGATATCACATGGTGATGTAAAGGTAGTGGGATGAAAAATAAATTGATGACCTGTGGACTACAAACAATATTTAATGTTTGCAAACCTAGAGGTGGGGCCTGGTGAAAATACTGGGAATTGTGACAGCAAGAGCCCCATACACAAATACAGTAGCTGTTATATTGCTAAAGTTTGCCACAACACACTGTAGTCACAAGGAGTGCTTTGTGGCACAGGTTAACTTTGCACCACTTTGATCCATAGACAACGGGATTGCATGGCTCTCCTCGCACCAGCAGTGGAAATGGGAAGGGATGGTATGCTAATGAAGCACTGTGCTATGCACTGTTGCTCCCCAAGTCCACCGCTATATGCCTCAAAGTATGGCTCTTCCTTACAACTTCTGAAAGTAATTCCACAGTGCTGTTGCAGTCATGCAGCAGGGCAGGAGACACCACTGAGATGGCAATGTGAGAGGGAGATCAGTGAAGGCCAAATAGTTTAACAACACAGTGTGGCTGACTGGGGATAAAGACAGAGGTTCCACTAGACACCAGGAAAGGAATGCACCCCTGAGGTTGGTCAAAGTGTCACTAGACCACTAGGGAGGATCATAGAGGGGTCAACATAAAGGTCAAACTATTTCCTTGGCCCACAAGCAGGGCATACAGTGAGGCTTGGGGAGTGGGAGGATAACTGAGGTGGTAGTGCTTCTACCATGGACACTTCTATATGGAAGCAAATGTCTGTGGATGCTGCAAGTCCAGTGTTTGCAGTCACAAACCCTGTGACCACAAACATCTTGCAATTCACATTCGCATTACAGCTTATGTGCTGATGAGACTCCTCCCTTGGCAGCTAGTGAAGCCTTTAAGTATGCCAATTTTTGAAGGTGGTGGTAAGCTGGGTCTCTGTATACCCCTGAACGTCATCATCCCCAACTGAGACTGTGTGATGGGCCTCTGAATTCCTGAGTGAGGATTATCTTTCACCTGCTATTGGTACTGATAGCCCTCTATTTAATAGGGGACCAGAAAAGCAACAAAAAGCAGTGCACACCTCTGGCATAGGTTGGGGGGGTGTTCAGGGTTTTCAAACACCCCCCAAAATTACCCCCCAAATTTTTGTTCAAGCCGCAGTTCAGGTACCCCCTTCCCCCACCTATTGGTGGCCTTTTTGGTGCAGAGAAGCAGTTCAGTAGTAGTGCGTATGTGTGCAAAGAGAGAGAGAGAGCAATCCAGCAAGATGAGAGCAATTGGATGGCAAGGGAGCGAAGGTGAACCGGAAGTTTGAGCAGACAGTGGTGGACCAGCAGTGTTTATGGCACTACAGTGTGCAGTGAGGTGGGGGCCAAACAATGTAGTCAGTAGGCCGTGAGCGGGGTCAGGTGCAACAGTCAAGGTTTGACCAGTCATGAGTCGCACCCAGGAGAGTCTGAGAAGGATGACCAAATATGGACAGCCTGTTTCAGGAGCCAGGTAAGGAAGAAGCTAGACATGTCCAACTCAGCTCTCCATGCCAACTGACAGACAGTAAAAAGGGCTCCCAATTGTAAAGTGTTAGAAAATAAGACAAAAGGTACAGTATTAGAGTGCTGGGAATTCCAAAGGGGACAGGATGGTCAGCTTGACAAGCCTGTTATTTTCTAACCTCCCAAGATCAGCACTGATGTATAGGCTTGATGTTGAAATACCTGGGGGTCAGAGGGATTATATGTATTATATGGAAAAAATTAAGTCAAGGAATTTAAACAGCACAAACCACACTGCAAAGGCTTTCTTTTTAATTGTATCTGGGTCAATCAGACATTTGTTGTTCATCTTTGGAGTTGCCAGCACAGGACTTTGGAGAGGTTCAAAATTCAAAGTTAACTAGATAGATTGCTGAATTGGGACGTGACTCATTTCCATTGCTTTTGGAGAGCCCTCTCCTGAAAGTTGGTTTGAAGGTCCCTTCGAAGAAAGACCCTTTCCCTCCAGACCAGCCAGTATATCTCAATGCACAATCCTACTACATCCAAGTCCCCCCCCCCACCAAACAGCCAGTGGGTGGTTGATGGCACTGTTGGTCAGCCAGTTGTCCATAACAATTGCAGCTGCAGACTGTAATGCCAGCCAGAGTCTCCCACACCCCTGATTCCATGGGAAAAATTTTTTTCCCTGAAATCAGGGGTAGGGAACATGTAACAAAAGTGTGTTTTTTGTTCAAGAAAAGCCCCCAAACTCACCACAGAGCATGTAAACCCCCCAGAGCTTCTGGGGGCATAGCAGTCCCCAGACTCCTGGCTCTTATGTGTCCCACTTCACAACTATTATATCCAAACACCTCCCCCAAAAAACTGCTGCCTACACCACTGGTGCACACACACCAGACTGAAGTGTAGGCAGAGTTTATTACAAATGCATAAGGTAAAGAATGCCAGACAGCTACCCCTACATATCACCTCTCTGGAGGCTTCCTCCTCTTCCTTAAAGGGGAACAGTCAGCACTAAGAACCCCACACCCAACTGTGGTATTGGACCCAATAGGCACTTTGTATGCATTTTTTTAATGATTGTTTACTGTAGTATAATAGGTTGCACCAGGCTGATTCTACTCAATCCAAACTGACATTTGCTCTAACCAGAAATTCCAACAATCCTCTGCAGCCGAAGTCAATGCTGGGCTGCAGCAGTGGGAGATCAAATAGCCTGTAGTGCATGTTAGAGTTTTTATAAGTTGTGGTCTTTTGTTTGTTTCTTCTGCTATCCTCCCAGGGCCAAGTACAATCACAAAGGGTTGTACCTGAAGAACAGTGTGACTGGAAAACATCTAATTTGAACTTTTAAAAGCTCTCATATGTACTACAGGCTACAGAATCTCCCACTGTTGCAGCCCAGCTCTGACATCAGCTGCAAGGGGATTCTGGTATTTCTGGTTACAGCAAATATTAGCTTGAGAGTCAGCACAATCTGCCTGCTACAATATACTATGCTACAGTAAACAATAAAAATAATGTGTGCATGAGATGAATTTCTGCCTGATAGTAGTGAGTGTGATATTGAAAAGCAACAGTTTATGTGGAAACAGACATATCTAGTTCTGTTCCTCCCACTACATCATTAGCATGTTACATCACAAGCCATGCTGCCTGATTAGTAATGTGTCACAAGTTACCAGTCAAGCAGCAAGAGACTGGCTCTTATTAATTATTGGTGAAGATAAAGTAAGTGAGGTCACAATGCTGATGATGTTTTGAGAGGAATAGAACTAACTATTTATGTATGTCAGCCTCCAGGTAGAGTGCTGTTCCACACAGCACACCTCTTACTCATCACACGTAGCACTGTCAGGTCGAAAATCTTCTAAAATAGGTAAAACCAAAATAAATAAAAAATAAGTCTAAAAGTTATTCATTAATCCCAGACAGTACACTAGCTCTTTAATAAACATAATGACTGAATGAGTGATTGATTCACTGGTTGATTTACACTTGTCCATTTTGAATATCATTTGCCAGCTCTCCACCCACCTCTATGATATTAAAATTTCTCTGCAGGTTATCCTGCTCAATGAAAGTCAAGTGCTTTCATCAATTTTATGTCATCTACAAATTTAGTCACTGAGGTTGCTATCCTGTCCATCAAACCATTTATAGTGTATGGTGGAGTTTTGTTCTAAGCGGAAATCCATCCCTAGAACAATGTTGTTGTGCCGTAATAGCTATGTCATTTTGCCGTTGTGCTGCACTAGCAGCATAGCTACTGTAGCAGAACAACATAGAATGTTCTGGCGTGTCACCTTTTTTCAAACCACAGTACCCAATGAAGCAGCCTTGGCAGTGAGACTGAAAGAACTGCAATAGTCCCTCAGAAACTACACCTGAGCTCCCCAACAGTAAGGGAGTTAGTGGAGCATGGGGGGAAGGGTCTTTTTTATATGTGCTGGTCACAGGCTTGCAGCAATGGTCTCCAATACACTATAAAAGATTGTGTATGAGCAACCGTACACATACAAGGCTGTGTTTCAATCTCAAGGTTTCCATGATGACAGAAGACCTTTCAAGCTGTGGTCTCAAGGTCTTTTGTTACCACGTAACCCTCTCGATTAAAGCACAGCCTTTATGTGTATAATTGCTCATACACAATCCTCTATATGCTGAGACAAACAACATGGAGAGTTGTGAGCAGAGCTTTTACCATGTTAGGGATTTCAGTATGAAAACTGTTAAGTATAGACACTAAAAGGTGCTAAGAATAATTGAGTTATTTTATCAAACTAAGAGTTACATCGAAGTTCAGCTGTTCATTAATTCTTAAGACATAACTATATTCTAATGCTACAGTATTTGTTCTATTATGCTTAGGTAATTATTTTGTAATCAAATTCTTATAGTATTATATTTAAAGGCACAATATACATTATTAACGTGAACTTAGGTTTGTAGGCAATGTGGATCATATATTTTTAACAGTTTCTTAAACAGAATTTCTTATTTTTTTTTGTTTTCATTGTTAATAATCTCTCCCCTTTTCCCTGTTCCCCCTTTCCTCACCCAACAATCAGGGTTAACTTGACTGAACTCTTCCTCTGGACAAAAGGGCAATTGAGTAGCCACCTTCACAGGAAACACCAGTATCTCTTCTGCAGTGCACAGCAGGAATGCACAAATCACCCCCTTTTTATTTTGTATTATCTTCCAACACTTTCTCAGGCAAAGCATGTAAAAGGGCAGGAAGATTAGGGGTAGTGAAGAGAAGTACTGAGATGCGTATCACAGTATGCTGCCAGAGGCCTTAGATATGGGGCTATGTACTTCAAAATGTTATGCTGTTGTTTATTATTAAATAGGCAGCTGTACAATAAAAATCACAAAACGTTAGAAACAATTTAAATATTTTTACAAACTGCTTGAATTCTTAACACATTTTACAATAATGAGATATGTAAGCTTGTACATTTTCCATTTATCGATATTTTAAATAGGTATTGATAATGACGTGTAAAAGATAACAATGAATCAATAAAAGCAAAAGTTCTTGACAAAACTTCAAAATATCAATATATTTAAGCTCTGCCAAGATAACTTACTAATGTGCCGATAAAACTTATCAATAAAACTTTAAAAGACTGATATATAGATATAGTGGTGGATTGTTGTTCTGTGTGAGAATCCATGCGTTGTTGTGCTGCAGTAATGATGTCACTACTGCAGCACAACAACTTAGAATGGAACTGCTCTGCTGCCTTCCTCTAGTCAATTGAGCTGGAAATTTTTTTTTAAAGTTAAACTTTCAGAAAAACTGCATCTGTAGCCATTAGCTTTCTACTGAATCACTAATTTGAGCCAGTCAGCAATCCTCAAATGCCTCCCCCCACCAACCATCAGTTCACTAAAAGGAAGGTGAGTATGTGAAATGGCCATGGCTGTCCATTCACTACAAGAGATAATTTTATTTTTACTTATTTAGTTTTTGTTTACCAGGTAGGTGCACTAGCCATAACCATGACTATTTTCAGGCATGACCCGGGAGGATACAGTGCAATACAACAACAAAACATAACAATTTACAAAAATATCTTTGGGGATAACAATTTCAACAGTGAAACAAAGTAGGACTGGAGAGGTAGGTAACTGCATCAAGACATTACATCACATGTATGGCATCCATACACAGACAAGCCTGTGTCTTCATCTCAAGATTTCTGTGACAACCAGGGAACATCTCAATGTAGACATAGGCTTTTTGTATATGTTTGCAAAACATTATCCTCTCTATGCAAGTTGTACCAAGGTAACCTACTGTATCAATACTGATGAAACTCCATTAAGTTCCTAGCCCATCAGGTTCCAAAGTTATATCCCTTAAAAGAATCTGGGCAGCATAATCAAAGTCAGTGCTAAATGTGAAACTAATGTCAACACATGCTAAATTGTATGGGTGTGGTCAGTGGGTTATATTTAGAGAACCCCAAAGCAACAAGTATTAAACTGTATTAGTGCTACAGTAGTTTGAACATACACCCACCAAGCAAATGCTCAAAAGGTTAGCACAAGTGCTAATGGTAGGAGTGCAGAGAACCTCACAGGGTAGATAACCTAGGGGAACCAGGGCAGTTTGTTAGTGTTAGTGAGGCTATGAGTTATTTGTGTAGGAGAAAACACCTACTGTATGTTATGCTGGGCAAGCTAATTAATGCACTCAGCATGCAAGGCCCTAATTTCTAATTCCCATGTCATTAACTGCCATGAAACAGAGCACATTGCTCCTTTAACAGATGTTGGGATTCTGGGCTTGCAACTGAAACAAATGGGGCACATACACATTTCTATGGTTGCACTGTGCTGATGCCGTTCACATTTGACACACAGTAAGGCATGTGGTGTTGTACATAGGAAGTACTGGAAGATGGAATCTTGCTCCATAGTCATCTGGAGACATCTGGGGACCATTGCAATGACTGCCAAATTGTCTATTTACACCAGTGTAATCAACCCTGGCCACCAGTGATGTCTCTCTCATCCTCTAGGACCACCACCACAGCTGTACTAGTGAGCCTGAGTTACTGATACAATGTGAGTTACTGATACAATGTTTGCTATGGGTCACAGCACTTTGCAACCAGTTAAAACATGGTTTTCCAAATAAATAACCAGCACAAACTACAGTGAATTGTGTCTGATGAGTTTGAGAACAGAATAGTGCCTGCTATGCATGCTCCTCATTTAATCTGCATGGGTGTGGTCAGTAGCCCAATGAAGGATAGGCTGCCTCAAAGGTCCAGCAGCAGTGTGCATTGTGCTACCATGCAGGTGACCCAGGTTTGGGAGATTTCTTGGGTCAACCAGTTGAGGGGACAGCCCAGGCTGCAGTAGCTGCCACTCAGCAGTGTGCCTCTATTGGGGTAGGTCAGTAGCAAGTTCCAGCAGCACAGTGACCCTCTGTAGCTGGGCTAGGAGCTTGCTCCTTGCTGCAGGGATGCTGTGATGTTTGAGGCTGATGTAGACACCACTTACATGAGATAAAAGTATGTGCACCAAGCCATCTATATGATGGTCATCAATACCTTCACACTGTGCACTGTTACATGAGGTCTCTGCACCCTAATTGATACCCCAGAGGTACATCGCAGACAGCTAGCATTTATGTATATGTTATACTAACATATAGGGTAAAGGACATCTACCATACAAGAGTAGACATCAGGATATGTATGCACATGATTGCTATATGCTTTACTTTCTAATATGCACATGTATTTCTTGTTTACAAGATGTTAGGACACTTGTGTCCTTGTAGTGTTATGATATATGAGTCAGCATTGCCATCTTCTGATGATTTGCATTACTACACGGCTATGTACAAACTGTACTTTCTTTGTTTCCACGAAGTGGTGACTATAACAAAAAATTGTATAATGTTATCTAGGACTGTGGAGCCACCTCTAATTTAGCCAATAGGGCTCACCTCTGTAACTAGAAATGTTTCTGTCTTACAGTAACTATGGTAATTATCTTAGGAATATAATGTAAGACATTACGTCTTTTACCTCGGAGGCCTGGAGATGCGAAGATTCCTTGAGGTATAAGGAACACATAGCGTTGGCTCCCAGTTCCTAATGGTAAGAACTCTTAGGGCAACTGTGATTTTCCTTTTGGTAGTAATAAACAAGATTTATTACTCTTATGCAACATGTTTCTGATTCCTTGCATTCCCATTATTGCCAAGAACCTGAGAGTGAGGGTTTAGACCTCCTGAGAATTGGCGACTGCGTGCAGGCAATATTAGGTGTTTGCAAGGTTTCCACTTGTTGCTACTACTTTCCCTTCCTAACGGGGACAGAAGGTGTGCACACTCGCATCACCTCTCCCATTTTTCACCCACTTTGTAACTACTTGCAAAGTCTGACTGCTTACTGGGTGTGTTTGATGCCGACTCACCTCGCCCCACGTCAGTTTTGAATTGCAAGCTTACAAGTGCACTGTAGCCCACCTGTGAATTAGAGCACCTGTTGTGGATCAATACGCAGCACGGCGCCTTTTCACAGTTTGATTTTACATTCCCTCCCACTAAATGGCCACTGTATCAAATATCTGCACAGACTTGAGACTCGATGTCTTGAACTTCCTTGCCTCCCATGGACGATGGGCTGACTTAGAGCTAGACACAAGTCAATCTGACAACCCCGTGCTGGGGATTTCAGCTGAGTACTCAGAGACAAGACAAACAGCCAGAAAGCATGAAGTGAAAGGGCTGTTGGTCGCAGCTCTCTATGCAGCTCTGGAAGCCTCCGAAGTGAGGTTTCGAACCCTTGATCTACAAGTCTCATCTCTCAAGCAGGAGATGGGACTGTGGGAAACTGAATGTTTGAAAAGAGAGCAGGATTTGGAGTCTGAGCTCCAGACTCTGCAGAATGAAAAGGATTCACTATTGCATCATTCTATTCAGGAAAATGACCAGGAACTTTGTATTTTGAAGCAGGAATGTGAAAGTCTGAGACAGGATAAGAGACAGGCATTGCAAATGAATGATATATTAAGTAGAACTAATGACCAGATCCATGATGAGTTGGGAGAGCTCCAGGATAAGATAAATCAGATACGTAATGATTTAAGTGTAGCTACTAGGGACAATCGCAAATAGAGTGCCGCGTATAGAGTGTTACAGAACCAACTACCGGATGATGTGGATCAGAATGTTGCAGAAGTTAGTCATGATGAATGTGAATGTAAAATGGTGAAATGAGAGGTACTGGCTGGTCATGTCAAGGCAATGGGTGGCATAGCCCCCATCCTGATGATGTCATCTAAAGAGGAGGAGTCAGATGATGACATTTCTCAGTACAATGCCCAGTCACACCCCTACTATGGCCCAGTGACCCCACCCTGCCATCCACAACATGGTGGACCCCATCACATGACCCTACGCCCCTACATCATCGACAGAATGATGACCATCATGGGCAACGCCAACATGGTGACCCCCATGATAGGGAGGGAGCAGGCCCAGGCCTAGTCCCAACAGCACCACCAATCGCCATTATTTCTGTGGATGATAGGGAAGAAGTAGAACAAATGATTGATATTGCCTTAGGCACTGTGACCCTTCTCGAGAGAAACAAATGGACTCTCTGAATGCAGATTAAGCAGCTGCTACAGGAGACTGTTACTCGTGAAGGAATGGTCCAGACTGTGGCTGAAGCTGCAGCTTAGGCAGCTCTGCAGGGTGCCCAAGACAATCTACCTCTGAACAATCATCCCAGCAATCCCCTACAAATGGCCCACTCTGTTCAGCAGATAGCTGACGGCATTGGTCGGATGAGCCCATCTGACAACCTCAGTTGCCACTTGGAAAAGGTGCATTCTAAATGTGAAATGCTTAGTCTCGCTGCAGACTACCAAGTCCAGATCCTACGCCAGACTATTGATTCTGGTCTATATGTGAAACTCCCCGATGCTATCCGACAGGATAGCCACGAAACGTTTGATGAAGTCACAGCCGAGCTCATTACTGTACATAACCAAGGTGTGGTAGAAATGATGCTCGCATACCCTGTGAAACAGAATGTGAAGGAGAGTCCAGCAACCTACCACCAGAGACTCTGAATGGCCTACCAAGCAGGAAAGAATCTTGCAGGAGAGGCTGCGGATGCAGACCTTATTGAGTACAAGACCTTGTTCCTTCAGAACATGATCCCTGCAGTGGAAGAGAAAGTAGAGCCAACCACTTACCCCTCCACAGAGAAGTTTGCTGATATTCTCCACAAAGCAGAGAGAGTTTATCAACTCTACATCTGTGATTCAAGCTCTGGCTCCAAGAAGGTAGTGGCTATGGACCCATCCAGGAGGCCGCGACATACTTCACGGTGGAGGGGCAGGCCCAAGAGAAACAGCCCCTCCCCACAGATAACCAACAACCCCAGCAGACCCAACAATAATCCTGGGGTGGGAACTGGAACTACCACAAAAACAAGAAATACCAGAAAAATAATAAGGGTAAACAACAGAGACCAGGCCCTTCGTATAGGGAAATAGCCGATGAGAACCGAAGCCTCCGAGACCTTCTCGGGCAACTGCGCTCCGTAGCAGATGCTGTTCCAGTTCGGGCCCTTGCTGCAATACAACTGGGAGGGCAGGCCTCAACTGGCTATGGGGATACTGGAAATCCAGGCTCTCAAGACCCTACAGGCCTGAACCCAGAAGCGGCTCCCTGTATAGCATCAGTAAAGCATGGTGAAATGGTTCACAGGAACGAGGCCCAAACACTCTTTCAAGAGCTTCCCCATGCCTCCACTAGTACAAATTGACAATTACAGGCTCCAGTCCCTATTGTAAGCAAACTAGTCTTGGATACAAATGGAGGGCCCTGCACAGAAGCCGAGGTCAGGGGCTGCCTACTTACAGTATTGCTGGATACAGGTGTGGCAGTGTCTGTATTGCATGAAGACAACCCAGCCACATCACCATGGTCCACGGGACGGAAGACCAATTTGTCTGGTGTAGACAGAACTAGGCTACCTGTGTATCATTCCCTACCACTACCTGTGATACTGGGACACCGGAAGGCGTAACATACCTTTCAGCTGATGGTACTGCATGATCACCCTAGTATTATCGGAATTGACTTCTTGGTGCCACACGGCTGTGTGGTAGACCTGGCCAACACATTGTTGATACAGATTCAGGGACAGTACCACACTGTCATGATTTCTGACTCACATGTGGTTGCAACAATAGCTGCAAATGACAAAGAGTATGACATTATAGATTTGTTTAAGAATCACGAGCTCTTCCCAAAGCTCCTTCCCATCCTGCAACAGCATTTGGAGGCATTTGCCACCAACAAGCATGATTGTGGCAAGATGCATACTGTCATCGAGGTGACAGGTCCAGCCCATGAGAGGCAAAGGCAATACCCCTTTCCATCTGAGGCCTCGCCTTCTCTTACAGAAACAATCAAATAACTCCTCAAGCAAGGTGAAATCATGACATGTGTTTCCACTGCAAATTCCCTAGTGTGGCCTGTGAAAAAACCCATGGGTGCATGAAGACTTACAATTGACTACAGGAAACTAACCCAGGTCACCCCTAGTTGTACCCCAATGGTAGCATCAGCTCCAGATGTGCTATGACTACTGACCCCGACCAACAATGATTTAGTGCCCTGGATATTTCCAATGGTTTCTGGTCACTGCCATTGGCCCCCAAAAGTCAATATGTTTGCCTTCACCATTGAAGGTAGGCAGTACACGTGGACCTGCTTACCACAGGGGTTCCATAACAGCCCCTCCTTATTCCATCTGCACATGATGGACACTCTTGAGGGTTTCTCTACACCCCAGTGCCTCTTACAGTATGTGGATGACCGGTTGTTGGCAACAGCCACACAGAAGCAACATCTGGGTCTCTTGGATGAATTGCTGACCTTTCTTCAGAGGGCAGGCCTTGAATGTAACCTAGAAAAAGCACAACTGTGCCAGAAATAGGTACTCTTTCTTAGTCTGAGGATAACAGACAAAGGCAGAAGCCCTACCTGAAAGAAGATACAGGGATTACAAGACTTGCTACTCCCCACCAGTGTGGCCACTCTTAGAAGATTTTTAGGTATGGTAAATTATTCCAGAGATTTTATTTGTGATTTTGCTCAGAAGGCCACCTCTCTTTATGAACTACTGAAAAAGGATGTTCCCTGGACTTGGGGCCCCATACATACCCAAGCTGTGACGTCACTGAAGCAGGTCCTGGCCTCAGCTCCAGCTTTGGTCAACCCCAATCCAGCCTTGCAATTCCACCTGGAATCTGCCACCTCTGACACTGCAATGTCTGCAGTGTTGGCCCAGAAGGTCCATGGCACCCTACGACCCATTGCGCCACTTGGTAGAGAAATTGTTTTAACTTGTTTGGCAGTAAGAAGCTTAATTATGGGGTCTGCTTTGTATATATGTTTGGGGGGTTGGTTTGCATGGGGATTAATAATCATGAGTACCTTTCTTTAATAAAGAAGTTAGAGGTGATATGATGAAGTTATCAGGTATGTATTTTATGGGAAATGTTTGATTTAATTATGAAGATGGATTCGTTCGGAGAAGGATTCGCTTTACAAATGAATCCCGATATTATCAAAAGAGTTCTTGTGTTAAGCATGGTTTTTGTGGGTTAAAAGTAACAGGAAGTACAAATATGTTATGTTTAATGCTGTTAATTCAAAGTGGGGATATTGAGTTAAATCCGGGCCCTAATTATAAAAAAATTAAGCAGCTTTCGATGGTTCATGAGAACGTTAGAAGCATAGTCTATAAAATGGATGAGTATAGGGTATGGGCCACTAAAACTGAGTGTGATTTATTAGCAGTATCAGAAACATGGTTACATACAGGTATAATGCAGGAAGAAATTCAGCTTTCAGGATTTTCTATAGAACATGCAGATAGAGGTAAAAGGGGAAGGGGGTGATGTTGTTTGTTAATAATACTCTTGGCCCCTATAAAGTACAGTTAAGTATGAACAAGGAAGGAATTGACTGTCTTATTATTTAATTAATTGCGATAAAATTAGTGGTAGGAGTGTTTTATGCACCCCCAAAACAAAAAGTAAAACATTTGATGTACTAGCAGAGTTAATTTTAGAAACAATAAAGGACAAAAAAGTAGTTTTAACAGGGGACTTTAATGCAGATTGGTTTCAGACTAGAGGGAGGAAATTGGAGAGTAGCTTTTCAATTCTGGGTTTGCACCAAATAATACAAAAATCTACAAGAAATACAAAAAATGGAACTTACGGTTCTCTTTTAGATTTTTTTTTTTTGCATCCCAGGACATAGTAAAAACCTGGGAAGTATTACCTTTAAATTTGGGGGATCATAATCCTATTACTTGTACTATTGAGTTACAACAGTGCATTACTCAACAATCAACTATTTATTGGAGCAGAGATTTTAAAGGGTTTAATGAGCAATCCTTTGTAAATCATCTAGAGCAAATCCATTGGGATATAATTTATTTGATACCAGACATAGAACTGGCTATTCAAGAGTTTAATGACATGTTTTTGAATGTAATACAGTACTATGCCCCATTAATAAGAAAAAATTAAAAAGAATAAAGAAGCCCCATGGATCACCTGATAAGATAAAAAAATATTTAAGGATTAGAGATAGGATATGGAAAAAGGCGAGAAAAATAAAGAAAGAAGCAGATTGGAATACCTTCAGGTTTTGGAGGAATAAGTGTAAAAATATAATTAAAAACATGAAGAATAAATATTATCAGAATAAAGTAAATAATTCTTCTGACTCCAAGCAGTTTTGGAAGCTTATAACAGAGCTGAAATCCCCAAATAAAGACTCCATAAGTCCTACTTTGGTACAAGATGGAAAACTAGTGACTGATACAAAGGTTATAGTGAATATTTTTAATACGTATTTTTGGAATTACGGATTTAAAGTTGACAGATTTGAATGTGAATGGAATGGATTTCCTCTATCAGTATCATGCTGGTAGCCCATGCAG
Source organism: Neoceratodus forsteri (assembly GCA_016271365.2). Lineage (NCBI taxonomy): Eukaryota > Metazoa > Chordata > Ceratodontiformes > Ceratodontidae > Neoceratodus > Neoceratodus forsteri. Next base: position 666,379,939 of record CM028129.1, read on the forward strand.
GAATATTTAAGTTTGAAATTTTAAAAGAGAGGGATATACTGAAAGAGCTAAAAATTTAAATAAAAGTAAATCAGGAGGTATTGATGGGATTGAGGCCCAATATTTAAAATTGGGAGCACATGTAATAGCCCTATTGTGACCTATTTGTTCAATTGGAGTTTGAGTACTTCTACTGTTCCTGAAATTTGGAAGATGGGGAAATTATTCCCACCTGTAAGTCTGGGGATCTAACTATTCCTTCAAATTATAGGCCGATAGCCCTTTTGCCAATTTTATCTAAAATCTTGGAACGTAAAGTCTATGAACAGGTAAATAATTATTTAGATACAAATACTATAATAGTAGATGAACAACATGGTTTTAGAAAGGGGAGGTCCACAAACACTGCCCTGTTGGAATTTAATGACCTGGTTGCTACATCTATGAACCAAGGAAAGTACACTGGGGCAGTGTTTGTGGATCTCAATAAGGCTAATGCTTTTGACTTAGTTCAATATGATTTGCTTTTGACTAGGTTAAGGGCCATAGGGATTAAGGACCAAATATTAAAATGGCTTAAGTCATATTTGACAAATAGATATCAATGTGTTCAATGTGGCATAATGATGTCGGCCCCTGGGAAACTAGAGAGAAGTGTTCCCCAGGGCTCTATTTTGGGCCCATTATTATTTAATATTTATGTTAATAATTTGGTTCATGAAATTAAACATAGTGAGGTGAGACTGTACGCAGACGACACTGTTTTAGTGGTGTCTGCTGACAGTCTCACAGGTATGATGGATTCGCTTCAAAGTGATTTGTTACAAATGCAAAAATGGTTCAGTAAATCTGGTCTTCTTTTGAATGCTAAAAAAACACAAACTATGTTGTTTTCGATTGGCTCATATAGAGGAAAAGAGCCCAAACCACAATTACATTTACAAGATGGTACAAAAAATGATAATGTATTAACATACAGATACTTAGGGTTTCAAGTAAATGTTAGAATGACATATGTGAATCATATATCAGTTCAGGTAAAGAAAGTGAATGAAAGATTAGGGGCCCTTAGAAGAGTTGCGGGAGCTTTACCTTTGGTGGCAAAGAAGCGATTGGCAAAACAGATACTGTTACCCATATTGGAGTATGGTTCTATAATTTACAGGAATTCGACTAAAACTGCTTTAAATTTGGTTAATCAAATATATTATAGGATAGGTAAATTTGCTTCTGGAAGTATTAAAAATGAGCATCATTGTATAATTTATAATAAGTTAAATTGGCTTCAACCTGAAGCAAAAAGAAACTATCTCTGGCTTATTATATGTCATAAGATAATTCACAAAAAGCATAACCATCCTCTGTATAAGCAATTAAAAAGAAAGATAAATAATGAATCATATATAAAGACTAGGAATCCATTAAGCAATATCCCAATGTATAGAAGCTTTAATAGACTAGGGGACAGTACGCTCCAGAATAGAGTAGCATTAAGTTGGAATGGTTTGACTGAATTACAGAAAACAAATTTAGATTTTTTTAAATTTAAAAATGAATTGTTTAATAGTTTGTATTTTTTATGTATGTGTTTTAAATAATGTATGTAGAGTGCGATTATGTTTGTTTGTATTAGTTATGTTAAATGTCAATTGTTAATTGGTAATTGTATTAGATTCTACATGCAGGACTTTGTTGTAAGCAGGACTTTGTCCTAACAAATGAATTTCCTGTGGAAAAATAAACTTTTAATCAATCAATCAATCATATGCATCATAGCTCTTGACCCCAGTGGAACAGAAGTACAGCCTTTATGAAAGGAACCTTCTGGCTACCTACTGGGCTGTCAAGCACTTTTTGTATATCATTGGGTATTCCCCTCTGATCATCAGTACAAACCACACCCCTACAACCTTCCTACTCTCAAAGTAAAGAATGGATCAGTCTCTAATACCAGACTGACACACTAGTCCCTCCTTCTCCAGGATAGGGACATCAAGGTTCACCCAACTAAAATGCCATCCATGCTGGCGCATGGCCTCCTTTTCCAAGGAGAACCACATGACTGTACACTGCAGCCACCTGATCTACCAGATCCAGGCCCTTTCCTTCCTGCTACACCACAATTACTTGAGAACACCTCATTGTGTCACATTTTTACAGATGGATCAGACTCCTATTATCAGGGAGAACAGACAGCAGGAATGGGTATATTCATGATTTACCCCTTTGGTAACTTAAAAATTTCCAAACATTGCAGTGTAGCATCATCACAATATGCAGAAATGGCAGCAGTGGCCTGTGCCCTTGAGTTCATCCAGCATGGAACCGGGGACACCATCATTTTTATAGACTCTAACTGGGTTTGTTGTTCTCTTATAGAATCTCTGCCTTTCTGGCAAAAGAACTCCTTTATCTCTTCTGACGGCACCCCAGTGAAACACAAGGAACTGGTAATATATATTCATTCACTGGCACACAAATTTGCACGCAAACTGTATGCATACAAGGTTAAGGCCCACTCCATAGATGACCCCTATCATGCCTTCAATGACACAGCTGACACCCTTGCTAAGGAAGGGGTCCAAGGGGGGGACATCTGGATGATGGACCATCCAGAAGCCAAAGCAACTGTGCACATTGCAGCCATCAAGAAAAAACCTTAACCCTTCTCCCCCTTGGATTTTTCAGAATCCCAGCACACTGACTCTGAACTCAAGGATGTGTTCAGATTTCTGGACAAAGGCACCGAGAAGAATCTACCTGCCCATAACCCATACCAAAGGCATTAAGGTAAGTAACACTTGTCCCCAGATGACAAGCTCATCTGGTACCAGCCAGATGACACCATCACAAAATTGTGGGTGGTCCCTCGTCATCTCAGGTCTGAATTTTTGCAACAGGTGCATGACACCCCCACTGGTGGACACCAGGGAGTGGAAAACACACTCCAGAGGCTCAAGACCACCGCATGGTGGCCTGGTGTCACCAAGGATGTTAAACAGTACATAGATAACTGTCTTGTTTGTGCACAAAACAACCCCATTCCTACCAAAAGAAACACCTAATTACTACCACAAAGGCATTTGTGCCCTTGGCATGCTTTACAGATTCATTTCATTGGTGCCTCACCAATACCAGTAGAAATAATTAATATGCTCTTGTGGTAACTGATCTCTTTTCTAAGTGGGTTGAGGCTTTCCCCACCAAGACATGTACTATAAAAGTCACTGCCAAAATCCTGGTGGAACAGAGTTTCTCCAGGTGGGGCCTGCCTCTTAAGGTAGACTCTGACAAAGGAACCAGTTTTACAGGTGAGTTGATGAAAGCAGCCCTTGAAGTCCTGGGAGTTCACCAAATGTTCCACATACGGTATCACCCACAATCATCAGGTCAAGTAGAGAGGGCCAACAAATGGATTAAGCAAATGTTTTCCAAGGATTGGGATTCCCTACTGCCGTTACTCCTTATGGCAATTAGGGGCACACCCTCAGCCACCACTCAGTTGACACCCTTTGAGGTGATGACTGCCAGAAGTATGAGATTACCTGAACACCTGTTGTTTGACCTGCACACTTCCACTGCAGATCGTGTCTCTGTGGATCAATATGTGGAAAAGTTGAGAAAAGACCTAATACAAACTCATTTGTATGCTGCAAACTGCATGGGCAAGGCCCAGTTGCAATCCAAAATTCAGTTTGACAAACACGCACAAGAAGTATATTGGCAAGTTGGAGATCAGGTAATGGTTCTCAGATTTGCGCATCCAACACACTGTTTCTCCAACAAGTGGGAAGGACCCTACTCAATTGTCAACAAGATCAGTCCAGCAGTCTATCAAATTAGACTCATGCAAAACAACAAATTGACTGACAAATGGTTACATGCAAACCAGTTGAAACTGTATAAAGGAGTGTAATTACTTTTCCTCACCCCACTGGGTGGAATAGTATTAACCTTGCTAATGTCTGATTTTCATTTTCAGATACACTGACAAGATGGCTATCTTGTTCCATTTTCTCCTCATCTATGGAGTAATCCCCTGCATCCAAGTCATGGTAAAGCACATCTTTCCTCATTTTGATCTGCCTGCAACTACCCCAGAGGGAGTTTTCATCAATATTTCCAACAATTTGATTACAGTCCAGGAAGGTTCAGATGCCTAACTCACTGCCTCGGTTGTTGCTCCTGATAAATCTACCCTACAAATTGAGTGGCAAACCAAGTTTCAAGGACAAATACTCCCCATGGCAAAACTCTCCAAAGGAACTTTCCATGGATGGCCCAATGCAAAATTATTCCCAAATGCTACCTTGTCCTTGCACCAAACCTCTTTTAGGCATTCAGGTTTATATATTATTTCATTCTTAATTGACCCTTCATATTGTGATATGCTTTCTAAGGATTCTGCCAGGAAATGTTGTGCCATACACAACTTGGCCTCAGCTGCCATGTATTTATCTGTGTTATCCCCCACTGAGAAACAATTTTTGGAATGTCCAAAACAAAACCCTGGTCCTCATAGTGGTCTAACAGCCACTGCCTTATCTGGCACACTTATTAATAACTTACAATATATGCATATACTTGTCTTGTTTAATTTGACTTACTGGAATATCAAGGATTTGGTATGTGTCATACTACTAACACATCGTTATTTTATAGTACTTTGTTACTTGATAGTTTAGCAGCTTTTCAGATTCGTAACCAAGACCCTATTGCCGGGGTACACACCACTGAGCATACAGGCAATTTTAGGAGAAAACCTAGTTTTCAGAATCCTGATACACAAAGACATAAATGAAACACATGTGACACATCGGATGTCACTGGTTCCACAGGCACCCTTACTGGTCTCTTTGGTACTACAATGTCTATCTGGAATAAAGCAAACATTGCTACTATCAAAGCACATTCACAGAAGTTTGAAGCTGGTATGATAAATGACATTCATACCCCATTATTGCATGGTGTGGATGGCCTTAGTCAGGAAGAAAGATACACTGTATGTAATATGCAAGACATTGCTAAGGCATTTACAGATTCTAAAGAAAAGATTAGCACCCTTATTGAGCAGAACAATAAGAGGCAGATAAGCAATACATTGCCCATGAAATATTATGCTCTGCCTATCGGTCATACATTATTACTACCATCAACAATCTCTTCCACGATCTGGAATCCAGAAGAATCCCAGATATCATTCATGATAGATGTATCTCTAAATGGTACTGACCTCACTGCAAATCCCCTAACTGTGTTCCCATGTGTATGTTAGAATATGTTTCTATTCCTATTTCTACTGCTAGGAATTTGGGATTTGTGACCAGGCATCCTAATACTGGTCCTTGCTTCACTTCTAAGAAATGTTCCAATAAGGATACTATGTTTGTGTCTTTTACTGTTTCTTTACCAGATTTTGATCCCAATGCAGCTATATTTGATAAACTAGCATTCGTACACTCCATTGGGCACCTTGACGAAGACATCTACAGAGAACGCCTTGACTTGCCACCTCTTCTGGTTTTTCATCCTCTTCTGGATGCATGGGTCTCACTGCACATGGACCGTTGTGCTAAGAAAGGGTCTATTTATTTGTGTTGCTATGACATATTTGATGTTAGTAAACCTGTGTGTGGATATTCCCCAGACAGTATCAATTTGTCCTTTTCCATGGGCAATGACATCACCACCGATGGCACAGCATACCAGGACTCAACATCTGCTCCAGATGCCTCATGATTGTATCAGTCTTACCGGAAGGAGGTTCATCACCTGTCAACACAGATTTCCAACCAGACTTACACTTGTCCAGTACAACTACAAAAATGGAGACTACCTACTGTAAAAATGCAACAGAATTTGGATGGTGAATTTTGTGGGGTAACTAATTTTAAGCAATTTACTTATGGAACTCAGTTATGTGTTATTACTCAACCCCAATTTCTGTTTCATACCTCACCAGATCACTATTATTGGGCACACAGTTATCACCCCTGTTCCCCTTGTGGAACCAGATATCACTGATGGTGACCCTGATTATCTTCTTACTCTTTCAGAGCATTTACCTTACTTTAATGTATGTATTGATCCTCTGACTTTAACACTGAAGTCACTTTTATGCAGGAAAGATACACACCTCATCCACATCAGCAATAACATGAACAAAGCAAATGAAGCAATATATGATCGTATTAATGATGATGATTTTAATAGTGCACTTACTAATATGTGGTTAGAAATTACCTTTAAAGGTTTTGTCATTATGCAAGCATTTTTGATATTTTTCCTTATCATTATGCTTTGCTGCCTCTGGCGCACACTCCACCAACACCGTGAGTAGCTTGAATTCCTTTACAAGGCTCATGCATCAGGTCTGTAAATGACACCTGCTCCCTCTCCACTTCCCTACTTTTGTTTGTGCTGCCCCTTCTGAGGCAACAAGGGGGGGATGTTACATGAGGTCCCTGCACCCTAATTGATATCCCAGAGGTACATCACAGACAGCTAGCATTTATGTATATGTTATACTAACATATAGGGTTAATGACATCTACCATACAAGAGTAGATGTCAGGATATGTATGCACATGATTGCTATACACTTTACTTTCTATTATAAAATGGGCTTAAAAATACAAAGCACTTATTGGTTGATGACCCTTGCCAGCCGTGTCCTTAATAAATGGTATTCCATCCAACCGGCACTAACCTCTGCCACACTGCCCCTTGACAACAGCAAATCACTGAGCTGTGCCAACCAGAAAAAAAAAAACACAGCCTGGCACAGCTCAGCGCGAAATCAGCAATACGCGCTGACAGAAACTCAACCGACAATCTTTCGATGGCACAAGCATTCACTTCAAACTGAAGCTACCGTATCTTACAACATAAAAAACGTTGTAATTCCGGACCCATATACTGTCTTTAAAAAATGGATGTTACTTTCTCGCTCTCATTTGAAGACATACTCACCGATCTAGCTCCACAGCGAGACGAGCAACCTCTTCAAACTGCCTCAGCTGAACCAGTTTCCCGCAGTGACACTGTTACGGAGGCACAACCCACAGAACCTCTTCAACAGCTGAGTACAATGGCAGACGTCCAGCATGAACCACCAGTACCTAAAAAAAGAAAAACAAAACTGAAAAACATAGGAAAATTCCCAACCCTAAGTTCACAAGAGCTGGATCAAATAGAACGAATGAAAGATGAAATCAACACTCAAAAAACAACATCATGGGCAGTAGCAGTCTTTCAAGGTTGGTACACAGCAAAGCAGATAGCCATAGAATTTAAACAAATAGACATACACCACCTAGCAGACATCCTCCACAAATTCTATGCAGAGATCAGACAAACAGATGGTACAGAATACAGTCTAGCTAGCATAATTGCCCTCAGAGCAGGCCTAAATCGGCATTTAAATTCACCACCACTGTCCAGAAATATAAATCTCCACAACCACCCTGATATGCAACCAGTTAACAACATGTTTTCAGCAGTGTTAAAAAAGTACAGGAGAGAAGGTAAAGATCGAGCAGCCCACCACCCTGCAATAAATGAGAACGACTTAGAAATTTTGCGATTATCACCAGTCCTCTCACCAAACACTGCCCGAGGACTACTGTACAAAGTTTGGCTTGATATACAGCTGTGCATGGCACGCAAGGGCAGAGAAGATCTCAGACAGTTGAAACCGGAACATTTTGAAATAAAAAAAGATGACCAAGGCTATGAATATGTAACACTCAGCTTCAACGAATATACTAAAAATCACAAGAAAAATGACTCCACAAAGCAACAGCACAGAGGTTACATATATGAAATTCCACACAGCCCTGTATGTCCAGTTGCTTCCTTTAAAAAATACATTGCCAAGCTTCCACCTAACCCTCCTGCCTTCTATTTACACCCTCGTAAAATAGCTAACAATCTACTGGCAACCTCAACTATCTGGTACACTCATGAGCCATTAGGGTTAAACTACCTAGCAAGCCTGATGCCGAAAATCAGTGAAGAAGCAAAGCTCTCAACACGCTATACAAACCACTCAGTGAGAGCTACAACTGTACAGTTACTCTCTACATCAGGCCTAGACTCCCGCGAAATAATGGCAGTAACAGGCCATCAAGCAGAAAGCAGCTTACGCTCATACTGGGCTGCTACTCCAAAAGACAAACAGTTGTGGAGCAATATTTTGGCAAACAAAACAAGAAATCAATCATCTCAGTCACACAAGCTGTCCAAAGAACCGCAATTTCAAATCACTCCCGATGATCAAACTGCATGCTGCAGCAAATCTCTACCTGCAAACACAGCAAGCAACACAGAAACCCTCTGCACCTACTTTCCTCCGAGGAAACAAACCAGGAACAGCTTCAGATAAATACCTTAGATCAGCAAGCACAACAGCCAGAAACTCCTGATGCAGAGACGCCATGCTTCACAAACAACCGAAAAGAGACAGGAAATCCCCTGACGTCCTCAACCACGAAGACAGCAGACGCACCAGACTATCGCAAAAGCCAGCCAGTTACACAAGTCATCCAACAATTTAAAGAAACAAGCAGCACTTCTCCTTTCATTATACAAAATTGCTATATGAAACATGTTGAATTTATTAACTACACAAAATAAAAAAGTAGTCATGTATAGATAGTGAACTAGACCCTGTATTACAATAAACAGTAGTTAAAAACGTTGTAACTTAACAATTTTAAATCTTTTAAAACATTTAAAAGTTTGTCTTCTAATGTTTCCAGTTTCTTCTTCTGTTTAAATGTAAAAACAGTGCTTTACATAAACCTTACCAGTTCATTTCTTTTGAAAAACAAATGTATTTAACAAACATTGCAGCAATAAAAAGTGGGACTATTTTATGTCTACACGATTTCAAAACAACAACTCTGTCTGTATTTTAAAAGTTACAAATAAAAAAATCTGTTCAATTAAATAAGGTGTCCTACCGTTTAATAAAACCCATTTTATAAGCGTAATAACACACTCCAGGTGGTTTATGCTATTAAACCACGCCCAGGGCATAAAGACCGTATGGCCTTCGTGCCTTAGTACACCTTGGCGTGCTCTTATCAGGCGATAAACCCCACCTCGTCATGTGTTATTGCTTGCATTTACACATGTATTTCTTGCTTGTAAGATGTTAGGACACTTGTGTCCTTGTAGTGTTATGATATATGAATCGGCATTGCCATCTTCTGATGATTTGTATTACTACACTGCTATGTACAAACTGCACTTTCTTTGTTTCCACAAAGTGATGACTATAACAAAATTGTATAATGTTATCTAGGACTGTGGAGCCACCTCTAATTTAGCCAATAGAGCTCATCTCTGTAACTAGAAATGTTTATATCTTATAGTAACTATGGTAATTATCTTAGGTATATAATGTAATACATTTCATCTTTTACCTCAGAGACCTGGAGATGCAAAGATTCCTCGAGGTATAGGAAACACATAGCATTGGCTCCCAGTTCCTAATGGTAAGAATTCCATAGGGCAAGTGTGATTTCCCTTTTGGTAGTAATAAACAAGATGTATTACTCTTATGCAACGTGTTTGTGATTCCTTGCATTCCCATTATTGCCAAGAACCTGAGAGTGAGGGTTTAGACCTCCTGACAGAACCATTCAGATCACCACTGGTGGGAATGTTGAGGAGTGGCTAACAGGGCTGAGAGGGTGCTGACAGCACAAACAAGGCCCCATCAGGAGGTGTAGGTGACTGCTTGGGGAGGGGCAAAAAGCAAAATTGTAAAATTAAAGAGACAGAATGCAGAACAGCTGTCAGCCCTGGTGAAGCAGCAAGGAATGGAGTTACTGTTCATACCAAGAGGAAGTTTCTGCCAATGGTAAATCAATATTCACTTAATTTACATTTTGAAATTAAAGTCTTAGTTGAAGCTACTGTATAGATTATCAGCAAAGCATTCCATTACAATCCTTTTTCCTTAGATTAAGCATCAGTGAATTTTTAAATTCATTATAAATTAATAAAGTGCTGCTGCACTGACAAATCACAGTGCTCCATTAAGCTGCACATGACAGACACTTATTTAGGAAAGAACACCTCATGTGCTGCTGCCCTGGAAACGGTAGGTTGGGAGTGTCTGTTTTAAAGTTTTTTATATTTTATTTTTGAAAATGGCAGCACTCCCTTGACCTATAATGTATTAGTAAATACAGTCTACAATACATTAATCATACCGCACTTTGATTATGCAGATTTTATTTGGTGGCAATGTAGAAATCAAGAACTCTGAGAGAAACTACAGGTTTTACTGGGCAGAGCAGGCAGAATCATCTTGGATGCAAAGTAATATTACTGGAAGAGTCCTTAGCTGTATTAATAAATTATATAGGTTGAAGGAGTACTGCTATTTAAAAAAATAGACACTCCCAATCTGCTGTTTCAAGGGTAGCTGCATGAGGTATACTTTGCTAAATATTCAATGTAATGCATCATGTCTTTCTAAATTGAAACTTTCACTACTGTAACTAATCCACTCTACCTTAACACAGGACAACTATGAAAATAGGACTATGGTGGCCCTATCAATTTTATCCTGTCAAAAAATAAAGATGATTACTACTATTACTTCTGATAGTTTTAGTACTAATGAACACTAAGATCAGATACATCAAGCTACAGTCAGCTAGAATACAAAGCTCTATGATAAGCATGTCATACTTTCCTGTGTGAGAAACCGGAGTCATTGTCATTGGGTAACATTGTGTTCCTGCAGAATTCTGCAGGCATGTCACTGGCAGAAACTGTGTTAAGAGCATTGCATCCTGGCTGTCTCCACTGTATGCCTATCACTGCTTTCAGTACAAAAGTGTTTACATTACCCCTAGGTGTAACTGTCTCACTCTACTCTGTCCCAGCCATGTTTGAACCCATTTATGGTCTTTGTGTCTACCACCTCTGCTGATAAAGTGTTCCACGGCTCAGCCACTCTTTCTGTGAAGTAGCATTTTCTCACATCCCTTTGGAATCCTCCTCCCACCAGCTTTTATTCATACGCCCTTGTTACTGAACCACGGTTCCTACTGTATAGCTCTGTGCAGGTCACCTTGCTTATTCCTTTATGTTGCCCATCTCCCTTCTGGCCTACAGCAACTACTGTACATGTTCAGTGCTCTTTGTTGTTTCTCATAGGATCTACCTTGCTGGCTCTGAATCATTTTGGTTGCCCTTTGCTGTACTGTCTCCAGTCTATCCCTATCTTTCTTAGGTGGGGACTCCAGAACTGGGCACAGTATATCAGATGGGGCCTAATCAGTGACCTATAAAAAGGCAGTATCACCTTTTTCCTCCTATTATCAAAGCACCTCCCACTGCACCCTAACATTTTGGTTGCCCTTTGCTGTACTGTCTCCAGTCTATCCCTATCTTTCTTAGGTGGGGACTCCAGAACTGGGCACAGTATATCAGATGGGGCCTAATCAGTGACCTATAAAAAGGCAGTATCACCTTTTTCCTCCTATTATCAAAGCATCTCCCACTGCACCCTAACATTTTGGTTGCCTTGCTGTAGGCCTTATTGCACTGACTGATTTCCCAGAGGGAGTCACTTATAATGACTCCCATGTCCTTTTCTTCTGAAGTAGTGCCCAACCTAACTCCTCTCATCTGGTATTCCATCCTAGGATTCTTGATCCTTATGTGCATTGCCTTGCACTTTTTGGCATTGACTCTCAACAGCCAAATCTCAAAGCGCCACTGATGCCTCAAGAAGACCTTTGAAGATGATATTTGGACAAAAAAACAGCTTATATTTCTCATTAGCGCCATATTTCTTATCTCCATTATTTCTTACTGAGGTTAGATGCATGAAAACAGACGAGTTGTTCCCTGAGGGTTCATCAGCTCCTATTGCTTCTTCCCAATCTGCTGTTATAATATTGTATTTGTGACATTGCAGTTATTCCCATAGCAACAGACTGTGATGTCACAATAGAACATTATGATGTCAAGTAGGGAGTACATTACAGAGACAGATGAGCTCTAAGGGATAAAGATCCTGTTTTTGTGGGAATTTCTTCAGTAATAAATAACGAAGAGGAGAAATTTATAGAAGATATGTGAAACACAAGCTAAATTGTGTCCAAGTATTATGTTTTCCAAAGTTTTTTCACGGGTGTCTGCTGCTCTTTAAACCATATCTGTAACCTTTCCAAATCTGTTTACAACACCCTCACCCACTCTTCAGTGTCCACCCTACCACAAAGCTTAATGTCATGTGCAATGAGACACATCCTGTCCTGTATACCTTCCCTGATATTGTTGCACATTTTGAAAGGATCAGGTCCTAGGACTGACACCTGTCGCACTCCACTCATGACCTCCCACTCCCCCAATTTGACCTTGTGACCTACCAACCTCTGTTGCATCCTCCAGCCAATTTCCTACCCATTTTACCAGCTCCTTTGCTAACCCAAGTCCTCTAACTTATTCAGCAGCCTCCTTTGTGGCACTGAGTTGAATGCTTTGCTGAACTCAAAGTGGGTATATCTGTTTCTTGCTCCTTATCCACTATCCTTGCAACCCTGTGAAAGAATATTATCAGGTTTGTCTGATTAGACCTCCCTTCCACAAACCATTGCTGTTTACTATCATGGAGCCCATTGCTTTTGAGGTAGCTCACCAGGTCTTCCTTGACTAGTGTCTCCATCAGCTTATCCACTATGGAGGTAAAACTGATGGGTCTGTAATTTCCTGGATCCTCCCTCTCCCTTCATTTGAGTAGCAGCTCCATGTCAGCTATCCTCCAATCTCTCAGAACTACCCTGGACTGCAGCAAGCTATTACATAGCACTGCCAGGGACTCAACAAGTTCTGACAGCAATTTCCTGAGCACCCTTTGGTATAACCCATCTGGTCCTAGTGCCTTATCTACTCACAGGGCTGCAAGCCCTTTTAAATCTTAATCTTCCATCAATATATTCAAAGCAGCACCTACTATGCGGTACACATATACTCATTAGATTCTTAATAATTCAGTTATTACTCTGATCCAGTATAGTCTGAGAATAACAAAGTGCAGATAGACATTTCATCCCCTTTAATACTCTTCATTTGTATTGCAGTAAGATTAAGATTTAATTAAAAAATTAATAGCAAAGAGACTTTTTGTTTTTCTTTTACGTATTTTAACATGCATAAGGTGAAGTTGGGTACGTCAAAGAAAAGATTATGTAAAAGTTCCAATATTTTTGTAATTCATAGATGCTGAAGAAGTAAACAGAAGACTATGAAATGTTGATCTGAACTGATGTGTTTAAAAATAAAAATACTAAATAAATCTATCGGTGAGTGGGTCCATTTCTCCATGCTTGAGCTTCTTGTTTAATTTCTCCCCACTTCTCCTCTACTCCCCTGCTGTTGTCTATTCCTGGTAGTGTTTTCCTGATGAATTTCCTCAGCTTCTGAAATCTGCCCATTTGAGATCCAGACCCCATACTATCTGATGAGGGTATATCTTTACCCAAGGCCAGTTCTAACCATATGGTATTATGGTCACTGGACCCCGGTACTTTCCCAACCCACACTTCACCCACCATTTCTGAGTTGGTGAGCCCCACACTGAGAATGTCGGATGCCTTGTGCATTCCCTGACAAGTTGCACCAACAGGCAGTCCTGCAGCAAGTTGAGCAGGGCCTGATTTCTGGTGCTTCTAGTTGCTAGGATGTCCCAGTCTATGTCTGGGAGACTGAGATCCCCGAAACCACTACATCTGCTTTTGTAGCCCCCCTTCATGATTCTTTCTTTAGCATTGTTTGTAAAGCACTTTGGGATACACTGTGTATGAAAAGCACCATATAAATGCTGATTCTTCTTCACATGACAGGCAGGAGCTGAAAAACAAGATAAAAAATTGGAGATCCGAGCCAATCCAATCTGAGCTGGCAAGGTTCAGCTCAGGTCTCATGGAAACCAAGCCATATATGTTCAGGATGTCTCAGTTTCATCCTTGCAGGTTCAGCACACCTCTAAGCAGTGTGCTGCTGAGAAAGTAAAAGGGCTGGGAGTGAGCTGGAGGGGTAACATTGTGTGAATGAGTAGAGCTGTGCAGAGAAACTGGAGGCTGCAGGAGTGAGCGTGAATGGAAACACAGCTGAGTTAATGATCTAATGTGCACAACATCTTCAGAATGTGCACAACTTTGAACATGCACAACAGCATTTTTGAAAGGACTACTTTCCATACACAATAAGCCCTAACCATTTACTATATATTTATTCATGAATGTGCTCAAATCATACTTTTTAAATTATTTTGTCTATGTATATAACAATCATAAGTTTTGTACTTGAAATGCGGTGTATTATGCTGTTTATTTGTTTATGCCAATTATAGCCAAAAAAGATGACCTTCTACAAATATAAGCAAAAGCAAGAGGAGGAAAAATAGGAGGATTATCTACAGGAACATAGGGAGACAAGAGGGCCATTAGGGAGAAGAAGGCAGGCACAGATCTGCATATCACAGAGGGGGGGTCAAGAATGGAGAAAAACTGTTTTTTCAGATATACAGAACTCCCCCCCCATACTCCTAGCAGGATCAAATACAACAGATTCCACGGAGGAGCATTCGGCAGAGCAGATTCAGATTTACACAGAACAGAGGAAGGATTCAAGGCTGAGGAGGGGGTTGAGAGGTGGAAGAGGAAGAAATGCCAGCAATTAAGAAAATGTATTGGAGAACCTGATGATGTAATTAATCTGTCTAAAAGAGTTCTAACAGTGGAAGAATGGAGTGCTTTAAATAAGGGCTTAACATTTATTCCTACTGCACCTTTAGATATCAGTAGAACTATGATTGATTTGCAATTATTTGCGAGAAAAATAACTTTAAAGACTCTGTTTTCTGAGGGCTGTGTTTCAGAATCCATCAGTGAGGCTTATTCGGACCATGCTGTACAGAATTCCCTTCGTCCAAAATCTACGTATCGCCCACCACACAGAACATCAGTGATGGCTTTCCTTCAACAGTGTGAAGTGGATCTAATGACATTGGACATGCATCCTACCTATCAAAGGGAGGTAACCAGTAATTTAACTATGAAAGAAAAACAAGCACTGCGTGACTTATCTAATGACAAGTCTGGTGGTAAAACCTACAGATAAAGGGGGGTGCTATTGTTTTACTTGATAGTTGGGCTTATGAAAAGGAAATATTGGGGCAGTTAAGTGACATGAACTATTACAGGAAACTTACAGGCAATTTAACAAGGGTTTTCAAAAAAATGATTATCTCAATGGGCAGTGGATCAAAATTGGATAAGTAGGGAAGAACAAAACTTTTAATCACAAAACACCCGGTGGTTCCAACTATTTATGTTTTACCCAAAATACACAAATGTTTAATAAACCCACTGGGTCACCCTATTATTTCTGGAGTGGGTTGGAGAACAAAACCCTTGTCAAAATTTGTCGATTTTCATTTAAGACGTATAGTACTGCTGGCCTGGTGGCGCTGAGGATTGAGGCACTGGACACCACACCTCATGCCACACTGACAACCCAGGTTCGGGAGTGAGCTTGGACCACCAGGGGTCAGCAGGGGAGGACAGGATTGAGCGTTCAGAGGACTGCTCTCCTGTACTGGGAGGGAGGGGGAACTTAATCTCAGGCTCTGGTGACTCCTGGTGGCAGTCAGGGGTATAGTTAGCCTTAGGTTGGCTGACGGCCCATCTGCAGGCTTCCCAAGCTGCTCCTGTGGCCCTGGCTCTCTCCAAGCAGGCCACAGCTAACAGACCACCCTACTGACCCCCAGACAGATTCAGACAGCCCATCTGCGGGCTTCCCAAGCTGCTTCTGTGGCCCTGGCTCTCTCCAAGCAGGCCACAGCTAACAGACCACCCGACTGACCCCCGGACAGATTCAGACAGCCCATCCGCAGGCTTCCCAAGCTGCTCCTGTGGCCCTGGCTCTCTCTGAGCAGGCCACAGCTAACAGACCACCCGACTGACCCCCAGACAGATTCAGGTACGCACCGGACCTCCAAAACTCGTGGTTTTGAATTCCGCTGTTTTGACTGGATGCCCAGTGGAGGAGCCAGGCACTGATTGGCAGCTTTACTCCTTGGCTGATTTTCCAACGCCTGGCGCTTCCTGATCTCAGGGAGATCTCTTTCTGTGCTGTGTTTTGTACTGAATTTTTTCAGTAAATACAGTAAAATACTGTCGACCCCAGTGAAATGTGGGAGACTTGGAGTCACTACTGATTATACAGCCTGTGAATTAGTAGGTTATAACAAGATATGGGTAAAATCTGACCAGCCTTATTTTAAAATAGTACTTATCTTATGGTTGTTTTATTGCAAATGTATCTGTCACTCCTTTTGCTGCTTTTATACTGGGCTATTCTGTAATAGCTACTCTACATTTGTCTCCTCACTACTCAGCAATATAATATTGCTGAGTAGTGTAGCAACAAATGACATAGTCTAAACACTGATCTGTGTTGTTAGTGACAGTTGGTACCTCTGAGCTAAACCTAGCTACTGAGCAAGACTGCTGCAGCTTTCCATTTCTGTCCTACTGACAAACTCTGCCCCTTCCCCACATTGGTCACTCTGCTAATTATTAATTTCTCTGCCCCACTTGTAATGCTGTCTCTCTAAATACCTTACTTTCTTCTCTGCCTTACCTACAAACCCTTCCCTTACACCCTCCTGCTGCTGCTGTCCTCCTCAGACATCCCAGTGCCAAAGCACAGACCCCCCCATTAACTCCTCTTCTAGCTCTAAATAATTGCCCTGCATTTACCACCTCTTTACCTCATGCTTTGTTCTTCCCCATTGCCTGCCCCCCACTGAGCTTGCTATTGTACTCTAGCTGTATTTAATCCTCTGTGTTTTCCCTCCTTGTTCCACAGACAGCCCATCTGCGGGCTTCCCAAGCTGCTCCTGTGGCCCTGGCTCTCTCCGAGCAGGCCACAGCTAACAGACCACCCGACTGACCCCCAGACAGATTCAGGTACGCACCGGACCTCCGAAACTCGTGGTTTTGAATGCCACTGTTTTGACTGGATGCCCAGTGGAGGAACCAGGCACTGATTGGCAGTTTTACTCCTTGGCTGATTTTCCAACGCCTGGAGCTTCCTGATCTCAGGGAAATCTCTTTCTGTGCTGTGTTCTGGACTGAATTTTTTCACACACACCCTTCCCCCTCCTCCTCCTCACAATATTAAATAGACCCTTACTCCACCCCTTCCTCAGCCTAGCAGCTGATTGGTCACTCCACTGCTTCACATTTTCATGCTATTGGCCTCCCTGTCTTCAATACCTGACTTGACCCACTTTCTCACCGCCCCTTTTTAAAGCAGTCCCACCCACAGGATCACACATTTGCACTCAACCTTTTCTCCAGCCACTCCATCTAACTCCTTTCAATTACTGCTCTACCTGCCCTATTGTTAGGGACCTCACCCTAATTCGACTGTATACCCTTTCAACTATAAACCAGCTAGCAGTTAAGCAGGCCAGCAACACCAAACAAACTACCATGGGCTGCAACCACCTACTACTATTCCTCACTATGTCTTTTGGCATTGCTGGTACCATACACGTCCTTTTGTTCTGCAAATTTTGGACTCCCTGCTGTTCTGTCTGACCCTTTGTGTGAATCCCCTTTATTAATCCTTGCTCTCCTTCTCTCCCTCAGCCGAGGAACTGCCACCCAGGCTCCTAGCACCTAAGCCGCGGGATTCCCGGCTACCAGGTGGTCGGCACCCCTCTAGCTGACGTTCGAGACTGCAGACATGGACCCAAGGCCCTACAAGGTATGGCAACTGCCGCAACCAACCGGATTGCGAGTGCCCTCTCAGACCACGCTCTGATTGGTCCCTGGCCAAAGCCCGCTTCTGCTCTTTGATTTTAAACCCTAAAAATGTTTATGTTAAGACAAATGTTGGGACAAATGTTAAAAAGTTGAAGTGCTAACCCAGTCTGTAATTGAAAGGACTTGAATTGTGGTTTTGGAAAGGAATCTAGTGTTTACAGCCTTTCTCTGCCTACATGCACTGGCCCTAGACACTTTTGGGCACCAAAGTAATACACGTCCTTTTGTTCTGCAAATTTTGTACTCCCCGCTGTTCTGTCTAACCCTTTATGTGAATCCCCTTTATTAATCCTCACTCTCCTTCTCTCCCTCAGCTGAGGAACTGCCACCCAGGCTCCCAGCTCCTAAGCCGTGGGATTCCCGGCTACCGGGTGGTCAGCGCCCCTGTAGCCATCGAGCAAGACCGCAGACACGGACCCAAGGCCCTACAAGGTACGGCAACTGCTGTAACTTTTTTGAATGCCCCCCCACCTCCGCTGATTATTAAATACAGTAGTTCCCACCAAAATATTAGTCCACGTCTCCTGGCACAGTGTCCCACCAATAGAGACTTAGCTCATGATCCCCCTCTTCTCTGTCCAGCCTACGGGATCCAATTCTCAGGGCCTCGCCTTACTAAAATGCATAGGCTCTCTTTGGCTGTGCCTTCACCACTAAATATTTTTAATGCTATCAAATTCAGGTCGACCTGGATTGGAAAGCTACTGATAAGCTGCATTAATCCAGCAACCCCACTGGCCCCTGGGCTAATTGAGTGGCTCCTTTTTTGAGGTACCATCATGTCGGGCCCTATATGGCTCCTTATACTGCCCCTTCTTCTGCTGATACCAGCTGCCCAGCATTGGACACCTGAACTACCATCAGGTTTGGTCTACAACGGCACCTTGTGCTGTATACCACATGGCAACTTATCCTTTAATTGCCTCCGTGATTCCAAGTACCAATACCTCAAACCCTGCTCTTGGACCACACATACCAGTAGTACTTATAACACTCCCCCACCACAAGGCCCATCTCCCACTACGCAGACTTCTATCTCCTCCCCGCCTATTGCAGTAGGGGTACTAGCTCTTGCTACAACAGATCAGCTCTTCTATGGTGGCTACTTTCCAGTCCCTAAAAAACATCAGATCTACTAGATGGGAGAAATGCAGGAATTACAAGCTTATAATTAGCACTCTTAGAAAAATCCTACTTATTCTCCTGCTATGTTCAGGCAACGTAGAACTCAACCCTGGCCCCACAGAAGCTATTGCTTCACCAGTAGAACTAGCAAATTTAAAAGGAATAAGCTTCTTGCATATTAACGTATGTAGCCTCTTTAAAAAGATAACCTTAATACAAACCTGGGTAAATCATACCTCTCCTGACAAACTTGTGATTTCCAAAACTTGGCTTAGACCTAGCACCACTGATAGGGAAGTAAACATCCCCAACTATGCCTTGTTCAGAGCTGATAGGCATGCCAGAGGAGGAGGGGTAGCTATCTACGTTAAAGACAAATTTTCTGCCTTCTGCTTATCCTCGGCATCTGTCACCAGCGAATCTGAATGCCTAATTCTCAAAGTGGAAATTACACAGACTACTGCACTCTGCGTAGTAGGATGCTACAGACCACCGTCTGCAAGCCTACAGCTTGTGTCATATCTAAGTGACAAATTGGGACAGGGGCTGCCAGAAACTATTATTTTAGGAGACCTCAACTTTGACTGGCTCTCTAACAAAGCTGCCCTTGCATCCTTCTGTGACGAACATGAGCTGACACAACTTATTACTGAACCAACACGCCCAAACATGAAGAACCCCAATAAAAGTACACTTTTGGATGTGCTAATGGTGAGCAAACCTCATCTCTTCTCACATGCTGATGTCTTCTTCTCAGACGCCAGCAACCATTGTTTTGTTGCGGGAGTAAGATCCACCAACAACCCAGTACCCATCAGCAAGTTCTCTATGAAGAGATCCAGGTGCAACTTCAATGAACATGCCTACCTAAACGAGCTTAAGTACTCCCCTCAGTGGCAAAATTTCTACCTGGCCAAAACGATTACATCAGCTTACAATATCTTCCACGACATTCTATCAAGGGCCCTTAATAAGTATGCTCCCCTGATTAAAGTTCAAACTAGGACCAAAACCTGTAAATGGTTCACCCCTCAGAGCAAGTCCTTGCTTCTAGAAAGAGATAAGCTCTGGAAAAAAGCACGCAGACTGAACACTGCAGAGGACTGGAACCAGTTCAGGAGACTACGAAATTTATGTATCAAAACAATCAGAGAATCGAAGGCCACCGTCTTCAAATCCGAACTCGACTCTGCCACAAAGAGCCCAATCAAGCTCTGGAACACAATCAATGATCTGCTAGGCCACTCCCCAGAAAATTCACTCCCTACCAAGATTACCTCTGGCAACTCGACTATAACTGAAAAGATGGATATACTTGACGCATTCAATAACCACTTTGTTACTGCAGGCATGGCATTTGATAACTCCCCTGCAAACATACTTCGCTCCCAGACTGCCAGCCAACTGCCTGAAGCTCCGATAGCTTTGCCACCTTTCTCGTTTCAACCTGCCTCACTGAAAGAGGTAGAGGACCTCTTGCTTCAGTTGGATAGTAGAAAAAGTGCTGGGGCTGACACCCTTGACCCTTACTTCCTAAAAATTGCCTACCACGTACTAGCAATACCCATCACCCACCTTTTTAACTTATCCCTGTCTCAGGGCACCTTACCACCTATATGGAAGACAGCACATGTCATGTCACTGTTCAAATCAGGTGACCCTGGTGATCTCAATAACTACAGGCCAATTTCTCTCCTTCCGGTCCTGTCCAAGCTCCTAGAGAAAATTGTAAATGCACAGCTGTGGACTCACCTTGAGTCTAGGGAACTGCTAAACCCTATGCAGTCCGGATTCAGAGCTAAACATAGTGCTATCTCAGCCCTCGCCAAAGATACTAATGACTGGCAGCGTAATCTTGAGAGAAAAAACTTTATTTGTGCTATTTTCCTTGATCTAAGCAAGTCTTTCGACACCGTCGACCATAGTCTGCTCCTCTCCACCCTTCAAACCATAGGTGTGGACCCCTCCTCTCTGCGCTGGTTTACTGACTATCTTACAGGGCGCTTCAACAAGTTAAAGCTGAAGGAGGCCTGTTCCCCTTAAAAACTCTGCAAAGAGGGGTACCTCAAGGTTCTATATTAGGGCCCTTACTTTTTGCAATCTACATTAATAACATTGACTACTGTATAAAAGAAGCCAACATCCATCTGTTTGCAGATGATACAGTTCTGTACGTGAGTCACACAACACCTGAAGCTGCCTGCAATGACCTACAGTCAGAATTCAACCTTTTGCAAAGCCAACTCCTCCAAAAAAAGCTACTCCTTAACGCCAAAAAAACTGAAGCGATGGTCCTCTTCCCTTTAATCTGGACAGCTAACCCTGTGTCCAGTGGGGCAGTTCCCCAAATTACCACAGTTCTAGGTGAAAAACTAGAATTTGTTACAAAATTCAAGTATCTGGGAGTTTGGATAGACCAAAGACTCTCCTTCATTGAACATATCGAGGACTTGCTAAAATGACTTGACAAAGGCATGGCCTGTTTTTAGAATCAACCAATTTCTCACCAGAGATGCCAAGAAACAACTGGTCCAATCCATTTTCCTATCATTGGTTGAGTACGCTGATTTCCTCTACAGCCAATGCCCCAACTCTTACATGGCTAAACTGGACACACTCTACCATCGAGCACTGAGGTTTATAATGGGACTTCCCTTCGACATGCATCACTGCACCCTGTATGCGGCAGTGGGGTGGACATCACTGAAGTTCAGGTACCACAGAAATGCCGCTCTCTGGACCTATATAGCCATCTCTAATAAGCTGCCTTACTATGTCTCCTGCTGTCTTCCCCTGAGTATAATTGGGAAATACGCATTAAGAAGTTACTCAGCTATTACACTTAAAGTACCCAAAGCAAAATCCCGCTTCGGTAGGGCAGCCATAAGCTTCATGCTACCTACCTTATGGAACGATCTACAAAAACCCCTAAAATTAAGCACTCTAATCGGTATAAATGCCTTCAAGATGCTTTATTTCCATACAATCAGAGAAGTATGTAACTGTTTCAACCACTCAGACCCAGTACCGGTGTCTGCACTGGTATATAGCCATGCCTAGACCCAATTTTAAGTACTGACCCCCCAGCTTGCTCCTCACAAGCCTAATTGTTCTTTCTGTTATCCCCCTGTCTTATCAACACTAGGCCCATCCATCCCCTTATCCTTCCTTTCTCAACCTCAGATAGGAGCTCACTACCCCTGGGTTGTGACATCCTACCATGCCCCATACTTTATAGCATTCAATCCCGGGGCTCACACATACTCCTTTTCTCCATCCACCTTCTCTACATCCCGTTTTACCAACTCCTGTCTGTGCACCGTGCCTTCCTAGCCTTTCTCCCCCTACCTCTCTCCCTTCCCCCCCACCTTCGCCTCTACCTGGTGTATATTTTTATTTTACTTTTTTTCTTCTGTTACTTCCTCCTGCAACCGTAGATAACCTGCTTTATCTTCCTATAGATACTTCTATGTATGTAAATACCCTGTAATCTGTACAATATCTGTATAATTCTATATACATGTGAACTTCTTTTTCTTCCTCTCTGTAAACAGTATTATCTGTATTGCCTTGTAAATACCTGTGTTGACCTGTATATACAATTGTTCATACTCCACCCAGGTCCATCTTGCAAATGAGCTTCTGCTCAATGACGAACGCCTGGTTAAATAAAGACTTGATGAGGTTGAGTAACCACAGGAATGGCTGCAGTGGCAATCCTGCAGGCATGCACGGGAGCATGTGTGCCTGCACTGGACACATTGGACATCTGAGCCTAGGGGTGAAAAGCAAGAAAACCCCTACTAACCAGGTGATGTGATGGTGACCTCCAGGAACCAAGGCTCCACACACCCATCACCAGCCACAATCCCCAACTCTACCTCCCTGGGGATCTTAAGCCTCTCCAAGCGGCCCAGAAGAGTCAAGGGTCCTGATCCCAATGTTACTGTTGGGGAGAGTGGTTCAGGCAGGCGGTTAGGGGCTATGGCTGAGCAAGTACAGCACGAGAGATGCCCCGGAAGGTAGGCGAATAAAATAGAATTAAAAAAAACTATAGTACTAAGTATTACCTATTATATGTGTGACACTACTGATATATACTGAACACTGTGCAGGACACAGAGTTGGACCAATGTTGGTATTTTGCAACACTAGACGTTCACATCACTGTATACATTGATCCCCCATGAAGAGGGATTAGCAGCACTGAGATTTTATTTGAACAGTAGACCTGATGGTGCAAACTCACCAACTGAATTATTGTTTGATCTAGCTCAGTTAGTGCTGAAATTGAACATGTTTGTATTTAAAGGCACTTACTACTTACAAGTTAAGGGGACAGCAATGGGGGCGATGTTCACCCCCAGTTTTGATAATTTGTATTTGGCCTGTTGGGAACATTATTTTGTCAGGGACATCTCCATGAATCCACACCTATAGTGTATGGATTTGTGAAGGCGTTTTATTGATGATATATTGATTATATGGAGGGCAATGAAGAAGAAATGATTTCATTTGTGCAGTACTTGGAAAATACAAATGCAGCCTTGAAATTCAAATTGGTCATCAATCTTTAATCTATTGCATTCTTACATGTGACATTTTACAAAGATGGGGAGGGGGGCATTGCATCAGATTTATTTGTAAAAACTACTGATTGCAATACCCTTCTACAAGCTGCTAGTTGAAATCTAGAGCATGCTAAAAAAAGTTATACTGAAAGGCCAGCTAATGATCACAAAAAGGAATTGTAGTGACCCTAGCAGATATCAAATCAGTGTGGAAGAAGTGGTTAATAAGTTTTTGGTTAGACAGTACAAGCAATGCATTCTAGATGAAGCTTTGCAACAAGTAGATACTATAGAGAGAAAATATTTGATTATTTATAAAATGAAGAAAGTTACAGATGGTTCTGAGTTTCCAAGATTTATTACTACTACTTACACACAGGGAGCTCTGAGGTCAGAGAAATTGCCAATAAGCGGTGGTCCATTTTGTTTAGGGACTCAAAGCTACAGAATATCTTACCAGAGAAACCTGATATAACATACTGTAGGGCTTCCAATATCAGAGACAAAGTGGTTAGAAGCCATTATGTTCCCCCAGATATAAAAAGAACATTTTGGAAGGTTTCCGATGTGAATAACAAATCTGGCCACTGTATGTATTGTAGTTTTTTTCAGTTAATAATTTTATTGATTTTTCAGCATACAAACATACCTCACACAACAAATAAAAAGATATTCTGAATCAGCAGAGAGGGATCTTACAGCAGTATGTCCATAATCTTACATTATACAATAAATCAATAAAGTACAACCTATACTGGACTCCAGAAGGGGTAAGAGGGAGAAGATCTCAAATCTCTGCTCTGAGTGATACAAGGAAACAAAACATCAAAAGAACTCCAGCCCAGTGGCGCTGAGGGTTGAAGCACTGGATGCCACACCTCACTCGGTGACTCAGGTTCAGGAGCAGGCACAGGTGCGACAGGGACTGGCAGGGAAGGAGAGGATTGAGCATCCAATGGACTACTCTCACTCTCCGGGGTGGGGGGATCACAATGGTTGGCATCCGACTGTCCCCTGGCAGAGGCTGGGGGTCAGGGATGCACACCGTACAAGGGGTAGAGTCGGAGGCAGATGCCTAGGTGAGGTGCATGCGGATGTGTGCGTGCTTATGCCCTCTGGCATCATTGCATGCCACTGACTCGGCGGGGGAATAATACAGGGAAAATGGTGGCACCCGACGTGACTTGATGGCCATCCACAAGTTTGCCGGGTGCTGGCACCCAAACTGGATCCATTGGGGTGGGGAGTTAGGGGGCTCCCTGCCACCCTGCTGTGAGGGGTAAGCCACAGGGGTTACTGGGTGCCAGCGGTCCCGGTAGAGATGGACGGTGGCTGGATCCCCATAGGTAGGGTTGTGAGGCTACAGGGAAGCATCTGGGTGGCCGCAGGAAAATAAATAATAATAAAAAAAACAAGAAAAAAATCAAAATAACTATGACTGGGTATCTAATGAGCATTACCATAGGAAAAAAGCACAAGCACTACCAGGGTTAAAGGAGTTGGTACACATGCCAGGACTGACTATTCTACATTAGGAATAGGAGTCTCTTGTATTGGGAGTATTATGAGGGGATAAAGCAGCACATGTACCACGGGTGAGGGTTCACCCTATTACAGTCCTAGGTTTCAAGTAGGCTAGGAAGGGGGCCCAGCAAGCTACGTAGGTCATGAACTACATCCTAGATTATTGAAAGAAGTAAAAGACTGGTTAGTAGAGCCACTATTTCAGATCTTTAACAAATCATTGCAATCAAGTATTATACCAACTGATTGGAAAATTGCGACTGTGACTCCAGTATATAAAAAATGAAAACATGAGAAGATTTACAACTATAGGCCTATTAGCCTGACTAGTATCCTGGGGAAGATTTTTGAATCCCTGCTTAAAACCAAACTAGAAGCATATCTAGATAAAAAGGGACTTACAGTTCATACTCAGCCTGGCTTAAAAAAAACTAGGTCCTGCTTATCTGGAAATCTGTTTTTTTATGAATACATTAGCAAAATTATGGAAAATAATAACCCCATAGACATTATTTTTTTGGATTTTTGTAAAGCCTTCGATAAAGTACCACATGATATTTTAGTAACAAAAATGAGAAAATATAAAATAAATAATATAATTGTCAATTGGGTAGAAGAATGGCTACACAATCAAATCCAGAGTGTGTCTATTAGGGGCTATATGTCAGAGTCTTGTCCTGTGAGTAGTGGAGTGCCACAGGGGTCTGTGTTGGGTCCAACATTGTTTTCAGTTTTTGTTTCTGACATGACTGAGAGCAAAAATAGTTTTATCATCAAATTTGCTGATGATACAAAATTAGTATCCAAAGTAAAATCAGAAGAGGACTGATCTATACTTATAAAAGATCTTATAACATTAGAAAATTGGGCTAAACAAAACCAAATGTCCTTCAATATCAGCAAGTGTGTTCAAATGCACTTAGGCACTTAATCATTATCAATGCTCATTAAATAAACAAGCCCTTTTATCAGTCACATCACATAATGATTTGGGTACTTTAATCTCCCATGACTTATCTTTTCATGACCATTGTAATCTAGCTATTAGTAAAGCAAATAGAATTTTGGGATGCATAAAAAAAGAGCTTCACCTCAAGAGATAGGGGGTGTATATTGCCTCTGTATAAAGCATATATAAGACCACACTTGGACTATTGTTCCCCCTTTTGGAGTCCATATATGAGGAGGGATATAGCTAGGTTGGAGGGGGTTCAGAGGAGAGTGACCAAAATGATTATAAATATGCGTAACAAGGAATATGAAGTTAGACTCAAGAAACCAGATCTGTATTCCCTGAAACAACAAAGAATGAGAGGGGACCTCCTCCTGATGTATAAATTGTCCACTGATAATGTACTTATGGCACAGTTGGGACTGAATTGTAGCCAAAGGGAGCAAAACCTCAGAAGTCATAAGTACCAATTGTCTTTGACATATCCTAAAAACAATAAAAGATGTTTCTTCTACACATAAAGAATAATTCCATTATGGAATTCCCTACCCAATACAGTAGTGTATTCCCTAAGTAATACAGATTTCAAAAACAAATTAGACCAATACTTATTAAATAAGGGCTGATGTGCCGGCATGGCCGGAGATGCGCACTTATGGGCTTTGGCCTTTTGTGTATCTATCTTTCCTAGCATGATTCCTAGTATGAACTTGTTGAGTGCAGAATGGGATAAGCGGTCAAGTGAGGCAAGCAAGGTGAGAGCATGTTGAAGTGCTGGTATAGTGGGAATTTCAGTGGACCTCCACTGACAGAGTATAAGACATTTAACTGAGATACCTAGCAGGGCCAGCCATCAGGTTTGGTGGGATTTAAGATGAGATCCAGGAGGAGGTAGGCCCAGGATCCACAAAAGGGGGTCTAGCCAGAGCACCAGGCTGAGGACGTCCCTGGCAAGTTGATTCACTGCCTGCCAAAAGGGGGGTCAGCAGAGAGCATTGCCAGATAATATGATACAGCACCCTGGGCTGAGCCTGACACCTCCAGCACAAGTTGGTATTCAGGAGTTTAGCTTTGTACAGCACATCTGGTGTTCTGTACCAGTGGTGTAGAAGTTTGTTTTGAATAAGTTTGCTATGGGCATTCGGATAGCAAGAGTGTGCCATTTTCCAGCAGAGGGCTCATTGAGTATCATCTATTTCCACTTTCAATGCTTTTTCCCATTTTAATTTAGAAGCCCAAGATTGTGAGGGAATGCTGTCTCTAACATCTGCATATACTTTACTTGCCTGACCCCTGGGGTGCTTGAGCCAGACAGAAAGCTTCTGAGGGGTGACCGTGGTGGATGGGTTTGATTTAAGGAACTCAGCCAGGGAACTGTGAAGATATGTATTGTAGTTATATTATTCAAGGCTCAGAAACAGTGCACCCTAGAGGCAAGAAAAATATAATCTGTAATGCATTCATAAATTGCTGTATGGAGGGGATAGTTTACATCTTAAAATGTAAATGTGAAGCTTTTTACATTGGACGCACTACAAGACAATTTAAGCAGTGCATTGGTGAGCATGTACGTGCATGGAGGGGTGGTAATTTGAAATATGCCACTGGAAGGCATCTTTACAATAAAAATAAGATGGATCACACTATTATTTTTTTTGGCATTGAAAAAATTAAAAGAAATCCAAAGGGGGGATTGGGAAAGTGCAGTAAGCGAACAAGAAACTGTTTGAATATATCGTACCAGGGCATGTTTTCCACCAGGTTTAAACAATTCAATTGAAGTTAAGCATTTGCTTTAAATTGTATCATGTATACAATTACTTATCATGTTCTACAGTGATGATGGTTTGTATGTATGATTCAAACATTGTTTCCTCTAATATCGTGTTGTATTTAAATATATTGTATTTTGAGGAAACAAATCTTTTCAATCAACAACTTTCTACACCTCAACCCACCCACTTCACTTATAATCCCGTTTTGTAGTAAAAGGATCAGTTTGTATTTAATAAGCTGAAATTATGTTGATTTGTTTATTTCTTCTAGAATTGCGTGGATTCTTTGGGCTGCTTTGCTACAACAAATCATATTGACATAATGTATTCTCTGGTTTGGGTACATGGGTCATGCATTTATGTAATTATTCATGTAGTACAATATTTTTTAATATTATTGTTTGTGTTTAAATAAGTTTTGGAAATTAAAAGGAACTATATTTAATCCTATTCATAAGCTAGTAACAAATACCATAAGTAAAAATGAATAGAAAATAAGAATTTAAATATGTATCTGTGCAAAAGCTTAATGGGTCCCTTTAAATCTTCAGGCAACTTGGTATGAAGAATAATGTGTCCTTATGGAAAGAAAACAAGAGAGGAATAAAAGTGAATATAAATGAATAAAAGAAGAGAAGAAACAGAGGATTCTTCATTTTTTGAATACAAATAATTTATGGACTTTTAAACTGTTGTTTGTATTGTATATTTATGTATTTTCATGTTATTTATTGTGGGTAATTCATTTGTTGATATAATAATCGATTGATCTATTTATTGCTACTTGAAACCTTGGTCTCCTCTTTATGTGTGGTGTTGGATTATTAATTGATATTGGAGTTCTCGTGCACTTTAGTTAATTAATGATTTTTTGCAAGTACAGTATAAATAGATCCAGCACTTGTCACGGTTTCTTATGCCTCTGATGAAATCATGTAGAGCCATGGTGAAACTTTATGTGAACTGTTCTTGTTTGTGCTCTAGTCTATATGGGTGTACTGATGTTGGAAAATACTTTTCAGCAATTATTAAAGTCTTTTTGCACCATGAGTATTGGATTTTTTGTATATTTTTTCCAAGGTACACCAATTAATTTAAGGAACTCACACTGTAGAAAGATGTGGATGAACTGAAGAGGTGGGTGCACCTTTGGGAGGTTTGAAGTTTTCAAGATATTTAAAGTTGCACTGCCTCATAAATATATATATATAATAGTGGAGAGTCTATTTTTGGAAGGATAGTTTTTTAGATATATCAGTGAAAAAGGGTAAACAGGGGGCATAGCACAGCTAGTTGAGGGGGGTAGGATGATAGAGGAGGATGAGCAAAAGTCTGCCATCCTGAATGACTACTTTTGCTCAGTATTCATTAAGGAGGACTGCAGGTTCATGCCAGAAAGCAGCATCAAAGCGGCCACTGAGGAAGTCCCAGAAATGAGGTAGCCAATACTTACTAGCAAGAGAGTCCTGAAAGGGCTGGCAGCCCTTAAGATAGATAAGGCCTCAGGACCAGATAGGTTGCATCTGAAGATACTTAGGGAACTAACAGCAGAACTGGCTGAACCATTGGCTTGGCTGTTCAACAGCTGACTTATGCCTGGGGAAGTTCCAAGGGATTGGAGAATGGCAGACATTGTACTTCTTCTTAAGTGGGGTGGGGGAGAAGGAGCAACCAGTGTTCTACAGGCCTGTCAGTCTGACTTCCATTGTGAGGAAGCTGATGGAATCACTAATCCAATAGGACCTTGTGGACTACCTAGAGAGCAACAGGCTCCATGATAGTATATAACACAGTTTCATGGTGGGAAGGTCTTGCCAATCTAGCCTGATTTTTTTCTTTGACTGTGTGACCAAGGAAGCAGACAAGTGCCACCCTGTGGATCTGCTGTACTTTGACTTCAGCAGGGGTTTTGATTCGGTAGTGCACAAAAGGTTACTCAAAAAGATGGAAGACCTGGGTGTGGCTAAAACCATAGTGAACTGGGTGGGTAGTTAGCTAGAAGGGAGGCAGAAGAGGGTGGTGGTCAATGGGGTTAAATCAGAGAAAAGGGAGGTTACAAAAGAGATTCCACAGGGATCTGTCCTGGTTCTGGTCCTCTTCAACATGTTCATTAGTGACATTGGTGAGGGAATCCAGGGCAGGCTGGGTTTCTTCACAGATGACAAAACTATGTGGGAAGGTGGATAGTGATGAGAGAATAAGAGATATACAGAGGGACCTACAAAAACTAGAGGGGTGGTCAAAGGTCTGGAAGTTAAAATTCAATGCCAAAAAGTGCAGGCTAATGCATCTAGGGAAAGGGAACCCCAAGACTGAGTACTGGATGGGTGGGGTGAAACTTAGCACTACATAAGAGGAATGGGATCTAGGAGTTATCATTAGTTTCTCCCTTAAACAAACAAGCCAATGCAACAAGGCCTATAGCAAGGCTAAAAGGATGCTGGCAGAGTCAAGCAATAAAACACTCATCAGTCCAGTTACTGCATTAAAATATTAATGGAGTCTATGCAGGTTTTGCAAAGTATTCTCCACTTTTATTGCAGGCAATTTAACAGCCTGTATGGAACGCAGCCACACTAAAACCCCATTTTGTAGCACTGCATTCCCTGAGCTGTTAAACTACCTGCAAAAAAGTGGAGAATACTTACTGTCTATTTAATGCAATAACAGAACTGATAGTCATTTACTTGACTCTGTCTATGAATAGATAAACATGGGGCTAGCAACCCCTTGCAGAGCACCAGGCTACAGTTTCCATTGCGCACACCTGCCTCTTGTTACAGGTAAAAGGATGCTGGGAGAGTTATTGATAGAAGAAGAAAAGAGGTAATAAGTCCTCTATACTGATCCTTGGTGAGGCCTCACCTGGAGTACTGCATCCAGTTCTGGAGCCCTCGCCTCAGAAAGGTCAGGGATTAGTTGGAAGCAGTGCAGCGTAGAATAACAAAAATGATTCAGGGCCAGCAGGACAGATCCTATAAGGAGGGCCTCAAGGCAATAAACATGTACTCACTGGAAACTAGAAGGGAGAGGGGAGATTTGATAGAGACCTTCAAGTTCCTTAAAGGAATTAACAAGGTAAAGTGCAGGGAATTATTTACCCTGAATATCAACTCAAGGTCTCATGGTCTCAAGTGAAAATTAACAGGAGGGAGGTTCAGGAGGAACACGAGGAAGTAATTATTTATAGAAAGGGTGGTGGAACCTTGGAACAGTCTGTCGGCTGAGGTGGTGGGTACAAACACAGTCAGGGGATTCAAGCAGATTCAGCGGCCCTGAAGTGCAAAACACAAACCATAAAAGTACAATGCAATCAAATAAATAAAGCAACGACCAAAAAATGAAATGCAAGCAAAAAAAAAGAAAATTAACAAAACCAAATGTAAAGTGTGATGCCACAAAAATAATGTGACAAAGCAAAAACTAATGATAAGTGCAACCAAAAGAAATGAAAAAAAATGAAATGAAATGCAAAAGAGTAAAGTGCATCTAAAAATGATGAAGCTGAAAAATATATTAGTGTAACTAAAATATGAATGCAAACAAAAAAAAAACATAGCACAACAAAAATGTGAATGCAAAGAGAAACAGCACAACCAAAAAGTGAATATGAGCAAAAAAGCATAGCACAACTATTGTAGGAAGTGAATGCAAACCAAAACGCACAGCACAACTAAAAAAATGAATGCAAACAAAAGCCATAGCACAAAAAAGTGAATGTAAATAAAAAAGGCATAGCACAACAAAAAAGTGAATGTAAACAAAAAAGGCATAGCACAACAAAAAAGTGAATGCAAATAAAAGTAGAAAAAGTATTATTAATTCTATGTGCCAAGGACTAAAAATAGGCTCAGATTTCAAGAGAACCTCAAAAAATAATGGGTTCCATGATGTGCAATAAGATCTGTGTAAACTCTAAGGGGAACAAATATGAAGCAATGCGTACAATTATACTGCATCAGACTAATGCAAAAAGCTAGGTACCTGCCATTCGAAGGAATGAAGCAACTCAGTTCAAGAAGGAAACTAACTGAATGATAGAAGAAAGTGTGTGGGGCGAGGGTTTCAGTATCTGTAAAGACCAAATAGTCCAAGCATGGAAACTGGGAAGGAAGGAGGGAAAGAATAAAGTGGGTGAGGGTGGGGGGAGACATATATAAGAGAGCCCCTCAATAGGCCAGGGTTCTGGAGGGCACCTACAGTAGGGCCCCAGAAGCTATAAGGTTTTCAATGCATTCTGGTGCATTTTGAGAGTCATTTTGACACTATGGGGCTGCTTTTAAAGTCTTCTTTGACTTGCTACGAACAACCAGTATAAAAATCAAAATAACTAGCTTTCTACTTTCTTTAAAAAAATTGTCAAAAGTAAAGCAAATTCTTGATCAGCATCAAGGAGCAGAAACCGCATATGTCTCGTCCAGAAAATTCAGCCATAAAATGTTCACGTTGGTAACCTTATTGCACATAGGGTTTACAAATGCTGTTAAAATAAAATACAGGATAAGGGAATGGACTATTCTGGAGATAAGAAAGGCAACCACCATTTATGAATCTGTTTGTCATTCAGTGTCTTTCTTGTCTCAAGTAAAATTGTGTCTACTGGCTAGCCAGAGTAAAAGGGAGCCCTATGCAGCAGCAACCAAACAGTCCCTGACCACTGAGGACATCTGCTTGGCTTAAAATCAAATCTTGCAGTATAATAAACACATACTCACAATGAAAGTCAGAGGCCACTCCAGGTAAAGACTATCAGTGACCTCAGGCCTTTATTATGATTATATATTTATTATTGTGTTATACTGATCTGTAAAACACACAGTCACTTCCTGGACTTGGCAGAGCATAGGGGTCTTTTTTAGTGTGGCTATACAGATCTGACTGACACAGAAACTGCTACAATTCAGAGCCCATGCCTTCCAGACCCATTCAAAAAATAGAGAATAATGTACCCCTAAGTGTGAGGTACAAGCTGGTATTCCACACCAAGTATTGATCCCCTAAAGAAGTTAGCGAAGGTTCATTTCTGATGTCTTTTATGGGACAACTAAATGGAATATGAAACCTCATAGTAATTTGACCAGGGATAACCAAACACATTAACTTTTTTTTTAAATGCTAATCCCTCACAAAGCACACATTTATTCAATGCAGTGCAACCCAGTTCCATTTATTTTCATGTAAACATTTAAAACCATTAATGACCTCCAGCATGGGAGGCTGGCAATCTGCATACCTATGGTGGGGGGGGGGGGGGCTGACTCAACACATGGGCTTGCTATTTCCAGCAGTGGTGGTAGCTTGGTTAGTTATCAAGTGATTTGGGGTATCACACATTTTCACAGTGGACAACTGCATTACTTTATCTTGTGATAGAATGTGTGAAAATTCTTTTATCACACATTTTGCACATTTTATCACAAGAAGGTCAAATTCCACTTTGGCTGTTCTGCTTGTCTTCCTCAACTTAAAGTCAGACACACAGCACCCATGTCCCTTATCAAGACTGAACCTGGGCTGGCTGGCTAATGGTAATCAATGCCTCCCTCCTTCACAAACAGCCCACCACAGAGAGACCTTACTTCTGTGTTGCTGCTGCCTCATTCGTCTACTGCTGCTGTATCTATCTGGCCTAATCGAGCTGTCTAAGGTCCACTTCATTTCTGCTCCATACTGCTCCTTCTCTCAACACTGAAGGACAATAATACTATGTTTGTCTTCTGCCTTGGTTCAGTTGGTTGTATCCACCGCCTGTTTGCCCACCACCACCTCTTCTGTTTTGCCTGCTACCAACAGTTTCGAATCCAGCACCAATACGGACATCTAAATAACAGCAGCCAGTTAGCATTAATGGAGGCTGGCTGCTGTTTAAACTGTAATGCGTGCAGCAGCAACTGCAGGAGGGAAAGCTCATGGCACTATCACGCACCAGCATGCATTCATCCAGCTGGCTGTATGTGAGTATTTGTGGACTTCTTGCACAGCCAGGCAAACAACTGAGGAAAACCTGGGATAGGCGGAACTGCTGTACAGCTCAGAAGCTGTCTCCAGACCAGCCAGCTCAGGACTGGAACAATCTTTGGCAGTACTGGTCCAACCAATATGGGGGAAAGAAAACATACTCAGAGCCTTAATAGTCCCGCTCTGAAGGGTCAGGATAGCTGAGGGGGCAATATGCCCCCCCGCCCCCTATAATCTATGCCACTAAAGCAGATGGACTTAAAATCAGTCAGGGAAAAAAACAATTTACAAAAATGGTTTGAAATCAGACTGATTGCCGAGTTCAGTGGGAGCAAGAGTTCCCAGGACAGAAATCTGCTATTAGTACCAGTACCCCTGTGGCACCAATGGAAGTCAGGGTTCTGCTCCTTCTGAGCCCCTGGGACAACCGTGAGGGCAGCACTGGTGCCGGCACTAGTGGTAACATCACTGGGACAGCCTCTCAAGGTGGCAGTATTAGAGACTGTGGCTCCTGCTCCTCTGGGGTCCTGGGACATCAGCATATGGTGACAGTACTAGTGGTCATGGCTTGCTAACTCACAACTCTAGGCACAGCATCCTTGAAGTGCCAGCATGTGTTTGGGACTGTTTTTTTATATAATAAAAAACAACTGCACTCATTTTGTGTGTGCTGCACTTTCTTATGCATTAGCTGTCCACTGTGGCCATTTGTGTTCGGCTGCACCCGCTTTTTGTGTAGCGCACAGGTTGCTTTGTCTACTTTAGTGGTAGTGGCTCCCCTCTACTAGAAAAACTGGGACAGCCATGCAGGTGGCAGCACTAGTGATCACAGTCACACTCCTCTGGAGATTCCAGGACAGCCGCATAGGTTGGCAACTCTTGTGGTCACAGCTCCAGCTCCTCTGGAGACCCCGGGGTAGCCACACAAAGTGGAGAACTGGCTTGATCACTGGCAACTCCATTCCTTTGCATGGAAGCCAGCAGGGCTATGGCCACCAAACAGACATCAAGTTCAAGTTCACTATGGCAGGGATCAAGTGCACTCATGACTCACATTAGCAGGACATCAGCAATGAAATGACATCCCCCGTGGCTGATCAGGCATCAAGTGCAGCAGCTGAAGGGATCCCTGAGGATCATCATCCCAGTTCTGTGAGTACACTGGGAGAGGGCTGCAGGGGACAGTGCCCCCCCACCACCACCATTAAGCCATTGTCTGGGTTACAGCATAGTTTAGCTATAAATATACACCATAATGAGATTAAAAACTGTAAGTTGATGACTGAAAAAAGAGGTCCCATGGACTGTTACATTTATCCCCGTAGCCTGGCCAGTATTGTATTATTTTCCTCTAAACTACAGAGCCCAGGAGAGATACAAATTGACCCCAAAAGTCTGACTGAGCACTATTGTTTCTCTCTCTCCCCCACAGTCTAGCTACATAGGTGGGGTCATTTCTATTGTGAAAGACATCTCTGTTTGCAATTTTTGTTGTATTCCTTTTTTGGTTTTTCCCTACTACTTTTTTTGCACTGTGTTTTTGTTTTTGCTTTACTGTTTGTGGTTTGCATGTTTTGATTTGTAGCTTTGCTGTATCTTGTGGTATATCTATATATATGTGTGTGTGTGTGTGTGTATATATATATATATATATATATATATATATAGTTGCAAGATTTTTTGTGGGAAGGGAGCTGCATTTTATTTGGGCTGTCTTTTTAGATTATGTTTAGTTTTTTGTGTTTTGTGTTTTGCTCTTCTTGCTATTGTTTATGGTTTGTTTTTTGTGTGTGTTTACTTTTTTCTTTGTTTATATTTTGATATTCTTTTGGTTGTTGCTTTACTATTATTTTTGCTTTCTTTTTTGTTTGTATTGAGTTTTTCTTTGTGTTTTGCACTTCAGGGGTACTGTAGGCATGGGATAGAATGAAGGGAATAGTGGTCACCTGGGGCAACAAGATCAGAGAGGAGAATGGGGAAAGGATAGGGAGGGTGAGTACCCTGGAGGAACAATAGGTTCCAGGAGAGGTTCCAGGGATTATATGGAATATGGCTAGACTGCATGGACCTCTGGTCTTTTTCTGCTGTCATGGTCTATGTTTGTACCTTATAATTCTGTGTTCTGGTCAGTCATGTAAATGGGATTGCTAGCCCATGGACTAACAAGAGTTTATATCAATAAATCAATTCAAATCAGTTTTTAGAGGCTAGCAAAAGTGTAGAAAGCTGGATATCAAAATTTAGACTCATATATTCACTCATAGGGTTGAAGTACCAACAAATAATTAGTCCCTGAACACACAATCAGGTTTCAAGTTTAACTTTTTTTTTGCACTGGTCCTGCCAGGAAAGTGGCAATTAATTTGCACCCCCTCCCCAACCCCAAGATCTGCACTGGCCCCAGGCTAAAATTGAGAACAGTGAAAAATAAGGATGTTTTCACTTTACTTCACTCGTGAGCTGGATCATGGGTGGTTTGTGGGTAGGTGTCAGACAGTTTCACAGAGTGTGAGGGATCAGAACATTTTACAGAGTGAGCTACTAGTCTCATAAAAACATAGTCTACTCCAGTTTTTAAGCCTCTCATAGTTCATCTGCACTCCCCTCACACGCCCACACAGTTCCACCGCATTACAAAGGAGACAAGTCGGTTGTTTACAATCCAGGCAGCAGAGCTAAACTTACAATTGTGACTGGGTGCTTTTGCTTACTTGGCACACACAGACTGTATAAAATAAATTTTTAAAATGATATTTCTCCCTAGGTCTGCATCTCTCCCACTCTTTGCCTGAATTCTGTTGACCCTAGGTTACACATCCAATGCTGGCAAAACAGGATTCCTCACACTTCTGCCTCAGCCCTAGGTTCACTAGTGATCTAACTGTAATATTCTGGTGCCCTAGACAGACAGACTCAAACACAGCATGTCAGTTCAGTGGCCATCTTTATTTCTTCTCAGGAAATACCCGTCACATACTGCTGGACACAGACAAAGGAATACCCACTGGGCATGACAGGAACTATACATAGATAGGACTAGAAATATTTATATGCTTGAACTACAGTCCTAATGGCATTCTATGCACTTCCTACTACCATATACATTGATACCTACAGAATATGTGTATATAGTACTACACTCCTCCCCCTTAGACAGAAACTAGTCTAAAATACTTCAACAGTAACATTTCCTAACCTCTGGGCTGAAGTAGACTATTTGGTACCCAGAAAGAAGTTCAGGGGATTATTCTGCCCCTTGGGTAGAACTTGCCACTAACTAAGTAACAGTACAGGTAAGAATCCAGGTGCACAGAAGTAGGCACGCAACATAATTTTTGCAGAAACTGGCATTTGGCTAGCTTCAGTCTCAGTCCATACCACTGCAGTCTGGATAGAACTTGATCCAGGATTGCCAGGTGCTCTTCCACTGTGGGTGATGTTACCAAGATATTGTCCAAAAAGCAGACTACATGGTCCAGTCTGTGCAGTATGTGGTCCACTGTGTTCTGGAAAATTGCTGGCGCTGTGGAAACTCCATAGGACAAGCAATGGTATTGGTAAAGTCCCTTGTTGATGGCAGATACAGCTCTGATTCTGGTTCCAATTCCAACTGCTGGTATGCAAAAGATAAGTCCAACTTGCTGAAGAACTTTCCACCTGCTAGTGTGTCAGACAAGTCCTCCACATTGGGTAATGGGTATGGGTCTGGCTCTATACAATGGTTCACTGTAACTTTGTAGTTACTACACAGCCTCACTGATTTGTCTCGCTTCAGTACCACAATGATAGGGGCAGCCCAGTCATTCCTCTCTACTCGTGACATGATACCATGGCTTTCAAGACAGTCCAGTTCCTTCTCCACTGCTTCCCTTAAGGTGCAAGTATACAGGATTACCAGAAGACTCCAAGGAAAGGTTCTGAGGCAGAATGAAGCAACCTAATGAGGAGTAGGGAGGGAGGAAAGGGAGTTACACAGGGACTAAAAAAGAACCAGCAAAGCAACATTCTTAAAAAAAGTAGAGTCAGGGAAGAGGAGTAGCAAATGGCAGGAGGGAGGGCAGAGAAACTTAAGAAAAATGAGGGAGGCACAAAGCAGCTCGCTAATCCAGGTATCTACTTCTAATAGGTATGAAATGCTGCAGGAAGGGAGGCATGGGACAGGAAAAACAAATGAGGATAGAGTGTAGAAGTGGGGATAGGGGAGGATAAACAGACAGCACCTGGGGTCAGTCAGGAGGCAGAAACCATGGATGAAGAGGAGAGTAAAAGAGAGAGCGCAAGGAAGACAAAACGGAGGAGGAACCAGAAGAAAAGCCTGGATTACAAAGGATTACCTATCAGTAAGGAGGTAGAAGGCACAGTAGAAGTGAGGAACACAAAGGGGGGGACCAAAAGGGGGTAAGGACAGAGGGACAGGGGAGGGGTATTGAAAAGTGCACACCAACTGAGGAAAAAAAACAGGAGGAAATAAAGGCACTAGGTAGGAGCATCAGAAGGGAGGACAAGGTAATGAGGAATGGACAAGATAGGAGCACAAAAAAATAATTGTCTTCGGAGACTCTATTATTAAAGGTATAAAATGGGGAAGAGGGGAGGACCCGCACAATAGGATAATAGTTGCTAGCAGGCCAGGGATGGAGGTAAGGAGAACACCACTCAGTATCAAATAGCTGTTAAGTGAGGAAGGGGAAAATCAGACCTTGTGTTACACATTGGTACCAATGACTTAGCTGGGGAAGAAGTGGAGGTGGTTCAGGAGAGATTCAGGAACATAGCAAGGTCATGTAGGGAGTCAGCAAACAAGTTTGCATTTTCTGAAATAATACCAGTCCCCAGGGCCGGTACAGCAAGAAAAAGGAGAACCATTGAATTCAATGAATGGCTTTCGGGTTGGTGCAAAGAGGAGGGGTACGGCTTTATAGGGAGAGCAGATGAAGCATGGTCAAACAAGAGACTACACAGCCATGATAGACTACACCTTAACTGGGAAGGGAAAAGAACACTAAAGAATAGGCTGAGGGAGTAAATGGAAGTAGAACAAGAATGGCAGGAGATGTGGGGAAACAGGTAATAAACCAAAAGTAAGGGGAGGGGGGACAGACAAGGACAATCCAGATAAACAAACAAAAGAAAGCACTAAAGGGACAAGGTGTACAGTGGTATCACTAAATGCATGTAGTATAGGGAACAAGATGGAAGATTTACACACCCTCTTAACCGAAGGTAAAGTGAACACAGCGGCCATTTCCGAAACTTGGGTCACAGTCCATCATGACTGGGACCTCTCAATTCCAGGAAATAAGCTTTACAGAAGGGATAGAGAAACAGGAAAAAGGGGGGTTGTGGCTTAGATCAGGGAGGGGATAGTGTGTGCAAGCAAGGAGGAGATGGAAATGGGGATCAGTGAAGCATTGTGGATGCAGCTCCAGAGCAACAGGGGAAGGAAGATTAGGTTAGGGGTGGTATATAGACCACCCAATCAGGGTAAAGAGATGGACAGGGTGCTGTGTTCGCAGGTGACAGATACAGCAGGAAAGGGCAAAGTAGTGGTGACAGGGGACTTTAACATGCCAAAAATAGACTGGGAAACTCCCGCCATGTCCTGTGCCAGAAGTCGTGATCCTTAACGCAATACAGGATGGTTTCATCACAGTGGGTGATGGGTCCAACCAGGGGGGAAGCAGTCATGGATCTGGTGCTTACTAATGGGGATCACATCCAGGAAATTTATATCAGAGAACCTCTAGGTGGAAGTGACCACAGCTCAGTGTGGTTCAAGATAGACATGGGCAAGGAGGATATCCTAATATGGACTAGGGCGCTGGACTACAGGACTGAAAACTTTAACAAAATGAAGGAAATGATTAGGGAGCAACTAGGGCGCATAGAAGAGGGAATGGAGATGGAGACACTATGGAGAACCATTAAGGGAGCCATTCAAAACACTACAAGCAGTTGCATAAAATCAAGGGGGAAGAAAAAGGGGGCATGACGGCCTAGCTGGTACAGTGGGAAAGTCGCTAGAACAGTAAGGGGAAAAGAGGGCAACTTACAGGAAAAGCAGAAGAACTGCTGAGGTAGAGGATGAAGAGGAATTCCAAAGATTGGTCAAACTAGCAAAAAAGAAGGTACAGAAGGCCAAGGTGCAGAAAGAACTCCAGACAGTGGAAGGGATAAAGAGGGGGGAGCCTTTCTTTAGCTATATAAAAGAAAAAAGGGACAAGAAGGATGGCATTGTCAGACTCAAGAAAGGGGTGAATGGATAGTAGAAGACTGGCCAAAAGCAGAAGTATTAAATGAATACTTCTTCTCTGTCTTTACAAAAGAAAAGGATGGACCAATGCCACAAGCAGGGATAAGAAAGGAAGGAACAGAGGTAGATCCAATTGAGGTCATTGGGATCGAAAGAGTGAGTGAGGAACCTAGGGCAGTGAAGGTGGATAATCTCCAGGGCTGGATGAGGTACACCCAAGGGTACTCAGAGAATTGGCCGAGGAACTGGCAGGTCCAATGACAATTCTATTTAATAGTTCCCTGAATTCAGGAGTAGTGCCAGAGGAATGGAGGACAGCAAATGTCATGCCACTCCACAAAAGTGGTTCCAAGGAGGATCCGGGCAACTACAGGCCAGTCAGCCTGACCTCGATAGTATGCAAACTTATGGAGACCATACTGAAGGAGGTGCTGGTGAGGTACATGGAGGGAATGGTCTGCAAGATAGTAAGCAACATAGGTTTGTGGCTGGCAAATCATGTTAAATGAATCTAGTAGAGTTCTTTGACTGTGTCTCTAAGGCAGTGGACAAGGGGCAGGCAACAGATATCATATACCTGGACTTTAGTAAAGCCTTCAATGCCACACGGAAGGCAGATAGCAAAACTGAGGGAGCTGGGGTGGAGGAGAAATTAGTAAGATGGGTTGAGAACTGGTTGGGGGGGCAGGACACAGAGGGTAGTGGTGGGGGTAGCCTCCAGTACAAAAGAGGTCACCAGTGGAGTTTCACAGGGGTCTGTTTTGGGCCCAGTAATGTTTAATATATTTATAAGTGACATTGAGGAGGACATTCAGGGCAAAATGTGCCTCTTCACAGATGATACCAAGCTCTGTGGGAGGGTGGACACCCAGGAGGGGATACAAGATTTAAGGGAGGAACTAGCAAGACGAGAAATGGTCAGAGATTTGGCAGTTGGTGTTCAATGCCACAAAGTGCAAGGTGATGTACATTGGTGCAAGACACCAAAGGGTGGAATACTACATAGGAAAAGTACAAGTAGCTGCATCTGAAAAAAAAAAAAGACCTATGGGCATTAATTACAATTGAGCTGAAGCAATCTGCTCAATGCAAAAAGGCAGTAGCTAAAAAACAACAGGATGCTGGGTTGCATCACAAGGGAAATCAGTAGCAGACACAGCAAGGTTATTCTTCCATTACACAGATCACTGGTAAGGCCTGACTTAGAGCATGGAGTGAGATATTGGCACCCGTATCTAAAAAGGACATTAAATTGCTGGTAGGAGTGCAGAGGAGGGTGACTAAAATGATCGGGGGACAGCATGACAAGTCATACGAAAAGAGGCTAGAAGCCTTAAGGATGTACTTCTTGGAGGAGAGGAGGCAATGAGGAGCTATGATAGAGACCTTCAAGTACCTGAAGGGAGTGAACATAGTGGAGTGTGAGGGTCTCTTCAACAAGAGAGGAAACACCACCACCAGAGGACACAGCCTAAAGCTGGTGGGGGGAAGGTACAGGAGAGATGTGAGCAAGCACTTCTTCACAGAAAGGGTGGTGTCAGCCTGGAATGAGCTGCCAGAGGAGGTGGTAGCAGCTAGGACAGTGGGATCATTCAAAAAATCCTGGGACAAACACAGAGGGGAGTCATGGAACTAAGGAACAATGAGGGGAGAAGAAGAGTCACAGACACTGGGGTAGGGGTTAAATATAAAACTCCACAACATATCGAGCAGACAATATAGACCAGGTGGTCTCCTTCTGCTGGTTACTTTCTTATGTTCATAAGGCATGGGTTACTGGTCAAGGCATGTGGAGAACTGGAGCGGCTCCTGGCTGCACTTGAGTTTTGCCTTGAAACGCCGTAGCCATCCGGGAAAATAGGACCATGTTTGTCCAATACATTCTTTAGTTCATTTTGTGGTGTCTTGCTCACAGTGTTTAAGCTGAAGATCTTTTCACGGTTCAGCTTAATCTTCCTGGGCCAGTTTCTTCCTAGTAAGGCAGGTATTTCCCCTTGCACTATCACCAAAGTCAAGGTCTATGTTCCTCTTTCATAGGTGAATGGTACTTGAATCTCCCCTAACACAGGGATGCAGTCTCCAGTGTAAGACGAGAGCTACATATGTGATGGTTGCAACAGGCAGTGCTGAAGTTTCTCTCTGTAGACATGCTCTGGCACAAGAGATACTGATGCTCCAGTGTCTAGTTGCATGCTAACTGGTTTTCCTGCTAACTCAATTTGGAGGCAAATTTCCTCTCCATTTTCTTGTGTTGCATAGATCATGAACAGTGGCAATGTCTCATCTTCCATTTCAGTGGATGGAGTGGCATCTGTGACATACTGTGTATGAGCAGTCCATGCTGCAATCTTGCACACTTTCTGTATGTGACCCACTTTTCTACAGCTGTGGCATTTGTATCGAATTAGCATGTGCTTTGCTGGTGGTTACCGCTGCATCTGTAACACAGTTGTTTTCATCCATGTGAAAGTGCCCTGTGGTGCTGGCTTCCTAAATGTTTGGGGTTGCTGATAAATGGGTGGTGGACCACTTCATGGTGTGGAATGTCCCTTGGGTTCTGGCGTATGGGTGACCTTGTGAGCTCCATTCCTTTGTGGTACAGAATGTCCTGCTAGTGCGCTGGAGCTTTTTTGAGTGAGCTTCTAGCGAGTGCAATGTTACAAGTTGACTTGAAGTTTAGGTCTGCTTCTGACAAAAGCTTTTTTGATAAGCTTCCCCTCTCAGACAGCAGACAAATCCATCCCGGAGGGCTTCATCCAGGGACTGGTTAAATGCACAGATACATGCCAGACACATTAATGCAATAATGTATTCAGCAATAGGTTCCACCTCCTCTTCATTGTGATAATGAAAAGGGTAACGTTTGGCAATAAGAGGCTGGGGTTTAAAACGCTGTGCAATTGTCTTGATGACTTGCGCATATGTCAGAATCAGGATGTCATCTGGTGCAGTGAGATTCTAGAGAAAGGCATAAATCTGTGATCATAAAACTGCTAGGAAGACATCCATTTTGCTATCTTTGATTTTGTTCGCCTTAAGCCAGCATTGGAAACACTCTGGTAGAAATCAAATGTTTCCTTAGATTCATGAAATTCAGGTACACGTCCAATTTGTGCCATGTCGGTAGTTATTCTGATGAGCTTACTGTGCTTAGGTTTGCTATTCTGCACTGATTTGGCTGAAATTATGCAGATCAGCCACAAGGTGCTGATGTTGTGCTGCTTGGTGCTGGAGAGGTACAGTTCCTGTCCTCCAGCCTAGATGGTGCTTTGGGCAAAAAACTTTACTGTGGCTCTGCAGATTTGCTTTTGCCACCACTTGTCGGAGTGTTGTGGTGGTGTGGCTGGTCGGAGATTTATGGCTGTCTTAGTTTCAATTGCCTGAAATTTCTTCCACTACTGAACTTGCAGGCATTGCTGGGAGTTTGTTTTTTATTAAATGCTCAGCAGGTTAAAGTAACAGGCAGAACTGAGGGCTGCAGTTGGTTAAAGTTGCTATATGTCTGTGGTTTAAGCAAAAGATTGCAGCTGGCAGGTTAAGGGTGCATAAAGTAGCTTTCCTGTTAAGGAGGTTAGCAGCATGACAGACCAATGCGAGGCAGCAGGAAGTTCCTTGTGCACTTAAAGAACATGCAGTAGCTTACACAACCTTTCTGGCACCTGTGGGGTTTGTTTTCCTTTGATCCTTATCACCAGTGTAATATTCTGATGCCATTGGCAGACAGACTCAGACACAGCACATCAATTCAGTGGCCATCTTTATTCCTACTCAGGATGTACTCATAACACACTGCTGGGCACAGACAAAGGAATGCTTTATTTTCGAGTTATTATTCAGGCCAAGGTACAGAAAGCAATAAGCAGTCTTAGCGCTAAAAAAATCCTATGGCTTAAGCCAGATAGAAATAAAATTCCCGAAATATGCAAGTGACATCATAACCCCTGTGCTAACAAAACTTTTTTAACAGGAGCATATCGGAAGGGACCTATCCTGAATTCTGGAAGACAGCCAAGGTAGTTCCCATATTCAAGGGGGGAGACTGCTCCAACCCATCCAACTACAGGCCAGTGGCAGTACTGCCAGTAATCTCCACAATATTCAAAAAGATGGTGGCAAAACAAATGCAGGAGCACCAAGAGGAATACAAATTACTTACCAAACACCAACTGGGCTTCACAGCAGGGAGGTCGACTAGCATTGTACTCAAAGAGTATGTCGACACAA
Organism: Neoceratodus forsteri; assembly: GCA_016271365.2. Classification (NCBI taxonomy): domain Eukaryota; kingdom Metazoa; phylum Chordata; order Ceratodontiformes; family Ceratodontidae; genus Neoceratodus; species Neoceratodus forsteri. The sequence goes on from CM028129.1 coordinate 666,424,170, forward strand.
TAGCAACATCCCTCGATAAAATGGAATACGTGGGGGCAGTTTATGACGACCTCTCAAAAGCATTTGGCTTAAAAGTACAAGTTAACAACAGGAACAACTCAAGCGAGCAGTGAGGGGCAGGAAGGCAAAACATGTATATGGGGAAGTGAGGGAGGCAAGAGCACATGAGAATGAATACCGGGGTGGGGGTAAGAGGCAAAGTAGAGAAAACAGGAACAGAGAGGAGTCAGGGTGTAAAACATGGAAGGTCATGTTCACAAATGCCTGCAGTCTGGGAAATAAGGTTCCAGACCTGGAAGCCTTGATGATGGATATAGACCTTGACATAGCAGCAATAACAGAGACATGGTACTCTGCTAATCACAACTGGGATGTCAATGTACCAGACTATACACTGTTCAGAATGGACAGGGAAGGTGAAAGGGGAGGGGAGTGTCCTGTACATCAGAGAAGGCATAAAGGCTACAGAAGTACAGGGAAGGTAGCAGGAGGCCGAGGCAATGTGGGTCAGCCTTGAACCAGGAGATGGCATAGCAATACTTGTAGGAGTGATCTACAGACCTCCGGCACAGAGGGAAGGTTTGGACAGGGTACTAGTGGAGGAAATTCATGACATGGCAGCTAAAGGTGAAATCCTATTGGTGGGAGATTTCAATATGCCGGATGTGGATTGGACCACCCAGACAGCTGCTTCAGCCAGAAGCACGGCCATCCTGGAATTCCTGCAGGGGGTTGGACTCAGACAGCTGGTGCATGAGCCAACTAGGGACAAATCAATTCTAGACCTGGTATGGACCAATGGGAACTCCAGGTGGAAGGGCAGCTGGAATCCAGCGACCACTACATGGTATGGTTTGGCATGGAGACAGGGGCTCAATAAAGCTACACAAGGGCAAAAGTATTAGATTTCAGGAGGGTGGACTTCACTGAAATGGGTAGATGTTTAAGAGCAGCCCTAGAGAAGGTAGAGGTAATGGAGGGGGTGGAGTAACAGTGGGGGAGACTAAAAGGAGCCATTCTGGAGGTAACTAACCGATGCATTAGGATAGTAGCAAAAGAGAAAGAAGAAAGAAACCACTACGGTTCTCTAAAGAGGTGGGAGACAAAGTAAGGGCTAAAAGAGCAAGTTTCAGGAAGTACCTGTATAAGGGGACCCAAAGGGAGGAGGACAGGGAGGTGTACCTTGAATGTCTAAGAGAGAAGCAGGGAAGTCTGTTAGGAAAGCCAAAGTACAGACAGAGGAGGGTTTAGCACAGACTGTGAAAAAAGGGGACAAGACATTCTATAGGTACATCAGCGATAGAAGAAAAACATGGGGGGAATTGTGAGACTCAAAGGGGAGGAGGGAGAGTGTAAGGAGGGGGATCTAGACAAGGCAGAAATACTGTACAAATACTTCTGTTTAGTATTCACTGAGGAGAGAGGGTCAAGGACCACAGTTGGGGAGCAGAGGCAATCAGGATGGGGGAGAAGTGGACACCAGTCAATTCACAATGGAAAGAGTTCTGGAGAAACTTACAAAGCTGAAGATGAATAAAGCCATGGGGCCAGGGATATACACCCAAGGATATTAAGTGAGCTGCAGAGGGAACTAGTAGCACCTCTGGCCATCCTGTTCACAGAGTCACTCAACACAGGCATGGTTCTAGAGGACTGCAGAAGGGTGCATGTAATCCCACTGCACAAAAGTAGCAGTAGTGTGGAAGCAAGGAACTACAGACCAGTCAACCTCACCTCAGTGGTGGGGAAGATCATAGAGACACTGCTAAAAGAAAGGATAGTGGCAGACCTGGAATCCATTGGTACCCAGAATCTGAGACAGTACAGATTCACATCAGACTGGTCTTGTCAAATGAATCTGATAGAATTTTTTGATTGGGTGACTAGGAAAGTGAATCAGGGAGGGGCCGTAGACGTTACCTACCTAGATTTCAGCAAGAATATCGATACCATCCCACACAGAAGGCTGATTAACAAGGTGAGTAGTCTGGGCATGGGGCACAAAGTGATACATTGGGTTAGAAACTGGCTGACAGACAGAAGGCAGAGGGTGGTAGTAAATGGGATCCAACCTGGGGAGAGAGGGGTGACCAGTGGAGTGCACCAAGGATCAGTATTGGGACCAGCCCTGTTCAATGTCTTCATTAGTGACATTGCAGAGGGGCTGGAAGGAAAGGTCTGCCTGTTTGCAAATGACACCAAGATCTGCAACAGAGTGGATACTCCAGAAGGGGTGCAGAAAATGAAGAGGGACCTGGAGAAACTTGAAAGATGATCAGAGGTGTGGCAACTGAGGTTCAATGCAAAAAAGTGCAAGATAATGCACCTGGATAGGGGAAACCCTGGGAGAGCTACATGATGGGGGGAGGTGCTGACTGTCACCAAAGAGGAAAGTGCGCAAAGGCTGCAGGGAGGGCCAGTGGTATGCTGGAGTGCATAGGCAGAGGTATTACTAGTAGGAGGTGGGAAGTGGTGATGCCATTGTGTAAAACACTGGTAAGGCCTCACCTGGAGTATTGCGTGCAGTACTGGAAACCACACATGTGTAAGGACATAAATAAAGTGGAAGCTATCCAGAGAAGGGTGACAAAGATGGCGCATGCTTTGCACCACAAAACCTATGAGGAGAGACTAAGAGACCTCAGTATGTACCCACTGGAGGAAAGGAGAGGAGAAATAGGGGCAACATGATAGAAACTTTTAAGTACCTCAAGGGCATAAACAAGGTGCAGGTGGGGGATCTTTTCCAATGTAGAAAAGATACCAAAATGAGGGGGCACTATATGAAATTGGAGGGGGGTAGATTAAGAGATCACATGAAGAAATTTTTCTACACAGAGAGGGTGGTGAATGCTTGGAATAGTCTGCCATGAGAGGTGGTAGGGACAAGCACAGTGGAGTGGTTTAAACATGCCTGGGACAAGCACAAGGGAACCTTGGGTGGGAAGAGAGTGATGAAAAGCCATTGACCACTTAGGGTGAGTTGATGCATACATGTATAGGGCCTACGGGCAGACTGGATTGGCCTAGCAGTCCTTATCGGCCCACAATTTCTATGTTTCTAAGTTTCTATGTTTCTATGTTACCTGGTAGATCATGCAATACTATTAAAAAGGCTAAGGACAGTAAGGATGTCAGGAGAGGTCACCAGGTGGTTTCAATCATACTTATATAACAAGGACCAAAGAATCCAGGTAAATGGGATCCTATCTGACTCACACATTCTAAGCAGGGGTGTCCCACAGGGGTCTATCCTGGGACCACTGTTATTCTTGATATATGTTAATGATGTACCAAACCACATAACCCGAACAAAGATAAAACTCTACCCAGATAACACGGTACTAATAGGCACAGCAGCTCCCTATCGGTACTAGAGAACAACCTACAACACGACTTCAATAGACTCCAAGAATGGTTTAGGGATTCAAACATGGTCCTGAGTGCCAAACAAAACCCAAGTGATGTACATCAGTCAAAACAAGGAGAAAAGCAAAGACACAGCAACCTTATTCATCAAAACTCTAGAAGGGCAGGCATTAGCTACTGGGAGGGAGTACAAATACCTGGGAGTAACCATTGATGATGCATTAAAATTTGACACACACATAAGAAAACACCATTAAGAAAGTAAACAGCAAATTAGGGGCCCTGAGGAAGAACTCATACTGTATCTCAAGGGAAGCAAGAAAAAAAATAGTGTCACAGCTCTTACTCCCATCACTGTAGTACAGCAGCATAGATTATCAACATGCCAACCAGATCACTCTAGCTAAATTGAACACTACCTACAGTAAACTAGTAAGATTCACTCAAGGCTGTGACCACAACAGGTACCACTGTGCAATGTATGCAGAATTGGGGTGGGACACTTTCGAGATCAGAAGGAAGAAACTACGGGCAACAACAGCCTACACACTATACATGGGTCTCCTTAATAGCCACGAGGTAGAGCTGGCAGAGCCCCCTGCAATGGCCCATATTCCAAGAGAGGTAAGAAATAGAGGGTACACACTTCCAAAAATAACAACAGGGTATGGAGATATGAGAATGAGCTGGTGGATAGCTATAGAATGGAATGTACTAGCTCCAGTCACTAGGAAAGCCCCATTAATAAGTGTGCCTAAAGCCATGATAGACCAGCACTTAATAGATGCATGCACCTGCTACAGTAAAGACAAACAATGAACTTTGTTTGAATGTACTGGTAATAACTGAAACTGTTGTACAGTACATTCCGTAGTTGTCTAAGAACTGACAGTAACTGCAACTGCTGTATATTTCATCCCTGTCTGTCTACACTGTATACTTGTGTTTCAAATACCAAAGCTGATCAATTGGAGGACAACTTTGTAAACAGGGCCGACAAGGTTCTAACAGTTCTATACTGTTGAAAAATAAAGAATTGAATTAAATTGAATGCCCACTGTGCATGACAGGAACTATACAAAGATAGGACTACAAATATTGATATGCTCGAACTACAGCCCTAATGGCATTCCCTACACTTCCTGTTATCATATACATAGATACCTATATGTACATACTACACTAACCTGCTCATCACACCCTAGACCTAAAATCAGTGATTTAAAAACAAAACATTCTCTAAAACTATGCCATAACATTCCTTCACATATTTAACAAACCTTTTTTCTCAAATTGCAGCAAGCCTTGTTTCCTCTGCTTATACCATTGATACTAGGCTTCTCTTGGATAAGCACCAAGCAAGGCCCTATGATGCATTTTCAAGTGCCATTCATCAGCATCCTATTGAGGACTTATAAATGTGACTCTGGTAGCAATCTCCATGTTGAAAAAAAGAAACTGAAAATCTTCCTCACAACGTGACTTTCTATCTGTATGCCTGAGTTGAGCTGCGCTATAAAGCCATACAGATAAACAATTGGATTATGAAATAAAAACAAAAAGCCCAGCCTAATTACTGCTGTAGAGTAATGCTGTGTGAGTGTAAAAAACAAACAAAACAAACAAAAATCTTTTCACCAGTAAAAGCCTGCTGCTTGTCCTGTTATCACATTGTGCTGCTGGGCTCCTCTCAGCTAGTGGCTCGGTACCATTGATTTCCCTCTCAGAGGTAAGGCTGCCATTTACAGGATAGGCTGTTGAAATAGGGTTGTCCAGAGGAGCATCACAGTCCTGACTCCTGCCTGTTTGAAGCATGCAGCTTGCCCTTGCCTCATGTCTTTTATAAAAAGTAAAAAACATTATGGTGCTGCAAACTACTGAAACAACACTGATAGAGAACTCAAGTGGTGGTGGGTGACTGGCGTAGACAAAGTATGTGGATATACCAACAAGAGACTTCCAAAAGAGTTATTAAAGCTCACCCAAGATAACCGCTGAAACTGCAACCCATTGTGAAACAAGTGGCTCGAGTGGGTTGTTGTGTTAGTTGTTATTTGTGTGAGTCCCAATAAATCATTTGATGTTGAACCTTAACTTTGTCTTAAAAGTCTCCTTTTTGTGTACCCACAATGTCTGGGTATGCCAATCACCCACTTCCATCAAAATACTTGGTGAGTGTTATTGTTTCTGTTGTTTGAGGGTTTATCAGAGCGCTGCTCCATGCATTGATTGTACAACTGGTTTTCTGTTGATTTACCACAAACTACTTCTATAGAGCACATTGCACCAACTGCCGGCCCAATTGGGTAAGTTAGGGGTAATTCACACTGGCCTGAGTGATTTGTACTGTGCCTTGAGCGAGTCAAAGAGTGTTAAGACTGAACCCTGTAGGAGGCTGGTCCTGACATGCTTGAAGTGTTGTAGCATCCTTAAGATTGCCAATAAGTCTGGGGAGGTCTTCCTGTAATGCAGGAAACAAACAAAATGTGATGGCCAGACTAGCAGGATAGCTTTGGCTGCAGCATGCACCTGAGGTCTGGATAGAGTTGCCTAAAGCAGAGGAAAATGAGGTACTATAACATTTAGCAGAGTTCTTCACTAAGCCATACATAATTCAAGACATTTCCATCTGCAAGCTCAGATACAGGAAGGTAAGACACATTCAGGAACCTTGCCATTCTCTTGATATTTAATTATGACTAAATTATGGAAGCCCCAATTCCTTGCTAGAGATACTGAACAGGTTACATGGTACTGACGTAAAATACTATTAATACCATACTGCTTTTATATATGTATGAAGGAGAAGAATCCTGCTGCATTTGTAAATGATCACGTAGACTCGACTTTGTAAGAACACCTTGTAGATTTTGATCCCATATGAAAAGACCCTGAAGAATTTCATACGTGACATCTGATATTGTCAAAAACTTGAAGAAAACACATATTTTAGATTATAAAATAGGCTTTAGAATCTCTCAGAATCCAATCAATTTAATTGGTATAAGAACATCACCTGATGATCATTTTTTAATCCCCAGTAAACTCGATTTGTCACTAACCTAACATAATCTGCCTAGCGACAGTCTAGCTATTGAAATGTAAACAATTTCCATCAATATAAAAACCTTTTTCATTTTTTAGAATACAATAACCCATGACAGTGCATAGGTTTCTTCCAAATTGATACTCTTTCTGAATGCACTTAAGGACAAATCAGAGAACGTGTAGCACTCACCCTCACAAAGGGAAGAAATATCCAGGCTGCATACAAGTAGTTTGTTCCTTTGTGAAGAAATTCACAGCAAGCTGATTTATTTGTCAGACATCTTGACCAAACAAAATGCAAGCTAGATATACAGCTTCACTATTTAAATGTGCAAAAGTGCTGGGCACAAATATAAAATAAAGTGCAAAGCTCACCAGTACAATGTCAGGCCTCACCACTGCTCAGTGCTTTGACTCCCATGAGTCTTTGTCAGAGGTGGGATCATGAAGGACAAGTTGCTTTTTATATAATCAGATCATTTAAAAGTATACCACCTACTTAATTCTATGCTGACTTAAAAGCCATGACCGCTGATTGTTAAGCAAAGTTATTATTGTGCTATAAGAGGTACAAGCCAAACTACATGAAATTGAATCATTTGTCCATTACAAAGAACTTGTTCCATTTTATAAGGGCAGTAACCCACTCCAGGGTATGTGTTTCTGGAGAATTAATGCACTTCCTAGGCGTATTGAAAGTTAAGAGACTGTTGGTCTTGTGCCTTCCAGTTCTCCTTGGGCGTGCATCAATTGTCTAGAAACACTTGCCCTGTCGTAGGTTATTGCTTAGAAAACCATATGAACTAAAATGAGACAGTGAACTATACCACAGAGTCAAGAACAAAATATGGTGTATAGCTGGCTTTGGTCTGCCATTGTAAGAGTTAGTGTATATTTCTCCTGATGCCAGGCAAATAATCTGTATATTTTAATAATTTCTCATTTTACTGTTTTCTCAGAATAACCAAACTGAGCTGCAACATGTAGCTTTCAGTGGGGTCTTGCTTCTACCCATTTTGCAGCTGGATGGATGGAAGCACTGGGAGGTCAAGTAGCACTGGTCACAGAGTGAGTCACTACCTGTGGTGGGATTCAGATATGGGATCTCCTGGTTCACAGGTGTGTACTCTAACCACTGGGCCGTAGGGCCATCCTGAATAATTTATTATGTAAATTAGTATTAACAGGAAGGGTTCAACCAACCCTGTTATGGCATTAAATGTACCACAACTAGTGGCATATCTGGCTACCCTTGCTGACTGACCATTTCTCTCAGCTCAACCAGGAAGGCTAAAGTTCACTGATTAATGTCCTCTTATTTAAGCTTCATTCGGGTGACAGACCACCCATTACCAGTCCTCCTCAGTACTGGGTCATAATCTCACATGCTTAATAGTGTACGACATTATGGCTTACCCGGTACGGCGCTGCACCAGTGAGTGAATGGTGCAATACCGCGTATACTGCTGTATGCAGTATTGCACCATTCTCACTCTCCCAGGCAGATGATAAGACCTCTGCTGGGAGTAGGTTCTGCAGACCAGCTGCTGTGGCTCAATGGACTGAGCCACAGCAGCAGAGAACCAAGCAGTGCTTCTGGGACTGGGTTTGATTCCCAGTTCCAAAACCTTTATTTTACAACTTTTGGCGCTCACGACAGTCCCCAGGTTGAGAATCTATAGTGGGGGGTTCGGGGGCAGAGTCTCCCACAGAAAAAAGAGATATGCTGCATGGCAAGAATTGCGCTGTATTGGCAGCGTGATTTTGCCATGTGGCATTCTATCATAAGAGATTATGACCCTTTGCCCAGTGAAATTAAGAGATTTTCCAGGTTTTGCAGTTGCAGAACTCTGCAAAATGTGGTGGAAATTTTCACAAAAAATATTTTTTACATACATGTAAGCACACTTTATATTTCTATGAGTATTTTTTACAACAAGATGGATTTATTTTATTGCAAGAGAGAGATTGGAGAGTACAGGAAGATGGCATGGGGTCATAATCTCACACGATAGAATGCTGCCTGGCAAAATCACGCTGCCAATACAGGCGCAATTTTTACCATGCGGCATATCTCTTTTTCTGGGGGCTCATACCCCTATTATGGAGGCTGTGCCCCAAACCCCCACTATAGATTCTCAACTCGAGGGGGTTGAAGTTGGGAGCACAAAGTTGTAAAAAATAAATGTTTCTTGGACTGGGAATCAAACCCAGTCCCAGAAGCACTGCCTGGGTTCCCTGCTGCTGTGGCTCAGTCTGTTGAACCACAGCAGCTGGTCATCAGAACCCATTCCCAGCAGAGGTCTCATCCTCTGCATGGGAGTAGGAGATTGGTGCAATACTGCGTACAACAGTATACGTGGTATTGCACCATTCGCTCATTGGTGCAGCACTGTATCGGGTAAGCCATAATGTTGTAAGCTATTAAACGTGCAAGATTATGACCCAGTACCATTTCACTGGGCCAAAAAAGAATTAAATAAATAAATAAAAACCTGCACTTCACTATTGAGTGGTAGTTTATGGAGGTAATATAAGCTGTAATATAAAAAAGCATGTGAAATTTGTTTTCTGTGCATAGCTGTGTAACTATGCAATATACTGTATAATCTGCTGGCATTTCAGGGAAGTGGGCTGTGAACTATATAGCCTGGATGTCCTTGTAGTAGGAACACTGGGGGTATGGGCAGCTAAGGGATACTAACTGTCATGATTCTTTATTAAAAAGACAGAAGTTCTAAGATTGCAAGGTAAGTGACATGGGGCATCTACCACATTCCAACTCTCACACTTTACGTGTCAGCTTCCCAATTTTCATACAAAACAATGACTCCCATCTGAAAAAAGAAGGTCCCAATTCGGCATCCACCAGCTTTTCATTATATGTTGCAGATTGTTTAGACAAATATTCCCTATTTTCATGAAGGTTACAGAATACTTACCTTCACTTTGCTTCTCCCCATCCCATGTGACTCCTCCCACTCTGAACCCCCATTCTCTAACCATTCTCACTAATACTCTGCTGTACTCTTGAAAGTACAAACAATGATGTGCTCCACCGCACCTTTCATTTACATTAACATTTTCTAAAATCAAAGTTTTAAATACCTTTGCCATTTCGCAAGATAACATAATATTTTTCATTTTTGAATACCAAAAGTCCGGATTTTCAAGCATCTTTACAGAAACAGTGCCTCTAACATTAGATGGAAATGTCATATCCCAACTGACCTTTGTATGCATAGTTCAGAAATTATAATAGGGATACAGCAGCCAGAATGTTCTGACTTGGATGTTGATGTTGAGAAAGTCATACAGCAATTTCCAAAGAGCTTATCCCTGAACATTTTCACTTAATTAAATATACAGTATACAGCAACATGTTTCTTAACTGAACTGCAGTTCTCCACTTTAGTATAATTCATACATTTTAGTATAATTTATAGCTCAGTATAGCTGGTGAAAAGAAGAATCAGGTTTCTTGAGTCATTAATCTGAATCTTGGAAATGGGGAATATTTGCTGTAATTCATATGTGAACAAATGGTCTTAATTATGACACTGATTAAAAGGAAGGAACCACATTCATTTTATAATCTAACATATCCCTTTACATGAACAGCTGCACAAATTACAATGTCCATAAAAAAAACTACTTTTTTTTTAGAAACAATCATTGCCAAATGTTTTTGAAACATAGTATGTCATGATAACTCTCAACAAAGTATTGGCATTAACTGTTGTCTTATAGTGCTGCTGACTTATTTGTATATAGGGCGGAACTCAGCTGCCATACACAAATTGATGTCTCCTGCGGCCCTTTACATTTTCTGGCAATGATTTATAATTGCAGTTCAAAAGATACATTGATCCCATCACGCAGTTCAAGTGTTGAGACCACTCATGAGCACTTTCCTAAAATATGAGTCACTACAGTATGCTTGTTCTTCATATAATTCTGCTCAAGTGCACATGTGGTGCATGCTTTCTTATGTCATCTGACTTTCAGGCTGGTTGCTGATCTCTTATGATATACAATACATGACATCCCAACAAGACCAAGCCTTTAATCAAAATGATGAGGATTCAGATGTGTGCCACTGTCAGCAGGCTGAGTGAGGCTAACATTTAGCAGCTGCGTACAAGCCGTTCAGGTGGAATAAGTGGATTTAAAATACACCACAGAGAACTCAATGAATAAACCCTTTAGATAGCAAAGCTACAACTACAGATGTCTGTGAAGCATAACATAACTTTAAGTCACTATATGTCATGCAAACTTCAGCTGAGTGCACACATACAGAGACCAGTAAGGTAAATGTTTTCAGTTCATTTCAAAAGCTACAGTACTTCTCAATTTCCACCAAAGGTTACAACATTTGTAAATAGTGCAGAAAACCTATAGTACGTGCAACTTTAAAAGTGAAACTTTTGGAGCTGATCTCATACAGTACTTTTGAAAAGTCTGATTTTTATTGTTTTTGCTCACTTCAGATGACAATATGATGACAGCCATCACAATACTGTATATGTAAATGATTTGAATAAATGCAGCTCAAAAGAACTCAGATTGAAAAGTAAAACATAGTATGGGGCAGGAAGCAGAAAACACCCTTAACTGTCTTTTCTTGTTCTACAGGAAGTACTAGCCTGTCCTTGAGCCTGAGTATGAGTACTTTGGGTGGTTGGAGGTATCAGGTGCTGCACTCCCTCGTTCTATGAGACATGGTGGAGTACAGAAAGAGGAGAGGAGAGTATCAGCGCTTAGCTGATGTAATACTGGAGCAGAATAGAGTGTAAAGGGTAGAGCGTTGACCACAAGGAGTGAGGAGAGGCAAGACTGAAGGGCAAGTGTTAGAGACGCAAACATCAGGAGATGGACCAGCATGAAAAAGCAGGAAAAAAGTGACAAGTGAGACATCTAGCAGCCTTGGGGTTAATTCTGGGGGTTAATAGGCAATTAGAGGAGTTTCAATTAAGTAATGCAACAAAAATAACAATGGTTGTTGTGCATACTTTATTTTTCATTGGAGCTGCTGCCCTTCTTTATTTTATGCTATAACTACAACTTTCAAGTCCTAAGTTTGCCTCAGGTATATCAGTTCACAGTTTGGCTAATTCAAATAAATTGGTGAAAGTAGCTATATTTATGTGATCACTGCATGTACTCCATCTGCTTTTTAACCTAATTTTAAAAAAGGCTGTAGGTCTCCCAAGCTTTCAAAGCCCATCAGTGCTTTGAGGAAGACATCCTTGTTAACTGCTGTACTCAGCTTCTCTTGGCTCTTTGGGGTATGTCTATATCTCCTGTTTTTACATTTGCACTTATCCAAATGTTTGATATTGAGGGGCTTGAAAATGAAGATCCAAATGAAAACCCTAACATAAGTCAAAACTGTTTGTTTTTTTTTAGTTTCCTGGTCACAAACATCAGATACAAAACTTAATAATTTAAAGAACAATGAGCATGGTCAGCACTGTGTTGTGATGAGCTCTTAGCTTAAGGAGTGCTCAACTTTAACATTTTTAACAACTTGATTTAAATTCTGCATTAGACTCCTATGAGTACATTTTGGTATATTTTACCTGCAGTCCTTTTGTACCATTTATGATCTTTATTAAACATTTTAAAAAATCATGTTGTTCCATTTGAATGCAACATTATACATAGCAATAGTCCACAGTGTCCGCTATAGTTAAAAAGCCAGATATACAGTAGATATAAGCCAGATATAATGCTAGTCTGGTAAGAATAGCATTAAGTGCATTAAGCACTGTATTATTTTTCCCTTACTCCCTTGATGGCATGCTTATTGTTTGATTTATAGGTTTCCAACAAACATTTGCATCTATGTACGGAACAGTTCTCAGTTCTCCAAATACCCAAGGGGGAAGTTCTGTGCTCAGTGACAAGGAACATATTTTCCTCATACATTCTGTTAATTTTTGGCAGACAGACTTATTAACTGAAATGTGATCAGAGTTCTTTTGTCACTGAATAAGTACTGGCAGTGCAAGACAGTGTGGTCGATGCCCTATGAATAAGTATGACCCTTAGGAAAATTTCAGAATCTGATTATATATTGAAATCTACACGGGAGTAAGAACACTCTGGAACAGCTGAGTATAGAATTATATTTTTATCCTGTGTCTCTAAAGACTATTGCTGGACTTCTGTTTCTGTTAAGCACTTTATGGGGACTATAATCATTTGATATATTCATTTAATTTAGGGTAGGAATGTGTAGCAAACTATTCTGGCAGATCTCTCCCCTACAGCTCTCTACCATATTCCCTGCCTAAGACTGTGGTGGCGGCTACTTAAACAGCTAGTGGAACCAAGATAGACAGACAGGAAAATTATGCAACTTTTAAGAGCTAGCTAGTTGTAACTTTTTATTTGTGAAGCATTCTACTTTTTCCTTTTGCTCACTGGAACATTTTCTATGCAATAATATTGTGCTGGATGTGTGCAACAGCTCTCATCCTGGCAGCTGACATAACTATCTCTACCCCCCCAACACTACATCATTAGCATTGTGATCTGACTAATAGTGACATCATAGACAACGAACCTGGCACCTACTGAGCAGCTATTCCTAAGCAGCAGTGATGTCACAGTCAGTGAGGTCACAATGCTGCTAAATATGTAGTGAGGGAAACAGAGCTAGATATGTCAGCTGCCAGGCACAGTGCTGTTCCACACAGCACACCTACTATCATCAGGTAAAAAATCTTCGAATTAACCAAGGGAAAAGAAAAAATACCTCAGATATAAAAGGTAATGGTTGACTGCTTTTAAAAACTAATATTAGTTGTAGGCAGTACACAAGCCCTGTTAATAAATCAAATATTTTCTTGCTCACTTCATTGTATTACTTGTTAATGTTGCTGTCTTTTTATAGGCGATTGGGTGATATATAGAATTTAAAACTCAGACCTGATGTTCTGAGTATTGAGGTACTTTAGATAGTCTGTGTATTAAGGCAAATTTATTACAGTATATATATATATATATATCATTTGCTGGACACAAGACAGCTTAAGACTAACAAAGTGAATAATGTAAAGTCTTAACAAAACAGAAAGTAGTATCAACGAAGTGTGGAAAAATGGATCTTACTAATAAAGCATTACAAGCATTACAAACGATTCAGAGGAAACGTGAGGAAGAATTTCTTCACAGAATGGGTAGTGGACAAGTGGAACACCCTGCCAGAGGAAATGGGGGAAGGCTGAAACAATCACGGGATTTAAGAATGCATGGGATAGACATAAAGGAATTCTGGAGATCAGGGGTAAGGGGCAACAGACTTCTAGGAAAACATAAACTGAACTTACAAGCTCAAATGGGCAGACTGGGTGGGCCATAGGCCCTTATCTGCCGACACTGTCTATGTATCTATGTATCTATGTAAGCAAACAGACAAAGAAGAGGTTAAGAAAAAGAAGTGTTAACTGAAAAAGGAGATAGAGAAGCCAACCCAAGAAAAAGTTAAATCAAATGTCACATTTTTTATTGAAAGAAAATCTCCACTTCGACCCTATTGAAATACCCAGCTCAAACTACCTTCAAGAAGAGAATCTAATAATGAAGCTAAAATTCAGCTTTTTTGTCAAAATAGGCAATGCTTGCATAATACTGATGACTACTATATTGTAGAGTACTGGGGAGTTGCAGAAGGAGTATCCAAAATGACAAAGTGTAATAATGTCTGAATGTGAAGATGAGATAATAAGTAATTTTGGAAACAGAAGCTTAGAATACTAAGAATCTGACTATATCCCCAAATATTCAATAGTATCAAGTCAGAAGACAGTTAAAACTTTATAGAAGCAGGGACTAGATATTCAAAAAAGCACAAAAGCAGAGCACAAAGGTATGCACTGGGCTTGTGCCCAAGCTGGATCCAGAGGCTGCATTATTCAGTCAGATAGCGCACACTATCTGATTAAATGTTGCGCTGTGTCACTGCAATGCTAAGTCAAGCTGTGCTGTCACAACATGGACATGGACGGTATCCAGCCCACAGGGAATTGAGCCCTGGAACCAGATAGTGCCTGCATGCAAGACGCTAAGAGGTTATTTGCATGCCAATGTTGTATGCGTTCGCCATGTCAACTCTGGTGGCATGTGGCACCCCACCCCAGAAAGCCTGTTCCCTATATGTTAATGTATTCCCTGGTTTCTACTGGCACCCCCACCCCCCACAGTCACCCATCCCATAGATGAACATGGTTGCCTTATGTCTAGTGGCACCCCTATCCTCCAATCCCCTATCCTGGTACTGTGAAATTTTCCTTGGTATCTATTGGCACCCCCCTCCCTCTGATCCCCTGTACTGGTACTATAAAAGTTTTCCCTGGTATCTAGTGGCAACTTACACCCTCCAGTCCTCCATCCCAGTACTATGCAGGTCTTTCCTTGTGTCTAGTGGCCCCCCACCTCAAATCCCCCCCCCAAGTAGTGTGATGGATCCTCTGGTGGCTAGCAGCACTCCCACTCCCAAACAACCATTTCATTGCTGTAAATATAGACCCTGGTGTCTATTGACCCCCCTTGGATACCTGTCCCCTTGATGGTACTATGTACACCAATGGCTACTGGCACCTCTTGAACACCCATTCCATAGATTGCTATATGATCCCTTGTATTCTGTGGCATCCCCAACTCTTGCTCACCCATCCAGGTGAGTATCCCCATATCCTTGGTGTCAACTGGTACCCCTGCCCCCCAAGTTCCTGGCCCATGTCCCCTACACAATCCTTGGCATCCAGTGGTACCCTGCCCCCAACCTCTGAATGCTGGTCAACAAACACAATGGTGAACAGTTGTGGTTCCGCAGTCCCCCACCTGCTCTGCTTGCACCCAGCACAGCACCTACTCCAACCTCCCCCTTTACTGGGCAGGACAGGGATGAGCAGTGCATCACTCTTCAGGGACTGGCACAGCCCTTCTCTCACCTCCTCAGTGGACTGCTGTATTAGCTGCAGTGTACATGCATACAGTATATGGTATATGCGATTACTGCAGCTCATGTGGTGGACTGCTGAGGAGGTGAGAAGAGGACAGTGCCAGTCACCATAGAGGGATATGCCGCACATCCCCGTCCTGCCCTGTAAGGGGGGGTTAGGTGGTGCTATGCAGGGTGTGGATGGGGTGGGTGGGGAACCTGAGGGACTGCTACTGTACATGGGTGCATTTGTTGACTGACATTTGGGAGCTGGGAGTAGGGGTACTACTGGACACCTGTGATTGTATAGGAGACATGGGCTGGGAGCTTGGGGGTGCCACCGGACACCAGGGAGAACTTGCACAGTACTGGGCTAGAGGATCGTAGAGTGGGGGGATTGCTGCTAGACACCAGAACATCCTTTGTTTCATTGGGATGGGGGTCAGATGAGGGGGCGCTGGCAGCTGCAGTACACCTGCCCATCAGCAGGGCTTTGGCCCAGTTGAGAATAGGTTTTCTGAAGCATTAAATAGTGTTACTTAGAGCAAACCTTTGAAATTGCCACTACACCTGTGTTGGTTCCATGTTAAAATCACAAAAAAAAATAGCAATCACCATTAAGGTGAGTACATAATGGCGGCCGCACAATTAGCAACAGTACATAAATGCATATGTCAATATAGCGATCCAATCAATATAGCGATCGCATTGAAACAAAATGCATGGAGTTTGCTGATGTTTTCCATGCACCAAAGTTTAAATCAAAAGTCCAAAGTGGAATCCAACAACACTCAGCATGCAGATAGAATTATGAGGCTGGAGAAACATATACAAACATTAGAGGCAAACCTGAAGGACCTTGAAAATTGAAATAGACGTTATAATCTGTGGTTCATCAGAGGAGCAGATACTGCGACTGGCCAGAGAGAGTAGGGCTTGCTTAAGTGGAACAGGCATACTATATACATTTCTCAACATTTTTCAAAAGATGTTGCTGCCCGGAGGGAAGCCTTTGAGCCCATATGCAAGGAACTGGCATGGAAGGGGGTACAATATGCTGTGAGGTACCCTGCTGTGTTATCGGTGAACTGGGACAACCACTGGCTTCAGTTTGAAATTCCACAGAAAGCCCAGTGGTTTCTGGCCTCAATGCATCATTCTCTTCAGCCCACTGGTAAAACTGCTTGGAACAATCCTATACCCTCATATCCTGCAGCGCAGTCCCCATTTGCCTTACAACTTGCCTGTAACCATCATGACCTCTCTTTGGTATCTACTGACACCCACCCTACACGGAACTATGAGACTTTCTCTCAGGTACCTGCTAAAGGAGATGTATTTCAGTCTGTTAATCCAAATGATTTTGAGAACCATAGAGAGGTTCTGCAGTACAGCGATTGTTGTTTCAGTCAGCAGAGCCATCTAGATCTAGATGAATGGGAGTGGTTTTGGGGGTTGGGGCATTAGTGCAGTAATAAAAATTAACGCATCTTAAAAGATCCATGATCACGATTTAAGCAATCGCTGTTTTTATACAGCACACATCGCTATTATGTTTAGGTGCTGTTATTATGTGGTCACCAATTACTGTGTTGCTGTATTTGATTTGTGATTTTGTAGTCACGATTTTGTACTCGCGATTATCATGGGATACTCCTGTATGCAGGGGGATCCCCTTCTTTGCAAGGGCACAACGTTATGTTAGCACTCAAGTGCTAATGGGTTTAGCCCATGCTAGACGGGTCTCTGAGTATAGACCCCATCCAAACATAAAGAGGTGTAAAACTCAGTTAGGACAGACAAACTCCACCTATTGTCCACATTACCTGTTCAATATTTGGCCCCAGGATTGTAATCATGAAAACATCTGTGAAAGAATGAATGATGAGGCACTATAAACCAAACAGAAAGCAGTGATCAGTGTGCCATTGGATAAATATCAGATGATAAGGCCTAAATGTAGAAATACAATATGATTTGATCTGTTTTGGATAAATTAGGATATGCAATACATGGTTTAAAGAATGTTGTGGCAAACCAATCAAAAACAGAACATTTGCAGCAGGGCAAATCAGATCAGATCAGGAACCAGCCTCTTGTGAGCTACTGGAGGATAATAACTTGCAACAGGGGTAAGATGGATGACACTGCAGCTGCTTGCTAAGGTGTACTCCTATGGCATTTAATGATATCATACACTAAATCCTCCTTTGGAAGTTTATGTGTGGATATTTTCACTATGTCAGATAATAGAAAAACGTAGTCAACATCGTCAAATGAAGAATTTTTATCCCCATGTATAAGGCCACTTAAAAAGTCAGACAAGTCAAAACAGAGGGTGGAGAGATTCTAAGTGTGCACAGACATTTGGTGGGGGGGATCAATAATGCAGGACAGGTAAGTATTGCAACAAAGGACTATAATACATAGTATAAAATCTGGGAAAATGGGGAAGATCAGGGTCTGGATGTTCAGCCCACCAGGGACTAAGTCCCACTCCGCAGCCAGTTGGTGTGGACTGAATTCTCTACACCTACAGCATTTGCTATTTTCAGTCCATGCAGCTGTGGGAGATGTTACACCTGGTCCCACCAGGCATAACATTTCAGTGCAGTTTGAACCGAAATAAAGTAGCCACACGCTGCAGTAAATCAGGGAGCTGGTCATAAACTGGCTCCTGCTTTGAAAATACAGCACAGGTGGGGAAAACTGTGGTTCTGCAAGTGAGGCCCCACTTGTGGCTGTTTTTCCCTGCACCTGTGCTGATTTTGGGGTGTCTGAAAATCCAGCCTCAGTATCAGCTAGGAATTTGCTTTATGCAACTGTACTAATTATCTAATGATAAATTAGTACCTCTTTCTGAAATTTGTGAAAATATCTTTATGCTTATTGAAATTATTGAGTACTATAAGAAACAAACAAAACAAGACAGGCATTAAAGAGATGGAATCTGATGAATAGTTGGGAGAGTTATTTGATGCCTTGGACATTGCTGATTTAAAAATTAATGTGGGAAGAGAAGATAAGAAGCTAATTACTTATGATAAAAAAAATTCATGATGTAATGTTTTCCCCCCACTTTTACTCTAACTAATCAAAGGATTCTGGGCAGTCAGGGTGGGGGAAATACCTTTTTTGACCCTAAAGGTATATTCTGCATTGATCTAATCTGGGCAAATACACTCACCTTCAGATGATTCTATAACTTTAGAAGTGCGAATGGTCCTGACAGTGTGCAAATGTCCTATATTTTGGAAATGAAATTTGATGCCATTGTAGAAGAAACATCTGAGCAGTCTTAGCTTAGCCTAACTGTTCATGGTTTAGCAGAAACATGTCAAGAGAATCAAATAAAATTAATGCAAACTATATGCCATCTGACTGGAAAAATGAATGGTATCAAATTGGGTTATAAATGAATAAAGTGGACATGGAGACCCAGAAGAATTAACAACCATAAATAGATCACTATAGATATAAGATACAGTGCTCTATATAACCAAATACTTGATGAAGCCCACAGAATGGATAACCTGGGAATGCTGATCTGTGATGACTCAGCTTTTGCTGTAATTACACACAGGACTGCTGTTCCCCAGGAGGTTAAGAATGCAACTCCAGCTTCAATTGTTTCCAATAACAATAACAGTAATAATAATTCTGGTAAAGGAGGCTGTCCCACAGTAAAAGGGTGAAGATGGGTGGATGGGTGTCAAATAATCACAACAAGTATGTCTGAACCATTACATAGACTACAAGCTGACTGACATGAGGCATTAGATATAGGTACCATTATTGGTAACAGCAATGATTTAGTATCACCAGAGGCCCACAATATGCAAAATGGCATTCTAGCTTGGAATATTGCAGAGATCCACAAGAATCTAGCGGGCAATCAATTTAAACTTTCTCAGACAGTATCATGTAGCCTTATAAGTAACCTGGTCAAAAAATGATATATGGTATGAAGGGTTCAATTATATTTCATCGAAATCTATAAAGAAGAACACAATGGGTAAACCAACTGGTGGATAAACCTTTTTATTAAAAACATCCAACCATATTGAAATGAAAGTAGAAATACTGATACAACCAAACATAATAATACTTTTAGTCCGGGGGATCATACTTACTTTGCAACTGTTATGTACTGCAGAGCAATACAGATTATTATGAGGAAGACATGTGGGATATAATAGAGACACAAATAACAAAGACCATTTATAAATAACCAGAAGCAGGACTAAAACTGATGGGTGACTTTAATTTTCCTGTTGCCAGTATGGCTATATACTCTGATTTATGTGATGATTTAATATATGAAAGGGTCTCATAAGACACTACTATAAGTAGTACAGGGTGGGGTTGTGATGACGAGAGGTGAGGAGGGTGGGGCAGCTACAAACTGAGAGGCTAGCTGCACAATTGAGCAAACTCGATAGATCTTAAGGCCTGCTTCTGCTGGCATTTTTGTATGTTTGTATGTTTGTAGGCATGGCAATAGATTTCTTAAATTCCTTAGTAATACTGGGTTGAGTGTACTAAATGGAGTACTAGAGCAAAATAGACCAGAAAATTACATATCTTTTTCTTCAATGGGGACAAGCATGATAGATTATTTTTTGACATTTTATTAGCAATTCTCTGATATTGAAACATTAACAGTCATGAAAAGGCCAACAATGATCTTTTTCCAGTACAATTAATATTCAGAGTGTCTACTTCAGTCACAATTACTTTGGAGGAAAATCACCTTTCCTCATGTATAGTGATCTTGAATAAGAAGAATTGGGACATAGGTTGACCGAGGTGTTCAGAGCACAAGAGATCAAGAATTCATGCCAGCCTACTCAGCCAAAGAAATGTTTGAGGTAATGAAAGGAATTTTTGAAATTATTCTGCCACTCCTACATAAACCAAAAACGCATGTAAAAAGTAAAACATGGTTTATGTATTCTAACTATTCTATAGCACAATATAATGTATTTTGATTTATAGAAGTACATGTATTGGTATGTCTGCTGTACCATATTGCAGCCTAAATTATTTATTGCCCATATTTAATTTCTTGTTTACTGTTTCTTTGTGGTATTGCATTTGTCATCTTTTTTTTTAAATCAATAAAAATGTAGCAGTAGAATTTCCATCTGTGATGCAGACACCCCAGGTTCAGATACAGACTCGAAGGATCGGAGGGCCATCAGAGGGAGGAGGATTGAGCATCCTAGGGACTGCTCTCCTCTGGAGGAGGGGGAAGAGCAACTGGCATGTGACTGACCCCTGGCAGAGGCTTGTGGGTGGGTGAATACAGCTGCCGGAGCCAAATTGTCAGGGAGGCATGCAAGACATCGTGCATTGTGCATTATGTCATTGCGCACCATGCCTCCTGGGAAACTCACTGTTTATTTAAAAATCACTACCAGCTCTATTTTATGATGCCCCACCTCTCTGGCTCTGCACCCCCTCTGTGACACTTGTCTGGCAACTAAGTGATGAGTTTCATCGGTGTGGTCTGGTCCCATGGTCTTGCCCTGGGGCTAAGCCTGGGAGGCCCTTCTGGTGGTGTTCCCGCTGGTATCCTTGACTAGTCATCCACAGGGGCCATGCCATCTAATGGCCCTGCCTAGAGGGGTATGTCTGGGTGGATCACCACTCCAGGTAAGTCCCGGGGGTGGGAGTAGGTCAGGGGAGTCAGGGGCTGAGACTTTGGAGGTCTGGCACCATGACAAAAAGCATAGCAAATAAAAAAAAATGAAATTTGAAAAAAAAACATGGTTTAATGCTCAATGCAGACATTATAAAACTGCAGTAGTAAAGTTTGTTCAGTATGTAAAACAAAACCTTTCCCAGGAAAATTACTCTCAACTTAACTAATTTAGAAAGTAGTACAAAACCTTTCTTCGGAAACAGAAATCATTATACAGAAATGCGATGTGGAGGGAAATCTTCCAGATGATCATAGAACAGGATAGCAAATGTTTCTGGCTTTTGGTAACCATGGAAATAGGCAATTTTGTGGAAAACATATCTGCCCATATTGAACCCACAAGTATGGTCAGACTACTATCGGAAGATTTTTTTATAATCACCTTGACATTTATGATAATACTACAATGACATCAGATGTGAAATTACCTATTAACTCTATAAACATTACACCTTTTGAATGTCAGAAACTATACATATGGCAAAAGGCAATAAGGTCTCTGGGCCTGATGAAACTCTGCCTTATATTTATAAGTAGAAGTAGAATGATGGAGTCATTTATTAGTTATACTGTTCAACAGCATGGTCATCGATGATATATGTTCTCATGAATGGACAGGGAACATAATTGTCCCTATTTTTAAAAAGGGCAGTCATGGCAGTCACAGTCTTCCAGAAAACTACAGACCGATAAATTTAATCAACTCTCTAGGGAAAATCCTCACAAGAATAATCCTCACTAGGTTAAATTTATGGGTAGAAACAGACAATATAGTAAACATCTTTCAAGCAGGCTTTTGTAAAGCACATTCAACAACAGACCAATGTTTCATTTTAAATCATATAATTAAAAAACATTGCTAGGCAGCATCTCCCACTTTTTGTAGCATTCATTGATTTTTAAGGGTGCCCTTTATGCTATCTTTAGATCTTTACTATTGACTGACTTATCCCAAACAACTACTGATAAGAATATTCTTTGCATTATCAGAAATTTATACACCAATAATTGGACAAGAGTTACATATGATTTACATGGCAACATATCAGAAAGTTTTCCACTAAATAGAGGTGTCAAACAAGAATACTTTCTGGCACCTCTACCATTCAATCTTTTCATAAACAATTTACCAATGCAACTGTCTGAAATTGAGGGACACTCTCACTTGTTAAATGGAACATTTGTGCCAGCCTTAATGTACGCGAATTACCAAATTTATCTCTCAGTTTCTGTGATTCAGTTGAACCATAAATTAACAATTATTGAAACATACTGTGAGAAAAAAAAGGTTAAAATTAATGTTGTTAAAAGTAAATAATGTATGGTAAGAAGAAATTAAGAATAAAATGGAAAATAGAAAATGTAATACTAGATATTATAAAGTCATATTGCTATCTTGGATTGTTTTTCTTATCTAATAATTCATAGTCTAAACATATACAATATTTATTTATTTAGTTTTTGTTAACCAGGTAAGCGCACTAAACAAAAACAGATGCCTATTTTCAGGTGTGACCTGGGAGGTTACCAGGAAATAAGAAAGCAGATTACAAAACAGGTTGTGCAGAGCTCAGGTAGACAAATACACAGACATTTCAAAATGAGGCAGAAGAGGCAATTCAAAATAGCATAGGGTAACATACACAGGGAACAGGTAACTAATATACAGACATTTCAAAATGAGACGGAGAGTCAAATTTAAAATACCATAGAGTACATGCACAAGGAACACTGGGAGCAGGTAAGGCTAGGAGGACAACCAAACGCAGAGCTCAGGTAGGTGTCCCTCAAAGAGTTCCAAGGTATCAGGTGTGACATTTGTTTAGGGGGGCCACTGGCATCTTAAGTGCAACTGCAGGCCAAGGAGAGCAGCAAGTGATCCCAGAGGGAGTTACTGAAACATAGATACATAGATACATAGACAGTGTCGGCAGATAAGGGCCTATGGCCCACCCAGTCTGCCCATTTGAGCTTGTAAGTTCAGTTTATGTTTTCCTAGAAGTCTGTTGCCCCTTACCCCTGACCTCCAGAATTCCTTTATGTCTATCCCATGCATTCTTAAATCCCGTGATTGTTTCAGCCCCCACCACTTCCTCCGGCAGGGTGTTCCACTTGTCCACCACCCGTTCTGTGAAGAAATTCTTCCTCACATTTCCTCTGAATCATCCTCCCTGAAACAGATGTGGGAGGGTGTAGTATGAAAACATGGGCAGGAAGGGAATTCCATAATCTTGGAGCACATGAAGCAACTGCTCTGTCACCCATTTGGGTGCAGGAATTGGGAAACTGGAATATTGCAGGACCATGCAATCTTAGGGAATAAGAGGAGACAACAGGTTTGAGGAGCTCTGCCAGAACAGGAGGAGTGGCCGTTCTTACCACCTTATCAGTGAAACAACCTAGGACAAAGCTTCGATGCTGGCCTGGCAGAAGCCAAGTAAGCATATTGTGGAGGTCGCAGTGGTAGGTGAGATGATGGGCTGCAAGGGCCAAGCGGCATATATTATTGTAGGCCATGTACCACTTTGAGAGGTGAGTTTTAGCAGTGTGAGAAAATGTGATGAGTCCATAGCACAGCATGGGGAGAAACACCCCTCTTGCAGGACAATAGGCGTGGCGGGGTAAGACTGTGTTTTGCTCTGTAAGGCAGGCCTAACTTACTAGTTACAGCTCTGCATACATGGTGAACATGCTGGGAGATGTCAAGCTGAGGGTCAAGGGTAACTCTCAAGTATTTGACAGAGTTAGCAACCATCAAGGGATCAGCACTGGTAATATTCAAGGGCACAGGGGACATTTTTAACTTCACTTGGGAACCAAAGAGCATGGTCTGTGTTTTTCTGAGATTGAGGACAAGTCTAATCTCTTTTAGCCAGGATTGCATATTGCTAAAGTCAACATTAAGGTGCCAGTTGATGACACTTATGTCACGGGAGTGGGTAAGGATGACCAGGTCATCTGCATATAAGGTGGTACTGCAGTGGGATGGTACAGTGGGGAGACTGTTTACAAATAGGGAGAAAAGGATGGACCCAAGGACAGACCCCTGAGGAACTCCAGATTTAACTGGGCTGAGCTCAGAGAGGGTCTTATTAAATTTTGTGGGTGGCTGATGTCCTTGGAGGTAGTTGGAAAACCACCCAAGGATGAGGGCAGACAAGCCAAGGGACTGGAGTTGTGAGCACAGAAGTACATAATCAACCAGGTCAAAGGCCTTGGAAAGGTCAATGAAGATGGCTCCAGTGAGTTTGCCGTGATCCATGGCAACTCTGACCTCAGATGTAATCTTAGCAAGGGCAAAGGAGGTGCTGCAGCCCCTATGGAAGCCATGTTGAGCTGGGGTCAGCAACTCGTGTGACTGGATATATTCGGAAAGTTGGGAAGCAACAACTATTTTGAGGAGTTTGCTGACAGCTGATAAGATGGCAATGGGTCAATAGTTTTCATGGTTTTTTGGGTCACCTTGTTAGAGAACCAGGACCACCCCTGGCACCTTTCAAAGATCAGGGATATCCCTAGAGGAGAATGACAAGTGAAAGATATGGGAGATGAGTAAGACAATGAAGGGGGCACCAAGGCAGAGGAGTTTGGGCTCCAAGTTATCATGCCCAGCACTACAGTGAGGGGAGAGACCAGAGAGTTGTAACAAATGCAAACAAGGGATGCCCATTTTCCTACCTAACAGATAAGCTGCAGATCCTAGTTAACCAACAGCTTACTTCCTCCTACCTGCCCACTAGGACTGCCTTATGTCTGTCCCATGCATTCTTGAATTCCCCCACTGTTCTTGACTCCACAACTTCCTCAGGGAGGCTGTTCCATGTATCCATAACCCTCTCTGTGAAAAAATACTTCCTCACATTACCTCTGAGCCATCCCCTCTCTGTCTTCAAATTGTGTCCCCTTGTTCTTGCACATCTCTTTTTCTGAAAGATGCTACCCTCTTGGACTTTGTTGATTCCCTTGAGGTACTTGAAACTTTCTATCATGTCCACTCTCTGATTTCTTTCCTCAAGGGTATACATATTAAGCTCCTTTAGTCTTTCTTCATATGTCTTCTGGTGCAGACCCTGCACCATTTTGGTTGCCCTCCTCTGGACAGCCTCCACTCTGTCTATGTCTTTGCGGAGATGGGGTCTCCAGAACTGCATACAGTATTCCAGATGGGGTCCCACCAACTGTCTGTACAGAGGGATGACAACTTCCTGTTTTCTACTATTGATGCCTCTCCCTATGCATCCCAGAATCCCCCCAGCCTTCTTTATTGCCTTCTCACATTGCTTGCCCACCTTTAGGTCATCTGATATAATTACCCCCAGGTCCCTTTCCATTTTTACTGTTGTCAGTATCTCACCCCCCATTGTGTACTCCTCCCCTGGGTTTTTGTTTCCCAGGTGCATTACCTTGTACTTCTTTGCATTGAATCTGAGCTGCCATACATTTGACCATTCATCCAACCTTGCCAAGTCTCTTCTCATCCTTTCCACTCCATCTTGTGTATCAACCCTGTTGCAGATCTTTGTGTCATCTGCAAAGAAATATACTTCTTTTTCTTCCAGTTCCTCTGCAATGTCACTTATAAAGACATTAAAAAGGACCGGTCCCAGTACTGAACCCTGCAGTACCCCACTAGTAACCCTCCTTTCTTCACTGTGGACTCCATTTACTACTACCCATTGCGTCCTGTTGTCTAGCCAATTTTTTATCCAGGCTACCACCTTGGGGCCCACTCCAAGGCTGGCTAACTTGTGTATTAATCTTTTGTATGGGACTGTATCAAATGCCTTGCTAAAATCTAAGTAGGCTTCATTACTTCAGTTTAATGAAAGATATGGGGCAGCTACATTGATAGCAGCTTTGAAAGCCACAGAAATTAAAATGAATAGTAATGTCCTATATATGGCAGAAATCTGGACTAATCATAATCCAGGGATTTTTTTTTTTTAGTTTATTTAGTTCTTCCCTGTCCCAGCTGGCCTGTCCTTCCCACTGAACCTCCCAGCCTCATCACCCCAGCATCCCCTAGGACTTACCTTCTCCCAGTATCCCCCATGGCTTGCCCTCCATGGCAGGGGGTTGGGAGTCTCCTCAACCCACCAGATCGGATCCCGATTCAGGAGGTACCTGAGTAATCAGGGTACAGAGTCTGTGGTGGCCAATGGTCATCATGCATGATCGAGATATTTTTCCACCATTTTCTCCCTGGTGCAGAGGAAAGGCATGCAATGACATCAATGGTGGTGTCACGCATGCTCCTGTACACAGCACATCAGGCATCTGTCCTGCCTTCACCCCCATTTTGCAGTGTCGGTGAGCCAACCCCAAGCATCCACTAGGAAAAAGGCTAACACCAGCCACTGAACCCCTTCCCTCCCTGGAGGAGGAGAGTAGTCACTGGGACACTTGATCCTCCTCTTCCCTGGCCAACCCCCAACATCCTGAGGTCACTCACGATCCCAGATCATTGCTGTGACAGCAGGTGAGGCTAGAGGCATTAGCACCCCATGCCACTGGGCCAGCCCTATAATCCAGGAATTATTGAACTCTCCTTCAATCAATTTTATATATCAATCTTACAGATCTCCAGATCTACTCCAGCAGAGATTGTGAGGGTCAAACTGGTTAGATGGATGGTAGAAGTATTAATGAAATCCAGGAAATGCACCTACTGGATAAAATATTCAAACATGGAAGACCGTAAATTAACAAAAATGTATCTGCTACAAAAATGATCATAGATATCTTCTGATATGCCTTCTCCCTGGCTTAAAGAGATTGAAGAAATACTTTCATACCATTTAAATCATTTATGGGCTGACTGACTGAAGGCCATTAGTATATCTCTAAGGTACATGACAGTAATTAAAGCAACATTACAACATGTGTCACAAGTAGAGGATTTAGAGTACATAAGAAACTTCAAAGGTTATGGTTGATACTCAAAAATTAAATTCACACATGAGTTAGAACCATGTCTAATTTTCTTAATGGACAGTGAAGCTAGGAGAATATTCTTATGTTTCAGACTTGAAACATTTCCCTTCAAGTTATCAAGCTATAGATATAGAAATAGATAAACTTCCCTTTCCCTGGAATTACAATGTGACTGTGGTTTGGAAGAATATGAGACATTGAATCACATTTTCTTGTACTGTAAAAAATGTGATACTGTTAGAACAGAATGCCTGTCACTTTACTGAAGTCAGAACCAGGAAAAGGAGAAATAGTATGGAAAGCACTAGTGAACCTGTGCTCTGAAGTACTAATAAGGGACATAATAAAATACCTATAATGGTTTTATGCAACTCTTCCCAAACAGTGTAAAATCAATGGTAAATACTTTACAGTGCTTGCCTATCCTGGTTCGATAGTTACCTGGACAACTGCTCCCAGGTGGTTTCCTACTGTAAGGTTCTCTCCTCCACCTCTATCCTTATTACCCGTGGTGTTCCACAGGGTTCTATATTCAGTCTTCTTCTCTTCTTCCTCTTCCTAAATGATATTCCTAGTCACTCCCTTCACAGTAGCCTACTCATGTACGCTGATGATCTAGTGCTATACTACTCTGTCAGGTCTATTGCTGACATTAACTTAAATCTCTCGCATGACTTTCAATCCCTTCAGTCCTGGCTCTCGGCTAACCAGCAAATTCTTAACATAGGTAAGACTCAGGCCATGCTGTTCTGATCATCTAAAAAAGTGCTCACTGAATCTCCTAAGCTCCTTGTCCACTGTCGGGAAGGTAATGCTGTCACTAATACCGAGACCTTCAATTATCTTGGGGTTACGCTTGATCCTGCTCTTGGTTTTTCCATGCATGTCAATGAGGTATGTAGATCTGTTAATACTAGAATCGGTGCAGCATGTTGAGTACAGCACTCTCTCACCCCCCCACAGCCAGGATAGCTGTAGCTAGAGGTGCGCTACTCCCTCAACTCCTGTATGCCCTCCCAGTTCTCTACTGTGCCTATGTTTTTTTGTTGTTGTTTTTTTTATATCTTTAGTTTATTCTTTTGTGTATATAAACATACAGTAAATTCCTTAATTCAACATTTCAGATATACTGTATAATGAGGGCGCCACTCTTCTAAATATATACATACAAAGGGTTAGTTAAATGAGATAAGATACGTCTTATGAGGGGATATCTATATAGTTATAAACTTAATACAAAGCATTCCGATTGCTGTAACGAAGTCCATGAGCCACATGAATTTTATAAATAAAAGTTCAGAAACTTATCGATCAGAATCCTTCCCTGATTTAGGGAGTTTAGCCTTCATGCAATAGTAAAGTATGTATACACTTTGTGTACTGAAACCGAAAAGATCCCCTCAGAGCTCTATATTCCCCTTACAAAAAATCTCCCCTTGCTTCTATCAAACAATTTAGGCACTTTTACTGATTTAAACAAATGAACAATGATCCTTATTTATTTCTGGTGGAAGATTATTGGATTTATAAGGATATGAATTACATATGGGGGGAAAAAGTATAACAAAGAGAGCCACAACTCTTTTAACTTTAGAGTCCAGACCAGCTGAAGACCATCACGTAGGTCCAGAATGAAATAACGTGGAGTAATTTAACTACTATATTTTAAACATACATTAACCTTCCCCCCTTTAGAATTCGTTACCGACAGTATCCAATTTCTTCATGGATCTTCTTCGGATGAAAAAGCCTCTTCTTCTTCTCTCCTCCTACGGGAAGGAACATTCCTCTGGCACCATTTCAAGGCCTCCGATGGCTCTGAGAAGAGAAAAATTTTACTCCAGTGTGCTATTCGCAGTCACGCTGGAAAGACCAGGCCATGCGATATTCCTCCTTCTCTCAGCATCGCCCTCATGCCATCAAACTGCTTCCTCCGTTGTCTAGTCACATAGGCTAGATCAGGAAACATCCGAATCTGGTTGCCATTGAAAAGAAGAGCTTTCTTTCTTCTTGCCAGGGCTAGCATTTTATCTCATGATCCAACTCCATCTAGGACTATTACAACAGTATGTGGGGCCTCTGGGTTATCTTGTCTTCCCCTAAAGGCCACTCGGTATGCTTTTTGAATTTTCTGTGTAATTGGGACAACGTCTTCTCCCAATTGTTGTAGCAACCAGTCTTGCAGAAATAGGGTCAAGTGGCCTCCCTCGGCTCATAGAAATATAGAAACATAGAAGTTGATGGCAGATAAGGACCGCAAGGCCCATCCAGTCTGCCCATTTCTTTTTCTACCTTATAAATGTGCCATTGGCCTGTGCTCTGTCAGTGGCCTATCTATTCATACTCATCTGTATTGCTCCCTTATGCCTATCCCATGCCTGTTTGAAGCCTTGCACTGTATTCATAGCCACCACTTCCTGAGGTAGGCTGTTCCATGCATCCACCACCCTTTCTGTGAAAAAGAATTTCCTCACATTTCCCTTTAATCGGCCTCCCTCTAATCTCGTGCTGTGTCCTCTTGTCCTGCTATTTTCTTATATTTAAACATGTTAGACTCTTTCACCTTGTTAATGCCTTTAAGGTGTTTGAATGTCTCGATCATATCACCTCTCTCCTCCTTTGCTCAAGGGTATACATATTGAGCTCCATTAATCTGTCCTCATTATGTCTTCTGATGCAGTCCTGCACCATTTGGTTGCCCTTCTCTGGACTGCCTCAATTTGGTTAATGTCCTTGTGAAGTGTGGCCCAGTACTGCATGCAGTACTCCAGATGGGGCCTAACTAGCAGTCTTGTAAAGAGGATTATTACCTCTCTTGACTGTGATACCCCTACTAATACACCCTAACATCCCCCTAGCCTTACCTATTGCTTTAGAGGTCTGCTTGGATGATTTCAGGTCATCAGTGATGATGATGCCCAAGTCTCTTTCTTCCTTTGTGACTGCCAGCAACTCCCCTCCCAGCCTATAGGTGGCTTCAGGGTTTCTCTTCCCTATGTGCATGATCTTGCACTTCTTTGCATTAAATCTCAGTTGCCACTCTTCTGACCATTTTTCTAGTTTATCCAGATCTCTTCTCATTCTGCCCACCCCATCTGGATCATCTACTCTGTTGCAGATCTTGTTGTCATCTGCAAACAGACAAGCCTTACCCTCTAGTCCATCTGCAATGTCACTAATGAAGATATTGAAGAGGACTGGCCCCAGGACTGATCCCTGAGGTACCCCACTTGTGGCTTGCATCTCTTCTGACTGTATACCATTTACCACCACTCTCTGTTTTCTGCCTGTCAACCAGTTTGCCATTCAGTTGACCAACTTCTGGCCCACCCTGAGCCTACCCAGCTTATTTGTCAATCTTCTATGTGGAACAGTGTCGAAAGCTTTGCTGAAGTCAAGGTAGGCAACATCAACTGCTCCCCCTTGGTCCACCACTCTGGTTACCCAGTCAAAGAAATCTATGAGATTAGTTTGACAGGACCTTCCTTTGTAAACCCATGCTGTCTTGGATCCTGTGCCCTATGGTTCAGGTGTTGCACTATCCTTTCTAGGAGTGCCTCCATATCTTGCCCACTACTGAGGTAAGACTGACTGGTTTGTAGTTCCCTGCCTCCTCCCTGCTACCACTCTTGTGGAGTGGGATCACGTGAGCCCTTCTCCAGTCTTCTGGGACCTCTTCTGTGCTCAGAGACTCACTAAACAGTTCTGCTAATGGCTCTGCTAGTTCCACCCTTAGCTCCTTAAGTACCCTGCGATGTATGCCATCAGGTCCCATTGCCTTGTCCACCCTGAGCTTAGCGAGCTCTTGTAGGACCCTTTCTTTTGTGAAGGGAGTAGTGCTCACCTCCCTCCCCCGTGTCCATGGTGCTGAGCTGTGGGCCCTGCCCTACCTTCTCTTCAGTAAATACTGAACAAAAGTATCTATTTAGGATAGATGCTTTTACAGGGTCCTCCTCCTCACATGCCCCCTTTTCTCCTTTGAGCTTAGCAATACCCCTCTGGACTTTCTTCTTTCACTAATGTATCATAGAAAGTCTTGTCACCTTCTTTTACTGTTCATGCTAGTGTTTCCTCAGTTTGGGATTTTGCCTGCCTTACTGCCTTCCTGCTTCCCTTAGGGCAGTTTGGTATGCTCCCTATCTTCATCCCGCTGTGTTCCTTATATTTTCTGAAGGCCAGCCTTTTGGCTCTGACCTTTTCTGCTACTGTATTTGAGAACCAAAGTGGTTTCCTTCTTCTTTTGCACTTCCTTTTCTGTCTAACACAATGGGATGTTGCTTCAAGTATTGCATCCTTAATGCTTGCCCACTTTGCCTGTATCCTCTCACCTGTGTTTCTTTTTGCCAGGGCTAGCTTAACTCTGTTGGCCATCTTATCAAAGTCAGCTCCTCTGAAGTCCCATATTTTTGCCTTGGAATGGGATGATTTAGATGTAGTGGCCAAATTGAACCATGCCATGTGATGGTCACTGGCCCCCAGGTGACCTTCTACCTGGAGATCTGTGATCCCTTCCCTGTTAGTCAGTACTAGATCTAGGATAGCCCTGTCTCTTGTGGGTTGTTGTACCAGTTGTTTGAGGCCCTCCCCCTGCAGGAAATCCACCATGTGTTTAGTTCTGGCAGATGTTCCTGCTGGTGTTGACCAATGTGTATCCGGCATATTGAAGTCTCCCATTATCAGAACCTCCCCTTTAGCTGTCATGTTTTGAATATCTTCTAACAGTAATGTGTCTGTGTCCTCCCCCTGGTCTGGGGGCCTGTAGACAACCCCAGTTCTTATGGCTATCCCATTTCCTGTTTCCAGGGTGACCCACAGTTCTTCCGGCTCCTTATGTGTATTCTGAATTTCTGTAGCTTTGATATTTTCATTGACATACAGGGCCACTCCACCCCCACTTTTTGCACCTCGGTCTCTTCTGAACAGTACATAGCCACGTACTGAAGTCTCCCAGGTGTGGTTACTGGTAAACCATGTCTCATTAATTGCTACTATGTCCAGTTTAGCCTCTGACATTATTGCCTGCAGGTCTGGGATCTTATTTCCCAGGCTGTGAGCATTTGTGTACATGACTTTCCATTGGTCAGATTTCAGTGTGTTAGTTGTTGGGTGAGGTTTGGCATTTCCCCTGTGCATCATGCTGTGAGCCCCAAAACTCTGACATTTGTAGCTCTTGACTGGTTTTCAAGCATTTCCAGTCTAGAGCGAAGATGACCGTTCTCTTTCAGGACTGTGGCTATGGCTCCCATAACTGCCTCAGCCATTTTATTAGCAGCGGTCAATGCCACGGAGACTGCTTTGAGCGTAGTTTCCACTGCAGTGACTCTCGAATTAAGGAGTCAAACTTGTTGAAAAGTCCAGCCACCGAGGAGATCAACTGATTTATTTGTTCACCGAGGGTTTGTAGGTCTCACCACCTGATTCCACCTCGTGGTCTTGCTCCCGGCCTGGTGCTGCTCATGAGGATGTCAGAGTCGAAGGGAGTTTCAATTTTGCTGCATCTCCTGAGTGCTTTTCCCTCCATGGATTGCCCATTTTTGTTCTTCCAAAGTTCAGCAACCTATTAATATAGCTTTTGTCTAGATTTGTTGGGGTAATCTTCTTTAGAAAATTGCTTTTAAATTATTTTTGTAGAGCTCTAGGGTTCTGTATTCTCCAGGCTTGGGCTCCACAGAGCCCCTACTGTGCCAATGTTAGAGTGCTCAGCAAGTGGGACACATCCTATAACAATATCTGCAGGTTTGCCTTATCAGCTCCTCAGCTTACTCATCACTGCCTGCTCTACTCTGGCCTAAACTGGTTGTCTCCCAAAGACCTCCATTCATACTCACTTGGGTGCTTTGTTGACTCCCTCACTAGACCACCCTTTCCGGCCTCCCTGGGTGATATGCTTACCACGGTCCCCAGTGTCCACACACTCAGGTCGTCATCTGCCCCATGCTATCAGTTCAGCCTTCCACCACAAAAATTGGGGAACAGGCCTTCTCCTATTTTGCTCATAAATTCTGGAGCTCGCTCCCTCCCCAGTTAAAATCTCCCCCTCCCACCTCTCCTTCAAGCGATCATTGTTCGCCCACCTCTATGCACTAGGTAACTGCAATTGCAGCTAATTTTGGACTCCCCTTCCTATTTCTCCATATAACTGTAGAGATCTAGGAATAACTTTCTGGTTGTATCCTTGCTACTGTGTTTCTTTCCCCTAACTTTACAGACTACTCCAATTGTCTATCTTATGTTAATTAGGACATTATTGGCTACCACTACGGTGCTTGTATAAGTGTACTGTCATTATGTCTATTATGTATGTTCTCCCAGATTGTAAGTGATTGTACCTATTTATTGCTACTGAATTGTCCTGATGTTATCTTTGTATTATCTCTGTTGTACTCTCCCTGGTCGTGCCTGAAAATAGGCAGGGCTGTTGCCTAGTGCACTTACCTGGTTACCAAAAACTAATAAATAAAATAGAGACGTTGACCGGTGCTGCATTCTACCGATCAGTGCAGCGCTATACCGCTTGGTGTGCCACTCAGTGCAGCACATTTTGTGATTATTCAGTGTGGTATAGTTAGCCTGGTAATGCAATTCTTCTGTAATCCACTTGGTGGTGACAGCAGCTCATGTTAGCCAAACTGAAGTCCTGAAGTGTCAGCATATTTATTTTTCTACTGTTTGTACAGGTGCACCAGCAGGTGGCGTGGATTGTTATTTTTTTTTTAGCTGATGCTAAAAGTTTTACTTTGTGTTCTTTTTAGAGCTGCAGTACTGTATGTGGCAATTTAAATGTGATTGGAAACATTCAGAGGTGTTCAAATAAAATAGAAATTTAACATGTCAACACTCTCATTGTGTCGTCTGAGTTTTTTTCCATATTTTAAGTCAGTAATAGAATCAGTACTAGAAAGTAATACAATGTATTATGGTCCTTAGGAAGAATGTAACCCAGTTTATTTAGGAAGAATGCAGTCCGGTTTACTTATATTTTTTATGCTACTGTGTTCTAATCACACTTCTTCTCAATCTGAGTTGCATATCTTCAGCAAGATCCTTCAAGCAGTGTTAGTGTTATGGTCTTAAGCTGATCCATTTTTTACATTCAAGCCTGTGCTATGGATCTACTTGTATTTGATGAAATTTGATAGTAACAGCCCTTACTGTCCACTCTGATCTGCGCTCTTTACCAATTCTACTGTTGTATCATAAAAATTTAATATTTCATTTTTAAATACTCAGAGGTACCCACTTAAAAAATCATTATGCATTGAAAGAATTGTATGTCAGAAGAACAGCATGCATGCAAGTGCTTCTGAGCTCTAGCTTCCAGGAGCGGCTCACTTGTCCATGAATATTCCAGTATATTCCTGGAAAAGTGAGGAGCTTGGCAGCTAGAGCTCAGAGGCACTTACATGCATGCTGCTATTCTGACACATACAGTACAGTACAATCTCTTATTTGAAATATTTAAAGATTAAATATTTAATATTTACTATGCGATGGTGGAATTAGTAATGTGCGCGGATCTGAGTGGACAATTGATGGTAACATTTTATTTTTCTGAGAAGCCAGGGGATGTCATCAGCTTGCAGTCACAAACAAAATTCCCCTTGGCACCCTCAATTAGCTCTGCTTCCTGAGCAGTGTCAAAAAGCAACATCCTGTGTGACATAGCAGTAGACCCATGATATTGCAGATATTGCATTAAATTTAAAGATGCTGCATTCCAAATCCCCCCACAAAAAAAAAAATAGCATGGCATTGACATAATTAATTTGCCACTGTTATTATTTCAGTATTCTGTTGACAGACAGCCAACATCCTATTGAATGTCTCCCCTGGATAGAAAATGCAGTCATTAGATGAGGGCAGAGAGCATCAGCAGTTGGTCATGCAAGGATGTAGACAGTGTCTACTTGAATCTGCCTAATTCATGTGTAGATCATTAAGATCTGCATTCCTTACATTGAAACGCCTCAGCTATAAATAATACAAAAGAGAGAGACATTCAGAAGTGATGCTAAGGTATTTTTTAAATGCATTATATATTTTTTTCTTTGAAAGAGAATCGTAAAGTATTTACAAATTAAATATTTAATATTAATGATAAGACAGTGGAATTGGTACAGTGCAAGGAAAGTGAACAGTAAGGGCTGTCACTATCAAACTTCATCCCATCCAAGTAGATCCACCGCACAGGATTGAATATAACAAAAAAATTGGTTAACAAAATCATGCCAATGAGAAAATGACCCAAATGCATGATCGATGTTGCCCATTGATAATTAATAAAGAAACCCTGGTAGCCCCCCCCCATATCAATCCCTGATGTTGCCCTACTAGGAATTAATATAAACACTCTTTCTGGTATTCTGTAGAAGCCCTGATCCCCGATGTTGCCCACTGATAATTAAAAAAAAAAACCACGTTAGTCAGCCCCCCCACCCTTGATGTTGCCCCACTAGAAATTAGAAATAAAAAACTCTCCCAAGTAGTCTAGTGGCCCCCCCAACCACACACACACACATATACATACATACTAAGTATCGCCCACACAGTGTCTTATGTAATATATTTTAGACCAAAAATCATGACTATCTGGAGCAGTATCTTGAGCAAAAGAGCCATGTTTTTTTTCCACATTCTCACCACAGAGGAAAACAGTTCCATACACCATACTGTATAATGAAAAGTGCAGTACTGAACTCAATTACTCCATGGGTCCCGATATTGGTGTACACAGCAATTACAGAATCAATAGCAACTCACTGTTTGAAATACATTTATTTGGCACAAGCCAGCACCAGCTTTTTGCTACACTGCAAATAGAAACAAATTGAATACTTAGGTATACGACTGAAACCACACTGGCACTAGCTATCAAATTTCAAGCTGATGCCCCTACTTTACATTGTGACAGGGGTCACTGGCACATCAATTTTTATGCTGTATTAGTTTTAAGCAAAAGACTGTGGATGGAAAATAAATATAATATTTTCAAGAACCTGTAAAAAGCCAAATCCCAATCAAACTGTGAACAAATTAGTTCTAATTGTGTGATTGCTGGTAACTTCTGTGCTTTGAAAAAAGACAATTTCTCTCAGCTCCCAAGCTCTTCAAATAAGTGCTCAAGATTCTGCTGTAAAGCAGAATCAAGTCATACACAGGAACACAGGTACTGTGCCTCCTACTCCACACACCTGTAGGGAACACCAGCACCATAATTTCGAAAAAATTGTCACTTGATTTTAATAAATAATATTTTTTCTTTTCATAAATAGGCTTCAGTCATGTAGCTTTGCATTATATCTAGTGCCATATTTGATGAAAAAACAGTTTCTTTGATCCATAAATTCGAAGCTTACAACTTTGTATCCTTAGTTGTACACATTAACATAATTGATAAAAATGCACCATCTTTTCTCTAATGCTTAAAACACTTCCACAAATCAATGAAGTTCAGAAACAATGCTACAGATGGAACACTCAGCATTCTACTGTGTTAGGTATGGGCAAAGTTCATTTTATCTGTGAGTTAGTACTGCCATGACTTAATTCATTAAATCAAATATGAATATTTACTCTTACAAATTTTTCATTGAAAGGTGGTGAAATTGTCAATGGAGTAAGCATATTTATCTTTTATTGATGGCAGCAACTACTGTAACTTCACTTCAGGGAATGAATTAGAACAAGTTTTTTTATACTGCAAATTTCTCAACTGATATAATTTTGGTGTAGAATATATAGTTAGACCAATTTTGTAACAGAAATCTCAAACTAGGAGAATTTGAGAATCACCCAATGCATATAGACATACTGTAAAGTTTAGGCATGGTTGCTATCTTTGCTCAAATCACAAAGAGCTAATATCTAATGTGCCCAGAAATGGTGCACTAACGTAGTCGACTTAGCTGCAAGCTAAAAGGCAGACCTCAAGGAGCACATCCTCAGTCAGTTACTGTAGGCATTAATTCAAGGACAAAATGTCTCTCAATAATTCGCCTAAAAATTAACTGAGTACATATGCTACTAACTCTTTAGTTGCTTCATCCCATCATTTTATCCAAAACATTTTAGTATTCTCAGTCAGTATATTTTAAATTTTCAAATCCCAATTTAGATCGATCAAATTTTACATGAAGTTATGAACAAAGGACATCTCTAGTTCATGGAACTTTTCACATCCACAACTTATACTTTCAAATCGATGGTTCAAAAGGCAACTTGTTCTTTCTGGGCTGCCAATTACAATGTGATTGCACTGAATGACACACAGTGATAAAGGAATAAAGCAAGCAACAATGTAAACAAAAAAAGACAGTTTTGACTTGGTTAAAAAAATGAAAAAAAATACAAGGTTCTTTCTGTATGCAAAGTTACATGGAAAATATTCCCTGACTTGTGCATGATATTTCAGTGCAAAGAGATCCTTCTCATTTTCATAAGTTTGTGGGTGAGTCACACTGGCTCTCTTCAGTCACGTAGACAGGACACAAGAATGTGAAAAGTGTGATAAAGGACATTGTATCAATATTTCTAGCTCAAAACAGGTTTTCAAGTATTACCATAAGAATTATGTTATTTTTTTAATGTACACTGAATCAGTTCTGTCACCTTTGATTTAATGTCCTGGAATTTTTTTCCACAGTAGTTGAATGTGACTCAGCAATATAATAATGCAATTTACAATAAAGATGCTTTTGCTAGCAGAGCTGGAGATACAGGAGTCATGGCATTAAGAGGGAGTTAGGTCAGTACCTTTCCAGGTGCTATATTTTTAATAAAATCATATCAAGCAATTTTTGCTGTAAATGCATGCAAAGTGTTTCTGATGAAGAGGACCTGGACATAAGTTTCACATTACACATTGTTTGTGTGCTACCAGTATTGGCACATCATAGTTTTATACTTGTATTAGTTATTTTTTCCCATACACACTCTGTGGTGTTTCTAACTCCGTCTGACAGTTCAGACATCACTTTTGTACTGGTGTGTATCAGCTTTAGCAAAAAATAACAACAACAAAAATAACTATTAAAGCAGGTATGTAAGCATTAAGCCACAACAAAGGTGGCATCTAATGGTGGAGTAATGCATGGTTGGGAGGGTTGTGGCCCGAGGCCGCAGGCCAAGGGCATACAATGGCCCAACCATGCATTAATCCAATTAGATGCCACCTTTGGAGTGGCTTAATGCATTTGTAACATGCTATATGGCACTATAGGGGTGTAATGTTGCTGTAAGAACTTTTCTGGAAAACATAACACAGGTAGGCTCTATCTTTGTGTTCAGTTTTTACTGCACTTTCCAGCAATGTAACAGATGTGCATTTACATACTGATGCGTGTGAAACATTATGTCACTGAACAGAAGCACAACAGTGCTTTTAACACTTTCTGAGTATTTATTTACAAATGTACGCAGGTATTCGTTTCATACTGTGCGTTGGAGGTCTACAGCTCCATGATTCCGGCACTGCTTTCTAACATGCTACTCATTTGCATAGTGCACCGCTTCACTGTCTTTCCAGCTCTGATAAAGGTCACATGTCTTGTGCACTGCCTGTTATTCAGTGTTGCAACACTTGTGCTGACCAAAGATGAATGCTCTTCTTAGAGTTCGTAGTTAGCTGTCGGCACTGCTGCTTTTGTGCTCTGTGGGTATCGCTGGTACTTCACTTTGGGGACAGCATTACTGGTGGATTAATGCTGTCTCCAAAGTATACCAGCTGATGTCTTTCAGCCAATCCATTATCCTCCTTTCAGCTTCCTTAACTTTGGCATGTTACAAAGTGCTTTCGGTTTCAGACAGTCCCTCCAGCCTTGAACCCTCTACATCAGCAGCTTTTGTAGTAAACAAGCATATGAAAGGTGAGCCCCACAAAGGAGAAACTGAAAACTGAATCAACAACAATAAAACAAGAAGAGACAGATGTGGAGGAAGAGGCAAAAGGAACAAGAAAACCACATAGGGTGCTAAGAGGGAAATTCTACACTGCAGTTATGTATTTTTTAATTTAATTGTCTCATTGTGCAACCCAGTATTTACAGTATGTCAGTAGTCATGATTGCTGCTTTTATTAAGGCACTAACTTTTTTTGGTGTGTGTATTTTAGTGGTTTGAATGCACTGTCTATATCTCACCAACCTCCCCATCCCCCAACCCCAGATTTCTCTAAAATATAAATACTGTATGATCATGATGTGCAGTGTCTTCTGAAGCAATCAATCCTACCTAGCCACACCATATCCACCCCCCCATCAATTAATTTTTCACAATGTAATTGAACAGCTTCCCCCTATTCATGCTTGAATTGTGGTGTGAATTGTTTAGCATTGGAATGTTCTCCCTGTGTGAACTACCATTCATGCCTTGCCCAAGAGCAGTCTGTGAGGCTGGGGGAAGGGAGAAATTAAGTGAGTAAATGAAGCAATGTATTTGGCTCCACATATTACACTATTCAACACTACTAGATCCTAGGTATATGTTTAATAGTGTGTTTGGTAGGAATTTTACCTCTCCCCTAAGCCTTAAAAGGGACCAATGCAGGCTGTAAAGTAAGCTACAAGGATTTCGATATAAGAAAGTGTTTGCACAGTTTATGTTTTACTTTTGATGTATGTAAAATACTGCTTCTTATTTTTTTAAATCACAAATAAATAGATGTTTATAGATAAACAGATGTTTGCTTTGTAATAGATTTCTTTATTGTGCCCCACCCCCACACACACCAAAATAAACAACATATATCTGACAGTCTCCATTTGAAAAGATGAGTGCTAAATTTGGTAACTAATATTCAACTAATGTATTGACTTTCACTTTTATCATGCTGTACATTCACACATTTGAAACATGCGGTACATATAACACATGGATTCAGATTTAGAAGGAGACACATAATAAAAGTACATTTTAAAATGTTACAAAAAATGCATGCATGTCCCACTTTCCTCTTATTTGCTTCATACCATCTCAACAGCTAAGGTGTTTTTCTATTGCAACATCTAATGTTACACATAATAAATTGATTGACTGAGTTAACTTTCTGTTTATTTGTTTTGCCCTTTTCTAATACAGCCTTTTTGTTTTACTGTCTCATTGTATGGTATATTTAGTACTGTGTAGTTCACTGGTCCTATCTGCAGTACCAACTGCATGACTAAGGATGCATGTTCTCTGTTCTGTGAGTCTTGCACAGTCACTGATTGCTATGTATCAACATACTGTACACAAGTTAACAATTAATTACAGTATTTTATTTAGCTTTTCTTTACCAGATAGATGCACTAGTTACAGTATATTGCCTATTTTCAGGCATGACCCAGGAGAAAGAGAGATTTAAAATTGATTTATTAAGAATATTTATATAAGGTACTGTCTTTGGAGTATCTACCAAACCTGTGTTGGGTATTGTGGGATTCCAATCCAGAGTGGTTCAGCAAACAAAATTCCTGATCAGTTGCAACGCACTGTACAGTACTTGTTTGCCAGACTTGAATTAAAAATGCAGTTAATAGTACAATACACTGCTTGTGTAACTTTTCAAAGGCTGTCCCTTCCAATTTCTATTTTATCTTTTACATTTACCCTGCAGTATGCCCTATAAACTGATACACTGGCAGACCAGATTTTTTTTTCTCTGTTTAGACAGCACACACCCTTAATGTACTATATATATAAACATACTGTAGCACACAAATGTAGCTGCTTTTCTGTGTGGTGTGTCGAAAGGGAAGCAGTTAGTAGCTTACATTTCACTGCTGCATTATAAATGTTGAGTATATATTTTTTCTGTTTTCTGAATTCTGACAATTTAGCATTCCTTTTATAATGCAGCAGTGAAATCTAACAGCTTCACCTTCAAAATGATGCTCTTTTCACATCAACTTGTGAATATCTGTTCCTTTGCATTCCTAATATAAACTGGTGTTTGGAATAGGTGATGTGTAGCTAATTGTTAGAAGTAGCTGTGACCCCAGTTACATAAAAATATAAAATGAATGTGATGGTGTACCTTATCGAGTTCAATCTTTAAATTCCTCTCCACTGTAGATTGATATATTTTATTGAGTATTGCCTGCTGGCTTTGATAGGATGGAGAGGGGCTAAGCACAAAAAGGTCAACCATTATAATGCACATAAAAAAATGTTCTGTTTTAGTTATTTTACACTAAATTGTTTTTTTTTTTCTCTGTTAACTGTACTATTGCTATGTGACACACCTCTCAGGGGCATGTACAGTATTTTTACTTTGCAACACATGCTTTACTTTTCAAGCACTTCTGTAACTATTTTTCCCCCCTTGGGACTGTGTGATTTTTTTTCCCTGTTCTATTTGTAACATTTATCTGTTGTCCCATATTTCTATGCATTCACACACAGATACATACCCTTTACAAAATGTGTTTTAAGCCACAGTGCATGATAATAGTGATAACATTGGCCTACTCTTTGACATTTTATTTTAGTTTGCCCCTTATCTCCAAATCTACATGATCCCTCTTTCCAAATGTGAGTCATTTTAGTGCCTTTTATACACATTTGAAGTAATAAATGGTGTGATCCTAGTAACATGGCTAGGACCATGTTTCCGTCAGTATTCTAAGTAGTAAGTAAATATTCATTGTAAATATATAAATCATCTGACAATAATGAGACAAGCACAGTCCAAGCCACACTAGACAGATCATTCTTTATATTGTTTCAAATGTGATAAAATAAAAAAGTACTATTGACATACCCTAGTATATTCTTTGAAATAACTAGGGTTTTCCCTTATAAATCCTTTTAAATTCATGGCATGATCACTGCTGTGTATTAACACCATGACCCTCCCCCTCCTTAGTTCTCTTGGCAGTTTTCCAAGGTATATCTCTGAAAACTTCTGCTCCCTGTCTGTTTGATTGCAGCATCTTCCAGTTGTTCAAGATCAAGACTCCCTCAGAGGTGATTACAGAGTCTAGAAATTCACACCT
Source organism: Neoceratodus forsteri (assembly GCA_016271365.2). Taxonomy (NCBI): domain Eukaryota; kingdom Metazoa; phylum Chordata; order Ceratodontiformes; family Ceratodontidae; genus Neoceratodus; species Neoceratodus forsteri. Next base: position 666,466,153 of record CM028129.1, read on the forward strand.
CCCCCTCACCATTCATTTCCCTTCACTTTAAAAAAGTGGGTGTTACAGAGAATCATCAATCATCATGACAACAGATACTCTTACTATTGTGTCTTCTTAGAAGAATGTCTGGTATGTGAGAAGGAGAGGATGCTGTCTATTGAAGATTCATAACAGGATTTTTTTATGCAGAGTTTAGCTTCAGCTCCTTCACTCAGTAAAACTAACAAACACACTGGCCTCCATTTCCATGGTGTGCCAAATTAGAATTAGCTCCAGTGTTGCGTCTCCTAATTCATAAATCTATTTTGTGGAAAAGCATTAATTAATTCAGTCTTGAAATGATTATAACAAACCACACCCCATCAATCCCTTACTTGCTCACATGACAGTGAATTACAACTCACTGACATATAGGGATCTCTTCCAAGATCAAATTGGTTAGCCAATTAAATCACATTGTAGTATTATCCTGTCCCATAAATTTCAATATACCATACCAAAAGTTGCCACCTGCTGTAACTTGTGATCACAACTGAAACTAACAGAGGTGAACTGGTGACTTACAATACAGTCACAGGGCATCTATGGGAAAAATATCCACAAATGAATTTATTTCAATTCAATGGCAGCCCCAATATTATCTCAAATTGCATAATTGAAATTAGATTAAATACAGCCCCACAGCTTACAACCTTCAATGGGAGGTCATGAAGATGAAACAGGGTCTCACATAAACCTCAAATGTAATACTATGCTAAGTAAAAATAAATTTATCAAAGTGTGTGCAAAGTGTCAAAATCTTCCTAAACACACTTTTTTTATGTACCCAATTCATGGCATCTCACTAATCAGTAAATCACATTTTGTCCAATGTGCTCATTTAAAATTCTGTCAACATAAGGTAATACGGCAATGTGATGGAGAACTGCATGACCATATTCTGTAGCCACATCATTTGATATCCAGCTTATCCCAACCCCCTAATAAACACTTTTAACATAAGGAATTATTGAGGACTGTCATTATCAGTGGAGCATATGGCCAGTGATGCAGTCGCCATATGGTCAGTGATGTTAAACGAGTGTACATTTTTTATTCCTGTGCATGAAATGGGGGGAGCCAGAAGAATAAACAGGCAGTGAAAATGTAGACACCAAGGGACACATTCTAACTACAGTAGCTGGACAGTGATGGGCTCATTGTGATTCAACTAAACTTCAAAAGAAAAAAGTGGGAAAGGGGTGGATGGGCGGAGGTGATACGATTAATAATCAAGTGACAGTGTAAGCAGTAAATATAGTCATTATAGAATACAGTACACATGTTTTGGACACGTAAAGGAACTGAGATCAATTTATTCTACTCAAAAATATGTACAGTATTCTATACTGTGCATCACAATTTCCTCTTTATTGAGTACCCACTTATTATTATTATAATAATTATTATTATTATTATTATTATTATTATTTTGGGGGAGTGTGGGGGTGGGGGAGAGGGTTCAGAACATCATTTCTTTATAGGTGAAAAATTGTAGTCTAGTTTATTTATTGATTGTGCTGTATTACAAAGCTGATAGATCGCTGCTGAACTACCATTCTCAGTTTCAAATTGATATCAAAATTTTCCAAAACTCTGAATTACAGCAGTGTGCCCTGAGCATCAGCTTATTTGTGTGGGGTTGGGGAGTGAGATTTAAACAGAGGGCAGACTGGACAGTGTCGATAGCTAGTGCTGTAAGCTCCACTGGTGCTTATTTAGGATGGAAGAGGTTGGAAGAGGTTGTTGAGCCCTGAGGAACTCATAGTACATCACATCAAACCAGCACTTACTGTAGCTGCAGGCAGCATAATTTCATCCATCTATGTGATTCCAGCATGGTTGTTTAGTGCTCTTTACATTTTTATTTAGCTCATCCACCTTTGTTTTTTATATGGAATCAAGGATGTATGACATTATTGTTGGTGCTGGTTTGTTTTTAATTGTTGTGCATTCCTTTTTAAACCACACACGAACATGCTGTCTTGTGCCATTGTTGCATTTCAGTCACTTTTGTGCCCCTGAATCACAGTGCTACCTACAGTGAATAAAAAATAAAACCATCAGTCCATAAATAAATACTTTAATCCCCATGTATGTCATAGCAAAACATTGATCAAACTTGGCACCTCACAATATCTATCTCCATGAGTGTACATACCGTACTTCATAATTTAATCAGACAACTATGTGCACATTTTCATTCTTGCCACACTCAAAGATAAAAGCTTAGGAGAACCCCTTTACAAACTCAAGTTCTTGCCAAAAGTAAAATTAAAAAAAGACACATTGAACCTTTCTAGTTTTCCTGATTGCATCAATTCAGTCAGTCTGTGAAAATGTTTTCATTTCATTTCTGTTACAGGTTCTTTCATTTAACCTGCTGCCCCCCCCACACACACACACACTTTTCTGTAAGTTACCAGCTTTACTAATTTGTTTTCCATGCCAATCCCTTCAGCATCATTTAGTGATAGATACAAACATTATGTAAAAGTCATTGTAAATATACAGTACTATCTTTGCATTCTATCTGTCACAAGCGCTTCATCTCTGTTGAACTCTGTACTGCTCTCTCTCCCTCTACCGCATGCCTCAGATAACCTTATAAAACCAACTGAAGCTGAAATGTACCTATAATAATTATTTTAAATTTATTTTGAAATTAGTATCTTCCAGCCCATCATCCTGTCTACTACACAGTGCTGTCAGTAAATCTGGAACCCAGTGAGTGCTGCTCAGCTACCCCATGGGATAACCCTCACACAGAATGGCTAAGAGGAGAAAAGGCCACAGGAACAGAGTCCACAACTAAGGCTGTGGTATGGCTCTTCTGTGCTGTGAAGACAGTACAATTGAATAGTGTGCAGCTACTGTACATCTGGGCAGAATGAGTGGATCAAGTGATCTTGTTCAAATGTCAAATTGTATGCTTCAACACTATGTTACGCATGGTGTACATTCATATTGGGACATTAAGGACAGGTTAAAAAGATCAGTGAGGCTGAAAACATCGGGACACGGATGGGCTGGTGGGGGTCGTAACAGTAATACTGAAGTGTCAGCGTTAGCAGTAATAATATAATACAAATCCCCCTTTATTTTGCATCCACCAGTTATTATTTTTACAGAGTATGTGATGAAAAGAGGGGTGCTGTAGGGCTGGTTTAAAAATGACAATCACCTTTTAAAGCATCATAGAATACCAATGGAAAAAAGGTCATATGCAATCAACAGGTAAGGGAGTTGAATACAAAGAAATACAGCACTGATTCCATTCACTGCACTGCAGCATTAAACAATAAATTCAACAGGAATATGACAAGGAATAAAACTAAAATTAATTTTCACTGATTGAGAGGGTATCGCAAATTATCTGAAATTTGTGAGATCTACAGTAGTTACTGTATATCTTCCAATCAATTTGAAGAAGTAAGACGACAGACAGGTTAAGCAATCTGGGGCACCACAATGCAGAAATTAGAGGTAGGTTTTTTTCATGTGTAAGTAACAACACAGATGAACTACAACAGTAGTGTTTGATAACATAGTAAATCAGTAGCTAGTTTCAAATGGCAGAGATCGAACATGGCATGCTGCAGAGGTGTCGGTGTGAGCACATCAATCTTGAAATGAATTTAGCATAACATAATTGACTGTAAGCAAAGTGTGAAAAACCATCATCTCAGCACACTATTGTCTCACATTTGTACAGTGGTAAAATCATATTACACAGTCTCTGACACAGATGGTAGTAAAGGATAGGATGCATTGCATACCTAAATAGTGCTGACACTGGCTACCAAAGAATATATTACCAATTAAAAACGACAGCACTGCACCACTTCAGAATAGAAAATGGAAAAGTACAATTCCCTTTAATAGCATACACATAAATGAATGAAGCAATCAGATTGTTTAAAAAAGACAGGCCACAAGTGATCAGAATGACAGCCCTAATAAAACTGCAGCCCCAGCAGGGAGAGCGGTGAAGTATTGTATTTGCTCACCACACCATGGTCAATTAACAGAATGCAACAACTGTATGTATGGAAAAGCACCACCTGGCACATTTTACACTTTGGTACTGAACCAACTTGTAATTAATTAAGCTCTGCACTACTGCGTACTGCTGGACAAAGCGTGATGCATACTGCACTGCCTGCCACCCGGTATACTGCACTGCTGATACTACCGGGAAATACCACTTAATACTGGGGTACCAGTCAACTTTACTGTAACAAGCACTGTATGTGTATTTTTTATTGGGTCCTGGAGCTGCTTAGTATTTATCCTATGGGTGACTTACTTTTTCTGTGTTGTTTGACACTTCAGTCTCTGATAATGGGGATATATGAGACTACAGACATGTTATGCTTATCAGATATCTTGGACCTAAGGTATCTTGTTTACACTCAGCAGCAGAGTGCCACCATGCAGTTTTCTAAAGTAATTCCCCTAAAGATAAATAACTAAATAATAATAGGTGCAATAAGAACTAGGACATATTCCCCTACTGTTATAAGAATAGGTGCAATAAGAAATAGGACATAGTCCCCTACTCTTACTACTACTTTTATCCTGATGTTCCACATGACGTGGTTTTATTGACTATGGCATTTTTTTTATCTTGTGTACATCTATGAATAAAAACTGTAATTTATACTTCTCTTTTATATTTTGCAACTTTGTGTTTATCAGTTTTACTTGTAAAGACTTGTAATGAGTCAATAATAAACTTTCTGAACTGAACTGAACATCTGAGATATGTAACACAATATTGGAAATAAGGAATACAAATGAAATTGTATGGAATATGTAAAGCATAGACCAAATATACCAAAATAACCAATAGTCCAACAGTATACCATCAGGATTGCACTGGCATTTCAGCTTGGGAAAATGCATGTCGGATTCAAAGCATGAGCCAGAATCACACAGTGGATAATATAGCATGTGTACAAGTATAGCATAGTAGTGTGTCTCAGTGTACTGCGTTCCTGACTGTTGATGCATGTAAGTCCATGAGTGTGCTGTCAAAAAGTGTGGTCCCTCTGTAACATAGAGGTTAGAGTCACAAGCTGTGAATGTGCTTTTTACATCCAGCAGACCTCAATTCAATTCTTGCCAGTGTCTACTTTGTTTTCTGTGACTTGTGTGTGTTTTGTTTTTTGCACCCCAACTTTCTCCCCCCAGAGTTGGAATAGTAAATCCCCCCAAGTTGTGCCCCCACTTGCGTCCCCCCAGAGTTGGAATAGTAAATCCACCCCCCCAAGTTGCGCTCTCTCCAAGTTGGATCCATTGCAATCGTGGTGTCATAATAATAAATTGCATTATGTCTGACTTGTGGAATTTTGGCATAGCATGATTTACCATTTAGCTGTTTTCCTTGCACGGTTGCTGACGTTGCTGAGTTTTCTTTTGGGTAATTATGGGTGAACCAAGTCCAACAATTAACCCACTTAAAAGAAGAAAACTATAACAAAGGAAAAAACAGTGGAGTTGGTATATGGCCTACTTCTCAAGATTTTTTAAATCACACAACTAAATTATACAGAAATATGAAATCAAGAATAACAATACTGTGTATTGCTTAATGAGAGATGTATGAATGCCAAATAGGTACAGTAAAATAGTTCCAACAAAAGTGAATATTAAAATATTAATATTAAGTACCTATATCGGGTGCTGGTAGAGAAATGCTGAGCAACTGACTCATTTAGTTTCCTGAGAGAAATTTGCTTATTTGTATAAACAAAATACTTATTTTTATTTATTATAAATTCCATACAGCAGGAAAGTTCATTAAGACTTAAATACTGAAGTCTTATTTGCAAGAACATCCTGCTTACATAAAACATAAATACATCATAATAACATACAAATTGGATAAAATAAATCTTAGTTATAACAGTTATAGACATTACTGAATCAAGATACTTAAAAAGTGGCCACCCAGTGGCGCTGAGGGCTAAGGTGCTGGACGCCGCACCTTGCACCACACCGGCAACCCGAGTTCAGGAGTAAGCTCAGGAGCCGGGGGTCAGCAGGGGATGGTAGAGGATTGAGCACCCTTGGGCAGCTCTCCTCTCTCGGTGGGTTGGTGAGGGATAGCCTGGCACACCAGCGGCTCCTGGTGGAGATCAGGAGGGCTGCAGTGCACAGGCTGCACACTACACAGCATGGCTGATGCTGGCAGGGTTGCCATGCGCTGTTGCATTAGATGTGCCTATGCGGGGGGGACCAAAACAGAGAAAAACCTGGCTCTGAGGAACAGGCAACGGCACCTGTCCCCTCTGCCCTCTGCTGGGGCTTACCCAGACTGTCCTTTCAGTTCTTCCTGCCAAGCCCTCACCTGCAGCCAGAGACTGCCTTAGAAGAGCACCCATGAGGAGAAGGGCGACCCACCCTGGATGGATTAAACCAGGGGTGCTGGCAGTAGGGGAGTGGAGGAGAGAGTAGGTGCAGCTCTGGGAGCCTCAGGCGGGCAGGACAAGGAAAAGGATGCCTGAGAGAAGGTTTCTCAGGCCGTGGCTGGAGTGAAAGAAAGTCAACAAAAAAAAGATACTGAAAAAGGTGCAAAACAAAACATACCAGAAAATTACAGTTTCTTAAATTAGGAGACTGTGAACATACATTTCGCAGTTTTAGTATGATGACAATCTTGGTAAAGTGTTTAGATGTTTGCTATGGAACTGTGAAATGGGAAGACTGAAAAGTTCTGTAGTGACTTCAGTCTTTTTCAACCAAAATCCACTTAATCATATGGAAAGAAACCTGGCCATGTGGCTCCACAAGGCTTCAGTACAACTCTGACCTAATCAGAGATGGACAAGAAATTAGACGGATTGACATCAAGGGTAATGACACTGGAAACCAGGATATAGTCCAACAAGTGACCCACAAATCAAAAACTGCTTCTGTGACAGCAATGGACACCACAGCAAATGTTATCAAAGAAAATGATCTTTTGAGACAGCAACCATAAAATCTGGAAAACAAGACACATTTTTGTCATCTGAGGATAAAGGGAATATTGTATCAGAGGGGCTTGAGGGAGTGGTTTTGCCAGAGCATGGCTCCCCAGAGTTTTTCAAATGGAAGAATCAGACCCTCAGTACTGGTTTGAAAAAGTCTATCAAGTATGCCCCAGAGAGTATCTGCATCTACCTCAGCTCTCAGAACCTCACAAATAGTGTGCTCTGGTGTTGATTATCACGGCAGAGCCCTAGGTGCTACCAAATAACTTCAGAGGCTCCAATTTGATAAGCTGACTTTGTTTCTTTGTTTGTAAAAGTTTATTCCTAATAAGAAAGAATTTCCAAAAGAATAGGATTGCCCTGAGCAAAAATACTCATTTACAATGGGAACTTTGACTTGTACCTAGACCTTTCTTACTCCACAAGGATCTGAAGGAAGGCATCTGGTGACATCAAATCTTAACTTTGACACCTCAAACTGCAGCACCAACTACTAAAGTCTAAGAAGCTGTGAGTGATGTGGAATGACCAGCCCTACCTACACAATGAACCAAAGGACACAGGCAAGCTTGTGCAATAAATTGAAGTGACACTGGCAGCAAGTGTTGGCTCAGACTAAGAGATGTCAGATTCAAACTAAGGCAATGGCTGTACAGTACTCTGTAAGCAATAAATTGAAAAGGTGGACTGAATGAGGGACTTTTGTTTAGTCCTGTGAATAATACACATAATACACTGCATTCTTTTATAGCACATGTTGTTCAACATAAACGGTGCATAATGTTCTGTGAGGGCAATATGGCAGTTCCCAACAATGCCTCGTTGTGAATGGCCCCGTACTTTCCTTTCAAGGGTCAAATGGTGCCAACAAGTCCTCACCCTGTTACAACATGTAGCAGTTTTAAAAGTGCTCAGGATCAATAAATTACCTTTGGGACTCCATTATAAACTCTATTTAGAACTACAAAGTTAACAGTTTATTTCTACTCTCAATATGTGGAAGCTGGGTTGTGAAGGCAGCTCTGCATACTCACAGAATATAAGTCAAAATGGATGTGCTACTCCTCTGCAGTGGCTCTTTAGCCTTCCAAACTATCCATAGTTTAATATAAGCTTCTGTGTTGTTTTTACACAAGTATAACCCTCCAATTTCTTTTTTATTTTTCTTTCTATTTATTTTTTTACATTTTATTAAGTGTTTCAACAAATACGTATAGATATGGGTAGTTACCCTACCCACTATGCATATTCATAGAGCTAGTCCATTTCATAGGTGTGGATCATGACTGTAAATAAAAAAAAAACAATAAATCCACATTGTCTACAGAGAATATGTACTAATATTCATATACAAACCTATTTTACATAACTTTATGTGGATTTTAACCACCAGTTATCTGCCATCATCTTGATTGCTATTTAATAATAAGACATGAAATATTGCGACTAAACCCGGCTAACTATCAGGTCTAGACTCCTCAAGAAAAATTAAAACTCATACAGACTCATACATAAAATAGAGAATCAAAAATCCAAAAATAGCATGCTCAAACATTTAAGTTACTACACACTGGAATTCACATTTCTTATAAGGGGTGCTGCTTAGGTGTGGCAAATAAACAATCCAAAGATACTAGCGTACACACACACACACACACACACACATACACACACCCACACCCACATAGCAGAACATAACATTTAAGCTTTCAACTGCCAAAACTGGCTATATTTACTTTCAAGTTTCATGCAAGGAGAGGTCCCTCTTAGTTTCAGACTGGAATTCCAATTTGAGTAAGCTAAATCACCAATGTCAAGGTGGGACCCTTTGATTTAGTCCCTAACTTTCCAGTGCCTCAATGGCTACTAGCTAACTCCTTTTATACTGTGCTCCAGCAAGGATTTTGCACAGGTGATTAACTTTCAAGTGCCTCAGTGGCTACTAATTGACTCACTTTATACTGTGCTCTCAACAAGGATATCGAAGGGTCCCACCTTGACGTTGGTGATTTAGCTTACTCAAATTGGAATTCCAGTCTGAAACTAAGAAGGCCCCCTCCTCACATGGAACTTGAAAGTAAATATAGCCAATTCTGGCAGTTGAAAACTTAAATGTTATGTTCTGCTATGTGGGGGTGCGCTAGTATCTTTGGATTGTTTGTTATATGAATAGCAAAGGCCCAAACCGAGGAAAAGATAGCCAACTCGGTTAAGAAGAGGGATAAAACCTTTTATAGGTACATTAGGGAGCAAAGAAAGACTAAGGCAGGGATACTGAGGCTGAATAAAGAGGAAGGTGGTTGGGCAGAGAGCGACAGTGAAAAAGTAGGGATATTGAATGAATACTTCTGCTCAGTATTCACAGTGGAAAAGCAGGGGGAATACCTAATCTGGTCAATAGAAGCACTCTAGATAGGGGGGTTGATATTAGTCCTTTCACAGAAGAAAGGGTTCTGAAAGAACTCTTAAAACTGAAGGTGGATAAAGCAATGGGGCCTGATGGGAATCACCCCAGGATTTTAAAAGAACTAAGGGAAGAACTAGTAACACCAATGACTACCCTTTTTAATAAATCATGGGAGGATGGGGTGGTACCTGAGGACTGGAGGCGGGTGGATGTGATTCCCCTTCACAAAAGTGGGAGCAAGACAGAGGCAGGAAACTACAGACCTGTCAGTTTGACCTCAGTGGTAGGGAAAATGATGGAATCACTTCTGAAAGAAAGAATTGTGAGCCAGCCCGGTGGCATGGAGGGTTGAGCAGGTGCCTTACCTCAAAACCACGCCAGCGACAGGTTGAGGGAGCGGACTCTCGGGACGCGGGGTGTTGAGGGACAGGAGAGTTGAGCATCCCAAGGACTGTTCTCTCCCTGGGGTGGGTTAGGGCCATGCCTTGCTTTGTAGTGGCCTCCAGTGGAGACGGGAGGCACTACAAGAAAAGCAGTGCGACAGGGGAAAATCAGAAAAGTGGAAAATTGCGTCCGAGCGACCAGATGACGGCCGCCTGGATCCCCCACCTCCATGGAACCCCAGATGAGCCAGGGGAATCCCGATCCCAGCAGCATCAGGGCCGAGAGCAAGAATGCCTGAAGGCAATTTCCCACCGGAAGGAGGGAACCCGTCCGATGAAGGGTTATGTCGGGCTACCCTGGACGGCTGCGATCTGGGTCTGGGGGAAGCTGGCATCGGGGTGAGTTCGGAATGGAGTAAGCGGGGGTAGTCCTTGGCAGAAGGCCTGAAGGAGAGGCCGGTCAGACGCAAGGGGTGATAAAAGAAATAATACAAAAAAAAGTGCAAAGTAATGTACCTGGGAAAAAAAACCCAGGGGAAGAGTACATAATGGGGGGTGAGATACTGACAACAACAAAAATGGAAAGGGACCTGAGGGTAGTCATATCAGATGACCTAAAGGCGGGCCAGCAATGTGAGAAGGCAGTAAGAAGGGCTGGGGGGATACTGGGATGCATAGGGAGAGGCATCACCAGTAGAAAACAGGAAGTTGTTGGCCCTCTGTACAGACAGTTGGTAAGACTACATCTGAAGTACTGTGTATAGTTCTGGAGATCCCATCTCCGAAAAGACATAGACAGGGTGGAGGCTGTTCAGAGGAGGGCAATCAAAATGATGCAGGGTCTGCATCAGAAGACATATGAAGAAAGACTAATGGAACTAAAGATGTATAGCCTCAAGGTAAGGAGGGAGAGGGGGGACATGATAGAAACTTTCAAATACCTCAAGGGAATCAACAAAGTCCAAGAGGGTAGCATCTTTCAGAAAAAGAGATGTGCAAGAACAAGGGGGCACAATATGAAGATAGAGGGGGGACAACTCAGAGGTAATGTAAGAAAGTATTTTTTCATGGAGAGGGTTGTGAATGCATGGAACAGCCTTCCTGAGGAAGTCATGGAGGCAAAAACAGTGGGGAAATTCAAGAACACATGGGACAGACATAAGGCAATTCTAGTGGTAGGTAGGAGGAAGTAGGCTGTTGGTTAACTAGGATCTGCAGCTCATCCATTAGGTAGGGAAATGGGCAGACTAGGTAGGCCAAGCAATCCTTATCTGCCATCAAATTCTATGTTTTTATGGTACAACAGGCCTAGGAATTCATTGAATTCCATTAAGAATCATGTTCTCCCATACACTATACATATCTTTTAGAACAAAATAAGGACTGAAGTTCTAATAGCTTTACATAATGTAATTCACTTATACTATGAGACTTTACTATCAGATTAAATACATCATATTATAAATGAATTGGATGCATTATCCCCCTCAATGACTGCCAAAGACTTTGCAGCACTCCTCGGGAGAGGAGCCAAGGACCTAATCTTCAGTCTCCCAGCTAGCCAGGAGGCTTGGGGGTAGGATACGAACATATGAACATAAGAACTTGCCAGCAAAAACAGGCCTCAAGGTCTATTGAGTCTGCTCGAGTGTGCAGCTAGCTCCTCATCTCGCAGCTGCCCCTCCCGCCCCACTTCCCAGTATCCCTTACCCTGTTCCAACCCCTCTTGAAACTGCCCACCGTCTTACAGAACACTGTCTCATCTGGTAAGGTGTTCCATTTGTCCACCGCTCTTTCCATGAAAAAATGTCTCCTCATCTCCCTCTTGAATCTTCCCCACTCCAATCTCAGTCCATGCCTTCCATGTCCCTCCCCTTTCTCATCTGAAAAATCCCTTCTGTGTTGGTCTTATTTATCCCCTTCAGATACTTAAAGGTCTTGATCATATCCCCCATCCCTCCTCTCCTCCAGTGAATACATATTCAGCTCTCTCAACCTGTCCTCATAGGGCTTGCTCTCCAATCCCTGGATCATCTTTGTGGCTCTTCACTGCATCCCCTCCAACAATCTGATGTCCTTATTCAGAAATGGGTGCCAGTACTGCACGGAGTACTCCAGGTGGGGCCTGACCAATGGTATATACAGGGGCAGGATAACCTCCCTCCTTCTGGAGGAGATCCCTCTTGCAATACACCCCAGCATTTTGTTGGCTTTTGCTGCCACCTTACTGCACTGAGCAGAGTTGTTCATGCTCCCCGTAATGATCACTCTTACTGTAGGTCCTTCTCCTCTGTGGAGCTCCCCAACTGTACCCCATTCAAGTGATAATCTCTCCCTTGGTTCCTGGCTCCGAAGTGCAGAACCTTGCACTTCTTGGCATTGAACCCCAACTGGCATGTTTCTGCCCACTCCTGCAGCTTAGTCAGGTCCTCCTGCAACCCTTTCCACCCCTTCACGTCATCAACCACAGCTCCCATCTTGGTATCATCTGTGAACAGACTGATCTTGCTCCGGATCTCATGTGAGATATCTGCAATAAAAATCCCAAACAGCACCAGTCCCAGTACCGATCCCTGTGGTACCCTGCTCATCACTGCTCTAGGTGATTCGAGATCCCCCACCACCACCACCACCCTTTGCTGTCTTCCCTTTAGCCAATTTGTGATCCATTTCACCATTTTTGGTCCTGCCCCCACATATTCTCGTTCTCCCCAACCTTCCATGCAGCTCCAAATCAAAGTCCTTGCTAAAGTGCAAATACAGGACATCCACTGCATGGCCCTTGCCTGGTTCCCGCATCACCCAGTCATAGTACTCTACAAGATTTTTCTGGCAGGATCTGCCCACTATAAACCCATGCTGTTGACCATCCTGGAGACTGTTTTCCTCCAAGAAGCTCACTAGCCTCTTTTTTAGTATGGTCTCCATGAGCTTTCCCACGGTCAATGTGAGGCTCACCGGCCTACAGTTTTCTGGTTCATCCTTTGGGCCACTTTTGTGGATGGGCACCACATGGGCCATTCTCCAGTCCTGTGGTACACATCCCATGTCCAGGGAGGTATTGAACAGGTCAGCCAGTGGCCCCTCCTGGACCTCTGCCCTAGGGTGAATGCCATCAAGTCCAGGTGCTCTGTCCACCCTTAATGCCCTCAATCCATCTAGTACCCTGTCCTCAGTAATCCCTACATCTGTCGTCCCTCTCCCTCCCACCCACCCTCCCTCGGGTATCTGCCCCCTTCTCCTGTGTGAATACAGACCAGAAGTACTCGTTCAGTGCCTCTGCCTGCTCCACCCTTTCTCCACACACCCCATCCTTCTTAATCTTCATGAGCTGATTCTTGCTCTTTCATCTCTCTCCAGTGTAGCAGGAGAAGTCATTTTCTCCACTTTTGATTCCCTACACCAGTCTCAGCTCCCTGGATGCCTTGGCCACCCTGACCAGTCTGGTAACCTCCCTGGACTTCTCCCTGTACGTATTTTTATCTTCACCCCTTCCCGGTTTCCTGTACTTTTGAAATGCTGCCCTCTTGGCCCTCACCCCTTCCATAACCTCCTGTGTCAGCCAACTGGATTTCTTTGCCCTTCCCTTCTTGCTTTTCATCCTAGTGCAAGACTCTGTTGCCTTCACCAGCCCTTCCTTAATGATGTCCCATCTCTGGTCTGCATCCATGTGTGGTTGCATTCCTGCCAGGTGCCAGCCCAATATTTCTCCCATCTTCTTAAAGTCCAGCCCCCTAAACTCAATCACCCTTGTACCCATGCCCCCTGTTTCCCTCCCCATGTTGAGCACAAACCACACCGAATAATAGTCACTCCCAGCCAGTGGTTCCTCCACTTACAGCTTCCCCATTATCCACTACAAGGTTCAGAGTCCTTTGTAACTGAGTCGGCCCCTGGACCAGCTTTGTCAGAAAGCTGCCTTGAAATGATTCTATCTGGACCCACTCCCTTGCACTTGTGGTGGATGGGGTGTTCCAGTCCACCCCAGTAGGTTGAAGTCCCCCACCACCACCACTGTGCTCCCCTTCCTGCAGACCCCCCTAATTTGTTCAGCTAATTCCCTATCCAGGTCAATCCCCTGAGCCAGTGGCCTGTACACCACCCCCATCCTCAGTGTCCTATTCTTTGCATCTTGGAACTGCATCCATAGTGCTTCTGTCCTCCCCTCCTCCCCTTCCTCCCTTATGCACTTTATCCCCTCCCTTACATAGATCACTACTTCCCCCATTCCCCTTAGCCCTATCCTTTCTGAATAACCTCAACCCAGGGATCATCATATCCCAGTCCTGATACTGGGTGGCCCACATGTCTGTGATGGCCACAATGCACCCCCCCCACCACCACCAAGAGAGCCTGTAAATCCACTGTTCTATTCCTTAGGCTTCTTGCATTCAGTGAGACCACCCTCCAGCCTGTCTCCTCCTCCCCTCCCCTCCCCTTCCCTACCTCTATTCTTCCTCCCCCCTTTGTCCCTCCCTGTGCCACTTCTCCACTGCCTTTACCCATAACTAGGGATTTGAGCTCACTAGGCTTCCCTTTCTGGACCTTTTTACTATCAGTGGTCCCCATGGCGGTGTGAGGAGGGGTGTGCTGCTCGCCGGCAAATAGGACAGGCTGGGACAGGGGGAGCGGGGTGGGCTGTGGTTACCTGAGTGGGTGGGGGCCACTACACTATGGAAAATGGTTCACTGGTCTTGTAATTGTGATTGGGGAATGGGGCTGGGAGGGGGGCACCACTACACTATGGAAAGGGGCTCAGGGGTAATATTATTGCACTCAGGGATTGGGGATGGGTGGGAGGTTGCCACTACACTATGGACAGGGGCTCAGGGGTGATATTCTGGCACTCGGGGATCGGGGATGGGTGGGAGATTGCCACTGGACTGCTGGGCCAGGAAGGCTGCTGTGCACCTGCATACACTGCTGTGGCCAACCTGTGGGTGGCTGGCCTAGGTGGCTGGCTGATTTAGGCAAGCTTTCCCTGACCTGTCTTTGCGCCTCACATTCCTGGCTCTTGCGGAGCATATTCCCACTAAATATGCCACTGCATGGCATATGCATGGGAATGCCCCCTCCACTTGTAACTTCCATTTTTATGTGCCCTGGCCCATTCTTTTGTGTGGCGCATCACCTGCACTTTGAATACTTCCGACTATACAGCATTGTTGGAGTTGTGCTGCACATCACCATTTTCCACCTAGATGTGCCATGCATCTCCTTTGAATATGGGGGCCTATGACTACACACACAAATCAAAACATTCTGCACAACATCTGTTTTTGCAGATTCTGGGTGTACTACTCCTTTAATGGTGTTGTTTTAGTGTTTTTTAAACTATCCTTAAAAAAACACCTTTTTTTGGACGAATATCAAATAACGAAGACTGAATACCTGGGACCTGAATACTGAATATTCAGCTGAATATTCAAAGAAAGGTTTTTGCACAGCCCTAATGCAGACATGAAACATCATCTAAAGAGTTGACAGTTAGTGCATTTCAGTGTAGCAGACTGAAGTTACATTGTAATCATATTTAAGTTACCATTCTGATTACACTTTTAAGTTTTTCTGTGTGATGACCCTTAAATAAATGTGAGATAGACATACACTGTTGAAAGAGTGCACAAGACCTGCACTTATCTATATATGTATATATGTAGTTACACTTGTCAGAACAAAAATGATAGTGCTAAAAGTAGTAAAGTAGTAGTTACATAATACATTTGCAGTTACAATTTGGAATAGCTATTACATGTGTAGTTGTGAGATTAAGAGCAAATGACCTAATGCAAAAAGAGATGCAATGGTAGTTGTACAATAGATTATCTGTTGCACTTTGCAACAACTATTGAATGTGTAGTTACACTTGCCAGAATGAACTGATTTTTGCCAAAAGGGAGACAGTAGTGGTTGCACGTGTAACTAATACTTCATGCAAATTGTGTAACTACACAGCAGGCAATAGTGAAACTAGTCAACAACTACATAATAGTTACAGTATAGTGACAGTGTAGTTACTTCATGTAAATTGTATGTAACTACACAACACACAAATGCAAAGCTAGTTAACAACTACATAGCAGTTACATGTAATTATGTTGTAGTTACAGTGCAATTACAGTGCAGTTATACAGTAGTTACTGTGTAGTTAAGGACTCTTAAAATAAAGTGTTACCCACCCTAGAAACTGTTTTGCACCACAGGCACCCCACTGCATTGTTAGGACTAAGTTAGGCATTGTTAGGACTAAGTTGGTGTTAGTGGTCCCCCTCCCTCTGCTCACCAGTCCCAAAGTAAATATAATAATCCTTAGTGGTAGTGGTCCCCCTCCTCCAATCATCAGTCTGAAGTAAATAAAATAATCCCTTGTGCTAGTGGTCCCCCCTCCGATTGCCAGCCCCCAAGTAAAAACATCAATCCCTGTTGCTAGTGGTCCCCACCTCTGCTCGCCAACCCCAAAGTAAATATAATAATCCCTGGTGCTAGTGATCCCCCTTCCCTATGATCACCAGTCCCCAAGTAAAAATATCAATCCTTGAAGGTAGTCGATCTGGTGGTAGTGGACCCCACTCTCTCCAGTCACCAGCCCTGAAGTAAATATAATAATCCCTGGTGGTAGTGGTCCCCCTCCCTCTGATCACCAGCCCCCAAGTAAAAATATTAATCCCTGGTGCTATTGGTTCCCTCTCTCTGATCGCCAAACCCCAAGTGAAAATATCAATCCCTGGTACTAGTGGCCCCCCCTTCAATCACCATCCCCGTATTGAAAAGAGGACTTCCTGGTGCTAGTGGTCCCCCCTCCTGCCAATGGTAGACATGGAATAAAAAAAGAATCCTCCTTGGTGTCCAGTGGCCCCCCCACTAGCACCAGGCACCCCCCCACTCACCTTCACAGTATCTGCCAGCACACCCCTCCTCACACCTCCTCAGCTGGCCACTATATGTCCAGGCAGGGAGCATACCTCTTATTTATAGGACAGGGTGATGTTATCCTGTCGTATAAATAAGAGGTGCACTCCTTGCCTGGACACACAGCAGCTGGCTAACTGAGGAGGGCTGTGCTGGTCACCATATGCACCCGTGGCACTGCAGATACTGCTAAGGTGAGTGGGGGTGGGTGCTCAGTGCCACTGGGGGGACCAGTGGATGCCAGGGATTTTTTTTTATTCTGGGCTGGTGATCAGCATGAGGGGGGACCACTAGCACCAGGGATTGATATTGTTACTTGGGGGCTGGCAATCAGAGGAGGGACCACTAGTCACAGGGATTGATATTTTTATTTGGGGGCTGGTGATCAGAGGGAGAGGGAACCACTAACACCAGGGATTATTATATTTATTTCAGGGCTGGTGATTGGAGGGAGTGAGGACCACTAGCACCAGGGATTGACATTTTTTACTTGGGGGACTGGCGATCAAAGGGAGGGGACCACTATCACCAGGGATAGCTGTGGCTATCATGGATGGTGGGGGGGGTGGCACCATGCTGTCTACCTCTGCTATGCATACAAATTGGCCCATAATGGGCATGCAAATGGACCCTTAGTGCCTTGCATGTCCAATGGGCTCATTTGCATGGGTACCTTTGAAAATTGCAGATAGCGCTCAGGCGCTATCAGCTCTTGGAGCCAACTTCTGGAGCCATGTCAGGGTGGCACTACCTTACTTAGCACTGCCCTGACATGGCCCTATATTCAGTCTGTTAGTGCCTGACTGAATATACCATCCTGGGACTCTATGGGAATTACAAAGCACAGTGCAAATACTTGCACTGCGCTTTGCATCCCACTGAATACCGTTCCCATACCCTCAAAATGTTATTTAATATCTCTTTAAGAGATGGGTTATGATAAGAACTTCTTGTAAAAGGCTTCATCCTAAAAAACGTATGTATGTATGTATTTATTTAATTAAAATTACTCCAACTGGGATAATCCCATGTGATGCAGCATTTCGTTTTCATGGAGGGTCCCAGGGAAGAAAGCAGTAGTCAACAGGTTAACACAGTCCAGCTGGAATTGTTACAAACAGGCAAAAATATATATGTATTCTTTTTATTTATTTATTGAGAACTCAGATTGAAACAACCTTTGATCAGGAGCTCTTTTACATAGGTTTCATGTCAGAGGGATTAACAAGGGAAGTAACACAAAACAAAGGATGAACAATACAACAAGGAATTACAAAATACAGGTGAACAGATTTGATTAGCATTATACAACATGTTCCAGGAAGCAGGGTATAATGTTGCACAGTAGATAACAACAAAACTAAAGCAGCCAGGAGGCCTTGTAAAACAGTATCAGATAAGTGGGAAGGAGGTGAGGAAGGGAGAAGGGGAAGCGGTGAGGGCATTTGACATGAAAGGTACTTGGGATGTAATGTAAAGAGAGTGAGCATAGGGATGAGTGTAGGGGGAGAGAGGTAGAGGAGTGGCAAGTAGAAGGAGTAGGAAAGGGGGAAGGAGATTCTGAATGATAGGAAGGGTGAAAACATGAGCTTGTGGAGTGAGGCAGCATAATAAGTGCTAAGGCGAGATGGTGTGGATGAGGATATGTACTGTTTAAAGGAAGCAATCACAGCTGTTGTGTGAAGTTAGGTATTGTCGGAGTTTATGTTTAAAAGAGCCTATCTTGGTTACTGAGGAGATGTGACAGTGTAGGGGGTTTAGCAAGAGTGGGACTCTATAAGTGAATTAACTTTGTCCTTGGGTAGTACGGCAGTGGGGAACCAGGAAGATCTGATTTTTACAGCACCTTGTACAACGCTGATCACGGAAGGGGCTTAGAATGTCCTGAACCCATGGTGGTGTGAGTTCTAGACTAACTTTCTTAACAAGTAAACAAGTCTGATATTTACCTCTGTCTTTTAACTGAAGCCATCATTATCATCACATCACTGTCTGAGCATAGAGGTCGAAGGTATGTGTGAGTCATGCTGTGCCTGTGAGGAGCCTACAGGCCTTGTTCAGTGCCATGGAGATACGTTGAAGGGACGTGTTGGTGGCAGAGCTGTAGATAAGAAGTCCATAGTTAATGATCGAAATGACAGAGCTGTGGATTGCTAACCTTAAAGCATTAGAGAGACAGACTCCATTTATGCCAGTGCAGCAATCCGATACATATATTGACAGCTTTGGCAACATTTTTACATGTTGAAAGTAGGATAGTATGCAGTCAAGGGTGACCCCAAGGTATTTCAAGGGCTGTATCTGTTTCAGAGGAGAGCCCGCACAATTGCTGATGGTCAGTGGGTGGGATCTGTATTTGTTATGCAAGCCATGGAATAGCATAACCTTGTAATCAGGATGATTGGAGAGTATCCAATCCGGTACGATACTAGTCCCTGCCTGTAGTTTGTTCTGTCTGGGAACTCGACAAGTTGCATGAAATGTTCAGCAGAGATAGCATCCCTGTAGGTGCTTGCCTCTGGGGTGAGCCAGTTAGCATTGAAGTCTCCCAACATGATCATTTCAAAGCTAGAGTGTAAGCTACCCATGCAGTCCAAGACAGAGATAAGTCCTGAGACATCATGTTTTGGTGGCATATACACTGATGCCTCTGTGAGGGCTTTATTATGTGCACCAAGTAAGATTTTAATGTTAAGCACCTGAATATTGTTCCCTAAGTTTGGCAAGGGTAATGCATGTTCCATGAGCGTGTCTTTTAAATACAATGCACATCCTCCTTCTCTTTTGGTAAGCCTGTCTTGTTGAAAGTGGTGTAGCCTGGTAAGGTGATGGCGGCATCCGATATCTTGGGTGACAGCCAGGTCTTGACAATCGAGAGAATATCAGGGTTATGTTGGGCAACCCAGACCTGGAAATTATCCAGTTTAGCAATTAGGCTGCAATTGTTGATGGATGCCAGTGTGAGCACACCTGAGTTTTTCACATCATTGTGTGACTGTTGTGGGGGACCAGGGTTAGGGTGGATATTGCCACAGAGTAGTAATAGCAACATAATGAGCCTTCTTAAATGTTCCTTTAGTTGTTTGTATCTACTAGAATGTTTCCAAGTAGGTGTGAGTCAGTTGATAGGTATTCTTTGCTTAGAGGAGTAGCCAGTAAGGAGCGATGGGGGTGGCCAAGATGAGTTCCTGAGTCCCACCCAACCAAAGATGGGAGCTGGAGTTTTTCCATGTGCTTTTAAATCTTTGAAGTCTGTACTGAGACTGTGGGTTCCTGTGCCATAAGCACAGAATATATTATTTACTACAGAGAATGAAGTAAGCAGGAGTGGCCACACTCCAGTCTGTCCTGCCGTTGTAAATATTGCAAGCAATATAATTTAATGGGGTAGGAGATATAAAGCTAACATTGTCTTGCTGGGTGAGGACGAAGCTCCCAGAAGAGAGGCATGTAAATTATGTAGTCTTATTAGTAGAATTATAGAACAGTTGTCAGAAGTGAGAAACATGTTTGAGGGAAATGGAGAGAGAGAGAGAGAGAGAGAGAGAGAGAGAGAGAGTGGGAGTAAGTGGTTATGCTTGAGTACTCTGCCCTCTGGTGGTCATCAGGTATAACGAGCAAATGGTAATCTTTTGCGCTGACTGTCACATGACACAAGAGGGTATATAAGTAATTGTCCAGAAAGGGTGAGTGGGTGGGGAGCCAGCGCAAAGTGTCAGCAAGAGAGTCCCTTTATAGTGGGCGGCAGCTGTCAAGAGGTGAACGCACTGCTGGTTCCAAGCAGCATCACCCATTCAGGGCAGAAGAGATCTGCAGAAGAGAGGAGGGGAAAGGGATTAGGTTAAAGTCAGAGATGGGGTTGGTGAGACTGGTGGCAGGCCATCAGCAGGGGGGCGGGGACAGACAAAAAAAATTGTGGGATTAGTGGGAGGCGGTAGCAGGTAGGGAAGGGTATGTGACCTGGAAATTGGAGAGGGGAGCAAGATAAGTGGTGGGATACCATTTCAGGCTCTGGGGCAGAGGGAATTACAAAGCAGGAGGAAGAGGTCAGAAATTCAGAAGAAACAAGTTTACACAGCAGTAATTAAACAAACTTTAACAGCAAATTGGTCAGGCTAGGTAGGTAGGTAGGGAAGATACAGGCTAAAATGCAGCAGTTGTTTTTCCTAAAATCACTATTCTATTTCATTTGTACAAAACATAAAAGTAGCTAAAATGCAGCAGTTTAGGACTGCATGGGGCAAAGGAGAGAGAATAGTTCAATCAGGAAGCCTTACTGAGACAGAGCGGCCTATCGAGGCGAAGTTGTAGGAAGTGACAAAATTTTAAACTGCAGTGCAGCAGTGGAGGCATACCTGGTTTGGGAGAAGACCCGACGGGCAGTCCTGAGCAGGCGGGGAGTCCCTTTGTAACAGGCAGCAGCTGTCAAGAGGTGGCTGTAGCGCACTGCTGGTTCCAAACAGCAGCAGCTGTTCAGGGCAGAAGAGATCTGCAATATATGCATGGACAAAAAAAACTGTAAAGGTACAGTTGTACCAGTGTCATGTTGTTTTCTGCCACATGATTACATAGCAGTGCATTGTTTTGTTGCTGCATCTATGCACTCTCAGGGCACATCACCGCTGTGGCACTGACTTTATTTATTCATTATTGGACCTGTATATTTCAGTGTAATTGCTGCTCACTACCACAGTGTATCATTCTCAAGTGTCAAATATGCACTTGCACCACATATGTGGTGATTCACCTGCTTTCCCTTATGTGTATTATTACGTATATAACCACCCTTTTAAAAACACTTTACCCTTATTTTTCAACCTGGGCACTTAGGGGTAGTCAGGGGACACCTTGGAGAACAAGTATACCTACTGTAATTTCATGTTTATACCAAAAGAAACCTCAAAGTTATAACAGCTTCAGTCTAATGTTTGTAAAGCAAATAATGGAACTCACAGGAGACATGCAAGCTGCACTTTGCATTACATTACACAGATGCAGCCCTCAAAAACACTTTATTCTTGTTTTTAACATGGGCACTTAGGGACTGTCAAGGGACAACTTGGGGAGCATACATACCAAATTTCATATTTATACCACAAGAAATCGCACAGTTATAACTGCTTCTGTATAATGTTTGTGAAGCAAATGCAGGAGCTCATAGGAGACATTCAAGCTGCACTTTGCTTCACAAACATCACACAGATGAACCCCTCAAAAACTACTACCTTTATTATGTTAACCTGGGCACATAGGAGCTGTCAGGGGATACATCAGAGAATACGTATATCAAATTTCATGTTTATACCAAAAGAAGTTCCAAAGTTATAACTGCTTCAGTCTGGTGTTTGTGAAGCAAATGCAAAGCCTCACAGGAGACATTTAAGCCACACTTTGCTTCACAAACATCACACAGATGCACTCCTCAAAAAATATGTTACCCTTTTCTAACAATCTGGGCACTTAGCAACTGTTGGGAATACCTTCAGGAACATGTATAACAAATGTCATGTTTATAACATAAGACATTGCAAAGTTATAACTGCTTCTGTCTGATGCTTGTGAAACAACTGCAAGGGATTACAGAAGACATCTGAGTTGCACTTTACTTCACACACAGCACAGAGATGCACCCTTAGAAAACACAATATCCTTATTTTTTAACCTGGACACTTAGGGGCTGGCAGGGGATACCTTGGAGAACATGTACACCAAATTTCATGTTTATACCATAATACGTTTTACAGGTATAATTGCTTCTGTCTGATGTTTGTGAAGCAAATGCAAGGGATTACAGAAGATATCTCAGCTATGCTTTGCTTCACAAAAATCACACAGTTGCACCCCTTTGAAAAACACATTACCCTTTTTAACAACCTGGCCATTTAAGGAACTACAGGGAACTCCTTGTGGAACATGTACTGTATACAGAATTTCATGTTTATACCACAAAAAATGTCTGTGTTATAACTGCTTCTGTCTAATGATTGTAAAACAAATGCTGGCACTGGCAGGAGACATTCAAGCTGCACTTTGCTTTACAAGCACCACACAGGTTCATCCCTTGAAAAACGACTTTAACATTTTTCTAACAACCTGGGCATTTGCAGGTCTTCAGGGGACACCTTGGGGAAATGTACATTGAATTTCGTATTTATAACACAAGCATTTTCAAAGTTATGACTGCTGGAAGGCTAGGTTTGCTGGCCAAGGCACCTAGCTTCACCTGAGATCTTTCCTTCTAGCTTGCTTGAAAGGACAGAACTAAGAACCTTACCAGAGTAAGGGAAAGGATTAAGACTTTTGGCCAGGCAGATTTACTGTGTGTTGTTGTTTTTATTTTGTACTCCCAGGGGTTGTTACTGTTTGTTGCTAACATTTTACTGCTTTATTTTTCTCTGATTCAAATTGCTGTTGCTGGGTATACCTTCTGCTGCATTAGTACACGGTGTGCCTACAGGTGTGTGCTAACAGATTACTGCTGTAGTCTTCTGATTCAAATTGTCTTTTGCAAGGTGTATCTTCTGTTACTGCTTTATTTTTCTCTGTAGCAAAGTGTTTCTTACAGGGTATATCTTCTGTGAAATTATTACAGGTGGTGCTTAAATTTTTGTGACTTTTATCATTAGGTTAAGCAAAATTACTGTTTGCCCCTATTTTATGTATTTCTTTTTGCTGAAAAGGTTTTTTTTGTCTCAGAGGTGTTGCAGTCTCCTTCTCACATTGAAGGAGCTAATTGATTTCCTCCCACAGCTCTTCCAGGGGATTAGGTGTGTATCTGGGGGTGGAGCTGGAAAACTGCCAGCAACTTCCAACAGAAAGAAGGGTTAAAAGGTCAGGATAGTTGACATCTTGGAGGTGGAAGGCTAGGTTTGCTGGCAAGGCACCTAGCTTCACCTGAGATCTTTCCTTCTAGCTTGCTGAAAGGACAGAACTAAGAACCTTACCAGAGTAAGGGAAAGGATTAAGACTTTTGGCCAGGCAGATTTACTGTGTGTTGTTTTTATTTTGTACTCCCAGGGATTGTTACTGTTTGTTGCTAACATTTTATTGCTTTATTTTTCTCTGATTCAAATTGCTGTTGCTGGGTATACCTTCTGCTGCATTAGTACACGGTGTGCCTACAGGTGTGTGCTAACAGATTACTGCTGTAGTCTTCTGATTCAAATTGTCTTTTGCAAGGTGTATCTTCTGTTACTGCTTTATTTTCTCTGTAGCAAAGTGTTTCTTACAGGGTATATCTTCTGTGAAATTATTACAGGTGGTGCTTAAATTTTTGTGACTTTTATCATTAGGTTAAGCAAAATTACTGTTTGCCCCTATTTTATGTATTTCTTTTTTGCTGAAAAGGGTTTTTTGTCTCAGAGGTGTTGCAGTCTCCTTCTCACATTGAAGGAGCTAATTGATTTCCTCCCACAGCTCTTCCAGGGGATTAGGTGTGTATCTGGGGGTGGAGCTGGAAAACTGCCAGCAACTTCCAACAGAAAGAAGGGTTAAAAGGTCAGGATAGTTGACATCTTGGAGGTGGAAGGCTAGGTTTGCTGGCCAAGGCATCTAGCTTCACCTGAGCTCTTTCCTTCTAGCTTGCTTGAAAGGACAGAACTAAGAACCTTACCAGAGTAAGGGAAAGGATTAAGACTTTTGGCCAGGCAGATTTACTGTGTGTTGTTGTTTTTATTTTGTACTCCCAGGGATTGTTACTGTTTGTTGCTAACATTTTATTGCTTTATTTTTCTCTAATTCAAATTGCTGTTGCTGGGTATACCTTCTGCTGCATTAGTACAAGGTGTGCCTACAGGTGTGTGCTAACAGAGTACTGCTGAAAGCTTCTGATTCAAATTGTACTTTGCAAGGTATATCTTCTGTTACTGCTTTATTTTTCTCTGTAGCAAAGTGTTTCTTACAGGGTATATCTTCTGTGAAATTATTACAGGTGGTGCTTAAATTTTTGTGACTTTTTATCATTAGGCTAAGCAAAATTACTGTTTGCCCCTATTTTATTTATTTATTTTTTGCTGAAAAGGTTTTTTTGTCTCAGAGGTGTTGCAGTCTCCTTCTCACATTGAAGACAGGGAGAGTGAGAAAGCAGCCACAGCTTCCTTGAATCAAGGGGGTTATTTTCTAGACTATACTGAAATGATTTATTACTTTTTAGACCTGTGTAAGTAACTAGTATTGATTCTGTTTTTCTTAGTTTTAACTTTAATTTGCCTGGGAGGAACTGTAGCTGGGAGATATTTTCAGTCAGTTGTGACTAGATCTGTTACTTAGCCTTTGTGAAATAGGTGTCTGAAAGGAAGGAAGGCACTCCCGGGGGTGGAGGGTTAGAGTTGTAGATGATTGTTTCTGGACAGAATAGGTTTACTCCCACCACCTTCCCTCACCCCACCCACCCCAAGCACATAACTTAATTTATAGTAGGGTCTCTGACATCACTTCCTCAAAACTGCTAACAACATACACCTGTTCATATCCTTAAAGGCACGGCACACTGAATAGGGGGTAGTAACACTCACAAGCTTGCACACACTAAAACAAGAACAAAAAACCAAAAAGTATCTGTAACAGGAAGGGACACAGACATGTGGGGAATGGTGCAATGCACTGGCTGTGGAGCAGCAGTCTTCTGGGAGACATTCTGGAAACTGCGTTGCTGCCCTATTTGCATGCACCTCTATGGTCTGAGGGAGGAGGTTGTTCATCTCCATGCTGACCTGGCACAGATTAGGGAAACCTGCTCCCCCACCCAGGGACCACCCAGGCCACTGCCACTACCTCAGAGGTTGCCAAGAAAGAGGAGTGGTCGGACCACAGTGGGCTCAGGGAGGGTGAGGGTGGTGGAACAGAGGCACATCCCTCCAGTTGTGCCACTCCACAATTCATTCGCCACTCTGGTGAAGCATGGTTCCTCTATGGAGGCACCTACAGTGGAGACCAAGGAGGATGCTGGGAACCTCCACAATGGAGACCCACAGGAGGGTGGCCCAGGACCCCACAGGGAAAGGAAACAACTCCTGGTGGGGACTCAATTGTTAGGGGGTAGAACTGGGAGGAGAGGAAAGGAGGTAAGGTGCCTGCCCAGCGCCAAGGCTTGGAGGGACAGGAAATGAATCCTCAGGATCATGGGAGCAGTGGCAAGGGGGAAGGAGTTGGATGTCATTATCCACCTAGGGATGAATGACCTGGCTGAGAATGGGATCAGAGCAGTGCAACAGGAGTTTGTGGAGTTGGGGAGGGGCTTTAGACAAGTAGCACACATGGTAACTTTCTCGGAAGTGCATCCTGTCTATGGCATGGATGAGGCTAGGGCACTCCACACCATGAGATTTAATGACTGGTTGAAAAGCTGGTGCAGAGCTCAGGGATTTGGCTTCATTGGGGACTGGGGCTCCACCTGGAGGGATGCAGGCCTATACAGGCACAATGGTGTGCATCTATCCTGGAGGAGAACCAGGATATCTAGGTGATAGGTTTAAATGGTTCAGTGGCAAGCATTTAAACTAGCCAAGGGGGAGGCACTGAAGAGGAGAAGGGAAATCCTAGCCCTCCCCAAAAATCAGGGTAATTAGTGAGGTAAACACCAAAATAAAGCAGTCGATAGGGAGAAGGGCGGGGTAAATGGAGAAAAAGACAAAGGCAGTAGGGACAGGGATGGGGCAAAAAGAAATAAACCCATAAAAAAATGGAGGGTAATGAGTACCAATGCCATAGTCTAGGTAAAAAGCTCCCTGAAATGGTGGCCTTGATGGAAAAGGGATGCCTGGATATTGTGGCAGTCACAGAAACATGGTACACAGAGAACCATGACTGGGATGTCAACATACCAGGGTACACAATATACAGGAGGGACAGGGAGGGAAGAAGAGGAGGAGGAGTAGCTTTCTATGTCAGGGAAGGAATAAAAGCAACAGAACTAAAGGGTAAACAGAGAGGAGAGGAGGCACTGTGGGTCACCCTGGAGACTGGAAATGGCTCCACAATCCGCACAGGGGTTGTATACAGACCCCCATCTCAGGAGGAGGAAATGGACAAGGAAATGATAGAAGGCATCCTTGGGGTGGCAGAGAAAAGGGAGATATTGCTGATGGGGGACCTGAATATGCCAGATGTTGACTGGAGCACCTTTGCTGCAGCCACATCCAAGAGCAGGACCATTCTCGATGCCCTACAGAGGGCATGCCTCAGACAGCTAGTTTTGGAACTGACTCGGGAGGGAGCAATCTTAGACCTGGTACTCTCAAATGGGAACAAGTGACCACCAAACAGTGTGGTTCCCAATAAACTTAGCTGTAGAGTCAAGCCACACAAAAGTGAAGGTACTGGACTTCAGGAGGGCTGATTTTGTCAAAATGAGAGAGTGCCTCAGAAAAGCACTAGCAAACAGGCAAGAAGGTGGGGTGCAGCAACAATGGGGAAACATCAAAACCGCCATCACAGAGGCAACAAGTCTTTGTGTGAAGCAAATAAACAAATCAAAATGAAAAAAAACCACTATGGTTCTCAAAAGTAGTGGGGAAGGTAAGGAAAAAGATAGCATTCAGGAAGTATAAGGAAACACAGAAGGAGCAGAACAGAGAACTGTACCAGTTAAAGTAGAAGGAAGCGGGTAAGGCAGTCAGAATAGCAAAGGCCCAAACCGAGGAAAAGATAGTCAACTCGGTTAAGAAAGGGGATAAAACCTTTTATATGTACATTAGGGAGCAAAGAAAGACTAAGGTGGGGATACTGAGGCTGAACAAAGAGGAAGGTGGTTGGGCAGAGAGCGACGGTGAAAAAGCAGGGATACTGAACGAATACTTCTGCTCAGAATTCACAGTGGAAAAGCAGGGGGAAATACCTAATCCAGTCAATAGAAGCACTCTGGATAGGGGGGTTGATATTAGTCCTTTCACAGAAGAAAGGGTTCTGAAAGAACTCTTAAAACTGAAGGTGGATAAAGCAATGGGGCCTGATGGGATTCACCCCAGAATTTTAAAATAACTAAGGGAAGAACTAGTAACACCACTGACTATCCTTTTTAATAAATCATGGGAGGATGGGGTGGTGCCTGAGGACTGGAGGAGGGCAGATGTGATTCCCCTTCACAAAAGTGGGAGCAAGACAGAGGCAGGAAACTACAGACCTGTCAGTTTGACCTCAGTGGTAGGGAAAATGATGGAATCACTCCTGAAGGAAAGAATTGTTGAGTACCTAGAGGCCAGTGGGACACAGGACCCAAGGCAGCATGGATTCACAGCGGGAAGGTCGTGTCAGACAAATCTAATTGATTTCTTTGACTGGGTGACCAAAGCAGTAGGCCAGGGAGGGGCTGTGGACATGGCCTACCTAGACATTAGCAAGGCATTTGACACAGTCATGCACAAAAGATTAATAAACAAATTAGCCAGCCTGGGAGTGGGTCCTAGGGTGGTAGCCTGGGTAAAACACTGATTGGACAACAGGACACAGTAAGTAATAGTAAATGGAGTCCACAGTGAAGAAAGGAGGGTTACTAATGGGGTACCACAGGGTTCAGTACTGGGGCCGGTCCTTTTTAATGTCTTTATAAGTGACATTGCAGAGGGACTGGAAGGGAAAGTATGTCTCTTTGCAGATGACACAAAGATCTGCAACAGGGTTGATTGATACACAAGGTGGGGTGGAAAGGATGAAAAGGGACTAGGCAAGGTTGGAGGAATGGTCAAATGTATGGCAGCTTAGATTCAATGCAAAAAAGTGCAAAGTAATGCACCTGGGAAACAAAAACCCAGGGGAAGAGTACACAATGGGGGATGAGATACTGACAACAACAAAAATGGAAAGGGACCTGGGGGCAGTCATATCAGATGACCTAAGGTGGAGCCAACAATGTGAGAAGGCAGTAAGGAGGGCTGGGGGATACTGGGATGCATAGGGAGAGGCATCACCAGTAGAAAACAGGAAGTTGTTGGCCCTCTGTACTGACAGTTGGTAAGACCACATCTGGAGTACTGTGTATAGTTCTGGAGACCCCATCTCCACAAAGACATAGGCAGGGTGGAGGCTGTCCAGAGGAGGGCAACCAAAATGATGCAGGGTCTGCATCAGAAGACATATGATGAAAGATTAAAGGAACTAAAGATGTATAGCCTCAAGGAAAGGAGGGAGAGGGGGGACATGATAGAAACTTTCAAATACCTCAAGGGAATCAACAAGGTCCAAGAGGGTAGCATCTTTCAGAAAAAGAGATGTGCAAAAACAATGGGGCACAATTTGAAGATAGAGGGGGGACGGCTCAGAGGTAATGTGAAGATGTATTTCTTCACAGAGAGGGTTGTGGATACATGGAACAGCCTTCCTGAGGAGGTTGTACAGTCAAAAACAGTGGGGGAATTCAAGAATACATGGGACAGACATAAGGCAATTCTAGTGGGGGGTAGGAGGAAGTAGGCTGTTGGTTAACTAGGATCTGCAGCTTATCCATTAGGTAGGGAAATGGGCAGACTAGGTGGGCCAAGCGGTCCTTATCTGCCATCAAATTCTTTGTTTCTATGTTTCTGTTTGATGTTTGTGAAGCAAATGCAAGGGCACGTGGGGGACTTTAGAGCTGCACTTTGCTTTACAAACATCACACAAATGCACTCCTTGAAAAACACCATACTCTATCTTTTCACAATCTGGGTATGGGGAAGACTTCTGGAGACACCTCAAAGAAAATGTATACCATATTTCATGTTCATACCACATTTTATCCTTATTTTTCTAACCTGGGCACTTAGGGGCTGTCAGGGGGTACACTGGGGACATGTACAGGTATACTGAATTTAATGTTTATAACACAAGAATTTAAGAAGTTAGGACTGCTTCTGTCTGATGTTTGTAAAGCAAATGCAGGCATTGGCAGGAGACAATCGAATTGCACTTTGCTTCACAAATATCGCACAGATTCATCCATCAAAAAACACTTCATCATTGTTTTGTTTTAACCTGGACACTTAGAGGCTGTCACCAAACATATTCTGGAACATTCATAACAAATTTCACATTTATAACATTATAATTTCAAGAATTTTCAAAGTTATAACTGCTTCTGTCTGATGTTTCTAAAGCAAATGCAGGGGTTCAGAGGAGACATTCTAGCTGCCCTTTGTTTCACAAACATCACACAGATGCATCCCTCACAAAACACAGTACCCTTTTTTAAAAAACAGTCTATTTGTGGCACTTCAGGGGACACCTTGGCAAACATGTACACCAAACTACATGTTTATACCACAAGAAAGTTAAAAGTTATAGCTGCAAGGCCAGCCCAGTGTCATGGAGGGATGAGCTATCCATGCCGGTGACCCATGTTTGCGGTGCGAGCGGACCACTGGGGGGCAGCTGGGAAGGGAGGGGATTGAGCATCCAGAAGACTGTTCTTCTCTCCCAGGGAAGGAAGACTGCAACTCCTGCAGAATGACTGCCCCCAGGTGGAGGCATGCGGGTAGTACGGTCCGATGGGTGCCGGAGAAGGGAGGATGCTGCGGGACATCCACGGATGTGTGCGTTCCTCCATGTACACATGTCTGGCATGTGTGCCCCAGCGATGGGGATGGTAATTGGGAGAAAAACATGGTGAAAAAATACCCTCATCTGCGGGTGACAACTGACCCTCTGCAGGCTCTGCACTCGGCAACTGGGCAAAAGGCAAGTAGGTAAGTCCCGGCAATACTGGTGTGACAGGGCTGGGGGGGGCAGTCTGAAGGGGGCAGCAGGGGTGAGCAGGAGCATAAAATGTATATGGAAAAAAAAGTTATAGCTGCTTCTGTCATTTGTTTGTGAAGCAAAGGTAGATTCTGGCAGAAGACATTTGATCTGCACTTTGCTTCATAAACACCACACAGATACACCCTACAAAAGTCACTTTAACCTTTTTATAACAACCTGGGCATTTGTAGGACTTCAGGGTACAGCTTAAGGAACATGTATACAGAACTTCATGCTTATAGCACAAATATTCTCAAAGTGATAACTGCTTCTGTCTGATGTTTGAGAAGCAAATGCAGGGGCTCACAAGAGACATTCGAGCTGCACTTTGCTTCACAAACATTATGCAAATGCACCCCTTTAAAAACACTTTACCCTTTTTAACATCCTGAGCATTTGGGGGACTTAGGTGGACTGCCTGAGGAACAAGAATGTCAAATTTCATGTTTATATACCCCAAGACATTTCACAGTTATAACTGCTTCTGTCTGATGTTTGTAACTCAAAAGCAAGCCCTAGCAGGAGACATTCAAGCTTCACTTTGCTTTCGAAACACCACACAGATGCACCCCATGAAAACCACTTTAACCTTTTTTTAACAACTTGGGCATTTGAAGGACTTTAGGGGATACCTTGGGGAACATGTATACTGACTTTCATGTTTATTACACAAGACTTTTCAAAGTTATAACTGATTCTGTCTGATGTGCATAAAGCAAATGCAGGCCCTAGCAGGAGTCTTTGTTGCACTTTTCCAAACACCACACAGATACACCCTTGAAGACCACATTAGTTTTAATACACATTAACTTAAGATATGTAATAAAATAGCCATACAGTAATACGTACCGTCTAATTATTTATTTACTGTAGTTGCCTTTTTTATGAGGCAGCAGGATGCACCCTTCCCTCATGGGGTTCCATTTCCTCGGGGAGTTTGAGTTCAATAACAATGCTCACTCCTACACCTGCTGCTCTTTCTGGGCTGCATCTGTCCCCATCATCACCCTGATGACCCCAGCCTTTTGAAGGATGTGGTAGGTTTAGTGGCACCCCCAGGGCCACACTTCTGTGACCTCTGTGGCTGGAGACAGATGTCTTGGATTCCTCCTACAAGGAAAATTTTTTTTTTTTATTTAGTTGTTTAACCAGGTATAGCACACTAAGCTGAAAGCTTTTTTTATAGGAGCAACCTGGGAGCACAAGGAGGTTAAGTGACTTGCTCAAAGTCACACAGTATGCAAGTGGAAGCTGTGGGATTCAAACACAGGTCAGGTCTGCTGGATGTCACCAAATTTGCAGCTCAGAGCCTTAGACCACTGCGCTATACTGCCTCCATGTGAAATAAAGATTAACATCTTGCACAGTACTGTGTGTCTATCAGCAGCTGAGAAGAAAGTGGTGTTTAACAGTTTTTCAGTATCTGACAGTACAGTATGGATTCAGAAGGCAAATAATAACAACTACAAGTATGATAAGTAACTTTAACATGAATTTGCAGGACTTACTCCTTTGTGGCATGTGGCCCTCAGCAGGCCAACTGACACCTCATCCCAGTGCAAGTTGGGGCCAACCTTGATGAGGGTTGTGGGGGCAAGTGCAGTCCCCCTGGGAAACTGAAATCCATGAAGAAGCAGAAGTGCATCCTGCTGCCTCATTAAAATGTTGAGCACATTTTCATTGCCCTGCAATAGTAAGAAATCTTACTTTGCTTTGTACAGTATATTGATAGTACGTCTGCAAAGCACTGTACTGACACACTTTTGCATATTGACTGCATTATAATGGCTCCTTGGTACTGTGCATGCACATCTCATGGCAACAACATACTTGACCATCCTTCACAACCCTATGTAACCCCGCCCGTCACACTGCGAAACGAGCAACTTGTTGCCCAGCCCTCCTGGTGAAACATTTCAATAAATAAATAAATACTGTGCACTAATAAAATTATTTTTGTTTTACTGTTCACTACAATACCAGGAAAGGACAGATGTACTTGTACTATGCAACATAAAGTACGTGAGTGATAACAACATACAGTACTTTAAAGTGGTATAACATGCAGCTTCATGGGGCCTACAGTACAGTTCATAATTTTTTTTAAACCAAGCAACATTTCACTGAAGGAACTATAATGTAATGCTCTGTACTAATAAACATTACATACCTATTTTATCAACTTGTCATACCTTATCAGGGTGGGCATTTCATGTGCCATATGAGGGAATTAGGGTCACGGTAAGTCCCCCACCCTGTAGCGAGAGGAAGGCAGCTGCACACGGCAGCTGAAAGATGCATTGCAGGGTGAGGCAATTTGGTGGGCTTCATCTTGTCCATTCTCTATGCACAATGGAGATTCAGAAGATATGGGAAGAAGCTGCGTACCCCAGGATGCAGGGATGTAGGGTCAATGGTGTCCAAAATTTAAAGAAGATATGCATACTTCAGTATGCCATATCTCTCAGTCATCACATTAAGGCACCTATAACTTTGGCATTTCTTGTTTTTTTTTATTTATTTTATTTGAGAGATCAGTTTTACAACCTTTGAGTCATGGACTCGTTTAAAAGGTACCTCGTCATTTGGTGGGGGGAGACAACAATTAAGTGAGGTTAGGACAGGGATGACGTACGAGTGACATACATAAATACACACTTGGAGATTACAGGCAGCAATTATACTGGTACAAACTTGTGTAAAGTTACACGCATTGTTATATAGCAAGAGATACATCATTCAAATAAACATCAAGTCACAGTTTATTATGTAGTACCAAAACCGGTAGTCAAGGGGCCTGATGGGCTAAAGCGGGACCGGTTTAGGGCAGCTACAAGCATTTACAACATCGGCTGTCAATAATGTGTTGGCGGAGGGCGATTTTGAAGCGGCCAATCCCTGGGATGGGGGGGATTAGCGTTAGGGGGCAGGCAGTACTGGAGCGGGCGAGAGGCTAATGGCACGCATCAGTGTCTCGAGCAGGCTAAGGCTGCACTGTAATAAATATATTTTTTGCAAACAAAAGGTTGCCAAAAATAGAAGCGGGCTGGCAAGCGGCTACAGAAATGATGGGGTCATACACTGGTGGAGAGAAACACTGATTACACAAATGCAGTAGCTTAAGCACAAAAAACTCAACTCTTCAGCAAGGCAACAGTGTTAGAGCATGCCAACCATATTAACTCAAACAATTCTTGGTATTGTTGTATATATTTTTAAAGTACATCAGGGCCTCCAGAGCACCGACTGGTAGGAACAATGGTGCACGAGCCTGGAAAAGGCGCCAAAGAGCCGCGTTTGAAAAGTGTCCACAGGTAGGGTGGCTCCCGACAGTCGCGATTGCAGCCGGCAGTTCCAGGATTAATTTACCTTAGTCGCTTTGGCAGGGCAGGGCAGGGAGGGCTTTGTTCAAGAGGCCCTCACGACCAACGGCTCCTCGGGGGGAGGGGGTGTCCTGGTGGTGGTGTTTTCAGACTGCAGGGAGGGCACTCCAGTGTAGCCCTCGTGACCTCCGGCTCCTCGGGGGGAAGGGGGTTCGATCTTAGTCGCTTTGGCAGGGCAGGGAGGGCTTTGTCCAAGAGGCCCTCACGACCAGCGGCTCCTCGGGAGGGGTATCCTGGCGGTGGTGTTTTCAGGCTGCTGGGAGGGCACTCCAGTGTAGCCCTCGCGACCTCCGGCTCCTCGGGGAGGGTTCGATCTTGAGTCGCACTGGCAGGAGCAGGAGGGCTTTGTCCAGGAGCCCTCACCCAACGGCTCCTCGGGGAGGGTATCCTGGCGGTGGTGTTTTCAGGCTGCAGGAGGGCATTGCAGTGTAGCCCTCACGACCTCTGGCTCCTCGGGGAGGGTTCGATCTTAGTCTCTTTGGCAGGGCAGGGAGGGCTTTGTCCAAGAGGCCCTCATGACCAACGGCTCCTCGGGGGGAAGGGGTGTCCTGGCGGTGGTGTTTTCAGGCTGCAGGGAGGGCACTCCAGTGTAGCCCTCGCGACCTCCGGCTCCTCGGGGGGAAGGGGGTTCGATCTGTTATCTGTTCTTGTTATAGTAACATGAAATTTATCATACGTGCTCCCTAAAGGGTCCCCTTATGACCACCAGAAGCACAGGTTGATACAATAACGGGAAATTGGTTTTGAGGGGTACATCTGTATGATGTCTTTGAAACCACATGCAGCCATCTCACTGTTTGAAAGTACTTCAGTTGGAAATATATAACATAAAAGTACTAATAAAATGGGCATTTATTGTTGTATCAACATGACATTGGGTAAACATGCTCCCTAAGGAATCTACTAATGACCACCTGAAGCACGGGTTCATACAATAAGAGTGAAGTGGTTGTCCAGGGTGCATCTGTATACTGTCTATGGCTTGTGGCACAGCTTTGCCTGTCATCCCTCAACAGCTTCTTAACACAGCCTGAAACTGTTCTTTAGAATTTGAAACCAGGGATTCCATTAACACCCCCTCTCCCACATCGAGGATTAGCAAACCTGAACTCACACCTCTAGATACTGCCAAGCAAGTATTATACCACAAAGATCTGGAGTCCAAAAAACAAGGACTCAAATAAACTGTTGCAGATTTTAACTCAAATCACATTACAAACAAACATAATGTGTAATTATGTATTTGTAAGATTTCTAGTCTGTTTTGAGTTCCTCAACTGTTCATTTATTCTGTCCCTTATTAATTTAATGTAGCTGCTGCCAACATCCAAGTGCCTCCTGACGATCCTTAACACTTCATGGCGTATGGTCTTGTATGGGCTTCTTTCCCCTGCTCCCATCCCAAATGACATTTGTCACCAGTATAAACACTGCTTTTGAGCACCAATGTCCTAAAAACCGGAGCAGCTAGATGTTCTGGCCTGACATCCGATATTGTCATTAGTTCAGGTTCTCTTGCTTCTCTCATTGGCACAAACTGCATTTCATGTGGGGAAAATGTCATAGTTATGTTATTGTACTCAGTAGAAGACCTAAGTGGCACATCCTGGGAGCTGCGCCATTACTACTCCCATTTCTTCGAATCTGCATATCAGATTCTAGTAGCTCTATAAATGAAACAGGTGACGACTCACACGGATGTGAAATCACTGAATTGCATGTGCCACTGGGCATCCGTAACAGCTGGAGTATGAAATCTGTCTTTTTCTCGAGGCTCATTTCTCTCTAAGCTGTGTTACATAGTTCAGTTCCAACTACTGGCATTGGTTCTTCCTGTGCTTATTCAAACACACCTGGAATTTCCTTTCAGCCCTCAGCTTGTTCCTCCTCACTTTCCTGTTCCAATTCTCTGTTAACCTCTGCTTGTTCTTCCCCACTTTCAAGCTCCATTTCTCTCTGACTCTGGTTGTTGCACCTCTGTCAGATGTTTCCTTGCATCATCATTTGGTACATCATAAGTGATAGTTTCTTCATCATGTGTACTATTTTGTTTGCTGCTGCTGCTTGATGTTCTGAAGTCATCCATTTTATCGCTAAGCTTATACTGTTAAAAATAAGAGAAAAAAATACCATTACCATTGGGTGAAACAAGAGCAAGATACAGTACAGTTGCAGTATACATTGCAATACACATTCGGCTTGATTCACAAATGGCCCGAGAATGCTGCAAGTCCTGGGAGCACCGTGCATGTGGTGCATGGGGCTTGCGTCATTCCCTGCCTGGCACTCAGGATTCTTGATTCCATGTGCTGATTGCCACAAGTTAGACCAGCTTTTTCTGCTCTAGCGTGCAGCAATCTCAGGCACCATTTTTACAGGCTTGCACCAAATATTTGGCACAAGCTGCTGTAAATCAGATTGACTGTCATAAATGCACCTGGTCATCTTGAACCAGGAGCATTCTGCTGCAAACATTTTGATGCAGCTGCTTTGTCTGACCACCAGATCTGATGTAGGGCTTGATGCAAGCCCTGTATCACCCTTCATGAATCTGGCCCATCATGTATATATTTAATTACTGAAATTAAATTATAAATACTTGGTATAACTTTAATATTAATATGGTTTATTCACTGCAGAGTACTGATCTCTTGATGATTTTATCTACTTGATTTTACTGCTAGTAAAATGCTTTGTTTTTACAGTATGTAAGGCACCCTGAGCCTCAGAGAATGGGTGTGGTGTAAATATATCTTTCACTACTATCATGGATGCAAAAAGAAAATAAATAAACTGTACTGTACTGTACCTTGGGTATCTTTGACCTCAGTGGCTTTGGTCTCTTCTCCTTATCCAATGATTTTTCTCCATTTGTATTTATATTTTCTTTAAAAGTTCTCCTTTCCTGCTGCAGCAGACAGCCTGGTCACAGGTGGTATATTTGCCAGGCTGAGACTTCTGCTTAGAAGATGAGATGCTACATCATGGGATTTCCTCCCATAGAAAACAATGTTGTCCATGGTTCAATAGTCACATGATACAGAACTGACAGTTCTTCAGAAAATGTACAGTACAGTTGGTGTTATGGTGCTTTTCAGGGCCTCAGTAGGTTGAGTACAGATGGCATCTGGTGATGTGGTGTGAGGCATGAACACATCATAGGTGCTTTCCTACATCACGTTGGACTGCGGGTGAAGTGACACAGTACCATTTGATGTTTCCAAATAAATGATGTGCTTCCACATCTGAGCACTTCTTTGCTGTAATCACATCTGCCTGTGACAATGCTGAAGAAGATACCAATGGAGATCAGAGCAGTCATCATGAGGATGAGGGCTGAAGAGGAAAGCATCTAGAAGATTCAGGTGTTTCTGAAGAGCACTGGGATCTCCACCACAGATTGTGGGCTGAGCACACACTTGAAACATCCTGTCCCAGCTTCTCATGCCTCGCAGCCTACTGTCTGCACCAGGTACCCACCTTAACTCCAAATGTCATAGAGTACAGCATAGCAGTGTTACTCATCTCATTATACACTACATACTGTAGTATTATAAAGTTACAAAATTCTAGTTTAATGTCCACCTACTGTATTTTATTGGCCTAACATTAATGTTCTTTCTGCACAGAGGGAAACAATGCTACTTGTGGACAGTATGCTAACTGAGGATGATGAGACCACCATGAGGGAACTGTGGAACGTCTGGCTGCTAAACATTGGATAGTGGTATCAGTCCTCTCTATAAAAGATGGCCATCATAGTGTGTTTTACTTTTTTTGTACCCAATATGAATCCAATTGAGATAGTGTAGCACGCCATAAAAACATTTACCCAGAAAGAAAAAAAATGGAAAAAGCAAGAAGTCATTGATGCCATTAAATAATTTTGGAAGACATTCTGTAGTTACAGTGTAACTACACTGATACTGTAGCTAACAAATGTGTAACTATAGTGTAATTACCCCTGTTGCATGTAATTAATGATTGCCTACCCTGCATTGACATTGAAACTGACACATAAAATAAAGTGTGACAAAAAGACACTGCAGACAATACACTACTCACTTGCATAAAGTGTTTGCCAGTTGTGGTTGCCAAGCAGGGTGTGCAACTGGAATGTGAATCACATATGTGTTGTAGAGTATAGTACTATTTCTGTTACATGAATATGCTTTGTTTTTCTTTGCATGCTTGTTTTGTAGCATGCTGTATATGCTTTAATGACTCAGATTAGTGTGTGTGGCTCTGTGACTACACTGGGGATACACTGTGAAACAGCTAAGTGCTGTGTGACTGACTGAATCAGTGGGAAAAGATCTTAAAATAAACTATTAAGCGTTGCAGTATTTCTGTGAGAGAGTGTGTGGAGCATTGCCTAGTAATGAGAGGGCTAACCAGGAAGTGAGAGGATAACTGTAGTCTCCGAGTCAGAAACAGACTACAAAATAACATTTGCAGGGGGATTTGTACTGGTGTAAAGTGCAGTGCACAGGATTGTGAATGTCTATGTAGAAGAATGTTAAAAGATTAAAAATATTGATTTTTGTGGGGAAAGGTTTGGGTAGTTTGATCATGTGACCCCGGAGAGCTACATCCTGGTCACCACCCTATAAAGCAGAGCTCCTGGAGAGTGGAGCAAACTCAAGCAGGTGAGCACATGATCGTCACGCATGGAGATGCGTGCAGAGACTCGCGAATCAGCACATGTCTTGCGTGTCCTGCGTAAACAAGGGGTTGGGGCAGGACATAATTGAAACAAAGCAAACAAGTAAGTGCTAAGCTTTGAAAATAATACACCTAAATAGGGATTTGTTTACATAAAGCACTAGTAAAAGTTATTAGATATACATAAGATTAATAACAAGAAACATGGAAGGTATGGAGGTAAACAATGATACAAACAATGTTTTAAACATGTTATGTAACAGGGCACTGTCTTTAGATGCTATAGTTGCCATATGTATACAACACACGTTGAGGCTCCAAGCACTGAAACTTATGTACAGTATGCAATAAATATGTGGAAATGGGTGCACCTAAAGAAAGAGCTAAATAATTTAAGGAGACTGGCTCAAATTGGCACGGCTGAAAAAAACAAACCCTGACTCACAGGACAAGAGGAAAGGAGAACAATTGTTGGATAAAAACACATCTGAGGAGGAGGTTGCCAGTGAACAAAGTAGAACAAATATGGATATGGGAGACACAGATCAAGCAGATTGGGCTAAAATAAACAAAATGCCAAGAAATGAAAGGAGGAGGACTTTAGAAAACATGGAGATAGCACTATTCAATAAATATGCACCCCTAAACCTAAATGAAGATGAAGCACCCAAAATACCAGGCATCACAGTGAAAGACAAAAAAAGTACTAGTAATAGGAGACTCAATCTTATGTAAAACAGACACTATACTGTAAAACTGTTTAATTTTACTGAAATTTAATGTCACTATATTCGCGCATTGCTAAGCAGCGCGAACATACTTTAACAGCACACAAATAGTGGCATCAAGATATATGTAGTGGCCAATTATTTATTGAAAAAAACAGTCAACAAATGTCACCAATAAAAAATCATTGGAATCATTATACAGTCGTGATTAAGCTTGTCCGTCAGCCAACTTTCTCAGCTGCTGCACTGAACTTCTTGTTACTATGAGCAGAAGAGAGAAGAAAGAGAACCTTTTAATCCAAATAAAGTTATTTAGTGAGTCAGTATTTGTTTAGTTTAGTTTATTAGTCTAGGAATTAATACCTTTGAGCCAGGGCTCTTTTACAAAGGTTCCACGTCACAAAGAACATTTAACAAAGCACGATACACATTACAGGTAAAACCAGACAGGAAAGTTACATCATAAATTTGCTATTAACAGTTTAAGGCAGTAAAGTTTTTAAGTTTCATAGAAAAACAAGCTATAACAGGTTCAAGCGGTAGACAATTTCGAGGTTAAGGAAACTTCCAGGAGAGGGTGATCATAGGCGCCAAAAGGAGGCTAGAGAGGAGGGAAAGGTGGTGGCGGGAGAGTAAGTGAGAGGGACAGGAAAAAGGGGGAGGAGTTTGGGTGGGAGACAGGAAGTAGTAGAGGTACCAGAGGGTTCATTAGTCAGGAGGAAGAGGCCTCAGATGTGAGGATGGACATGAGGAGTAGTAGTCTTTATCTAGCGCAATCAGAGTTGCTAGTGGTGGTGAGGTGGGCATAGAGCATGGATTTGAAAGCTTCAAGTGAGGTTGAGGATAGAGTAGGTGGACTAAGCGCATTGAACCATGTTGGGGCCCTGTATGCGAAAGATCTTTGTCCCTGTGCAGTCCGACATCTCGGAACCAGGAAAGGTTGGCGTTCAGATCTGGTGGAGGGTCGTGAGCCAGGATTCAGCTGGAGTAGGTTTTGAATACATAATGGAGTCAGTCCCAAGATAGATTTTTTTGCCATTGTGCAGGTGAGATAAATAAGACAATTTGATAGGTTCAACCAGCCTGATTCATAGTACAGATCACACGTGTGAGTCAGTCTTTGAGCCCCCGTGAGGAGCCGGCAGGCCTTATTTACAGTGATTGAGATCGCCTT
Organism: Neoceratodus forsteri; assembly: GCA_016271365.2. NCBI lineage: Eukaryota > Metazoa > Chordata > Ceratodontiformes > Ceratodontidae > Neoceratodus > Neoceratodus forsteri. Next base: position 666,506,507 of record CM028129.1, read on the forward strand.
AGAGCAGTGGAGGTAGCTGAGCCATAAATAATAAGGCCATAGTCAATGATTGAGATTATGGAACTCTGTGTATAGCTATTCTCAATGCAGCATGATTTAGAAATTGCGGTTATGGAATAGTATTCAAGGCGTTGGTTCACTGTTTCACAGTAATGTCAATGTGGGTTGCAAAGGTGAGCCCTTGGTCAAAAGTGATGCCAAGGTATTTGAAAGTATTTACTTGGTCCAGTGTAATTCTCGCAGAGGTTTGTATGGTGAGTGGAGTATGCCTATTTTGTTTTGGTGATTGGAGAAGAGCATGGCTTTTGTTTTATTGTGGTTTAGCACAAGTTTACTATCCAGGAACCACCTTTCAACACTAGAGAAAGCAAGTTGTAGGCTTTTAGTAGGGAGTTTGGATCCTTGTGGGAAGAGAGATTACAGCATCATCAGCATATAAGATTATTTTCTCCTGGCAGATATCTGGGAGGAGTTAAGGAACAGGCTAAAGAGGAGCGGTCCAAGAATTGATCCCTGTGGTACACCGAGAGAACTGGTTGGAAGTCGGAGAGTTCATTAGAGATTTTACAGCCTGTGACCGATTGGACAGGTAACTTTTTACCCAAGCACAAGGACCTTCGGCCAGGCCTAGGCTAGAAAGTAGGGAGGTAAGTAGGCCATGATGGACTGTGTCAAAAGCTTTTGTAAGATCGATAAAGACTGCACCTGTTTGGCACCCTTTGTCCAGGGCTGAGTGGACTTCTCCAGAGAAATCAAGTAAGGCTGTTGTTGTACTATGTCCTTTCCTAAAGCCGTGCTGTTGATTACAAAGTAGATTGTATTTGTCCAGGTAATCAGAGAGTTGGTCTGCCACTATTCGTTCAAGTGCTTTGGAGAGGGGAGGGAGTATTGATATTGGTCGATAGTTTCCTGTTGAGGTTTTGTCCCCCCCTTTGTGCACTAGGCGTAACTATGGCAGATTTCCATTTGTTGGGAAATTGACTTTGGCAAAGTGACAGATTAAGATTTTTGCAAGGGGTGAATTACTTCATCCAGGGTGAGAGACAGGATTTTTAGATCTAGCGTGTCACTACTTGTTCTGGATTTGGAGCAGGCCTTTCTTATGTACTTGTGTGCTTCGTGCACTTTGATTTTCTTGAAGTAAAATTGTGGTTAGTCACGAGGGGTGTTTTGTGATACTAGGCTAGGCACAGGTAAGTCCGAGAAGAAATCTGGGGGGAGGACCCCACTAAGGTCTGTGAATGTCTTATTAAGTGCATCTGCAATAGACTTTGGGTCAAGAGTGGTGGATCCATCAACTTTCATAATGGTAGGTGACGATTTTGATTGTTTACCCATTATGTTTTGGATGTTGTCCCAAAAAGCTCTTCCATCACCCCAGGTGGATTCAAGGGCATTTTTGAAATAGGAGCTCTTCATTTGCCTAATTTGTGAGGTACATCTATTTCGTGCCTGCTTGTATTTTAGGGTATCATGAGGTGAGCATGTCTCTGGCAACTGTCCAGAGGTGGTCCCGAACCTTGAGCTCGGCAAGTAGTTTGGCAGTAATCCATGGATTTGATAGTGCTTTGATTTTACGTTTTTTTACTGGGGCGTATAAGTCGCATACAGAGTTGAAATATTTAATGAAGTATTCTAGTGTTTTATTAATATCGGTTGGTTCAAGGATTGGTGTCCAGTCCTGTTGTAGGAGATGGGTTTTCAACTTGATAAGATTCCCATAAGGCAATACTCTGCTTGTTATAACTTTGGGGGGTGGCTTGAGAAATTTATTAGACCAGGTACAGGACACTGGGGAGTGGTCACTGAGGGAGTCAGGGAGGAGTTTAATGTTTTTTATCCGGTCAGGGTGATTTGTGAGAACCCAGTCAATAAGGGTGCTTGTACCAGTTTTGTAATTTTTCCGGGTGGGGGAGGTTACCATCTGAGTCAGGTTTGCTGCTAGGATGTCATCTTTGTAAGAGCCAGTGTCAGAGGCAAGCCAGTTTATGTTGAAATCCCTGAGGAGGAAGAGCTCATTTTCAGAGGGCTGCAGACTAACAAAATCAAGTACAGACTTAATACTGGCACGGTGGTCTTTTGGAGGGATATAGACTGCGGCCACTGTAAGAACTTTGTTTGTGCACCAGAAGCAGTTTGATAGGAGGAGTTGCATCTGCGTGTTGTGGAGTGAAGCTGCCGTGTTGACAGAGGTTGTCCTTTGTAGATAGCACAGCCCCACCTTCTTGCTTTGCCCGGTCGAGTCTGAAAAGATTGTAGCCTAAGCGAGACCGCATGATCCGGTGCTGGGAGACAGCCAGGTTTCCACAATGGCTAGTATATCAGGGTTTTTTGTCTAGCAAGAGTTTGAAGAGATGCCAATTTGGGAAGGAGGCTGCAGATATTTAGAGTGATATGGAGAGACCACTACCAACTTTCCCTGTTTTTGTCGGCTTCAGTGCAACAGGACCAGGGTTTGGGTGTATCCCACCAGATATTAAAAGTAGGAGGAGCAAGAGTTTCAGCGATGCCATTCGTAGTTCATAATAGGTTGGAGTGAGTTTCTGCTTGTACTTTTAAGATGCTTGGATTGTCTTCTGGAGTCCCAGTAGAGGTGATCATTAGTGAGTTATGATGATGTGGCAGTTTCCAATTAGGAAATATGGCTCTTTGCACCCAGGTATTAATTGGGTGATGTTTGTTTAAGACTTCCAGAGTAAAAGCCATGGTACAATGTTTCGGGTAGTAGTACAGAAAGGTGAGAGTAGATGGAGGGGTAGGGTAGGGTAGGCGGAGGGGGGGAGTTGGCATAAAGGGAAAAGGAGGGTGAGGGTGAGCAGGAACAGGTGGTGGGGACTAAGCCAAAGCATTTTTTTAGCGAGGCAGGAGAGGCCAGAAGTAGGGTGGGCTAGGCAGTCGGAGGTGGCGAGCAATAGGAAGGTGGTGGGTCATAGTTTTAGTGGGCTAAGGTGGATAGCTAAGCACTATGGTGAAGTACAGAGAAAATGAAAAAAAAGACTGGGAGGGTTTGGTGCCAGAGGTTTAAGAGAAGTACTATAGTACTGTTGAGATCCAGGATCACATAATATGTTAAAGTTCCTGAAAGGTGATAAACTGTGGCCTGGGCATATGCAATGTGTAAAATCCTTTTGTCTATATGTTTCCTTTGTTCTTCAAAGTCCTCAGAGATAAGTACAATACCTTGGGAGTAGGTCAGACAGTAGGCATATGCAATGTGTGAAATCCTTTTGTCTGTATGTTTCCTTTGATCTTCAAAGTCCTCAGAGACAAGTACAATACCTTTGGAAAAGGTCAGACAAAAATGTTGATTCAGTCACAAAATGTGTTAAAATTCCTTTGTTCTTTAAAAGTCCACAAGTGCAGTTGCTTTAAGAGTGGTCAGATGAAAATGTTGAAAATGTTGATTCAGTTCGGGACCCAGCATCACCATGTTTGTAAGACTAGTTGTAAGGCATATGCTTCCTTGGGAGGCTTCAAGAAAGTTGATTTAAAATTAAAAAGCTGATACCTGATGACGGCGATTTGCAGAAATTCAGTCCAGGAGACTTTCACCAATGTTGTGTGCAAGAATGGCACAGGTATTCCCAGCAGAAAAACATGTAAATGAACAAAAACTAACCTACAGACACAGACAAGCACAAACAGCCACCCACACAGCCCCAGGAGGAGGAGAATTTGAAATATGATCGGAAAAGTGTTTTTTACCTCTCCTCTTCGGTGCTCTGTCTTCTTCCTGTATGGGAGCTGTATTTGCTGGTTCATTCGTACCTGCTGGGGAATCAGAGATAGAGACTTAATGAAAGAAAAAAAAACATTTTTTAAAGATTTACTGTATCTCATAACCTGTTATGGTCTCTTCATTTTCTGTGTTATCTGGTTCATCCGTACCTGCTGGAGAATCAGAGACAGATAATGAAAAGAAGAAAACAACATTTTTTAAAGATTTACTCTGTCTCATTACCTGCTATGGTCTGTTCATTTTCTGGAGCCCCTTCCTGAATGACAGGCATTGTGGATGTAACTGTTGAAATAGCATGGCACATTACAGTATCAACAATTACCAAATAACAGTAGAATAACAGTAAAAATGGTTATGTCAGCTTACCTTGAATATCGCCGAGTTCCCGATCATTTTCCACAAAATGTTGTAACATGTCAGAAACTTTGGTAACCTATAGATTGAGCATAATTAAGGTACTAAGATACAGTAAACAGGTAAAGAACTTTATTTTAAATTAATAAAAAAGAAATGCACATACGATCATTTCCCAGCAGTTATCATGTGCAGCCTTTATGCCTGCATCTTCAAAACCATGCAGGCAGTCTTCTTTTCTTGTACTCAGTTGCACAAAAGATTCCACTAACCACTTAGCATGCAGTATTTTTAATGTATTCATGCGGAGATTCACATTAATGCTCTTGTACGGTGTTCCCAATTGAAGCTTAGCAGTAATCTGATCAGCACACCATTTGGTGAAACAAGCCTTTAGATTGTCTTTGTAAACTTTATTTATCGAAATATCTAAAGGCTGCAATAGGTCCATGCATGAAGCAGGAATGAAGACTGGGATAATGGCTGACTGTTCCAGCTTGTCCAGCACAGGTCAGATACTGTGGGCTCTTAGAGATCTAATATTAGGACAGATCTCTGTTCTGGTGGCAGTTCATTTTTTTTTTATTTTTGAATTGATATAGGGGACCAGAATGTTTTCAATGTACTGCAGCATGGTATCCGAGTTGGCCCAATGATTATCAGAGTGTGTTATGTGCCATCCATATGGAAATTGGTATGGTGGGTGACTGTGATTAGTTTTGCCCTGATAAATGACCTGGGGGAGCAAATAGTCTCCTGCAAGACTACAACCCATCAACATAGAGACCTGCCTCTTGTCTTCCAACCCTGTTACCTCCATCTGCTTTGCACCAACCTCCTCCATCATCCACTGGGAACATGGAACCAGGTTTACCCCTGTCTCATCAATATTAATTATAAGCTCTGCTGGTATTAGTTCTTGCATACTGGCAGTGCTTATTCTATGAAGGAAAGCCTCCTTCAGTTGTGGGAAGTCTACAGGAGTTTTTCACCCAGCTTTGGTGCTTTTCTTTTTGCAAAAACCAAGCCAGTTCAAGAATTGCCATGCCCATTGCCTAGAAAACATTAGCGGACCGCCAAGCTCAGCCAGTAACTTGTGATTATGAGCTTTCATCACACCAACAGCAACAGCAACTACAGTTCTGGCATTGACAACAGCCCCTTCTGTTCTCAGGCTTTTAATAATTATTTTTAATTCTGTCTCCACATCTTCCAAAAGAAGAGTGGGATGGCCTCTGGGATTGGTGGGTAGCACAGTAGGCAGTACTGATGGGTCAAGGACAGATTTTACTTTTGCTGAGTAATCAGTCTTAAATTTCCATATTGTACTTTCATTAATGGTACTATTATACTTAGAACGGTAATATCGAACGGTATTGATAACCCCCATTATGGCAGCATATTTACCTAGCTCAAACTGAACTTCAGAGGAGTAGGACACGTATTCTGTGCACCTTCTTTTTACCGGTGGGGATGCTATCTGAATCTCTTTGACAACACTGGCTGCTGTCTTCAAATGGACACCAGAACACTCACTTAAGGAATCGGTAGTAAGTTCTTCAAGCACAGAGCAATCACGCTTAATCAGTCTGCCCTTTTGAAGCCACTGCACAAGAGACATAATGACAGTTCACACAGCACGAAACGAAACAAAACAAAACCCTAACATCGAAGCAACAGACAGAATAGACAGCCATTTTAAGAACCAGGTACCTACGGTGAGTGGATGATGCTAAACAGGTGACATTAAGGTGAATAGGCTATGTGGCTATTTTTTACCAGATGGCAGGTTACAGTGTCGTGGAGTGCAAACTAAGCTTTGTGTTTCAATTAACAGTTTTACAGTAATATGCAGAACTGACAAAACAAATACAGTGGTAAACTGCCTACCTGGAGCTCGTGTAAAGGACATGAAGAGTATTCTCCCTAGAGTTATGGACAAAAAAGTAAATAACCAAATAGTGGTTCTGCATGTTGTAATTAACAACGTTAGGAAGGACCATGAAAAGGATATTGTGGAGAACATAATGGGCCTTAGCACTATGATTAAAAATATGGGACAACAACCAATAACATCCAGACTATTACCAAACCCAAACTGTCACAAGGAAAAAAAATAACACAATACAGAGGATAAATGCCTGATTACAAAACAGATGCTTGGAGGAGGGAGTTAGTTTTATAAACACCTGGCATGCCTTCTACCAAAAGGAAAATTTCTATGCCAGAGATGGACTGCACCTGAGCAGCACAGGAATGCAAACTTTAGCCACAATAATTGAAAGTAAATTACCTGCAGACAATTTAAACTAACTTGGGGAGTATGGACAAGCATCCACACCTAAGCCAAACAGTAAAAATGTACAAAAAAAGAAATATTGTAAAAAAACAATACAGACGAAATAAGCAGTTAATAAATGCAAGAAGTCTCCATAATAAAATATTTGAATTGGAAGCAATATTAGATGTACCTAAAAATATTGATATGGCCTTTATAATGGAGACCTGGTGGATGGGAGACAATGGCTGGGGCAAAGAAATACCTGGGTATCCCTTATACCACCTTGACAGAAAGAAGAAGAGAGGAGACAGAGTTGCAGCATATATATCAAATACAATAAAATCCACAAATATTTCTGAGAAAAAAAAATGAGGGAAGTGAACCTGAATCAATATGGATTAGAATAGACATTTGAAAAAATAAGAACATCGTAATCGATCTGTTCTACAGACCCCCTGATGAAAACAGCGAAGTAACCAAACAAATAAATGTCAAACCCAAGAAAGCCTGTGAACTGGGTAGAGTTGTGGTCATGGGAGATTTAAATTTTAGTGATATTGTCTGGGATAAACAGGAAGCAACTAAACAACACAGTATAGCCTTCCTATGGCTAATTGACCAACTAGGACTCACAGTATGTAAAGGAACCCACCAGAGGAGAAAGCATACTAGATATAGTCCTAACCACAAAGGAGATCAATATTACAAGTTTCAAAGTTAATGAGCAACTGGGGAATAGTGACCGTAATAGTGTCCAATTTTCTGTCAAAGAATATATCCCAGTAATAAAAGGATGTAGAGAGATTTATAACTTTAGCACTGCTAACAAAATCATTATTCAAGAAGACCTAGGAAATACCAGCTGGGGGGAAATACTAAAACACAAAACTGTAACTGAAATGTGGGATATCATAAAAAAATCAAATATTCACAATATGTGACAGGCATATAAAGAAAATTAAGAAATACAATAATAGAGGCATCAGACCTAAATGGCTAAATGTCTAACAAAACTAATCAACAAAAAACATCAGCTTTAAGTAAAATACAAAAAAAAAACAGGATCAGAGGACATATGTGCACAATTCATAAGTGTCCAAAAAAATATAAAAACATGATTAAGAAAAACAAGCAAATGATGGAAAAAAGAATAGCTTGCACCACTAGTAAGGACAACGTGCAAAAATGTTATGAGTATGTTAACTCACTGCACAACTCGAACTCCAGTCTATGCTCTATTATGGCAGACAACCTACTAATTGTAGACCCTAAAGCTGTGGCAAATACATTTAATTCTTATTTCATCTCCGTTTTCTCAAAAAGGACAGTTTTTTCAGGGGAAATCCCAGTTAATACAGAAGCTGACATTAAAATAACCACAGAAGGGACTACTGAAAAAATAAATGAGTTAAAAAAATACACACTCAGCAGGACCAAATAATATCTCCAGTGTATTGTTAAAGCTTCTATCACCGCATATCTCCACCCCACTGAAAATGCCATTTACAAAAACAATAATGGATAATGATGTCCCATCAGACTGGCTGACTATGGTCATGGTACCTATATACAGAAAGGGTAGCAATGCTGACCACATGAACTATAGGCCTATTAGCTTGACATCTGTTCCTGGGAAAATAATAGAAGCTATACTTAAAGATATAATAAATTCTCACACAGAAAGAAGTGAAGAAATGACCAAAAAGATCAAGATCAACATGGGTTTATGTCAGGCAGATCATGTGTAATGAACCTGCTGTGCTTTTATGAAAAAATATCAGTAGTTCTGGATAGGGGAACACCTGTTGATTACATTTACCTGGACTTCACTAAGGCATTTGATAAAGTCCTACATTGCAAGATTTATCCAAAGTCTACTAGATAAGCAAATAGATCACAGAACTGTGAGCTGGATCATGAATTGGTTGGGTGATATAACACATAGGGTGTGTATTAATGGTTATTATTCATCTTCAGTGCCAGTGAAGAGTGAGGTGCTGCAGTACTGTTTCAAATATTTATGTCTAGTATGGGTCAGGAAGCAACAAACTGGCTAAGTAAATATGCAGATGATACCAAACTTGCAGGTATTGCAATAAATGATGAAAACATAGCCATCATCCAATTGGATTTAGACAACATCCAGAAATTGGCTAATTTTAGAGGAAGGAGTTTTAATGTGGAAAAGTGTTGTGTTATACACTTGGGGAAACACAACAAAAAAATAACGTATTTCCTAAATAGATTCCCACTCAGAGAATCAAATGATGAGAAAGACCTAGGAATAACAATAAATGAAAATCTAACCTATAATTCATACTGTAATAACCAAATAATAAAGGCTAAAAAAGTATAATGGGCCATAAAATGAACTTTTTGGAGTAGAAGTGAGGAAGTCATAATGCTGCTGTATAGATCATATGTTAAGCCCTTACTGGACTAAGGAAGCCCTGTGTGGGGTCCCATCACATGGGGCTGTATCAAAAAAATAGAAAAAATTCAGACATACTACTAAACTGATTTATAACCTAAAAACTATACCATACTATGATCGCCTCCAGAAAGTAACCCTTATGACTCTTAAAACTAGAAGAATATGGGGAGACCCACTTCGATGCTATGATATAATGCAAGACAACTACTTGCTAAATGAATTAAACCTAGAATTCAAGAGTGATAGAATGAGCACCAGGAGGCACCCTCTGCAACTAAGACCAACAAAATTTAACACAAATAAAAGGAAGGCATTTTACATGCAGAGGATGGTGAATCCTTGGAACAAATTGCCATTGGAGGTCATAACTAGCAGAAACAAGACCCAATTTAAGAGAAGACTAGTATGCTGTATTATGGGTGAAAGGATAGGAGCTAACATGGGCTCACCTCCTCCTCAGCTTCTTACACCTTAGTATAAACCTTAGTATGAATATGCTGTTATGCTTGTCATGTTTTCTGTCACACTGAAATGTAAAAATGTACTGCATGCTGTATTGCACTTTATGTAAAAATGTATTACATCATGAAATATTTCAATAAAAATATCTACCCAGCAATAACAGAAACAGTAATGTGTCTAAATCACTGGGTGAGGTAACATTTCATTAAGTGCTCCTAGGAGGAAGGGGGACACATCCAAGCCCTTGGTTTCCCAGAAGTTTCTACCACTGGCATTTTTATATTTCTTGAGGGCCTGGATGTTGTAAAATCACACTGTCTGTCAAAAATATGCAGCACTTTTATAAGACCCACAACCATATGCTGTACTTATAAACAAAGCCCAGTTTAAAAATAAATTTCCACACACACATCACACACTGTGCAAGGAAGCATAAGCAGCATACTACAGCATACATAAACTAAACAGATGCTCAAACTAGGCAGTGATCACAATTCAATAAGCACTCCTGGGAGTAAGGAAGACACATCCAAGGCCATGATTTCCCAAAGAACTCCACCACTGGTGTTACATCTCTCCTGAGTGCCTAGATGTTGTGAAATGACAGTCTAGCAAAAATGTGCACCACTTTTATAAGACCCTCACACATATGCTGTACTTATAAACAAAGTCCAATTCAAAAAGGCATTTCCATGCACATGTTGCACACTGCTTAAGCAGGCATAAGCAGCAAACTACAGTACATATACAGTATATGAAACAGATGTTCAAAGTGGGAGGAAGCCACATTTCATTAAGTGCTCCTGAGAGGAAGTGGGACACATCCAAAGCCATGGTTTCCCAGACAACTTTGCCACTGGCAATTTTTTCTCTCCAGACTGCATGGTTGTTGTGAAATGACATTGTCTGTCCAAACTAAATGGATAAAACAATCACTCATATACATGTTAAAGCATCATCATGAAACATAGCAGTCTAGCCACATTTCATTAAGTGCTTCTGTGAGGAAGGGTTGCTGTGAAATGATGGCTGGCCAAAATGTACTACATTGTATAAAACAAGCACAGTACAGTACTTCATTCAGCTGTAAGGAACTCCAACTAGAAATGTTCATTCCTATTGGGATAATTGCAGTAGGATGATTTGGAGTTTCCAACCAACCACAAACAGATCGTCACCATAGCAACATCACAATGCAGTTAACACATGGTACAGTAGTTGTCACATTATTCAGATTTTAATGACTGGTCCACAGACCTGTGAAACAAGTAAATGGGGGATGGGAGCACAATGGCAGGAGGACACAATGCTTAGATGCTTTAGGTCAAGTTTAAAGTCTGATTTCAGCAGAAGCAAAGAGAAAATGATGAGTGCTGAATGCAATACTGTTTTGTGACGTAATGTTTTTTGGCATAAAATCCATTATAGTACATGAGACTTTGAGGTCAGACCCAAAGTACAGTATAGTACTGTGTGGACCATCACTGGCAGTGTGGAGAGTTAAGTCATGCCTCGATGAAATACCTGTACACTTGTAGTTTATACTTAGGCACAAAAGTGATGTGAATCGGACAGTAAATAACTAGTTACATTCACACAATATTCCAAACACCAAAAATGGGCAAACATTGCAGCTATTGATATTAACTTTACTGTAGTCAATGCCCTATGATCCCCCCACTATGAAAGGTAAATCCCAGGAATGAGAACCATAAAACACACTGCACAGTGCAGGTATTTAAAAATGTCTGAAGCATGGCTGCAAATAATTCAAAGCCACTTCATAGTGAGATTCCTTGGCCCACAAGGGTGGAGGTTCACTGCACCCATGCAGAGTGAGTGGGTCCTGAATCTCAAAAAAATGAGTACAGTGCCTTAAATGCACATTTTAATAGTTAGTACTTGTAATTTATTTATTTATTTAGTTTTTGTTGACCGGGTAAGTGCACTAGGCAGATTCTGCCTATTTTCAGGCACGACCCGGGGGAGGGGGGATACAGATGAAATGCCAACTGACCTTGAATCAGAGTAAACTGTTGGTGGTATTTTTAGTGAATGAGGGAAATTTGGCCAGGGCAATGGGGAAATTCCCCTACTCTGTAATAGGGAGACTTTGCGCTATCCTGGCTACTAGCCAAGATGGCAGACGCTGGTGAGGAGGAGTTGCTGGATGGCGAGCGGGTCGGAACTTTGGTCTCAGCTCCTGCCTTAGCTACTATGGAGACCATGGAGAAAATGGAAGTTTTTTCATCTGCATCTATGAGGAAACCTGGAGAAAATCTTACTGTGGCTACTGGAATCGAACCTTCATGTCCGTTGGCAGTTGTAACTTTGGAGCAGGACGAGCAGTCTACATTGTGTACTGATTCTTGGCTGAGATTGTGAGTACTTCTCAGAGCTCTGTTATGTCTTCAACGAATTCTGCAGTTCATCTAACTAATGAACTTGTTATGGTTCCCCCTGTACTGGCACCGGGAAGTCAGCTGTTGATTCGGCTCAGCTGAGTAGCGTTACGGGGGTGTATAGTGCTTCCGGATTGTACATTGCAAGTCAGTTGGTGAGTATTGGGCTTCAGGAACAGCGCTGCCAAAACTAGGCCTTGCAGATGGTCCGTCAACAATTTGGTTTGCCAGATGCTTAGTGCGTTGCGGATCGGGTCGAACTTTCTCTGCAGCATTCCAGTTGGCGGCAAACAGCACAGGGGAAATGAGTCCCTGATTTGAATTGGGATGAAGATTTACATGGAGTTCTCCCCAGATCTTCTAACAGGCCTGCTACAATCTCAGAGACTGTGCTTGATAATGAGGTACCTCTTGAACATTCACCGGCTTCACAAGGACTACTTCATAAAGATTTATGTATCCCTGCTGCTGAACTTGTTCAGCAGGATACTACTGTATTGAATCAGGATTTAGATGCACATGTAAGACCTTTACCTCTTGGGGGTGTTAGTAAGGGTATGGGGCCTCAGGGCTGTCACTGGGTAGGTCCTGATTTAGCTAGCAGTGGAAAGCCTATGCAGCTGCTACTACAGGGGGGTACAACTTATGGGAGTAATACGCAGCAGGGGCAGCCTTCTTCTGACAATACTGATGCAGATGAGGGAACTTCAGGACAACAGAGAGGTAGTGGGGATAATAACATGCCTAAAGGGCCCACTCTGTCAGACTTATTTAAAAATAAGTTAGAGCAGGCCCCTAGATGTAATGCAGTTAGACTTCGACACAAAGGGGGTTTAATAGAGCATCCCGATAGATATTATGTGGCACGACAATTGCTTAAAGGGCCCATGAATTTTAAACCAGCGGATGTCTATGCCCTAATACATGTATCAGGAGAAGACACTTTTGATATTAGTTTTAAGACTAATGCTGGCATTGAGAGATTTTGGTTTAACTATAATACCCTAAAACAAACTCCGCTTTGGTCACCTTTTTATGCAATACCACTAACTAAACCTGCTGTCCGAATGGTCACAATAATGTTTTGGAATGAGGGGGTTAGTGTAAGTGATATTTATCACTGGCTTCCAAATAGATGCGCCATTTTATCCCCCCCAAAGCAATAACTGACACTGATGGAATCTGGACAGGTGGATGGCAATTTAAAGTTAGATTGTTTCATGTTAATTCAGAAATAATACACTTGCCAAACTGTTTCTTTCTTGGCAAGGATAGGGGGTATGTTTCTATGGGGTCAGCCACGTGCTTGTTATAAATGTGGGGCTAGGACACATTTAAGCAGTACCTGTGACCTATTAAAATGTTCTCTTTGTGGAGGTTATGGACATCCTAGCTCTACCTGTGAAAACATCTTTCAATGTAATCTTTGTGACGAGAAAGGCCATGCCTACCATCAATGCCCATGGGCAAAGAAGAATAGGGAAGATGGATGGGATCAAGATGATTTGGTACAACCAGCCCAGGAGAAGCAAGCAGAGGCTGACACAAGGCCTAGGGCTTCACCTACTGCTGCAGAGAGTGGGCCTGAGAAGCCTCAGGATCAGGTGATACCAGAAATGCAGAAGGTAGATTCTTGTCAGACCCCCCCCACTCCGTCAGACCACCTTGACATTTTCACATCAGATACACAAGTCCCAGCTATGCCTCCCCCCCCACCAAGGCAGAGGCTACAGCCTCTCAGTTTAGAAGGGTCACTAGAGCAGCAGCAAAAAAAAAAACCTTCAGAGTTTGTTTTACCCTTAGGGAATAACTTTGCACCTTTGCAAGAAGCTGTAGAACCTGATTCCGATTCAGCACAATCGGAATCAATTTCTGAAATAGAGGTTGATGAAGAAGATTCTAGACCACCTAGTACAGTTAAAAAAAAAACAACAGAAAGGAAAGAAAGAGAGCAAAAAGAGGAAACACATAGACCCTCCTGGAGAGCTGGCATAAGGGACGGGCACACTTTTGGAACTTATGGCCACTTTTAATGTAGCTTCCTATAATGTATGTAGTTTAGAAAACTACAAAAAGCAACTTATGGTGTTGCATTTTTTGAGCTCTTTACAGGTGGACATAATTTTTTTGCAAGAAACTCGGCTTAAAACCATTTTTGAAGTAGAACAGGTTAAAAGGAGCTGCGTTTGGGGTCCTTCATATTGGACCTTTGGGGAAGATGCTGCAGATGGGATAGGCATTCTTTTTAAGAATGCCCATTTGTCAGTCTCTAGGGTCATTGATATTTTTCCAGGAAGGGCATTCATCTTAGATTGTGCTTACAGAGATTATGCTTTTCGGCTGATTAATATTTATGCACCTCAAACAAAAACATCTAGGATAGAACTGTTTCATTTGATAAAACCTTTCTTATGCACTAGGAGACATTTGATTTGGGGAAGGGATTTCAATTGTAGTTTAGACTCTAAAACTCTAGGTGAAATCAATCACAAAATGTATTGTGATTCACAGGCCCTGAAGACTTTAGTACGTGATGCAGCATTAATTGATGCATATAGAAGTCTAAAATCTGATCTTGGTGCAACATATGATAGATGCCATTATGCAACCCGAATAGATTATTTTTTGTTTCTAAATATTTTTCTCCATGTAAAATTAAAGTTCTGCCAATGGAATTTTCTGATCACTGTATGCTACTTGGCACTTTTAGTATGGCCTCAGCCCCCCCGAAATTTTTTTTCTCAACCTCAGAGATGGAAGCTGAATTCATCGGTTTTAGATGCTGTAGAGATCCAATTGGAAGTTAAGAAAATGCTTAGGGCCCGAATCTCAGTCCAATGTCTATGATAATGTTTGAGAGTGGTGGTTGGACACAAAAAATGATCTTAAATGATATTTTATATCTTATGGTAAGAAAAAATCTAATGCAGAATATTTAACATATTTTACTTATAGGAACCAATTATATAAACTAATGTCCTTTCCAGGGAGGGACAAGAATAAATATCTTACGCAAATTAAAGAAATTAAAAGACTAATGGTTGCACGTCAATATGACAGGGCTAAAACATTGGAAGCAGAAATGAAATATGGGACTGTTAGAACCCCTACTTTTGACCCTTTTTTTGCTTGTAAACAGAGGTTGGAGGCAACGCTTATGACCGGGTTCTATGCATCTAATGGGTTGGTTGATAAAACAGATCTAGGTATGCTATCCATACTACAGGATCATCTATGGCAGCACTTTATTGCTACTTCTCAGAGAACTGTTCCCCTACATGATTATCTAACAAGCCCTATCCCTTCTCTTCCTAGGCAGGAATGGGATTTTTTAATTTGCCCAATTACTAAAACAGAAATCTTTGATACCATTAATATATTGACAAAAGGTACGGCTCTTCAATTGGATGGTTTCTCTAATGACTAGAATCTGCAGCTTGTCCAGTAGGTAGGAAAATGGGCAGACTGGGTGGGCCAAGTGGTCCTTATCTGCCGTCAAAGTCTATGTTTCTATGTTTCTATGATTTTTATATGGGGTTTGCACCAGAACTAAGTGAAATTTTAGAGATAGTATATAATTCCATATTACATGCGGAGGTCCACTGTAAGGATTCTGGCATGGCCATCATTAGCTATATTTTTAAGAAAGGGGACAGATTTTCACTAGGGAATTGGAGGCCGATAAGCCTCTTAAATAGTGATTATAAGATTCTGGCAAAAATCATCTGTAAGAGATTACAACACGGAGCATCTCAGTTACTTGATGTAGCACAAACGTGTGCTATTCCTGACAGAAATATACAAAGTAACCTATATCTTCTACGAGACATTTTTGAAAGAAAGAATAAGGGAACTATAGATGGGTATGTAATATCCCTAGATCAGGCTAAGTCATTTGATGAAGTAGAACATGCATATTTATTTCAAATTTTACATGACTATGGCATTCCTCAGACTTTTATAAAGTGGGTAAAATTTTTATATGATGGAGCAGAGTCTCGTCCCTTCTTAAATGTTTTTTTAGGGGACGTAATTCAGTTGAAGAAGGGGGTTAGACAAGGTTGTCCACTAAGCCCCCTGTTATATGCCTTTGCTTTAGATCCCATTATTCAGCAGATTAAATGGGATAATCAAGTAGTTGGGTTGTCACCAGGTCTGGGTATTCAGCCTGAAAAATGTATTGCTTATGCAGATGATGTCTGCTTATTAGTACAGACAAGGAAGCAGGGAGGGTAGCAATTCAGATTTTCAGAAGTTTTCTGAACTATCTGGGGCTCATTTGAACCTCAATAAAAGTGTGGCCATCCCTTTATCAGATACTATAGGTATAGACTCTGATTTGGAAGGTATAATAATAGATAATAACCCACATAAATTACTGGGGATATGGTTCAATGTCCAGAATGTAGCTCAATATAATTGGAACAAAAGACTTGAAATAGCAGATCATAAAGTTCAGATATGGAAAACAAGGAAGTTAGGGAAACTAAAAAGAGTTCTGATTGTTAAAAAATTCTTGCTACCTGTCTTTATATATCTTAGCCATGTGTTTGCCCCACCTATGCAGTTAGAGACTAGACTTTTTAGAATATTCTTTCAAATGATACGGGGCAGTAGGCATAATCCAATTAAAAGGGATATAATATATTACCCAGTGATTAAAGGAGGCTTAAATATGGTAAATCCTCTAATTTTTTTTCATACCATGTTTTTACACACTCTATTTACATGTTCTTTCCTCCCAATAACAGCCCCCTGGCAGACATGGACACTACAGGCTCTACAACCATATTTCCTTAAATGGGACATTTTACCCCTTAAATTACTTTCATCTTTCCAACTTCCTGACTGTGTTATAGATTCCTTCAAAAAGACTAGACAATGGCAACTACATAAAAGACTTGTTTGTACGTTACAGAGAAAACAGCTCTATCAGTTTATTTTAACTGGACAGCAGGGACCTATCTTATTTCCTGAATGTGTGCCATCAAGAATGTCCTATACACTTAGGATATTAACAGATAAACGGATACCTAGGAATACATAGGATATTAATTGGCTCTGCTGTCATGGACGATTAGGGGTAAGAGGGAATTTAAAACATAAACCAATTCAAGACAGATATTGCCCAAGACAAACCTGTGCCCATCTTGAAGAATCAATGTCACATTTCTTCTTTGAATGCCCTGACACTAAGGCCTTCTGGTCTTATTTAGGAACAAAATGGCAATGGCCAGCCTTGCTGCATATTACCTATAATACATTGATTTGGGGAGATTTTTCAGGGTGGTGGAAAAAGTTTCACAGCAGTTCTTTAAGGATAGTTTTTTTCTCTAACTAAATTGTATTTATGGCAAAGTAGCTGTCAGTTTGTTTTGCAACAGATTTTTGCACCACCTGATGTAGTAGTTACTCAGATAGAAACAGTTTTGGGACAAATACAATATAATGAAAGAGTAAAGTTTACAGTAGAAAAGTATAATGAGTTATGGAAACATATGAGGATGCTTTCTTAAGGACACAGAATGATGTTATTATGATTTCATGTTTTTTGAATACTTTTTGTGTATGTCTGATGAGTGATTTTCGTTCTTTGTTACAACTGTTTTTTCTTGAGTTGTAATGTTTCTCTATTTTAAATAAAATTCCCCTACTCATTTTGAGAAGTGCAATGGCATCTTTAACATCCACCTGAACTACCACCAGAACAGGCAGATGGGACCTCGGTTTAACGTTTCATCCAAAAGACGGCACCTTAGGAGTGCAGTACCCCTCTTATACAAGTACAGTGCATGTGAACAGGCAGTGCAATGCACAGAGTAAAAAAGCAGTGTTTAAAATCTTGTATTTTTACAGAATGCAGAAGGGTTGACCATTTCATTGAAAGAGGTCCCAAGCAGAGGAGGGCCAGTAGAAGGAGGACATCACAGGCCACTGCTGGCAGATGGCATACAAGTCCCAACCACACTAACCCGTGAAAGGGATCACTATATGGATCCCTATGACAGAGAGTGGCAGGTCAAAGGGTACTGGGTGAGTGTTGACAATAGTAATAAATTATGCATATGCTGAAATGATACCGTTTATGCTCAGTAATAGACACACATCTTCACCTTCTGTCTTTCAGACCAACAATAATGGATGGGAGTAGTGGATCCTGGGAACCACACAGGAGTAGCCACTGTACAGCCTTAGAAAGAAATAAAACAAAATAAAAAAAATAAAAGATAAGGTACTGTACAGTACATGAATTAAAATATGGTGCAAGAAAATATGATACATATATAATGTAAATATAAAGAAAATATACTGAACTGCATCACTAGTGTCTGTGCATATTTATTCTGTACAGTACTATATAATCAGTAATGTGTTTCTGAGGGGTGCATCTGTGTAATGTTTGTTAGGCAAAGTGCGGCTCAAATGTCTCCTCAGAGCCCCTGCATTTGCTTAACAAACATCAGACAAAAATGGCTATAAGACCAGTCACTCAAACTATCGCCCTATCTCAATACAACCCCCGCTTTCTAAGGCCCTCGAGTGGATCGTTGCAGACCAACTCACAGACCACCTGGACAAATACAATATACTATGTGCCCAACAACACGGTTTCTGGAAAGGACACAGTACCACCACAGCCCTCCTTGAGTTCACAGGAGCAGTACACAACTCCCTTGACAACGGCCAGCTCACTAGGGCTGTCTTCATCAACCTCTCCAAAGCATTTGATACTGTCCACCGTGGGATACTTGTTGACCAACTACTGAATGCCGGTCTGTCACCTGACTCTGCACTATGGTTCAACAGCTACCTAGAACACCAGAGGCAAACAGTAAACATTGCAAATGCTCTCTCTCTGACACCCTGCCTGTCCACTCTGGTGTCCCACGGGGTCCATCCTGGGCTTCCTCCTTTTCAGCCTTTTCCTGAACTCCTTACCCCAATCCTGCACTGAGCCCATCATACTGTATGCGGATGATGCAGTAGTTTTTTCATCACACAAAAAAACCCTCATCACCACAATGTAGTCTCCAGCATGATTTCAGCACCATTGAGTCGTGGTTCTACAAACATAAGCTAGTGCTTAATCACAAGAAAACTAAATCAATGCTTTTTTGCAGCTCCCATAATCTGCACAAGCAACACCAGCTGGTTATCTCCACTACTAAGGGTAACACCCTTAAACAGGTCCAGTCCTTTAAATATCTAGGGATTCTGCTTGACCCTTGCCTTTCATATGGGGCTCATGTTGACAATGTTGCCAGAACTGCTAATACATGACTTGGTCTACGCTATAAACACAGACAACATCTTACCCCTGATGCACTGAAGATAGCCGTACAGAGCTCCGTGGTCTCGGTCATTGACTATGGTCTCATCATTTACAGCTCTGCCACAACGACAACTCTCAGACGTATATCAGTTGCCTTAAACAAGGCCTGTTGACTTAATACTGGTGCCCACCATCTCACCCATACCTGTGACCTATATGCTCAGACTGGCTAGCTCCAACTATCTAACCGCATCAAATATCTCACTTGTACTACGGTGAAGAAAATCCACCTTGGCCTCACTCCCCCTGGTGTCCTAGCCCTATTACCTGAAAGCTCCATTCATCAGAACTCTAGGAGATCAAAGTGGCAGCTCCTGAAAGTCCCCCCCCCATTGCACCAACCTGGGCCAATGCTCTTTTGCCTACAAAGCTCCACTTTGGCTAAATGACCTCAGCCACACTATCTCCTCAGCCAAATCACTTTGGATGTTCAAAACCAGTCTCCGGGACCACCTTATTACCACCCATTCCTGTGATTGTTTCGCCTAAAACTGAGGATCTCTATCTAAGCCAATTTGTGGCACCCCCACCTCATGCTAGTCCTACCAGACACACCCTCTAACCATGTACCCCAAGATGCACTTTCTTTTCCCTCATATCCCTCACCTCCACACCTCCTACCTGTTCCTACTC
Organism: Neoceratodus forsteri; assembly: GCA_016271365.2. NCBI lineage: Eukaryota > Metazoa > Chordata > Ceratodontiformes > Ceratodontidae > Neoceratodus > Neoceratodus forsteri. The sequence continues at coordinate 666,526,145 of CM028129.1, forward strand.
CTCTCGCCTCTTCTCCCCCCATTCCCAACTTGAAAAAAACTGCACTTCCTCACTTATTTCTTTGTTTTGACAAATGCCTATGGCTGCTTCCTCATCTTCCCCTCTCCACACCCCTTCCCCCATGGTTATACCTAAGGTCCTAATACTCAACCTGTCTGTAATCACCACACTGTTGTTGTTCTTTGAAATGTATGTTATCCTTTGAAATGTTTGTTTCCCTCTTTTGTAATCTCTGATGCGGAACCTTTGTAAAATAGCCTTGGCTCAAAGGTATTCGTAGTCCTAGAATCAAATAAATAAATAAACACATAAAGACAGAAACAGTACTAACACTGACATTTATTGTGGTATACACAAGTAATTTCAGATACATGTTCTCCAAGGTGTCCCTTGACATCCATAAGTTCCCAGGTTTAAAAAAATAAGGTTAAAGTGCTTTTCAAGGGGTGCATCTGTGTGATATTTGTCAGGCAATGTGCAGCTCTAATGTCTTCTGCAGGGCCTGTATTTGTTGCACAAACATAAGACAGAAGCATCAATAACTCTGACATTTCTCTTTTTATAAACAGAAAATTCCAGGTGGTTTAAGTGATGACTGCCAAGATCCAGGGACAGTTTTACACTCAGAGAGCCTGTCTTTGCTTGGCAAACATCACACAAAATGGCTGGTAACTTCAGCATTTCTGCTTAGATTAAGCTTAAATTCAAGGCATATTTTCCCCAAGCCATCGCCTAAAGTGCCAAGAAAAAAATGTTTCTGCAAAAAGGGAAAGATGGTGTTCAAGGTTGGTTTTAAGTAATGCCTGCCAAGCTCCATGGACACATTTCTGCTCACAGAGTTTACTTTTGCATGGTAGACATCACACAAAATTGCTGTTAACTTTAGCATTTCTGTTTAGATTAAGCAGAAATCTGAGATACTTATTCTTTAAGGTGTCCCCTTGATAGATAGATAGATAGATAGATAGATAGATAGATAGATAGATAGATAGATTATTTATAAAGCACCCTTTCCCAGGGGCTCAGAATATTGTACAAAGTAAAACAAAATATAATAATAAAACATTCAATAAAATCATATTACATTGCATTTACAGAGCATATTCAAATTTAAAGCACAATATATATAATCACATAATAAGACAGTCAGCAAAGCATATGCATATTTCTTATTATGTTAGCTCAAATGCTTGATTAAATAAAAATGTCTTGAGCCCCCTCTTAAAGGCTTCCACTGAGGGGGGCCCTCTCTCAAGTATCCCAGGAGCGAATTCCACAGGGTTGGTGTGGCAACAGAAAAGGCACAGTCTCCCAATTGCTGCAGCCTAGTCCTGGGAACCACCAGAAGGCCACCCTTGGAAGAACGGAGCCGGCAAGTTGGGCAGTGAGGGACCAGAAGGTCTTGCAGATAGTCCGATCCCCCACCCTGTAGGGCTTTGTAGGTTAGTAATCTGACCTCAAAGACAATCCTCCACCTTATCGGTGACCAGTGCAGCCCACGGAGAACCAACATAATATGTTCAAATCTAGGTGCACCAGTTAATAGCCTGTCTGCTGCATTCTGCACAAGCTGCAGATGGTGGAGATTGCCTCCCAAAAGCCAGAGGTACAAGACATTACAGTAGTTCAACCCTGATGTGACAAAGGCACGCATCAGGGTGGCAAGCTCATCAGATGGTGCCAGGGAACAGATCTGGGAAATGTTCCTAAGATGATAAAACCCACTTTGGACGACAGCCGATACCTAAGCACCAAGTGTCAAACCATCATCAAGAATCACACTCAGATCCCCAACCTGTGTGGAAGAAGGCAGATACTGACATCCCAACCTCAAACCAAGGTCAGCCCCCAACACTCCACCAAACTCTGCTGACCAGGTTCCACTACTAATACCTCCATCTTGTCTGGGTTGAGTTGTAACCAGTTTTGAGTCATCCAGTTTTGGATCTCGGCCAGGCAGGTGTTAAATGTAGAGACCACCATCTGGTTACAGGGTTCACAGGACAGGTATCCCTGCATATCATTGGCATAGCAATGAAAACCCAGCCCATACCACCTGATAACATCTCCTTAAGGCAACATGTACACTGTGAACAAAAGAGGTGACAGGACCAAACTTTGTGGACCTCCACAACACAGGGACATCAGGCTGGGTGAGGATATTCCCATCACCACCCTTTGCACTCTGTCTATGAGGTAGGACCTAAACCAGCTGATGACATTGCCTGATACCATGAAGAACATGTTTCTACACAAAGGGATAAGGGTAGGGGGTCACAGGGTGGTTTTAAGTGATGCCTGCCATATTCTATGGACAGATTTCTGCTCAGACAGCCTGTCTTTGCTTGGCAGATGTCACACAAAATGGTTAATTACTTTGGTGTTTCAGCTTAGATTGAGCAACTATTCCAGATGCATGTTCCCCAAGGTGTTCCCCTAATACCCTAAGAAGAACATGGTGCTACAAAAAGGGAAAGGTGGTATTGGGGGGTGATTTGAAATGATGACTGCCAAGATCAAGAGTGACACATGCCCCTTTGAAAATATGAATGCACTTCTAGGCCACCAGTGGGTGGGAATTGAGACAGCATCTAAGTATGTCATGTCCACAGCACAAAACAGTGGCCATATCACTGGCTGCCACAAAATGCTGCGATAACACGACTCGTGAAATGGAAGAACACAGCATAACACTGGGCAAAAACTGTAAATACATCCAAACAGTAATCAAAATAAGCTAATAAACTAACGTCGCTGCAAACAAAGAGCATGTGCATTGTCATGCAACATGATCATGGTCAGGTACTGCAGCAGGGGATTCTGGACCAAAACGAATACTGGGAGTTTTAAGCTGGCTGGAAATACATTGAAAAAACACTGGTTAAGGATTCAATGCCTCACTGGGTATTGTGGTGTTTGTTACTGACAACACGGTTGTTTGCTCAACACACAAAATGAAGTTAAAAGCTATGGTCACCTTATAAAATAGGTTATGGATGGTTATCTTCTGTCTGTTGTTTCTGAAACTAGTGCACTATATGTATAGTTGTATGATGCGTGTGTGTGTGCGTGTGTTATGCTTGCATTATATTACTGAAATGAATTGTATCTGCAAAAGTATGTTGTAATTTCAACTTAGTATACCAGATGCAATTAATCAAAGCAAAAGGTCAATGTAATGTATATCTTTGTGTAGTGCTTGACTAGCTTGAGTGGATGCTGGCATTCCCCATTTTTTGAAGAAGTTTTTGCCATAGCACTGCTAATTACTGGAAACATCCCTTTATGTTTGCTTGCAGAATATATTAATTTGCATATATTTAAATCATGCATTTACAGTGAGGGGAAAATAACTCTACCTGCCAAAATTGGCATAAACATTACAAAAATGCTGAGAATCCACAATATGGAAACTGTACAGAAAGACATCATAAAAAGGTTATTAGTTGATCGCCAATTGGCACTGTGGCAGGGCTGCTGCTCACAATGATGGAAGCTCAGGTTCGGGAACAAAGCCAGGATGTTGGGGGCTAGCTAGGGGAGAACAACTAAGCATCCCAGAGGGACACTCTCTTCTTTCAGGGAGGAGGACCACAGGCTCTGCTGCTACACTGCCAACTGGGTGACCACAAGTGGCTGTGCAGCTGGAGCTACTTGCAGGCAAAGGGATGCTAGCTGACAGCATGTGCAGCCATGCATCTGCTTAAGAACATGCATGTGGTGCCCTTACTGCCAGTGTCTTGTGCTTACAGAGGAACTCAGAGCAAGAAAAATATCCCCGGACATTGCAGGATGAACATACATATGAACATATGACTTAGCCAGCAGAAGGCCATTGAGTTTATCTAGTCTGCTCAATTGCATAGCCCCTGACGGATTGAGTACAGGACACCTGCCCCTGAACCTGCCAACCCTGACCCTCCCCTTAACCCTGTCCCATCCTTTCTTGACGCCCCCGCCTCCATCTTCTGATTAACTACCTCAGATGGGATCTCATTCCTCCCAGACACCATCTGCTCTGTAAGAAAAAAATGATTGTATTAATGTTTCTTCTCAATGATCCATCAATAAGCCTTACAAAAACATTGTCCTTCCAGAGTGTGATGCCATGGAGATAGAACTGCATGCTAATTATCAGATTTAAAACACAAGTTCAAACTCTGCACTGTGGTCATGCTCCCTTGCTGTAATAACATCAGATTTGTTTCTCTGCTGAAGGAAGCAGTCGCCTCAAAGTTGGTTCCAGCCTTCTGGTCAACAACTTTGTTTACTTTTAAACTAATTTATTATTTTCATTCCTAAAGTTTGTTTTTCAATACTGTGCATTAGTTAAGGTGTTTATTTTTTTTAACTGATATGTTTTTGTAGTTTTCTCCAGTTCCCAATTAGTTCCAGGAACTGGAGAAGCCATGCTGTAATGTGATTCCCACCTCAAGAGAACCAACTGCATTTATATAAAAAAAAAAAAAAAACTTAAACCCTTCTATTTCAGTATGTTTAGTGTTTTTTTTTTCATTTACTCATGCAGTTTCAGGTTGAAGGGAACCTAACCACATTTTGGATAAAATTTAAAACAGTTCTGCTTTATTGAGTGCTTTTAGTGGTTTTCACACATTATACTGTACTTGGTATTATTATTACACATTGTACTTTGTCTGAGAAAGAAGAAGGCATATTGCCCATCGAGTCTATCTCCTGCATTAGTGAGTCAGTTTTGCCCCATATTGCAAGATGTATCTATCTAGTTTGTTTTTAAATATTATTAAGGTCTCGCTCTGTATTATGAATTCTGGTAGGTTATTCCACAACTTTCCTATCCTTTGTGTGAATGAATTCATTCTATCATTCTTTATTGTATTTTCTAATTTAATTTGTAAATTATGTGACCTTAATTTATTTATTTATTTATTTAAGAGATTAACCAGGCAGGCATGCTGAGCGGGGGACGCTCATTTCCAGATGCAACCTGGGGGTTACATAGAAATACAGCAGGAAATGTACAGTACAGGGGTAATACAACAGGTCCAGCAATAGTATCAGAGCTGGCATACATTTGTTTCAAATGTTACTACAACGGTGGTCAGACACCGCAGAGTAAGTACAGTCAGAGAACAGGCAGGTAAACAGTAATTTACTGAGACAGTATTAAGGCTGTCGAGATACATCAAGGCACCCATTGGTTTTGGGTCTGGGCGGCTGCTAGCAGTTGCATGTGTCGGAGAAGTAGTCATGGAGGAGTGGTTTTAGCAGCCTGGGGGCAGGGGTCAACCTGATGTGAGCAGGAAGATCATTCCAAAGTTTTGGCAGGCGGTATTTGAAGGCGGATTGGCCCTTCGAGGTGTGCATGAAAGGGATTTTGAGTAACCTGGAGCTGAAGCATCTGAGAGAGTAAGCCGGGGAGGGTTGTTGTGCCATCAGAGTGGAGCTGAGATGAGGAAGAGGGAGTTTGTCCAGAATTTGGCTATTACATTTGCTCCATGTATTCAACATTGGGACTCAAGCGAGGGTAGTGTTAATGAGCTATATAGGTCACAGTGACGGGTGGTGGGCGGGCAGTCCAGGATGAAGCGGCAGTAGGAGTGAAAGAGGGTATCCAGGCTGGCTAAGGTGGCTGGGGGTGCAGCTCCATAGACCACATCGCTGTAGTCAAAGATAAGGAGAATCATTTTATGCACTAATTCCCTTCGGACATTGGGAGGCAGGCACCCTTTATTGCGATGAAGTGCACCCAGTTTGGGGTGCAGTTTTTTGTGTAGTGAGTTAATGTGGATGGAGAAATCCAGGTGTTGATCAAGCCATACTCCCAGGTATCTAAAGGAGGTGCATGTCTCCAGAGTAGATCCGTCTAGGGCGTGGAAAGTAGGGGGGGCAGCTAGGCATGAGAGCCGAGGTTGCATACCGAAGGTTAGGGAGATGGTTTCCTTTGAGTTTACTACTAGTTGATTGGATCCGAGCCATTTTTGAATAGCGTCAAAATCCTGTTCGAGGGCTGCATGCACGTCCCTAGTGGTGGGTCCGGAGGCATATATTACGGTGTCGTCTGCATACATTTGTATGGCTGAGGTTGAGCAGGTCAGAGGGAGGTCATTTAAAAATATGGAGAGAAGTATGGGGCCTAGTACTGAGCCTTGGGGGACCCCCATGGAGATTGGGAGTGGGGGGTATATTTGAGTCCCGATTTTGACAGACTGTTTACGTATATAATTTTTCTGGTCTGAAGCTCAATGCCCATGTGTAATCTTAACTCATTATCATTCATTCTAAGCAAGTCCACTCTTATATGCCTTATCTCCAAACTGTACCACCCCAAGTGATCGAAAAGTTCCTCATATGATCTGTGTCACAAACCAGAAATAATTTTGGTTGTCATATGCTGGACCCTCTCGATACTGTCTATGTCTCTCTGTAAATAAGGGCTCCACAACTGTGAGCAGTAGTTTATGTGTGGTCTCATATATGTTTTACACAACTGAATAATACAGTGTTCATTCCTACTTACAAAGCATTTTTTGATGCAGGTAAGTATTTGATTAGATGTTTGGACCAACTTAGTACAATAATCACTTAACTGTTGATCCTTATTTTAGCACCCCTTGATCTTTTTCTGATTCAGCTTTATTAATAGAACTGTTGCTAATATTATACTTCTGCAGTGGATTGTGTTTACCTAAATGTATTGTGACACACTTGTCTATATTAACATATGAACATACGAATGTGCAAGCAGAAACAGACCGCCTGGTCTATCAACGTCTGCTTGAGTGTGCAGCTAGCTTCCCTAAGTTGCAGCTGCCTCACCCCCTTCCCTTTTGTCCACCCTTGGACGTTCTCAGCCTCACCCACCCATACTCTCCCCTGTTCTCTGTCCCATGCCCTTTTAAAGCTACCCACAGTTTTGCATGATATCACCCTCTCTGGTAGGGTGTTCCACTTCAACACCACTCTCTCTGTGAAGTAATGCCTCCTCACCTCCCTCATAAATCTTTCCCCCTCTATTCTTAGCCCTTGCCCTCTAGTGTCCCTTCCCTTCCTCAGTTTAAAAACCCTGTTGGCTCCATCCTTGTTGATTCCCCTCAGATACTTGAAAGTTCCGATCATGTCCCCCCATCCCTCCTCTCCTCCAGAGTGTGCATATTCAGTTCCCCCAGCCTGTTCTCTTAGTCTCTCCCCTCCATTCCCTGTATCATCCTCACTGCCCTCTGCTGCACTCTCTCCAGTAGTTTGATATCCTGCGTCAGATATGGCCTCCAGAACTGCACACAGTACTCCAAGTGCGGCCTGACCAGTGACCTGTAGAGGGGCAAGATCACCTCCTTCTGCCTGGATGAGAACTCCTCGCTATACACCCCAGCATCTTGTTTGCTTTCACTGCCGCTTTCCTGCATTGGGCAGAATTGTTCATGTTCCCTGTTACCATCACCCCTAGGTCCTTCTCTTCCTCAGTGAGGACATGCTGTTGTTGAATGACCATTGTTCAATAATTTTTAGATCTTTCTCTAGTTTGTTTATAATTTCAGAGGTATTTACAGGGCCACCAACATTTATATGATTGTCAGTCTTAACAATCCAACTATCTAAGCCATTATGTAAGTCCCCAACAAATACAGAGAAAAGAGCAGTACCCTGCACTGACCCTTGCGGCACCCTACTAGTTACACTCCCCTCCTCCAACAAACAAAACTCTTATTCTGACCCTTTGCATCCTGTCAGTCAAACAAATTTGCACCCAGAATGGGATTCTTGGGTCAAGGTTTAATTTTTTGAGCTTATTTACTAGTTGTTTGTGAGGGACCTTATCGAAGGCCTTCTGAAAATCGAGATAGATGATATCAATTGATGAATTAATGACTATACTTTTGTTTACCTTTTCCTAGAAGCACAAAAGATTATTGATACACAATCTATTTTTTTAAACCATGTTGTGTGCTATCCATATAGTTATATTGCAAGAGGCTGTGCTACAATTTGGACTTTATCAAACCCTCCATTATTTTACTAATGACCAATGTTAAGCTTATAGGTCTGTAATTTGCTGTTTTTGTCCTGTCCCTCTTCTTGAAAATAGGCACCACAATAGCTCTAGTCCAGTCTCCATGAATCTTACCAGTATTGAAGGATACATTAAAGATTGTTGTTAAAGGTACAACTTTGTAATCTTTTAATTCTCTTAATAATCTTGGATATAACATGTCTGGGCCAGAAGATTTATTCAGCTTCAGTTGAGACTGAAGTTTTAGTACCTCCTCATTACTAAATTAATCCTCTTGAGAAAAAAAAAAGGATTTTATTAAAATGCATTTGTGATGGGGAACCAAATAACTTCATTTAACAGGTCTTTCAGTGTTTGACGTAACTGATAGACCTAAAAAATGAACAGGACCAACAGGATTTAAAAATTACGCAAATTGTTTTCAGCTCCTGGCAAAGGCAGACTGCCATGAAGTTTGTCTAAAGTGCCTAGGTCCAGATTGTGATTTTGTCAATTATGAACTCTATAAATAAAGTGTTGCCTTAAACTTCAAAAGAAATGGGCTTTAAAAAGAGAAGAATATATGGCTTCTCAGTCTGCTTCTATATCACCAAAGCACAAAAAAGGCTCAGAGGAATTTCCAAATAATGGTGGAAAGCACACATGAGAGGGTTCTTCTTTTCATAATCAGCAGTCTCCTCTGTCAAAGGGGACAGAAAAAAGATAAAGCTGTTCAGCCATCCAATAACCATGGTAAAGATGGTAAAGATACCAGAGTGTCTGAAAGGGGGAGCCCTTATTCCAGTGATGGGAAAAATACAAATGAAGGAGCCTTAGAGCAGGTAATGGAACCAATGCCTGCTAAGAAAAAAACAAAAACATGTTCATGCCACTACTCATGCAAAGGAAATGGGGTAGGCAGTAGATCAGAGACAGATGCCTCAACAGAGGACATGACTAAGGTATGTCAGTTTTTCCAAGCCTTGTAGGCTATGGGAAACTTTCTCTGGTTCCAGACCACTTGCCTATGGAGGAGGAGGATGTGTACTACAAGCAGGAGGAGGAAGGTGAAAGCATAGAAACTGATGGCTCACCTTACCAAGAGTTTGGTTCCCCTCCTAGCCCTTGCTGTGCCGCAAACTGATATTGATTGATTGCTCTTTTGCTGGAGTAAAGAAACCCCATTTAGAAAAAATTCCTGTGGTTGGTAAAAGGTTACATATTTCTAAATGTTAGAGACAAGTACAAAACAATCATACAAGTAAATTATAAAAATAAACTACAAAATTACAGATGACCAAACATTCATCGGATAGTATGCAATACTATATGCGATAAAACAATCATCTAAAACATTGACATTGAACCTTCATGTAATTGTGCAACTTGTATTTAAACTTGTGCAAATCAGTAATCACAGTTAAATCATGAGGTAGTTTATTCCGGCTTCTAGCCAGACTATTCTGGAATGTCTGGACACCCATCCTGTTCAAGGATCTATTTAATGGTACCTTCACTGAGGATTTCCTTAATTTGGATATGTAAGTTTGATCTGGTTCCTATTGTACTAAGTGTTTTAGGGGATGGGGTTTATTTTTCCGATGGAATAATCCATGACATACCAAAAACCACAAATAATCTCTTCGTGCAGCTGGTTGGATATATCAGTCCAGAATTCCTATACATTCTAATTCTGTTAGCAGCCTAAGGATTAGGCCCACAGAAGATTATACATCTTACTCCAGTTCATCAAACAGGTGGTGAACACTCTCAATATCCCCCTCTCATGAAACAGAGGAGGATGAGGAGGAAATAGAGTTTGTGGATATGATGGGACTAGTCCCCACAAGGAGACTACTAGTCTATATCCACAAGTCACTCCCAAAGGCTACCTCGAAAATCATGCTGGCACCCAATTCATCTGCTGGTATTGATATAAAAGTCAAAAAGAAGTACAGATATACTTGTTTTCCATATCTGATAATTAGCATAAGTTCTATCCCTGGGGTATCACACTCCGGCTGGATAATTCTTTTTGCAAAGCACCCTTTATGGTTCCCAGTTGTTTAAAAGAAATGTCTTCTGATCTCCTTTTTGAACCTTCCCCCTGCCAGCTTGTAACAGTGCTTCTTTGGAATCTTGTTGTCACTAAGATGGAAAAGGTCCCCAATATCCACCTCGTTTATACCTTTTAGGTATTTAAAGATTTCAGTCATACCCCCTCTCCAGGCCCTATTCACAAACTCTGTGCGGGCCTATGCACAGCGCACAAGGCCAGTGCAGTGGGATATGCATGAAACCCCCAGCTGCTGCATGCATGAACTGTGAATATGATGCCGCGTACATCTGTGATGTGAACATGCATGCCCCTGGGTATATGCGATCATGTAGGGGTGTGGCCGCGTAGATTGGTCATGCAGCACCACATATGCACATGTACAATGCTGTTTATGTTGGCACAATGCATAGCAGCCCTGTGGACAGCCTATGCATCCTAGAGGTAGCCATAAACCCTGTGCATGCAGGTGTCACACTACAGGGCTACAAAGGGCACCTCAAAGAGGGCAGGGCACGGGGTGGCCATGACAAGGCAGGCTGCCACATGCACAGGGTGCCACATGGTATGCTGGCAGCTGCACAAAACATATCTGCCACATGCCAGTGGTGACAGCTGGTGCCACTGTACAATGGTGCACATGTCCTGGCTCCCAGCTCCACAAGCGAACCACAAGGAAGCCACACCCATGTCAGCACGGTCAGTACACCACACTGCCAATGGATGGACAAGCCCAAAGCAATGGCATGTGTCCATGCCAGTCACCAACCAATGCTATGTCACACAGTACAATACCAAACACACATGCCCACCCAGAATACACCAAGCCAGGGTGAATAAGGGACACAGACAGAGAGAGATGCTGCACAAACAACAATGTTTACTGATATCAATGTACATGCCAAAGGCAGCAGAACAGTGACAATGCAAACAAATGTCAGCAGAGCCTGCAACAAAGTATCCAACATGATGGTGGGCGGGCCCACAACATAGGAAGAAACAAGTATGCCAGACAGTCCACTAGGCTCACCACCAATGTGCACCTAGTCTGAGTCCTCTGACCCAGAGGCGTAGGTGGAGCTGGAGGTGGGAGTGGATGACTCCTGGGTTGGGGTGGTACATGTGAAGGGCCACTCCTCCAGGACGATCTTCTGCACTGGTCCCCAATAATGCTGGAGTGACAAGAACACACAGAGGGGAACTGCCATCAGTGACTGTGTTGCCACCAGAGGACAATGTACAGAGACACACATACACACCATGGGCTGCAGTCCCACCTACCTTTGATGGCACACAGATGGCCAACAGGTCACCAGCATCATCATAATTGAGCTGTCTCTGGTGGACTGTCGCAGGGGGAATCAGTGTGGTATATCATGTGGTAGTCTCCTCGTGGGTGCCACCACCTGCCCCATGCCACCCAGGCCCAGCTCCATGAGCTCCAGCACAAGCCATGCCTTCATCCTCCTGGTTCCCTGTAACACACAGAACAGAGCAACAGGTTAGCACGGGACCCCATGACAGGTGGCCCACACACACCACCACACACGGCTCACTACATCTACCTGCCTCTGCTCCATCACCTCCCAGATAGTGCCCATGGGCACACCATTTTGGCAGCATGAGTGCTGCCACTGCCTCTCCCAGCACACTGCCCTCCATGTGTGTGGGTAGCCATGGCTGGGGGCTGCCAAGTGGGTGGCCATGGCCACGAGGACATCGGCAACCCACTCCTGGGTGTGTACACCTGTGGCCACCTCATCCTCCAGTCGCTGCTGTACGCAGGCTCCAGCAGAGATCTCCTGAGCAAGCCTCTCCTGTGCCCTGATCCCACTGGCCATGTGATTGGCCAGGTGCTCCTGGACCTGTACCACCTCCACTACCACCTCTGTGAGCCACCCCACGGCCTCCATACTGTCTCTGATTGCCTGCAGGCACACCCACTCCAGCCTCCACAGGTCAGGGTAGTAGTTGGCCAGTAGGGAGACTGGTGCCTCTAGGCGTGTGTGCCTGGTGGGTAGTGGACCCTCTGAGACCCCCCTGTTGTCCTTCTGCACTGTGGGGGTTCCGAATGGTGTGCCGGTCTCCGCAGCGGCTACAGTGCTGTCATCCTGTCATCCAGCCTCTGTGTCACTGCTGCCTTTGGACGCAGGTTTTTACTAAGATTACTAAGAAAAAATGGACAAAAGGGGGTAACTAGGCCCATCTGGACTGTCCCCACACACGTGGGTATCATTATCCATTTCTGAGTTGAAAAAAATTATTTCTATCCAGGGAGTTTTTAAAGTCCATAAAATGTGTTGCCTCTAGCACATCCCTTGGCAAGTTATTCCAAGCCTTAATAGTCCTTACTGTAAAATAGTTGTCTCTTTTAGATGTTAGAGAGCTGGGGACCACTAACTTTCTATTATGTGACCTTAGCCTGTCTTGTGTATTACTAAATACAAGGTTACATTGATTACTTAGTACTTCAGACTGTAACGGTTTGTACAGGAGCAAGAGGTCGCCTCTTTGTCTTCTTTGTTTTAATGAAAACAGACCTGTTTCTTTGAGTCTAATATTGTAAGGCAAACTTTTCAGATGTGGAATTAATTTAGTAACAGATTTTTGGATGTCTTCAACCATATTGATATCTTTTAACAAATATAGTGACTATACAGGGGAACCATAGCCAAGTATGGACCTAACGTAAGTGTTATAGACAGGGATGATAAACCGTTCTGATTTGCAAGTAAAAGATTGATTTATTTTCCTAACAAGACCTCTTGCTTTATTTGTAATATATCTACAATGGTCAGATGATGTTAGTCCATCGTATATTTTTACCCCAAGATCAATTTCAGATGTTACGGTATGCAGAATGGAATTATTTATAATATAATTGTAGATACAATTTTTTGTTCCAAAATGCATAACTACATATTTTATTGGCGTTACTGTACATTGCATGCCATGCCAGGTGTGTGGTGTCTGTCTGACTCCATGGCCTCTGGTGTCCATTCCTCCACTGTGGCATGTGTCTGTGTGGATGTGCCCCTGCTGCCTCGGTCCCCTGGAACTGTTAGTCATGGTCCCGTGGCTTGTCCACATCCTAGTCATTGGAGGGCTGTGCAGGCAGCTGTGTGGGGTCCTCCTGTGTGCTCTCCATGTCCTGCTGCTGTGAACCTGTTGGGGGGAACACAGCATTTAGCACAGCTGTCCTTAAGCTTTGGCACATAGCACATCGGGTGTTGCACTACCTATCATTGCTGGCTGATGTCTGCGTTCCACCTCAACGTACACCCAAGGGACCCTCACGGCCACTGTCCTCATCTTGCACTGTGGGTAGAATGTACAAGGTGGTCAGGTCCAGTTGTGTACAAGCCATGCAGGGCTGGTGTTGTGTATATCTCTGTGCGTCGTACTCACCTGGCATGCTGTCAAGTCCATTGAGCTCGCCGTCCATCAGTACATCGCTGATGGTGTCCATGACAAGTTTCTCTATGGGCATGAGGGGTCGTCTGGCAGTGGTGGACCTCTGCCTGTGGTGCCCTGTGACTGTCATGCCCTGCTGACCTTCTTCACCTGTGACCGGAGGTCCCACCACTTGTGCTTGATCGATGCAGGTGTGCGGGCCCCCGGTCCTGCAGTGTTGATCACTGCCTGCAGGTCCAGCCATATCAGGGCCTTCATCTCTGTAGGGGTCAATAGGGACCGTTTCCCTTACAGCACATTGTAGTGCTGACATATGTCCATCACCAGTATCGCCACCCGTGCATCAGTGTAGATGGCTGACCATTGCTGCCTACTGCTGCTGCCGGACAGTGCACCACTCCCTGCAGTGGGTGTGGGCTGCAGTGGCACGGGGGCTGCTTGCTGCTCCAGACTGCGGTTCATTGGCGTGTTTTCCTCAGACATTCCTGTTCTGCACAGTGCACAGCGCGGGGGCATTGCAGTTCTGTCACGCCATATATGGCGGGGTCAAGAAGCATTCCCTTGCCTCCACACTGTCTCAGGACCACCCTTGTGTGTTGCTGTATGCCTCTTTTGACAACTCCCCTGCCTGTTGGAGACACTGCACACATCTTCGTGCATGCTGCATCTGCACGATGCTCTATGCAGCGTACAGCTGCGCACCCTCACTTACGTCGCACACCCGCATATCCTGCTGCCCTTCTTGAGTAGGCACCTCCCTCCTCTCCTCGAGTAAGTACATATTGAGCTCCCTTAGTCTGCTCTCTTATGCCCTATCCTGCTGTCCCTGAACCATCATTGTTGCCCTCCTCTGAACTGCTGCAAGCTGGTTGATATCTTTCTGCAGGTAAGGACTCCTGCATTGCATGCCATACTCCACATGTGGCTGCACAATCTATACAGCAGCAGGATAACCTTCCCCCTTCTGCATGTGAACCCTCTAGCAATACAGCTCAGCATTCTATTTGCCTTGGCTGCTGCCTTCCTACACTTGGCACCTGCTTCACATTGCTGGTAATGACTATCCCCAAGTCCTTTTCCTCTTCTGCTACAGTGACCTTGATCCTCCTAGACTGTTCCTTGGCCCTTGGGTTCTTTCTTCATATGCGCTTGACCTTGTTCTGCTTAGAATTCAACCCTATATGCCGTATGCGAAACCACCTCTCCAGCTTTACTAGGACCTCCTCTAGGTCTTGCATTCCTTCATCTGTGTCCGCCTTCCCACAGAGTTTGGTGTCATTCAGAAAGAGGCAGATTTTTGCCTTTAATGCCATCCCCAATGTCATTAATGAATATATAAAACAATATCAGGCTGAGCAATGCTTCTGTGAGATCCACTGGGTACTTCTCTTGTGCCTGAGAGCTCCTCCCCCCACCCTTTAGGACCTACCACCGAACCAGTTTGCCACCCACCTTGTTAATTTGCAACATGACTCTAGATCCTGCAAATTCCTGATCAACCTCTTGTAGAGAACCAAGTCAAAGGCCTTGTTAAAATCCAAATATAGAATGTCAACTGCCTGTCCCTTGTCTGCCACCTTTGTCACCCAGTGAAAGAAGTAGACCTGAATGGTTTGACAGGATGTCCCTGACATTAATCAATGCTGTCTCTCATCCTGGAGCCCATTTGCTGCAAGAAACTTGTCTTTTCTTCAGAATGGTCTCAATCTGTTTACTCACAATGGAAGCCTGTGGTTCCCAGGGTTATTCCTAGGCACACTCTTGTGCAGTGATATCACATGTGCAGTTCTCTACTCCTGCAGTACCACCCTGGTATATAATAAACTGTTGAACAGATCCAACAGCAGACCCACCATTTCCGTTGCCAGTTCCATCAGTACTCTTGGGTGCATGCCATCTGGACCGATGGACTTGCTCACTTTTAGGGACATGAGCCCCGCCCTAACCCTGTCATCTGTTATGCTGTCCTCAGCCATGTCCCCCCATTCCCCCTCTCTCCTTCATCCTCTTGCCCCACTGGTCCATCCTTTTCTTTAGTAAAGACAGAGCAGAAGTATTCATTCAGCACCTCTGTCCTCCTTACTGCCTTCCACCCACCCCTCCCCCCTTTTTAACCTCCCTCTGCCTACTTTTGTGTCCCTTTTTTTGCTGATGTACTTGAAGAAGGGTTTCTCTCCCTACATGATCCCCCCTGCAATTTGCAGATCCTTCCTAGCCTTGACCAGCCCGACTGCCTTCTAGCCTCCCTAGCTTTCTCCAAGTAGGCCCCCCTGATCCTCACCTTCACCCTTTTGGGACTTCCAATACTTCTTCTATGCAGCCCTCTGATCATTCACTGCATGGCTCACTTCTCTATTGAGCCAACTTGGTCTCCTGGCTTTGAAAGTTTCCTGCATCTGCTTAAGACAGGTGTTCATTGCTAAAGCAATACCATCCCTAACTACTATCCATTTGTGATCCACTCCCACATCCTCCTTAAGGCTAGATAGATGTCCCCTCAGTATTTCACCCATCCTACCACAGTTGGCCTTCTAGAAATCCAGCACTTTTATTTTTGTACTTGATTTTTCCTTCCCCATATCAACTCAGAGCCACACCATTCAGTGATCACTGCTGGCCAAGGGCTTTTCTACCATGATGTCCCTGACTTGATCCCCATTTCTGAATGCCAGATCTCAGATGGCTCCCTCTTGTGTTGGTTCAGTCACCCCTGAACTAGGAACCCCTCCTGGACTGTGTTCAGGATCAGACTGGCTTCTGGTACAGGTGGTAGACAGGACACGCCAATCCACATTAGACAAACTGAAGTCCCCCATTACCACCACTTCACCCTTTTCCACTGCCATTTTGATCAGAGTACCAAACTTCCTCTCCTTGTCCTCATCTTGATTAGGCTGCCTATACACTACACCCAGCCTCTGCTTCCTTTCTGATGCCATTTGGATCTGTTCCCACAGTGAATGTACTTTCCCTTCCTCTAAGTCCTGACTAGCGGCAGTAATTTCCTCCATGATCTTTCCTGCCACCCCCTTTCCTTTTTCCTGTCCCATCTATAGAGGGTATACCCTGGAATGGAGAGGTCCCAGTTATGATTTGGGGTGGCCAAGGTGTCAGTGACTGCTGCCAATCCACCTTTGCCTATGCCATTATGGCCTAAGGGTAGTCAGTTTCGTTCCTGAGACTTCTAGCATTGAGGGGCACTACCCTCCACCATTCCTGGTTCCCTTCCTTCTTTTTTGATTAAGTACCTCTTTCCTCCTCTGCTTGGCTGTCTGCCCCTTCCCTCCTCCTCCTCCTCCTTTGATCCTCCCTTTTGCTTTTGCTCACTCCTAGCCCCTTTCTAGTCCCACCACTCCTTCTCTTTACTGACCCCCCCCATGTTTTCTACAAGGAGGGAGGGAGGTTGGTAACTCCCTCCTTTGGAAGACCCCACTCAAAGCATCCTTCTATTTTCCCCACTCGTTACCTTTTCTGACCTCTCTGTGTTTTCTACCTTGGGGGAACTGGCTGTCTCTCCTCTGGGAATCCTTGGGTGCTGTAAACCTTATTGCCCCTTTGGTTTAAATTTCATTTCTTGTATAGCTCTCTCTCTCTATATATATATATATATATATATATATATATATTATATATTATGTATCCTAACAAGTTCTCCAGATTACCCTGGTTCCCCTCTTGCTTAGATTCAATCTATCAGGTGCATAGAGGGGTTTATCATCCCAGGTTCCATCTTAGTTCCTTATGCATCCAAATCCCTCCTCCCTACACCATTCCCTTAGCCAACCGTTGAACTCCTCTATCCTGTGTTTCTTAGCTGTGCTGGCTCTTGTCACAAGCAGCACTTCTGAGAAGGCTACCGACATAGCCTACCCCTTACAAACTTGTCCCACCATTATAAACCTCTTCTGCACTGTCCCTATCTCACATCCAGCTAGGTCATTTGTATCTAGATGAACTTCCACATTTGGTTTCCCCCATCCCCTATGTAAGTGACTCGCCATTGGGAATATGTATTCTGCTGTTATTCCCTTGAGGCACATCACTCTCCTACCTTGTTTTTCTCCCTTCCTCTTAGTCCATCAAATCACCTTCAATTTTGAATCCCCCAGTATTATGACTCTACCACTGCTGTTCCCTTTCCCCACCCCACCTCCTGGTGGAACTACCCTTTCCTTTCCACCCACCCTCGTGCTTCCCATACTGTTACCCCCTTTGCCTCCTTCTTCCCTTCAACCTGTCTACCTATCACCCTCTCCATTTCTCATCTGATCCCCCTGTCTCATCTGCTCCAGTTTGACTCTGCCTCCTTTTCTGTCTGCTTCAACCTCCTCCCTAGCCCTCCAAGGATGTCCCTTCTACTGCTGTTGTCCTTACATCACCCCCTTTCCCACTGATGTCTCTTTTGAAGCTCCTCTACAGACCAGATGCCCCCAATCATCTGTGCTTCACCTAGGTCAGCCCAATTCCCTGCAGTACTTAGTGGTTTAAATTGATTCCTTAGTGATGCTGGCCCCCTCTCTGCAGGACCTACACTACCAACTATGGCACCAATCCCCTCATTGGACTTCAACTCTGAAAGGGCCTTGACCCAACCTGAGAGCCCCATGGGTGGGGGGAGGGGCATGAAGGAACAGGTGAGGTAAATCCTGGTAAAGATGGGTGATAGTGCTGGAAAGAGGCAGCAGAAGGGGGGTGTCTAGGAAAACTGGGGGCAAAAACATAATAATGAAAAAAAGTTACTGTTAATGTTGTTTACAGAATTTTTATTAACTCTAGCAAAACATGAAAAAACTCAGTTCATAAACATCTTCATCTGAATTTGATGGGATACCTGTCAATGCCTAATTGTAGTGTGGCATGATGCAAAACTAATGGTGACAGTGAGGCCTTACTCATACCTCATGGAGGTATAATAAATAGGACCTAGAGAGAAAAAACATTCAAGTGCCAAGTTGATTGCAAAAAGAACAAGATACCATGGAATTTAAAATGATAAGTTACATAGCAGACCCTTGCACTCACAAAAACAGCATAGCCAGTGCTTTCGGTATTGTGCCTACATGAGTTCAACTGCAGGGGTTGCTCTGTATGGAAGAAATATACAAAGTAAGCATAGCATGAACAAACTACCCATCAATGCCCCCACACTGAGATTTTGACAGCATAGAGGAAGGCTGGGACAGTGATCAGGGAGAACTACAGTAAATGTGCAAGATATAATTGTCGGCAGGAAATCTATTTTTTATGGAGATAGTAGCCAAAACAAATTTAAATAAAGACATTTCCAAGGAATCAGGAGCCGTTGATTGTTCTCTTGTAGAACCCTATTAAAGTGGAAATTATCAAACCTTGCATGAATTACAGAACAAATAAAGAAAATATATAAATTATAAGGTAAGAAGCACTAAGAAAAGAACAGTTCAGGTAGTTTTACAAAAAACAAGTGATCAGATCAAACATCCCCTTGATGGTGCAAAACTGTCTTAAAATGATTTGTGAACAGTTATAAATTGTTTGCTGCCCACCAGCCAATATGTATTCTGAATCCAAGACATACATTATGCTTTTTCTCATCCTGTGTACTGTTGTGCTCTTGTGCAGATTGTTGAACTGCTCCATCCTGCCCTACTGAAATGGTTGATTTGAATAATTTGAAAACTTATCTTTTCTCTTTCTTTCTTTCTTTCTTTCTTTCTTTCTTTCTTTCTTTCTTTCTTTCTCTCTCTCTCTCCCCTTCCTTGTATAATAAGTTCATGGGGCACTGATACGTATTGCTTATATTTTAAGGGCATTAAAGTATGGGCAGCCCAAACTGCTTTACTTTGCTTTTTGGTATGCACACCTAAATCTGCATGAAATGGCACTCATACAATCTAAAACATGTCTCAGTGCCCCTGTTAGCATTCATTTTCTTGGTCACAGCTGCAAGTGAAATTACAAACTAGCTTAGATTGAATCTGTGTTCAAAAAATTTCTAACTACTTTGCAAACCTTTCCTTCTACAGCGCAACAGATTTGTTCCATTTTCTTTGTCAAACAATAAGAACCTTAGAGAAGATAAACAGACTATTTTTTTTTCTTTTTTATTGACACAACTCTTATCAATAGAACTGCACTGTGGTAACATTGAATATGAAAAGACTGAAGACATCAGTGCATTTTTCATAATATACATATTTTATATTTTAAAAATGCATGTTGCTTTAAAACTTTTGGTATTTTATGTGGTGCCTCTTTTAGGAAATAATAAGCAACAGACATCTTAAAATTCTTACTTGATGTTATGGGCCCTTCAATAGGGTTGCCACCTTTGGATGAGGCAAAAACCGGATCCTATGCACCACCCCTAGCCCCACCCCTTTTCTTGACTCATCATGCATTGTTCCTCCTAGAAGTCCATTTGTTATATCAATAAAAAAGAACAATGCAGCAGTTAAAAATGTTAAGATGCTGTACTGTGCCTCTTAAAGTTACTTTCCTAGGTTCTTCCTAATTATGTATTTACTTATGTATTTATTTATTTATATTGGTTAACCAAATAAACATACAGAGATAAAATAAATCTCATTTACAGATATGATCTGGGGGGAGACAAGGGAAATACTGTAAATAGCATACAATAGTATTCATACTTTATATCTTTTCCTGGCTCCATTTCCTGTTCTTGTTCAAAGTACTATTTCAAAGCCAAAGAAGTGACCATACTTTTTTCTTGAGGAAAATAATAATTTAAAACATTTAAAAATGCCTAAATTCTGTTAGAGAAGAAAATGTTTACCAACAAATGAAAATGGAGAACAACTGGCTCTGTTACTGTTACAAAAGGAGGGGGACAGCTGTGCTGCTGTGCCACTTTAAGATGCAGTGGAAAGATTAGGCTAAATATGTACTAATGGTGTTAATGGCCATACTTTACATCTCCCAGGGTGACTGCGTTCACAAACAAAAGGCTACATTGACAACAGAACTTGTTTGTAACCCGGCCTGTAGCTGAAACAATGAATGAATTTGTTTCAAAAGTACGTAAACACTCAAAATGGCTAAAAAACCTGACCAGCACAGAGCAAAACCGGATTACCTGATAAGGACCCTGAAAACCTGATCACCAGGTAAAAAAACCTGACAGGTGGCAACCCTACCCTTCAACTTCTTTCTGAAAATGGGAACAAAATCTTTGGAGTTACAATTTAAGTAACATGAAAGATAAGTTTCATAACATTTTGGTGTGTGCTTGCATTTTGTAGTGCAGTCCCTGAACCCATATAACACTAGAGAGTGCTCACCTCATGAATACTAATAATTATGCTGTTATGGGCTACTGCCAAGTAAGCTACACAGCTAAAAGCAAAACAACAAAAAGAAAAAGGGGTACATTCACTAATTAATCCACGTAATTATTTCTGTATAATGAACCATATGTTAATTATGCTAATTAGTTTAAATAAAATCACCATAAAAAGACATGACTCCATCAAGAAGGATAACAAAAAGAACTATTACCTAAAAGTAATATCCTGAATGTGACCTAATCCAGTACATATTACCTTTTTACGTCCTTATTTTAAATGTTGTGTGGGGGGAAGGGAAGGGTAGGAACCATCTGGGGAGGACCATACCAAAATCACCCAAGCCAATCAACTGTGTAAAGTCAGTTTAGCTAAAATGCCCAATATATCTTTACCTTCTCTAGTTGCTCTGTAATACAAAAAGGGTAACCACCTGCCTTTAAATTTGTCTAACTGAAATCAGAGCTTTGCAATGATTTGCTCCATTTCCATTATTCTAAGACAGATGGAGTATCATGAATCCACTGTGGGGAGCTTTGGTGAGAGCCAGCACAAGGTGATGGCCTTAAGGGCCACTGCTACAAAAACATTATATAAGTATCTATGAGCTTTGGACTTTATTTTATTTATTTATTTATTTATGTATTTATTTATTAGTTTTTGGAAATACCTTTGAGCCAGAGGCTCATTTACAAAGGTTCCATGCCATGAAACAAAATATAGAACATAAGAAATAGTACATTTAACAACTAGTACAGAAAACAATTATTCTAATTATACAGAATATTTACAGGTCTAGTATATTCAAGATTCAGGAGTTACATTTTCCTGCAGACAAAAAAGGGAAGAGGTAGGAGAAAATTACAACAGTAGGAAGACACAGCAAGGTATGGAAGGGTAAAAATAGTTCCAGGGGACCTATGCAAGGCTAGGAACCAGAAACCTGATGGGAGATGCAGTTGCATCACACTAGAGCAGGACAGAAGGTGTAAAAGTTGAAGAAAGGGGAACATGGTATTAGGCAGAGAATGGTGAAAAAAAGCCGGGGGGTGGCAGTACAAGGGTAGAGAGGAGTGGAGAGGGAGAATAAGGCAGAGAGTAATCAGGGTAGGTAAGGCAGGTCAGATACCGAAACTAGAGGAGGAGCAGAGGAGGGAGGAGAGGGAGGGGCCGGGGAGGAAGGAGCATAGGAGGAGGTGGGCAGGGACGGGGAGTTTGAGGGGCATACCAGCAGGTGGAGGCGTCATAGGGAGGTGGGAGGAGGAAACTGGTGGAAGAGAGGATAGTAGGGTGGTTAGTTAAGGGGATGGACAAGAGAGAGCAGGAGGTGGAGGGGCAGAAGGAAAAAGTGAGGGGGGTGTGTTGAACAAGAGAACTAAAGGGTGGTGAGTGGGGGGGAAGGGAGGAAATAGGAAGGAGGCCAAAGAGCCAGTTCTGTATATCCTTGGGAAGTGTGGTATTAAAAATCTTGCCAACTGTGTCACCCATCACTTTCCAAAAATGTCCTAACTCTGGGCATTCCCAGAAAATGTGTATATGGGTGCCTTTGTTTGAACATCTCCTCCATTACAGGTCTGAATTGTGTTTACCAAAATGCTTGGTGACCACCAGGGTACAGAAAAAGTGAAGTGCTACTCGCTATCTGAATTCTCTCCAAAAGGGGGAGGCTGTGGTAGAATTAACACCCCACCAGATTTTGTCCCAGTCTAAGTCGCCTAATCTTACTCCAGCCTCAGCTGTCCACTTCTCCTTAACATGGGTTAGCTGATCTAATTCTAAAGTGGCCAGCACCTCCGTGATCGTGGATACTCTACCCTTCATATTTGAGTTCTGAGCCAAATTTGATATACATTCCTGAAGGGGGTTGGGGGCCATGGTGAGTTGTGAGCCCCTGTCTCCCTCCAGCAGGTAATATCTAATTTGCAAAAACCGAAAGAAATCCCTGTGGGAAAGAGCAAACTCTTCCCTTAACTGCTGGAAAGATTTTAAAGTCTCTCCATTGTAAAGCTGGCCAAGAGACTGAAGTCCCAGCCTGGCCCAATTTCAGAATCCTAAATCCCATTTTAAAGGCAGAAAGTCTAGGCAAGCTTGTAATGGAATTGTGGCTCTCATTTTCATTGTTAGGTTGAACATGTGACATACTTTTCCCCAGGTAGCCTGCAAGGTTGAGGCCCATAAATTATCAATTACTAGCTTTTGTAACCCAGCTCTATCCATTAAAAGTATATTCCCCATATTTGAATTGGTATGGAGTCATTCTCCAATTCCACCCACAGAGGAGGCTCACTGTTTGTCTTGAAGGGGACAAGGGCCTGCAATTGAGATGCCCAGAAATATATATGGAAATCTGGTAATCCCAACTCCCCTCGATTCCTGGAAGTAGAGAGTACTTTCCACCTTATCCGAGGTGTCTTTCCTCCCCCCAAAAAATTTGAAAGGGTGTTTTTGAGGGCCTTCCAGAAGGACTTCAGGGGCTGCAGAGGTAGGGACATAAATAAAAAAAGAAAATGTGGCAATACATTCATTCGGATGCATTCCACTTTCCCAGAGGGGATAAGGGCAGCTCTTTCCAATGGTTACTATCTGCTTGTATTTCTTGAAGCAGTTTACAATGATTCGTCTGGTATAGCTGTGTTAGATCTCAAGGGATCCAGATCCCAAAATATCTAAATCTGGATTTAGCCCATCTAAGTTGATCTATATTTGGGAGAGCATTTCCTGTATGCTTCCCTACTAGGATCATCTCTGTTTTGCATTCATTAACTCTAAATCCAGAAACTTTCCCAAACTGTTTCAAAAGCTCCATAATACAGGAGATGGCCTGATATGGGTCTGATACATAGAGAAGGGTGTCATCTGCATATAAAGCAATTCTCAGCTCTACATCCCCCACCTTAATGCCTTCAAAAATAGTGGATTGTCTTATCATTGCCGCTAAAGGCTCCATAATAAGCACGAATAAGAGGGGAGCGAGTGGGCAGTCCTGCCTTGTCCCATGCCTGATCTCAAAACTAGAGGATGTGACCCCATCTACCTTAAGTTGAGCTTTTGGGTTTCTATAAAGATTTCCAGTCCAGTTACAAAATTTATCTCCAAAACCGAACTTCAGTAAGGTACCGTCTAAATACAACCAATCCTGGCAGTCAAACGCCTTTTCAGCATCTAACAAGACCACCGCTTGTACAGTCTTTAATCAGAAGGGACAGGCTAAGGATAAAGCATTTGGGAGGGGATGGATGTTATCCTGGATGTGTCTTATCAGGAATGAATCCTGTTTGATCAGGTTATACCAGGGAGGTTATTACTTTCTGTAACCGGGCTCCAATAACTTTAGCAAATATTTTTGCATCCTGGTTCAGAAGAAATGTAGGCTGAAAATCAGCACAAATTGTCGTGTCTTTCCCTGGTTTGGGGATGACTGATATCAGGGCAACACTCCAAGTATTTGGTGTCGCACTCTCCTCATGTGCTATATTACAAATTTTTGTTAAAGTGGGAGCCAGCTCATCCACAAAACATTTGAAGAAGTCAGCCATGAAGTCATCTTGGCCTGGTAGTTTACCTATCTTAAAGGATTTAATCACTGTTATAACTTTGGCTTCTGAGATGGCAGCCTCCAGTCCATTGTTTTGCTCTAAGGTCAGTGCAGACAGTTGAACTTCTTGTAGAAATTCTTGAATGTTCTGAGTGTGGTCTGACGCCCTTGCTTCACTGTATAATTGTTTATAGAATTGGAGGAATTCATCTGCTATTTGTGAGGGTTGGGTTTTGTCAATTGATGGGGGTCCTGTTGACTGAATAAGAAGAA
The DNA here is from genome assembly GCA_016271365.2 of Neoceratodus forsteri. NCBI lineage: Eukaryota > Metazoa > Chordata > Ceratodontiformes > Ceratodontidae > Neoceratodus > Neoceratodus forsteri. The sequence continues at coordinate 666,550,678 of CM028129.1, forward strand.
TATATCTATCTGCTTCTTGTTTTCATAGACATTGAGCCAGTAATCTGCCAGCTCTCTCCCCCCACTCATAATAGCTCTGCCTAGTATATCTCAACACATTCTCCGTACATCTTAACATTAAAGAGTTATATTCCTCCCTTGGTTTTTTAAGTTGTGGGAGTAAGGAAGCCCACCTGGAACATTTATGTTCTGCCTCAAGGGTAGCAATTAATTCTGTCACTTTCTTAATCTGAGCTTGGTGCTGTTTATTCTTGTGGAAAGCAAAAGATATAGTATGTCCCTGGACAACTGCCTTTAACCTGTTCCAAATGTATTTGAGAGGGGAATCTATTTCTTTATTTTCCTCTAGGTGATGCTTAATTACTTCTCTAGTAGAATCCACATAGCCCTTATCCAGCACAAGACCTGGGTCAAATCTCCAGTGGCACCGTCTTTCATGGGTTCCCCATCAAACATGAGCCGAGATCATGGCATGGTCTGAAAAAGTTACCGGGTTAAAGGTATATGCTAACCCCCTTTGAGTATAAAATCTGTCTAGTCTTGAGTATGACATGGTCGCTGCTGAATAGAAACTAAGCTCAGCTTTTCTAGGATTTTACAAATGCCAGGGGTCAACCAACCATGACCCAGAACACAGAGTTCTTAGGAGTCTAGAACAGGCTCTTAGACCTTTGACATTCGAGGGACTTTTATCAAGGGCCAGGTCCTCGACACAGTTCCAGTCCCCTACGCATAATACCTGACTCTCTGGGAGTCCTGGTATTGTGTGAAAAAGAGATCTGAAAAATTCACTTGTAGGGGGTGTAGGGGCATAAATCACGACCAAATGTATGGGCCACCCACTGCAAATTCTCGAAATTAATACCGTCCACCCTGTGCCAGATGATACAACATTTTGTACCTGGAAGGGTAAGCCCCTGTGAATCAGCACAGTCACACCTGCCTTGTTGGCCTGCAGATGTGTATCCAAATACACAGCCCCCACCCAAGATCGTCTCAATTTTAGATGTTCTGTGAGGGAAAGTTTTGTTTTCTGTTAACACACAATATCATACCCTTCCTTCTTTAATTCCTACAAAATTCTACTGCGTTTGACCACATTATTTATTCCCTTAACATTTATAGAACATATCTTAAGATTCATCATTTGTAATTAAATCAAAGGGATATCTGAATCCATCTGTCAGGCCACCCCCTCCTCGAGCCCACCCAAAAGTCACACCACAGTCAGGAATATAAAAGGAAACAGACAAAAAATAACAAACTTAGACACTTACACATAACACTCGTTAACATCCTAACTCACTAAACAATGACACTAGGCCCCTATAACCTTTAGGGCCAACTATATAAGAGAAACCTGTGGTTAATCTGGGAGATTCCCAGCAACTACTTACTAGGTATTAGGTGAGAGCTGTGTGCCTCCTCTAGCAGAGAGGTTAAAACTCCAGAGGGAAAAGCCACCGAATCTGGGGACTGAGGTCAGTGATTTCTACGTAAGCTAAACCAGTTCCCTCTAAATGACAAACTCCGGCAGTTGCCAGCCCAGTAATCAGGTGCTCCCGGTTGCACCATTGAGCAACAAGGTGTGCTTCCGGAGAGAGAGAGGCCTGAATAAAATATAAGGAAAATAGAAAATAACCCCTAAAACTTAGGGTCTCTATAGAGCTCTCAACTCTCCAGAGCAAAACCTGTAATTTTAAAGGTAAAAACGGTCACCAACATAGTTATCGATCTACAGCTTATTTGCCTGTGAAAAAAGTAACAAGAAAGCTTAATTGAGCGAAGCTTTTAAACCCCCCAATACCTTCTGATTTCAAGCTAATTCCTACTTCAGCCCCACACTCTAGCTAGAGTAATGAGCCCACTCTTTAGAAATATAAATGACCAATCTGGTAAAGTGATGAAAGAAAAAAGAGATGGTACAGCTTGAATACAGCCATTACATGCAACCAATTAGCGTTTTATGCAGATTTATGTGTCTAGTAAATAACATCACACTGTCCTAATTCTTGCAGTAAATAGGCCAGCCAGACGATTTGACACAGGTAAGTTCAGAGTGCGCATTATCTAAAGAAAAAAGGAATGTTGATATCCACAATAAAGTTATCCTTTTAACAACCAAAACATCAGCATCTCAGAGTTACATACTTGCACTTATACAGCTCTGCACAGTCTCTGACAGTTGTCCAACATTGCATAAGAAGTGAGCTGAGTGGGTTGATCTGGCTTGTAAACTTCTTATTCTCCATGCTGTTTGTTGCGCAGTTGAAAAATAATACATTGGGAACAAATTAACTGACATGCCAATCCAGGTTCTACACAGCAGGGAATCGGACCTTGAAATCAGTGCCCTGGACACAGAGTTCCCCCTGATCCCACTAGCTTGCTCTGTTAAATTAATCCAAACTATAAAAGAAAATGAAAGTCAGTGTGTAACGGCAGAATGGATATGGGCATGATCTCAGCCAAAAGATTTCCATGGGGGGGGGTCAGACTGCAGCCCACCACAGATGATGACATAGTGTCCCATCAAAGATGGAAGCTGGTTCAGGTTTGTTTCTTGGGGGTTATCCAGCGGGCTACATCAGAGTGGAGGGGAATTAAAGTGTCCATCCTTGTTTTTCCTGGCTTGCAACCTCCTGGTGCCACTGATCACAGAAGCTCTTCGATGTCACGGTTTGTCAAGTCTTCTTTCAAATCTGGGTGAGATATCTCCACAGCTTCTAAGAAGGGTGCAACGGCCAATAGGTTATCAAACTGTTTAATCCCCTCTTTATCCTCCATCCAGAGCCTGGCGGGGTATCTTAATTGGGCTTTCATCTCCTTCTCTCATAGTTGTTTCACTATGTACAGTGCCTTTTTCCTTTTGGCCAGCATGAGCGGGGGATAGTCTTGGTCCACATATACTTTGGTGCCATCCAAATTTAAATCTCTTATCTTCCAGGCCAGTCTTAAAATTTGGTCTTTGATCAATCGGACACTTCAAGAATTTGATGAGGATAGATCTGGGGGGGCACCTGGTTTGGGCTTTGGCACTACCGCCCTGTGCGTTTGCTCCATATAGAAACATAGAATTTGACGGCAGATAAGGACCGCTTGGCCCACCTAGTCTGCCCATTTTCCTACAGAACAGGTAAGTTGCAGATCCTAGTTAACCAACAGCTTACTTCCTCCTACCCCACACTAGGACTGCCTTATGTCTGTCCCATGCATTCTTGAATTCCCCCACTGTTCTTGACTCCATGACCTCCTCAGAAAGGCTGTTCCATGCATCCACAACCCTCTCTGTGAAAAAATACTTCCTCACATTATCTCTGAGCCGTCCCCCCTCTATCTTCAAATTGTGCCCCCTTGTTCTTGCACATCTCTTTTTCTGAAAGATGCCACCCTCTTGGACTTTGCTGATTCCCTTGAGGTACTTAAACATTTCTATCATGTCCCATCTCTCTCCCTCCTTTCCTCAAGGGTATACATATTAAGCTCCTTTAGTCTTTCTTCGTATGTCTTCTGGTGCAGAACCTGCACCGTTTTGGTTGCCCTCCTCTGGACAGCCTCCACTCTGTCTATGTCTTTGTGGAGATGGGGTCTCCAGAACTGCACACAGTACTCCAGACGGGGTCTCACCAACTGTCTGTACAGAGGGATAACAACTTCTTGTTTCCTACTATTGATGCCTCTCCCTATGCATCCCAATATCCCGCCAGCCTTCCTTACTGCTTTCTCACATTGCTTGCCCACCTTTAGGTCATCTGATATAATTACCCCCAGGTTCCTTTCCATTTTTACTGTTGTCAGTATCTCACCCCCCATTGTGTACTCTTCCCCTGGGTTTTTGTTTCCCAGGTGCATTACCTTGCACTTCTTTGCATTGAATCTGAGCTGCCATACATTTGACCATTCCTCCAACCTTGCCAAGTCCCTTCTCATCCTTTCCCCTCCATCTGGTGTATCAACTCTGTTGCAGATCTTTGTGTCATCTGCAAAGAGACATACTTTTCCTTCCAGTTCCTCTGCAATGTCACTTATAAAGACATTAAAAAGGACCGGTCCCAGTACTGAACCCTGAGGTACTCCGCTAGTAACCCTCCTTTCTTCACTGTGGACTCCATTTACTACTACCTTTGCGTCCTGTTGTCTAGCCAATTTTTTATCCAGGCTACCACCTTCAGACCCACTCCAAAGCTGGCTAACTTGTGTATTAATCTTTTGTGTGGGACTGTATCAAATGCTTGCTAAAATCTAGGTAGGCCATGTCCACAGCCCCTCCCTGGTCTACTACTTTGGTCACCCAGTCAAAGAAATCTATTAGATTCATCTGACATGACCTTCCAGCTGTGAATCCATGCTGCCTTGGGTCCTGTGCCCCACTGGCCTCTAGGTATTCAACAATTCTTTCCTTCAGAAGTGATTCCATCATTTCCCTACAACTGAGGTCAAACTAACTGGTCTGTAGTTTCCTGCCTCTGTCCTGCTCCCACTTTTGTGAAGAGGAATCACATCTGCCTCCTCCAGTCCTCAGGTACCACCACATCCTCCCATGATTTGTTAAAGAGAGTAGTCAGCGGTGTCACTAGTTCTACCCTTAGTTCTTTTAGAATTCTTGGGTGAATCCATCAAGCCCCATTGCTTTGTCCACCTTCAATTTTATTAGTTCTTTCAGAACCCTTTCTTCTGTAATTAGACTGGTATCGACCCCCGTCTTCAGAGTGTTTCTCTTGTTTGGTTTAGGTACCTCCCCCTCCTCTTCCTTTGTAAATACTGAGCAGAAATATTCGTTCAGTATCCCTGCTTTTTCACTGTCACCCTCTACCCACATTCCCTTCCCTTTATTAAACCTCAGTATCCCTTCTTTGGTCTTTCTTCGCTCCCTAATGTACCTATAAAAGGTTTTATCCCCCTTCTTAACAGAGTTGGCTATCCTTTCCTCGGTTTGGGCCTTTGCTATTCTGACTGCCTTCCCAGCCACTTTCTACTTTAACTGATAAAGTTCTCTGTCCTGCTCCTTCTGTGTTTCCTTATATTTCCTGAATGCTATCCTTTTCTCCTTAACTTTCCCTGCCACCTCTTTTGAGAACCATAGCGTTTTTTTCCTTCGCTGTGTTTGTTGATTTACTTTACACAAAGGCTTGCCTCTGCGATAGCTGTTTTGATTACTCCCCATTGTTCCTCCACCCCTCCTTCTTGCCTGTTGCTAGTGCTTTTCTGAGGCACTCTCTCATTTTCCCAAAGTCAGCCCTCCTAAAGGCCAATACTCTTGCTTTTGTATGGCTTGATTGTATGGCTGTGTTTATTGTGAACCACATTGTTTGGTGGTCGCTTGTTCCCAGATGGCTACACACTTCTAAATCTGAGATTCTTTCTCCATCACCATTTGAGAGTACCAGGTCTAAGATTGCTCCCTTCCAAGTGGGTTCCAATACTAGCTGTCTGAGGCATGCCCCTGTAGGGCATCAAGAATGACCCTGCTCTTGGATGTGCTTGCAGCAAAGGTGCTCCAGTTAACATCTGGCATATTCAGATCCCCCATCAACAATATCTTCCCTTTTTCTGCCATTCTAAGGAAGCCTTCTATCATTTCCTTGTCCAGTCCCTCCCCCTGAGATGGGGATCTGTATACAACCCCCATGTGGATTGTGATGCCATTTCCTGTCTCCAGGGTGACCCAGAGTATCTCATCTGCTCCCTGTTTACTCTTTAGCTCTGTTGCTTTGATCCCTTCTTTTACATAGAGAGCTACTCCTCCTCCTCTTTTAACCTCCCTGTCCCTCCTGTAGATTGTGTATCCTGGTATGCTGACATCCCAGTCATGGTTCTCTGTGTACCATGTTTCTGTGACTGCCACAATATCCAGGCAACCCTCTTCCAGCAAGGCCACTAGTTCAGGGAGCTTGTTACACAGACTACGGGCATTGGTACTCATCACCCTCCACTTTTTGATGGCCTTACCCCTTTGAGCCCCATTCCTGTCCTTACTGCCTTTGCCTTTTTTTACATTTACCTCTGTCCTGCTCCCTAATGACTTCTCTACCTTGGTGTTTACCTCACTAATTATCGTGTTTTGTGGGGGAAGGTTGGGATTTCCCTGCTTCTTTTCAGCGCCTCCCCCCTTGGCTAGTTTAAATGCTTGCCAATGAAGCATTTAAACCTCTCACCTAGGATCCTGGTCCCCCCCCGGATGGATGCAGACCATTGCACCAGTATAGGTCTGCATCCCTCCAGGTGGCTCCCCAGTCCCCAATGAAGCCAAAACCCTGAGCTCCACACCAGTTTTTCAACCATTCATTGAATTCCATGGTGAGGATTACCTAGCATCACCCTTTGCCATAGACAGGCAGCACTCTCCAGAAGCTGTTACCATGCACATTTGTCAAGGCCCCTCCTCAACTCTACAAACTCCTCTTGCACTGCTCTGATCCCATTCCTAGCCAGGTCATTTGTCCCTAGGTGGACAATGACATCCAACTCCCTCCCTCTGCAGCTGCTCCCATGATCCTGATTCGCTTCCTGTCCTCCAAGTTGTGGTGCCAGGCAGGCACCTTACCTCCCTCCCCTTCCTCCCCATTTCTACCCCCAATGATTGAGTCCCCACCAGGAGTTGTTTCTTCCCTGTGAGGTCCCATGCCACCCTCCTGTGGGTCTCCTTTGTGAAGGTTCCCAGCATCCTTCTTGGTCTTCACTGCAGGTGCCTCCATAGAGGAACCACTATCCACCAGAAGAGCGAATGGTGCAGAGAGGTACAGCTGGAGGATGTAACTCTGTTCCACCACCTCTCCCTCCTGAGCCCCCCTGGTCCAGCCTCTCCTCTTTCTTGGCAATCTCTGAGTGGCGGCATTGGCCTGGTGGTCCCTGGAGTGGGGGAGAAGTTTCCTGATCTAGCCAGGTCAGCCTGGAGATGGAGCCTCCTCCCACAGACCAGAGAGGTGCCTGCAAATAGGGCAGCATCGCAGCCTCCAGAATGTCTCCCAGAACACTGCCGCCCCACAGCCATTGCACTGCACCACTCCTACCATGTCTTATTTTGTGTCCCCTCTCCTGTTTCTCTGTATGCTTACTCTCTCCTCTCCTTACAACTCTCACCCTTCCTGTTCTGGGACAGCAACTTCCTACATTCTTCAGTAGCCTCCTTCTTCCTTGCTCAGTGTCAGACCACCAGCAGCTGGGGGGTAGAGTGAGCTACTTTTTTCCTTTAGGGTTGACAAAACTATTGTTTCTCTATGATCCTTCCCTTCCTACTGCCAAACAGGAAGTTCCTGTTGACAGTCAAATCCAGTGGCTATAAAAGTAGAACTGACTTAGGGTGGGATGGAGGGCGATTAGTAAGAAAAAGGCTAGCAACAGGAAGTTGTAATTTGAGTCACCTGCTTTTATAGTGTCTAAGCCACACCCCCAATTAAGCTCTCTCTCCTCCTACTGGTTTAGCAAAGTAAGTTGATACAGCACCCTTTCCAGCACAGAACACACACTGATTTTCTTTCTTTTCTTTCTTTCTTTTTTTAACCCTAAATAAGACCCCTTCTACTTCTAATAAAGTATCTGTCTGCTTACTCTCAACAGACACTGACACTGACACTGATATCTAGTGCAAAATCGTCCCCCAGGTCTAGCTCTTTTCTCAGCCAGCAATCCATGAACTAGGCCGTGTCCTCTTGCTCTGTTTCCTCCAGCACCACAAAGACTCATATATTGTTCCTGAGTGCTCTGGCTTCAGCATCTTCTGCTTGGAGAGTAAGCACCCTTTCTCTTTTATGCAGATATGCCAGGGATCTCCCATAGGCCATATGTTCACTTTGTACTGTCTCCATGTGGGTCTTGATGTTGGAAGTGCAGGCCTCCAACTTTTTGAAATCTTTCTGAATCCCTGACACCTTCCCATCTATTTTCTGAAGGAGCCTTAGGATTTTATGAGTGTCTGCTCTGGATATTGTGGACCCAGTGTCCAAGCCTGATTCGTCTCTATCATCTGCCGACCCTGTAAGTAAGGAGGATCTCGATGGGGTAGGGCTCAGACCAGTAGGCCGCTGAGATGGTGTGCCCATAAGTTGGGGCTGAGAACCCACCGACGCAGATTTATTTGAGCTCTCCATTAGTGGAGGTTCCAAACTGTTGATCTAACTGCAATTAAATGAGTTTACTACCAAATTCGGTGACCGATGACTATAGATTGTACAACCAGGAGACTGCGCTCTGAACTAGGCTGCCATTCAGTCCACTGACATCACCGGAAGTCCATGTTTTATTTTTCATATTTACTGGTTAAAGGAATAAATGCAGAGAAATGAGATATGTAGCAGTGGGCAATGAGATCAGCCTTCCAACCCATTTCTCCAGTAAAAGTTTACTATTTTCAGTTAATGGCGCAGTCAATAAAACAGTTTGCAAAGTAAAATTCAGAACTTATCTTAACGAAACTTGTGTGTTTTTTTTTTTAAAAAGCAATGGTCTCTGTGAAAATCGTTTTCTTCCATTTCTGTGTGTGACAGCTGTTGTAGTGCATCCGGGTGCTGAGCAGATGTGATGCCTAAGGGAGACTCATTCATTGATTCATTCAGTGGCATGAAATGGGAAGAGGCTGCCATTTTAAAATGAATTTCTGACAGAGTTGTAGTTGGACAGTGTGCCTAGTTAGCATTTTTGTTCATCATGCGAGAAGACTGTCAATCCCACTGGCGGCTTTCTGTGACCAGCACGAGCGAACAGCCAGCACGAGGACAATCTCTCACACAGGTGCTCAGGTGCACTGAGGGCTATTTTTGGAACCATAGTTTATGGAATTCCATTATTCACACAAATGAATAATGGAGTTTGTGAGGTTGTGACAGCAGTTGTTTATTGGCACTAACCAGTAAATATAAGGATCTTGTAAATTCCTAATTTAGCACTAAAAATACCAAGTAATGAACATTCTAATAAATGAAATTTTAATTGTTTTATGGTATGAAATTGGCTCCTTAAATGTAACATTTGATAGTACTGTGTTCTGTATTAGCAATCTTCTGCAAACTAGAAATTACCTGCTAGTATATGTGGGATATTTGAGTAAGACTCTATTGGAAAACATTTGTAAGATTTCATTAGACCATACTAAAATGTACCTCACAACTGTTCTCTTATCAGTGATATCTCTGATTTTGTGTAAATAATTTCTTTTGCTCTGCATAAAATGATTGCACCTGTCAGATACTCTTCAAATAAATCGTAAAAAGATCTGGTGCCTGAGTTTCAAAAATGTGCAAAGCGAAGTGCAAAAATGTGTACTCTGCCTTGTGATAGCGTGGCTGCCCAAATATGCCATATTCAGTGGAATAGTGCACCAGCACTATTTGACTGAATATAGGGCCATGTCGACACAGAGATAAGCCACTTAGCATGGGGCCGACATGGCTCCTGAAATAGAGCATCACAATGGCTTGTGCCTGTGCTAAATTTCCAATATTCAAACAGACCCATGCAAGTGAGCTCAGTGGGTATGCAGGGCTCTGATGGGCCACTTGCATGCCCATTATGGGCTCATTTGCATGGGTAGCCTGGCAATTTAGCACAGTGCCGTCCCCACTTTTCCAGTCTCAGAGAGCTATCCCTGGTGCTAGTGGTCCCCCCTGCAGATCACCAGCCTGCTGTTACAAATTACACTTTTCCTAGTGTCCAGTGGTCCCTTCCTCCACCTACACCCATGTCTGATGTTTACAATATTATTCCCTGGTGTCTAGCTGTCCCTCCCCCCATCCACACTATAAATAATCTATAAATGATCTATAAATAATAGTCCCTGGTGTCCAGTGATCCCTTCCCCCACCCGCACTCATGTCCAATCTATAAATAATATTCCCTGGTGTCTAGCATTCCCTCCCCCCAACTCCCATCCTGATCCTCTGTATTATAAAATAGCACTATTCCTGGTGTCCAGTCCCCCAATCCCAATCCCTGTAAAATAAATAAAACCATTTCCTGGTGTCTAGCAGACCCCCCATCCCCAATCCCATGTAAAATACAGTGAATACATTCCCTGGTGTCAAGCAGACCCCCTGCCCCACCACTCTGGTAGGTAGTGCCCCAACACCCCACTAAGCAAATGTACTTTTGCTAGTACTTAGAACAGGTGGGGTGCAGACATAAGCTGCCAACAATATACAGTACATACAGATAAAGTGATGCTGCATTCCAATTAGAGACCACAAAGACAGGTATTTGCAAATCAAAATAAATTTATTCCATGTAGGTAAAGTTCAGTCCGGTAAACGTTCCACAGTCAGATGCCCCTGCACTTCGACCATTAGGTCTTCCTCAGGGGGTGGGCTCTGGTGACAAAAAGCACTGCATTTAAACTGAAAATCAAGCTGACATCACAGATCACATGTTTAAATAAATTGCCATAATTACAGGAGAATACATACATGCCAAATTGGCCCCTTTTGATTAATTCTGTGACCTGAGTAGTAAGGTAAAAATATAGCAATGCAGATCAATCTTAAGATAAACAAAGACAGTGAACAAGGATGTAAAAATCAATTGATAGTGATTCAACAAACATTATAACTTTTTCAAGAAATACTTTTTTCTTTCTATTTCATTCTCACATTTGATATTGCTCCCCATTTATATCTGTACATAGAGCTAGGATTAGGTACCACACAGCTTTAAATCCACTGAAGCAGTGGTTAAACACTTCAAATAGTGACCCCACAATAGGGAAAGGAAGGTCAAAATGGGGGAAGAGAAAAACGACAGATGTTCAAGAAGAAAATTCAAAAGGATTGAGGGAGTGGGTAAATCATTCTGAAGGAAATGAGAGGCTTAGGGAGCTACTCCGTGTGTCAAACTTTTGTTCTCACATGGCTACAGGAGGTCAGCCTGCACTCACCCGAAGTCCAAAAGGATAAAACCTAGGAGAGAAAATAAAGATAGATGAAATGTTAGAAATCCTATGAACACATATATAGATTACAGTGAATATGTTACAAATAAGGTTTAATATCCCAGGTTGCACCTGTAAACAAGCTTTCAGCTTAGTGTGTCTCTCCTGGTAAAACAAAGGTAAATAAAAATTAAAATATTCAATTCATTATCAAGTCCAATAGGGTTCAGTGCTGCTCAGTGTAAATATCCAAGATGTTTCACATTGCGAAAGTTTGTTTAATCTGTTACCCCCTCTTTTGCCCAGATTTACCTGTTCTAAACCCATGATATGTAGAACCTCAGGGTTACTGCCATACTATAATAAAAAACGTTCCACTACAGGATTAGAGATATCCCCATTCCTAATGTCCCTAACATGCTCCTGTATGCAAATCTTAAGTTGTCTGGTAGTTCTCCCCACATATAATTTCATGCAAGAGCACCATATTGCATAGACTACACACATGGTAATGCATGACATGTATTGTCTGATCTGTACAATTCTCGGGCATCGTCCATTGTGAATCTATTCCCTTGTGTGCAAAATCTGCAGATATTACAGTTCCCACAGCGGAACATACCAGGGGGTCTAATAGGTAACCATGTCCTATTCATGGGGGGGGGGGGTCAGAATAACAACTGGATACCAATTTGTCTTTAAAATTGTTCCCTTGCCTAAAAGTGATCCTAGGTCTAGCGCCTATAGTTTTGGCAAGTTCATTGTTGCTAGATAGTATAGACCAATATTTTGTGAATATACTTCTGATTCTGCCTGCTAGGTGATTAAATTCAGTACTGAATGTAACTCCTGAAAAATTATCCCCGTCTTTTGGGTCAATAATTCACTTCTTTCAATAGACCTAGCACAAATTAAAGCCTTGTTCAGAATTTTCTGCATGTAACCTCTTGCCAAAAATCTATTCATCGTGTCTTTGGACTGTTCTTCAAAATCAGAGTCCAATCTACAATTCTGCCTCAGGCGCAAAAACTGACCAAAAGGCATAGAATCTTTAAGACCTGTGGGATGTGAACTCTTTGCATGAAGCAGGTTATTAGTGGCCATGAGTTTTCCATAGGCTGAGCTCATTATCCTTCCAAAACACAATACCCTCAAAGCAGTAGAAAGGTCAGCACTCCAGGGGCCCATATTTAATTCAAAGTTTTCAAGGACAGGCTGGAAACAATTTCTTTAAGAAAAGTAATTTTATTTGTATTCCAAAGAGATAAAAACAGAAGAGCAGGCAGGTACAAGTACTCAAATGTACAGGTCTAGAACAGAGACATCCTTCATAGTGCAAAAAAGGCCAAGGCCCACATTTTCAAAGGAGCTGCATGGCCCAAAATGGAGATGCATGGCACATCCCAGAAATTGCACAGAAGCATGATATTCAATGTGTCATGCATGTCCAAATGCGCAATCGTGCAGAAATAATGTATGTGTAGCAAAAAAGGGTGAGGGTACATGAATATGCTGCGCATCCGTATATTCGGCCACAATGTGCAGCACATCTGCCGTGCTTCCCAGAAATGTGTACACAGATAGGCAGACAAAAGGATGGCCTAAATTGGCCAGCCACCCACAAGAAGGCCACGGAACTGCAGACAGGCCATCTTGAGACAGCCCTTGGAGGTGCATCAGGACATGCTCCAGGCATCCATATGTAACCTCCAGGGGGCGCTATCCCGAGGGCTACTACCCCTGCCTGCTTCACCACTAGCAGGTTGAGGGGCCTGGATCCAATGGCGGGTGCCTCCACCCAGAGGTCGGGGTTGGAACAGTCAAACATGACTTGGTCACAGCCCTCTGGGTCACTGCAACCCCCCTTTCTTTCTGCTAGTGGCCCACGAATACTTCTCACCCAATGGTTATGACTTACACTTACCCCAAGTGGAATGACCAGCTTGGTGCTGAGGACCCCCTGTAAAATAAGATACAGTGACACAGTAACCCATGCACAAGAGGGGGAGCACAAATATACAGTTCAGAGTGTGCCTTGCAAACAACAAATCTGATTTATTGAAGGGGAAGTGACAAGGGTGGGGGAAATCAGGTTGATTAGCTTAACACTCTACTATATCAGGGCACTGTGCACAGGCCAGACCTATAAGTCACTGTCTCTGGGTACCCAGGCAATAAGAGGCTAGCCTATTCGGTGCAGCTGGTTGGGGCCCTGATGGAGAAAGCAAGTATTCAAGACCCAAATTGGTTAATCAGAGCCAGCTGGCTTAGTCCATGCAGCCAGTGGAGTGACCAGACAGATATTTCCCTTTCTATAAACATCTAACAGGGAGTTACCCTGATTTAGTACTCACGACTCCTGCAGAAAGATCCCTCTCACACCAATTGCAGGACATAGCCTGTGATCCAAACACTTCTCTACACATTTATATGTATAACAGAGGGGTACCATACCAGGCAGCTGCTTTAGACTCCCGACGACTTTCACTGCACAAACCGGGTAACACAACGCAGCTTCACTTGTCCTGACAGACCGAGTGTGATTAAAGCCATTTCTTCAGTCCTCTACAGGGTGAGCCTGGTAGGTAGCTGTAATCATACAACCTCCTCTGTCTGCACTCCTCCACGGATCTTGTCTGCTCCTTACAGCGATTCTGCCACCCGACTTTTTGGTCTGCACACGCGCTTCACGCACGAAAACTTGCACAGCGCAGGAGCCAGAGCTCCTTCTACCTTCATGATCACCAGCGACTCTGCACCTTGGTAGTTTGGGCAGGGAATCTCGTTCGGGCACCACCCGATCCCATTGGAGGGCTGCATAGGCCAGTCACTCAATACTGCCCTCATTGGTGCAAAAAGGCACCATAGTTCAGAACTTCACTTCCCAGAATTACTGGCCGTATCCCCTGTGGCCAGCCGGCTCCAAAGAGAGTCCTGATTCTAGCTGGTCGCTCAATACACTATTTTAAGTGCCCCTCCCTTCCGATTGGATCCAAGAGGCAGTTCTGATCCAAAATGGAGGGGCAGAATACACAAAGCCCCAGCTGCAAGGGAAACAGATTAAATAACCAGCAATTTTACTGCCACACTACATTTGTTCCAGAAAACAGTTACATCCTTCAATAATGCTCCCTCTGCTAGCTTAGCGACGGCAGAAACGGAGCGATTCAAACAGCAACTCGAGAGGGAGTTGAGCAGTAAACCCACAGCCCCCCCTTGCTAACTAAGAAAGCCTGCAGGCAGGCAGCTCTTAAAGAGACAGTACTAGAGGCTCTAAAAGCACTCACAGCGCCCACCTTCAAACAACATTATTCCAAACACCAGTTAGGCAGGGAGCCTTAGGCAGGCTCCGGGAAGGCTTTTAGGAACCCCCATTTGTAGGGGAGTTACACATACATAGCAGTCGTGCCTGGATGGAAGTACCCAAAGCCACAGGTGCCAGGACACAGACACCCAGCTGCCATGTGCCAGTGCTGTAAGGTGCCCCCCTAACACACCAGCAGAGCAGATGGCCACACTGTAGCACATGTACCAGGGGCCTGCACCCATGTGGCCTGCAGGACACCATCCAGTGGTGGCATGCACCTAGGGTGACTTCTGGGGTGATGGTGCTCAGGTAGCCTGGTGGTATATGTGGGAACCTAGCACAGGCCAGGGACTGACCTGTGGCACACACCCATGGTGGTACACCATAGGTGCACACAAGTGGGACCCACCCACTTGGGTACCTGGTCACCCTCTGCACACCACCATTTCCTGCAGTTTTCTCCATGTTCCTCTCATATGGGGGGGCACTGCAGGTGACTGTATGCTGCATACGGAGCTGGTGTGTCACATGCATGTGGCATGCTGATCAGACTGTGTCACCCTCTGCCCTTCCCTTTTGCTTGTACAGGTGGGCCCCTGTGGCCACTGTCCAGGTGGGTCCCCTGTACCCCAGTCCAAACCTGTATACGGCTATTGGTAATATCACTGTACCCAGTCCACCCACCCACACATAAGCATTCCATCACACCTGCTTGCTAGGCTGCAGTACCTCCGGTTCACCTTTGTGGGTGGTGGGGCAGCCCTGCAAAGCTGGAACTGAGCATGCCTGGGGATATGCAAATGGCATGTAAACATTCCAGTAATGAGCTGCGCAAGAGAGGAATGTGCAATGAGGCCATTTGCATATCCTGGCTGAATATTGCACACTGCGCATGTGGCCACCTATCACAAATTTCCCCCAAATTTCTGCAATCCAGTGGCACATTTCTCAATATTAAACATAGACATTTCTCAGTGTTGAGCACAGACATTTACAGGGAGTGTAGAGGTATCTTATAATTTAGTCCTGATGGTAGACATGTGTCTGGAGTTATAATCCAATAATGATTGAGTTTTTGTTTCAAACTCCCAACCCTGCAATCCAATTGCACTTTCTCGATCCTGATATGTTGTAGAGCAGCTGCTGAGCCAAGTCTTGCTTCCCTGAAATGCTCTGCCATCGCACAGGTTTCATTTCCTGTCCTGACAGCAGTTTTGTGTTCTGCTATCCTTAGTTTTAAGGACCGCTCAGTCTGATCAATATACATCAAACTGCATGGGCAAAATAAAGCATAGATAACCCCCTCAGTGCTGCAATTAACAAAGTCATTAATCTGAAATTTCTTTCCACTTTTGGGGTGATTAAAAGTCTGCGTATTATTGGTACTATTGCAATGAACGTAATGTCCGCACTTATAATTGCCTTTGGGGGTTTTTGGGAGCCACTGACTTTGGTTTGGCTGTGGAGAGAGTATAGTGTGGACTAAAGTGTCTCTTAAATTTGTGCCTCTATGGTAGCTGATTCTGGGCTGTATTTCACTAATAGAATCAAACTTCTTATCTCCCTTCAGAATGCCCCAGTGGTTTTTGACACTGTTCCTGATCTTCCCTATTTCTGGAAAATATTGTGTGATAAAATTTGGGGGCATTTCTTCTTGTTCATTTGTTCTTCCTTGGAACAGCATGTCCCTGTCAGTTTCTTTTGCCAGTTGGTATGCATTCTGAATGCTTCTTATATCATATTTGTGTGCTTTAAATCTTTTTGCCTTTTGAATGCTATGTGCTTCCAAGTCTGCATCTTCTGTACAGGTTCTGTGGACTCGAAGGAACTGGCTTTTTGGAATATTATTAATCAGTGTTTTTGGATGACAGCTGTCGGCCAATAGAACAGTATTGCATGCTGTGTCTTTCCGATACACTTTTGCTTTCAAAGTGCCATTGGATTTAAAAATAGTTAAGTCCAGAAAATGTATTTGATCTTTGTTCCACTCCATAGCGAATTTTAGATAGACATTAGTGATGTTAATGTATTCAACAAACTCTGACAATATTTCTATGCCACTTCTCCAAACAAGAAAACAGTCATCAATATATATTTTCCATTCAGTGATATATCTGTGAAAGGGGATGAAACTAGCATCAAAGATGTATTTGTTTCCCCACTCACCTACGAAAAGATTTGCTAGGTTTGGAGCAAAGGTCGTACCCATGCTGGTGCCCTTATTTTGTGTGTATAGTTTATTGCCGAATATAAATAATTTACATTCTAGTACCAGCGTAGCAAAATCTATAATGAATTCAGACAGAGGGATCACATTAGTTGACCTCCTAGATAGTGCCTCTGAAACAGCATTGAGTCCCCCTTCGTGAGGAATATTGGTGTACAGGCTCTCTACTCAATTCACACCAATATGTCATCTTCTTCAACAGTCACTTCTTTTAATAAGTTACACATATGGTTGGTGTCTTTAACATACGATTTTAGTTCTGGTACAAATTTCTTTATATGTTGATCAACAAATTTAGAAATGGGCTTTGTAGCTGACCCGATGGAGGAGACAATCAGATTACCTTAATCTTCAGAAGAAGATAGAGGGCTGGTTTTCGTGGTTCTTCTACTGTCAGAAAATCTCCTTCTTGCGTAATCCACCTTTTTTCCAGTGCTACTGCTATTAATTCCAAAATTCATTGTTGAATTAGGAGAGTAGGATCCATTTTCAATTTAGAGTAAAATACTTTATTGCTCAGACGTTATGTGCTTCAGTGACATATTATTCATATCCCCATATAACAACTGCTCCACCTTTGTCCACAGGTCTGATTATTACAGCTACATTTCCTTGAGTTCTTGTATGGCTTTCTGTTCAGGAGCATTGATATTCTGTGTTTGATTTCTATAGAGTAATTTAAGAAGTTCACCTACTTCTCTTTCAACTACTTTCATGTAGGTTTGTAGTGTAGCATTGTTTGTTGTTGGTCAAAAAGTCAACTTTAATGGATTTGTGAATTTTTATAATTTATATCTGAGCGGTTACTTACAATTATAAAATTAGCAATGAAAGTTCTTGTAGACAGTTATAAAATTATGTCAAAATCCAATTTATTTCACGGAGTTGTACAAAGCAAACACATACATCTATACAGCATTCAAAGATTTTCCCATAGCCACTATATAATTAAACACTCAAATACAAAATATCAATACATTTTATACACGAATCTTGAGATATTCTGCCACCTCGGCTACTACCACATAGTATATGAATTACACATACATTGGTGGTAGGATCAGCACAGGAGGAACTTGGTTTGCTGGCCAAGGCACCTAGCTTCACCTGAGCTCTTTCCTTCTAAGACTGCTTTAAAGGCAGAGTAGAGAAACTTACCAGAGCAAGGGAAAAGGATTAAGACTTATTTTGGCTAAGCAGATTTACTGTGTGGTGTTGTTTTTAATTTTTACTCACAGGGATTGCTACTGTTTGTTGCTAACATTTCATTGCTTTATTTTCTCT
This sequence comes from Neoceratodus forsteri, assembly GCA_016271365.2. Lineage (NCBI taxonomy): Eukaryota > Metazoa > Chordata > Ceratodontiformes > Ceratodontidae > Neoceratodus > Neoceratodus forsteri. Next base: position 666,568,351 of record CM028129.1, read on the forward strand.
GTAGCAAAGTGTTTCTTACAGCGTATATCTTCTCTGAAATTATTACAGGTGGTGCTTTACAGGTTTTACAGTTTTATCTAACATTAGGATAAGCTTTCAGGGTTACTGCATTTGTTGTTGACTGATTGTTTCTGCTCTTACCTCCTTGTTCTTTCGTCCGTGGTTCTTTTTTGGCAGGGGAAGGGCCCAGACACCCACCCCCATCTCCAACCACCCCACACTACACTCCTTTTATAGGGTACCACAGTTGTGACATTTTCTGTGGCAGAGCAGGAAGGGGTGGATCAGTGGGGTCTCCACAAGGTGAGCTCATTTACAGGGGCACTAGTAATTTAACTTATTATAACAAGTTAAACAAAACACAATCAAACCATTACTTGCATTTTTTTTTCCTTTTTTTTTTTCTTCTAATTACTCTGACTAGGTTATAAACCCAGCAACTTATCTGGAATGGATATCATTAACTGCAGGTACTGTGGAACAATTTTCAGAAGGACTGTCTTACAGGATTTAGGACACTGTCCTACACGCTGGGCCTTTCGAGATTTTAGGGCTCAGCTCCAGGCAGCATGGGCAGAGATTGCACGCCTCAAATTTCATATTCAAGAGGAAATACATTATAAGAACCAACCGCCATTTCCCCAGCATCCAACAGAAAAACCTCGACCGCAGAGGGTAGTTGGTCCAGGAGGTTGGCAGGTGGTTAGGAGGGGCAAATCGCGTGCCCCATCACTCTCTGCTCTCCAAGATATTACCTCCAAAAACCATATAAACACTACAAACAGGTATCTGCCTCTCTCTCTGAAATCAAACCAAGAGGCAGAAGACACTGCAGAGGCAGGACACTGCAGCACAGGAGCTAGCACAACAAAACTCACCCAAATCAGGAACCAAAACAAAAAAAGCAAAAAGGAAATCCAAAAAACTTCTGATCATAGGAGACTCCATGATTCAGGGAGTTGATACCCATCTCCAGCCAGGGGTAATGGTCAGATGTCTCCCAGGTACATCAGCATGGAGAGACACTGACCGCATTGCTAAAATTGTTCACAAAGCAGGAGAAAGCATTGATGTCCTAGTACACAAAGGGACTAATGATCTCGCCAGCCGGTCAGTTGTGGAGACCAAGGAACACCTGACCAGGCTGAGTGACAAACTATCATCTATTTCGTCTGCCATCTCCTTCTCTGAGATCCTGCCAGTCTGGGAGAGGGGAGCAGATGGACGGAAGGTCAGAGAAGGGGAGATAGGGGAGCTAAACACGTAGCTCAAAGGCTGGTGCCAGAAAAAAGGACACAGATTTGTAGGGAACTGGCAACAGTTCTGGGAGTGAAAGTTCTTTAAATTTGATGGACTGCATCTGACTAAGGAGGAGTCAGTGCATTGGGGCAGAAGTTTGACATCTTGCAGAATATTTAAACTAGCAAATGGGGAGAGGGTGCAGCACCCATCGTCGAATGGAAGAACCCCCAGCTAGTGGTCAAACAGGGATTCAGCATGTTTGCAGTTCATTTGCATCACCAGGTAAGAAAAAGGTTTGTCTCCCAATACGATGCACAGGGTAATGCAAATCTCACCCAACAACTAACACACAAAATCTGGCCAATGGAAAATCATGTACACAAATGCTCACAGCCTGGAAATAAGATCCCAGACCTGCAGGCAATAATGTCAGAGGCTAAACTGGACATAGTAGCAATTAGTGAGACGTGGTTTACCAGTAACCACACTTGGAGACTTCAGTACCTGGCTATGTATTGTTCAGAAGAGACCGAGGTGCAAAAGGGGAGTGGCCCTGTATGTCAATGAAAATATCAAAGCTACAGAAATTCAGAATACACATAAGGAGCCAGAAGAACTGTGGGTCACCCTGAAACAGGAAATGGGACAGCCATATGAACTGGGGTTGTCTACAGGCCCCCAGACCAGGGGGAGGACATAGACACATTACTGTTAGAAGATATACAAAACATGACAGCTAAAGGGGAGGTTCTGATAATGGGAGACTTCAACATGCCGGATACAGATTGGTCAATACCAGCAGGAACATCTGCCAGAACTAGACACATAGTGGATTCCCTGCAGGGGGAGGGCGTCAAACAACTGGTATAGCAACCCACAAGAGACAGGGCTATCCTAGATCTAGTACTGACTAACAGGGAAGGGATCACAGATCTCCAGGTAGAAAGGTCATCTAGGGCCAGTGACCATCAGCAGGTATGGTTCAATTTGGCTACTACATCTAAATCATCCCATTCCAAGGCAAAAATATGGGACTTCAGGGGCTGACTTTGATAAGATGGCCAACAGAGTTAAGCTAGCCCTGGCAAAAAGAAACACAGGAGAGGGGGTACAGGCAAAGTGGGCAAGCATTAAGGATGCAATACTTGAAGCAACATCCCATTGTGTTAGACAGAAAAGGAAGTGCAAAAGAAGGAAACCACTTTGGTTCTCAAATACAGTAGCAGAAAAGGTCAGAGCCAAAAGGCTGGCCTTCAGGAAATATAAGGGAACACAGCGGGATGAAGATAGGGAGGCATACCAAACTGCCCTAAGGGAAGCAGGGAAGGCAGTAAGGCAGGCAAAGTCTCAAACTGAGGAAACACTAGCACAAACAGTAAAAGAAGGTGACAAGACTTTCTATAAATACATTAGTGAAAGGAGAACGTCCAGAGGGGGTATTGCTAAGCTTAATGGAGAAAAGGGAGCATGTGAGGAGGAGGACCCTGTAAGGCATCTATCCTAAATAGATACTTTTGCTCAGTATTTACTGAAGAGAAGGTAGGGCAGGGCCCACAGCTCAGCATCATGGACACAGGGGAGGGAGGTGAGCACTATTCCCTTCACAAAAAAGGGTCCTACAAGAGCTTGCTAAGCTCAGGGTGGATAAGGCAATGGGACCTGATGGCATACATCCCAGGGTACTAAGGAGCTAAAGGTGGAACTAGCAGAGCCATTAGCAGAACTGTTTAGTGAGTCTCTGAGCACAGGAGAGGTCCCAGAAGACTGGAGAAGGGCTCATGTGATCCCGCTCCACAAGAGTGGTAGCAGAGAGGAGGCGGGAACTACAGACCAGTCAGTCTTACCTCAGTAGTGGGCAAGATTATGGAGGCACTCCTTAAGGAAAGGATAGTGCAACACCTGGAATCCATAGCAGCACAGAATCCAAGACAGCATGGGTTTACAAAAGGAAGGTCCTGTCAAACTAATCTCATAGATTTCTTTGACTGGGTAACCAGAGTGGTGGACCAAGGGGGAGCAGTTGATGTCGCCTACCTTGACTTCAGCAAAGCTTTTGACACTGTTCCACATAGAAGATTGATAAATAAGCTGGGTAGGCTCAGGGTGGGTCAGAAGTTGGTCAACTGGGTGGCAAACTGGTTGCGGGCAGAAAACAGAGAGTGGTGGTAAATGGTATACAGTCAGAAGAGATGCAAGTCACAAGTGGGTACCTCAGGGATCAGTCCTGGGGCATCCTCTTCAACATCTTCATTAGTGACCTTGCAGATGGACTAGAGGGTAAGGCTTGTCTGTTTGCAGATGACACCAAGATCTGCAACAGAGTAGATGATCCAGATGGGGTGGGCAGAATGAGAAGAGATCTGGATAAACTAGCAAAATGGTCAGAAGAGTGGCAACTAGGATTTAATGCAAAGAAGTGCAAAATCATGCACATAGGAAGAGAAACCCTGAAGCCACCTATAGACTGGGAGGAGTTGCTAGCAGTCACAAAGGAAGAAAGAGACTTGGGCATCATCATCACTGATGACCTGAAATCATCAAGCAGACCACTAAAGCAGTAGGTAAGGCTAGGGGGGTGTTAGGGTGTATTAGTAGGGGTATCACAAATCGCAAGAAGGAGGTAATAATCCCTCTTTACAAGACACTGGTTAGGCCCCATCTGGAGTACTGCATGCAGTATTGGAGGCCACACCTTCACAAGGACATTAACCAAATTGAGGTAGTCCAGAGAAGGGCAACCAAAATGGTGCAGGGACTGCGTCAGAAGACATATGAGGATGATTTAACAGAGCTCAATATGTATACCCTTGAGCAAAGGAGGGAGAGAGGTGATATGATCGAGGCATTCAAACACCTTAAGGGCATTAACAAGGTGAAAGAGTCTAACATGTTTAAATGTAAGAAAAATAGCAGGACAAGAGGACACAGCATGAGATTAGAGGGGGGCCGATTAAGGGGGAATGTGAGAAAATTCTTTTTCATAGAAAGGGTGGTGGATGCATGGAATGGCTTACCACAAGAAGTGGTGGCTATGAATACAGTGCAGGGCTTCAAACAGGCATGGGATAGGCATAAGGGAGCAATACAAATGACTATGAATAGATAGGCCACTGACAAAGCAAAGCCCGATGGCACATTTATAAGGTAGAAAAAGAAATGGGCAGACTGGATGGGCCTTGCGGTCCTTATCTGCCGTCAACTTCTATGTTTCTATGTAAGGCATCACTGTACCCAACTGTATGACAACTTTGATAACAACTTAGCCCATATATATATCTATATGATTTTGGACAGACTGCCCCTGCATAAGTTAAAAATACATGACCTCATAAATGGCTTACATGGTATCTTCCTTGCTTGGTAGGCGAGGTAGCCCCAGCCTGCCCAAACAAGATCGCTTTGTTAGTCTAATTTAAGGAAGTAACCATAATGACATATGATAGCCTTGCCAGTTAAATTTTTAGGAATATCATGTGACCAACCTCAGGTCCGTTACCATTATTTCCTGAGTATGAGGTAAACATACATCTGGGTTTCTCTACCATTGTTTTAACACTCTTTCCTGAGTTTCCACCAGGAAGATCACAAAGGCCTTGCTTTTACTCTTAAGTTTTAACCCCTTTTAATGACTCCTCAATGATTAAAATGCCTATGAACTAATGCTGTGTATGTGTGAGTGTAAATGTGCCTATGAACTAATACTGTGTATGTGTACGTGTGCAAGCTTTTTATGGCTAATTTAACATTAAAATATAAAATGGTACTCTATCACAATGTGCTTATACATTGAGCTCATAAAAGAGAATATAACTTGTTCCAGTGTGTTCATAAAACTATACACACTGGACTCATAAGATTTAACTAGTATATGGAAAAATCTAATTAATATATTTGTCTTAAGCTTAAATGTTCCAGTATTTATATGCATACATATGCATACTGGACTCATGCCGTTTAACTACTAATGCTGACTGTCTCAGCCTGATACCATGTGCTGAGCTCATAATTTAATTAATGACATGCTCATGCCATTTATGACCTCCTGATCTCCAACCCAACAGACTTATTCCTTAGATTTGAGGATTCATGAGTCAAATTATTTACTTATGTGATTGCCTCATCCCCATTCTGATCAGTAAAGAAATCTTTCAGCAAAAGTGTACAGAAGACTTTTTGCAGCTCTACTTTGATGTTAAAAATGTTTAGGGTATTAGTGGGAACAAAAGAGAGACCTTTTTTAATATAGCCATTTGCTCTTCTGTGAAAGTTTTATTTGTCAAATTTATGATCACAAATTTGTGTTGTGATTCTTCAAGGATGTCCAGACCAGGTAATTCATTACCCAGTTCTGTCTCCCTCTTCCTCTTCTGTTCCCTCTTGCATTTCTTCCACCCCTGTCCGTGCTTCGTCCTCTTCCTTGTTGTCCTCCTTGACCTTGTGTGTTCCCTTGACCTCTGCCTTCAGGTCTCACCCCTTGCCCTAAAAAAGAATCCTGATTTCTATTGTCTTGCTGTTGGGCGGTTTCATTGTCTGATGTATCGCTATCAACTCCAGATGATATATCTCCATGTCTTAGATCTTGTGAAATTGGCTTTATGTAAAATGTTTTCATCTTGCCTTGCCATTTATAAATTGCTCCATCTACATAATCCCTTTGGTCTCTGTTGTGTTTACCCTGTTTGTAGTTTTTTTAATTAATTTTTGAATTTGTCAATCTGTTGATCAATCTTTGTTTTTAAATCCCTTAGTTATTCAGCAGTGTAGAGTGTTTTAATGTTATCCTCCAATTCCTGTATCTGTATATCCAGTGCATCACATTCTTTTTTGGCTTTCTTTATAACTAGTACAATCAAATCCAAACTTCCCTTGTTTAATACTTTTTCTCAATTGATCATAGCTTCTTTGTCATCTAGATCTAATAAGGGAAGCTTTTGTATTCTTAGGCCTCTAAGAATATGCTTATCTCTCCAGTACTGCAACAAGGAGATAGCATGCATTTGAAATTGTACATATTTCTTTATTAGATCTTCAAGGTTTAGAGTGTCAGTACCCCCTCCACAACCAAACCAAAGTCAGTGGCTCCCAACCGCCCCCCCCCAAAGGTAATTATAAGTGTGGACATTGCATTCACTACAATAGTACCAATAAATACACAGATCTTTAATCACCCTAGAAGTGGAAAGAAATTTCAGATTAATTACTTTATTAATTGCAGCCCTGAGGGGGTTATCTATGCTTTATTTTGCCCATGTGGTTTGATGTACATTGGTCAGACTAAGCAGTCCTTAAAACTAAGGATAGCAGAACACCAAAACTGCTACCAGGACAGAAAATTAAACCTATGTGATAGCTAAGCATTTCAGGGAAGCAAGACATGGCTCTGCAGCTGCTCTACGACACATTGGGATCAAGAAAGTGCAATTGGACTGCAGGGGTGGGAGTTTGAAACAAAAACTCCTTAATCGAGAGGCTTATTGGATTATAACTCTAGGCACCCTTCTACCACCAGGGCTAAATGATAAGACACCTCTACACTCTCAGTAAATGTCTGTGCTCAACACTGAGAAATGTCTGTGCTTAATATTGAGAAATGTGCCATTGGATTGCAGAAATTTTGCTATAAGTGTCCATTTTGCCAAAATCTAACATTTTGTATTTATTCTGTTTATTCTCTGTAGCTGCCATTCAGAGTGTCTATTTTTGTGTATGAGTCATCCCCCTCCTCCCCCCCATACTTTACCTTTAATTCAGTTTCTGGTGAATACCTTTTTAAAGTTAGGCATGTATTTATCTCGTTACATACTTATTTGTAGGGATCTTGGGTGCACTAGCATATATCTGTGTATGTTGCCAAGCATCTTTATGAGTGTAGACTTAAATTGGGCTAGAAAGCCCTGCTACATCAACTCTGATGAAGGCACCAGTTTGACATCAAAATATTGGTGACGTTGACAGGTGTTCTGCTCAGGTGTGTCAAGGGTCAAGTTGTAGCAGTGGCGCACTTAGTTTGAATCTTTTACTAAGTTATTTAGCCTTTTTTGCACAACGAAGGATGTCTCCATTCTAGACATGCACATTTGAGTACTTGTACCTGCCTGCTCTGCTGTCTTTATCACTTTGGAATACAAATAAAAATACTTTTCTTGAAGAAATTGTTGCCAGCCCGTCCTTGAAAACTTTGGATTATATATGGGACCCTGGAGTGCTGACCTTTTTATTGCTTTGACGGTATTGTGTTTTGGAGTTTAGTTCTCCTGGAGAGTGCACCCTGAGCTTGTGACTATTATTCTTTGATCTTTGAGCTTCTGTTTTCCTGTTTTTTCCTCTTACTATCCTTTCCTCAGTATCATGGGTAAGGGTGACATCTAGAAAGTTAAGACTGGCTTCTTGTATGTCATGGGTAAATCTAAGATTGATGTCATTTTGAGTTAGCCAACCCATAAATTCTAAGGCTTCAGCATGTGTGCACCCCCACACATACAGTATACCATATTGTCAGTGTAGCTGCTCCACCTTCTAATTTTGTCATAATCAGGATTGTTCTGTTGGTTGAATATTCGTTCCTCTTCCCAGAGCCCTAGGAAGAGGTTGTCATATGATGGGACCATTGCTGCCCCCAGGGCAGTGCTGCAACATTGGAGGTAGCATACATCACCAAACGTGAAGTAATTGTGTGTTAAGACAAACATTAAACCATCCAGCATTTACTGTGTAGGTATTAGGCCTTTAAGGGAATCCCTGCTCAAATAGTGTTCACAGGCTCTGAACCCATCTGCATGTCAGATCAACATGCAGAGGGACTCCACATCAATTTCCAACCATAGAAAGCCTGGTTCCCATTTAAAATCCTCCAACTGTTTTAGCAAGTGCATGGTATCCCTGGTATTTGATGTCAGGGACATCACGCTGTGTTGCAAAAAGAAATCCACAAACTCACATATTTATTTATTTATTACATTCTTGGATTAGTACCTTTGAGCTAGAAGCTCTTTACATAGATTCCACGTCAAGTAAAGTACAAACCATACAAACAAAGCAAGACAATATTACATGGAGGCATAGATACAGAGTACAATTTAGTTAATAACAAGCAAAACAGATATGAAATGGAAAAAAGTCATTACTTAGGGAGGAGGAACAGATAAATGAGGTGCCAGCCTAGGCCACTGCAGCAGGAACTATCAGTGGGTAGCGCCCCGAGAGCAGCAGGTAGATAGAGCAGCGAGTGAAGCCTTGTCAGAGGTGGGGGGAAGGGGAAAGTAAGGGAGGGCAGGACAAGGGTGTTGGAGTAGGAGACGGGAAAATGTGAGGTGGGGAGGAGGCAGGAGCAACAGGTGGAGGTAGATGGGGGAGGAAGAGAGGAGGGTGGGGGGGCAGGAGGGGAGGTAGTCATAGACAGCTGGCAGAGAGAACTAGCAATTGCAGTCACAGTGAGTCCCAAGCACCAGCTGCTGCTTAAGGTTTACTTTAAAGGCTCCAAGTGTGGGAAGATTGGCAATGTTATCACAAAGGGAGTTGATCCACTGTGGTGCTCTGAATGCGAAGGATCATTGTTGTTGGGTAGTGCAGCATTTGGGGGTTAGGAAGAGCCGGTGCTCAGAATTTCATGTGGGATGGGGGTTGGTGCTGGAAACAAGTAGTTGTTGCACCCTTGTCAGTAGTTCACCAAGGTGGATTTAAATGGTCAGAAGGCAGGTTTGGTATTTCAGTCGGTCTAGAAGTGGGAGCCAGTTTGTTCTGGAGTAAAGGTCGCAGGTATGTGTCAGTCTTGGTGCTCTTGTAACGAGCCTACAGGCTTTGCTAAGCGCAATATTTATTCACCATAGCACAGTGTCTGTGGCTGAGCCATAGATGGCAAGACCATAGTCAACTAGAGAAACCACAGAGCTGTGAACGGCAATGCTTATAGCTTCGGACATCAGACTATGCTTGTGTCTATGCAGAAGTCCAATGCGTCAGTTGATGGTTTTGGCGGTGTTATCTATGTGGAGGGCGTAGGTGAGTAAACTGTCAATGGTGATACCAAGGTATTTGAACTGTTGAACAAGATCAAGTGAGGAATCAGCACTGTTGCGTATTGAGAGGGGGTAATTTCTGTCCTTGTTTTGGGTGCTTGGGAATAGCACGGTCTTAGTCTTTTTGTAGTTCATAATCAACTTGTGGTCATGGAATCATTGCCTGACACTTGAGAAATCACGCTGGAGTTGCCACTCAAGGACACCTGGCTCTGCGCCACTGGAGAAGACAACCGCATCATCTGCATAAAGAAGGATGTGACTGGCAAGCTTGAGGCAGATTATTAAGGAAGCAAACTGAAAAGGAGGGGGCCCAGGATTGAGCCTTGGGGGATGCCTTAGCAAACAGGCTGACTGTCTGAGAGGTCAGTACCTATCTTCACTTGTTGGGAGTGGCTACCTGGGAGTGACTACCTAGATAACTACGGAACCAGTTGACGGTGTCGGTGGAGAGACCAATGGTAACTAGTTGGTCGGGAAGGAGGGAATGGTTTTATCAAAGGCCTGTGTTAATCAATGTAGATTGCCCCAATGATTATCAATTAATGAGCCAACCCCTGAGACGATGGGTCATCTAGATGGGTTTTCAAGGCTCTTATGAACTTTGGGCAATATGTAGAGCACAGGGGTTTGAGGGAATTTGGACCGCACAAACTGAAATTTAGTTTCAGTAATTAGACCATTCATTTTGGCTGTTTCTAGTAACACAAGTAATTCTTGTTTGAATACTGATAGGGGATCCCCAGGTAAACATTTATAGTTTTCCACATTGCCCAATAGTTCCATTACCTTGTCCTTGTAAAATTCCCTCTGTAATAAAATAATGTTAGCCCCTTTATCGGATTGTTTGATAACCATATCTTTGTTACCTTGCAGTTCAATGAGAGCTTGCTTTTCATTAACAGAGAAATTTGGATAGAAAGATGATTGTTTGTCCAAGAGAGCACTTACTTCATGCCACACAGTGTTTTTGTAAGTTGAAATGACCCATTTGTGCATGCACAATGTGCACCTTTATACACTCAGAATTGTTAACCTAAATGTAAAATTTAAGTGTGAAAATTAAAACATTAGCGACTAATTCCTAATCTGGTGAAATCTTTACATATTTCAAATTCATTACTGGCTACCCTTTTGTTTTCTTTATACAGTATCTCATAATCCTATAGTGCTGTTAATCTAAGTACAACAGGAACCATTAATAAATATGCAGCTCTATCTTGGTATCCCCGTCATAAGTCATATGGGACTCCTCTGCAAATGCACACATCCATAATTATCAAAATATTACCATAAATCCTACTGATTTCATGTTTAGGCCATTCTGAAACAGTTACATTTTTTACCACTGGCTTAAATTTTTATTTATTTAGTTGTTTAACCAGGAGTAGCACATTAATTAATTGCATATAAAAGGAAAGGACCCCTTCTGATACAATTTTAGGGGAGTGCAGTTCCTGTGCTGCGTTCTGTGGTTCATAACTTCAAGTACACCAGCCCTGTTTCTTCTTGTGCAGTCATGCAGACCTAAACTAGTGTTGTGCAGACTTGAACTAGCAGGCAAGCAGATGTAGCACAGGGCAGAGAATGGAAGCAGGTGGTAATAAGGTACATCGCCACCCCTCCACTATGGTACATGGCCCCCTCCCCACCAAAGTACATCTTCACCCTCCGCTAAAGTACATCATCTGCCCCCCCCACATCCTGTCTCGAATTAACAAGCAATCAGAAAATGTTAGCGTAAAACAATATGGGTGGGGCTTGGGGGGGCAGTTACAGCAGGGAGGCAACAGATATCGATTGATAGTTTTCTTTTTTACAGTGTGTATTTAAAAAAACTGTTGCAAAGCAACTGTAAACACTGACACCGCTCCGTAGAGCTGTGATCCCAATTTCGGCAAGTGGATCCTTTTGTCTGAATGGTGGCATTGTGAAACATACTGCCATGGAGGCATTTTCAAAAATATAAAATACATTTTTATGAATATCATAAGCTTAGTGAATTATAATACATCGATTATGTGGGGTAGGTAAGAGAGTAAGGGGGGGGGCAACTACTGAACATGGCAGGGGCACAAGATTGCCCAAAGAAATTCTGCAAGACAAAATAATAGAAAAATTATTGCACAGCAAATTTATATAGGATCTGCCAACATCGAAGCTATCATGATAGGAAATATGTTTCATAGTGCTGTAAAGTCCATTCAGATGCATTGAATCTAAGTAAAATGTTGTCCAAAGTTAGCAGTTTAGATCAATAGTAAGAGCATGCATATGAAAATCATTGTTCTTTATTACTATTTTTAAAAAATAACTTTATTATTGGATCAATAACACGTATTCACACATTTTTATGATAATTGGCAGATTCCTCACATATGTTTCTAAATATACCATCTTGACAAACCTCAGTACAAAACCAGCAACAGAAATCGATGGAAGGTTTTCTTTATTACAGCTGGCATCTGTAAGAGTGGTGGGCTCTTCCTGGATGTTTGAAATTCCACAGCAGGCTGATCATGACAGATTAGCTCTGCTTGCTGGGCAGTGTAGATCAAAGGAAAGAGCTGACCTATGATTGGGTCGGCTTTTTATTTTCAAGTACATGATTGTTCTGCCCAGCAAGCCAAATCTGTGTCATGATCAGCCTGGCTGATGATTGGTGTGGCACTGATGTGCCCCTTGCAGAACACTCTGCATTGGACTGACAGTGTCACACCCCTCAAAAGGTACTCTCATAGCAAGATGTTCATTTGCACATGCACACACAGTGAACATAAAAAAAAGAGATCAACAGGACTGAGTAACTGCAAAGCAGAACAACCAAGGATGTGTAAGGTTTAGAAAGCGTGGGCTATGAGGACCAAGTGGCAGAACTGGGAATGTTCTTAGTGAAAAAGAGGAGTCTGAGGGGTAATTACAGTACTGAGATATCTGTGAGGGGTAACAGCATCATACCAATTGGAACTCTTCAGGCTGTACAAGGATAAAAAGTCAAGGAAACATTCATTGTCTTTGAAAGGAAGAAGATTAAGGGGCAATGGACACAACCTACTGTACACCTTCACATTTGCATTGGACAAGAAATATAACTTCAAAGAAAACATCTTAGCATATCTAAAGTGAAGGCCTCCAGGGTGCAATACCGTCTCACAGATTCCTGAATGATAAAATTAATTAACTGCCATTGAAATTGCTGTGTTTTTGGCAGTAACTCTGATGCAGAATTCTTCTCAGTTGAGGTACAGCCAGGAGGGCACCACAGTAAATGATATGTTCAGATGCAAATTTGGTACCTAATGTGATTTTTGCCTTTGTGAAATGTATTTAGTGAAACTGTGCTAAATATATTTGATAAAATGGCCTGTAACTCTTACGTCTTAGCTAATAGCAGTCCCTGTGAGTGAAACATAGGATTGTGTAATTCAGTATAATGCCTGTAATTCTGTAAATTCTGAAACATAGCTGATGGTGAAAACAGGGTCCATGTGATCCAGCTCACCCCTCGGTCAGTGAGCAAGCAAACAATCAATCAAAAACCAAACCATAAATAAATAAATATCAAGAATAACTACAGTATTTCACAGTATTAGTGGTGGACACATGGAGCAGACATTCAGAACAAGTGCCATTCGATACTGTTCCTACCTTTAATCTTAACCTAGACACATACCCTGAAGAAAAAGTGGTGAGAGGGTATTCCACTGAGTTAGTGGGGGAAAGAACACAATGGACCAGTGGTCTCCCTTTCCTAAATTTGTATTTGCATAGTGTATTTAGCAGTATACAATGCTATTATTATAAGTTGTTGATATGCTAGGATAACATCAGGTACCGGCAACATCAGCAAGACCAGTTAGTGTTTTGAAAACCAAATTAGCAAACAGGATGAAAAGGTAGTTGAAAGAATAACTAAAATTAGGAACTAAAATCTAGAGAGGCTTTAAAGCAGCAGTGCATGACAGTGGTGAAAATTCTAACCTACATAGACACAGAGCATAAAATTTGATGGCAGAAAATGACCGCTTGGCCTACCCAGCCTACCCGATATTCCCTACCTACTGTATCACCGCAGATCCCACTTGATCTCTGGATTATCCTCCCTTTGTTTTATCACTAAGGTTCCCTTATGTCTGTCCCATGCTTTCTTGAACCCTGTTACTGTTTTTGGCCCACCACCTCCACTGGGAGGCTGTTCCAGGCATCCACCACCTTCTCCATAAAGAAGTACTTTCTCACATTTCCCATGAGTCTACCCCCTCCAGATTCATAGCATGCCCCCTTCTCCTTGAGCACCTTTTCTTTTGAAAAATGCTTCCCTCTTGAACCTTAATTATACCTGTGAGGTATTTGAACGTTTCTATCATATCCCCCCCCCCCGATTCTCCAAGGTATACATATTAAGGTCCTTCAGCCTTTCTTTATAGGGCTTTTGATGCAGATCTTGCACCATTTTGGTTGCCCCCCGCTGCACTGCCTCCACTCTTTCCATGTCCTTCTGAAGAAGAGGTCTCTTGAACTGGACACAGTACTCCAGGTGAGGTCTCACCAGTGAGCTATATAAGGGTAACACCATCTCCCTCTTTCTGCTGGTGATACCCCTCTCTGTGCATCCCAGCATCCTGCTAGCTCTCCCAACTGTCCTATCACACAGCCTAGCCACCTGTAGATCATCAGATATGACAACCCCCAGGTCTCTTTCCTGTTTGGTGGTCGACAATACCACTTCTCCCAATTTGTACTCCGTCCCTGAGCTTCAGTGCCCCAGAAGCATGATTTTGCACTTTTTTGCATTGAAGCTTGATTGCCAAACCTTTGAGCACTCTTCTTACTTTTTCAGATCCCCTCTCATATTTTCCACCCCCCCTGGAGTGTCTACCCTGTTGCAGATTTTAGTGTCATCCATGAACAGGCAGACCTTTCCCCTCTGCAATGTCACTAATAAAGATATCAAAGAGGACCGGTCCCAGTACAAATCCCAGTGTTACCCCACTGGTCACCCTCCTTTTCTCAAAGTGAACTTTGTTTACAACCACCCTCTGGCTCCTATCCCTTAACCAATTTCTTACCCAACTGGCCACATTTGGTCCCACCCATAGGCTACCCAGCTTGCTTACTAATTTCCTGTGTGGAACAGTGTCAAAGGCCTTGCTGAAATCTAAGTAGGTCACATCCACCACTCCTCCCTGATCCACTTCCCTGGACACCCAGTCAAACAAATCTATTAGATTAATTTGACAAGACCTCCCCCCTGTGAATCCATGCTGTATCAGGTCCTGTAAGCCACTGGAGTCAAGGTATTCCACTATCCTTTCCTTCAGTAGTGATTCCAATAATTTCCCCACCACCAAAGTCAGGCTGACTGACCTGTAATTTCCAGCCTCCTCCCTGCTACCACTTTTGTGAAGTGGGGCTACATCTGCCCTCCTCCAGTCCCCCAGAACAACTCCCATCTTCAGTGAGAGGTTGAACAGGACTGTCAGAGGTGCACCCAGCACCTTCCTGAGCTCCCTTAGAATCCTCGGATAGAACCCATCTGGTCCCCATTGCCTTATCAACTTCCAGATTTTCAAGTTCCTTCAGGGCAATCTCCTCTGTAAATGGATTTGTGTTATCCTCCCATCCTTATATGTCCCTGTCACTTTTCTGTAGCCCGTTTCCTTCTCCTTCTTTTGTGAACACAGAACAAAAGTATCTGTTCAAGATGTCTGCTTTTTCCAGGTCCCCCTCCACACATCTCCCCCTTTAAGTCTTACAGTACAACCCTCCCCTGGTCTTTCTCTTTGTGTTTACACATCTAAAAAAAACGTTTTGTCTCTTTTCCTTACTTCCTGGACTATTTTCTCCTCTGTTTGCACCTTTGCACTCCTAACTGATTTCCCTGCCTCTCTCTGTTTCTCCAGATACAGCTCCCTCTCTTCCTTTTCCTCTTTCTGTGTCTTCTTATACCTCCCGAATGCTAATTCTTTTGCCTTTACCTTCCCAGCCACCTCCTTACAGAACTATAGCAGTCTCTTTTTTCTCTTACCTGTGCTTATTAGCCTGATACAGAGGTCTGTTGCATTCACTATACCTCCTTTTAGTTTCATCCAAAGTTCCTCCACTCCTCTCAAGGCCCCCCCTTTTGCCAGGTCATCCTTGAGGCATTCCCCCATCTTCTTAAAATCAGCCCTTCTGAAGTCCAGAACCCTCATCCTTGCGTGGTTTGATTCTGCCCTCATCCTTAAATTGAACCACACATTACAGTGATCACTGGTCCCCAGGTGGCCACCCACCATGATGTTTACAACACTGTCCCCGTTAGTCAGTACAAGATCTAATACTGCCCCCTCATGGGTGGGCTCCTTAATTAGTTGCCTCAGGAACACCCCCTGCAGGAAGCCCAGGATGTCCTTGCCTCTAGCTGAAGCTGCAGCTGGGATGCTCCAATCTACATCCGGAAGGCTAAAGCCCCCCACCAGCAGCACCTCCCCCTTATTTGCTGCCTTTTGGATTGCTTCCCCCAGAACCTTATCCAACTCTCCCCTTGTGCTGGAGGACTGTAGTGTGAATAGTGGCTCCATTCCACATCTCTAGAGAGACCCACAGTACCTCCACCCCTCTCTGTGTTCCCTGTACCACTGTTGCTTTTATGTAATCTTTCACAAAAAGAGCAACTTCTCCCCTTTTTTTCTCTCACCCTGTCTTTCCTGAACAGAGTATAGCCTGGTATGGCTATATCCCAGTCATGGTTCTCAGTACATGATGATTCTGCAATGTCGACTATGTCCAGGTCATCCTCTGCCATGAAGGCTTCTATGTCCAGAATTTTATTTCCCAGACTTTGAGCATTGGCACAAATGGCCTTCCACCTTCTAGTACCACCCTTATTATCAGCTCCCATTTTTCCTTTTGCCTTCTCCAATTACTGCCTCTGCTGTCATTCCCATCTCTCCTCATTACCACTAACTTGTTTTTCTTTCTATAAAGTACCCTTAGGGATTTGTCTCCCTTTGGGTTCTCCCTGCGGACAACTCTAGTTTGAGTGGAGGGGGGCAGTTTATGTCTCCTTGCTTTCTTCCACCACCCCTTCTGCTAATTTAAATGCTCACCAATGTAACATTTAAACCATTCCCTGAGGACCCCCAGAACTGGACACAGTTCTCTAGGTAGGATCTCACAAGTGAGTGATGCAGAGGCAACATCACCTCCTTTCTCCTGGTAGAGATCCCCCTCCCTATGCATCCCAGCATCTGGCTTGCCTTGCCTACTGCCCTGTCACCCTGCCCTGCCACCATGAGATCATCAGATACGATCACACCAAGATCACTCTCTTGCTTGGAAACTAAGTACCCCCCCACCCATTGTATACATAGTCCCCAGGTTTCCCCACCCTAGGGGCACTACTTTGCACTTTTTGGCATTGAAACTCAGCTGCCACTCCTTAGACCACTCCTCTAGTTTCCCCAGATCCCTTTGTGTTCCCTCCACCCCCTCCTGGGTGTCCACCCTTTTGCAGATTTTTGTGTCATCTGCCAAGAGACACACCTTCCCCTCCAGTTCCACAGCAATGTCATGTATGAAGACACTGAAGAGGACAAGGCCCAGTACTGATCCCTGTGGTACTCCACTGGTCACTATCATGTCCTCAGAGTGACTGCCATTTTCCACCACCCTCTGTCTCCTATCTTTCATCAAGTAATATACCCATCTCACCATCTCCTCCCCAACTCAGAGACTACTAAGTTTCTTTATCAGCCTCTTATGTGGTACAGTGTCAAAGGCCTTACTGAAGACCAGATAGGCCATATCCACTGCCCTCTCCCAGTCAAGGAAATCCATGAGATTTGTTTGACATGCCCTCCCGCCTGTGAAGCCATGCTGCTGGTGGCCCTGAAGTTTACGAGTCTACAGGTACTTCATCAGTCTCTCCTTCAGCAAGGACTCCATTAACTTCCCCACCACCAATGTGAGACTGACTGGTCTGTAATTGCTGGCCTCCTCCCTGCTGCCTGTCTTGTGCAGAGGGATCACAGACATCCGCTGTCTTCCATTCCTCTGGAACTGTGCCTGTCTCAAATAAGGTGTTGGATAGTGTTGCCAGAGGGGTGGCTAGCCCCGTGCTCAGTTCCTTAAGTACCCTTGGGTGGATCCCAACCAGCCCCATTGTCTTGTTTATCCTTAGAGCTTCCAACCCCCAACAGACTCTCTTCCATGAATGGACTTATGTCCATTACCCCCCGATTCTGTTAATGCATGTCAGCCCTTCCACCATTTTCACTGTGAAGACTGAGCAGAAATATTCATTTAATATTTTAGCTTTTACTTGGTCTTCCTCTGCACAGTCCCCCCTCCTGGTTTCCTGATATTCACTATATGGCCACTTGCCTTCCTGTTTTCAATCACATACCTAAAGAAAGCCTTATCCCCATTATTTACCGCCTGGGTGATCCTTTCCTCAGTTTGAGTCTTTGCTGTCCTTACCCTCATACCAGCCTCCTTTTGTTTCTCTAGATATACCTCTCTGTCCTCTGTTTAGGTCTCCTTGTACTTCCTGAAAGCTGTTTTTTTTTTCCCTTACCACTTAAGCCACCTTCTTTGAGAACACAGTGGCCTCTTTCTACTCTTACCCTTGCTTTTTACCTTTAAACAGCTTGCCGTTAATTTAGTTATTCCCTCCTTTATTCTATTTCATTGTGCCTCCACCACCCTCCAGCTATCCCCTCCTTCAAGATATTTCTTTAGTCAGTCTCCCATTTCTGTAAAATCTGCTCTCCTGAAGTCTGGGGCCCACATTCTAGTGTGTCTTTTTCTCCTGCTCAATCTGCATGCCAAACCACACTATACGATGATCCCTTGTACCCACGGGGCTACCCACTGTGACCTCTGTAATGTTGTTCCTCACTGCCCTATCTCTAGTGGGATCTGTAACCAGCAGCCTCAGAAATGCCTCTTGAAGAGAGTCTAGGATGACTCCTCTCCTAGCTGTACAGTAGCTGCAGCCAGGTTGTGCTAGTCCATGTCAGGTAGATTAAAGTCACTGATAATTATTGTGACACGTGGACAGCCAGTCCTGAGTACACTATGATTTTTTGTAATATAAAAATGTGTTATGGACTGTCTCTCATGAGAGATGCTGAGACAGCATGTAAGATCACACACACACACACACACACACACACACACACACACAGGTTTTAGATACAAGGTGTTACCTGGAAGGCCAGAAGCTAATCACAGACTAGAACAGGCCTTAATCAAGAATCTCCTGTTTTTCTAAGTTAAATATAGCTTTAACTGCTAAGTGGGAAATCAGTATCCATTGTATGATGTTTCGAGGAGGAAACCAGGTTCAGCACACTGGTGCAAAATCATGAATGCTTTGATGTCTGTGTGAGAGGGGATACTGCTCATAGATGGAAGGAAATTTACAGACTTGATTGGGGAAGTCAGATGGGGAAAGGAGTTTCTGCTGATGTAGCCTTAATTATCTTACCTTCTAATATGATAAAATCTCCTGGGTGTATGATTTTCCATAAACAGAGGAGGAGCTAGGTGACTTCACACAAAGGGGTTGGCGAAGACAATTTTTTAAACAGATTCTGTTTTCCTTCAGATGCACTTTTTATCTACACTCTGAACAGAAACATATTTGAGCACTTTAAGCAAGTATACAGGTAGAGAGAGACAAAATCAAAGTACTGTAGTAGGAATTGCTTTGTTAAAACCTTGTTCTTTTAAAAGATTGTATGGTTCTTGTGATATGTAGTTCTATACTTTATGTTTTACATACTTTTATCTATTTTAGTAGAACTCTATGTTTAGAGCCTACTTGGTCTGTCTTTGAATTTCTTTCTTTAACAAGTGAAGTATATATGGTTAAAGCAGACACTGTGCATAAGCTTGAATGGTGATACCAAACTGGAAAAAGGTAAGAGTAATCTGAGGTCTTCATTAGAATTTTTAAGGGTTAATTTTGTACACCTGGTTAGGTGCCCGTAGGCAAAGATATCTGGCCCCCGAAGACAGAATTATCTGATCCTGTGCATTGGGTATGCTAGCAAGAAGTTCACGGTTTGAATCCCTCCAGAACTGAGACCAAAGGTTGATTCAAACCCACAAAACAAACAGGAGGGTTACCCTGTTTCTGTTAACTGTTTACAGGACTGCACTTGGAGGTTGGCACTGTGGGAGCAGAGGGCCTGACCTGATGAGTGGGTTTGTGACAATTATTACTTCCCCTTTGCTTGCCATTTTGCCTATAGCCTCCCCCAAAAGCTTGCCCAATTCCTTCCCCTTTGCTGGTGGCCTGTACACAAGCCCCATGCATGTAAAGGTCCTGGACCCAATCTCTCAGCCAACCCAAAGAACCTCCAGCCCCTCCCCCCACCCTGTATCCTTGTATTTCCATGGCCTTTATACCTTCCCTTATATAAAACAACCCTACCTTTCCTCCCTACCTTGTCCTTTCTAAACATGCTGTAGCCCCATATGGTCACCTCCCAGCTGTGGTTGTCAGTATACCATGATACTGTTATGGCCACCAGATGCAGGTCCGCCTCTGCAATTGTAGCCTCAATGTCAGGAATTGTGTTTCCTAGACTCCTTGCATTGGCACACATGGCTCTCCGCTCCTTTTGCCCCTCTCTGCCCTTACTTTGTCCTCCCTTCCTGAGTCTATCCTTCACCCCCCTTTCCACAGGTACTATCCTTCCCCTTTTTATTCTCCCTCTGCCCACCCACCTAATATTTTTCCCAGCCTTAGTTCCACCTGTCAACCCTCCTGCCCCCTCCCCTTGCCCCTACACCCCACAGCTCCTAAGAAATTTATTTCCCCTGGGATTTTCTTTACTTCTGCTTCATTATCTGGGGGGGGCATTTATTGCCTCCCTCATTTCTTCTTTCTCCCTCATTGGCTACATTAAATACCCATCAAGGTAGGATTTAAACCTTTCACTCAGCACTGCCATTCTCCTCCTGGATGGATAGAGGCCCTCCCTTTAGTACAGACCTTTATCCCGCCAGGTGGGACCCCAGCCCCTAATGTAGTCAAACCCTTCTTCCATGCACCATGCCTTCAACCAGTTGCTGAAGACCATGGTGCTGTGTTTCCTTGCCTTCCTCCAGCCTTATACAGGTAACACTTCAGTAAAGGCTACCATGCATGCTACTTGTTTCAGGACTCTCCCCAGCTCACTAAACCTATCATGAACCCTCCAGCTGCATGTCCTGCCAGGTCATTTGTCCAAGATGGACAATGACATCCAGCTTCTCTTCTGCTTCCCCGCCCTAGCGATCCTAAGGATCTGCTCAAAATTCCTCCATGTCGAGGTACTGGGTAGGCACCTCATGTCCCTCCTTCTCTGCTTTGGTGTTCACAAAACTACCCCCTGATGATTGCGTCCCCCACCAGCAGCTGCTTCCTATTCTGTTGGGGTCCTCTTCCTCCCACCTTGGGGCTTCCACACTGAAGGACCCCCACATCCTTCCTTGCCACTATCATGGGTGCCTCATCTTGGCAAACCCAGTTGCTAGGGCAGCAAAAGAGTTTTGTAGTTACACTGGCAGAGGAATGTGTTCTCTTACCCCCACTTCCACCCTCTCGGAGCCCATCACAGTCCAGCGGCCCTCCTTCTAGGAACCCTCTGCAGCATCAGTGGCGGATTTGGTGGCACCTGGGTGGTGGACAAGCTAAGCTAGGAGACTAGTGACCTCCCCCTCAGCCCAGGGAGGTGCACGCAGATGGGGCAGCACCTCATTCTCCAGCAGGTCTCCCCTGAGGACTGTCACTCCACAGCCACTGCACTGCACCACTCACGTAATTTCCAAATCTACATTCCATGTTACCTGAAAATGACTTTATACTGTTGCCCCAGATAGGGTGTTTTGTGAGTTCTCTTTTTGATTCAGATTACCCCCTGTGACTATCCCTTAGTTAGGTACTAATGTGCTACTCCATTAAACTTCTAGTAAACGTTTACTAGCTTTTCCCATTTGTACCCTGGCCCTTGATAGGGAGTTATTAGTTTTCCCCTATTCCCCCTTAACCTCTTTGTGTTCCTGCCCTAGATAGGGTGTTGCACCTATTCCCAGTTATGGTTTACCTTATATCTTTCATACTTCTCAGCAATAGCTGTAATGACAGAAATGACTGAGTACCTTACCTTAGTCAACAGGCAGAGTTCCCTGCTTCCCTCTGCAGACATCTAAGACAATAATCTTATAACTGTTCCACTCCTATGCTGTTCCACTCACGTGCTGGGACATGATCATGTCCCAGCATGTGAGTGGAACAGCACAAGAGTGGAGCTTCTTTACAGTATTGCATTGTCCATATACATAGAAATTGTCGGCAGATAAGGACCACTAGGCCCATCCAGTCTACCCAATTGTAACAACTGCAGTGAAAACAACACTGGGCCCAGAATGCAGCCTTGGCATATCCTTGTAGTTAATGGCTTTAGATCAGACTTGCAACCTCTTCATTTCACCAGTTGCTTTTGGACTGTTAGGAATTACCTGAACTAGTTGCTGTAAGGTTTTCAGCTCAAGATGTTTGAATTGGGACAGCAGGAGCTCATGCTTTACAAGACCAAATGCATTGGTTAGGTCAGTGAATACAGCTCCAGTTTGTAGCCCACCATCTATAGCCCCAAGTACAGCATATCTGACGTGATACAGACAAGAGCTGTATTTGCGCATTGTTTTTTCCTAAAACCATTTTGTACAGTACCGAAGATGGGAAGTGGTGGAGTTCCTAGTAGTCTTAGAGATGGTTATACACCAACTTCTCTTGTATCTTTGCAAGCAGATGGGTCAATAGTTCTCAGCTGTGTCTTTAGTGCTACTTTGATGTATAGGAAACAAAACAGGAAAGGGGAAAAGGTAAGAAGTACACCTGACTCACAAAGGTGCAGCTGTACATGCTAGAAAACTGTCAAAACAAACAAACAAAAAAAAAAAACAGCACATGCACCAAGTACATACTACACTAATAATGTATTGGTGTATAGAACTGGTTGGCAGTTCTGTGCACCAATAAATTATTAATGAAGTATGTGCTTGGTGTAGGTGCTTTTTAGTGGTTTTGACAATGTATAGGGACCTCTTTGGCAGTTTTCCATCTGTCAGGAATGGATCCTAGTAATAAAGATTTATTAAAAAGGTTCTTGTGAGGTGTGGCAATAATTGGGGCAGCAATTGTCAAGAATTTTTCTGCTCCAGTTTATCATATCCTGAGGACCCATCTGATCTGACCCTTCATAGCTATGTAAGCACTTCCCACCTGGTGATTAAATGGAGATGAAGTGGAGGAGAGCCTTGATTAGAGTTTGAGGAAACTACTTGAATTCCCAGCTTGAGGGGTTAAGTATTTGTCCAGATCAGTGAAGAAATTATTAAATGCATTAGCTGATGCAACTGATTCAGAGACAACATGCCCAAAAGCTGTAATGTCATGTACAGTGACTTCAGAGTGCCCTTTCAAGAGACAATTGATCTGTTTCCAAAAGGTTTTTTAGATAGATTCTTGGTTGGGAGATTCTTAACACACCTCTGTTTAACATTTTTAAGATCCTGCTTACAGGAGCGTATCAGCATTCTGTATCTGTGCCACTCAGCAGTTAACCCTGACTGCTTGTATTCACCCCAGGCTTTGTCTCTGAGTCTCACATTGTATAACTGTGATGGATGTGCTCACTCTAAAGTCTTTTTTTGCACAGTGTTCTGTTACCACTCTTATGGGACTTAAACGTATACCAAGGAAATGTCCTAACAGTCTTTCTTCTCTAGCCTGTTACCTGTATACTACCTTTGCTGTACACCCTCTGGGGAATAGCTTGCCTGTGTTGAGGATGCCCAATGCTGTCAGACAAAAACTTTCTTCTGGATGCGCAAGACTGCCTTCAGTAGGCGTGTCCAGAGAGTGTTTGCCAATGTTTTCTGTATTTAAGCTCAGTCCACACACATAGGATTTTATATAAAAACAAAATCTCTTTATTTACCATTTATAGGAAAACAATATCTATTTACTATTTATAGAAGTTAGTTACAACACATACAGGATGACTAAAATAAATAAAATCTGTTAACTGGATCACAGTACAGATGTCAATCTTATAGACTGTCTGTTTGTCTCTTCCCCAAAAGCTTCCCTTTTCTCAAATCTGTCTGCCCTTATTAAAACCCTAGCCTGAATTCTTCTTTCAGCTGGATGAAGATGTGAAACCCTTGTTCTCAAAAGGCCTCTGTAGCAAACATCATTCCTCTGAGAGTCAGTCCCAAATGACCACATAACCCTTAGCAGTTTTCACAGGGACCCTTTTATGTCTGTCTCTCCTGCTGTTCAGGCTTATGTAGTATGGGTATGTAGTAGTAGTAGTAGTAAACATCCCATACACATTAGCAAAAAAAAAATGTGAGATGCTTTTTGGAGGTACTACAGTTTCTGCTAGCTGCTAGACCTGTGTTAGGAACGCAGTGTGTGTGTCACAATAACACTATTTGCTTAACTCCTAGTTTCAATAAAAAATTACACAAGCAATATTGCATTATAAAACCACCAATGTGATGAAAGATTTCAATATACCTTTTATACTGTTTTCAAAATTATCCCAAATGGGCTTGTAACAAAACACATAGCAGGAGACAATCATACACCTCACTCCCCAAAACTCTGACCATTAAAAAGCAACTACTGTACTTCTCAAGCGGCACCACAGGGATTAGACTAGTGGCCTGGAGCACTCTTGCCCTGCAGCTAATAAAAAGCAGAATCTATGTTAACCTGTACTACTGTTTGGGCTTTTGATTCCCTGTATCTCAAAACATTCTTGCCTCATTAAGATCAAACTTAGTTCCTAGAGGCAGCCTGCCTTCTCTTATTGGCTGCCTCTGACTTGGGTCTAGCCTCCCCCTCCATCTGCTTAGCCTCCTCTCCATGCCCTTAAGTCCCTTTTCTTTGACCATGCCTATCAAGTCTGCTCCTGCACCTAATTTCCTTTATCTCATGACTGCTTATTGTGCTGCTTTAACTTCTTCCCCAGCTGGTGCCACCAGATTTTTAATACGCTGTGTGTAGTACTACACAAGATATTTTAAGTTTATTGTTTTGAAATGCATTTGCATTGCTGATGCACTGTATGCATAGTGGGTTGTATTCACTAACGTGGGAGGGGTACGCATGAATCGCACGTATCCCCCCATGCAGCTCCACACCCACAGGAGATCCACACGGGGATTGCATTTATGAACAGCAGTCCACGCCTGGCTTCCTTATGTGGCCCCAACCCCACAGTGTGCAGGTTTGCAGGAGTGGGCAGGTGCAGAGCTGTGGACCCGGGCAGGCAGCCATTCAGCTGTCCATCCCAGGACACTCGCTGGATCCCTTGCACCCAGTGGGCGTCATGCGATCTACAGGTGTGAATGCACCCACAGTATCGAGGAGAGGGGGACCCCCAGACAACAGTCCTCCACCCTCCCAATGTGCCTCAACGACAGGGGTGGCCACAGTGAGGGGTCTGTTGACCCCCACTATCCCCACAGTGACCAGTGGTGGGATCCAGTGCATACCACTTATGGCTACCTTCCAGAAGGCATAGCCATCCCCCCATGCATGGCACCCTCACTGTTGTGAATGGCATGGAGTGCAGGCACACCCCCCGCACTGGTCCCCAGCCCACCCCCATGAGAAGCTGTGCATTCGGCCAGTGTGCCGGCCACATAGGAGGGGCATAGCTGGGACATGAATAGTACACAGGGGGTGCAGTGTGCGCAGCCAGGTGTGGGTGGGCTATTCACTGGGGTTCCACGGCATGTATCCCATCTGCACCTTTTGTGAATAGGGCCCAGTGATTGTATTGTACAATTTATTTGTTTATTTTAAAAGTTTTACCAGGAAAGACATACTGAGCTGAGAATTAGCTAGTTTCCAGATGCGTCCTGGGGAGAGGGAGTACAGGGAGATATAAATATAGCAAAGTACTGTGTAGGTTAGAAAAATTGTAAACAAAAGTACAATATACAAATATACAAGGTGAAATACATGTGCAAAGCAAACAAATAATATGCACAGCAGTTGTGAAGCCATAGTGAAGTGAACAAATCTAGGTGCAGAATGTTAGCAACCAGTAGGCTCAGAACCATATGGCCAGTATTTCCGCAGGACAAGCAATGGGTAAGGAGTTGGTGGGTGGGGTTGCAAGGAGGTATCCAGGAGGCACTGGGTGAGACAGTCGTGGAAGGGGAGAGGGCAAAGAGGGTTACTGAGTGGATAGGAGTTGCAAGGGTGGTACTTAAGAGGCACTGGAGGAAAAGAAGGAGGTGGTGTAAGGGAGAGGGGAGGATGCAAATGAAATGGGGGCAGAGCGGAGGTGAAGGGGAAGGGAGATTAGGTGCAGTTGTAGGAGGGAACAGTGAAGTCATGGAGAAGACAAGAGAAGGAGCAGATGAAGGTGGCAGAGCGGATGGGGAGGGGAAGGGTATTCCAGAGTTTAGGGAGGTGAAAGGAGAACGCAGCTTGACCTGATACAGATGTCCTATACAGGAGTGCTAGGGTTTGGTTGCCAGAGCTACAAAGGGAGAAGGTGGATTGTGGAGAAGAGGAGAGTAGAGATGTGAGGTGGGGAAAGGGAACTCAGCCAGTTTTTGGCATTAAGGGAGCAGCTGTGAGCAAGACGTCTGGCTTCAAGAGATGGAAGGGAGAGTGAGGTGTAAAGGGAGCAGTGGTGCATAAGAGGCAGGGAGTCTAGTGCAAACCAACAGAAGAAGTGAAAGAGGGGGTCCAGTCTGGCTAGGGTGACTTAGGAGTGCTATCATAGGTGGTGTCACTCTGGTCAAAGATGGGGAGAATCATTCTCTGTACAATGGCTCTGCACACCCGTAGGGTGATACTCCCTCAGTTGCGGTATAAGGCACGTAGTTTAGGGTGGATTTTTTTGTGGATAGAGTCCACATGAACAGAGAAATCATGGTGCCTGTCAAGCCACACCCCAAAATATTTGAAGAAAGAGTTATCTTCAAGGAGGGAGCCAGCCAGGGTGTGGAGGAGGGGAGGGCTGGAAATCTAGAGAGCGTTTGCCTGTTTCAGAAGGTCACGGAGACCATTTTGTTTAGCACTTAGGGACAGCTGATTAGAGCGGAACCAGAGCTGGATGTTGTCAAATGCCAGCTGTAATCTGGTCATCAGATCAGCAGGGGAGGAACCAGAAGCAACTATGACAGTATCATCTACATGCATATGCAGATGTCATGAATATTGATTTGGGTTTTTATGACACATTACGCTACCTAAACTTACACACACCTTTACTTCAAAGGATGGACATTTAACAAGACTTCAGTGTGTTGTTGTTTTTTATTTTTTTTTATTTTCATAGAGTCCAGTTTAACTGGTTATCTACATGCTGGTTTCTCTCCTAAATAACAGGTGTATGTAAGTTGGGAGTAAGGGGACAGTGGGCTGTCTTGTGGTGTGTGTGGGGGGTTGTGTGTGTAGGTAGGGGGGTGGAGTAACTTTATATATGTGCTGGGGTAGGAGGATGGTGTGTTGTTGTTTGTGTGGAGGGGGTTTGTGTGTGAGGGGAGATAGTGGGGAAATAAAGTGGGGGGGTTGGGGTTGTGGTTATATTGAAGAAAGGCTTATATTCAGGTACATGTGTGTTAGGGCTCTTGTTTCACATACACAGTGAATATATAATTCTTTCTACTAGTTATTTTTCCCTTGAGGGGTAGAGTTTAATTCCATTGTGTTTTTTATTCAGATTCCAAAGACTGTTTCTGTACATGTAGTAATTTGATTATATTCTAATATAATTCTATATAATCTTATATTTCCATATGTCCTTATGTATTTATGGATGGGAGGTCAATCATGATTTGACCTTCCATGTGTACCTTTGGTTGTGCACTTTGTGCTACTATTTAGATTTCTTTTCCCAGGTTTTGATTCCTTAGTACTATGAATGGACTCTAGGTCATTTCAGTTACACCAATTACTATCTTTCTGTACTGAGTTTGGGTTTGTTCTCTGGTTAGATTCTGATTTGACGGTGAGTGTGTGAAATCTGGAGACTTGGGACAGTGAAGTTCTATTTCTTCCTTATTGGCATACCGTGAACATGAATTCTTGTTTTTTGCCTCTTTCTTTGTCTTAAAATATTCCGTTTCTATGCATTTTAACATCTCTCGACATTGCTGTATATAGCATTATGTTATGATAAAATCAGTTTATACATGCTTAGCATGCTTTCACGTTAATACATTTTTGTTGATATAGTTGAACATGTCAGTTTATTTAGCTATTAAATACATCTATGCACCATATACAGTATATGATTTTTTAAGCTATTTGTTTCTTGTCCCATATTTTTTACTTATTTTATACATGCAGTAAACATCTTTATATTTCATACTTAAAAATGCACTTATTTTCAATTTTACATTTCATGGGTTAAGTCCTTCAAGCATCTTTTGAGTGTATATTCTGTATTTCTAACTCATGATAGTCTTTACCAATTTCCATATCCTGTTGTACATTACATGTTATAGTGTGCTCAAAAAGGGTCTGTGCTGTGCTGATGCTATTGCTCTGTGTTGTTTGATGCTGTTGCTCTAGATACCTTGTCTGTATTTGGTTATCTTTGCTTAGTTGCATGCTCCCCAATTGGTTTCTACATTCATGCCAATATTTTGTTCCAGTGTTTTCATACTGAATATCCAGCACAATTCGGCGTTTAGTAACAGGTCCCTAAAAATTCCACCTCTTTCTGGGAGAAATACTTTTTCTAATCTGCATTGGCATAGGGGGAGTAGAGGAGGTGGAGAGAACCATGGAGGCGATTTGGGTCACCTTGATAACAAGGTGGAGCAAGAGAGTAAAAATAGGAGTGGTGTATAGACCCCCGAAGCTAGCGGAGGAGCTGGAGGAGAGTCTGGTGGCAGATGTTGGGAGACACTGCAGATTGGGCAGGGGAAGGGTGGTGGTGTTGGGGGACTTAAACATGCCAGGAACAGACTGGAAGACTATGACATCCTCGGTGGCCAGGGAACAGAGGTTGTTGGATGTCTTTCAAGATGCGTTCCTAACTCAGCAGGTGGGTGAACTGACCAGGGAGGCACGGGTACTGGATGTGGTCCTGGCAGACAGTGACCAGATAGGGGGCCTGGAGGTAAGGGACCCATTGGCGGGGAGTGACCATGCCACGGTCTGGTTCTGCCTGGATCTAGAAGGGGTAGAAGGCTGCACAAAGACAGAGGTAACTGACTTCAGGGGGTGGATTTTAAGGAAATGGGAAGGATCTTTAAGGAGCATTTGGATGTGTTTGGGTCAGACATGGACGCTGACAGTAGATGGGAAATAATCAGGAGGGGGTGCAGGATGCTACCAGCACCTGTGCCAGAGTAAGAGAAAAATGCAGTAGGGCCCGAAAACCCTACTGGTGAACCAGGGAGGTCCAGGAGGTGGTGCGGGGAAAGAAGACAGCCTATAGGCAATTCAAGTGCTCAAGGAGTGAAAGGGATCAAGGGGAGTACAAACTGATAGCTAGAAGGGCCACTAGGGTGGTGAGGGTGGCTAAGGCAAGGAAGGAGCAGAACTTGGCCATGGAAATTAGGAGAGGGAACAAGGGGTTCTTTAGATACATTGGGGAAAAACGAAGGGTGAAGGGCCAGATTAGCAGGATTAAAACAGGGGAGAGATGGGCACAAGACCCGGGGGAGCAGGCTGAGGTACTAAATGAGTACTTCACCTCAGTTTTCACCAAGGAAAATGGGGGTGCTGCATCATACATGGGAGGAGACAGTGATACTGAGGGGGGAACCCTTACCGATCGGCGGATCTGGGGAGAGGAGGAGGCATCACTGGCAGGAGGGGGGAAGGCTAAGCAGGGAGAAGAGGTAGTGGAGGTGGAAATCACAGCAGAGAGCGTGAGGGAAGCCTTCAGGTCCCTTAAGATGGAGAAAGCACCAGGGCCAGATAAATTACATCCCAGATTGCTGAAGGAACTTGCGGATGTCCTGGCAAAACCCCTGGCGGAGCTTTTCACCATCTTTCTGAGGACAGGGTGGGTGCCCCAGGACTGGATGGTGGAGCATATAGTGCCTATCCACAAGAGGAGATCAAGGGAGGTGGCAGGGAACTACAGGCCTGTCAGCCTGACATCAGTGGTGGACAAGATGATGGAGGGCATTGTCAAGGAGAGGCTGGGGAGACCTGGAAAAGTCAGGGTGCCTGGATGATAGACAGCATGGATTTGTCCCAGGGAAATCATGTCAGACAAACCTTGTGGAGTTCTATGACTGGGTGATGAGTACCTTGGACCTGGGCAGACCAGTGGACGTCCTCTTTCTAGACTTCAGCAAGGCATTTGACTCTGTTCCTCACGAGGGCCTGTTGGATAAGCTGGGAGAAATGGGGGTGGGGAACCAGATGATCAGATAGATAGACAATTGGCTCCAGGACCAGACCCAGAGGGTCGTAGTTGGCGGGATAGTCTCATCCCCAAGAAGGGTCATTAGTGGGGTCCCACAGGGATCAGTTCTTGGGCCCCTCCTGTTCAATGCCTACGTCTCTGACATAAGGATAGGTATCAGGAGTGAGATGAGTCTCTTTGCAGATGACTCAAAACTGGGGTCGGTGGTGGATGGGGAGGAGGGGAGGGTGGCCCTACAGGGGGACCTGGAGGCTCTGGAAAGATGGTCTAGAAAGTGGAAGCTGAGGTTCAATGCAGAGAAATGCAAGGTACTGCACCTGGGGGCCAGAAACTTGGGCCAAGTGTACACCCTGGGGGGGGGATGCTACAAGTCTCAATGGCTGAGGGGACCTGGGGGTGGTGGTGGATATCAAAATGAACAACTCAGAGAATCTTGTAGGAGGGCAGCAGCCAAGGCCAACAGGATGCTGGGATGCATCACTAGGGCTATCACCTCCAGAAGGAGGGAAGTGATACTCCCTCTCTGTAACTGCTTGGTGAGGCCACATTTTGACTACTGCATGCAGTTTTGGAGGCCACACTTAAAGAGGGACATTAAACTCCTGGAGAGGGTCCAGAGGAGGGCAACCAAAATGATTTGGGGCTTGGTGGACAGGACCTATGGGGAGAGGCTCGAAGACCTAAATATGTACACATTGGAAGAGAGAAGGGACCGGGGGGACATGATAGAGGTCTTCAGGTACATGAAGGGGGTAAATAGGGGAGGAGCAGTCAGGGTACTTTGAAGGAAGGAGGAGGGGGCAACTAGAGGGCATGGGTGAAAGCTGGAGGGGGGAAGATTCAGGGGAGAAAGGAGGAGGTGCTACTTCACTGACAGGGTGGTGGAGACATGGAATGCGCTGCCCAGGGGGCTGGTGGAGGCAGAGATGGTGGAGGGGTTCAAGAGGGGTGGAACAGGTACAGGGGAAGAGTTCTGGAAGCAAAATCCAGTGCAGCGAGACTATCCGGAACTGGGAAGGAAGAAGCCAGAGAAGGCGAGGGGGGCAGCAAGGTCAGCTCCCAGGGTGGGGGCTGACCAAATGAGCAGACATGAAAGACCGTTAGACCTATTCTGCTGGCATTTTAGTATAGAAACATAGAAACATAGAATTTGACGGCAGATAAGGACCGCTTGGCCCACCCAGTCTGCCCATTTCCCTTCCTACTGGATAAGCTGCAGATCCTAGTTAACCAGCAGCCTACTTCTTTCTACCCCCACCCCCCAGAATTGCCTTATGACTATCCCATGCATGCTTGAATTCCACCACTGATTTTGACTCCACAACCTCCTCCGGAAGGCCATTCCATGCATCCACAACCCTCTCTGTGAAAAATAGTTCCTTAAATTACCTCTGAGCCACTCTATCTTCAAATTGTGCCCTCTTGTTCTTGCACACCTCTTTTTGAAAGATGCTACCCTCTTGGACTTTGTTGATTCCCTTGAGGTACTTGAAAGTTTTTATCATGTCCCCTCTCCTCCTTTCCTCGAGGCTATACATATTAAGCCCTTAAGTCTCTCTTCATATGTCCTCCGGTGCAGACCCTGCACCATTTTAGTTGCCCTCCTCTGGACAGCTTCCATCCTGTCTATGTCTTTAGGAGATTGGGTCTCCAGAACTGCACGCAGTACTCCAGATGGGGTCTCACCAGCTGTCTGTACAGAGGGATAATAACTTCCTGTTTTCTACTGGTGATGCCTCTCTATGCATCCCAGTATCCCCACCCTCCTTGCTGCCCTCTCACATTGCTTGCCCACCTTTAGGTCATCTGATATGACTACCCCCAGGTCCCTTTCCATTTTTGTTGTTGTTAGTATCTCAGCCCCCATTGTGTACACTTCCCCTGGGTTTTTGTTTCCCAGGTGCATTACCTTGCACTTCTTAGCATTGAATCTAAGCTGCCATACATTTGACCATTCCCCTAACCTTGCCAAGTCCCTTCTCATCCTTTCCACCCCACCCCTGTGCATCAACTCTGTTGCAGATCTTAGTGTCATCTGCAAAGAGACATACTTTTCCTTCCAGTCCTTCTGCAAAGTCGCTATAAAGACATTGAAGAGGACTGGTCCTAATACTGAACCCTCACGGTACCCACTAGTAACCTTCCTTTCTTCTGAGTGGACTCCATTTACTATTACTCTCTGTGTCCTATTCTCCAGCCAATTCTTACACAGGCTCTCATCTTGGGACCCACTCCCAGGCTGGCTAACTATATATTAATCTTTGTGTGGGACTGTGTCAAATGCCTTGCTAAAGTCTAGGTAGGCCATGTCCACAGCCCCTCCCTGATCTGCTACTTTGGTCACCCAGTCAAAGAAATCTATCAGATTCGTCTGGCATGACCTTCCCGCTGTGAATCCATGCTGCCTAGGGTCTTGTGCCCCTCTGGCCTCTAGATACTCGACAATTCTTTCCTTTAGAAGTGATTCCATCATTTTCCCTATCACTGAGGTTAAACTAACAGGTCTATAGTTTCCTGCTTCTGCCTTGCTCCCACTTTTGTGAAGGGAATCACATCTGCCCTCCTCCAGTCCTTGGGTACCACCCATCCTCCCATGATTTGTTAAAGAGGGTAGTCAGTGGTGTCACTAGTTCTACCCTTAGTTCTTTTAGAATTCTGGGATGAATCCTATCAGGCCCCATTGCTTGTCCACCTTCAGTTTTAAGAGTTCTTTCAGAACCCTTTCTTCTGTAAATGGGCTGGTATCAACTTCTGTATCCAGAGTGTTACTACTGTTTGTTTTATCCTCCCTCTTCCTTTGTAAATACTGAGCAAAATATTTGTTTAGTATCTCTGCCTTTTCACATTCTCCTCTGCCCACCCTCCCTCCCCTTTATTAAGCCTCACTATCCCTCCCTTGATCTTCCTTTGCTCCTGATGTACCTATAAAGGTTTTATTCCCTTCTTAACTGAGTTGGCTATCTTTTTCTCAGTTTGGGCCTTTGCTGTTCTGACTGCCTTCCAGCCTCCTTTTGCTTTAACTGATACAGTTCTCTGTCCTGCTCCTGCTGCGATTCCTTGTACTTCCTGAATGCTTTCTTTTCTCTTGAACCTTCACTGCCACTTCCTTTGAGAACCATAGTGGTTTCTTACATCGTCTTGTTTTGTTTATTTGCTTCACAAAAGGCTCGTTGCCTCTGTGATGGCAGTTTTATTATTCCCATTGTTCTTCCACCCTCCTTCCCACCCATTTGCTAGTGCATTCCTTAGGCACTCACCCATTTTAGCAAAGTCAGCCGTCCTAAAGTCCAGTACTTTTGTCTTTGTATGGCTTGACTCTATTGCTATGTTTATTGTGAACCATACTGTTCGATGGTCACTAGTTCCCAGATGGCTACCCACTTCTACATCTGTGATCCTCTCTCCATCTCCATTTGAGAGTATCAAGTCTAATATTGCTCTCTCTCGAGTGGGCTCCAGTACTAGTTGTCTAAGGCATGCCCCTGTAGGGCATCTAGAATAACTGCACTCTTCGAAGTGGCAGCTGCAACTGCGCTCCAGTTAACATCTGGCATATTCAGATCACCCATCAGCAATATCTCCCTTTTTCTGCCATTCTAAGTATACTTTCTATTATTTCCTTGTCCATTTCCTCCCCTGAGAAGGGGTCTGTATATAACCCTGTCGGACTGTGGTGCCATTGCCTGTCTCCAAATTTACCCACAGTGCTTCTTCTCCTCCCTGTTTACCCTTTTGTTCTGTTGCTTTTATTCCTTCCCTTATGTAAAGAACTACTCCTCACCCTCTTTTACCCTCCCTGTCCCTCCTGTAGATAGTGTATCCTGGTATGTTTACGTCCCAGTCATGGTTTGTGTGTACCATGTTTCTGTGACTGCCACGATATCCAGATGTTCCTCCTCCATCAAGGCCACTAATTCAGGAAGCTTGTACCTAGACTACGGGCACTGGTACTCATTGCTCTCCATTTTTGATGGCCTTACCTTCTGTTGCAGCATCCCCACTGACCGTTCTACCTTGGTCTTTTCTCATTTAGTACCCTGTTTTGTAGGAGAGGCTGGGATTTTTCTGCTGCTTGTCAGTGCCTCCCCATTGACTAGTTTAAAAGCTTGCCAATGAAGCATTTAAACCGATTGCTCAAAGACTTGTTCCTTCCTGGACAGATGCAGACCATCCTAGCTAGCATAGGCTGGTGTCCCTCCAGGTGGAACCCCCAGTCCCCAATGAAGCAAACCCCTGTGCTCGCACTACTTTTTTCAACCATTCATTAAACTGCATGGTGCCAATTACTCTCGCCTCCCCATGCCTTTGACAGGCAGCACCACTGAGAAGGATACTGTGTTTGCTACTTGTCTTAGGCCCTCCCAACTCTGCAATGTCTTCCTGCACTGCCTCTAACCTCATGATGAGCCAAGTCATTTGTCCCTAGGTGGACAATTACGTCCAGCTCAGAATCCCTTGCAGCTGTTGTTGTGATCCTGAGGATGCTTCCTGTCCCTCCAAGCCATGGCACCAGGCAGGCACCTTACTTCAGATTTCCCAGCTCCTCCCAGTTCTATCCCCCTAATAATTGAGTCCCCCACCAGGAGCTGCTTCCTTTCCTTGTGGTGTCCTCTGCCTCCTTCCTGTGGGCCTCCCTTGTGACAGTTGTCCTCAGCCTCCTTAGTCTCCTCTGGGTGTATCTATAGGGGAGCTATGCTCCCCCAGAATGGCGTATGGATTGTGGTGTGTAACATCTGACTGGGTGTGCCTCTGTTTCACCATCCTCATCCTCCCTGAGCCCACTGTGGTCCAACTGCTGTACTTTCTTTGCAACCTCTGAGGTAGTGGTGGTGGTTCTGGTGCTCCCTGGATGGGGGAGGTTCCCTTCCTACTGTCCATTGTGGCCTGGGGGAAGGTCCCCGTATGTTAGTATGTTAGTATGTAATCCCCAGAATCACAAGGAGGCTCCACTATGGCCAGCTTGTGTAAAGTGTGTTGCTACTGGAGAGTTTTCATCCTTCCTTTTTATGTCCGCCTTATGCTCTTATATCCTTGTTTTGAGCATTCTGCTTGTTTGTCCAACATATAGCATATCACAGGAGTACTGTATGATGTATATTGCTCCTACTGTTGTGCAGTCTATGTGTTGTTTTATCTGGTGTCTTTGTCCTGTGTGTGGGTGTATGAATATCTGTTTTTTAGAGGTGTGGTTGCACACTGAGCATTTCCCACATGGCACCATTCCTGGTGCCAGTGGGCCCAGTGTTAGCTGAATTTGTTGTGGTTCTGGTTATTTGTACTGTGATCTGACTAATTGATCTTTTTAAGTTTTTAACTTTTTTGCTGCTATGATGGGTCTTGTTTATAATTCCGGGATGTGTTAATTATCAATTTGGACTAGATGCCAGTGTTTATTTACTATTTTTCTAATCTCTGGCATTTTGTGGTTGTATTTTGTGGCCAGTACCACTCTCTGATTACTTTCTTGTGGTTTCTTTGCTTTCAACAAATCTGACCTGTCCTTGTGCTCTATCCGTCTCTTTCCTATTTGTAGGGTGTGTTCTGGATATCCTCTCTTCCTAAATCTGTTTATCATGTTGTTGGTCTCTTTCTTTAAGTCCCTTTCCATGCTACAGTTACTCTTGACTCTAGTCAGCTGGGAGTAAGGTATGCTGTTTTTCAGTTTTCTCTCATGGAAGCTACTTCCATGGAGTACTGTGCTCCTGTCCGTTTCCTTTCTGTATAATGAGGTCTCTAGTCTATTGTTTTCCTTTTTGATTACTAGATCTAAATATGGTATTTCAGCTCTTTGTACATTCATACTGAATTTGAGGTTGGTATCCTTCCTATTTAGTTCCTCATGGAAATGTAGAAGTTCCTCTGGGCTACCTTCCCATATCACAAAAATGTTGTCAATGTAGCGTAGCCAGGTGTGTATCTTGGTGTCTCCTCTATTGTGTAGGTGGTGTCTCTCAAAATTGTCCATGTAGGCATTAGCATAGGCTGGGGCCATGGCGGAGCCCATGGCCGTGCCTTTACACTGTTCGTAGTATATGCCGTCAAATTCAAAATAGTTTTTTGTGAGTATTATTTCTGCCATTTCTTGGAGAATTTGCATTTTTGGTTTACTCCCTGTTGGTCTGGTGTCCGATAAATTGCCTATATGTTGGATCCCTTCTTCATATGGTATAGGCGTATATAAGTCTGCTACGCCTAGTGTGACTAGTAGGCTGTTTTCTTTGAGTCCTATGTCTGAGATGCTACATACTTTTAAAATCATGTCGGTCGTGTGTTTTACATATGATTTGGTTTTCTCAACTATGCAAAACACAGATAGAGATATATTTTCAGACATAGGCGGCAGTGTGCAAAGAACACTGCATTTTGCCACATTCACTGAAGAAGAAAGAAAGAGGTTGTCCAGAGCAATGCGAGGAGACAGGGACCTGTCAACACAGATAAGAGAAGACCCCAAACAACTAAGCCAAAAAATGGAAAATCTAAAATATAAGAACTGCCACCTGGAATGGCATGGCCTAACCTTAACCCAGTACCTACAGTAAACAGAATCCAGATGGGACTTAGGATCAATGTACAGTCCAATCTAGGGATTAAATCAGCCAAACTAGATACAAAGTTGGATGGGATAAGAAATAGGGCCAGCTGTGACTTCATGCATGCCCTAATTGAGGCTGTAATTGACAAAAGACAAACACTAGAAAATGACATAAAACTAGCAGAGGAAGCTTTAAAACTCAAAATGCAGGATGAAGAATTTACAAAACACCTAGAAGATTTCAAACAAAAACTAAAATATTATGAAGACCACCTAAAACAACAGAAAATCAAAAAATGTATTAGAGACACAAATGACTACAGAGACAATAGAGTGTACACATATAAAAAATTAAAAAGGCAAAACACATATAACCAACCCATTACAATACATATGAAAGTACAGACAGTGACAGCAGCTATTCCAGGGATCCACAGAGAAGCACAGAAGAAACACCACAATGACAATCAGACCCCAAGCACATCAACGGCTAACATAAGAGAAACCAGGTATGAACCAAGAGAAACAAGACATGAACTACAAATCAAATCAAATCAAATCTTTATTTATCCAGGTGATCATCATTGAGCAAGCTCATTTACAAGATGGACCTGCTATTGTCCAAGACAGTTATACATACATAGATTGAGAATACAAAGTACAACATGTGCAAAGAGTTACAAACAAATTTACAGAAAAGTGGTAGGTACACGATATACATTCCAAGCATTCTTGTAGGAACACACATGCATCACTCAACTTTGCTGTGGTATATACAGACTCCATGTATGCAGAAGTTGAGGTGGTATGTTTAGTCATTCTTAGTCAAGCCTCCATCAGAGGGTACAATTCTTTGCATTTCAGCCCTCAGTGACCATTTACCATACTTGGGTGAGGGTCCTTGGCTGCATAGGGACCCCTAATGAGGTCTATATGTTCCACTTAAATGATGAGAGGAGAGTAATATGGGAGTAGTGGTGCCTTCGGTGCCGAGGGCCACTATGGCAGCTGACTAGTGGACCTGATTAAAATAGGGAGAGGAGGAACATAACCTAGGAATTCTAGGAACTTAGAAATCAAAGAAACATATATAAACAGGTGGAAGGATATGGAGGGGGGAGGGGAGGCAGAGGAGGAGGAAAAGGTGGAAGGCCAATAAGACCAACATGGGGAGGACAAGGCAGAGGCCCATACACAATGACTTGATACCGATATCCAATTTAAGCAAAAGAAACTTAACAACAGAAGAAAACTAGGATTCTTAGCCTGGGTTTATCATTTGCCCCAACACAATCCATTAGCCTTTTTAACCTAGAAGTTGACCTGCAAAAATTCTATAGGACTTTAAGATTGAAAAACCAATTCAGTGGAGAAACAACCCACCTAGACTCATACAAACAGAATCTAAAAATGGAAATGGGAGTCAAATCTAGATATAATCTGCCAACAGGGCAAAATCATGGGATAGAGACATTTTGTAAGATTACAGAAAAAGAAATTATGAACTTATTTTCAGAACGAGGTAGTGTATTCCCCACACACAATAATCTTACACAAAAGGACAAAGTAGCATTGGAACACCTAAAAAAAGACAAAAACATAGTGATAAAGAGTGCGGATAAAGGAGGAGGCATAGTATTATAAGACAGAAACCAGTACAAACAAATGTGTCTAAAATTATAAGAAAATAAGGAAAACTATGTCACACTACCTGAAAATCCAACAGAAAAAAATCAAACAACAAATAGACTTAGTCTTGGAAGAGCACGCAGCTATGGGTTGGATAGAACCATAGGAAGCAGAAACATTACCCAAGAACTATCCCAGAATTCCAACATTTTATGCCATACCCCAAATCCCTAAAAATCTCACATGTCCACCCAGCAGACCGACAGTCTCCAGAAATGACTCCATATTCGAACCACTTTCTAGATACATTAACTTCCATTTGCAGCCACTACTTGAGAAAACCAAATCATATGTAAAAGACATGACCGACATGATTTTAAAAGTACGTAGCATCTCAGACATAGGACTCAAAGAAAACAGCCTACTAGTCACACTAGACGTAGAAGACTTATCTACGTCTATACCACACCAAGAAGGGATCCAATGTATAGGCAATTTATCGGATACCAGACCAACAGGGAGTAAACCAAAAATGCAAATTCTCTAAGAAATGGCAGAATTAATACTCATAAAAAACTATTTCGAATTTGACAGAATATACTACGAACAGTGTAAAGGCACGGCCATGGGCTCCGCCATGGCCCCAGCCTATGCTAATGCCTACATGGACAACTCTGAGAGACACCACCTACACAATAGAGAAGACACCAAGATACACACCTGGCTACGCTACATTGACAACATTTTTTTTGATATGGGAAGGTAGCCAAGAAGAACTTATACATTTCCATGAGGAACTAAATAGGAAGGATACCAACCTCAAATTCACTATGAATGTACAAAGAGATGAAATACCATATTTAGATCTATTAATCAAAAAGGGAAACAATAGACTAGAGACCTCATTATACAGAAAGGAAATGGACAGGAGCACAGTACTCCATGGAAGTAGCTTCCATGAGAGAAAACTGAAAAACAGCATACCTTACTCCCAGCTGACCAGAGTCAAGAGAAACTGTAGCATGGAAAGGGACTTAAAGAGACCAACAACATGATAAACAGATTTAGGAACAGAGGATATCCAAAACACACCCTACAAACAGCAGAGAGATGGACAGAGCAGAAGGACAGGTCGGATTTGTTGAAAGCAAAGAAACCACAAGGAAGTAATCAGAGAGTGGTACTAGCCACAAAGTACAACCACAAAATGCCAGAGATTAGAAAAATAGTAAATAAACACTGGCATCTAGTCCAAATTGTTAACAAACACATCCCGGAATTACAAACAAGACCCATCATAGCAGCCAAAAAAGTTAAAAACTTAAAAGATCAACTAGTCAGATCACAGTACAAACAACCAGAACCACAACAAATTCAACTAACACTGGGCCCACTGGCACCAGGAATGGTGCCATGTGGGAAATGCTCAGTGTGCAACCACACCTCTAAAAAACAGATTTTCATACACCCACAGACAGGACAAAGACACTAGATAAAACAACACATAGACTGTACAACAGAAGGAGCAATATACATCATACAGTGCCCGTGTGATATGCTGTATGTCAGACAAACAAGCAGAATGCTCAAAACAAGGATACAGGAGCATAAGGGGGACATAAGAAGGAAGGATGAAAACTCTCCAGTGACAACACACTACACAAGCTGGCCACAGTGGATCCTCCTTGAGATTTTGGGGATTTTAAAAAAAGTATTTCTCCCAGAAAGAGGTGGAAATTTTAGGGACATGTTACTAAGCGTCAAAATGCGCTGGATATTTAACATGAAAACACTGGAACAAAATATTGGCATAAATGTAGAAACCAATTGGGGAACATGCAACTAAGCAAGGATAACCAAATACAGACCAGGCATCTAGAGCAACAGCATCAAACAACACAGAGCAATAGCATCAGCACAGCACAGACCCTTTTTGAGCACACTATAACATGCAATGTACAACAGGATATGGAAATTGGTAAAGAGTATCATGAGTTAGAAATACAGAATATACACTCAAAAGATGCTCGAATGACTTAACCCATGAAACGTAAAATTGAAAATAAGTGCATTTTTAAGTATGAAATATAAAGATGTTTACTGCATGTATAAAATAAATAAAAAATATGGGACAAGAAGAAAAAATTACTCACCTTAGTAATGTTGTTTCTTCTAATGGAGTCTTGCTATATTATAGACATTAGCAGTTTGTTCCAGCTCTAGAACTGCCCTGGAGTGAAATGGTTAAAACCATTCCAAAATAGAATTTTGGCACGTGAGCAGCTCTATCTGTGTCATTTCAAACTTGAACTGTCAGATCTTTACGAGCCAAACTCACTAAGGTCTGTGTGGAAGCTGTAACCTACACTAGCCAAATGGCTACCTAAATAATAACAACCATTGATGGTCCCAACACCCAAGACTCAAGTCAGGGGACCAGAAATACTAACACCATTCTAATAATATGAAAATGGAACATAAGTATAATAAAACACACACAGCTACACATACACACCCCAAAGTCCCAAAGGGACAAAATGCTAACAGGACATAAGTAGTGCCCACACTAAGTTGCCCGCACCCCACCAAGTAGAGGTTCTGAGAGGGGCAGGTTGGGGAGGTTATAATATAGCAAGACTCCATTAGAAGAAACAACATTACTAAGGTGAGTAATTTTTCTTTCAAACAACATGAAGTCTTGCTATATTATAGACATTAGCAGAATAACAGCAGTACCTCCATGGAGGAGGGCAGAATCTACTTAGGAATAGTCTCTGAAGAACAGCTGTGCTAAACCGAGCATTCTCCTGGCCTGGACATCCAGGGAGTAATGCTTGAAAAGTGTGTACCGTTTTCCAAGTAGCAGCCTGGCAAATCTCTAATAAAGGGATATCTCTGGCAGCAGCTAGAGACAGCTGTACCCTGGTAGAATGAGCCCTCAAACCGAGGGGGCTCTGCCCACTTTCTGATAACAAAATTGGATACAAGAGACAATCCACCTGGCTATTGATCTCTTAGTGGCAGGTTTGCCTTTCCCAACTTCACCATAGGTAAGGAAAAGTTGGAGGGATTCGAACCTGTGACCTTTGGTACGCTCTATACATCCAGGCTGTGCAACCTCCTCTCACCCAAAGAGGAGTGATCAGTGAAAAATACTGGAAGGGAGATAGATTGATTAAGATGGAAATCTGAAACCACCTTAGGCAAAAACTTCCTATTAGTCCTAAGGACTACCTTATCCCTGTGGAAAGAAATAAAGTCAGTCTCCACTGACAAGGCTTGCAATTCACTTATGCGTCTGGCAGAAGTGATAGCCACTAGAAAAACAGTTTTCCAAGTTAGGTACTTAAGCTCTGCAGAAGACAGAGGTTCAAAAGGGGTTGCATTAACTGGGCAATGCAAACATTAAGGTCCCAAGCAGGGGCCAGTTCCCAAAGGGAGGATTAGTATGAAGTAACCCTTAAAAACTTGGAAAACACAGGATGAGAGGAAGAGGGATGACTTTCCTGCTGACACAAAGCAGACACAGCTGCCAAACGAACTCTCAGGGTAGCTGGTCTGAGACCCAAGGAATTAAGATGTACCATGTAATCTAACAAATGGGCAATTCAGCAGATTCTGGGAAATATTTTTCCCAGCACACCAAATGGAAAACTTTTCCATTTAGAACTATAAGTAGCCCTAGTGGAAGGCTTTCTGGAAGCCTTTAGGATCTCAAGAACACCCTGAGAGAGGTGTAAATCAGCAAACTCTAACTCCTCAAGAGCCAGGCCTTGAGGTTGAGGATTTGAGGTCCGGATACCAAACCCTTCCCTGGGCACAAGTCAACAGATTGTGATTCCTGGGAGGCACAGGGAAGATGGACTGTCAGAGACAGAAGGAGTGGGTACCAGGGCTTCCTGGCCAATCCGGGGCAATCAGAATCACCCTGCAAGGCTGAGATCTGATTTTGACTAGTACTTTGAATAGGAGAGGAAAGGGAAAGCATAGAGGAACTTCCCTCCCAATCCAGAAGAAGGGCATCCAGGGAACTGAGCCCAGCACTGGAGGCCTGCAACAGAACAGAGAAGTTTGTGATTGTCTGGGGCTGCAAAAAGATCTATCTGAGGGATGCCCCACCTGGCAAAAACTATCCCCAGCACTTGAGGATCCAGGGACCATTCGTGATGGCCCTGGGAAATCCTGCTGAGGGCATCCGCTAGGACATTGTCCTTCCCTGGAAGATGAACTGCTATGAGGGAAGTGTTCAGGGAATAGGCCAGAGACCACAACTTCATTGCCTCGGTGCACAAGGCCGAAGACCGAGTGCCCCTGTTTGTTGATGTACCACATTGTTGTGGTGTTGTCTGTTCTGACTTGTATCACCTTGTCGTGGACAGATGCAGAAAAAGCTTGAAGAGCTAAAAGACAGCTCTGAGTTCCAGCAAATTGATGTGGAGCAGAGATTCCTGGGGGGACCAAACTCCCTGAGTGGAAAGGTCGCCCATGTGGGCTTCCCAACCCAGAAGGAAGCATCTGTAGTGAGTCAAGTCGTGAGAAGGGGAAATGAAGGGACCCCGCTCTAAATTGCTCTGATCCTGCCACCACTGGAGAGCTAGGATCAAGGTTGAGTCATTGGGACCAACTTGGAAAGGGGTCTCTTCTCTGAGACCAAAAGGTTCTCAAGTGAAACTGAATGTCTCTCATCTGAAATCTGGCTCCTGCACAACAGCTGTGGATGCAGCCATGTGCCCCAGGAGCTGCAGAAAGTGTCTTGCTGGTCGAGGACCTGCAGAGTGAAGGAAGAGGCCAGAGCCACAAAATTCCTTACCCTTTCTGGGGAAGAAAGGCTATGGCTAGCTTTGTGTCCAATTCTGCCCCTATAAAGGTGAGTACCTGGACTGGTTCCAGAACCGACTTTGGTAGGTTTAGCAGAAAACTCAGGGAGGTGAGAAGCTGCTGGGTGACCTGCAGGTGAGATTTACCTGTTCTGGGGACTGGCCTACAATGAGCCAGTCATCTAGATAGACAAAAACAGTAATCCTCTGCCTCCTTAAGTGGGCCACTGCCACTGCTAGACACTTTGTGAATACCCTTGGAGCAGAGGTAAGTCAAGGGCATTGCTCTGAACTGGTAATGACCTGAGGCAGTTCAATCTGAGGTACTTTGATGGGATCTTCTGATTAGGACATGGAAATAGGCATCCTTGAGGTCCAGGGAGGCTAGCCAGTCCCTGGCCTTAGGAAAGGTAAAATCATTGCCAGAGTTACCATTTTGAACTTTGGTTTCAAAAGATGCTTGTTCAGATATCTGAGATCTAAAATGGGCCGCCATTCTCCTGTCTTTGGGGTAAGGAAGTATCTGAATACAGACCCTGCCCTGATGCAGGAGGAACCTTTCTACTGCTCTGAGAGCCAACGGGACGAGACCTCTGTTTCAGAGCGAGGGTCTCTGAAGCACTTGCAGGTAGCAAAAGTCTGCTTCTCAACTTGGGAAACTTTTGAGCTGAGAACCAGACCCTGGCTTACTACTTCCAGAACCCACTTGTCTGAGGTTAAGAAGCCCAATCCTGACTGAAGTAAGCCAGCCTGCCCCCCACTGGTACAGGAGATCGGCCCTGGGCACCCCATCAGGGTGCCTGTTTCCTAGGGAGCTTTAGGCTGGGGGTGGGAGCAGGTCTGCCCACCCCTCGTCTGCCCTGCCTCTGAAGAAGCCCCTCTGAGCAAAGGCAGAGGAGGCCTGAGTCTGTAGAAAGGCCTGTGAAAGGCCTATCCCTACCCCTGGGGCATGCCTTTGAGGAGTGGCTTGCCGCTCCTTAGCCTGGGCACTCTTGTAAGTAGTCCTATATTCATCCATCTTCTTCATGTAATTCTCTGTCTGCTCTCCAAACAGAGAATTTCCCACCACAGGAAAATCCATAGCCTTAGTCTGGGTATCCTGTGACAAACTAGTACACCTGAGCCAGGCCAACCTATGAAAAGCTACAGATGTGGCCATGACCCTAGAGGAAACATCATTAACATCCACAGCAACATGAAACTGAACCTTAGAGGCTTCAATGCCATCAGCAGCCA
The DNA here is from genome assembly GCA_016271365.2 of Neoceratodus forsteri. Classification (NCBI taxonomy): domain Eukaryota; kingdom Metazoa; phylum Chordata; order Ceratodontiformes; family Ceratodontidae; genus Neoceratodus; species Neoceratodus forsteri. Next base: position 666,612,233 of record CM028129.1, read on the forward strand.
CCTGTTCTAGTTCACTAGCCAGCTGGCCATGGGCCTGCTTGGCCAATTGCAAAACAGTATCCCATCTAGATTTCTGATACCTAGCTACATAAGTCATATAATTTGCTTGCCTGAGTCCCAGAGAGGCTGCCATATACTGTGTTTTGCCATGGCATCAATCTTCCTGGAATCCTTGTCAGGAGGATGTGAAGCCAAGGAATATTAGCTTTATCACAGGCAGCAGCCTGAACTACCCCAACATGACTGCATTGCTGAGAAAGGAATTCTGTATCAGGGCCTGACAATGTATACCTTCTGTCCATCTTTTTATCTACAGGAGGCACAGAATTAGGAGCTTTTAAAATTTTAATTGTTTGTTTCCTAAAAGACTTATGTAAAGGAATAGACAATCTCCTAGACTCTGGAATATCCATCATTTCTACAAAATCAGGCTCCTCTTGCTCATCCACAGCCTCTTCTAAAGGAAGCTGGAGGGTTTCAGCAACTTTTTTATGAAACATAAAATGAGATGGGGACTCAGACAGCATAGGGGGAGATTCTAAAGGTCTGTCTGGGAGATGTCCGGTTCAATGGGCACACCCAGACCTTCCCAGCCACATTCATACTGTTCATAATCCTCCTCCCCCTCCTCTGGTTCATAAAATTCCTCAATATCATAATCCTGAACCACTGGGACCGGACAACCGACCTTTTACCAGATAGTGGTGGTGGACGGACCCTGGACAGTGACTGGACAATTTGTATGGCTTTTGCTATCTCTGCAGCAGTTGGAGAAGGAATTTTGGACTCCAGACCTGCTGATTTTCTTGTTTCTTTACTGGAATTGGTTCCTCAGAACCAGCTTTTCTTTTGCCCGAGGAAGTCTGGCCCTGGTCAGAGGGCACTCCCTCTGGTTTGGTTGGCACCGAACCGGGCTGGCCATCCGGGTCAGCGGACTTTTTGGCCTCTCGTTCCCTGAGCCTGCCCAATCTTTTTTCCAGGGTGGCTGCAGCGAAATTCTTACATACCTGGCAGTCTGACTGGAGGTGGTCAAACCCCAGACAATAAACACATGTGGTGTGTGGGTCAACCTTGGCAAAGACTTCCCCACAAACATCATAGTGTTGAAACCCAGTGGGCGGTTTTCTTTGGGTTTCTCAGACATAATGCCAGCCTAACCCAAAACTTGCCCTTTATGACGGCAGTGCCAGGCAAGACACCCTTTATCGGTTCCTAACCGTGTCACGGGTATTGGAAAAACGCACAACCGTTTTTTTTTAGAACCGATAAGAACTGGAACCGCACTCTAAAATAGTAACTTTTAGTTTTAAATGAGTTTTAAACCCACTGATCGGTTCAAAACCGAACTGATAACTTACAAGTTCCACACAGACAAAACCTTCATTTACTTACGGTTACCACAGATGGAAGCTTGAACCGAGCGGTTTTGCGGTTAAATAAAACTATTCTCGGTTAAATCCAACCGAGAAAACACTTTTAAACCGAGAAATGAACCGAGCAGAAGGAGAAATCTCCGGAGCGACTGTTCACTGAGGCGGAGTAAAGAATCTGACAGTTCAAGTTTGAAATGACACAGATAGAGCTGCTCTCATGCCAAAATTCTATTTTGGAATGGTTTTAACCATTTCACTCCGGGGCAGTTCTAGAGCTGGAACAAACTGCTAATGTCTATAGTATAGCAAGACTTCATGTTGTTTGAAACAAATAGCTTAAAAAATCATATACTGTATATGGTGCATAAATGTATTTAATAGCTAAATAAACTGACATGTTCAACTATATCAACAAAAATGTATTAACATGAAAGCATGCTAAGCATGTATAAACTGATTTTATCATAACATAATGCTATATACAGCAATGTCGAGAGATGTTAAAATGCATAGAAACAGAATATTTTAAGACAAGGAAAGAGGCAAAAAATAAGAATTCACATTCACGATATGCTAATAAGGAAAAAATAGAACTTCACTGTCCCAAGTCTCCAAATTTCACACACTCACCGTCAAATCAGAATCTAATCGGAGAACAAACCCAAACTCAGTACAGACAGATACTAATTGGTGTAACTGAAATGACCTAGAGTGCATTCATAGTACTAAGGAATCATACCCTGGGAAAAGAAATCTAAATAGTACCACAAAGTGCACAACCAAAGGTACACATGGAAGGTCAAATCACGATTGACCTCCCATCCATAAATACATAAGGACATATGGAAACCTGATCCCCATAGCACTAACCCCCATAGACAGGCACCCCATGACCTCATAAAGCAGCATTACACACTAAACAGACTAACACCAACTGAAATGAAGCCAAGCAAATGAACAAACCCGTTTTTTACCCCTACCGACTGCACAACTCATACGAGAGTATGTTGCTGCTTAGTGTTGAGTCACTATTAAAAAGAAACTAGATGCATAAACGTATAAACTAAAATGACCAAAAGTCCATTCACAGCACTAAGACATCTGAAAGGTCAAATCACCATTGACCTCCCACCCATGAGCACATAGAGGACACATACAGATCTAAAACCTGATCCTTCTCTCACTGCACCAGCTCCCACGGATAGATACTACAGGACCCTGCAAAGCAACATTACACATAAAACAGACAGCAGTAACTGAAATGAAGCCAGGCAAATGAACAAGCCTGTTTTTGTGCCCAACCTATTGCCCAACCACACGATAGTGTACTGTTGCATAGCAGTGGATCGCACATGCTCACATGTGCGAAAACACTCGGCACCTGGTTATGATGTCATAATTAGGCAAGCGAGGTTTAGCACAAAAACAGGCAAGAGACAACAGTGCATAGACCCACAGGAGAAACAGCAAGTGTCTTTCACTGCACAGTAATGAATTTAAAGGATTCAGAGATAAAAGCAAGGTGGAGGTAAGTCCTTAAAACTTAACAAAGCATTTAAGAATGTAAAAAGTAAACTGAGTTGCATACTGAGCAAGCTCCATGGACTGGCAAAGCAAAAAATGCACGAGTCACTTTATGTCTCAACAGTAAAGGGCAAACGCCAGAAAGTGTCCACCTTAAGCAGATTAAAAACAAAACAAAGGTATGGCAATGCACAGTTAAAAAGTGGCAAGCCTGTTAGGCAGCATAGAATTAAATTTATTTGCCAGCAAACATTTAAGTCACAGCAACCGTAAATGTCTTGCGTTCTTCTTTTTTAAATTACAGAAGCAAATACCTCAAACAAGATTAATACAGACTGTTTTATAAACTAAGAATAAAAAGCAGGACAGAAAACATGATGATGACAACCTTAGAATTGGTATATGTTGGTACAGAATAAATGTATAAATTAAACTTTGTAAAAAAGAAAAACTGATAATGGAAAGATAAAATGTATGTATACTTTTAACTAGATTAAAAGAAGAAAACGAACCCCGTGAACAAGATCTGGCACAGAGTGAAACGCAGGGGAAATCAATAAAAGGTTGAAAAACTTTTAAGCGTTGTGAAGTCTGTGATTCTTAAAAGGGCCCCCAGAACACATTACTTTGAAAATTGCCTTTGAGCCTCATCTGGGGACCTGAAGGACCTACAAAAGAATGTCCACTTACTGCTCACACTGTAAATTCATGAATCATGTGTGGTACCACCCTGGGGGTGGGGGTGGGCAGGCGTGGCGATGTGGGCGGTTGGTGACTGGGTGAAGGGGGCAGAACAGCATAGCACAGGGCTAACCATGTCCTTCCCTACCCAGGTGACAGCGCATATCTGCTGAGGCCCTGGCTGCTCACCCCTACTGGTGACTGGCGTCCCCTGCAGAGGAGAGGTACAACGAGGCACACGTCAGCACGCGCACTATCATCGAGCATGTCTTTGGCATGCTGAAAGCATGATTCTGTTGCCTAGACAAGTCAGGTGGTGCCCTACTATACAGCCCATCTAAAGCCTGTGGCCTATTCCTGGCCTGCTGCATCCTGCACAACATGGCCATTGACCATGGGATAGCTGTCGAGGCTGACGAGGGTGACTGTAGCGGGGATGACGGTGACAATGGGCTGGAGGGCGGTGGGCAGCCACTCCCCGGTAGACGTGACCCCCGTCTGGCATAGATGGTGCTATGGCACTGGGACACAATTGCCCAAGAGCACGTTGGAAAATGCAGGTAGGTGCAGTGACACACATGCATGGGTCACACAGACCAGCACACCACACACAGGCAGGTGCGTGCATGGCGGGATGTATGCAAGGAATGGGGTACACAGTAGGGATGGCGGAGGCAGTGGCACATGCACACACACACACACGCAGCACAGGCATGTACACACACACACACACACACACACAGGCAGAGGAACATGGCACAGATCAGATGCATGACACCAGTGCACAGGCAGAACCGGTGCAGAGTTGCCCTCAACACACCCAGACCACACATTCCAGCAGCCCGGCCAGCACACACGGAAGGCATATGGCACAACAAACATGCGTGCCACCACATGCATGCTGCACCACCACTGCCCACATGTACACAGGGCATCAGCAGCGGACAGCAGATCAGAGCAGCACACACCTCAGGCCAACCGCATGGTCTGTCAGCCACCACAGCCACGTGGACGGCTGAGCCAAGGCTGATCAGCAGACACTAGCTGTGCATCAGCCACAGGGGGTGTGTCAGAGGCCCCCACCCAGGGTAGATGTGTGGGACCGCGACTGTGTCCTCACAGGGGTACAGAGGCAGCCAAACAGGCCAGCCCTGGGTGTGCCTGGGATGCCTACATTGGAGTCTGGTGTCTGCTGTGATGGGGTCACCAGATGCTGGGACCGTGGGGTGGACAGTGCACTGCAGTGGGTCCTCTGCACATGTCCATGCCCAGTGGCAGCCAGCGACGCAAAGCCGGCCACAATGGTACCAGTCATGCGGTCCATTGCCACCACAATGGCACCAGACATGCGGTCCATAGATGCAGTCATGGCATCTTGCACGCAGCGCAGCCTGTCCATGATCTGTGCAGTGCCCCTGTCCTGCTGCTCAGCCAGCTGGTGCACCTCCATCTGCAGTGCCCGCTCATCAGTGGCAAGCAGTGCCTGGTTCTCCACGGATGCCCACAGCAACTGGGTGTGCTCTGCCAGCTGCTCAGCATCCTGCACCTCCCAGCCAGGATGCCGATTGGCTGGGGGTGACCTGGCACACTCCCCAGCCTCCCACTCTGGTGGACACTGCACAGTGGGCTATACAGGGGTACAGTGACGTCAGGCGGACTGACGGCGGACCCCGTGTCCCATTGCCCAGTGGTACCGGCATCCTGCTGCTGCCGCCCATCCATCTGCTGGGTGGTGCCCTGCGCCGGAGCAGCTGCAACAGCACCACCACCCTTGCTGGTCACAGAGGTGGCACCACACCCCACTGCACCTGCGGGGATGGGAGGTGGCTGTGCAGCCATGGGCACATCGCTGGTCCCCGATGATGCCTGTGAGGCAGGCAGGGGGTGTCGTCCACAACATCTACCATGCTGTCCAGGATCAAGGTGATGTCATCATCGGAGCCAGACCCCACCCCTAGTTGAATCTCTGCGCACAGCACATCCAGGCTGGCATTTTGCAGGAACACATACAGGGCCTCATCTGACCCCAGGCTGAAGATGTCCACTGGCCCCGCAGTGCTCAGCCGCAGCCTGTCCAGGCCACAGACACCAGTGAATGCTGAGGGTCCATCTGCACTGGCCGTGGCTGCTACTGTCGCCACCCCATCCCCTGCATGGAGGCGTGATGGTACTGCAAGAGAGGAAGAGCTAGTCAGTGGTGCATTGGCGCCCATGTGCCCCTCCGTGTGCATGCTGCTGGTGTCACTGGCCAGTGGCATTACATGATCGGAGGCATGCACACGCGCATGTGGTATGCGGCACAGCAGCAGGCACACCTGAATGCCCTGGCACACACCTGCCAGGACAGTGTGAGTCACATACGTACCATGCAGTGATGGGCTGCCACCCATTTGGAATCCCCCACTGGGCACACCCTCCACCGCAGTGTGATGGATGGTGGCGACCACTAGCTCCTTCATGGCTGACAGGGTGGGTGCGGTGGATGGCCCTCCACCGGTTTTACTGCGGGAGGATCGAATGGCTGCCACCTTCTCCTTAATCCTCCGCTTGTCATTCCCGACCTTCCTGCAGCACTCCTGTGCCATCTGCTGGTGCCTACTGTGCAGGTTGACGTAGGCCACCACCTCATCCCACCCTACCGACTGTTCATGCGGTGTGCCCATGGCACCGCTCAACAGGGTCTCCCTGTCAAGGCATGCCTCCAACAGGGCATTTGTTTCATCCTTTGTAAAGTTGGGCCTGTGCTTGCGTGCAGGCCCACACTCCTCCTCATGTCCAGACATTCTACCACCTGTGAACAGGAACAGCACAGTGTGGCAGTGAGGGCATGGCCCACGTTGCCCTCTGTGGCAGTGTTGTTGCAGGCCGCCAGTTACCCAAGCCAGTATCCACCTACCTGTAAGGGTGCAATACCGGTCCGTGGCCTGTGATGGTCACTGGCACTTATATGGCGCATCACATGCAAATGAGCTTGTGCGCAATGGTAATGATATGCTAATGCACCCTATTGCACTGCGCATCGGCTGATGAGGTCATTTGCATACCGCGGCTGAATATCGTGATCTTGCGCCGTGCTCAACCAAGTTGTACCGGAGCAACTCCATGGCACATGTTTGTTTGTTTGTTTGTTTGTTTGTTTGTTTATGTTTTTGGTAACCAGGTAAGTGCACTGATCCAGTGGACCATTTTCAGTCACGACCTGGGCCACAAGGTGGCAGTACAGGGAAATACAAATTACAGGAGTAGATACAAATTCACACTGAAGTGTAAGGTGGTCACAACAACATTAGGACAGTAAGAACAGTCATCATTTTATAATGTTTACAGGCATAGAGATAACAAAACATGAGACAAGGAAATACAGGCCTAGAATGCAGGGGAGAATTTGTTTAAGTATATACACAAAGCAGCTAAAACAGTTTCATAAGCTAAGCATAAGTAGCAGTTTGAGCCGGTCAGACTGCTTTCAAAGAGGACTAGGTGGAGATACCTGTCCCGGCCAGATTGCCAGGGCCGTCTGAGTAGCAGCAGCATGCAAGGTAGGCAGTGCAAGACGTTGAGTGAGGCAATGTATGTTCACAGTGCTCCGGAGAGTAGGGACAGTGACCAGCTCATGCATGGTGCGCAGTCAAGCAGTGCACATGTGCACACACCGTCGCACATGCCTATCATGTGAATGGTGTTTCATGCATGATATTGTGCTATTGTGCATGTGTCACTGGGGTGGCATCATGCATGTCTACATGTACTGCCACTGGCCCCAATCACGCACATGCATGATGCGGCATGTGGCACATGTCTGGCACATGCGCGACTGTGCGCAAGGTCACAACCTGTCACCTCCAGGTCAGGTTCATGACCCCACACAGCCGCTGGGTCATGGTGTGGTGCTCATGCCCAGAACCCCACTATGCACCTGCATTGCACATCGTCATCACGCATACCCACGATGCACAATTGCATCATGTCGGTTCCCATCACGCATTGCACATGTGCTGCCCCCACTTGCGCACTCCACCACCATTCTCCAGGACACTACAGAGCTTGAAAACCGCGAGCGGATGAGACTGTTGGGTACGCAACTGGTCGGACATCGAGCTTCTCAGTCTCGTGACAGTTGTCCAGCCATATGTGGCCCAGCTCTATGGGCAGGTGCCACTCCAGCAGGCGTGGGGTGATGTGTGGCAGAGCATCTCCAGGGCCCTAGAGAGGCGCACAGGTGTGGCCAGGACAGCAAAGCAGTGTCACCATAGGTACAGGGACCTGAGACATAGGAATCCCAACATCCTGCACTGGCTGCAGGAATGAATGCAGTGTGGGGCAGTGCCACAGCCAGGTAGGTGTGTGCAGGTAGCATGCATGTCCACGTGCCCAACTGTAGTGTGTGTAGGGCTGCGTGGCACAGTCCGCTGCTGGAATGGGCCTGTCCTCACGACCACAGGCATCATGCATGTCCACAGCACGTGTTGCGGGCATGCAGGTATGGGGGCCACGAGATGGGCAGGGTCTCACCCAGTGCTATGTGGACTGTGGGGTGGCAGGGGGCCCTCCATGTATGTGTACTCATGTCCTCTTCTCTACATTCCTCCCACAGGGCCGGAGGACTGCAGGTGGGCCAGGGAGGCCACGGCAGAGGCGAGGGAACAGGGTAGGCCCCAGGGCACAACATGCAGGGGTCAGCACGGGGCAGGTAAGTTTGGTCACATTGGAGGTACCGGTCTCTGTGGGTTAGCAGCAGGTGCAGGGTATGGGCATGGGTGCCCCAGTCCATGTGTCGGCTCAGCCGTGGTTGGTGCACTGTCCAGGCGTGCTGCTGTGGCACGTCTGTTGGTGGTGTGTGGCCGGCAGGTGAGGGGGGACATGGCCACAGCTACCGTCTTGTGTGCTGTGACAGTGCTTTCACCCTGTGCTGTGTGCCCATGCCTGTGCACACATGGGCACAGCGTGCTACACTGTCTGCCTGTGTGCACCACTGTGGGGTGCCATTTGGATAGCTGGGGTTGCCCACATGGCATGGGACCATTGTGTTCCCCCTGTGGTGTGTTCCCCCCCACTGTCAACTGCACGCTGTGGGTAGGCCTTGGTCATTTGTGCAGTGCAGTGATTGCCTCTCTTGTCCCTTCCCCTAGGTGCACATCAGCCAGCGGCCAGGAGGGGATCCATGTTGAGACTGCAGGTCCTGGGATGGATTTTGGCCCTCCAGAGGCAGATTCTGTGGGTAATGGTGAGTATTAGGAGTGCCATGCAGGGCCTGGAGCAGTCCCTGCATCACCAGAGATAGCCTCGACTATATATAGCCAGCTTCCCCTGCCATTCCTGTTCCCCTGCATACCCACCTCCGATTGTACAGACCACTCCCCTGTCCCCCACTCACCTACCCCCTCACATGCCCCTTGTTCATTCTGTTGTTGTTTCACCTTTCTATTTTGCTACATGTCTGTGTCTGTATCTGCTTTGCAGGTGGTGTGGGGAGCCATGCTGCAGTTGTTGGGTCATTGTTCCTGGGATTACTGTGGGTGCAGGGCAGGTCATTGGCACTGGTCACTTGGGGACTGTGGGGTCTGTGTTGGGTGTACTGCTGTGTCCCATGGTCTTGGCGGGTGTACCTGGGGGCACACTGGTCAGGTGTGTCAGTTCACGGACATGGTGGGGGGTTGTACCAGTGTGTGTGGCCATGTGGTGGGGCAACATGCATGGGGTCCTGGTTCCCTTGGTGGCATGGTCCCCCTGGGGTCAACTGGCTCCCATCATCCACAGGTGCACTGTCCTGCACATGGGGGGGTTGCCTGCCTGTGGCATACTGCCAGGGTGGATTGCCTCTGGTTGTGGGGGTGGGGACAAGGACCTGGGTGTCATTGTGCCAGGGACCTGTGGGTTGCTGCCCCTGTGGGTGGATGGTGTCTGTGGTCTGCATGCTGATGGGCTGCGTGGGGTGTGGATTCCGTCACAGGTGCAGGGGGCACACCATCCCTTGTTCTCCACTGCAGGTCCAGCCATGTTTACCTGTGGGGTGGGGGTCTGGGGACTGCTCCTGTCCACAGGGCATGACCCGGCTGGTGTGGTACATGGTGGGTACCTGTGCAAGTGCCTGGGCTCTGCTGCATGCATACAGGTGTTGCATGGGTGGGCTCGGTACATGGCCACCGGGCTACGGTCAGGCTCTGGGGATTGTGTCCAGGGCACATCACTGTCCAGTGTGGTTGGGCATGGTAACATGGGATGGCCTTGGCCATGGGGACACCGGTTGCCCAGGGTCCTGTGCTACTGGTTGGGATTCCTGGTTGTGGTGCTCACATTGGGTGGATCCTTGCACTGCCGGGTCAGTGGGTGGCCAATTTGGTCTCACACGGTGTTGGGGAGGGGGCACATATGGTGCCTTGTGGGTGCATCTGCCAGACACACGCAGCCAGTATTGGGTGGGGCTGAGGGATGCCACAGGTACAGTGGGTTGTTCCATGTGTGTGGCCCTTTGGCTGGGTGCCCTGGCCAGCCCTGCTGTGCCAGACGGTCCCTGTCAGCTACCATGTGTCTGTGGTGCCGCCTGTTTTGTGTTACTAGCTCTGTTCTGCTGGGCATGACCATTGTCCTGGCTGTCCTTCTGCAGCCACGTGGGCCACTGACCCTGCGTTCGCTGGGCGTATGGGTCATGCCCATGCCCTGTGTGTGTCCCGGTGCAGCCTGTGGCGGACCTTGTGCATTACGCTGTCTGCCAAGGCCACTGCCTGCTTGTGGGGATACACATGTCTACTGTGGCCAGCACTGCAGTGCCCCTCACCAGTTTTTCGGGTGCTCTGTGTGGTGCATGACTCGCCTGCTACCAGGAACATCTTCCTTGTGTTTGGCCCATCCGCTGGCACTGTGCCCTATGCACACTGTGGGCCCACCTGGTGGGTGTCTGTAGCTCATCCCTGATGTTGGCATGGCTGTTGTGTCAGGGTTGTGGACTGGTGCCTGTTCCATGCTCGGTGGGCTGGGGTTGTCTGTTCACCATCTCCTGGTGCCCTTTGTTCCCTATGGATCACTGCATCTGTGTACGGGGTGTGCTCTGTGTGGGGCTCCTGTGCCCCTTGCCCTGTGCTGCCTTGGTTCTGTGTCCTTGCTGCCTGTGGCTCATGCCCTGCTCACAGGGTTTGTGCTCAGGACTGCTCAGTGCATCCCTGGTTGTGCCGGTGCATCCCTGGTTGCGCCATGGCACGTCATTGCCACATTCAGCCGACTTGCACTGGAGCATTTCGGCTGGCGCATCTTCTGAATATGGCTCCGGGTGTGCCATGGCGCACTTGACTTGCACTGCACCATTCTTGCACCAGGGCTTGATGCAATTCTGAATATCCAGCCCTATGTTGATAGAGAGGATGAGTCCAGTTAAAAAGTATGAAGATAATTTTTTTGTTATAATTGCTAGGTTTAGTGATAGGGCAAAGGCGGGGGGGGGGACCAAACATTTGTCCTATTATAATATAAAATACAACTAATTTGTGTATTTATTCCCTTTGTTTTGAACATGTTTATGTTAGTCACACTTATTTCTTTGTTTATTTAACTCTCTGTATGTGCTGATATATTTTAAATTTTGCCCATTGTTTACTTAATAATCTGGATTTTCCTTTTCTCCTGTTTCCCTCTCTCAAAATGAACAACTTATTTTACCAAAATGCCTCCCAATTTACCTGTGTTCATTCCTAGATTATCTTAATAAGCACTAATAACTGAATATCTGAAAGAAACCCGAAACTGCTTTAGGTGACCAAGCTCCCTTAATTTCTGATACTACATGCGAATACTCTGGCACTTAGGCCCTGTCCACACTACGCTTCTGTAATGTTACAGAAGGCCCAAATCATTACCACAATGGTTTGCATTTACCCCTGTAATGTTACAGAAGCCATTTTCGTAACCGTTGTTGAAACCACATATGAGGTGGTTTCAACAACGGTTATGAAACCAGTTACACCTTGGTAACGTTACCGGCCATAGTGTGAACTCGTGGTACCGGGCCCCTAGGACAGCGCAAGCTGCATTGTGGGATCGGGTACCACCGTAACGATCTCCCAGATCCTGCAGTGTGAACTGGTCCCATAACGGACACCACCACGGTTTGGACACACTGCACCGCTCCCCGGAAGTAACAGTTTGCATCTGTTACTGAGCCTGAGCGGTGTAGTGTGGACAGGGCCTTAGTTACGCTCAGCTCCCATCCCTCCTAGGGGTACCCAGCACTTGTTTCCTCCCTTCTCTCTCTCTCTCTCTCTACTCCTCCCCCTCCCAAATTCTACAACTGAATATACACCAGCCTACATATAATGGTGTATGTATGGGCCTTCATAAGCCAGTGCGTGCCTAGGAACTAAACTTTTTACCTCTTCTGCTTCCTTCTTTAGTACTCACTTACCTGCATTTAACTATGCAGTCCCGGGTTTTTCTAGCCGGATATATCTCACACAGGTACAATAGTTTTTGTGTATCCTCCCTTCTCTCTCTCTCTCTCTCTCTCTTTTGGACTGATTTATCTCACATATGTATAATGGTTTTTTTTGTCTGTTCTAACTGTTTGTAACATTGTTATCTAGTATATTATGGCCTGATTGATCTTTTACATGTACATTTGTGTTTTTGTCTACCCATGCCTGTAACCTGTGTGATGTCCAGGACCACCTTGAAAATGAGCTTGCTCAATGGTGTCTATGCCTGGTTAAATAAAGTTTGATTGATTGATTGATTAAGGTTAAATATCCATTTCATTTCAGCCTTGTCTAACTTTTTTTTTTTTTGGTAGTTGCTACCTCTTTTCAGGGGACTGACTGCTCAAGTCCCTAGAATCGCAGAGATGCACCTGTGTGTGCTGCACTTTTAAAATTCATGGCAAGGCCAGCCTGGTGGCACTGAGGGTTGAGGCGCTGGATGCCACACCTCACGCTATGCCAGTGACCCGGGTTTGGGAATGAGCTCGGGTCGTTGGGGGTCGGCAGAGGAGGACTAGGATTGAGCATTGGGAGACAGCTCTCTAAGTCCTAGGGTGAGATGGGGAACTATACCACGCTGCAGTGACCCCTGGGGAAGCCCGGAGGTACTGCACATGACGGTGTGACTGGAGGAGGGATTGCACAGATGTTGGCACATATGTGCGCAGATGTCATTGCATGTCCGCAGTCCCAATGGGGAGATAAAGTGGAAAAATGGCTGGGCATGACCATGCAGCTTGATAGCTGTGCCCTGCCTTGCCAGGAGGACTCATGTGGAATCGTACTGGTGGAGGTCCAGGGCTGGCCTGGCTGGATGGGGTATGGGGAGACCCTCCAGCAGACCAGCGACAGCCGTGCCAGATCCCTCATCATGTGAGTGAGCCTGGTGCTCTCCCAGTGGGTAGAGCTGGTGGCTGGATGCCCCCACCGGTAGTCGCCGCAGCAGGCAAGTAAAATAAGATGATAAAAAAAAATGCATGGCAAAAGGGGATGTTTCTTCTTGCCTTCTTATATCCCATTTGTGCACTTGAATTCTAACCTTCAAACTTCTTGTAGTTTGTCCTACATAGATTGTGTCACTTGGACATTGCAGTTCATATATTACCCATTGTGTATTGCAATCAATGTGTTCCCTAATATTAAAATTTTGTCCTGTATGTGGATGCCTATAGATGCCTTTTTTGCTGGTATGGTTACAGACAGAGCACCTACCACATGGTGTCATCCCTGGCTGAAGTGGCCCCAAAAGTAACTGTTCTGCTTTCTGTGTTTATTTTTTTTTTAATTGTGAATTAAAGTTAAGTTTGTTTTTCAAAGTGGGTGTTCAGTTTGCAACAACTATCAGATGATTTTGTAGTGCAGGTATTGTTCTATTCTCAGCACTGATTACATGCCAGTGTTTATGAAATTTTTTTATTTCTGAAAACGTATGGGTGTATTTAGTGGCAAATGTTAGTTTTTCAGTTGTATTTCTGGGTTTTCTAACTGCTAATAGATATTCTCTGGCTTTCTGTCCAATTTTCCATTCTGACTTTTTGATAATTTTATGTCCATGTTCCCTATTAGTAAATCTTACTCTCAGAAGATTTTTAATTTTTTCAAATTCTTGATCTGTTGTACAGTTTCGATGGACTCTGACAAGTTGTGAATAAGGGATGCTAGTTTTAAGTTTTGGCTTATGAAAGCTGTTCCCATGGAAAAGCATATTCCTATTGGTGTCTTTTCTATAAAGACTGGTTTCTAATATTTGTTCAGTTTTTATTATCCAAAGGTACAAATAAGCTATTTGATCTCTGCTATGTGTCATTGTGAATTTAATATTCTGATCTACGTTATTTAAATACTGATAAAAGTTGTTCAATTCTGTTTCTGTGTCCTGCCATATAAAGAATAAATCATCAATGTAACAGTACCGAACCAGTATTTTATCTCTGAATTAATTCACATTAGATTCTAGTACATGTTCCTGTTCAAACTGAAACATATAAGAATTTGCATATGCTAGGACCATTGTTCTGCCCATTGCCATGCCTTTTTTCTGTAAATAAAACTGGTCGTTAAACTCAAAATACTTTTTTCTCCAACACAAGCTCTGCATATTCTTGCAAAACTCTTGTTTTTGGATTAGCTGCTTTTCTCTTAAATCTAGTATTCTTCCCAGAGCCTCTATTCCCTCTATGTGTGGGACAGAGGTATGAAGGTCTTTGAAGTCAGCGGTTACTAATATGCAATTTTGAGGTATTCTCTGTTCTGTAATAGTCCTGAGCTTTTCTATCATGTCACTTGTATCTCTTAAATAAGTTGAGGTCTGTTCAACTATTGGTTTGATCAAAAAGGCAGAAATGAAAATTGGACAAAAAAACAGAGAGGATCTATTAGCATTTAGAAAACCTAGAAATACACCTGAAAAAACAACATTTGCCACTAAATACACCCATACGTTTTCATAAATAAAGTGAATCATTCATAAACACTGGCATGTAATCAATGCTGAGAACAGAACAATACCTGCACTACAAAATCATCCACTAGTAGTTGCAAAACGAACACCCACTTTGAAAGACAAACTTGTCTATTCAAAATTAAAAAAAACAAAAAAAAACAGAAAGGAGAACAGTTACTTTTAGGGTCACTTCAGCCAGGGATGACACTATGTAGTAGGTGCTCTGTCTGTAACCATACCAGCAAAAAAAGCATCTATAGGCATCCACATACAGGACAAAATGTTATTATTTGGGAACAAATCGATTGCAATACACAATGGCTGATATATGTACTGCAGTGTCCATGTGACACAATCTATGTAGGACAAACTACAAGAAGTTTGAAGGTTAGAATTCAAGTGCACATAGGGGACATAAGAAGGCAAGAAGAAACATCCCCTTTTGCCATGCATTTTAAAAGTGCAACACATACGGGTGCATCTCTGAGATTCTGGGGACTTGAGGCAGTCAGTCCCCCGGAAAAAAGTGGCAACTACCAAAAAAAGTTAGACATGGTGGAAATGAAATGGATAGTTAACCTTAAAGCACTGAAATATAATATAGGAATGAACACAGAGGTAAATTGGGAGACATGTTGATAAAATAAGTTGTGAATTTTGAGAAAGGGTAGATCCAGATTATTATGTAAACAATGGGCAAAATTTTAAATATATCAGCACATACAGAGAGTTAAATAAAGAAATAAGTGTGACTAACATAAACGTGTTCAAAGCAAAGGGAATAAATTAACAAATTAGTTGTATTTTATATTATAATAGGACAAATGTTTGGTTCCCCTCCCCCCGAGCCTTTGCTCCATCGCTAAACCTAGTAATTATAACAAACAAAATTATCTGTATACTTTTTAAATGGACTCATCCTATCTATCAACATAGTGTCTAAAATAAAATAACATTTTATTCAATAGCATTATTTATAGAATCAAGCCAAGCTAAAACTGCCATCAAATTAATGAGTCTGCTCATGCTACACAGCTCTAGTAAGATAGGACAGTGTACAGTTGCTCAGCAACTGAGAATGCACAGGAGATCATGCCAGACCTGTAATTACAGGTCACATGCACAAGCAGACCCGAGAGGTTGAAGAAGAAGGAGAATGCAACATGTAGCTGCAAACTACAGCTTAGCAGCCATTAATCATATCAAAGCCAACGTGGATAATTTTACTAAAACTTCAGGTAAATAGCTACCTTTTGACCTAGTTTAGAAAGCTTTTAGCACTTCAGCAAAGTAATTTCACACGAAACCAGCAACAACAGTAAGGGTTTGATTTAATTTGTGTTTCCTTTATTGACATCAGTTTTCAAGCGCTAGCACTGGACCAGATTTGGAAGCTTAAGCATTTGTGTTTTCCTTCGACTGCTGTGAAACATAGAAACATAGAAACACAGAATTTGACGGCAGATAAGGACTGCTTGGCCCACCTAGTCTGCCCATTTTCCTACCTAACAGATAAGCTGCAAATCCTAGTTAACCAACAGCTTACTTCCTCCTACCCCCCACTAGGACTGCCTTATGCCTGTCCCATGCATTCTTGAAGTCCCCACTGTTCTTGACTCCACGACCTCCTCAGGGAGGCTGTTCCATGCATCCACAACCCTCTCAGTGAAAAATACTTCCTCACATTACCTCTGAGCCGTCCCCTCTATCTTCAAATTGTGCCCCTTGTTCTTGCACATCTCTTTTCTGGAAGATGCTACCCTCTTGGACTTTGTTAATTCCTTGAGGTACTTGAAAGTTTCTATCATGTCCCTCTCCCTCCTTTCCTCTAGGGTATACATATTAAGCTCCTTTAGTCTTTCTTCAGTATGTCTTCTGGTGCAGACCCTGCACCATTTGGTTGCCCTCCTCTGGACAGCTTCCACTCTGTCTATGTCTTTTGAGATGGGGTCTCCAGAACTGCACACAGTACTCCAGATGGGGTCTCACCAACTGTCTGTACAGAGGGATAACAACTTCCTGTTTTCTACTATTGATGCCTCTTCCTATGCATCCCAGTATCCCCCCTGCCTTCCTTACTGCCTTCTCACATTGCTTGCCCACCTTTAGGTCATCTGATATAATTACTCCCAGGTCCCTTTCTATTTTTACTGTTGTCAGTATCTCACCCCCCATTGTGTACACTTCCCCTGGGTTTTTGTTCCCCATGTGCATTACCTTGCACTTCTTTGCATTGAATCTGAGCTGCCATACATTTAACCATTCCTCCAACCTTGCCAAGTCCCTTCTCATCCTTTCCACTCCATCTTGTGTATCAACCCTGTTGCAGATCTTTGTGTCATCTGCAAAGAGACATACTTTTCCTTCCAGTTCCTCTGCAATGTCACGTATAAAGACATTAAAAAGGACCGGTCCCAGTACTGAACCCTGCAGTACCCCACTAGTAACCCACCTTTCTTCACTGTGTATTCCATTTACTACTACTACCCTTTGCGTCCTGTTGTCTAGCCAATTTTTTATCCAGGCTACCACCTTGGGACCCACTCCAAAGCTGGCTATCTTGTGAATTAATCTTTTGTGTGGGACTGTATCAAATGCCTTGCTAAAATCTAGGTAGGCCATGTCCACAGCCCCTCCCTGGTCTACTACTTTGGTCACCCAGTCAAAGAAATCTATTAGATTCGTCTGACACAACCTTCCCATCATGAATCCATGCTGCCTTGGGTCCTGTGCCCCACTGGCCTCTAGGTACTCAACAATTCTTTCCTTCAGAAGTGATTCCATCATTTTCCCTACCACTGAGGTCAAACTAACTGGTCTGTAGTTTCCTGCCTCTGTCCTGCTCCCACTTTTGTGAAGAGGAATCACATCTGCCCTCCTCCAGTCCTTGGGTACCACCCCATCCTCCCATGATTTGTTAAAGAGAGTAGTCAGGTGTCACTAGTTCTACCCTTAGTTCTTTTAGAATTCTTGGGTGAATCCCATCAGGCCCCATTGCTTTGTCCACCTTCAATTTTATCAGTTCTTTCAGAACCCTTTCTTCTGTAAATGGACTGGTATCGACCCCCGTCTCGGAGTGTTCTCTTGTTTGGTTTAGATGTTCCCCTCCTCCTTCCTTTGTGAATACTGAGCAGAAATATTCGTTCAGTATCCCTGCTTTCACTGTCACCTCTACCACATTCCCTCCTTAGTAAGCTTCAGAATCCTCCTTTGGTCTTTCTTAGCTCCGTAATGTACACCTATAAAGGTCTTATCCCCTTCTTAACAGAATTGGCTATCCTTTCCTCGGTTTGGGCCTTTGCTATTCTGACTGCCTTCCCAGCCTCTTTCTGCTTTAACTGATAAAGTTCTCTGTCCTGCTCCTTCTGTGTTTCCTTATATTTCCTGAATGCTGTCCTTTTCTCCTTAACCTTCCCTGCCACCTCTTTTGAGAACCATAGCGTTTTTTTCCTTCATTGTGTTTTATTGATTTGCTTTACACAAAGGCTTGTTGCCTCTGTGATGGCTGTTTTGATCACTCCCCATTGTTCCTCCACCCCTCCTTCTTGCCTGTTTGCTAGTGCTCTTCTGAGGCACTCTCTCATTTTCCCAAAGTCGGCCCTCCTAAAGTCCAGTACTCTTGCTTTTGTATGGCTTGATTATATGGCTGTGTTTATCATGAACCACACTGATTGGTGGTCGCTTGTTCCCAGATGGCTACCCACTTCTAAATCTGAGATTCTTTCTCCATCCCCATTTGAGAGTACCAGGTCTAAGATTGCTCCCTCCCAAGTGGGTTCCAATACTAGCTGTCTGAGGCATGCCCCCTGTAGGGCATCAAGAATGACCCTGCTCTTGGATGTGCCTGCAGCAAAGGTGCTCCAGTTAACATCTGGCATATTCAGGTCCCCCATCAACAATATCTCCCCTTTTACTGCCATTCTAAGAAAGCCTTCTATCATTTCCTTGTCCATTCCCTCCCCCTGAGATGGGGGTCTGTATACAACCCCGATGCGGATTGTGGTGCCATTTTCTGTCTCCAGGGTGACCCAAAGTGCCTCATCTGCTCCCTGTTTATTCTTTAGTTCTGTTGCTTTGATCCCTTCCTTTACATAGAGAGCTACTCCTCCTCCTCTTTTACCCTCCCTGTCCCTCCTGTAGATAGTGTATCCTGGTATGTTGACATCCCAGTCATGGTACTCTGTGTACCATGTTTCTGTGACTGCCACAATATCCAGGCAACCCTCTTCCATCAAGGCCACTAGTTCAGGGAGCTTGTTACACAGACTACGAGCACTGATACTCATCACCCTCCACTTTTTGATAGCCTTACTCCTTTTAGCCCCATTTCTGTCCTTACTGCCTTTGCCTTTTTTTTACATTTAAATCTGCTCTGCTCCCTAATAACTTCAGTACCTTGGTGTTTACCTCACTAATCACCATGTTTTGTGAGGGAGGCTTGGATTTCCCTGCTCCTTTTCAGTGCCTCCCCCCTTGGCTAGTTTAAATGCTTGGCAATGAAGCATTTAAACCTCTCACCTAGGATCCTGGTTCCCCCCCGGACAGATGCAGACCATCGCACCAGTATAGGTCTGCATCCCTCCAGGTGACTCCCCAGTCCCCAATGAAGCCAAAACCCTGAGCTCCACACCAGTTATTCAACCACTCATTGAATTCCCTGGCGAAGTGCCCTAGCATTTCCTTGCCATAGACAGGCAGCACCTCCGAGAAGGTTACCGTATGCGCTACTTGTCTAAGGCCCCTTTCCAACTCTACAAACTCCTCTTGCACTGCTCTGATCCCATTCCTAGCCAGGTCATTTGTCCCTAGGTGGACAATGACATCCAGCTCCCTCCCTCATGCAGCTCCTCCCACGATCCTGAGGATTCGCTTCCTGTCCCTCCAAGCCGTGGCGCCAGGAAGGCACCTTACCTCCCTCTCCCCTTCCTCCCCCATTTCTACCCCCCTAATGATTGAGTCCCCCACCAGGAGTTGTTTCCTTCCCCTGTGGGGTCCCATGCCACCCTCCTGTGGGTCTCCTTTGTGAAGGTTCCCAGCATCCTCCTTGGTCTCCACTGCAGGTGCCTCCATAGAGGAACCACTATCCACCAGAAAAGCGAATGAATTGTGGAGAGGTACAGCTGGAGGGATGCAACTCTGTTCCACCACCCTCTCCCTCCTTGAGCCCACCCTGGTCCAGCCTCTCCTCTTTCTTGGCAACCTCTGAGGTAGTGGCATTGGCCCTGGTGGTCCCTGGGTGGGGGAGGAGGTTTCACGAATCCTAGCCAGGTCAGCCTGGAGACGGGCAACCTCCTCTCTCAGACCAGAGAGGTGCCTGCAAATAGGGCAGCATCGCAGCCTCCAGAATGTCTCCTGGAACACTGCCGCCCCACAGCCATTGCACTGCACCACTCCTATCATATCTTATTTTGTGTCCTCTCTACTGTTTCTCTGGATGCTTACTCTCTCCTCTCCTTACAACTCTGACCCTTCCTGTTCTGGGACAGCAACTTCCTATCTTCTTCAGTAGCCTCCTTCTTCCTTGCTCAATATCAGACCACCACCAGCTGGGGGAGAGTGAGCTACTTTTTTTACTTTAGGGTTGACAAAACCAATGTTTCTCTATGATCCTTTCCTTCCTACTGCCAAACAGGAAGTTCCTCTTGACAGTCAAATCCAGTGGCTATAAAAGTAGAACTGGCTTTGGGTGGGAGGGTGGAGGGCAATTAGTAAGAAACAAGGCTAGCAACAGGAAGTTGTAATTTGACTCACCTGCTTTTCTAGTGTCTAAACCACACCCCCAGGTAAGCTCTCTTTCCTCCTACTGGTTTAGCAAAGTCAGCTGATACAGTACCCTTCCCTGCACAGAACACACACTGACTTTCTTTCTTTTCTTTTTTTTTAACCCTAAATAAGACCCCTTCTACTTCTAATAAAGTTATCTGTTTACTTAATCTTAACTGACACTGACTCCTGCTGAGATATAAGTTTTAAATAAACAAGAAAATGTAGCTTCTTTTAGTTAGCTGCTTTCTGCTCTACAAGCAAGGCTAGCAACAGGAAGTTGTAATTTGACTCACCTGCTTTTCTAGTGTCTAAACCACACCCCCAGGTAAGCTCTCTTTCCTCCTACTGGTTTAGCAAAGTCAGCTGATACAGTACCCTTCCCTGCACAGAACACACACTGACTTTCTTTCTTTTCTTTCTTTTTAACCCTAAATAAGACCCCTTCTACTTCTAATAAAGTTATCTGTCTACTTAATCTTAACTGACACTGACTCCTGCTGAGATATAAGTTTTAAATTAACAAGAAAATGTAGCTTCTTTTAGTTAGCTGCTTTCTGCTCTACAAGCAAGGCTAGCAACTGTGGGGTCAGTCAAGCATTAGATGTGGTTTAAAAATGTTTTGATGAGCAGTATTTTAGCTTGAGAGTTATATAACAACGTTGGCAATAATGATTTATGTTTTTCGGTTGTGTTAGCCTATATGAAACGTGCCACTGTGATTACATACATCACAAAGTCTGAATATTTCTAGAGTACTCCACTTCACAAAGGTTAATGGTGAAAGTTTGACTGAACTATTAAAATAAATAAACTTCTTTGGTGAAGGTTGCGCAATACACTAAGCATGAATTTGACAAAAAATATTTTGATATTTATAGGTTATGGATGGAATAAACTATGAAACTAAATAGTCAGTGAAGCAAAACAATGAAGTATAAAAAGTAAAATGAATTGGTGTAAGCAATGTCCAGGAAGACTGTATTTACTACATTCATAGAAAAGAACTTGGACAATATTGAACGGAAAACAGATTTGTAAAAAGTTTGTAATATAAAAATAACTAAAAGAATACATTTCTAACTATTTTAGAGAATTTGAAGCCTTTTAAAAAAGCACCATATCCAAGGTGCGAAACGTCAACATGAATCTATCAATCAATAAAACGAATTTTGAATCACTACAGTGTTAATCGCGTGAAGATTTAAAGCGTCCTCGACATTCATTTCCTTTGGATCACTAAGACACCTCAAGGGACATAGAAAAAGTTCTTGCAACCATGTGCCATGACTATCCTCTATTTGAGAGGATTCTATATGTTGAATGATTAATTCCACTTGAGGGTCAGTGGAAAAGTCCTGGACGTTGATAGAATTCAGAGACTTATTGAACAAAGTTTGTTCACTTGTATGCAATACCAGCATTTAAAGGTTTTTTTTTCTAAATTGAATGTGGTAACATCTAAAGAAATTAATCCAGTAACAGGTATGGAGGCATTCCAAGATATAGGACATAGTTTACAACAACCACTATATTTCAAAACCTACTCAGATGAAGTTAGAAAACAATTGTTTGATTCCATGAGTGGAGACAGATATCTGTCCCTACAGATATGTGACAATAATAAAAGCATTGCCCCAAAAAATTGAGAATTTGAAATTTTGTAACTGCCATTTAGAATGGCATGGGTTGACTCTGACAAAATATTTGGAGTTTAATAGAATTCCTCATGGCCTCAGAATAGTCTTTGAATGAAACCTAGGCATTAATTCTATTAAGTTAAACCTGAATTGGGATGGACTAAGAAACAAGGCCTCCTGTGACTTTATGTATGCACTTATTGAAGCCATCATAGAGGAACGAGAGATTCTAAACAAAGATATTAAAGTTACAGAAGATTCTTTAAAGATAAGAATAGAGGAGGAAGAGTTTAAAGTAAATTTGGAAAGTATAAAACAAAAAGATTTGGAAGCTTAAACATTTGTGTTTTTCCTTTGACTGCTATGGGGTCAGTCAAGCATTGGATGCAGTTTAAAAATGTTTCAATATTTTAGCTTGAGAGTTTTATATCAGTGTTGGTATTGGCAATAATGATTTATGTTTTCTGGTTGTGTTAACAGCTTACATGAAACGAGCCACTGTGATTATATACATTGCAAAGTCTGAACTAGTGCTCCACTTCACAAAGATAAATGGCAAAAGTCTGAACTATTAAAACAAATAAACTTCTATGGTGAGGATGGCACAATAGACTAAGCATGAATTTGATCAAAAAATTATTTTGATATTTATAGGTTATGGATGGAATAAATTGTAAAACTGAATACCGACTGAAGCAAAACAACGAAGTATAAAAAGTAAAAAGAATTGATGTAAGTAAACTGGCTAGCTGGAGGCACCCAGAGAGTAGTGGTCTGTGGGGAGCTCTCAAACCCTAGAGAGGTTGGTAGTGGGGTACCACAGGGCTCGGTCCTGGGTTCGATCCTGTTTATTGCATACATATCGGACATCAGGGAGGGTATATGGTGTGAAATGAGTGTCTTCGCTGATGACTCCAAGATGGGAGCAGTAGTTGAGGGAGAAGAGGGGAGGTTGGCCCTGCAAGGGGACCTGGACACCCTGGAAAGCTGGGCTCACACATGGAAATTAAATTTCAATATCACCAAGTGCAAGGTGTTACATCTTGGGTGGGGAAACCCTAAACACAGGTACACCCTGGGATGGGAGGCGCTGGAGAGCTCAACGGGGAAAAAGACCTAGGGGTCATGGTGGATGCATGTATGAATAACTCTGAGCAGTGCAGGACAGCAGCTAGCAAGGCAAACAGGATGTTGGGATGCATCGTAAGAGGGATCACCTCTAGGAGCAAGGAAGTGATTTTGCTGCTGTACAATGGACTGGTTAGACCACACCTTGAGTACTGTGTACAGTACTGGAGACCACACTTGAAGAGGGACATACAGCTCCTGGAGAGGGTACAGAGGAGGGCAACTAAGATGATACGAGGGCTAGGGGATTTGACGTATGAGGACAGACTTGAGGAGCTCTGCCTGTTTTCATTGGAGGAGGAGGAGACAGGGGGACATGATTGAGGTCTTCAAGTACCTCAAGGGAATAAATAGGGTAAACATGGAGGGGATCTTTAGACTAAAGCAGGAGGTATCACCAGAGGGCATGGTTTGAAGTTGGAAGGTGGAAGGGTGAGGGGAAAAGAGGAGGAGATTTTTCACTGAGAGGGTGGTGGACCCTTGGAATGCACTGCCTGGCGAGCTGGTTCAGAGATCCACAGTGGAGGGCTTCAAGAGAGGGTGGGACAGACACAGAAAGTGGACGTATCAGATGATGGCCTGTCCCAGGGGGGTGGGGATGGATGATAGGGGTTTCTGGAACACAAGGGGGGGCCTCGGCACCCAACTAGGGATCTCAGGTTCGAGCAGACTCGATAGACTGTAAGGCCTAATCTGCTGGCAAATAGTATGTTAGTATGCTAGTATGTAAGTAGTGTCCAGGAAGACTGTATTTACTACTTTCATAGAAAAGAACGTAGACAAAATTAAACTGAAAATAGATTTGTAAAAAGTTTGTAATATAAAAATGACTAAAAGAATACATTTCTAATTTTTTTAGAGAATTTGAAGCCTTTTGAAAAAGCACCATATCCACAGTGTGAAATGTCAAGGCAAATCTATCAATCAATAAAAAGAATTTTGAACACTATAGTGTTAATCGCATGAAGATTTAAAGCGTCCTCAGCCCTCGTTTTCTTTGGATCACTAAGACACCTTAGGGGATGCAGAAAAAGGTTTTGCAACCATTTCCCAGGACTATCCTCTATTTGAGATGATTCCATTTGTTGCGTAGCTTACAGTCCCTGGAAGTGCAAGTATTCCCAACACCCCTCAGTTTGAAGTCTTATTGTGCACAGAAAATGGATTTTGTATCCAATTTACAATAAAATTAAAAAATATATATTTAAAAATATTTAACAAAAATATTTTTTGTATAAAATATTCCTACTGTAAGTAAGTTGCCACTAGAGGATGGTACTAAATTGTGTTTGCATGAGCCCCATCAGTAGTACCATTATCTGTTTATAGCATATAGCCACCCATTGTTGTGCATGGATTTTCATCCTAAGAACGTGATCCTCTGAGGCACCCCCATATGCATAACTTGTACCTATCTGGGGTGTGCTGCCACATGCCAGCTACCATTTTATTTACATTTTCCCCATACACACAAAACCCAGACCTGTCCTTAACATAAAATCTTCTCATTTCATCATTTACAAAAAAATAGAAACAGACCCCTCACCTGGGTGACTTTTCAGCAGCTGGGTGAGGTTGCATTTTTGTTTTTAATAATAATGAAAAATGAAACTGAAGAATTCTTGGGAAGGAAAAACAGCAGCATTTTTTTTTCAAACCACATGTAGTACTATACAAAATAACATATGGTCAGTTAAGCAGGACTTGGTTGTGTTTACATTTCAGGGTTCTGATGACATCTGGGATCTCTCAAGCTTCACTCTGGAAGTTCCTCTGATGTCATCTGAACCCCTCGATGAAAACACAGCATTGTTGTGCATGGTTGCCCATGGATTATTCTCTTTGTAGAAACTGTATATCTTGCATGGGGGTATGTGATATCGGGAGTGTGATTTCCCAAAAAAAATCCCACAATTGCTTTAGGAGGTGCATAGTCAGTTTTTAATTGTATTCTGTGGAGGGTGATTACTTTTATTGATATTGTATAAAGAAATAGTGCACACTCCCAGTATTAAGAAGCTAAAAATGCAAAGCTAGTGGACCACCGACCAACTACACCTATGTAGTGCATTTTAATTCTCAAAGGTTTTTTTAATCTCATTAATATCACCAAGGCAACAAGCCTTTGTGTGAAGCAAATAAACACATCAAAATGAAGGAAAAACCACTATGGCTCTCAAAAGAGGTGGTGGGGAAGGTTAGGGAGAAAAAGCATTCGGGAAGTATAAGGAAACACAGAAGCAGCAGGACAGAGAACTGTACCAGTTAAAACAGGAGGAAGTGGGGAAGGCAGTCAGAATAGCCCAAATTAAGGAAAAGATAGTCAGCTTGGTTAAGAAGGGAGATAAAACTTTTTATAGGTACATTAAGGAGCAATGAAAGACCAAGTGAGGGATAGTAAGGCTTAATAAAGGGGACAAGGGGTGGGCAGAGGGTGACAGTGAAAAAGCAAGGATACTGAATGAATACTTCTGCTCAGTATTCACAAAGGAAGAGGAGGGGGAGGTGCCTAATCCCATCAATAGAAGCACTCTGGATAGGGGGTTGATACCTGTCCATTCTCAGAAAAAAAGGGTTTTAAAAGAACTTCTGAAAGTGAAGGTGGACAAAGCAATGGGACCTGATGGGATTCACTTCAGAATTCTAAAAGAACTAAGGGGAGAACTAGCGACACCACTGACTACACTTTTTAACAAATCATGGGCGTATGGTGTGGTACCTGAGGACTGGAGGAGGGTGGATGTGATTCCCCTTCACAAATGTTTGAGCAAAGCAGAGGCAGGAAACTACAGACCTGTTAATTTGGCCTCAGTGTTAGGGAAAATGATGGAATCACTTCTGAAAGAAAGAATTGTTGAGTACCTAGAGGCCAGCAGGGCACAGGACCCAAGGCAGCACAGATTCACAGTGGGAAGGTCATGTCAGATGAATTTAATTGATTTCTTTGACAGGGTGACCAAAGTAGCAGACCAGGGAGGGGCTGTGGACATGGCCTACCTAGACTTTAGCAAGGCATTTGACAAAGTACCACACAAAAGATTAATAAACAAGTTAGCCAGCCTGGGAGTGGGTCCCAGGGTGGTAGCCGGGGTAGAAAAATTGTCTGGACAACAGGACACAGAGGGTAATAGTAAACAGAGTCCACTCTGAAGAAAGGGGGGTTACTAGCGGGGTACTGCAGGGTTCAGTACTGGGATTGGTCCTTTTTAGTGTCTTTATAAGTGACATTGCAGAGGGACTGGAAGGGAAAGTATGCCTCTTTGCAGATGACACAAAGATCTGCAACAGGTTTGATACACATGGGGGGTGGAAAGAATGAGAAGGGACTTGGCAAGGCTGGAGGAATGGTCAAAATTATGGCAGCTTAAATTCAGTGCAAAGAAGTGCAAAGTAATGCACCTGAGAAACAAAAACCCAGGGGAAGAGTACACAATGCGGGGGTACTAACAACACCAAAAATGGAAAGGGACCTGGGGTAGTCATATTAGATGACCTAAAGTTAAGCAAGCGATGTGGGAAGGCAACAAGGAGGGCTGGGAGGATACTGGGATGTACAGGGAGAGGCATCACCAATAGAAAACAGGAAGTTGTTATCCCTCTGCACAGACAGTTGGCGAGACCCCATCTGGAGTGCTGTGTGTAGTTCTAGAGACACCATCTCCTCAAGGACATAGACAAGATGGAGACAGTCCAGAGGAGGGCAACTAAAATGGTGCAGTGTCTGCACCAGAAGCCATATGAAGAGAGACTAAAGGAGCTTAATATATATACCCTCGAGGAAAGGAGGGAGAGGGGGGACATGATAGAAACTTTCAAGTACCTCAAGGGATTCAACAAAGTCCAAGAGGGTAGCATCTTCAGAAAAAGAGATGTGCAAGAACAAAAGGGCACAATTTGAAGATAGAGGAGGGATGGCTCAGGGGCAGCGTGAGGAAGTCTTGTTTTCATGGAGAGGGTGGTGAATGCATGGAACATTCTTCCTGAGGAGGTCATGGGGTCAAAAACAATGGGGGAATTCAAGAATGCATGGGACAGACATAAGGCAATTCTGGTAGGGGTTAGGAAAAAGTAGGCTGTTGGTGAACTACGATCTGCAGCTTACCCAGTAGGTAGGGAAATGGGCAGACTGGGTGGGCTATGGGTCCTTATCTGCCGTCAAAATCAGTGTTTCTGGGGGCATGGCTGGCTCTGTAACATGGCGGACGCAGAATAGCTGACCTCCCTAAGGCACTGAACTTTCTCGGGTGATAGCAAAACCCCCACTGTTAAATTTGATTGTTAACCAGGTACGAAGTACCCAAGAATCGGATGGCGTCAGTGCGGAAAAGAGATAAACAGGCGAAATTGCAGTCTGGACCTTGGGACAAGTCGACTCGCTCAGATCCAGGGCCTGGTCCAGAACAGATGAGGTCGGAGCCTGATACTCAAGCCAGTGA
Source organism: Neoceratodus forsteri (assembly GCA_016271365.2). Lineage (NCBI taxonomy): Eukaryota > Metazoa > Chordata > Ceratodontiformes > Ceratodontidae > Neoceratodus > Neoceratodus forsteri. The sequence continues at coordinate 666,639,683 of CM028129.1, forward strand.
CATGACTGACCTACAAAGGTCCCTCACAGCTGTACCCATCATCCTGATACAGATCCAGCATGATATGAAGGCTGGATTTGCTAACATAACAGTGCAAATCATGCATATGCAATCAGTTGTTACTGGCTTGTCTGAAATCACTGCTGTGCACACTGATCAACTTCCCCAGCTGGAACAATGGGTAGGTGCCCTGGAAGACACCCTGGCAGAATCCATTCAGGACAAGGCCTCCCTACAAAACACAGTGAGAGAGCTGTTAGCCCAGGTAGATGACCAGGAGAACCGTTCAAGAAGGTCAAACCTTAGGATCGTGGGGCTACCTGAGGGCCTTGAGGGGGAAGAGCCTGAATTATACTTCCACAAGTGGCTGGTAGACCATCTAGACCTGCCTCTTAACCTGGCGCCATGTGAAATTGAGCGGGCACACAGAGTGTGGCCTCCTCCCAAAGCAGGTGATAGACCAAGACACTGCTTGATAAAATACTTAAGACTTATGGAGAAAGAAACAATATTTAAGCAAGCCAGAGTGAAAGGACCGATTGTGTTACAGAATGCCAGGGTCATGGTCTTTCAAGACTACAGTAGGGAACTACAGATTAAATGGCAGCAATTTACCAACATCAAATCCAAGCTGTTCAAAATGGGGTGGAGATTTACCTTTCTGTACCCAGTAAAGCTCCACATCAACCGACCCGGAGGTGCCCCAAAGGTGTTTTCTTGTCCCAAGGAGGCTGCAAGTTGGGTGGAAGAGGAGCAGAAAAGGTTAGGAGGCAAGGCCCGGCTGAGACTGCAGACTCAGCTAAGTGATCACTCTACTTTGCAGTATACTCCTGCTTATAACCGCAGATGAGCGGCCTTGACACGGGATCTAATGTAACAATTCTGACTAATCTCATTGGCGCAGCTATGCTGCAAGTGTACTTTTAGTTTTTGCTCTTTTATTTGTTAACATAGGTTGATATGTTGTGGAGGTAGCGATTTTTGCCCACCTGAGTTTAAGGGATTCCTGGCCTTCATAGCCCTGACCTGGTCTGGGGATCAGGGAATCAGCGGGGCCTCGGAGGTACTGTCTGGCATGCAGAGGCTTACATCTGGACTTGACATAGTTGCTTTGTCAGTATGTTGGGGAAGTTCTGTTCATTACCCCACCGAATTTACGGTGAATATTGTATCGGGACTTGTTTTCATTACCCCCCCCCAACTTTCTCCTTATAGACAGGCCAATTCCGAGTCCTTGAGTTGTATTACAATCAGGGGGTTGCTACTGGTCCCTGGAACGGCTATACTGCTCAGTTTTGTACTTGATTCAGGGAGTGGGGGATTTTATCTTTTATATCTTGCATAAGTTGGGAGAACTGATATATTTTGATTTGCTACCTGGACGTACATACTGTAATTTGGGGGTCTTACAGTGTTTGAATTGTGTGCTTGTGCCTTTAAATGAGACTTATACTGTGCTTAAGTTTTAAAGTTCGCTATTTCTTTGCAAGGGAATCATTGACGGACTTTACATCCGTCATGGGGGGGTGGTTGGGGTTCATGTGTTTGATTGTTGGGTTGTTGGGGAGGGGGAGGACTGAGGGGGGCTGCTGGGCTCCACCTTTGAGCTGCCCTGGAGTTGGGGTTGCCCTTAGCCTCCAAATATTTTGGGTTCACTTTATGCTGTTATATAAAAATTGGTTGAGTGAAACTGTCAGACTGCAGAATGTTGTATATATAGAAAGGCAACACTTCTTATGTCTTAGTTTAGTGAGGGATCATGGCTGATATTATTAGATTTACTTCCCTGAATATTAATGGCCTGAAATCGGTCATTAAAAGGAAGAAGTTACAGGCAGAAGTCAAAAGATCTAAATGGCAAGTGGTGATGCTCCAGGAAACCCACATGTCTCCTGGTGAGGCAGTTAAAACAGCAGGGGCTCTTGGGGGGTCCTGGGTGTCCTCGACATTTTCTAATAAATCCAGAGGGGCAACACTGTGGTTCCCCAGGAGGACAGGGGTTAAAATTATCGAGCAGGTCACTGACCAGTATGGGAGATTCACCTTGGCGCGGGTATCTCTTCTCAAAGTAGGCTTGATCTCCATAGGGTCCATCTATGCCCCAAACGTAGAACAACCCAAGTTCTTTCAACAGCTGGCTCTGGAGTTGGCACGTTGGCCAGGGCCATGGGTGCTGGGCGGTGATTTCAATTGTGTTCTCCAATGCCGATTACCCGGGGAGGTTTGGGCCTTCCTAATTTTTATTGGTACTGTCTGGCAGCTCAGCTGACCTACATAGTTAATGTTGGAGGTCTTGACTCTCAAGCATTGTTGGGCCTTGAGGAGGACCAGCTCCGTGCCCCCTTGCGGGGGGGGGACTTTTAGCCGGTGCCCTATGGCCAGGTAATGCCGTACTAGTGACCAACCCATTTACAGCAACTACTCATTGGTGCTGGATAAAGACACACAAACTCTGTGGACATAGGCCCGCCCCTTCCCCCAGTACGGATCTGATTACTGCAGTGCAGCTTAAAGGCCCATGCTCAGTATCCCTAACTCAGCGGTTACTGGCCTGGCGCAAAAAAGGGTTAAAAGTGGTGAATCAGCTATATGTGGGAGGAACATTCTTAACCTTCCTATACATGTGTAAAACATGGGGAATTACTGCAGCGGATTTTTTCATGTAATTAAAAGTTTAAAACAATTTGGGCGCCACACTGGGACCTGAAAATGGGTGGAGTGCCTTGTTGCCACTTGAGGAAGAGGTCTTTCTCTCCAAGCCACTATCAAAACCTTTAACCATACTCTATAAACTCATAGCGGGGTGTAGTGAGGATAATGTGGAGAGGATCTGGAGAGACTGGCAAGCTGATTTGGGCTTTGACTGTGGAGGGGATGTCAGGTTGCATGCTAGTCGACATTTCAATACCTGCTCCAGAAGTAATAAATTAAGACAAATCCAGTTCAATTTTATGTACCAAGCATATATTACCCCAGTTCGTCTCCATGCAATGGATCCATCAAAACCAGACATCTGCCCTAAGTGCCTGGTACACCCAGGAGATTTCCTACACATGGCACTGACCTGCCCGAGGATAGCCCAGTTTTGGTTTGAGGTACATCATATTATGGAACTGGTGCTGGGTTGCACTCTCCGTTGTGCCCCCCTGGAATTCCTTTTGGGGGCTGATCCTCAGCGTCCAAGGGGTGGGCCGGCTGAGATGCTCTGGTCTTTAGCATTTATCAATGCTAGAAAAACAGTTGCCCAGTGCTGGCTTGCCCCTTCCCCTCCCTCTGTACAACAATGGGCCAACAATCTGTGCCTATGTATGAAGTTAGAAAGGGTGCAGTGGAATGCCTTGGGTCAGGGGGTCAGGTTTAAATCAGTGTGGGATCCCCTACAACTGGCGATTGAGGAGAGTCGTTTCCCCACCTAGGTCAGCTGCTTTGGGCTTTAGCAACTACATTTCCCGGTGCATCTCTAGCCCTGGGAATGATACTTATTAACTGTTATAGTATACTTATTAACTGTCTTAGTACTATTTGCGGCCTCCATGTTAATTTCCAGGGTGAGGTTCTGTAAACATTTATACGCTTTTCTTTTTTTTTTTTAGCTCTCCTGCTGTGAACTCTGTTTTTCTTAGATGTGAATTGGATTCTTGCCTACACTGTACATCTGTCTGTATATTCGTCTGTACATTTGATTTGATCTGCTTATACAATTGTATGATGGACTTCTGTAATGTCTAACTCTGGTTTTTACCCAACAACCAATAAAATATTTTGAAGAAAAAAAATCAATGTTTCTATGTAATAATTTAAATGTGACCAGAACATCTGGAATAAAAAATAGGCAGCCAAACAATTGGAGGGGATGACGAGACCCATACAAACCGAATAAAATATATATTAGATTATCAAGGGCGGTCTTGTCTACTCTAATAAAACATGTGGAGACAGGCAGGATGCAAATACAAGAAATCCCAGTAACTATCTAAAAGGAAACAAACAACATAAAGAGAAGTGTAACATAGAACTATCCAATATAAAATACATTGCAGATTACTAAATATTCTTAAGCATCTAATATATTTCTTATTTGGTTTGTATGGGTCTGGTCATCCTAACTCTTTTGGCTATTTTTTTTTATTCCAAAGATCCCTGTCCCATTTAAATTCATTTTTCATTTTCATTTAATTTTATTTCACATAAAACCCTTTGGGCAGAGCATATTTTCAAAGGGTTTAGAGTTAAGCACAACAAAAGTTACACAGTTCAGATACAAAACAGTTATGTAATACAAAACATATTTTAAGTAAGGATTAAGCCACGAGAAAGGATGGGTCTACTGTGGAATTAATCCATGGTTGTGGGGGTTGGACCACAAGGCCGAAGGCCGAGTGGGTCCAACCAACCAACCATGGATTAATTCCACTGTAGACCCATCCTTTTGAGTGGCTTAATCCGCATGTAACATGGCTAACACTTTAGTAGGTAACTGTTTCTGATTACTATGAGACAACAATATTATGAGTAAGACACTGTGGTCAAAATATCACTTTTCTATGTCTCACTACTCTGTCTATAACGTTGTATGCAGTTCAATGCATGCACATGCATGTTGCAGACCTGTGATCTATTACTATGCTGATGTGCTTTTCACTATCTATAGATCGAGTGGCTATCATCTGCGGCATGCACAAACACACTGCTCCTTGTACGCAATTTCCTTTCTCTCGCTCTATTTTCCTCTGTTTCAGCTCCGTTGTCTAGTACTTGTGCAGTTCTGACCTGGTGCACTGTGGGTATGTCAGCCCGATTTGCATAGTGCCATGGACACCGCGCTACTGCTACAACTACAGTGACTTCTGTTGAGTGTGATAGCATTTCTACGCTTTGAGCCCCCTCACACTATGGGACTGTACATTGCTGCACTGATTCCCTGCTATTGGTACCGGTCTTCTACTAACCGCGATTCCTGTCACTGGTCACATTGCTGTCTTGTGGCCATGGTCATCTCTTACTCTGTGAAGATTTCTGCTCCTCTTCCCCTTTCCTAGACTACCTGTGCCAGTCCCTGAGCTGTCTCACCTTGCTTGCTGTGTTCCGACGAGGACGTGGGGTGCATAGCCGCTTCTGATGGTCTGCTCTGTAGACAGTGCTCCCTGCTCGGCGACAGGGTGCAGAAACCGTTGTCTAATACTTTTCACGCGCGCCCGCTGCCTACCGTGATCTACCATGGTATTAGACCATGGTTTGTACTGTACCACTTGGTGTGTTTGGACCTATGTAAGTGCTTGCTTTGCTTGTTCTTTTTTGTGCCATGTTACAACTATAGATATACAGTGTTTACAACAACATAAGTGACAGACAAAGAAAGTCATGGCTGTACAAGTGGTGCTAGTACAGTTTCACACTACATGAGCATAATGTTCACTTTGCATTATGAATAAAATGCAGTGTTCATATTATACATTTGAGAGAAAAACAGTTGGTTAGTGATAGCAGTTACATGTTCCTGAGGGAGTGAGTGATCTTAAGAGCATGGAGTTTAACAATTTAGCTGAGCTATTGATTTTTAACATGTCAGACAGATTATTCCAATGTTTTGCAAATCAGTATGAGAAACAGTTTTGATCATGGGAGGGTCTTCTGCAGGGAAGCAGTAGGGTGTGAGCGCTATGCCCCGGTACTGTATTTGTCATCCACATAATTAAACATAGACTGTAAGCCAGCGGACACAGGTCTCATAGTGTTCTGTAGTCTGACAGCAAGGTGTGGTACAGTAGCCTTGAATCAAGGTTTAGCCAATTCAGACTGCTGTATAGAATATAGGTGTGGGTGTCATTTTTGAGGCCTAATGCAAAGTGGCATTCCCTATTCAGAAAACCCCTGACCCTGGACATCACACTGTCATTAGCAGAGCCATATACATATATATTGCATATTGAATTAATGTGTTTCACCTAGTAATTACTTGTCCTTGCACTAATGGTTTTTTTTTTATATTTGTTCAGTCTATGTGTATAGTATTCCACAATGTGCTTCACTTGTGTCATTCATTGTAACCTTATTGCTTGTACCTAATTTGATGCGGAACCTTTGTAAAAGAGCCTTGCCTCAAACGTATTAATTCCTAGTACTTAATAGACTTAATAATATACCACCAGCTCATAGTCACTAATGCCTGTGATAAAGCACCGCACAAGAAGAATTTTGACCTCTGGCATGAAGTTCCTCCTGTGTCTGTAGAGGAGCCCTAGCCTCAAGTTGACAGCCTTAACTAGGTGGTCAACATGAGCACTGAAAGACAATGCACTGTCAAGAGTACTGCCTAGATATTTAAAGGTTTGAACCTGTTCAAGGGTGTCACCAGATGCAGAGGTAGTTAGGACGTGTGGCGGGGCTTGATACAGGTGCCAAACAGCATACACGTGGTCTTTTTTTCATTCATAACAAGCAAGTTGGATGTGAACCATGTCTGAATGGCAATAGATTCTGTCTGAAACCTTTGCATTAGCTTCTCCAGGCTTTTGTTGGAGAAGATGACAGCATGATCTGCATGAAGTGTTACATTGGTCGATTTGCAGATGGCAAGTAAGCTGTTCATAAATAGGCTGAAAAGTAGGGGTCCTAAAATTGACCCTTAGGGTACATCTATGCTGACTGACCTTTGTGATACCCCTGTTAAGTAGCCTTTAAACCAGCATATTGAGTCTTCAGAAAGGCCCAAGCTAAATTTCTGGCAGAGCAGGGCATCGTTAACAAGGTTGAAAGGCTTGGTAAGGTCTATGTAAATGGGCCCAGTCATCTCCCCTGGTCCAGAGCACAGTGGACTGAGTCTGAGAATTCCAGAAATGCAGTCATTGTGCTAAACTTCTTTCTGAATCCATGTTGGTATTTAGCCAAAAGCATGCACTGACTCAGGCAGTCTACAAGCTGGTCATTCACAGCTCTCTCCAGGGTTTTGGATAAAGGGGGCTAGAATGGATATGGGGCAGTAGTTGAACAGCAGATTTGCATCTCCCCTTTTAAATACTGGGACCACATATGCCTTTTTCCACTGTTTGAGGTCATGACCTGTAGTAAGGGACAGACTGAAGATCAGCTGCAGACGGTAGGTGACTTCCCTAATAACTAAATTTAGTAACTTCATGTCAATGTTATCTGGGCCAGTTCTGGTTTTAATTTTAGCCATAGCTAGGTAACCAAGCACTTCCATGCAGGTAAACCTTTTAACGTGCTGTAGTACTTGGGCCTAGAAAGCTTGTTGAGTGTAATGGCTGCTGGGGCAGGGTGGGTGGTTTGGGAAGTTGCATATGCTGACATGTCACTAAAGGTGTTGTTAAAGGCATTGGCTATACACTTGTCCCCTCAGTAGTGAGGCCATCAGCTGTAATGGAGTGGGGCAATCATTTTTGGGAGTTACCCATAATTTCATGGATGCTACTCCAGAGCTTTTTTGGATGGTGAATACGTTTTTTTGCTGTTTTTTGTAATACTCAGCATTGACCTCCTTGATGTGGAGTTTTATGGTATTCCACAGCTCCTTGTATTTTTGGAGGTATTTTGTATGACCTTTTTTTATATAGGGCCCATGCTCTGTCACACTCCTTGGTCAGTGACTTGACATTGTAACAGTGTACAGACTTGTACCTGTAACAGTCCCCTAGACTGCTGCTAAGAGAGCGAGAGCGAGAGAGAGAGAGAGAGAGAGAGAGAGAGAGGAGAGAGAGAGAGAGAGAGAGAAAGCAGCCACCAGCTTCCTTAAATCAAGGAGGCAATTTAATAGACTACACTGAATTGAATTATTAATCTATGGGCCTGTGTAAGTAACTCGTTTTGATTCTCTGTTTTTGGGGTTGACTTTTCTTAGTTTAATTTTTATTTGCCAGGGAGGAACTCTAGCTGGGAGAGATTTGCAGTCTTTTGTGACCAGATCTGTTACTTAACCTCTGTGAAATAGGTGTCTGTTAAGGGGAGGAGCTGAATGGGGCCTGGGGAACTGTAGATTTAAAACAGGAGTTGTTTGTGGGATCTGTCTGCTAAGAGAGAAAGAGAGAGAGAGAGAGAGAGAGAGAGAGAACAGCCACCAGCTTCCTTAAATCAAGGAGGTAATTTAATAGACTACACTGAATTGAATTATTAATGTTTGGGCCTATGTAAGTATGTAGTTTTGATTCACTGTTTTTGGGGTTGACTTTTCTTTAACTTTTATTTGTGACTAGACCTGTTACTTAAACCTCTGTGAAATAGATGTCTGAAAGGAAGGAAGGAAGGCACTCCCTGGGGTGGAGGGTCAGAGCTGTAGTTGATTGTTTCTGGAGGGCAGACGTTTGGGGAAACCTGCTCCTCACCCAGGGACCACCCAGGCCACCGCCACTACCTCAGATGTTGCCAAGAAACAGGAGTGGTTGGACCACAGTGGGCTCAGGGAGGATGAGGCTGGTGGAACAGAGGCACATCCCTCCAGTTGTGCCTCTCCAAAGTTCGTTCACCACTCTGGCAGAGCATGATTCCTCTATGGAGGCACCTGCAGTGGAGACCAAAGAGGATGCTGGGAACCTCCACAATGGAGACCCACAGGAGGGTGGCACAGGACCCTACAGGGGAAGGAAACAACTCCTGGTGGGGGACTCAATTATTAGGGGGTAGAATTGGGGGAGGGAGGGGAAAGGGAGGTAAGGTGCCTGCCTGGCACCATGGCTTCGAGGGACAGGAAACGAATCCTCAGGATTGTGGGAGCAGCTGCAAGGAGGAGAGAGCTGGATGTCATTATCCACCTAGGGACAAATAACTTGGCTGAGAATGGGATCAGAGCAGTGTAACAGGAGTTTGTGGAGTTGGGGAGGAGCCTTAGACAAGTATCACACATGGTAACCTTCTCAGAAGTGTTACCTGTCTATGGTGTGGATGAGGCTAGGGTACTCCACACCATGGGATTCAATGACTGGTTGAAAAATTGGTGCAGAACTCAGGGATTTGGCTTCATTGGGAACAGGGGCTCCATCTGGAGGGATGCAGGCCTATACTGGCATGATGATCTCCATCTGTCCAGAAGGGGAACCAGGATCCTAGGTGATAGGTTTAAATGCTTCATTGGCAAGCATTTACAGTAAACTAGCCAAGGGGGGAGGCACTGAAAAGAAAAAGGGAAATCCTAGTCCCCCCAAATAAATCAGGGTAGTTAGTGAGGTAAACACCAAGATAGAGCAGTCGCTAGGGAGAAGGACAGGGGTAGATGGAGAAAAAGACAAAGGCAGTAAGGACAGGGATGGGGCCAAAAAAAATAAGGCCATATAAAAATGGAGGGTAATGAGTACCAATGCCCATAGTCATAGATACATAGATACATAGACAGTGTCGGCAGATAAGGGCCTATGGCCCACCCAGTCTGCCCATTTAAGTTTGTAAGTTCAGTTTATGTTTTCCAGGAAGTCTGTTGCCCCTTACCCCTGACCTCCAGAATTCCTTTATGTCTATCCCATGCATTCTTAAATCCGTGATTGTTTCAGCCCCCACCACTTCCTCTGGCAGGGTGTTCCACTTGTCCACCACCCGTTCTGTGAAGAAATTCTTCCTCACGTTTCCTCTGAATTGTCCTCCCTCCAACTTCATCCCATGCCCTCTAGTCCTGGAACATCTTTTTTGCTTAAAAATAGTGCATTCCTGCACCCTGTTCCTCCCTGTAAGATACTTGTATGTCTCTATCATATCCCCTCTCTCCCTCCTCTCCTCCAGAGAGTACATGTTCAGTGCCTTCAACCTATCCTCATAGGACTTGTGATGCAATCCATGCACCATCTTTGTTGCCCTCCTCTGAACCTTCTCTACCCTGTCTATGTCCTTACGTAGGTAAGGTCTCCAGAACTGCACAGTGTACTTCAGGTGCGGCCTCACTAGTGTCTTGTATAGTGGAATTATGACCTCCCTTTTCCTGCTGGTGATGCCCCTGCCTATGCATCCCAGCATCCTATTTGCTTTACCTGCTGCCTTGTCACACTGTTTCCCTGCCTTGAGGTCATCAGAGATAACTCCAAGATCTCTTTCCTGTTGGTGCATGCTATATCCTCACCCCCCAACTGATATATTGTGCCAGGGTTTTTGTGCCCCATATGCACTATCTTGCACTTCCTTGCATTGAATTTCAACTGCCAAACCCCTGACCATTCTTCAAGTTTCTGCAGGTCCTTCTCATTCTGTCTACACCCTCTGGTGTGTCTACTCTGTTACAGAGCTTTGTGTCATCAGCGAACAGTGAAATTCTGCCTTCTAGGTCCTCGCAATGTCACTGATGAAGATACTGAATAGTACCGTCCCAGCACTGATCCCTGTGGTACCCACTGGTCACTCTTCCCTCTGTGGAGTGACAGCCATTTACCACCACCCTCTGTGTCCTGCTGCCCAGCCAGTTACCTACCCACCGCACTACTGTCCTGCCCACACCATATTCCCCAGTTTGTGCAATAGTCTTCTATGTGGCACAGTGTCAAAGGCCTTGCTGAAGTCCAGATAGGCCATGTCCACTGCCCTCCCCTGATCCACCTCCCTAGTAACCCAGTCAAAAAATTCAATGAGGTTGGTCTGACATTACCTTCCCTGGTGAAACCATGCTGCCTTGGGTCCTGTAGTCCATTGACAACCAGATGTTCCACCAATCTCTCCTTCAGTAGTGCTTCCATGATCTTCCCCACTACCGAGGTGAGGCTGACTGGTCTGTAGTTCCCCGCTTCCTCTTTGTTCCCACTTTTGTATAAGGGGACTACATCTGCTATCCTCCAGTCTTTGGGTACCTCCCCTGTTTCTAGTGATCGGCTAAACAGGATAGCAAGAGGTTCAGCCACCACCTCTCTTAGTTCTTTAAGGATCCTGGGGTGCACCCCATCTGGCCCCATTGCTTTATCAACTCTGATTACTTCCAGTTCCTTCAGGACCCTTTCTCGTGTAAAGGGACTTGTGTCCATTTCTGCACCATTCTCACCCCTTGTACTCCATTCAGACCCATTACCCTCCTCTTTCTCAGTAAAGACTGAGCAGAAATACCTGTTCAATATGTCAACTTTACTGTTGTCATCCTCCACACAGCCCCCATCCTCCCCCTTCAGACTCACTATCCCTCCCTTTGCCTTTCTTTTTTCACTTATGTACCTGTAAAAGGTTTTGTCCCCTCTACCCACTGATTTTGCAATGTGTTCTTCTGTCTGAGCTTTGGCTTCCCTTACTGACCTCCCTGCCTCCCTTTGCTTCTCCTGGTACTTCTCCCTATCCCCTTCTGCCTGTGTCTTTTTGTATTGCCTGAATGCAATCTTTTTGGCTTTCACTTTCTTTGCTACCTCTATGGAAAACCATAATAGTTTATAATAGTCTAGGTAAGAATAATAGTCTAGGTAGTAGTCTAATAATAATAGTCTAGGTAAGAAGCTCCCCGAAATGGTGGCCTTGATGGAAGAGGGATGCCTGGATATCGTGGCAGTCACAGAAACATGGTACACAGAGAACCATGACTGGGATGTCAACATACCAGGGTACACAATCTACAGGAGGGACAGGGAGAGTAGAAGAGGAGGAGTAGTAGCTTTCTATGTAAGGGAAGGGATCAAAGCAACAGAACTAAAGGGTAAACAGGGAGGAGAGAAGGCACTGAGGGTCACCCTCGAGACTGGAAATGGCACCACAATCTGCACAGGGGTTGTATACAGACCCGCATCTCAAGGGGAGGAAATGTACAAGGAAATGATAGAAGGCATCCTTAGGATGGCAGAGAAAGGGGAGGTATTGCTGATGGTGGACCTTAGTATGCCAGATGTTAACTGGCGCACCTTTGCTGCAGCTACATCCAAGAGCAGGGCCATTCTCGATGCCCTACAGAGGGCATGCCTCAGACAGCTAGTTTTGGAACCCACTCGGGAGGAAGTAATCTTAGACCTGATACTCTCAAATGGGAACAGAGAGAGGATCTCAGATCTAGAAGTGGGTAGCCATCTGGGAAAAAGTGAACACCACACAGTGTGGTTCACGATAAACTTAGCTGTAGAGTCAAGCCATACAAAAGTGAAGGTACTGGACTTCAGGAGGGTTGATTTTGTCAAAATGGGAGAGTGCCTCAGAAAAGCACTAGCAAACAGGCAAGAAGGTGGGGTGGAGCAACAATGGGGAAACATCAAAACCACCATCACAGAGGCAACAAGCCTTTGTGCGAAGCAAATAAACAAATTAAAATGAAAGAAAAAAACACTATGGTTCTTAAAAGAAGTGGCGGGAAAGGTTAGGGAGAAAAAGACAGCATTCAGGAAGTACAAGGAAACACAGAAGGATCAGGACAGAGAACTGTACCAGTTAAAGCAGAAGGAAGCTAGGAAGGCAGGCAGGGTAGCAAAGGCCCAAACCAAGTAAAAGATAGCCAAATTGGTTAAGAAGGGGGAGATAAAACCTTTTATAGGTACATTAAGGAGCAAAGAAAGACTAAGGCAGGGATACTGATGCTGAATAAAGAGGAGGGTGGTTGGGCAGAGAGCGACAGTGAAAAAGCAGGGATACTGAACGAATACTTCTGCTCAGTATTCACAATGGAAGAGCCGGAGGAGATACCTAATCCAGTCAATAGAAGCACTCTGGATAGGGGGGTTGCTATTACTCCTTTCACAGAAGAAAAGGTTCTGAAAGAACTTTTAAAACTGAAGGTGGATAAAGCAATGGGTCTGATGGGATTCACCCCAGAATTCTAAAAGAACTAAGGAAAGAACTAGTAATACCACTAACTACCCTTTTTAATAAATCGTGGGAGGATGGTGTGGTACCTGAGGACTGGAGGAGGGCAGATGTGATTCCCCTTCACAAAAGTGGGAGCAAGACAGAGGCAGGAAACTACAGACCTGTCAGTTTGACCTCAGTGGTAGGGAAAATGATGGAATCACTTCTGAAGGAAAGAACTGTTGAGTACCTAGAGGCCAGTGGGGCATAGGACCCAAGGCAGCATGGATTCACAGCAGAAAAGTCATGTTAGACAATCTAATTGATTCCTTTGACTGGGTGACCAAAGTAGTAGACCAGGGAGGGGCTGTGGACATGGCCTACTTAGACTTTAGCAAGGCATTTGACACAGTCCCGCACAAAAGATTATTAAACAAATTAGCCTGCCTGGCAGTGGGTCCCAGGGTGGTAACCTGGGTAAAAAATTGGCTGGACAACAGGACACAGAGGGTAATAGTAAACAGAGTCCACAGTGAAGAAGGGGGGTTACTAGTGGGGTACTGCAGGGTTCAGTATTGGGGTCAGTCCTTTTTAATGTCTTTATAAGTCACATTGCAGAGGGACTAGAAGGAAAAGTATGTCTCTTTGCAGATGACACAAAGATCTGCAACAGGGTTGATATGCAAGGTGGGGTGGAAAAGATGAAAAGGGACTTGGCAAAGTTGGAGGAATGGTCAAATGTATGGCAGCTTAGATTCAATGCAAAGAAGTGCAAAGTAATGCACTTGGGAAACAAAAACCCAAGGGAAGAGTACACAATGGGGGGTGAGATACTGACAACAACAAAAATGGAAAGGGATCTGGGGTAGTCATATTAGATGACCTAAAGGTGGGCAAACAATGTGAGAAGGCAGTAAGGAGGGCTGGGGGATACTGGGATGCATAGGAGGCATCACCAGTAGAAACAGGAAGTTGTTGTCCTTCCTGTACAGACAATTGGTAAGACCACATCTGGAGTACTGTGTACAGTTCTGGAGACCCCATCTCCATAAAGAACATAGACAAGGTGGAGGCTGTCAGAGGATGGCAAACAAAATGGTGCAGGGTCTGCACCAGAAGACATATGAAGAAAGACTAAAGGAGCTTAAGATGTATAACCTCGAGGAAAGGAGAGAGGGACATGACAGAAACTTTCAAATACCTCAAGGGAATCAACAAAGTCCAAGAGTAGCATCTTTCAGAAAAAGAGATGTGCAAGAACAAGGGGCACAATTTGAAGTTGGGGGATGGCTCAGAGGTAATGTAGAAATTTCTTCACAGAGAGGTTGTAGATGCATGGAACAACCTTCCTGAGGAGGTCGTAGAGTCAAAAACAGTGGGGAAATTCAAGAATGCATGGGACAGACATAAAGCAATTCTAGTGGGGGGTAGGAGGAAGTAGGCTGTTGGTTAACTAGGATCTGCAGCTTATCCATTAGGTAGGGAAATGGGCAGACTAGGAGGGACAAGCGGTCCTTATCTGCCATCACATTCTATGTTTCTATGATAGCTGGACTAAATCATGTTTGTGAGTTTCCCTTCCTAAGGAGGGTCCTGAAAGGGACAACAATGTCACAGACCCTGTTAAATTGGAGTATAATGTACTCCAGGGCAGCACTGATGTCTTGTGAAGTACTTTAGATAAGAAGGACCCGTTAGCTTGTACCAGTAAAGCCTGAAAATAAGATAGCTTGTAGGTGCAGAACACTCGGGGTTTTGTGGTGGAGAGCCACAATTTTTAATGAGAACTTAAAAACTCCAATATTTTTCTATTACACTTCTTATGTTGTTTGTTTTTTAACTGAAGTTCAGCTTGGCATGAGGGGGTAAAATAGAGTTATGAGCAGTGTGATAAACACACTGTTGGATTTACTTAGAACTCCTGTTACCAGGTTACACTTGATATTACCTACACATCCCAAGCTGTACATTGATATCAGCACTGCTTGATTGTAGCTATCCACTGGCACCCTCAAAACAAAATGAATTTTTAAGACAAGTAACAGGGAATGATAGTTATTATAAGCCAAATACCATCACATTTTTCTTCTGCCTTTCTCCATTTTCACTATTCATCTCCTCCATCTATCCCCATATTGATGTTAACTGGTATCAGGGAACTGGTACTCTATCATGAACTGCTTCATATTAATTGCACTGGAACCTGGATGCAGTATACACTTGACTCTGCAGTAATGATTGTTGCGCAGGGCAGGGTCAGAAATACCATGGGTGTCTGTGACTGCAGCGTGTGTCACACATTTTCCTGGTAGTGGAAAGTGATATGAGATAGTGTATGGTATGGCACCAATTTCTGATGTCCCTTGTTTGTTATTTCAGTTCAGTTCAGTTCAGTTTATTATGTAGGGATAGCTTCCATTGAGCATGCTCATTCACAAGGAGGTCCCTGATACAAAGTACTAAACATCACAGATAGTCAGTACAAGGATACATCATAGTAGTACATCAGGTATGTCATGATACATAGAGTAGATTGGTTGTAACAAATACATAAAAGCAAAAGCATTACATGACGGTAAGTCGACCACCACCTAATAAAAATCATCAAAGACAATCAATACAAGTAGTACATCATAGAAAAACAGCAGGGATATCACAGTAGAATAGGTTGGTTATAGCAAGACACAGAGACAAATTAGAAGCACCACTTAACAGTAAGTTTACCACACCTAATAAATGCGGGAGATGACAACTTAGGTAGAATGGGAAGGACGGAAGGAAGGAAGGAAGGAAGGAAGGAAGGAAGATGCATGCCAGTATACACAGGAATCTACAAAGACAATAGAAAAGGGATGGGGAGAAGGTAGACCAATGAGGGAAGCTAAGTGCAGTTGCAGGTCTCAGCAGTGATCTCATGCACCCTACCAATGAACACCCAAACTGGGATAAGGGTATGGAGTTTTAACGTAGCTTGAAGCTTATTCCAAAGGCAGGGAAAAGAAAAGCTTATAGATGCCCTACCAAACCGTGTCCAATAATTTGGCACATTCAGGGTAATATATGTGCATTTTCTTTTTTTTTTTTTTACTTTATCTCTTTATCCCTCCTATCTACTCCCGGTGCCCACTCCTTCCATCCACTCATGTCCTCCAATCCACCTTCCATGGGATCTGCCCCTAGAGTGCCTCTTCCCCCTCTCCTTGCAGAGTGGGGTCTGTCCCTTCTTGGTGGTCTGGATGGAACCGGAGCGGCTTTCATCCAGGGCTGCCGAGGTGTTTTCCGTTTTCTCCCTAGATCTCTACCCACTGAGGCGCATGGCGCTTGGAATGTCCGTCCCAAGTGGTGGCGTGCTAGCACGCTGAGCCTCATGTGCTTTCTGACGTCCCCTCTCCTGGCTCCAGCGGCGGGCCGCCTCCATCCTTCCTGTTGCGGTGCTTCCACTGGCTGTGGAAGGATGCAGAATCTGAGTCGTTCTTGGTCTCCCACCCTGAGGAGGAGAGCATCGATTGGGACACTCAATCCTCCCTCTCCCCTGCCGACCCCCGGCCACCCGAGTCCATTCCCGAACCCGGGTCGCCGGCGTAGTGCGAGGTGTGGCGTCCAGTGCCTCAACCCTCAGTGCCACCGGGCCGGCTCATATGTGCATTTTCTGAGGGTGTAGGTGCTAGTTGAGCACGAGAAGAAGGCTGATATATAAGGGGGTAGCTTACTGAGGAGCACTTTATATGTCCAAGTGTAAATGCGCACCATTCTCCTGGTGGATAAGGAGGTCCACTTCATGGACTCATACAAAGTACAACGATGGGTTCTAGTTGGGGCACTGGTAATGAAATGGATGGCCTGGTAATAGAACGTGTCTAACTTATGCAGGTAGACAGGTGCACAATTGTTATAGAGAATATCAGCGTAATCAAGAAGAAGCATATTAATGAAGATACTGTATGTAGTTCTTTTTTTCTTGTGTTTGATGCAAAATACTCAGAAATATGTAGACTTTCTATTATTTCTGACATGTTGATCTTTAAGTTGACAATTAACCAGAAAAAACATGTCCCAACTGCAGACTTGAAAGTATTTGCTTGTTGAATGTAACCTTTTGTGTCTTGGTGACAAGTGAGCTCTGGATAACAGCATACAGAGTTATATGGGGGAAGGGGTGACAAATGTTTTCTCTTAACGCTCTGGCTCCATGATTTTACTCCCACAAAATTAGTGGATGAGTTTTTTTGTTTAATAATTTTGTGGTTACAGCTCTGAACTGTGATCCGAGGATCCAAGGTTTGATTTTGAATCCCACCACAGCCATAGTCTTGCTGTGTGACCTTGTGCAAGTAACTCAGAACCTCCCCACATACGGGCATTGGGGCGGGGGGGGACCTTTATATGGGCTTTGTAGCTGTAAGCTGCTCAGAATGGTTCCTGATGTGGCCATTATATAAAGTATGTGTGTACAAGATGTTCTCAAGAACTAGAAAAACAGTGTCAAAATATTGTCTTTTGGGGGGTAATCTTTAATTTTGCAGTGTGTGTGTGTGTTTGTTTTCAGTCTGTGGATGGTAGCATAATGAGTGAAAAAAGAAACACAGTCACAATTTGTATTACGGCCTTTTGTTTAACATTTAGGGCCAGATATTCAAAACTTTGAGCAGTACGCAAACCATTTGCGCAGGTTAAGTGCTCTGGGTTAGTGCGGGTCTGCCATATTCAAAAGGGCAAATAGCACATGCAGACAGCAGTAGCACTGGGCTAAACTTAAATGTATGCAAGGGGCGGGAACGTGCATACAGGCGCAACGGGATATTCAAAGGGATAGTGCCACGCAAGGCCACTTTGCGCAACATGTAGGGTGGTGCTGCCTACCACCTATAAAAGGCAGGTTTTATCCCAGGGCAATCCACATTGGGGGGGGAGTAGCCAGAGCAGGAAGCCACAATGGCATTCTTTAGCAATGCAGTATTGATGCACATAATGGAGGAAGTAGTGGAGGAGGAAGAGAGGGAGCAGGCCCAACCTGGCCCACATTGCAGGCCAAGGAGGAGATATGCTGCACCCAGAGTCTCCTTTGAGACCCTGTCTGATGAACACATCATTGGCTGGTACAGGATGAACAGGGGAATGTTGAGGCAGTTATGCAAACTCCTGCATGAGAAGCTGCAGACCAACACCAGACGTGGCCATGCCATGGCAGTGGAGGAGAAGGTGATGGCAGCAATGTGCTTCCTTGCCACTGGGACATTCCAACACCCAACTGGGACACCATTGGGGTATTGCAATCTGACAACTTGAGCCTCCTGACCCAGTTTCTAGATGCTTTCCTGCCACATGCTGGAGAATTCATCATATTACCCAGCTCGGCAGCTGTGTGCAGAGAAACCATGCAGCAATTCTATCTAGTTGTGCACCTACTTGCTGTACTTGGTGTCATTGACTGCACCCATGTTCCCATCTGTGCACCATCTGGCGACGTCAGTGACATCTTTGTCAACAGGAAGGAGTATCACTCCATCAATTGCCAGGTGGTGTGCGATGCGACAGGGTGCATTAGCAATGTCTTTGCATAGTACCCTGGCAGTGCCCACGATGCCTTTATATGGCACCAATCAAGGTTGTGCCAGGCCTTTGAGGAGGGCAGGATACCCAGTGGGCACCTTGTCAGTGAGTATGGGCAGCCACGACATGCAAACACCACAGTGGGAATGGGGATAGACAGGGCGGAGGCTGGGACAGGCGGCAGTGGGACAGCAATACAGGTGACGCACATGTGAATGGGCAGACAGCAGGATAGCAACACTAACATGTTCACATCTCTCCACAGGGGACAGTGCCTACCCCTGAGACCTTGGCTGCTCACACCAGTACCCCGGCCAGCCACAGTGGCCAAAGAGAGGTACAATGAGGCACACGCAGCAACAAGGAACATCATAGAGAGGGTCTTTGGCATGCTAAAGATGTGGATTCCGTAGCATAGACCAGTCAGGTGGTGCCCTACAGTACAGGCCTCAGAAGGTATGCCGTATAATCCTAGCCTGCTGCATGCTACACAACATGGCGCTGAACCATGGTATACATGCACCTGAACCTGAGGAACAGTGGGACAGTGAACCAGAGCCAGAGGTCAGGGGGGTAGTAGAGCAACTCGAGAAGAGAGATCCTTGTATGGCACGCTGAGCCCTGGAGCACAGGAGTGGCATCATCGAAACACTAACCTGGATGGGACCGTGAGTGAACACAACACAGACGACCAACAAGTCACGTACAATGCCTTTAATATGTGTGCATACCCAGTACAGTACAGAACAGTGTAGACAGTGCAACTCTCTTGTGCAACACACAATAGAAGTTTGAACAAGTGATGTGGATATGTGAGCAATGCGCAGTGCTCGTTATGCATGTGAGCATGGTGGACAGCTACAGTGGATGCAGGTGGTGTGGGAGGAGTTGGTGACATCCTGTGGGGTGTGGAGGCCTGTGTGCAGATAGGTGACTGTGCGTGTGTGTGTGCATGTGTGTCTGTGTCGTGTGTGTGAGGCAAGGGCTCACTGTGCATGCCAGTGGCACCTATCTCTGGTGCCTACCACCATGCACATGACATGCCCCTTGTGTGTGGAACACAGAGCTTGGAGTGCTCTGTGTGGATGACATGGGGGTGAAGACTGTGGTGAGGACTGAACAGTGGTACACCTGTGACCACGATAGGATGCAGACCCAGCCATGGTGGGCAGTCGACCACGATGCCGTGACTGGCCAGTGGAGGACCAGGATATGGGGGTGGAGAAGCCTGTGCCCATGTGCGGAGCAGCTGCGCTGTGTGGTGTGTGTGTGCCCTGCTGACCAGCCACGATGGCAGCGTGCATCACCTCCGCATGCGCCCTCACAGCGGCAGTGAGTTCCCCAAAGCCCCGCTAAACAGTGCCTAGGATGTGTGTTATGCGCTCCACCACCCACTGCTCAGCACAGAGTACAGCCAAGCCCACAGTCTCTTGTAACTGTGATAGCCCATGCCACACCTCCCTACGAAAATCATGCAGGTCCTGCTGTGCAGTGGTCTTGGACAACAGGGCAGCCTGGAGCATATGCTGGGCACTCTAGCCATCCTGGCCATGGAGTGCAACATCGCCCTGGCCTGTGGGTGGTGGTGGCTGCCAAAGGGGATGTTGGGGTGGCTGGGTGGGTGTTTGTGGTGACTGGTGCTGCTGTGGGTGCTGTTGCTGCATACACAGTGGCCTGACAGGGGGCGGTGCCTGTTGCAGGGCATGCGCCGCACCCTGTGGCCGGCAGTGCATGTCCAATGGTGCACACTGGACAACCCCATGGCCAATATCCTGCCACTGTGCACCGCCGCCATGTGCCTAAGCACCCCAATCCTGCAATGCAGCCATGTGTGTGTGTCCCCTGCAGGTGCCACCCCACCATTCCCGCCCACAGTGCCGCCCGCAGGCAGATCAATGTCAGTATCTCCATCCCCTGAGCCATGGTCGCTGGTCATTGTGAGGATGACCACCTGCCCGCTACTGAGGTCCTCGACCTGTGCGTCCACCAGTCCATACTCTGCATCCAAGTAATCATCCTTGTCATCAGATGCCACAATAGCGCCCACTTCCACATGTGTACCACGGCCACATGCTGGCCACCCTTGCTCCTCCATAGATGAACCTTGGCTGGCACCCATACCAGATGTAGATGGCATCACCCCTGTAGCATCCTCCTCAGCCTCCAGAGCTGCTGTGCTATGCACCTCCCATCCCATGTCTGGATGTGCACCCTGCACTGTGAAGAGAACAGAACAGTGTCAGACACCTGTACAGCACAAGGAATGCCGAGCCCACCACCATGACATGCAACCCCCAACGGTGTTGGCCCCACAGCATGCCTGTGCACCCACAAAGTGCTGTCCATGTAACTGATGAAAAAGCCCCCATGCACACACCCCTGACCATGGCACACACAGAGACACCTGTACACTGGTGGATGCTGTGCACTGCCAACACACGCACACTGCAGAGCTGCATCCACACCTCACACATTGCGACCTGCCCATGTGTGTGTCTGGCATGTGCCACTATGCCATGAAGTGGGATGGTGTCCCAAACCACCCATAGGGTGTCATGCAGTCACTGTCGATCACATGCTGTGTACATACCTGCCCTAGGTGGTGTGAGCTGCGTCTCACACCCATCACCTTCAACCCCCGCAACTGCCATAGACCTCAGGGTCAAGGCAACCAATGCCAATATATGGTCCCAGTCCCACTGCTCCTGTGCTGTGGCCCTCCTCCTGTCTGCAGCCAGTCACATATGCGCTGGGCCTTCTCCTCCTTGGCCCATCGCAGCAGGTCATTCCAGCGCTTGCAAACGGCATCAGTGCTTCATCCACGGCCACCCACAGCATTGATCTCTGCCGCTATCTCCTCCCACATACAGCAGAACACTGCACCTGTGGACCTGTTGCAACTCATCGCCTGCTCCCTCTCCTTAAAGGCATGGGCCATTGCCCTCAGCTCATTCCCTGAGAACCTGTATGCATGCACACACACTCCTTCCTGGTAGCAACACCTGAGTGGGACAGAGGAAATGGCACTGGTTATTCACAGGGTTGTAAATTGCGTGCACGACGTAACTTGATACATACACTGGTTTGGCATGGGTTGGGCAGTGGGCGTACACTGTGCCTGCTGGGGGGGGGGGGCTGTCTGGGGCCCTAGTGCCATACAGGCATGTGTGGCTCTGCTCATCATGTGTGTCTGTTGCATATAGCTGTGGTGGGGGCCATGTTCCTCTACTGGCTGGTGTTCCCCTTTCCCTGCAATGCCTGTGTTTGTACACTGGTCATGCATGGGGGTGCAGGGGCCGGTCGACTGTGGTGGCATGGTGTACTATGTTTCCACTCCTACAGCAGGTGTTGTTCCCACTGGTGGGGGGGGGCCCTGCTATACCATGGCTGCCTGTGCGGCACTGTACTGGGTGTGTGTTCGGCCTATTGCTGTCCTGCCACTGACGGCCCATGGCCTGTGTCCCTGTGTTACATGGGAGTGGCCATGCATGTCTACCTTGTGTGTGCTGCTGCACTGGGTGGTGGCACCGCCACATGCCATGCTCTGCTACAGTACAGGCTGCATGCCATCGTACTGTGTTGTGGCTGTGCCCCTTTCTCTGGTGGGTGCTATCTGTGTTGTGTATCATAGCTCTGTTTCTCTGGGCAGCATGTCCCAACATGTGTCATCCCATGTTTATGTCATGCATTGGTCCATTGTCGTTCTCATTGCAGGGACTGGCTGTCTGATTGCACTGTTACATTGTGCATGCCGCTGTGCTGGGTGGTGTCCACTGTGCTGTGGTCTTGTCGGCATACATCCATGCATGTCCATGTACATTGGGGTGGTGCTTGCTGCCTGTGTCATCCTGCCTTGACCTGCAGGCATGTGTCAGGTGTGCATTGTATATTGTTCTGTACTGCCACATGGGCATGGTTGTTGGGACATGCTGTCCACCCGTGTGGTGCCACATGGGCTTGCACTGTGTCTCTTTGTCGGTTTCCCATCCTAACATGGTCTCCCTTTCTCCTGTAGGTCCACACCGGTCATCACTGTGAGCCACCCATCCAGAGGAGACTGAGGGGAGGGATGCGCTCCTGCGCCTACTAGTGCATCAGCAGAGGACGCTGATAGAACAGCAGACTATTATTATCTCAGAGACTGGGGGGGGGGTAGCAGCTATACTTTAGGAAAAAGCAGCCAGCACCCTCCAACAACCAGTCCTATGTCTCGTTGTCTTGCTTTGCTTCCCGACCCCCAAATCCTCTTTGCCTGTTCTCAGTTTTTCCCATTCTATTGACCTCCTTTGCTCCTTGTGTCCAATTCCTTATCCCCAACCCCTACATTTCTGCTGCCCCTGTACATTTGTGTATATTGTAAACAAGTTATTGTTTTACTTGTATATCTTGTGTTTGCCATTGTTATACGGCCCTTTCAGTTTCTTGCCAGTTTTACTGTTTTTATTACTTGGTCTGTAGTCCTCCGTTACTTATTTACTTGTAGTTTGTTGCTGTATTTGGCCAATTTGTGTTTTCTGTTCCTGTTCCTATTGTTATCATGCCATTTTTGTTGCCTCTTTGAATTATACTTACTTTTTGATGACATCCCTGTGTCCTGTGTCTTTTTGGGGGGTTGGGTATTTGGGCGTTTTGTACTGTTCTGTGGTTGTCACTTGTGGGTCCTGGTTGTTCCTTGGCATTCACGGGTACTGCACTGCTGTCTGCTCCTGTGTTCACATTCAGGGCTGTTTTTCTTTGCCTGTGTTCCTGGGTGGGCTATATCCCCTCTGCACTGTGTTTCTGTCAGTGTTTGCACTGCCTGCCTGGGAGCAATATTCAGTGCAGTCTTATTTGCTATATTCAGTGCTGTCTTATTCCTGGGCTATTTTTGCCCTGCACTCTAGGCCCTGTTTGCCCGGCTTCCTTTGCAATCTATATTTAGTGGGTTTAGCACTGGGCTATTCCTTTTGGATAAAGTTGGCTATTTGCTCCAGGCTAAGTTTGCCTGCTGGGCAGTGCTAATTTAGCACCAGGGCAAAGTTTTGAATATTTGGCCCTAAGTCACTTATGTGCTACCAAAAAGCTCATATGCTTCATTTCTAAAACCCACTTTCTGAAAAATGAAGGAATCTCATGCTTTCCTTTGGGGGCACTTCAACTTGAAAATGCCCAGGGCCTTTTCAGTCTTAATCTGGGCCTGTGGCTAACTATGTGACAGAGAGTGCCTTTCAAATGGTAGTGCTTAAAGAGATAGTTACTAATCTACAGTTTCCATTAACTGTATGTTACAAAACTTGACACTAACAAAAACAAGCATTTGTCAATGCCTAATGTTTGCTTGCTGGCATTGGCAGTTGTAGTGTAGAAGTTACAGAGCTGCGTAATAGGAATGGCAGTGAAGTATTGAGCTGAAGCCAACCCCACCACCACCCTGCAGAGAGTGACAGGCATTGGGGTGTGCCTTTGGGTCATCAGGGAGAATGGCCACGCCATTTCACCACACCCCAACCTGCAGACACTGACAAGTGTCACGGTGTGCCTTGGGGTCTTTGGCCCTTATGTGCACCCCATTCCATCAGGAAATACGGTGAGATGGGTGCGGTACAGGAGAATGGGGTGAACTTTGGGGCCGAAGAGTCCAAGGCATACCTCGATGCCTCTCACTGGCTGCAGGGTGTGGAATGGTATAAGCATTACAGGCAAGAATCCCAAGTCACATCCTGATGCCTGTCATTCTCTACAGGGTTGGGCGTTATGGTTGGAAACACTAATACCTCAGGCATTCATTGGTATTTTCACTCCAAATTTTCAACATGGTTTTTTTGTGACCCCACCTCATGAACAGTGGCAATATCAGTTTGTTGGCAGCTGTATGCTGTGACGCTACGGCATTTAGCACCACAGGTGCAAAAACATTCGAACAGGATGTAAAAATGACAGCTGTACTGGTCATGGGAGGTGTAAAATGGCAATGTTGCAAATCTGCAGTAAAAATATTAAAAAAACTGATGAAGCCACAAGCGTGTATAGAAACTGTGCAATGCACACCCTTAATGTAATTAGTTTGGGGATTTTTTACAGCAGATTGTCAACACAGGCATTTTGGGACCTCCGATCATGAACAGTGTCACTGTGATTTTCTTTATCTGTTCTGAACAATGATTTTCCACAGCGACCACGCATCTCTGCGCTGAAAGTGTGAAAACACATTTCGGCCATGTTGTGAAAAATGACAGCTGTACTGTTCATAAGGAAGTGTGGAAAAATGCCACTGGTGAAAATCTAGACTGAAAATATTACAAAGTCATGAACTTACGAGGGTGCGTGGAAACTGCACAATGCACACTCGTAACACAGTCATTTTATGGACTTTTGTCATCAAATTTTCAACATAGCCATTATAAGACCTCTGCTCATGAACAGTGTAACTGTGATTTTCTTAATCTGTCCCAAACATTGCTTTCGCACACCGACTGCACCATTGTGCGCTACATGTGCCGAAACACATTTTGGGAGACATGTGAAAAATGGCAGCTGTACTGTTCATAAGGAAGTGTAATAAAATGGCAATGTTGAAAATCTGGATTGAAAATATTGAAAATTCGCAAACTTACAAGCATGAGTAGGAACTGCATGCAGCTAAGTAAAACAGTCATTTTTAAGGATTTTTCACCAAATTTTCAATATAGCCATTTTAAGACCTCTGCTCATGAACAGTGTCACTGTGATTTTTTTTAATGTGTCCCATACATTGATTTCGCACACAGACTGCGCCATTGTGCGCTACATGGGCGGAAACACATTTTGGGCAAGATGTGAAAAATGACAGCTGTACTGCTCATAAGAAGGTGCAGCAAAATTGCAGTGTTGAAAATCTAGAGTGAAAATATTGAAAATTCGCGAACTTACGAGCCTGCGTAGGAACTGCGCAACGCACACTCGTAAAACAGTCATTTTTTAAAATTTTTCCACCAAATTTTCAAAATAGGCTTCTTGAGAGCCCACCTTATGAACACTGGCAGTGTTGTTTCGTTAATCATTCTGGAAAGGTGATTTCGCGCAGTGGCTGCGAAATCACCCTTCGGACCCGAAAAACGCCATGACAGTGACAGCATTCATGAGAAGGGGTCCCAAAAATCCCATGTTGAAAATTTGGTGCAAAAATTCCAAAAAATGCCTGAGATATGCAATAAAGTTGAAAAACCCAATCTATCCCATTATACAGCTTACCGGCACTTCCTCAGTTCATGATCGGCTTTTGAAGAGTGCAGAGCGTGTTCCCAGTCCACGAAGATCGTCGCTGAGGTCTGTGGGTAAGTATGTGGTGAGGGGGTGTGGGAGGCAGGGTGCACAGTGGGTGGGTGCAGGTTGTGGGAGGGCAGGGAGAAGCGCCGAGGACAGTTTTTATTTCCGGGTTTTGTTTTTAAAATGAGCGACGCGGGACGTTTGCCACGCTGGGGTGGGCTCCCAGCATGGCACAAGGCCGGCTGGTTGGGAGGTCGTGGAGCTGGCGAAGTTGGGCACCCCGTCGGCCATAACATCAGTTGCCACGCTGGGGTGGGCTCTGAGCTTCCCACCTGTCTCGGGGGAGGACAGTGGAGCCGGCGGATTGGGCACCCCATCGGCTATACAATGAGTTTGCCACGCTGGGGTGGGCACCAGCATGGACGTGGAAACTTTGGGGGGCACAGCACAGCCGACCGGGGATTGGGCACCCCAGCTGTACACTGTGTGCGTGGGGGCACGCGGAAGATGCCTGCGTGTGTGTGTGTGTGTGTGTGTGTGTGTAGGTGGGGGAGCACGCATGAGCAGGCGATATCCTATCGCTGCTCACTGAAGCATAGCTCCCCCTTTCAACTGTACTCCACTGCATTTTGGAGCTGTCATAGACAGCTCCAGCATGCATTGGAGGACTGGGGCCGCGCCTGCCAACACACTGACTGAATTGGAAGAGGGGGTGACACACCTCCGAAAACTCAGATGATGGCACTATGTTTCTTGCACATGCGTGCAAGCAAACATAAAAATTACAAATTACAACCAAGGAGATAATCTACAAAAATAAAAATTCTAGCAACAACTCAGTTATATTGTACCTATCAGACAAATACATAAATACTCCAAACTTCATATTGTAAATACTAAATTAGTAAATTTCATGATAAGAACAGAATGGGAAGGGGTATGTTGGCTCGATGTACACATAAATAACAGACAAAAGCATCATGCTAAGACTAAAACTAGCAAGACAGTGAATAAGTGTGGCATAAGCATGAATTTGATACTGTAGCCAAAAAAACAAACAAAAGAAAACAAACAAAAAACATAATGGTACCGGGATCTGTAAAATCATTGAAATGACTATCATTGGTGAAGCGAGAGAGCCAGGAAACAGTAAAATGGTTAGTCTCGATTGAGATGTAAGGTGAAGGAAAGGTGTAATGAGACAAGGGCAGAAGGGGGCGTGTGGGTATGAAAGTAAATAAGGAAAGAACAACAGGAAAAATGAGTTATGAGCTAGGGTTCAGCATAAAAATCCAGGGATACGGGTAGGAAAAGGACAAGGTAGGGTACAAGGAATGGGGAGAGAGAAGAGGGGGAGATGCTTGGAAGGGCTTGTGGAAACTAGGAAGGAAATTAATAAACTTTAGTAAAATAAGGCATTATGGCCAACAGTGTAATGCAAACTGTCATGTGCTGTTTTTGCCAGAGCCAGAAGATCTGGATCTTCAGCAAACACTGGAAGCTTGTGAGCGTCTGTGAGATACAAATTTATTTGGTGGTATAACGTGAGTGAAGGTGGTAAGGAAAGTGGGAGATAGGGAGTCGGCAAGTGTGAGGGGCATACAGTACCAGCTTTTAAGTAATACCAGGTGATGTTGCCAGAGAAATGTAGAGAATACTAGCAGCCAAGCAAAGGCCCATATTTCTCTTACCCATTGTCTAAGTTTGATTAAACCACCCAAGCTTTGCTCTATGTACTTCAGGTGTGTAAAAAAACTTACAATATAGAGTAAGCATATTTCACAGTGTTTTAAAAACACTTTGGAACATTGAGAAATATATAGGGTAGGATTCACAAAAGAGATGCTCCAGCGCAACTCAGAATTGTACCCGAGTGTGATTCACAAAGGGCAGAGATGCGTCGGCCCATCTCTGATGTGCTGAACACCACCTATAACGGTATTTGGCTCATCTGGAGGGGGCATGCAGGGGGGGTGTGCCCATTCATATGGAGTGCGTCCCTATTCACAAGCTACCTGGAGGTGTATCTTAGGAGCAAGTTCGAAGATGTGCCTCCCAAAGTTATATCTAGAAGAAATAGACCTAAGTGGGTGTCTTCCCACATCAGGCTGCAGTACTGCAGACAGCAGTATGGTAGCCTGCCACCTACCCTGGCAGTCCAGTACCCCGCCCATATCCCTGTAAATAAAAATGCTGTCCAATAATTCCTAGTAGTCTAGTGGACCCCCCGCCTGTATCCCCATAAATAAAACAACGCTGTCCAATAATCCCTGGTAGTCTAGTGGAACCCCCTCCCTGCCCATATCCCGTAAAATGCTTGTCCAATAATCTGTGGCAGTTTAGTGGACCCCCCTTCTTGCCCGTATCCTTGTAAATAAAACATGCTGTACAATAATCCCTGGTAGTCTAGTGAAACCCCCTCCCTATCCCAGCAGTCGCATTACCATATGAAACCCTAAAGTCTCCCTGGTGGTCCAGTGGACCCCACCCCACCCACCCATTCAGGCACCCCACCCCTCTCTTCCCGCTCCCCCTGTCCCAGCAGGTGCAGAAGGTCGGTGGGCAGCAACCCACCACAAACCGCCATGGCTGCCCGCTGACCGAGCTGTCCGTGAATGACAGTGTACTGTACTCCTGTAAAGTCCATTGGTAGATCTTGTCGACCAATGGGCTTGCAGTGTGCACTGTAAGCTGTCATTCACAACTTTCATATGGTAATGCGATCTGGTCGGGGCAGGAAGGGGTTCCACTAGACTACCAGGGATTATTGGACAGCATTTTTTATTTATGGGGCTACGGGCAGGGGAGGACCACTAGGCTACCAGGGGTTTGTGTTACGTGTTTACCATGCACAGCCCCTGCAGGCGGTCAGTGCATTCTACCAGGTACATCCATGCAAGGGTCATGCAAATGGGGCCATAATGACATGCAAATGGCCCCATTGCACCTTACCGCCTAATATTTATTGCAATCCCAACCTTGGGCACAGCATAGCTGGAGATGCGCTGGCCATCAGTTTCCCAGCCCGACTTGGGAGATGCACCCACGCATCTCAGGTTGGGCACAACTTTGGTATTCACAGATGGGAAGCGCTGGGAGCATCTTACGGTGCATCTTCTGTGAATACCAAAGTTTGGGCTTGGTGCATCTCATTTGCACCAAGCGCAACTCTTTGTGAACCCCACCCATAATTTTCAATTTAGCCCTCTGCCGTTGCAATCAGTGTAGCACTCCAACCAACCAATGCAATGGACTGGAGCGCAAGCTGATTTACCCTCGATCACACAAGTGCAGTAAATTAGAGCTCACAAGCTGTTTGAAAAATGACCACTTAAAAATAAATCACAGTACACAAAGTATTAGCTACTTGAAGACTTCAAATAAACAGATAAGTATAAATTGTTCTCTTTGGGAAGAATGCTTACTGAAATATTATACACAATAAAAAAAAGTGTTAAAAACAAGCTGGTATTACACACTGAGTTAGTGTGGGGATATCATTGACACTTGTTATACACTACTCCCATGTATTTATTCTATATTTGATGATCCTAAAGTTTATTGCCACCTGAGCAACACAGATTAAAATTAATTCCAGGGAGTGCTGATGAGCAGCTAAACCGGATAGACGTGCCTCCTTACTGCTCTCCCTCGCTAGCCGAAATAAAGTAATAAAACAGAGTGTAACTACCTTGAAAAGTGCGTAAGTTATACACCTTTCGATGGTGGAAGGCAGGATGGACAAATATCTGATGCAAAATCCGGCGAAAAGCCAGCGACTCGCCAACAAAAGTGCCAAAAAAGTTACAGCTGGCACAGGAGGAGAAAATTCGGGCCTAGAATCAATGTCGGCTGCAGAGGTTACCGCGATGGGTCGGGAACTAACCGGACAGATTACAGTGGTGCTGGAGCCACGGCTCATAAAGCTGGAGGGAAAACTAGATTTAAAACTGCAAGAAACATAGAAACATAGACTTTGACAGTAGATAAGGACCATTTGGCCCACCCAGTCTGTCCATTTCCCTACCTACTGGATAAGCTGCAAATTCTAGTTAACCAACAGCCTACTTCCTGCCACCCCCTACTACGATTGCCTTATGTCTGTCCCATGCATGTTTGAATTTCCCCACTGTTTTAGACCCAACAACCTCCCCAGGAAGGCAGTTCCATGCATCCACCACTCTCTCTGTGAAAAAAAATGTCCTCACATTACCCCTGAGCCGTCCCCCCATTATCTTTGAATTGTGCCCCCATGTTCTTACACATCTCTTTTTCTGAAAGATGCAACCCTCCTGGACTTTGTTGATTCCCTTGAGGTACTTGAAAGTTTCCATCATGTCCCCCCTGTCCCTCCTTTCATCAAGGGTATACATATTAAGCGCTCTCAGTCTCTCTTCATATGGTTTCTGATGCAAACCCTGCACCATTTTAGTTGCCCTCCTCTGGACTGCTTCCATCCTGTCTATGTCCTTGCATAGACGAGATCTCCAAAACTGCACACAGTACTCCAGATGGGGTCTCACCAACTGTCTGTACAGAGGAATAACCATTTCCCCTTTTCTACTTGTGATGCCCCTTCCTATGCATCCTAGTAGCCCCCCTAGCTCTTCTTACTGACTTTTCACATTGCTTACCCACCTTTAGGTCATCTGATATGACTACCCCCAGGTCCCTTTCCATTTTTGTTGTTGTTAGTACCACCTCTGCTATTGTGTACTCTTCTCCTGGGTTTTTGTTTCCCAGGTGCATTACTTTGCACTTCTTTGCACTGAATGTAAGTTGACATATGTCTGACCATTCTTCCAACCTTGCCAAGTCCCTTCTCATCCTTCCTACCCCCCCTTGTGTATCAACTCTGTTACAGATCTTTGTGTCATCTGCAAAGAGGCATATCTTTCCCTCCAGACCCTCAGACGACTGGACTTAGTACTGAGCCCTGAGGTACTCCACTAGTAACCCCCCTTTTTTCAGAATGTGTTTCATTCACTATTACCTTCTGTGTCCTGTTGTGCAGCCAGTTTGCTACCCAGGCTACCACCCTGGTACCCACTCCCAGGCTGGCTAACTTGATTATTAATCTTTTGTGCGGGACTGTGTCAAATGCCTTGCTAAAGTCTAGGTAGACCATATCCACAGCCCCTCCCTGGTCTATTACTTTGGTCACCCAGTCAAAGAAATCAATTAGATTCATCTGACATGACCTTCCTGCTGTAAATCTATGCTGCTTTGGGTCCTGTGCCCCTGGCCTCTAGGTACTCAACAATTCTTTCTTTCAGAAGTGATTCCATCATTTTCCCTACCACTGAGGTCAAACTTACAGGTCTGTAGTTTTCTGCTTCAGCCTTGCTCCCACTTTTGTGAAGGGGAATCACATCTGCCCTCCTCCAGTCTTCAGGTACCACCCCATCTTTCCATGGTTCGTTAAAAAGTGTGGTCAGTGGTGTCACTAGGTCCTCCTTTAGTTCTTTTAGGATTCTGCGGTGAATTCCGTCAGGCCCCATTGCTTTGTCCACCTTGAGTTTTAGGAGTGCTATCAGGACTCTTTCTTCTGTAAATGGAGTGGTGTCAACCCCCCTACCCAGAGTGCTCCTATTGTCTGGTTTAGGTAACGCCGCCTCATCTTCTTTTGTGAATACTGAGCAAAAGTATTCATTCAGTATCTCTGCCTTTTCACTGTCTCCCTCTGCCCACCTCCCCTCCCCTTTATTAATCTTCACTATTCTTCCCTTAACCTTTCTATGCTCCCTAATGCACCTATAAATGGTTTTATCCCCTTAACTGAGTTGGCTATTTTTCCTCGGTTTGGGCCTTTGCTATTCTGACTGTCTTCTCCACTTCTTTCTGCTTTAATTGATGCAGTTCCTGTCGTGCTGATAGAAACATAGAAACATAGAAGTTGACGGCAGATAAGGACATAAAAGGCCCATCAGCCTGCTCCTTCTTTGATTCCTTATACTTTTTGAATGCAGCCTTTTCTTCTTAACCTTCCTGCCACCTCTTTTGAGTTCAGAAGCAACAGTCAGCGTAGGCTACCAGAATTACGGAGGCAGAAGACAGAATTTCATGGCTGGAGGACGAGTTGGCAGGGTTCCTGGGCAGGTCTTGGTGCTGCAGAAGGAGCTGGCTGATTTTACAGAGGCTTTCGACTATCAAGAAAATTATCAGAAATGCCTCAATCTTCGCCTAAGAGGATTACTGAAGGGCAGGGAAGGAACAAGTGTTTTAGACTTTTGTGCCCGGGTACTTCTCGAATTATTAGGCCTCCAACTCGCAAAAGGGTGCTTCAAAATGGAGCGTGCTCATCGGGCAGTAATGGCCCATCCACCTGCAGACCAACCCCCAAGACAAATAATTACGAGATTCCATAATTTTCAGGACCGGGAGGTGGTGCCCAGGACCTACAGAGAAAAGGGAAATCTGCTTTATGAGCGTCATAGGATGTTCCTCTCTCAAGATTATTCGGTGCACCTGCTTAAGCGTAGAAAAATGTTTAATGGCATAATGCAGCAGCTCAGAGAGCTCAAGGTGGAGAACTTTCTGGTTTATCCGGCAACATTAAAGATCAAGCATGAAGGAGCGACCTTCTCGTTTTGGGAAGCATATAAAGCGGAGCAATTTGTTCATACACTGAAGCAGAAGCTGGGCTGAATTAAGTAAGAGAAGGTACTGGAGTGAAGAGCTTGTGTTTATTTTTCTTTTTGGCTTTCTTCGACTTTCACCGCCCTCTGTCTTGTACACTGGCGGCCCCCTTCCCCTGCTCTGGAGGATGGAACTGTAATAAGGGACTGTGTCCTGCGTGTTACCCCTGGAGGGTGAAATTGTGATGGGTTTTTTGGATTGACTGAGGGAAGGCCTGAAATATGCGCGTAGCTGAGAAACAGATGAACTTTGCACCTGACAGTGAGGCCTGCTCCTGGTGGACTAACATCAAGATCGGGTGGACATAACAGGGCCTGGATTGAAGGGTTTAATGCTCCGTTGTGAGCAGTTGGACAAATCAGTCCTGAGCAGTAAATGGGACACATGAGACTGTCAATAGTACTTGTCTGACAGCCTGGATGAGGACCTAGCGCGTGATATTGATGGCGCAGCCTGCATTCCATGCCTCTTGGATTCTTGTAAGCAAACACTATTGGGAGGCAGTACTATGATCTTTGGGAGGGGAGGATTGTCTTGTGCACCTCCTAGGTGAAGGGGGATAGGTAAGAGAAAGAGAGATACGGGAGCTTGGGAGCTGAGGCCAGGAAGGCTACAGGTGCTGAGACAGGGAAGAGTGAAAAATAATAACGTGCAGAGTATGGCATAAAGATGGGAAGGGTTGCTTAGCTGAGAGGGAATGGATGCGCAAGGGTGGATAGAAAAACAGGGCAGATAGAGTATCTTATTGAGCTTGGGATGGAGGACCGCCTGGATGGAGTGGGGGAGAGGAGGAGAGCGGTTTGAAATGTCATAATTAGATGAGGTAGCAAGAAATCTAGTTCAGCAGTGAGGGGGTGGGGGACACAGGCGTCAGAAAGGGATTTTTAGAGAACACTCGAGCTGGTGAGGCAATTGGTGTCAAACAGAGAGGAGAATAGGAAAGTAAAGGGGTTAAGTTGAAATCAAATAATAGTAAGGAGAGAAGGTAAGTAAGGTGGAGAGGTGGACAGAGAAAGGGGGATGGTGGGGAGAGTGGGAACAGAGAGGGCTGATAATGAGGGAGGATAGAGGGGGAAGAGAAGATAAGGAAAAAGAAGGGGGAGGGATAGAGGGGGAAATAAGGGGACGAGGAGAGCTGGGGAGGATGGGAAGGGGGAAGGGATCATTATTAATGATAGTAGGAAAGAAAAAGGACAGGGGTAAGTAAAATAGATGTTATACTTGTTACTGTTACTGTTGTTACCGTTGTTATGTGTGTTGGTGCAATCATTTTATTGTGTGCAATGACAGGTTGGAAGTATGAGGAGAATAAGGAGAGGTATAGTGAAATTCTAAAGCAAATAATCGTGTCAGGTAGATTCGACTCTATTAATGAAGGGGAGCTGAAAGAAACATATGTACATATAAATGGATAATACACAAAATATGAATGTAGTCTCGTGGAATGTACGAGGCATTGCAAGCCCAGTCAAAAGGACAGCGCTATTGACGGCTCTGAAAAGAGCAGGGGCACAAGTGGCTTTAATACAGGAGACCCATCTAACAGATGGCACGGAACTGGGTGGGGAAGTGCTATGCAGTGTCTTTTTCAGCGTATAAGAGGGAAGTGGCCATATTGGTGCACAAGGTAATCACTAAAGTAGTTAAAGGTCCTAAAGAAGGGAGATATATATTTATCTCAGGAGAACTTAAAGGGAAAAAAATAAAGTTCGGGTGTATTTATGCCCCGGCCGTATATGAGCCACAATTTTACATGTCCTTGCTGGATTTGCTAACAAGGAACAATTCCCCAGGGCTTATCCTGGGTGGTGATTTTAATTGGACGGTGGATCCAGTAATGGATCACTCAGAAGAGAGGGGGAGGAGACAAGAGGAGATGGGTATGGTGGACATGACCTCATAGATAGTTGGCGTACGGCCAATCCAGGGGCAAAAGAATATACCCTTTTCTCTAACCCACATAAAACATGGTCCATGATTGATTATATTTATCTACCCAGGGAATGGTATGCCAGAGTGCAAGATGTAATACATAGCCCCATATACGTATCTGACCATGCAATGGTTATCCTGAAAATAAAAGGGGAAGGGAACAGAGAGGCCCTACCCAGTGGAAATTCCCAATGTATATGGCAAAAAATAAGGAGCTTAAAGAACATCTGACAACCCAGTGGCGGGGATATATGGAGAATAATGATACGGGGGAGGTATCTAAGACAACGCTGTGGGAGGCGGGTAAGACATATATGAGGGGGATAATCATAGAATATATGGCTAGATTGAAAAAAAAAACAGAAGAAAGAGGTATGGATAGAGCTAGAGGGGAAGCTGAAGGAATTGGAAAAAAGAGTGGCAGGTGGTGAAAAGGGGGAAGCAATTAAGTTGTTGGAAACAATGAGGGAAACCCTGAATGCCCATCTTAAAGCAGAAGCAGAGAAGACAGGATTTTATTGGAAATGCCATGTATTCGAATGGGGGAATAAACTTAGCCCTTAATTAACTAAACTGTTGAAACGGGGCAGGGCGGCGACACATATCATAGGGGTAAGAGATAAAAAGTGGAACCTACATAAAGATATGAAAGGCATAAAAGAAAATTTTAGGACCTTCTACCAGCATTTATATCAAGCAGAGGATGTGGGTAACTATGAGGAAATGCAAAGATTTTTGGATAAAGTCAAGTCACCGGAGGCCACACAATTTCAGAGGGAGATGCTTTGTCAGTCCGTTACAAACACAGAAATAATGTATGCGATACAGAACTTGCAGAGTGGTAAAGCTTGCGGCCTAGACAGATTCCCATAGAATATTATAAAATGCTGGGAGGCCAAGTAGGAGAACTGCTAGAGAAGTATTTCACCAAAATGAGGAGACAGGGAGATTAACCTGCCTAAAACCTGTTATGATGCCACTATATGTTTAATACCTAAGGTGGGAAAAGATGTGGAGGAATGTGCCTCCTATAGACCAATTTCTTTGCTTAACTGCGATCTGAAAATTCTGGCTAAGTTCTGGCACTGAGGTTGGAGCAAATACTCCTGAGTTAGTTCACCCAGACCAAACCAGATTAATTAAAGGCGACAGTCATATCATAATATCGTCGTCTCTCAATATTATATGGAGAGCAAATCAGGGAAAAGAAGCAGTGGGAGTTATCTTCATGGATGCCGAAAAAGCATTCGATAGAGTGGAATGGGAATACTTATATGAGGTGATGTCCCGGTTTGGTCTGTGTGAACCACTCGTTAGATGGGTAAGGGCTATGTATGTGGCACCTAGAGTCCAGGTATTGGTAAATGGAGAACTATCAGAGGGATTTAAACTGGAGAGAGGTACGAGACAGGGCTGCCCTCTGTCCCCCCTGTTATTTGTAATGGCGACTGAACCACTGACAATAACCATAAGGAGTTGCACAGCAATTTTGGGAATTGACGGGGCAAAGGGATCGCAGCATAAACTTGCTCTATATGCGGACGACATGTTAGTGTTTGTGAAAAATCCAAAACAATCGGTGCCTCCCCTATTGGCTTTGTGGGGCCTTCTCGGGGTACAGGATCAATCTGGGAAATCGGAAATGATGTGTTTTCCTGAGATAGGTAAAGAAACAGAACAGTGGGGACTGAAGCAAGTAGGGAAGTGTTTTACCTATCTTGGTACACAGGTGGGCAGGTCATTGGATTCTGTTTATAGCTTAAATTACACAGAACTGTTGAAAGTGATAGAGGCAGATCTTGGAGATGGGAACAATTACCGATTTCATGGATGGGCAGACTAAATACTGTAAAATGAATGTGCTCCCCAGGATATTGTATCCGTTACAGATGTTGCATGTAAGGCTTATGAAGGGGACATAGATAAGATAGAAAAAGCTATTTCGAGTTTTATTTGGAGGAATAACGCCTAGAGGTTAGTCTACAAAACTAAAAATGGAAAAGGGGAGGGGAGGTCTAGCCTCACCAGACATACATAATTATGGACTGGCGGTGCAGCTAAGATATATAGCGGATTGGGTGCATCAGCCCAGGGAAGCCAGCTGGGTAGAGTCAGAGCAAGTGGGAGCATCGGGACGACTCACAGCATACCTGCACTCTAGGGGTGTAAGAGCATGCCGAACATCGAGGCAATAATAATCCATTGGTGGAACAGGTCTTA
The DNA here is from genome assembly GCA_016271365.2 of Neoceratodus forsteri. NCBI lineage: Eukaryota > Metazoa > Chordata > Ceratodontiformes > Ceratodontidae > Neoceratodus > Neoceratodus forsteri. The sequence goes on from CM028129.1 coordinate 666,675,917, forward strand.
ATAGCCTGGGGACAGATTAGAAAGCAGGGATGGACACGACAAAGGGAAACCATATTATTACCTGTGGCAAACAATCCCTTTTTCTTGCTGGGGCTAGAGGATAAAGGCTTTTACGAGTGGGAACAGAAGGGAATCTGGAGTCTAGGGAATCTTCTGGTACAAGGACACCTCTGTTCCTTTGAGACCATGCAGAGGGAGCTGGGGGTGGAGAGGCAGCACCTGTTTCGATACCTGCAGGTAAGGACATTTATGCACAAGTTGGAAAGGGGAGAGGAAAGGGGACTTAAACCGGATGAGGTAGAAAGCCTAATATATCAGGCCAAAGGGGACCCCAAAGGTTTTATCGGGAAGGCGGTTAAGAGAGGGAATCAGAGACTCCCAGATAGAACAGGAAGAACAAGAATGTTATGGGAAAGGGACCTGGAGAGATCTATTACGGAGGAGAATTGGAATATAACACTTCCAATGCACTCAGGGATTATGACATGTGATAGATATAAGGAGGCATACTACAAGTTTCTTCATCGACTGTATTACCCCCCAGTGATAGTCCACAAAGCACATCCTTCCATATCACTGATATGTGGAGATGCAGGTGGGAAGAAGCTATATATACATTGTTTTTGGACCTGCCCATTCTACAAATCTTTTGGGAGAGGTAGTGGAGGAAGTGGCTGCAATAGCTGGAAGGGAGATGGAGAGGGATCCACTGCTGTGTCTCTTTGGAATGGAGGTGGGAGAGGGAGAAGAGTGGAACCCGCTTCCTAGATGGGTGAGAGTTTTGTTCATCCTGGCTCGTCACTGTATACAGAACACATGGGTGTCTCATGTAAGGCCGAATCTTAAACAATGGAAGCAGATGATAATGCAAACATTGGCGTTGGAAAGGTTGACCTATGTATTGTGGGATCGGGAAGAGGTATTTATAAGAACCTGGTTACCTTATATGTCCTCACTAAACCCAGAAGAGGAAATGATATTAAGGGTAGGATTAGGTTGCTGAGAATGGTAATAGGACCCCAATATTTACTAATAAATTAAAAGACTGAGCTTAAGAAATTGTATTAGAACTATAAGTCTATATACCTCAATATTTATGATGCATTAACTGGATGGGAAAGAAAATACTAATGTCTGATATTGAAACCTTGTATTCACTGTTCTCAAATGGACCTATGCATCAAACCAGTATATTGTGTCTACTATTGTTGCTTGTATCAAATCTGTTTCATGTGTATTACTGTTACCTTGTACGCCACTGTCACCCTGCGCTATGTGTTATGGCCTGGGTCGTGGCTGAAAACGGTTCCTGGGATCAGTGCACTCACCCGGTTATCAAAGTTATAAATAAATAAATAATGGAATGTACAAATGATTGCACCTGTTGATGTTGTTTTTAATGTGTAATGTGACTTTCATGTTTGGAGATCAGTATGTCTGTATGTCATTATGTGTGAAAACCAATAAAAATATTATACAAAAAAAAAAAAACATTAATTCCAGCTTTAAAATGCCTGCACAAAGGGCTGCATCTTTTCAGTGGTCTGTGGATTATGTAGTGGCAGAAGGAGTCTCTCCTATTGTGGGGCAGTTTTGAATAAACTTCAAAAATCAGTCACTGAAATACATTTAAGAGGGAATTCGTCTTTTTTTAATGTTAAAAAACAGACATGACATTTATGGAAATCCAATACCCTCGAGAGTTGGGAAATTAAAAAAAAGTATGGGTAATCTCAATTATCTGTGCTGTCACCAAATGCTATCAAGCGTGATCCTTCTCCTATTGAGCAATGCAACACTCACCAAGACAGCCTGTCACGAGGAATTGAGTTGCTCATTTCACGGGGCCAGTGTGGACAGAAGCTAGTAAATCATGTTAGGTGATACCAGGTGGCAGTTGATACAAGTTGAAACTACCCTCTTCTTTACCCAATGTCAACTGTGGGTTTTCCGAAAACGTCCTTCCTGGGTTTAACGTTTAATGAATTGGGCATAATCAAGGACAATTGCTAATTATAAATTTCTGCAGTCACATACATCTGCAGACATACTTCCTTATACAAACGTGGTAAAATGCATTTGAGAAGCCGCTTTCTGGTTAAAGTTCAAAGCGGGAACAAAAACTTGTCTAAGACCATGTTTGTAATTTGTAAAGCAGCATTTCCTTAATTTTTGTTTTGTGGTATTGAACTACAGTCTTTCTCCACCGTCCCCGGACTCTCGGACTACCGCCACCAAAAAGGAGGCGCCAAGCCATGCGCCAACAACAAAACACTTCTCCAGGTGTTTTCATTTTCTCTATCATACTGTAGGCGGGGTTTTCTGTGAGGCTTCAACGAACAGGAAACTGGCGACAAGTAAGGTGACAAACAGCATGTCACACCTAATCAGCCTAACATTGTACTGCTGACTTTCAATTGCTACCTGTAACAACACACTAAAGAAAGTTCGCCAGATTTTGTCACATTCGGGGACTGTGCGAGCAAATTGAACGACGTCGTCGTCGTTACGCATCCAGGTCCCTCAGAAAAGTGATTTTTCAGAGTACCATTTGCAATTGCTTCTGTTTTTTCTGTGTTATGCTATAAAACTCCGAACTTTTCTCAAGTTTGGCTGTTTGCTGTCCCTTTGAAGATGGCGTCGGTGAGTGGAACATTTAAGGCAATAAAACGTATATTTTTAATTCGCAAGTGTATGTTCGCTTAGCATTATAGCGACACATTGTTTTCAGTAATGGAACGTTACATGGCGTTTTCAAACGGCACAGTGACGACACTTTAATTTAAACATTTGTCAAACACGGTTGTTTAAGTATTTCAAAAGTTGTTACGCTAGAGAAGTATGGTTAATGATCCACTTTTAAAATTGTTACTCAAGAAAACTCGAGAACATGGTGCCCCACTGCCCCATGCTAGGCGGGCGAACCTTTATCACCCCACCAGCTGGAAAAGGGGCATTTGTTTTATATAACTGTATCCTATGGTGTTTCTCAACTGTCACTTTTGTTAGTGTGACACACGTGCTATTTTTTTTTTTTAAACCTTAAAGCTAACTTTGTTTTATTTTAACAACAAAACGCACTGCATAAAAAGACTATTTATTTTAATGATATAAACGCATTACAACTGTTGGTGTTATAATGGATTCTAACATTTCCTGAGATTTGAAGATTGGGAGTCCTGCTGTGCAGTTAATAGATTTACATAATGCAATAAATTGTGGTGAAGTTAATGAGCTCTGTATGGAAGGAAGGGGATGGCATCTTACTCTTACCTGAAAAGCAAGTTGCCATCCGTGTGTCCATTGGAAGCAAATGCATGTTAAATCCTGTAAGTTAACACAGAAGTTTACCATGACATTTCATACCCTCCAACCTCCTGCATCAAAAATCCAGGGAAGGATTATGACCTGATCCAAAGCAACTTTGGGGTGCTTGGAGACCACAGTAGTAAAAGTGTGTAGGAACCTGTGTGGAAATTGGACAGAGCCACGTCCACAGTGCACAAATGCAGCATGCAGAAGTGACTTGTGCACACATCTGTGCTGTTGTTGTGCATAGGGCTTTTGGGGGCATGTTAGAACATGCATGATCTACATATAAGAATGCCTACCTACAGTGCATGATAGGTATTCACATGCACAGATCTCCAGGCCTGAAACTACACATTGGGCTGCAGTAGAGATAGCACATTCTCATAACATGGTAGAACTCTACTGAAGCCCACAGGACAGCCGTGGATGAATACATGGCCACTAACCACAATTGCCATATCCACTAGCTACAAAAGCATATGTAGTAAGACATGGGGACAATACTGTAGCCACCAAACACTAACTATGACCGCCCCCCCCCCAGCACAGATAAGCCATGGTTCTGTACACAGCATACAGAAGAACATATGGAGACATGACATACCAAAGAAGCAGTTACTAAAGTGTATATATGTTTAGTTATCCAAGTGCCATTGATGACATGGCAGCTGCTACCTGTGCCACTGCATACACATAAATGTTAGCTCTGCCATACCACTTGCCCTGGAGGCAATCCATCCAGGATGCAAGACCATTCATGTGCTTGTGTGACAGTTCTGGCGTGGGCCCACATCACCTGGGCTCCATCAATAATGGGCTTTGCCCCAACCCTGATGGCTGTCCGTCCGTCCTGGATGGTCATTCCCATGAGAGGTCCTCTTACCACTGTTATCATACCAGGAGGCACAGTGGATTCTTTCTTTTGACAGTCTATGTCTGCCTTCCTCTGTTCATCTGTTTTCTCCTTCTGTTGCCTGGTTCATCTCTATTTAGAAGACTAGGGCCCCCAAGTGAGGGATTTTGCTTTTTAATGAGATACAGAGGCGGTCATCAGTGACACTGTGCAGTACCACCACATATATATTTATAAATTTCAAAAGGAAGCTGTCAATATGTTATTAACCATAGTTGCTCCACTTTATGCCAATATGCTCCCAGCTCATTCAGATACTCATTGCCTACATAGGTAAGGATATCTGGGAAGAGACAGAGTGATGACATTGACTTGGACTTTTTCCAGGTTGCTTGGTTCTTTGTATTGCACAGTGCACCATTCTGGCACAGCCCCAGTGCACCGTCACATACCCTCTCCTCATGTGAATGAAGCTTGTGTGCCCAACATGGCATGCACTTAAAGAGCCATTCATGCCATAAACAAGTGGCCATGTGCCAGTATATAGATGCCTTTACTACCGTGTCATACCCTTCCAGGTATGTGGCAGGGAATTGGAATACATGTTCTGGGTCCATGAAGAATGTAATCACAGATGAGGTTTTGCTAGAAAAGGCTACACTAACATCATCCATGAGTGTACATAAAAGTGCTGCATCTTGCAAGACCCGCTGAACCACAGTGTCCTTGTTGCTTTCATGATTATCCTGCCACCACTGACTAAGTGTTCTGCTTTCAAAATTCATGTTGCCCGTATCCTGTAGCAGTCGCAGCTTTGTCCAAGGTTGTGCGCACTAGTACCGGAGGTGCCACAGGGGGTGACTGCTTGGTGCATACACATGCAGCGCTGTGCATGTGCGGCGGCTTGGATTCACTATGACATAGACTTGGCATATCTGTTTTATTCCACAAGGGTAAAGGAAGTTACCCAAAAGAGATGCTGTTTCTTAGTGTACACTGAGACTTCAGAGTAGAAGTTCGTACTGTGCTGTTCTTTGTTGAGGAACCAGTGGCAAATTTGATAAATGTGAATTCAGTGATATACACTGTGTTTTGAGCACTCTCAATGAAATATGATAATGTGCATCACATTTTATGTTGTTTTCCCTACAGTAGTCCACCTTCTTTTGGTGAAAGATTGAGAGGCTTGCCATGCCTGGGTCTGGGTTGATTATGACACTCTACTTTGCTTTTTGTTTTAATGTCACCAGGACTCATAACTGAATAATTAGCTATTGTTCTATAGTTTTCATAGTACATTGATCAAAACAAACAGTAAAGGAAACCTTTTTTACTAGAATTCATAAAATGAAGCACTGACATAACTTGAAAAACATCTAAATATTTACAGGATTTGTGCTTATTATTGTGCTCCACCTGTTACTGCTTTTTCAATAAATTCTGTAATAGCAAAGTCAGAATGTAAGCACCATGAACTGTGACCTTCCTGATGTCTGAACTGTGACTTATGCGGTACAGTATTTTCTTCCATTGTTTTAACAAGTTATCTGTACCATAAAATGAGCAGAGAAAATCCTGCTCCCTGATTTGGCGGAGAAGACTCCAAAAATGGTGCCGTTCAGGAGTAGAACTGCATTGCTAAACTTATCTCAATTTTTTTCACAGGAGACCCATTTTATAAGCATAGTAAGACACTTCAGGGTGTGGGTGACTATTCCTGAACCATGCTTCTAGATGGTTGAAGGCACTTGGCTTAAGTGCTACATGCCTCAGAACACATCTTTTACATGTGGTTCGGGAACAGTAACCCACACCCTGTTCTCTTTCATTACTTACATGATTCTACCACTGCTGACATCTGTGGAGCACTCTCTAATACTGCAGTCCTAGTTTTCCAAACTGGGGATCAGGATTTGAACTTGCTGTGTCTCCTAATCCAGTATTTTATCACAATGCAAAAAACAGCAGCTCCCCTAGCCAAGCTAGTAAAAGATCTTCAAATACTTTAGCTTGGTTATTAATTTTCCACCCCTTATTGGATCACCATGTATCCGATTGTATACAGTAGGTATATGGAAACCGAGTTTTGGGGGGGGGGGGGCTACAAAACAAGGATTATTGATGGGCATAGACAAGTAGCATATCTTTACGCTATGCTTCTATCAGTGAACAACACTTCATATAAGTAGTGCTGCTTTGTTGCAGTAATCCATTTATTATTTTGAATTTGTGAAACAGAAAAAGTAGGATCATTGTGCCTCTTGTCTATATCTTCTGCTGTGGCCTTTAACACACATGAAACCCCCAAAGCCAAAAGGTGAGTGCATGCAAGATACATAAAAGTTGGCTAAAGCCAGCAATGTTTATTTTCCTCTCTTTTGTATTTGCGTGTTAAGGATAGGAGGTTAAGTGACTTGCCGGGGGGGTGGGTGGTTGCACACTGAGTAACTTACCATAAAACAGATCATTGCCAGAAGAAAATTCAGCCACCATACAGTCGGCCATAGTTGTATTCACACAGTATGTTAGTATGATGTTATCTTCACTTTTATCCACTGTCCACTCCCAGTAAACACTGTGCAGTTAGTAGTATGTTAAAACATTTTTTTTTTTTGGGGGTGGGGCGTGAGGCAGCCATGAACTATACATAACATCCGTATTACAAAACCATTGCAGTACAAACTAGGTGGGGAGGAATGACTGGAATGATCTGGCCAAAAAGGTCTAGTGCAATTTCATTTGCCTTTCTTAATAAATTTGAAAATTATAGGCATAATTCCATGTGTAAGGTTATGGGTTTAAACCAAGATTTTTGTTCCAGACATTTATTTGTAAAAAAATTTCAGTGTTAGAGAGCCATCTTATTACATATTAGTGTGATGGTTTCTCAGTGGCGCTCATTGACTTCGGGGAGTTAGCGATACTGGAGATAAGCTTCTGGTGCTGCTGTTTGACTTGGGGGAGGGAGGAGTTAGGGGAGTGTTTGGTGGTACCAGGTAAGGGCTGCCTGTGCCGCATTTTGACTTCCGGTGAGTTGAGGGAATGTTCAGCAGCACCAGGGATGACATCAGGGGCCCAATATTCAAAACCTTGCCCAGGCGCAAAACCGAGTTCACCTGTGCATACGGGTTTTGCTCGGAAGGCAATATTGAAAAGCCCTGTTAGCACTGGCAAACTCAGTTTGAGCCCAGGCAAAAGACAGAGGGTGTGCAGTGTAAATGAAGGGCAGGGACCGAATGTTATGCATGATCAATATTCAGGTATAATGCTGCGCCAAAGCCATTTCTTGAGTAAGCCTTGCATTAGCACACATACCGTCAGTTAATTGCCCGACTTACTCCTGCGCAACCCTAGTGGTTGGCGGTGGAATTGTGGTGTCCCCCCGACCTCCAACACAGCGGTTCCTAGTGTCTAGTGGTCTCCCCTTGCTGATTGCTGCCCCAATGATTAAAAAAAAAAAAACACACCCCTGGTGGCTAGTGGTCCCTCTCCCATTGCTGATCACCATCCCATTAAGACCTACAAAACATCCCCCTGGTGGTCTAGTCCCTCCCATCACCAATTGCTGTCCCGTTAAGAAATTTTAAAAAAATGGCTCCCTGGTGGTCTAGTGGTACTCCCCCCACCCGATCATCTGCCAGTGCACATAATAAATATTCCCTGTCCAGTGTAACCCCACCCCCAATCCGGATCCCCTGTATAGTCAAGTGATACAATTCTCTGGTGGTCTATGGGACCCTCCTATTCCTCTGTAGTTACTGTGACCCTTGCCCTGGTGGTCTAGTGGACCCCAACCCAGGCAGGTAGTGACCCACCACCTTGCTGTCCCCCATCCTGATCTAGAACCAGCAACCAGCACAGCCCTTCTCTCTCCACCATGGCTGGCCACCGACTGAGCTGTCACTGAGCATGTACTGTATGCACTCATTGACTGCTCACTGGGCGGTCAGCCATGGTGGTGAGCAGAGGGTTGTGCTGGTCACTGGCCCTGTGTCAGGATAGGGGGAGAGTGGGTGGAGGGTCGCCACCTGCCAGGGGGTGGGATCCAGTAGACCACCAGGGCACTGGTTACAGTAACTATACAGGGAATCAGGGATGGGGGGGGGTCTGCTACACCACCAGGGAATTGTATCACTTGACTGTACAGGGGATCAGGATGGGGGTGGGGTTACATTGGTCACTAGGGAATATTTATTTATGTGTATTGGGTGTATGATCGGGTTGGGGGAAGGATCACTAGACCACCAGGGAATTATTTTTTATTTCTTAATGCGACGGAGATGGGGGATGGACCACTAGATCACCAGGGGGATATTTTGTATTTCTTAATGGGACGACGATCGTCAATGGGGGATGGACCACTTAACCACCAGGGAGTTATTCTGTATTTCTTAACGGGATGGTGATTGGTGATGGGGGAGGGACCACTAGCCATCAGGAATATATATTTAATTTCTTAACTGGACGAAGATTGGCGATGGTGAAGGGACCACTAGCCACCAGTGATGTATATTTTATTTCTTAATGGGACAGTGATCGGTGGGGGGACCACTAGACAGCAGGGACATGTTATTTTCTATTATCGGATGGTGATCGTGGGGGGCACCACTAGCACCAGGGATAGCTCTCAGGAAATGGGTAATGGGGGGCATGGCACAGTACAGCTTTGCTTTCTGTGCAAATGGGCCCCTAATGGGTATGCAGATGGCCCCTAAGTGCCTTGCATGCCCAATGGACTCACTTGTATAGGTCCGTTTGAATATGGGGAAAAGCATGGGCACAAGCCATTGTGCTGCCCTATTTTGGGGGCCATGTCTGTCCAGTGCTAGGTGTCTTAGTGCTTGGTCTCAGTGGCACTATATTCAGTTGAATAATGCCAATGCACTATTCCACTGAATATACTGGATTTGGACACCTGGGCAGGGGATCAAGGAGAATGGGAATTCTTTATTGCACCATCTTTGGTTTCCTGCAGAAACTCCTGCCCATTGGTACACCATGACTGGCTGAGCTGGGAAGGGCAGGCTATCTTTCTTTTTGACTGTATTCCAGATGATGGCCTATTTCGCCAGAGGGCAGAATCTGAGGCATTGTAATGCTTCCGCACATTTTGTGCTCTTAAAGCTGTCCAGAAGAATGTAATTAAGATCTACTGATGAAGTATGTTGCAGTTTTTCTATATTTTATTTTTTTGTTTTTGGTAAAGATGCAAGTGATTTTCCCACACTTGCTTATTTGCCATTTTGCCATAAAATACAGTAGTTTTTAACTATTTAGAATAGTTGCACATTTCAGATTTGCTTCTCGGGTTAAAAGTCCATTTAACTGCTGTTTCTACTTTCCATGTGAAGGTTGTGAAGCGGTGTTACACTTTGCTAGTTTTTCTTGTATGAATGGCATTTTTATTTATTTGAAATATTTGCACTTTAGTATAATCTCATGCTATGTAACATCTCATTTTCATGAGGCTCCTGGGAGAACAACAGGAACATGTTCATTTGTTCCATCAAGCATACGTAAAGATATAGAGGTGTGTGTGTGTGTATATATGTATGTATGTATATGTGTGTGTGTGTGTGTGTGTGTGTGTGTGTATATATATATATATATATATATATATATATATATATATATATAAAATGTGTGTCACACACACACACACACATATATATATATATATATATATACACACACAAGAAATAAAAAGTAATGAAGCTACAAGGTAGTAAGTACAGGTGAATCACAGATGAAGTAACTTTATTTAAAGTTCTAAGGAAAAAGTGTCTGCAAGACTGTCTCTTGGTCTGTCTAGGCATTTTCACCATATAGGCCCTACTGGGCCTCTTTTGGAGTCCTTTAAGCTTGTAAGTGTTTGATGTGCAAGACAGTCTTTCAGCTTCTGCCATGAGTGCCAGTTTGCTTGTGTCACTTATCAGTCCACCTTTTAGGATAGTTGACTTGTTTTGCAGTCTGGTACGGGTGTATTTAGATAGCTAGGAGCCCAAATGCTTCACTACACCTTCTTCCACCTTCACTGTTTGTTTTTTAAAGTTACTATTTATAGGCTCCTTTTTCTTCACAAAAGAAAACAGAGTTTTACTGTTTTCATTTGAGTCATAAAAAAAACATGGGCCTAGTGCTTGGTCAAAGAGGCTGTTGCTAAATCACTGCAAACTGATTTAGCAACCATCCCTTGCCTGTAGCTCCCATGATTATGTGCTCGTAGGGAGTCTCTGAGCCTATCCACATCACCACACATCAGAGTGCATAAAAGGGGTTGAATTGCCATGTAAAATGGCATGCAGTGCAATTCACATAGCTACTTATTGCCAGTGCACCTGTTGCAGTACTTTTGCGATGTCCATAAACTGTCGCTGGGAAAACCTGGCAGTTGAGGCTAACTAGAGTGCTGCCTTGGGTGATCAAGGACATAAAGGGACCATGATCAGTGTGGGACTGGATTTTTTGTGAACCATTCCATCAGCATAAGGCTAGGGGAATAGGAGCATCTGGACTACCAGGACAATTCAACAGAGGGGAACTGTTTTAAGGGCCAACTAGATCACCAGGGATATCACTGGGGGACACGCAACCAGGAGACCAGAAGCCTCGAATAGGTACATGTCTTGGGGGTGGAGGACTTCACTTTATTACAGGACCACCACCCACATGTACGTATGAGCATGGCGCTGTGCCATGCATGTACATACATGTGGCAGTATTCAGTGCCATTGTAGTGAGCAAACCGTGTTTGCACACTGTAAGAGGTTTACTATTGTATTTTATTGAATTGTTCATTTCCACTAAAATTATAGCACATTAATGGCTATTCTGTTAAACTTTGTTTTTGGCAATAAGGTTACAATCTGCTGCCCCTGGTGGACATTTTATGAAACCTCTGCTCTAACAGCCTGAAGCAGACTAATAGAACCATAGTACAGGGATACACTACTCTTCTGTGCAACAGATTGCAGCTCATTTTTTTTAATTTTGATTTTACAGAATAAATTCTCTTATGTTTTTTTAAATCCTGTGTGTCTGGCTGAATTTAATAGGGAAGTGAGGTGTTAAAGTAGCAGGGAAGGAAAAGTCAGTAACAGCCCATGACATAACCTCTGAGTGCCTTAATTTGAAATGTTAGGAGCTGAGCCTGGGAGGTCCCTGTCCCCAGCACAGATCAGTGAATCTCAGCATTGCATTTTTTTTTTCAGCTGGAGCAACTGGTGCACTTTGCACCCCATGTTTCAGTCCAAATGACTGTATCTGAGAAATTGTGTCTGAAATGTACACATACAACTAAATGACATCAACATTTTGTAGACAGTTGGGTGTATGGCCACCAAAAATGGCATATATGCACACAATTCTCGAATACTGGATAAGTCCAATTAACTCATTCTATCTTGTGAGGCCATTTTGGGTTGGGTGAAAGAGCTATTGTACTGCCTGGAATGAATAGTAATTTTCAGATGCAGTGAGTGATCACTTCCTATATCTGAAGTATTTTTTTAATTTTTGTTTGGTAATTAGATTTTCTACCTGGCCATTCTAGGCTGATGTGTGGAGCACAAGTCAGTTTTATTCCTCCCGCTACATCATCAGAAATGTGACCAAACACCTTGAGGTGCCACAATCCTTGCAGTCTGAGCAGTGACTTTCACATGTTAACCAATCAAAATGCAGGAAGTTGTGACATCACTAGTAACCAAGAAGAACCTGTCCCTACTACTTCATGTGAAAGACAATAATCTGGCAGTGAGAAATGGTTCTCTTTGGTTACTAGTGATGTCATAGTCAGTGTGGTCTCGGTGTTGATGATGTAGTGGGAAGAACAGAACTTTCTTTTCTTTTTTTTTTGTAATCCTCCAGACAGGGTGCTGCTGCAGCATACATCACCCTAGTACTGCCAGGCGGAAAATATTCTAATTAGCAAACAGAAAAGAAAAGTAATACTTGAGATAGAAAAAGTGACAGCTGATTACGTCTGAAAGTTGCAGTTAATTCCAGGCAGTTTCCAGGCAGTACACTATCTCTTTAAGCAATGGATGGTTCCGATGCCATATGGCGCTACTGGAAGGAATGGGTTGGGGGAGGGTAAACATGCTAATGAAATAGAATGCAATTGTAACCCCTAGGTGGCGCTATCCCAAGGGCTACTACCCCTGCCTGCTTGGCTAGTAGCAGGTTAAGGGGCCTGGATAATGAAATGGGTGCCTCCACCCAGAGGTCAGGGTTGTTAGTGGTCAAGCTAACCTGGGCACAGCCCTCCGGGACACTGTAACCCCCCTCTTTCCCTTCTAGTGGCCTGAACAATATACAATAATTACTTTCACAATGACCCTTATTCACCAGGCAATTACCCACACTGTTTGCACTTACCACCAGGACTGGTTCCTGTAGCTTGACCCTGGGGACCCCCTGTAAAACAAAATTAAGCACAGCAAATGACAACAGTACAATACTTTTGGCACAAACTGGAACCACAGTCCGGTTAAATGCAAACAAAGTTAAATCTGATTTATTCAGGGGACTTGAACAAGGGAGGGACATAATCAGGTTGATTTGCTTAAAAGCTATATTAATCAGACAGTTATGCTTGCAGTTCAGAGTCCCTAGACAGTCACACACTCTGGGTACCCAGGTAGGAAAACGGTGGGCTAGCCAGGAATGTTGCAGCTGGTTGGGGCCCTGTGATGGAAGAAAGCAACTTGCACAGCACACACTGTTTGTAATCCGGAGCCGGAGGGCTCAGTTTGTGAAAGAAAAGGCAACAAGACAATCGGATGACAACACTTTTAGATTTAGCTATTGTTGCAGGGAGCTACCCTGATGTTTACTCACGATACCCAATACTGGACACAGGCAGGACGAAATCGAGACTACAGGCTGTTGAGCTGGAGTGCCTGGAGTAGCATGGCCCATACGAATCACCGAGGCGTCATTTCTGTTCAAGGCGTTGAGCAGGGGGCTGATCCCCAGGCCAGTCTCTCGTCGATGACTTTCTCTGCGTAGCAGGTATTCTGGCTGGGCCAGTGTAGTAGGGCCCAGGCAAAAGGAAATGGATACGGATTCAGTCTGTGGAGCTGGATACAGCCTCCAGCAAGCAAAATACAGTTCAGACACACAGTGGGGAACCAAATCACAACCCACTATAAGCACACAGCACATTCACATGTAAGGAAATTTCACTGTACCAGGCAAATGGCTCTCCGATCGCAAGTACAGAGTCTCTGCACAATCCAGGAGTTCAGAGGTAGCTGGAAGTCCTGACAGGCCGATAGCATTCAGCAAATCCTTGATCTTCTTCAGGTTAAAGCCTGGTCACAATTCAGTGGCTTAATTCGCTCTCCAGATTCGGATTCAGTCCGAAAAAAGCACAAGTTCCCCCTCAGGGACAGCAGGCAGGCATGCAGGCTAAACTCAGGCCTTTCCACAGTTCTCCCACACGAATCCACTATGGATTGCTGCTTGAACTATCTCAAGCTGTTACTTTTTTACTTCCCAACTCAGACCTAAATGAAACTGCAAGCAGTGTGGGACTTTCCACAAGATCCAAAAGGTTCGGTTGGCTGATCTGTCTGTCAGTCACAACAAGGGCTCCCCCTCCAGGTTATTTTAGGTGCCAAAAGCCCAAAACTATAATTCCTACAAGTTTTGGCCCCATCAAGCCCCTGTAGGCAGGCTCCATTTTAGAGTCCCAAATGTACTGATTGGCCCATTCTGACAGTCCAGGACCAAGGTGAGGGAAACAAACAGAACTATCCATGCTGCAAAGAAGGCAGGTTAGAACAAACTGCAATATTATTACTGCTCTAACAAATGATCAGCAAACAAGTACATCTTCTAACAGAGCCCCCCTCTCAGATTAATTATGACTGCAATCCAGGCAGCTCTTAAAGAGACAGTACACAGAGGCTATACAGGCACTCTCTTTCAGTACATTGAAACTGCTAAAACGCAGGACACCAGCCTGGCAGTGTGCATTTAAGCAAGCTCAAGGAAGACTTTTTGGGAACCCCCATTCGTAGGGGGTTACACAATAATATTACATGAATTAGAGGAAACAAATCTTTAAAGAAACTCAATCTTTATATTCATCATTTAACAATACCTGTGCTGTGCAGTTTATATCTGTATAAGTGTAGAAACATGTACTGATACAGTCTGTAAAACATATTATTATCCTATGGTGTGGACTTCCCATCACTGCCATTTTTTTCAGTTCATACTTACAACTGTATGCACTGTAATGTACCTTAAATGAACTCCTAACAGTTTTTTTTCATCACATTCCCCTGAATATTATTCAAACATGTCCCAAATGCCATAAATAAAAATAATTTTAACTTTGATAATTTAAATCTTCTTTTTATACTAAAGGTACAGGCTTAGAATGGGAGATGATGCTGCCTCTCATAGCAAAAGCATGCATCCACCAACTATCCTCCCAACTGTTTGATAGCCAGATATCATTTTTGATGCACATAAAAGGTACTTACATTACACTTAGAAAATGGGCTTTTTATTTCCTGGGCTTTGGTTGTCTGGTACCCATTCCAGAGGGTACATTAACTTTTAGTACATGCCCAGAAATAAAAGTTCCAGCCTCCATGCCCCAGTGCCAAACTGGATTCTTGTGCTAGTTTGATTTTGAAACTAAGCAGCCACCATTCTTTGCTGGCTAAGCTGGCCACGGAGCGACCCAGCCCCCCACCACCACACAAAGTACTAAAGTGCACTGTAGGTTTTGTAGAAATACATATGTGTACATCAGCAATAACAAACAGTTTCAGTTAAACAAAGTTAATCTATTGTCCATTGTGCTTCTTCCCCAGAGTCTGCAGCCATGACGATTGAAGCTGTGCGTTTCTCTACTGTCCTTAATAAGCTCTGGCCCCTTGGGGTGTAAATATTTTATCCTGAAGAGCAGTTAACAAAAATTGTCTGACTTGGACAGCAATAAAAAAAACTTCCAACTCTTAAGTGTCTCTGGTTATTATTGCCAAGATTAACTTCAACATTTAGTTTATAAGTGTGTGCGATATAAATACTGTGTATATTATTAAAGGTAAAAAAAAAAATCTTAAAATCTTACTGTGACATTAAATCGAGGAGCCAGCCAGATATCTTAATACTCAAAAAGGGGGGGAGAGGAAAAAAGAAGAAACAGACATGGGTTACAGGATAATTTTAATAAGATACTTCTGGTGCTGTTATTGTCTGCTTCATATCTTGTTTAATTTAGGTAAACCCCTTTACTTTTATTGTTATAGCCAGATGCTGTCTCTTTCTCTGTTTTTAAGTCTAACCTTAGGCTTGGAGCAATTGATCGAGAACTGATAGGCCCTCCCTCTCCTCCAAGTGATCAAAATAGGGAAGCCATCTTGTGTTAAATTTCTCTGTGGTAAGTCTTAGGCGGGCTGTAATGGCCTCCATGTTTTTAATTTGGTTGATAATATTATACCGCTGAGATACTGCAGGGAGGTCCTCCCTAAGCCAATTCTGGGTAAGAGATTTAAGTGCCGCTGCTATTAATGCATAAAAAATATATTTCTCTGTCTGCTTTTTCATTTCTACTGGAAGGGATCCCAGTACCAAGTTCTCAAAGCTCAGTGGAGACCTCAAGGGGAATATTCTGGTTATTTGTTTGGCTATTTCTGTCTAAAAAGATGCAATTCGAGTGCATGCCCAAAAAGTGTGATAATGTGTGCCTTTAGACCCACAATTCCTCCAGCATTTATTAGATGGAAAGGAGGCATAATGGTACGATACCGTGGGGGGTCTTAAAAAAACCAATGTTCATTTCCCACCTAAATTCTCTCCACGAAGGGGATCCAGTTGTTCTATGTATGCCCATCCAGATACCCTTCCATGTGTTCTCAGGGATGATGTGCTCTGCCTCAACATTCCAGCAATCTGAAACCCTCTGAATAGCCAGAGTTCCTCTATCTTCAATTAGTGTTTTATATATTTGTGAGATATATGTTTTAGTATCTTGCAGGATACTTTTTTGACACGTTAGTATGACAGGGGCTGCTGGGCTTTGTGTCAGCTCTGTTATCCCTATGTTATTCTGTATATAATGTGAGCACTGACTATATCTGAAAGAGTCCATGTCACTTAAGTTTAAATTCTCTTAGTATTTGAGCAAAGGGTTTAAGGCGGTCTGCTCCCATAAATTGCCATGGGTATTTAAGTCCTTTACGTGCACACCTGGTTAGGCATGTGTCTCCTTTATGAACCGGGAGGCCTGGCAGGTCAGACAGTGGAAGGTATTCCCAAACTGGTCTCACTATCTCCCACTCTTGCCTGGCTTTCAACCACATTGACATGGTGTGTCTTATTAGAGTATTTTTTATATGATTTAAATCCTTAGGAAGAACCCTCCATGGTAATATATTTAATGGGATTGCTTGGCAGTCCCTTTCCTCTATCTCCAGCCACCCATGACTCCTCCCGGGCATCAGCATTTTAATAACTGGTAACAGTTGAGCGGCTAAATAATATTTCGGGAAATCTGGAAGTCCCAGTCCCCCCTTTTCCCTATTCTCAATTAGGATGTCCCATCTTACTCTGGGTCTCTTCCCAGCCCGTATAAAGTCTGATAATTTTTTTTTCTAAGTCTTTCCAATCTCTGTTAGGAATTAGGAGGGGGAGGTTTGTTGAAAGAATAAGAAAACGAGGTAAAATGTTCATCTTAACTGTCTCTAATCTGTTAGTGAATGATAGAGGGAGCTGGGACCATCTGTTTATGCCAGCATATATTTGCTGCTTAAGGGTTCCGTAGTTATGTTTGTACAGTAGGTTCCCCTGTGTGGGAACTTGTATTCCTAAATATCTAATTTTGGTGTCTACCCATTTAAAGGGAACCATCCTTCTCAGCTCCTGATCCTGTGCCCCTCCCAAAGCCATCACTTCTTATTTTCCTTTGTTAATCTTAAAGCCCGATATCTCCCCGAAGTCCCTCAGTAGATCCAGCAGGTGTGGGATGGCCGCTCGTGGGTTACCCAGATAAATTAGGGTGTCGTCTGCATACAGGGAAATCTTATGCGTTGTGTTTTGGACCTTTAGTCTTTCAATTTCTCCCCTCTGCCGAATGGCCTGTGCCAGCGGTTCCATGCTGATGGCAAAAAGTAAAGGAGAGAGGGGGCATCCCTGCCTTGTACCCGTCTGGATTCTAAATGGGGAGGACACTGTGCCATTCACCTTTATCCTGGCCTGCGGGTTCTGATAGCTAAGCTTCACCCACTTTAAAAAGTTTCCTTCAAACCCCATTTTTTCTAACACTTGAAAAAGATATGTCCAGTTCAACCTATCAAAGGCTTTTTCTGCATCTAAGAAAATCGCCAAATCTGTGTGCTGGTTAGAGGCTTTTTTCTGCATAATATTTAGGAGTTTTCTTATATTATCACTTAAATTACAGTGAGGGATAAACTCTGGTCTGGGTGGACTAGTAATTCTATGTATTTTTGAAGCCAAATGGAAAGTATTTTAGTAAATATTTTTTTGGTCCTGATTAAGTAGAGCTATTGGCTGAAAAGAAGCATATTTTGTGTTATCTTTCTCTGGTTTTGGGATCACTGTGATAAACGAGTGGGTCCAACGTTCTGGGGTTCTACCCTTTTCTAGGCATTTATTAAATACCCCTGCAAGCAGGGGAGCCATCGTGGGACCCAAAGGTTTGTAATATTCTCCATTAAACCCATCTGGGCCTGGAGTCTTCCCCCCTGGTAACTGTTTGACAGCTGTCATTATCTCTTCCACTGAGATGGGGTGGTTCAACTCTGTTCTCATCGATTCAGTTATTCGGGGTAGATTTATGGAATCTAAGAAGGTTTTGGTTTTATTTTGGGTAGTGACCTCACCCTTGTCTTCTAAGTAAAGATCCTGATAGTACTCCCAAAATTGAGCTGCTATTTCCTTAGGACCCTCCCATCTTGTACCTTGGGGCCCTGTGTCCTGAATAAAAGGGACATATCTATCCACTTGAACCTTTCTTAACCTGAAAGCCAGTCGCCTTGAGGTCTTTTCCCTCTACTGCATGGTACTTTTGGTTTGTGATTCTCAGATACCCTTCCATCTTTTTATTCTCAGATTCTTGCAAGGCCCTTCTAACCTGTGTCAGTTCCTTTTGGATCTGTCAGTCAGAGGGATTTGCCTTATGTCTTTCTTCCACCGAATATCATTCTGTGCTTAGTCTATCGTGTGTTAGGTTTGAGAGTTTCTTTTGGGCCGATGCAAAACTGATTATTTCTCCTCTCGTAACTGCCTTGAGGGTGTCCCATTTGAGCAGCACCAGGTTGACTGATGGTCTAATTGGAAATCTTTTATAGTTTGTCTTAATTTTTCGATAAATGTTTTATTATTCAATACAGAGACATTCAGTCTCCACAGAGTCTGTCTGTCCCATGGTAAAAGGGCCATACAGATTGAGATTGGGGAGTGGTCAGATAAAGTGATATTATGTATACAGGAACTCTTGACTCTGTGGAGACAGGATGCATTTGTGTAAAACAAATCTATTCTAGAATAGGACTGTTGTGAGTTTGAAAAAAAAATATAGTCTTTTTCCTTTAGGTGCTGGGCTCTCCAGATATCCACCAAACCTGTTTCCCTTGTTAATGCGACCAGGACTTTAGATGCTGTTTTTATTTGTTGAGGTTGCCCCCGATGAGCGATCTCTCAGGGGATGAGGCACTGTGTTTAAAATCTCCTCCGAGTAGTAGCTGACCCTGGGGGAGCTCTGCAATTTTCAGAAAAACCTTTTCAAATAAATTTTCTTGTTGAGTGTTGGGGGCATAAATATTAACAAAATGGATTGGCATACCTTGAATTTTGGCTGACATCCTCACATATCTTCCTTGCAACCCTCCCTCTGTCGAGACTATTGTCAATTGTAGGCCTTTCCGCAGTAGTATCGCCACCCCCGCCCTTTTGGATTTGGGATGAGAGGCTGCTGTCACTTGATCCACCCAAGCTCTACGCAGCTTTAGGTGTTCAGTCATTGATAAGTGTGTTTCTTGAAGGAAGATCACATCCCCCTGTAATTTTCTAAGTTCTTGTAACATTCTTGTGTGTTTTATCGGGGAGTTAATTTCCTTCACATTACAAGAGCAAATTTTTAAACAAGCCATAATGCCATCTTTGGAGGCACAGGGGGAGATAGGGGGTGGCAGTACCCCAAGGTGCGTGTTTACCATTAATTTGTTGCACCCCCCCCCCAATTCTGGAGTGCAATTATACGTTTTCTACTACACCGTACATTAATCTGGCTGTCCAAAACCGTGCAATCTAGGAACATTACCAAAAATAAAACAACCCTTAACATAGGGTGATAATAAACTAGTAACAATACTATAAGACCAACACTGGTCTTATGAAAGAAGAACAGTGAGAAAACTATAGATTGTCAAGTTACATGTTACTTCTCTATTTATTCAATGTATAAAATACCTTACTATTGCTTTCTAAGTGATTCCCCAAGCCCCTGTCCCTTTAAAAAGAGAGAGGGTGGGGGTAGCCTAGCTGCTCATGGGTTGTGAGGTGCTATAAAACACCCACTGTCTCTAAATTAGAGACTCAGAGCAGTTTTGGTGTTCGCTCTGAATAATATGTTACGTCACTGAGACCAGGGATCAAATCAACCCCTCCAAGACCTGTCCCGTCCATCTTTCCTATGATCACCTCCACCCCCCCCCCGTACACAACCCAGATCATGAATGGGTACATCTTTGAAAGAAGAGTGCAGTCCCTTATCAGTTTTCTCGTGTGGGGTTCCTATTACCTTAAACTGGAGGAGATGGAGCAGCCAGTCCCATGATTCCCAGAGTGGCTTGCAATATTTTCTGCTTCTCAATAATCAGCTGTCGAATCTGGCACCTTTAAAAGTCTGCTATAAAGAGTCTTGGGCTATGTGCTCTCACTATGGTGCTCCTCCTGGAGTTAGAAACCCCTCTCCCTCTTTTCATGGACTAGAGTCGCTGTTATTGATAATTATCAAGGGAAGTGGCACCTCACCCTCAGCCCTCCCAATTGAGTGAATGCTGAAATTAATGACTCTCTCCTATTTAGTGTCTCCCTAACTGAAAGAGCCCTTTTATCTACCCATCTAAGTTATTTATCTCCCAGTTAGATTTATTTATTTATTTATTTTTTTAAACTATACAGGGTTAGAGCTTAGGCACTTGACACATCTCCCTTTTCCTCCATTTCCCCACCCCATCCTGCCCCATCCGTCAACCAATAATCTATCCAAAGCAATTACAGCCCCTTTAGCAGGGTAGGTCATATTTTTTAAAAGATAGACTTATCTGTTAAGTCCTTCAAACAATCAGTGTTTTGGTTCTCCCGGGAGAGTAAAGGGTTCTTCTCCCATCCCTCTCCTGCTTCATTGGTTGTTGTTTGTGTGACTCGTCTCCAATTCAGTGATGCTGCGAGGGTCCAGAAGCAAAAACTGGCGCCTAGGCGGTTTTCTCTCTTCTCAGCTGTCTGGATGATCTTCCCAACATCTTTCAACAACATCTTTGGTACTGATCCGGGTCGCACCCTCTTAAAGCCTCTCCCCGCCGTATGTCACACGTTTTTTCTGTAGGTTCTGCTCGAGGATTTCCATCTCCAGGTCGGGTAACTCGATACCCCAGTCTTTTAAAAGTGGCACTGCTTCCAGCAGGTTTACGAAGGTCTTGGGGCCTGAGTCCACGTGGACCTGTAGTTTGGCTGGGAACAACAGTTGGGCTTTCACCTTTTTTTTTTTTTTTTTTTTATTTTATTTCTTTGATTGCTTTCACTTTCAGTCGTTCTGCCTGTAAGGCCGGGGAGAAATCTTGCTAGAAAAAAATGTTGTTTCCCTGATACTTGAGGTCCCGGAGTCGCCATGCTTCTCTAAGAATCCATTCCTTGGTTTGAAATAGAACCATCCGGATGATCCATGGTCTGGGCCTTGCATCAGAATTTGTGGGCTTTGGCACCAAGGAGCGGTGAGCCCGGTCCATGGTTGGGTCGAGGTCGGATGGGATCATGAGTACTGACTGCAACAGGTGCTGCATAAAATCAGTGGGAGTTGCAAATCCCTCCTCCGCTCCCTCCGGTATTCCGTGAATACGGAAGTTGTTGCGGTGGGAGCGGTTTTCAATATCCTCCAGCCTGGCCTGAGTTTCCTGATCTTTCTGCAGCAAATAAGCAA
The DNA here is from genome assembly GCA_016271365.2 of Neoceratodus forsteri. Classification (NCBI taxonomy): domain Eukaryota; kingdom Metazoa; phylum Chordata; order Ceratodontiformes; family Ceratodontidae; genus Neoceratodus; species Neoceratodus forsteri. Next base: position 666,697,264 of record CM028129.1, read on the forward strand.
ATATAGTATTACTCTATCTCCTATATCTTGTGACTCTCTGATAACTCAGAGATTTTAACTGTATTTTCTGCCACTTTACAGTCTATGTTCTTTACATTTTGCCTTAGGTCTGCGATGGAGGATTCAATTTTTTGCACTGATGAAAGTATTTTCTGGAGAGTTCGTTCTGCCTTCCTATGGAGTAGGAGTTCACTGTCTTCTGTATCGACTGAGGACTCGGAGAGAGTACGATCGCGCTGGGCGCGGGCCGTGAAGCCCTCCATTTCTTTATTCAACGTGAGCTGCTTTAACTTTGTGAGGTATTATTTTGTGCCATTTTCGGCTTGTTGCTTCTGGTAGCCATTCTGGAACGTAGATCCTGCCACAAAAATTTGAATCTTTGTCAATTTGGGGGAGGATTAACTTCGGTTTTGTAGACTGGTCCTGGAGCTCTCAGGTTTTAGTCTCCCATTCGTCCCGTGACGTCACCAGAAGTCCCTCCCCCCACTGTAGGTTTTTTTAAAAAAAGGAGCCTGTACCAAAATCAGTGTTTCACCACATTAAGCAGACCTACTCTCACCCCATCTTACAGATGCCAGCCCACTTCACGGCCACAAGCCGGCAGTATGTCTCTGTTTGTGGTAAGTACCGCTGCTGTCATTCAGCCACTACCTGTTTGATGCACTCTAATGTCTGCTGCAGTATCTGTTTGCACATTCCCCCATGTCCCCTGACAGTTCTGCTGCATTTTCTTGCTCCTCCGGTTCTGTACCTCTTCTCGACCCTCCATCTCACTCGCTGTTCCACACGGCACTCCCCTTCATGCTCCCGGTCTTCAGGGCAGGCAATGAGGACCAGGGGTGGGGGAGCAGTTACTCCCAATCCCCAGAGCAGGCAGTGGAGATTAGAATTTCTCAAAGAAATGACCTGTGATTCCGGTCCTCAGACTGGGAAACTGGAAACAAACAAACAAAACAAAAAATGAAGCAGGGCAGGCAGTGAGGGGCGAATCAGCATTGTAATGGCATGCAACAGCTCCCCCTAGTGGCGACTAGGGGAGACACTGTTGCCAACAGTAGAGGGACTACTTTACAAAAAAGGACTAAACATTCAATTGCAGTTATTTTTCATAGCGTTACTTTAGGTTTTTTGTTATCCTATAAAAAAAATGACACGTAGCATTTTCTAAGCGCAATAATACCCTCAGGGTGGGCGGTATTGGGCAGTACCGGGTCTTCCAGGGGCTATAAGGCCTTCTATCTGCGGGGCTGGGCCTCATTACACCCCGGGGTAGGAAGAAATTGGCTGTTGGTTAACTAGGATCTGCAGCTTATCCTGTAGGTAGGGAAATAGGCAGACTAGGTGGGCAAAGCGGTCCTTATCTGCCGTCAAAATCTATGTTTCTATGTTTGTCAAGAAGAGATTTAAACTGGTCGAATTCATTGGCTTCTACAACTTCCTGGGGCAGTTTATTCCATGCTTTTGCAGCACATATAGTGAATCTGAAGTCTCTTTTATTTGTGTTAGCTTTAGGGACTTCAAGTTGGAGAGTATGGTTCCTTGTGTTTACTTTCTTAGCTGCAAATTGGAGACCACACTGGAGTGTTAGGTCAGGATTATGTATGATCTTAAACAGTTGCAGTAAATCACCTCTAGAACATCTGTTTTCAAAACTAACCAGCCCTGTTTTAGTTAATCTTTCATGGTATGGCAGATGTTTTATGTTAGGGATTATTCTCTCTCCTAAAGCTGGTCTCTGGGCTCATGACTTCTAGGAGGTCCTTCCTGGAACCAAGTGACAGGCAGGAGGTATACAGACTTCTGCAGGATGGTGATACCCTATCACTCATTTCCTCCAGACGTCAGTTTACTTCCTGCCTGCTAGTGGCAGGAGCTCTGCAGGACCTCTGTCACAGGAGTGACAGAAAAGAAGACCTTGAGTGAGTTAATCTTTTTGTTCTACCTTTGGACTTAATAGCACTATTGAGCGCTAGTGGAGGGACCCCTGTCTCAACCTTGCAAGCTGTACAGACAGGCTCCTTTCTCTCCCCGCACAAGGCTTCTTCCCACGCTATGAGCCCCCCCTGCCTCCAAAAACACTGAGGAGGCAGTCACGACGCACTGGGTCCATCGGATCCACGCGGCTAGCATATCAGCGCAGCAGTCTCTCCGTCGATGAGCTCACAGGGATTTAGGCTTGTCGGCGGGCACCCCAGGCTTCTCAGCCGTCGACAGTCTGGAAAACTTAGACCGCCGACGCTGCTGCCAGTCATCGAGAGAGCCACATGGATGTATCGGGCTCTCTGATGCTGAATACATAACGAGGATCTTTCGCGCTCTTATGCAGGCGGGAGACAGACCTTCAGGGGAGTAAAAGGGGCGCTACATTTCTAGATCATCGACGAGCATCAGCCGATTAGATCATCAACAGATCCACTTTAGGGGGGCGTCACCACTCGGCTGGGGGTCTTGCCCCAGATCTAATAGAAAAACTGAATAGAGCCTTCACCCTCATCTCCTCATGTTTCGACGTCCTTCAGCAGTCTCCGGAGCCCCAGACCCATAGGAAAGCCACCCGCAAGTGCACTTCCTCCCCATCTTCTGATGAGGATACCCCCCCACTCCTCACAACACGACAGGAGGAGGAAGAAGCCCAGATCCAGGAGTAGAGCCAGACCCAGGGATGCAGCCCATGGCAAGCACAGATGGGACAGGTCACCCTCAGGGTCCGGCTATACATCCTTAGAAGAGGGGGAACTCCCAAACTTGGATTCAGACTCTGACTCCTCACTTGCCAGAAACTTTGATTTGGAAGATCCAGATTTTTTTCATTAAAAAAGGTGCCAGAGGAGATCCACCTGAGCTCACCTTCTCCTCCAGAGCCCAAGCGAGCGAAGCCAGCATTACGGCTTGTGTCAGCTTCAAAGTCAGTGATGACTTTTCCCCTCCCTCCGGCCATAGAGGACCTCTTAAAGGAGGAATGGCAGGGACCAGAGCATTCTTCCCCCATCCCTCGCCGCCTAACCAAACTACTGAAATTCGACAAGAAGCCTTCGGAGAAATGGCTCAACTGTCTTAGGATAGACCCTCTTATCTCAAACCTCATGAAAAAGATGGTTATCCCAGCAGAAGGTGGAGCATCCTTGCAGGACCCAGTGGATAGGAAAGTGGACACCTCTCTAAAGAAAGCCTTCCAGTCCACCGCAACTGCCCTCAAGGCAGCTATGGCTAACCTCTGTTCAGCCAGAGCTGCACTGTCCTGGGCCACTGATCTAGCATTCCATCTCGCTGATGAGCCAGAGAAGAACCAACCCATTTTACAGCATTTGCAGCTCATGGGACTAGCTTCGGCCTATTCGGCTGATGTATCGGAGGAGGCAGTCAGGTGCGCCGCACGGGCTATGTTACCAGACCTCAGCTCGACGCAACTTATGGCTGCGAGCTTGGCAGGTGGATGCCTCCTCGAAGATGCATTTGGTAAATGCCCCTTACGAAGGAGGCCTTCTTTTCGGCTCAGCTCTAAAGGAGGCGGTCAAGGATTCTGGAGAAATGGCGAAAGTACGAATGCTGCAAGCCCGGGGAAGGAACAAGCTGTAGGTCTCAGGATCCAGACAGAATTTTCATGCCGCAAATTATTCCAGGGGTCAGAACAAGTCAACTCCAGGCAGACAATCCTGGTTCAACTTTTGCAACCAACGTAGCTTCCAAGGTGGCAGGGGAGGTGCCCGAGATACTGAGGGCAACTCCAGAAAATCACAGTGAGGACTCACGGAAACATCCTTACGTTGGGGGCAGGCTTTCCAGCTTTTTCGAGGAATGGGTCCACACCACCATGGACAAGTGGGTTTTGGACGTAATTCACGAGGGTTACTTCATCGAGTTCGACTCCTGGCCCCCCCTGCCTCACATAGTGCCCTTGCCAGTCTCAAGCAACCCACTAAAACATGCATCAACCCTGCAAGTAATTACAGATCTCATACAGGCAGCAGTGATCAAACAAGTCCCCACTCCAGAAAGGAACAGAGGAGTGTACTCGCTATTCTTCATAGTACCAAAACGCTCAAGGGGCTTCCGGCCAGTGTTAGATCTCAAGTTTCTAAATGGCTTTGTTCATCACAGAACATTCAAGATGGAGACCCTGTCCTCTATCATCTGAGAAATCCATCAGGGGGACTTTTTGGCCTCAGTAGATTTACGAGATGCTTATCTGCACTTTCCCATCTGGAAAACGCACCGTCAATTTCTAAGAGTCAAAGTGGAAGGTCACCATTTTCAATTCACGATGCTGCCCTTTGGCCTGTCCATAGCCCCCAGAGTCTTTTCCAAAGTCCTGGTGATGGTGGTGGTCGCTCGCCTCCGAATGCAAGGGATCCAGCTCTTTCCATACCTGGATGACATTCTCATCAAAGCCCCAGGGTACGATCAAGCAGTTTAAGCAGTGACAGAGGTCACCCAGTGCCTTTCCTTTCTGGGGTTCGTAATCAACCTGAAAAAGAGCTCTCTGCAGCCGTCATAGTCTCTGAGCCATCTGGGGGTGAATATCAACACGATCCAAAACAAAGTTTTCCCCACAGAGTCGAAATTCAAAGAACTGAGGGCTCTCATCTACAAATTTCAAGCAGCTCGGTCTCTGCCAGTCTGTTCCTTCATGCAGGCTCATAGTGACGATGGTCTCCCTGGCAGACTTGGTCCCCTGGGCACTAGTCCACATGCGACCTCTCCAGTCAGGTCTCCTCCAGCAGTGGTTCCAATCGAGGGGCACAATGGACCAGAGGATTCAGGTATCTTGTCAGGTGAAGGACTCCCTGATATGGTAGATCCAGCAGAATAACATCATGATGGGTATCAGTCTGGGACACCCTCCCCAGATCAGAGTCACCATCGATGCCAGTCTCCGGGGCTGGGGGGTGCATTCGGAACAGCTCTCAACACAGGGCAGGTGGTCTCTGGAGTCCTTCTACAGCATCAATGTACTTGAAATGCGGGCAGTCTGCCTGGCACTGCAGCAGTTCAAGACACAGCTTTCCCACCGGGATGTCCTCAACCTCACAGACAATTGGACGACAGTGGCATACATCAACCGCCAAGGAGGCACAAAGAGCTCTTGGATGCTGCGAGAGGCTCTTCTTCTCTTTCAGTGGGCGGAAGACAACCTGGGAAGTCTAAGGGTGGCATACATCCCAGGCCAGGAAAATGTCACAGCAGATTGGCTAAGTCGAAAGGACATCCTACCAGGGGAATGGGAGCTCAGAGCAGTGCCTTCCAGCTTATCACGGCGCGGTAGGGCCACTTGCAGGTAGATCTTTTCGCCTGCTGAAAAAATTGCAAAGTTCCAAGGTTCTGCAGTCTCAGCAAGGACGAGAAGGCCATGGCACAGGATGCCTTCTCCATCAACTGGGGTCAGTTCGATCTCCTGTATGCTTTTCCTCCATTTCTGGCCTTATCAGAGGTACTGCACAGGATTGCCCAAGATCAAGCAGAGGTGATTCTGGTTTTCCCGCACTGGCCCCGCAGACTGTGGTTTCCCCGATTAGTCCAAATGTCGCTTCATTCTCCCCTGGCATTCCAAGTAAGCCCAGACCTAATACATCAGGGACCGGTGCTGCACCCCAGTCCACACAATCTGTCCCTCTCGGCGTGGAGATTGAGCGGGAAACTCTCAAGGAGTTCGGTTTCTCTGCAGCTGTTATAGAAACGATGATTCAATCCAGGCGGGCCTCATCCTCCAGAGTTTATTATAGGATCAGCAGAAAATTCCTGTTCTGGTTACGAGACACCTCTCTACCGGATAACTCTGTGTCTCTGCCTGCCATCCTTCAGTTCCTTCAGGAGGGTTTCGACAAGGGCCTCCAACTGGCCACCTTAAGAGTCCAGGTGTCTGCTTTAGGGACGCTCCTGTTAGCGGACTCGGGTGAATCTCTAGGAGCTCTTCCTCACGTTCAATTTGAGAGCAGCAACCTTGAAGCATCCTCCAATAAAACTGGTAGTACCTCCTTAGAGGCGCAACCTAATACTCAAAGCACTCACCAAGCCACCTTTTGAGGCATCCATACTTCATCTCACTATGAAGGTTGTCTTTCTCATTGCAATCGCCTCAGCCCGATGCATCAGTGAGACAGGAGCCCTGTCGTCCAAAGAATCTTACACCATATTTCATCAAGACTCAGTACTTATGCGGACAGATCCGGCCTTTTTACCAAAGGTCATGTCTCATTTTCACTGCAACCAAGTCTTGAACATTCCTTCATTCTGTCTTTACCCCAAGAATGAGAAGGAGAGAGAGAATTTCACATGCTTGATCCACGAAGTGCACTCAAAATTTACATCAAGAGATCTGACTCAGTTCGTAAGACTTCAAGTCTATCATCCTTACATCAGGCCTGAACATGGGTAAGAAGGTATCAAAGGACTCTGTTGCTAGGTGGATTTGTTCCACCATTGCCATAGCCTACCAGAGAGCTGGGATTGCGATCGGGGCCAGTGCAAGCACCTCAACCGAATGATATTTCACGTCCTGGGCGGACTTCAGAGAGAGCTTCCGGCAGACTTATGTAGAAGCGGTCCCATGGTCATCCATCCATACCATCGCAAAATACCCCATGTTGGATGTCGCCGCCTCGGCCGAGGTGTCCTTTGGCCGCAGGGTCCTCCAGGCAGTGGTGGGCCCATAAGGGACTATGAACTTTCTTCACACCCAGGAAGTGAAGGGATGTACTGCTTTAGTATATCCTACAAGTGATGAGCCCAGAGACCAGCTTTAGGAGAGAGAAAAATAGAAATTTAAATAACTGTAAATTTTCTTTCTCCGATTGCTGGTCTCTGGGCTCCGTCCCGACCAGGATGCTGAAAGTCTGCCTCTGGCCACAAGTTACACTAACCTTTCTTTTGTTTGTTCCAAGTTATGTGTTTCCTCAGAAGACAAAGGTTATAGAAGTACTGACGTCTGGAGGAAATGAGTGGGAGGGTATCACCATCCTGCAGAAGTCTGTATACCTCCTGCCTGTTACGTGGTTCCAGGAAGGACCTCCCAGAAGTGATGAACCCGGCGATCAGCAGTCAGAGAAAGAAAATTTACAGGTATTTACATTTCTATTTTTGATAACTCCGTGTTTTACTTGTTCCAGTAATTTTATGTCTTGCTTGAGGTGGGGGTTCCAAAACAGAGAGCAGAAATCAAGATGGGGCCTAATGTAAGTCCTGTATAGTGGAATAATGCACTGTTCACTTTTGTTGAAAGAACGTCTGATGCTGTTTAATAAGATGTTAGCGGTTTGGGTGAAATGTGTTGTGTGTGTGTGTGTGTGTTTTTTTTTTTTTTTACAGTGATCAGTAGATGTTAAGTTATTATTTACAAGTACCCCTAAGTCCCTTTCTTTTGAAGAATATTTTATCGGGGTGTTGTTCAGGTGGTAATTGTAGATCTTACTTCGAGTGGCCTCTTGCAGTAGGTAATTACATATAGGACTGACCCGGCAGGTGTTGGGACACCATGGAAAAATTTCTAGCCAGCAGTCTCTGTTGGGGGACCGGCCCCACGTCATGTGACAGACATCAGTATAAAGGGGTGTTCCCCCATGCCCACCTTCCAGTTCTTTCCCGTTGTTGACATGTGAAAGTTCCACACGGTAGAGTGCCATCGCTCGTCAGTCTTCTGTTGGTTAGTTTTATTGAACTTTACGACCGATTATTTTTTTTTTTTTTTTTTTGCTTTTTGCATCAAACATCCGTGTATGTCGTCCCTGACGCCTTCCGAATCGCATAAAAATAAGTGTGACTCGTGCAGTTCCAAACTGCCGCATAAGGACAGACACTCCCTGTTCCTCTTTTGCTTAGGCACGGACCACCCTGTGGAGAAGTGCCAGCACTGCCAAAAGTTCAGTTCAGCCACCCGAAAACGGAGGCAGCAGTCTCTGGAGGCCCATATTCTCAAGAAAAATATGGCTTCCATGGAGAAGGAGTTAAAGAAGTTGAGGCAGGCTTCCACTTTTCCTGAAGGCCACAAGGAAAAGGACGACAAGCACCAGGACTTGACCTCCATGGCCTCTGCGACTCCGGCTGGAGTCACGGTTCTCAAGGTAACGTCCCTCAGGGGACTGCTCCTTGACGACTGTCTTGGCGGTGCCCAAGAGGGTGTCGCCCCTCCTGTTGGGCTCATGCTTGGTCCCCTTGGGTGCCTCTGGGGTAAAGGAGGCCTCCGCTCCCGGGAAGGCTGCTGCCACGTGACCCTCTGGGCTGAGCGGGTCTGCTAAGTCGGACGCCGGTGCCACTGTGCCGGCTGCTTAGGGAAGGCACACGGTCCCTCGTACGCCCAACAAGGCCGTATCCCCAGTGCAACCTGTGGGTCAGGGTTCTGAAAAGTCATATGCCGGTTCCTCCGATGCCCGCCCGGATCCAGCTGATGAGCCGGACATCGGCCCCTCCGACGACCGCCCAGCAAAAGAGCCTATGTCGGACCCCCTTGACCAGTCCACGTCCCAGGCTCACCGCAATGCTTGCTGTTGCCCTCTGAGGCTCCTGCTTCTCCTCTGCTGGACCCCGGGGATTTCAACCCTTCATCCCCAGTCGACACGGAAGAGCTGGGTACGCTGACGTCCGAGCTCCCTCCTACAGAGCCGGACCCTCTGATGCCGGATCCTCAGATGCTGGCTCTGACGCCAGCCTATCCGACGCCAGCCGACATCCCTCTTCCGGGCACCGCTCCAGTGCTGGGCACGATGCCTGCGGGGCCACCCTTACCTGGCCCGCCTGCTGGGCCTTTCCCAGGGCATTCTGCTCCGTCAGAGCCCCTGGCACCCGGGTATCTGACACCGCTTAATCTGGTGCCGTCCTACCCAGTACCACAGTATCCGATGCCGCAGTACCCGGTGCCTCAATACCCGATGCCGGGCTTCCCGCCGTCGGGTTATGGACACTCGCCATATGGATACCCCCAATATCTGTATCCCCCTCATCCTCCTCCGCCCTCACCAGAGCCGCTGGCGGACTTGAAGGAGACTCTGGTGGCCTGGCTCAGCTCACCAGGGAGGTAGAGAGTCCTCTACCAGCGCAGGACCCTGCACAGGATCCCCTACGTTGAAGACGGGAGACTCCCTCCCCCTTACCTGACACCAGAGGTGAACCCTCGGGCACCAGGGGTGGGGAGGATACGCTTCCCAGAGGGTTTCCCAAAGGGACTGATCCTCCCCTGCATCGGGAGGAGTCTTCCTCCTCTACGTCGGAGATCTGATTCAGACTCGGAGGGATGCTCCAATCCAGATGACGAGCCTTGTACTTCAGAATGTCCCAGGCCAAGGACTTCTCCGAAGTCTCCTCCGGAGGATCCTTCCTTTTTGGAGTTATTGAAAAAGATCCAGGAAGTTCATCAATGGCAATCTCTGGAGCAAGATCCACAGCGGAAGAAGCTCGCTGCCCATTTGGATCTTCCCGAGACCGCTTCTACATTGATTCCACCCTGGATAGAGCCTCACGCAGACCTTGTTTCCACTATTTGGAAACAACCGTCCGCGTTAGCACCCCTTCTGAGTAAGGCAGATCAGCTATATCAGGCTCCCGAGGGAGTAGATTCTTTGATTATACACCCCAAGTGGACTTGGTCGTGATTCGCACCGCTCACTGCCGTTCTGCCAACCCCAAACATCTCAGCTTGCCTCCACCTGACAAGGAGTCCCGGCTTATGGACCAGTATGGGCAGAAGGTTTATGCATCTTCTACCCTGGGTATTAGGGTCCTGAACTATGTTGCACATATGGGGGACTACCAGAAGACCATCTTAAGTCAGGTGGAATCTAAATTGGACTCCCTTCCTGAGTCTCGGACGAAACAGGAAGTGGCTGACCTTGTCTGTTCTGCTCGTTCGGCCAGTCGGCACATGCTCCGTGCCACCTACGATGCAGTGGATGCAGCTGGACAGAGTTCGGCTTTTGCCATAGGTCTTGACGTCACGCCTGGCTCCAGGTGTCAGGTTTGGTCCCTGAAGTGCAATCTGCCATTCAGGATGCCCCCTTCTGGGGTTCGGTTCTGTTTGGCGGTGATGTCAAGGACATCATCACCGACCTGCAGGAGAAAGGCAGTGCACTCAAGTCTGTGGACTCTCCGTACAGACCCCCTCAGGGATAGCGTCACCCTTTTCGTCGATGTATTCGACCAAAGGTGAAACCACAGGGCAAGTGGGCCAACAAGCATCTGGCCCCTCCAGCAACCAAGACTCCCCCACCCAAAAAAGCTGCAGGAGCCTTGGCCGCTGCGCTGCCCCACACCTCCTGATTCCTCCCCTGTCCCATGGTCTCTGGACACTCCAGAGGAACCAGTAGGAGGGAGGTTCTCCTTCCGTCTGCTGGGTTGGGATAGGATAGCGTCAGATGCTTGGGTGCTCCAGCTGATTGCAGCAGGACACTCAATCGAGTTACTTCAGAAACCGCCCTGAAGACCACCCCCAAGTCGTCTTACTCCCTGGAACATCTTCTTCTGGTCCTGGAAGAAATCTCCTCCCTTCTCTCGAAGGCGGTGATAGAACCAGTTCCCATCCATCTTTGGGGAACAGGTTACTATTCCCATTTCTTCCTAGTTCCAAAGAAGATGGGAGATGTGAGGCCTCTTGTAGACCTCAGTTCTCTGAACATGTTCGTGGAGTACAAATGTTTCAGAATGCTCTCCTTGCAGAGCCTTCTGCTGCTTCTTCGGCAGGAACAGTGGGTGTGCGCTTTGGATATGCAGGATGTCTACCTGCACATCTCCATCCACCCTTCCCACCACAAATTCCTTCAGTTTTGTTTTCAGGGGGACAACTACCAATTCAGGGCCCTCCCATTTGGTCTTTCCTCTGCCCTCTGAGTTTTTACCAAATGCCTGTCTGTCGTAGCGGCCCACCTGTGTACCCAGGGAGTGCAGGTATTCCCTTACCTGGATGACTGGCTCCTGGCGGCCCCATCCAGGGAAGAACTTCTGCACTGTCTTTCTTTCACCCTGCAGGTTTTCATCAGCCTGGGTATCACCGTCAACCAGGCCAAGTCCCATTTGATCCCTTGCCAAAGACTCCAGTTTATCGGGGCGATCCTTGACATGACCATTGGCAAGGCCTTTTTGCCTCCGGACAGGATGGACACCCTCCAGATTCGGGCAAGTCTGCTGTCCAGTCGCAGAAGGGTCAGTGCCAGGTCAGTCCTTCGCCTCCTCTGGCTCATGGCGGCTGCTATTCCGACAGTCCCTCGCGCTCGGCTCCATATGAGGATCTCTCAGTGGACACTTCGGTCTCAATGGGACCAAACACTGGACAACCTAGACCAGGAGGTTCTAGTCTCTGATCCCATGGTCAGGGACTTGCAGTGGTGGATGATGCAAGAGACCCTTTGCCAGGGAGTTCACTTCAATCTCGATTCCCCCCTCCCAGACATTGACAACAGATGCCTCGGGAGAGGGCTGAGGAGCCCATCTAGGGTCTCACAAGACTCAGGGCAGCGGGGCCAGGCTCGAGCAGAATTTGCACATAAATGTGCTCGAACTCAGAGCAGTCCTGTATGCCCTCCAGGCCCTGCACTCCTCCATTCTTCACGTCATCTATCCATCCAGACGGACAACATGTTTGTGGTCTGGTACATCAACAAGCAGGGAGGAACTCGTTCCTACCCTCTGTGCAGGGAAGTAATGAGAATTTGGAGTTGGGCTATCCAGCACTACCTTCACCTGATGGCAGTTCATGTTCCGGGAGTAGAAAACACGCTGGCAGACCACCTCAGTCGGTCTTCAGCCAGTGCCCACGAATGGGAACTAGATCAAGAGGTAGTAGACAACATATTCCTGCACTGGGGAACCCCTCAGGTAGACCTGTTCGCGTCTCCTCAAAACTCAGAATGTCCCGCCTTCTGCTCGCTCATTCCAGGGCGAGACATTTTCTGGCGGGATGCTCTGTCTCTCGATTGGAAGGACAGATTTGTCTATGCCTTCCCTCCAATTCCCTTAATTCCGAGGGTCTTGCACAAGCTCAGAGCAGAAGGAGATCAGATGATCCTCATTGTTCCATTTTGGCCCAGGCAAGTTTGGTTCTCTCTTCTGCAACAATTTTCAGAGGAACCTCCGCTTCCTCTTCTTCTGTTGCAACACTTGTTGGCCCAAGATCAGAGGACCCTTGTTCATCCAGGTCTCAGATCCCTTCAGTTGAATGCATAGCTCCTGCAGATGTAGCTCAAGCCCGTTTCAGGGTTTCTTCACTTGTAGCAGATATTCTAGTGTAGCCAGAAAGCCTTCCACCAGGTCCACCTACGCCATGAAGTGGAAACGATTCTCTATTTGGGCCTCATCAAAGGACTTTGAGCCTTTCTCTTGCTCAAATTGAGAGTCCTGGACTACATGCATCATCTCTTTGATCTGGGTCTCAGCCATTCCTCTTTGAAGGTCCACATGGCAGCTGTTTCGGCCTGCCATGTCCCCTTTGGTGACAGGACATTCGCACAATTGGAAGTCTCTAAGACATTCCTCAGAGGGGTTCTCCATTTGAGATCCCCCATCCGCATTCCTGCTCCTCCTTGGGATCTGAATTTTGTTCTCGAGAAGCTTACCCTGCCTCCTTTCGAGCCGGTAGCCTCAGCAGATTTGAAGTTCCTCTCTTGGAAGACACTCTTCCTAGTGGCCATTACTTCAGCTCGATGGATTTCCGAGCTTCAGGCCTTGATGTGCAAAATCCCGTATCTGATTTTTTCACAAGGAACTTGTGGCCCTGCGCACCAACCCTACATTTCTCCCTAAGGTGGTAGCAGAATCTATGCTGAATCAGTCCATTGAGCTACCTGCTTTCTTTACGCAACACTCCAATCAAGGGGAGTACCTCTTGCATACTGTGGATGCTCATAGAATACTGAGATATTATACCACTAGGACTAAAGATCTCAGGAAATGTGATCAGCTTTTTGTCTTTTTGCTCACAAAAGAGGTATTGCTTGGAAACTGCATTGCCCTCTATCTAAATGGTTGGCTCATTGTATCACTTTCTGTTACAAGTACAACAAGACCCTGCTGGGTCAAGTCAGAGGCCACTCCACCAGAGGAGTAGCTGCCTCTGCGGCTTGTTTCAAGAATGTGTCAGCGGCAGATATCTGCGCAGCCGCAACTTGGACTTCTGTCCATACCTTTACGAAACATTACAGTTTGGATATTGCCTCTCGCCGTAGAGCAGGCTTCGGGTTGGCTGTACTCCAGGGTCTTTTCTTTCATAAGACCTGTTCAGCGGAGGTTCCATTTGTTGGATCGTTTTCCTCCTCCTGAGTGCTTTTCCTTTTTCCAGACTGCTTGGGATTCAGTCCTATATAATTACCTACTGCAAGAGCCCTCTCAAAGTAAGATAGTACAGTTACGTAAGAACTTACCGTAACAGTAGATCTTCGAGAGAGGCTCTTGCAGTAGGTAATGCCTTCCCCCCTCCATCCTCCTTAACTTTTTCAGCTCCTTTTCCAGGAAGGGAAATATCCGCTTCTTTCTCGTCTTGCTTATTTTGGCCCTTGGTGGGACAGAACTGGAAGGGGGGCATGGGGGACTGCCCCTTTGCTGACATCACATGACGTCGGTCACCTGACGTGGGGTGGTCCCCCACCAGAGACTGCTGGCTAGAAATTTTCCCATGGGGTCCTGACGCCTGCCAGGTCAGTCCTATATATAATTACCTACTGCAAGTGCTGCTCTCGAAGATCTACTGTTATGGTAAGTTCTTGTATAACTGTACTTTAGTGTTATTTTTATCCACATGAATAACTATGCACTTTTCAGCATTTGATATAGTTTTATGTTTGTCTACTGTTCAATTTTTTTGAGCTCCTCTGTCAGGGACAGATGTTTTTCTAGTGTGTCAACCTCCCCACTTATCTTTGTGTCATCGGCAAACTTAGCTATTTGATTTGTGGTATTGTAATTAATGTCAGGAATGAACAGATTGAATGGTGTTGGGCCCAAGACTGACCCTTGAGGAACTCTGCTAGTCACTACTACTTCTCTTGGTGAACCCAGGCAGTCTGCACAGGGCGTGCAATCTCCAGCACCTGGGAAGTCCCATACAGGGGACCTGCAAGGATCCATACTTGGGCCCATCTTATTTTCTCAGTCCGTCAACTCTCTTCCCAAGGATAGCATCATGTGCAACTCTCTACTATATGATGGTGACCTTATCCTCTACTATAGAGCAAAGACTCCAGCCAAACTTTCACCCACACATAACTTCAGCGTTGCCCAACAATGGCTCCTTGCCAGCTGATTCTTGTTAAATGCTCCGAAGACTAAGGCCATGCTATTCGGATTGAAACCCAGACTAGCTAAGTGGGCTGGTGAGTGACACGACCTCTCTTCACATCCAGTCCCCTGACGGCTCACCCCATATTTATTTATTTATTTATTTGTGCATCAGTTTGCAACCTTTGAGCCAGAGGCTTATTTCCAAAGGTACCTCGTCACATAGAGGACAGACAGAACAAATATAGGTTACAGCATGAGATTTAGGTTACAGCATAAAAGTCACATCCTTAGGGATACACAGAGCGGTTTCATCCATTTATACAATTTGTTGCAATTACATTGGTACATTTAGTTGCAATTACATTGATACAGCTGAGCACATGCTGGTATTAACAAAGGCAACATGCAACGGGGGAGATGTTGGGGGGGGTGAGGTGGAGTGCCACCCAGTGGGCGTTGTCAAGTGTGGAGAGATCAAGGCCATATTAGAGACAGGAGCAGCTGCGGGTGTTAAACAGTTGGCTCTGAAGGGTGGTTTTGAAGTTGGAGATTGTGGGGGCATTGGAGATGGGAGCAGGGAGAGAGTTAAACCAGGATGGAGCTCTGTAGCAGAAAGACCTCTGACCATGGGTGGTCCTGGATCTGGGAACCAGTAGAGTGGTCTTGTCAGAGGTTCAGGTTGCGATAGTGGGTTGGGTGTGGTGGATGGAGGCCGTCACCCCGGGGATAGTCCGAGTAGAGGTTTTTTTTGTGATGAGGCAGGTTTGATAGCATAGCCGTTCATCTAGGTTAAGCAGTTTTGCTTCGTCATAGAGTTGACAAGTGTGAGTGAGCCTGGGGGCAGCAGTAATCAGCCTGCAGGCCTTATTTAGGGTGAGCGTAATTTTGTTGAGGGCGGTAGTATCAGTGGTACCATAGACTGGCAGGCCATAGTCAAATAGGTACAGTACTGAAGATGTAACTGCAAGTCGGAGGGCATCGGGGGGAGGCAGTTTTTATAGCGGTAGAGGATGCCAAGTCTTGTTGGTGGTGGATGCAAGGGCATCAATGTGGGTGTGGTAGGTGAGGGCAGAGTCGAAGGAAACCCCAAGGTATTTGTAGGAGCAGACTTGTTCAAGCGGTTGTTTGGTACTGGGGAGGATATGGAGTGGGAAGTTGCAGGCTTTGTTTTGTGGGGGAGCAAAAAGCATTGTTTTGTTTTTTTGAAGTTGATGACTAGTCTGTGCTCTTTAAACCAGGCTTCGGCATCGTTGTAGGATTGTTGTAGGGTGTTCTGGAGGGAGGTGGGATTGCAGTGGGTGGCAAAAATGACATCGTCTGCATACAAAACAATTTTGCCAGTGCATGCACTGGGCAGGGTGTTTAGATAGAGTGAGAAGAGTAGGGGGCCCAGGATGGAGCCCTGGGGTACCCCTGAGTGTATGGGATGAGTTTCGGAGAGTGTCCCATTGATTTTTACGCATTGGGAGCGAGCAGATAGATAGCTTGTGCACCAGGTGAGAGGGCCAGCAGAGAAACCAGTGTGGCAGAGGGCATCCAGCAGAAGAGGGTGGGAGACAGTGTCAAAGGCCTTTGAGAGGTCCGAACACTGCACCAGCTAGGAGCTGGCATCCAGGGAGGAGTGTAGGAAATTTGAGGACTCGACTAGTGCAGTGCTGGTACTGTGACCAGCACGGAAGCCATGTTGCTTTGGGCATAGGATGTTATGCTTAGTCAGATATTCAGTGATTTGAATGGCCACCATTTTTTTCCAGGGCTTTGGAGGAGGATGGAGATTGGTCGGTATTTCCCGGCGGAAGACCTGTCGCCCCCTTTATGAATGGGTGTGACTATGGCCATTTTCCATGCAGTGGGGAATTGCCCCAGGCAGAGGGATCGGTTTAGTAGACTGGTGAGTGGGGCAAGGACTTCATCCAGCACCAGCCGGAGAATACAGGGGTCCAGAGAGTCGCTGCCGGGATTATTGCTTTTTAATGCTTTAATTAGGAGAGGTCTGGCTTCCTGGGCAGATACACTACGTAGGTGGAAGCCGGGGCATTGGAGGACAGGGGAGGGTCAAAGAAATTACTGGGGAGGACAGAGCTAAGGTCAGTAAAGGAGGTGTTAAGGTAGTTTGCTATGCAGGCCGGGTCAATGGAGGTAGAGCCATCAGTAGTGAGTTGGGATGGGGGAGGGGAGCGTGATTTCCCATTAAGTTGTTTAACATTGTCCCAGAACGTCCGGGCACACCCCCAGGAGGAGGTGAGGGTGGCCTGGTAATGGTCGGACTTGGCTTGGCGGATGGCCCATGTACACCTGTTCCGTGCGGCATTGTAGGCCTGTCTGTCAGCCATCTGACCCGTTCCAGTGGCAAGGTGCCAGAGGTTATCCCTATTTCTGTGAATTTGTAGTAGGGCAGGGGTAACCCAGGGTGCATTACGTTTCTTGGATCGAATTCTTGTGAGGGGTGCAAAGAGGTCACAGGCCTTGTTAAAGGTTTGGGAGAAAAAGGCGAGGGCAGTGTCTAGGTCGGGCGCATAATGAATGGGGGACTAGTTAGTCCGGGCAAGAAATTGTTTGAGTTTTATCAGCCCACCAGGTCGGAGGCGCCTGCGGAGTGTGGTCATGGCTGTGGGTTTGGGAGTATGGGCCGCCCAAAGGAATAGGATAGGGGTGGTCACTTAGTGAGTCTGGGAGGACCTGGATGTTATGGATTTTTTGGGGGTGGTTGGTGATTATTACGTCAAGAAGGGTACTGGTACCTCTCTTTGGGTTTACTCTAGTGGGCTGGGAAATGAGTTGTGTCAGGTCTAGGGCAGTGAAAGAATCTCTGGTAGTGGAAGAGGAGGCGCTGAGCCAGTTCACGTTTAGGTCCCCCACTAGGATTTGTTCCGCCTTGTGGTGGAGGGTGGCAAGATATTCTGTTAAAGATATCAGCGCTGGGTTTGGGTTCTTTGGGGGAACGTAGGCAGTGGTGCGATAAAGAGGGCCCCTGGAGGGGTCAGGAGCAGGTTTGAGGGAAAGTGCCTGGACCCCATGTACAAGAGCAGGGGCGGGGAGCGCTTGTCCGATGATTCTCTTCCTGGTATAGATTGCACAGCCACCCCCCGCGTTTGCCTACTTGGTCCTCCCGGTATAGGGTATAGCGTGGGAGGGAGACAAAGGAGTCGGGTGGACTTGGACAGCCAGGTTTCCACCAGGGCAATGATGTCTGGTTGATGTAGCATGGCTCAGCACTGGAGGGCATCAGATTTTTTGAGTAGGCTGCATATATTCGAGATTCGAGACCCTGGTAGGGCAGTTGAATTAGGACCTGGGTGAGAGCGAAGATCCAGGTTCTGGGTGCTCAAAGCAGGCTGGGTTCGGGCCAAAATCAGGGTGGAAATAGCGACTCCTAGTGGTCATTGGGGTTAATGACGGGCTGGGTGTGGGTCCGGTGGGAGGGCAGGGGGTCAGTATATAGGCTAGATAGGAGGCTGGGTGTGAGGGTGAGGTGTGGGCAGAGGCAGAGATGAGAGTAGGGGAAAGAAGTAGCATAAGTAGGTAGAGGGGTTCCAGGAAGTAGGAGGAGGAGGAAATTCAGGTGGTGAGTCAGAGGTGAAAAACGGGCTAACCCCCCTCACAAGGGTGCTGCTTCCTGAGGTAGTTTAATTACCTCTTTCGGCACCCGCGTCGGTCCCGCTCCAGGAGGGAGCTCTGTGTGTGGGCAGGCAGCTGGTTTGCTTTTATAAGTTAGTGGCTTCCTTCAAATACCTGGAAGTCAACCGTGACCTTGCCCTGACTTTCTCTGATCACATTGGATTCACCATCCGGCGCATGAACCAAAGACTAGGAGTTGGTTACTGGCTGAAGGATATAGGACCCTCGAAGTCAGACTTGCCATTGCCCAGGCACCTTACTTACCCTGCTGGACTACTGTTCCCCTGTCTGTGTACATACAGACCACATCCTTCAGCCTGCCCAGATTAAGCACATCCCACAGCAGTGTTTGTAGTTTTGCCTCGATGGCATCTTACTTCATGCATGACTTTTCCCTCTACCAGGCCTTAGGAATGCTCTCCCCTCAGGCCCACTGGAACTACCTCCTAGGTTGCCTAATTGAAAAATCCATCAGAGAAAAGGAGGTGTCTCCCCTCTTCCCCCTGCTCAGGCCAAAGCCTTGCTATCAAGGCTCCTGGACTTCCTCCAGCCTACTATTAGAGTGCCAGCAAGTCACTGTGGCAGAAGGCCTTCTCTTCAGTTGCTCAGAATCTTTGTAACAGCCTGTCCGTTCTACTGTGGACCTTGGGTTTACACCCCTTATCTAAATCCCACTACAGGACTTCCCTCACTCATACCATCACCTGTAAATGCCCCACCAATAATAAAGTGACCCTGTCCAAGGGTGAAGCATATGCTGTTCCCCCTCATCTTGCCGAGAAAACTGTTGTGCTGCAATGCTACAATGTGCTACAGTGACTGTGGGATTTTTTATAGCTGTCTATTTACATATATGTGACTCTAGCAACTGTTGTTATTATAATGGTATATTTTGGGCACTGCGCTGCTGCTTAAACTCTGTGCACTACAACTGCTTGCACTGTGGTCACGTTATACTCGGTTTGCTCAATTCTGTACCATTGTTTTGTATCACTTAATGTTTCACTTATGTGTTATAGCTTCTTGCTGTCCCCTGCTGTATCTTTGGTACCTGTTTTTTGTTTTTACCTGGGTGTTGCCTGAAAATGGTCCCTAGGATCAGTGTACCCACGCGGTTAACATATAAATAAACATACATAAATAAAATAATTCTTGGGGAAGAGTGGTACCAAGCAGCTGCTCTCACTGTATACATTGTATAAGACAGGCATTTTGGAATGGAATCACATTAGTTTAAAGTTGTTATCCATTAGATCGCCTGATCTAATATGGCTTTGAAGAGGTCTGACTAGTACTGTACCTCAGATGATGAGGGCTACTTTTGAGACATGCCTTGATGTGTTTTTAACATATGCAAGACAAGGCAGTTTTATTTTAAATAGTGCCCCATCCCTTAGGCTCATTGAGTTGTACGTTAAAGAGTTAATAGTGCCAAAAAAAGGTAGAAAAGTTTAGCACTTTTTAAAAGTAATCCCTCATTAAATTTTATTTCTGGCTTGTTTTTCTGTGTGCTCATTAGATGGTGTTCTACCTCATGGTACTGGGTGTGATGTGAAAAGCTAATGATGTATAGGGTGAACTAGAACTGACTATGTCAGTCTCCATGTAGAGTGCTGTTCCACACATCACACCTACTGCCAGGTAGAAAATCTCTATTTAGCAACCCAGAAAGTAAAAAAAAAAAAAAAACTACACAGGGCTTGCATTAACCCCTTATTGAAGTCCCCAAATGGGACTTTTGAGGATTTTGAAGAACAAAAATTAAAGCAGTGCTTCAGCACTGACCCTGTATATTGAATGATTTGCACTGATATCATTAGCAGAAAAAGTGTCAGCAATGTTGTACAAATGCACCCCAGAAATTTCTGACCCCAAGATTTTTCTGGTCTGGCCCCCAACATTTGAAGTAGAGGGTCAAACTGACCCCCAGTTTACAAGTGCTGATGCAAGCCCTGACTTCAGATATAAGAAGTGATAGCTGACTACTTCTAAAAGTTATATCACTCCCTCTTTACTATGTGCTCTGCTGAATGAAGCTAGGTGTGGAGACAGAGGTTGCTAGCACCAAACTCTAATTAGTCCAAAACTGCACTGCACTCCCAAGTGCAAATAAAGTGAAGAAACGTTCTAGTAGATATCCAAAAAATGTATTTTTACAGTGCTCAATTCTTCACAATAGCATGCTGTTATCAAGTTGGTGTCTCCACTTAGCCAGACTCACTCCCCAGTGCTTTGACCAGGGGTGTGGTCATCCTCAGGAACAGACTCTAGCCAGAGCCGATTGGGCTGCAGTTGAGGAATTTGGGGTAAAAATATTATAAATTACCAAAGTTATGAGCCT
Source organism: Neoceratodus forsteri (assembly GCA_016271365.2). Lineage (NCBI taxonomy): Eukaryota > Metazoa > Chordata > Ceratodontiformes > Ceratodontidae > Neoceratodus > Neoceratodus forsteri. Next base: position 666,717,413 of record CM028129.1, read on the forward strand.
CCATTTGTGAAATGTAATGTAGGCTCATAAATTTGTTGTTTTGCAATATTTTTACACCAGATTTTCAACATAGCCTTGTAATGACCCTGTCTCATGAAGACAGGCAGAGAAAATGGTTAACTCCTGGCATAAAGGTGATTTTGTGCAGGGACTGCAAAATCAACTTTTGGGATGCATAACCACATTTTGGGCAGGAGTTGAAAAATGACAGCCGTCACAGTCATGAGGTGCTGTAAAGAAATGGCTATGTTGGAAGTTTTGGGTAAAAATATGGAATACTATCAAACTTGCAAGCCTGCATTTGTAAAATTCTGTGTAGGCTTGTAACTTTGTTGTTATTTAATATTTTTACACCAAACTTTGAACATAGCCTTTTTATGATCCCACTCATGAACAAGAGTAGAAAAAATGTTAAACTCCTGTCCAAAAGGTGATTTCATAGAGGGACGGCGAAATCACCTTTCAGGATGTAAAAAAGCATTTTGGTCAGGATTTGAAAAATGACAACTATCACAGTGATGAGGTGTTGTAAAGATATGGCTATGTTGTAAATTTGGGGTAAAAATATAGAAAATTACTAAAGTTACGAGCCTGTGTTCGCAAAAATCAACGCAGGCTCATAACTTTTTTTTTTTTTTAAATAGTTTTACACCAAACTTTCAACATAGCCTCCTCATGAACAAGGGCAGAGAGAATGTTCACCTCCTGCCCGAAAGGTGATTTCATGCATTGACTGTGAAAGCACCTTAAGGGACAGATCTACCTCATGACAGTGCCATTATTCATGAGCTAGGGCCCCAAAGACGGTGTTAAACATTTGGGCCAAAAATATGCAAAAATGGTCAAGTTACGCCTCTGAGTTCAAAACCTATTGAGATACATTGAACAGCATACCTGTTTCTTAAGTTCGCGGTCCAGCTTTGAAGAGTGAAGATGTGTCTGCAATCCAGAGAGGATTACGACGCTGGACCCTCGATGGTAAGTAAGGGCTTGGGGGTGGGTGCTAGTGGGAGGGTGGTGGGGTGGGGGACTGTTACGGCCGCAAAAGACATTGATGGACATTTTCTTCTTCCAGGTGTAAACAAACAAAAACTGACTGAGGATACCTGCACTGGGAGATTGGGCACCTCCCAGTGTCAATGTCATGTTTGCTGGTCGGGGGAGTGGGGTGGTGGGTGCTGAGAGTGTGTGTGTAGAGTGTGTGTGTGTGTATAGATATATATATATATATATATATATATATATATATATATATATATATATCTATACATACACACACACACACACACACACACACACACACACACACACACACACACACACGAGATTTTCAATGAGTAGTAATAATGATTTATCTGTACAGAGCAGTGTGATTTTCTGGTAACCTCACAAGTGGCATAAGCCACGAGTGAGGTGTCTGAGGTCAAACTGTTGAGTGCAGATAAATCATTCATTACATGAGTTTTCCATTGCATATTCCATTTATGCAATTCTTTTATTTTGCTTTGTAGATGGCATTTGTTAGTCAAGAAAGTGAATAAAAATTGAATTTTCTGCCATTTATTGCTGATTATAGAAACTCTAAAAGGAATCTAGAAATGAAACACCTCTCATTTTGTAGATATTTTTATGCTGAGCAACTTTTGTGCTCAAAGTACCATACTATCTTTTGTTTGTTATTTGCATTTATTTAATGAAAAGTGCACAAACATGGAATTTTCTACTGATTTTCGCTAATTCTGAAAAACTAAAAAGTATCTATAAATGAAACACCACTAATTTTGTAGATATTTCTGTGTTGAATAAACTTTGTGCTCACAGCACCTTGCTATAATTTTTCATTTTAAAGTCATTTACATTTGTTGCGGACAAAATGAAAAATAAAATTAATTTTCTGCTGTTTTATTGCTAATTATCAAAAAATCTAAAAGGTATCAATAAATAGAACACGACTCATTTTGTAGATATTTCCATGCTAAACAACTTTCGTGCTCATAGTACCATGCTATCATTTTTCATTTTAAAGTTATTTGCAATTGAATATGGTTAATGCTGCTACTGAGGCCGAACAGTCTAAATGACATAAGCACTGTATAGATAAATGGCTGATGACACTGCCACCGCCAAGACCACCCCAGCGACAGAATTTGACGAAAAGCGCTAGGTCATTGTGATGGTCTCCAGAGACAATGGTGGTGCATCTCCTGGTATTTTGCCCTCCTGAGACAACTGTGACTGGAGTTGTATAATTAGAGACTGGGGTGTGGGTGGAGCCCTCACATGGGGGTTTGGGGGAAGAGCAGCCCCAAGAAGAAAACACACCGACATCCCTGACAGGACAGTGCCGACACTGGGCATTGTGTCTGTCGCTGTCGGTCCAGTAGATGTCGCAGCACCATAGGTAACCATTGGGCCCCCACAGTGTCACTGTTATGTTTTGGGGGGGTGCTGGGTGCTGAGGGATCTTGTTGTGAAGGGATAGCTCTAATTTAAAGCAAAAACAGATGGCAGTCATGGCAGAGCACGGCACACTCTACCAGATCCAGGATGACCACTGCACTCTAGTATGCATGCGCAACTACTAGCACATGTGCGTGTAGAGTGTGGTGGCCTTCTTGGACATGGCAGAGTGTGACGTGTTCTGCTGTGACTGCTGTTTTTTTTTCTTTCTTTAAAATTAGAGATATCCTCCCTCTCGACACCCCCCAGAAATATAAGAGTGACACTGTTGGTGCCCAATCCCCCAGTGTTGCGATCAGGGCGGTGCCGTTTTTTTTTTTTTTTTATTAATAAAAAAATAGTGCAGTGCGAGCGGAGTGCTCTATGGATGCGGAGGTGACTGTGGTAAAACTCCAGTAGGTTGTTCAGTCAGAAGGAATGCAGAATCTGTTAGTGTATGCAACAGCCTTCCTGTGAAAACTCTGGGCTTCTCTTTGACTCCTGGGCCCAGATATTCAAACTGCGCCACAAAGTAGTGCAATAGCAGGAGCACGTGCAAGTGCAGTGTGCCCATGCGCAACACGCGTGATATTCAAACACAGCGCAGGCCAAGGTGCGCTTGCGCAACACAACTGAATATCGTGACAACCGCGCCATGGCGCAACCAGGAATGTGCAGTGGTGCAGGGCTGATGTGCAGTAGCACAACCAGGGATGCGCAGTGGAGCAGGGTAGCAGCAGTAGCACAACCAGGGATGCGCAGGGACAGGATGCAGGGTGCACCACCCATGGAAGACATGGACAGAGGAGCACGCAGCAGACCTGACAGTGCTCCCCGCACCCCATGAACCGCGACAACCTGAGGTGAGCTGGATGAACCACTAGCCCATGGACACCAGCAACAATTCCACAGCCTGGACATGGTGCCCCAGCACACCCCTGGCAAGCTGTGACCCAACACATGAGTGTCCGCCACCCTGTGCTACTCCATCCCACCAATGCAGAGCACACCTGCACAGCGATCTCAGACACCCTGCCCAGGAGCAGCGCCCAACAGTGCATGTCTCCGTATGCATACCACCACCCACTGTGACAGTGCAACCCTGTGCACCATGGAGCCATGCATGGCAGCCCCACCGTAGCACCCTGCAGCGGGCAGCAGCAGCCACCGACGCAACAACTGCAGACACAGTGCCGCCTCTGCATGACCCCCGAGGCACAGCTGAGAGAACGACTCCTGCCGGCACCCGAGGTACTCGATGCGACAGGGCCTGCCCTGGACCCCACCCACAGCAGGACAGCACCCCGCACACCCACTGACACATCCGTCCCAGCACTGGTCCCAACAGCCAGCACAGACGCCCACAGTGGTGCATGGAAGCATCGCCACCCAGGATGCAACACAGGGCACGGACAAACACCCACCCATACTCAAGGGTACCCCAACACAGGGACACAATAGTGGGGCAACAAACCGCTGGCATGACACAGCGCCGCGGTACCCACGGCCAGCATCCCTCCATGGCTCAGGTGTACCAGCCACCTCGCGCATGCACCATGAATCTGTCTGCCACCAGCATGTGGCTGGAGCACAAGTGACAGACATCGGAGCACATTCCCTGCAACAGACACAATTGAACAGCTTGAGGGGGACAAAACAGCAGAGGCCACAGTGCCACCCGGAGGCAGACGTGCACCATACTGGTGACAGGAGGCAATCCACCATTGCGCTGGTCCAGGGGTGGCCAGCATGGACAGCCACCACTGATATGCCAGCAGACCGTGCATAGCACAGACATGCAAAGGTGTCAGCTGCACAGGCCATGGACAGTCTGACAGGGGTGCCATGGACACAGTGCATGCACCAGGGACCACTGCACACAGGCGTCCAGTGCACAGAGAACAGCACACATACCACAGACAGTGACAGAGTCCCCCACTAACACCATAGGCGGGTCCCTGCTGGACACACACACACGCCCAGGCCTGCACCACCCCTGATACCATGCACACCACTGCAGCCAAGCACCATTAGCCCGCTGCAAATCAGAGACCACCACATTTGTCATAACAAAATGTACATATTAAACAAATTCAGCAACCAAACATATGTACAACTATATACAAGGGTGGAGGGAAGGGCCACAAACCAGGTGGGGGCGGGCATGGGGCAGGGGTGAACAAATGGGAGAGGGAATAAGGGGTGTGAGGGTGAGTCCAGGGGGGAAATTCAACAAGGGGGCATAGAGGGCCTATCGCCTGCCCCGTCTCCTTCCACTGTGGCACTGTACCCTGTCCCACTCCATCCTCTGCAGGATTTCCAGTGTTGCCCTGGCAAGCTGCAGCAGCTCCTGCACTCCTCTCTCCATTGCTGTCTAGCGTTGTCCACCTAGGACAAGGGAGAAGAGTCAATACGCGTGACTGTCCAGCCCCCTGCAGCCCACCCATTGTGCATGGCATACAGCCGTGGCTACGCCCCTGTGATGGCATGCACCATCCACAGTGATTAACGTCCACAGGACCTGCCTACCCAGGCACCCACAGCCATGCGGACCACTGCACACACCCACCGCCCGTGTCCTGCACAGCACCACCTTGGCTGTACAGTGACATGGCTATGCGGGTGCGAAGGCAGTGGCACAGCCATGTACCCAGTGCACGCACGGACCACCAGCTGACGCCCGCCCACATTGCAACGCCACAGGACAGTGCTGAGTGTACCATGTGCGTGCACTGCATTGGTGCCAAGTGCTGGTGGCCATGCCCTGCCGCCAATCCTGCAACCAAACATGCACAGATGTGAGGGGAAAAGGCACTCACCTGCATCCAGTCCAGCTGGGCGCTGCTGGCCCATGGCCCCTCCTCCACGACTCTGCGGCACACCAGCCCTCTCCCACTCAGCTCGGGCTTCCCGTGCCCTACGGCGCTCTGCCGGGCCTAGGGGCAAATACGGAGAGGGGAAACATCAGTACAAACCAGTAGCAAATCCCCGGTGTGTGCATTCCTGCACAGCCCAGCCATGCTGCAACCCCCACCACCACCACCACTGCCCACATCGGACGGCCTCCGCCTCCAAGCGGGGTGGACACATGCACAATGCGATACCCGGATGGACGGACGCTACCAGTGAATGGATGGAGCACCTACCTGACCATGGCACGCCGCCTCGCTGGGCGCATGCCTGTAGACTATCTGGGTCCCTCCGACGGAGGTCCCCATACTGATGGCGACACTGCTCACCGGAACGGGCAATACCTGTGGCCTCCTCCATGCCCTCTGAAACCTCCTCTCACACAGCAATGCATGGCCTGTTCAGTGGGTCCTGGCCAGACAGGGCCCCAGCATGTGGCTCAACAATGGACACAAGGTTCGCAAGCTCTACCGTGCTCCACTGCTGAGCTCTCCTGCGTGACATCTTTCAGTCAGTACAGATAACAGAATGGCACTCTGTAGTGCACGTCCCCCACATGCGGAGGCTGTACGGTACAACGCTGCCATTCCCTATTGCGCTGTCACTGAACAGCGCGATAGGGGTGCACCCATGCGGACGCATGGCGCCTAGGGGGCAAAGGTCATCCGCAGGGTCAAGGGTCTGTCCGCGCATGGAGTGCCACAGCGCCATTGGGACTCCCTGCTTGTAGTACGGTAGGGTGCCTGTGTGTGACGCCCTGCTGTGGCCTACCGCGCTGTGGCTCCATGGCACCTGTGGCGCACCAGGGCATGAGCGCCACATGCGAGAACAGCGCACTAGCCCCACTGGCACAGTGGTGGCCGTGCCCTCCACTGCCTCCCGCACACAGCACGTCATCAGCGCGGTACGTGTCGGCGTCAGCATCCTGGCATGCGCCATGCGGTGCCTACTGCGCACGTCACAGAGCTGCGCCATTGCGTGAGCATGCTCAACAACATTGCGCAAGGCGCAACAGCGTGATATTCAGCCAGCATATGCAGATCAGCTCATCAGCAATTCCATGGCACAACCACTGCATTAGCATCCACTTAAAGTTGCATCTCACCTCATTTGCATGCGTTGTACTATATAAATGTGATATGGGGCTGCAGAGGACATAGTTTGGTATTGCAGTCTATTGTGGTGGGTTGCATGCTGTTTGGATGTGTGGACTGTGGTGTGTGAGGGCTGAATGGGACTGCACATTCAAAGGTAACACCTGTCATTCCCACAGGCTCTATCATGACTGAACGAGAGGATGAGGAGGAACAGGGACGGGGGAGAAGGAGGAGGCCCAACTTCACCTGGGCTGAATCAGATGCCCTGTTCGAGGCCTATCTCAACAGGGAACCGCTACTCAGTGGACAGCGTGGAACACCACAGGCCCATGCTGTGGGGTGGGGTGGGGTTGCACGTGCCATGAACCAGCATGGCAGCCACCAGCGGTCTGTGCAGGAGTGTAAAATGAAGGTCGGCACAGACAGGAGGAGGATAAAGGATAAGGTGGCTGCCATCAGGGCAGCATGTGCTACCACCGGTGGTGGACAGCTGGATGTACCACCCCGATGCCACAGGAGGAGTGGGTGGCTGGCAGCATGCGGCGTTGTGCCATAGAGGGTGTTCCTGGTGGTGGCTTCCAGACGGTGGCAGCTCATCACTGCATGGTAGGTCCTGTGCTGTCACTGTGGGTGGTGGGGGAATGCCACAGTACAGCACTACTGTGTTCCCTTACAGCTCTTGGAGCGCCTACATGGGTCCGCTGGAGGTGGGTGTGTCCACCGAGGGTGATGCCCTGGACACGGAGGAACGCCCATCCACCTCCACAGGTGTCCGAGGGACCAGACCACTGCATACGTGCCTGTCTGTCCAGACTGAAGATGGTGGTGCGGGTGCAGACGAGGTCCTGCCTGTCTCACAGCGTGACAGCGCCCACAGACTCCAGCATGCTGGGACACGGACTGGTGCTGGATCTGGCACCGATGATAATGGATCACATGTCCCAGACAGTGATACGTGTGGGACGCAGGATGGTCCCACAGCAGGAAACGGCACGGGCATAGCCGTGGGTGGTGCCGCCGTGGAGGTCTGCATGACACCACAGTCTCGGCCTATGCCTGTATGCCCCAGTGGGGCAGCACTGGTGTGCGTCCAGGTCGGTGGGGCTGTTGCAGCCGCTGCAGTGGCGCTGGTGAGCCCTGGTGATCAGCAGCTGGAGGGGCAGTGCCAGCAGTCGGCCAGTGGTGACGGGGGGACAGCGTCAGGAGGCGGTGGCAGTGCACCGCGTGTGGACGTGCCCCGGCATAGCTCTGGTGTGCAGCGCCCATCGTCAAGGGGTGCTGCCCAGCAGGGCCTGGAACACCACGAGGGACAGCATGCCAGACCGGCGGATGACCTCTTTGATGAGCACAGCCGCCTACTCCAGGCTTCAGTGGATCAGCAGTTGCTGCTTGTGACTGCGGTGGATGCACTCAGTACAGTTCTGCGCCAGGCAGAGGAGCAGTGCAGCATAGATCACGGTCTGCTCCTGGCAGCGGGAGGATGTGACCGCTGCCATTGACAGGCAGACACATGTATTCACAGCTGTCATGGCCACATTGGGCACCCAGTTCGGTGCCCATGTGCCGCAGACACCGCGCAGTATCATGTCCACCCCCCGTCCCCGCGCCGTGCGACACCTGCTTATGTCGACACCGGTTCGCTGTGGGCATACCGAGCACACCTGGCGCGGGCATGTTTGTTGAGCTGCAGACCCCTGGCGTGAACACGGTCGCTGGTTACGCAGCCGCCACCCCCTGGGGACCATTGGTGCCACCCCATGAGGCCAGTGGTCAGCCTGGCACGGCTGGCAGGTCTCGGCGGGGCCGCCCATGCATCCATGGCGGCCGTGGCACTGTGCTGCATGACTGACCTGTCTCCCACCATGGCCACTGTCTGCCGCTGCCCTGTGTGGTGTGTATCGTGCGACTCACGGGTGGGGTACCTGGCCCTGCACACACACGGTCCCTGTGCACACCCTCCCGGCTGCTGGCCACTGTGGCGTGTGCATGATGATGACTGCGTTGCGCTGTCCGCCAGTGTGCAGTGGTGCCCAGTGTCTGAGGCACGCACAGTGATGGCCACTGGGCTTGGTTCTGTGTGGACCTGTGTGGGAGTAGGGGTTGGCGTGCCATCTACCCCTTGTGCATGTTGTTGTGTGTGTGTGTGTGTGTGTGTGTGTGTGTGTGTGTGTGTGTGCACGTGTCGTGTTCGGCCCTGCCCATCCCTGATGGCGTGTGCTGTGCCACGCTCAGACCCATTTCCTTACTGCCATCCGCCCCTGGGGTTCTTCCTTGCTTGTCTGTGAGCTGTGCCCTGTGGTCTGCGCCGCTTGCCATGGGCTGACTAGGCCAGTACCCATGACACCTCTGACTATGCACCCCCCACATCTGCTCATGTCATCCTCGCGTGATATGCATACTCACCCACTAGGGTGGCCAGTGGGGATGTCCCCACTCTCAAACCTGTGGCACAGTGCGGACTGGTGCCAGATGAAGGCATCATGCGCTCCCCAGGGTGCGTGGCACAGACATTGGTTATGCACCCCCTGGCATCACACACCACCTGGCAGTTGATGCTGGCATACCCCTTCCGGTTTATGTAGGTCACACCGTCCGGGCCAGGTGGTGTGCGGATGGCCACATGGGTGCAGTCAGTGGCCCAGAGCATGCCAGGCATCCGTGCTACCCTGTGGAACTCTTGTATGTGTGCTGTGTGCTCCGCCTGTGTGCTGGGGAAACAGATGTACTCCGTAGCATGTGGCAGCAGTGCGCTGAGGAATTGTGTGAGTAGGCATGACACGGCTGACTGGGTTATGCCTGTTGTGTCCCTTGTTGGTCTCTGGAAGGTGCCTGTGGCAAGCAGGCACATGACAGCTGTCACCTTCGTCTCCACTGACAGCATGGCTCCGCGTGTGGGTGCCTGCATCTCGTCACTGCACAGCTGCCAGAGCTGCCTCAGGATTGCCCGGTTCAGGCGATACTGGCCCACAATCTCTGTGTCAGAGTAGTGTTTGAAGGTGGTGCGGGCTCGGTAATGCCTGTTCTGGGCGTACTGCCAACTGGCCCTTCCACGGCCACGCCCCCCTGCTGCCTGCATTCTCACACCACTCATTACTGCCTCCATCTGGAAGGTGGCGCTGGACATGTCCCTGGCTGGTGTCCCCCCCCCCAGCAGCTATTATCTCGTCCCCCCGCTGTCCGTTTATGATGCTCCCCTGTAACAGGTACACTCCGCCTTGGCTGTGGCTGTCCTGCCTACTGCCACTGCCCTCAGTCCACTGTGGCACTACACTAGCAATCCTGCACAGTGGCACAGGCTCCCCACTCCTATCCTGTTCCTGGTTAACTCTAGGTGCCCTGTCCTGCTCCTGCCCAGTCCTGCTCACTGCTACCCTCTGCCTTGTGCCTGTCAGCTTGCTCCCACCTGTGGCTTTCCTGTAGCGTTCTTGCCCCTCTCTTGATCTTTTTTATTTTGGATAATTTCCGCTGTCGTGCAACTTCCGCTAGCTCCCGTATTGCGCATGTTGCGTGCTGTTGAATATCGCACTACGCATGTTTTTCATGGTTCCTCCCCCTACGGTTGCGCATGCATTCATTACTATTGCGCTCTTGCGCATTGCAGCTCACGTGGCGCAGCTGCCTCCCGCTGAATATCGCATACTCGTACTTGCGCTGGCGCATCCCTGTTGCACATGGCGCATCCCTTTTGAATATCCGGCCCCTGATGTCTATTTGCTTTAGCTATTGTATATTGTTTGAACTGCTTTGGTCTACTTGATGTGGTGCCTGTGTGCCTAAACTATGTAATCTGTTTATCTACTGCTACCCATGTATCTCCAGTGAATGATTGTTATAACTGTCTGTTGTCCGAGACATTTTTTTTGACTTGTTAACGGTGCTGTCTTTGTGTTAGTTTCAACGAGGTGCCTTTGTAAATGAGTCTGTGACTCAAAGGTTTATAAATCTGATATTTTTTAAATAAATAAATAAATGTTTATGTTTAAGCCCATGAAACAGCCTTATCTAGTTAATGTATTTCAAGTTGTAGTGGCTCTGCCAGAGCTTGTTTTTTGATAGCAAGATGTCTGCAGTGCTCCACCCACTGCAGCCATAAAAATAAACTACAAGGTGGGCTTTGACTGCACACCCTTTTTGCTGTTTCAGAAAATGTTTAGCAAGTAGATATCTTTATATGAAGCTTCTGTATGGACACCAGTTTACTGCAAGACAAGAACAAACCCGTGTGTGTGTGTGTGTGTGTGTGTGTGTGTGTGGCTGGCCTTTTCATTTCAATAGAATGGAAATCAAATGAGAGTGAGTGCAATGGTGTAGACAAAACAGCCTGCCATTGTAAAGGCACTGAAGGGTCAAAACAGTTTTGAAATGCAGTCTGTTTAAAAACACAAAGAATCTCCTATTATTTCATTCATTTTTATTTAAAACGAGAGCCTATGGACAATAAATGCCCATTTTCATAGGAAACCGTAGTCATGGTACGAATAACAGAGTATAAAATACAAGACTACATTTACAGATAATAAAATACATAGTACAAGAATCACATTTTCTCTCTAAGCTGGTCTCCGGGCTTCCTTATGCCTGGGCTGTACCTCCTGATGCTGGATGGAGGCAGGACTAAAACTCTGCAGCAGAGGACAAGTAGCCCTCCACATCTGGTTGTCTCCAGTTTACTTCTGCCTTCACCAGAGCAGGTACTCTGCAAGCAGAGCTCTGTCACCAGTGAAAGAGCTGAAGACATCAGACTGTAAGTCAGATATTTTCTTTTCTTGGGACATTTTCTCTTCATGGACAGCAAGGGACATTATTTGGAGCTAATTTTCACAGCGCCTGAGTGGGTTCCTGTCTCAGCCGCGCAAGCTGTACAATCAGGCTCCATTCCTCCGTGGTGCATTTTCCCGCGGTTTTTTGGGCAAGAGGTCTCTATCAGGCAAGGGATCAAGGCCTGATTTGCGCTCATGAGGGGGCAGAACAAAAGGTTGAAAAAACATCCCCTCATCAGCGCTAGCCTCCTCACGACGACTGCTGACTTCTTGACTGCCTCAGTTGCCTGCCGACGGAGCCGCTCAGCGACGGTAGCATTTCCCGTTGATGAGCGCTGCATTCCTTTGACACTCAACAATAGGAGCGCCATCATTCTTTCGCTGATGAGCACAGCACAGCACAGTCAGATTCACTGCTCAGCCCAACAACTGAGCAGCAAGCCCCCATCAAACTAGGGGACTGGGGGAAAGCAGTACATAACTTTACTGCACAGCAACAGGGGCCATCCTTTCTAACCCCCAATATAAGGGGCTTGAGGAGAGCATTGGCCTGAGGGAAGCAGTACATTAGAACTCGGATATTGGTACTTAACGGGAACTGCCTCAGTTTTGTAGGTTTTCAGGGGCATGGCTGAATAAAGCCCAATTGCTGGGAGCATGGCGGACAAACCTGCGGGCAGAAAATGCCAGCGCTGCCAAATCCCTCCCTAATTACTTGCAGGCTTATTTTGCCTCACATGTGAAAAGGCAGCGGACACTGGGAGGAACCAGCAGATATATGCCCTTCCTCAGCTCTGATGGATGGCCAAGACAGACCTGAGTGAGTGACGACTTCCAGATCAGAGAGAGCAGCGGCCATCAGAGAGACCCAGCAGACTGCGGCCCCATCTGTAGATCCAGACCTCGTAGACAAGTTAAATAGGGCTTTTGCTCTGGACCCCTGCATTCTTTGACTGGCAGCCTCCAGGGTCACCAGATACAAGACCACATAAGAAGATAAAGCAAAAAAGGATCCCCTCCCCATCTTCTTCCAGTGAGAGGCATCTGTCCTCATATCGCTATGAAAAAATCCCAGCGCAGGTACCGATCATCCGAGGAGGAAGATCACCATTCCTCGCGCAACAGGAGGAAGAAGAGACCTCGTTCCCAGAGTAGATCCAGGGTCATGCACAAGGGAAAGCATCGCAGGGACCATTCCCCAGACCTCAGATGACAGTTCCTCCCTGAGGAGTGTGAGATTGTGGACTCTTCATCTGATTCGGTGACTCCATCCAGAAACTTTGACCTGGACGACCTAGATTTTTCATCAAAAGGTCATATCTGAGATTCGCCAGGACCCACCCCAGCGGTTTCTTCCCGCCGAAGCACACCTTCGATTAGCCTCTGCCTTCAACCAGTCACAGCCTTCCCTATCCCTCCAGCCATAGAAGAATTGCTAAAGAGGAATGGCAAGGTCCCAAAGCGCACGTACTAAGTTTCCCGATGGATCTCTAAACTTCTGAAGTTTGACAAGAAACAATCTGAAAAGTGGTTAGACTGCCCCAGAATCGATTCCTTGATTTCTAACCTAACCAAGAAAACAGTCATCCCGGCTGAAGGAGGGCTTTTAAGAGACCCAGTAGAAAGAAAAGTGGATTCCTCACTCAAAAAAGCCTTGCAAGCTTCGGCAACTTCTCTCAAGGCAGCCACCGCAAACCTATTCTCGGCCAAAGCCGCCCTATCATGGGCCTCGGATTTAGCTTTTCAGTTCGCAGAGGACCCAGAGAAGAACTCTCCGATTATCCACCTGCTACAGTTAATGGGGTTGGCCTCAGCCTATGCAGCAGATGTGTTAGAAGAGGCGGTCAGGTGTGCTGCACAGACCATATTCTGTCAAACCTCGGCTCGCCGCAACCTGTGGCTTCGGGCCTGGCAAACAGATGTCATCCTCAAAGAGCCATCTGGTGAACGCACCCTATGAAGGCAATCTCCTGTTCGGGTCATCCCTAAAGGAGGTGGTGAAGGAATCCGGTGAAACGGCCAAGGTGCACGTGCCCCAGTCCAGGGGCCAGGGCAAAGCATGGTGCTCAGGCTCAAGATGCAATTTTCGTGATGGGGGATACAACAAGGGGCAAAATTCCAACTTTTCTGGGAAAATAACATGTTTTTTATGTAACCAACGTAATTTCAGAGGGGGTGGATCCGGTGGAGGTGGCAGCACCAGGGACACCGGAAACAACAAGAAATCACAATAAGGCCATCTGGGCCTATCCTCGAGTTGGGGGCAGGCTTTCAGAATTCCTCGAGGCATGGGTTCAAACCACATCGGACAGATGGGTTCTAGATATCATCAGCAAGGGTTATATGATAGTTAGATTCCACGCTCCCTCTACCTCACGTGGTGCCCCCCCATCTCAAACAACTCTGCCAAAAGAAAGGATGTTGCAAGCTACCACAGCTCTTCTACAAGCGGGTGCTAGAGGAGTACTCCCGAAGAGGTGAGTCGGGGAGGACCATCTTATTTTTCATTGTGTCTAAACGCACAGGAGGACATGGACCAGTCCTAGACCTCAAATTCCTGAATCGCTTTGTACACAGCAGACCATTCAAAATGGAAACACTGTCATCAGTCATCAAAGAATTGCAGCAAGGAGATTTTCTGGCATCCATCGACTTGCAAGATGCCTACTCCATATTCCCATTCACAGTCTACACAGATAATATCTCAGGTTCAAGGTGGAGAAGCAACACTTCCAATTCAAAATTCTTCCTTTCGGTCTTTCATCAGCCCCAAGAACTTTCTCGAAGGTACTGGTTGTGGTGGTAGCCCACCTCCGTAACCCTACCTGGACGATATCCTCATCAAGGCCCCACAGCTCGACCAGGTGGTACAGGCAGTGACAGAAGTAGTCCGGTGTCTCTGGGCACATGGATTCGTTATCAACCAGAGGAACAGCTCCCTAACTCCGAGCCAGAGCTTGAACCACCTGGGAGCAGACTTCAGAACACAGGCCTACAAGGTCTCAGGGACCTACTGAAGCTCATCAACAAATTTCATACAGCTGCTCAGCTGCCGTCCCAGTCCTTTATGCAACTAGTCGGGACTCTAGTGTCTCTAGCAGATTCAGTCCCCTGGGCTCTAATGCACATGCGGCCCATTCAAGCACATCTGCTCAGGCTGTGGTCACAGTCTAGAAACAGCCAGCACCAGCTCCAGCTCATCCCAGTTTCTCAGCAGATAAAGACCTCCTCCTCCTCCTTTGGTGGTCTTGGAGGGCAAATGTCATGAGGGGGTGAAGCTGGGCCATCCACACCAAATCAGAATCACGACAGATGCAAACCTCAGCGGGTGGGGGGCCCACCTGCATCAGATGTCGGCACAGGGCAAGTGGTCACTGGTAGAATCAAGGTACAGCATAAACATCCTAGAGATGAGGGCAGTTCGCCTAGCCTTTATACATTTTCAGCAGCAAGTACACAATCAGGATGTGCTGATGCTAACAGACATTCGAACAACGATGGCCTACATCAATCATCAGGGAAGCACAAAAAGCTCAAAAATGCTTCAGGAGTCGATTCTTCTTTTTCAATGGGCAGAACAGCTCTTGTTAAGTATAAGAGCCGTGTATATACCGGGACAGGAACATGTCACAGCAGACTGGCTGAGTTGCCAAGATGTCCTTCCAGGAGAATGGGAACTGAAGGACAGCGCCTTCCAACTCCTAACAGAGCAGTGGGGCAATCCCCAGGTAGATGTGTTTGCATGCGGCAAAATTCCAAGGCAGAGCAGATCTTACTTGAGAGGCTCTTGCAGTAGGTATTAATTACATAGAGGACTGGCATTGTAGGACCTGGAAAAATTTCTAGCTTAGCGGTCCCTGGCAGAGGACCGCTTCCCTCAGGTGACCAGCGTCAGGAGACGCCGGTATAAAGGGGCGGTCCCTCACGCCCGCCTTCCAGTTCTTTCCTGCGTTAGCTTATGCCAGCGCCTCGAGGAAAAGTTCCTTGCTCAGGCTCCTTCGTCGGTTATTTTACTGAGTTTTTTCGCTTTTTTCCTAGTAATCGTCAGTCATTGGTGCCGGGTGTATGTCGTCCCCTACACCCTCCGAGCACAAAAATAAGTGCGACTCGTGCGGCGCTCAACTCCCGCACAAGGATGGCCATTCCCTGTGCCTTTTTTGTCTAGGCCCCAACCATCAAGTAGAGAAGTACCAGCACTGCCAGAGTTTCAACGCGGCCACCCGAGAGAAGGCGGCAGCAGTCCCTGGAAGGCCACATTTTCAAAAAGAAGATGAGCTCCATGGAAAAAGAACTCAAAAACTTCGCAGGCGTCAACTTCCCTGAAGGCCATCGCAGAGAAAGGAACAAAGAAAAGCACAGGGACAAGGCTCACTCCACTCGACTCTCGGAGTCGCCATGTTGAAGGTAACATCCCTCGGGACCACTCCTCAATGGCCGCCTCAGGAGGCTCTGAGGTGGTGTCGGCCCGCCTGTCTGGCTCGCACTTGGGCCAGTTGGGCGCCTCAGGCTCTTGAGGCTTCCACCTCCAGTAAAGCAGCTGGCTTGCGGCTCACTGGCGTGGTGATCCGATAAGCTGGACGTCGGCCTCCGGGCCCGCAGACGGAGAAGGCCGGTAAGTCGCCCGACCCTTGGTGCGGCGCATGACACCCTCTTCTGCCTGACCAGGCCGCCTCCATCGCTGCCTGCCTCCGCCAAGGTTCCCTGTTAGACGCTGGCCCTCCGGCGCCCGCCCGATCCCGCTGGCAAGACGCACGCCGCCCGCCTCATGTCCGCACAGCAGATGAGCCAACACCAGACCCTCCCACGTCTGCCGCTCCTGCTCCCGCAGTCTTCGCTGCCCTCCGAGGACCCCGAGTCTCCTTCAGCCTGACCCCGGGATTTTCTCCTCCATCCCTGGGTGACGCAGGTCCCTGTTTCACCTCCATTGGACCAGCCTCCTGCTAATCTCCTGCTGGATCTGACGATCGGCCTTGGACGCTGGCCCGACCTAGTGCCAACTCGGGCGACATCCTGCTTCTGGATGCCTCCCCGGCCCCTGGGCCTTCTGCCCCAGTCCCACCCACGGGGTCGTCTGCTCCGGCGGCTCCCCGGCTCCCGGGTACCTGACCCCGTCGTATCTGACGCCGTCCTACCTGGGACTGCAGTATCCGACGCTGCAGTACCCGACGCCGGGCTTCCCACCGTCGGGTTATGGATACTCGCTCTATGGGTATAACCCATACCCTTATCCCCCTCCTCCTCCACCGCCCCCCCAGCCGCTGGTGGATTTGCAGGAGACTCTAGACTCCTGGTGGCTGAGGCCAAGGCTCACTCACCAGAGAGGTGGAGAGTCGCCTTCTGATGACGGTGCTGGTACCAGGTTCCCTGACGCCCACGACGACAAACTCCCTCCCTCCTCCAGACACCAGGGCTAAACCCTCTGGGTCCAGAGAGGGGCAAGACACGCTCCCGGGCTTCCAAAGGTCCATCCTCCCCCTAGATGGGAAAGGGAGGAGTAGTCGTCTTCTTTAGTTTCTTCCTCTTCAGACGCTTCGGATGTCTCCGGCTGTTCTGAGATGGACGACGAACCTCGCTGTCCATCAAAGCCCAGGCCAAGGACTCCTCTGAAGTCTCCTCCGCAGGATCCTTCCTTCACGGAGCTGCTATGTAAAATCCAGGCAGTACATAAGTGGCAATCCTTGGAGCCAGACCCACAGCGGTTGAAACTCGCTGAGCATCTGGATCTGCCCGTGACTGCTCCCACCTTGGTGCCACCCTGGATCGAGCCTCATGCCCACCTTGTTACCACAGTTTGGAAACAACCGTCGGCATTAGCCCTCTTCCACGGAAGTTGAACAGGTTATACCAGGCTCCAGAGGGTGTTGACTATTTAGATTCCCACCCTCGAGCTGACTCGGTCGTGATTAGCGCCGCTCACGGCCGGTCAGCTAATCCAAAACACCTTAGCTCGTCGCCACCTGATAAAGAATCCCGCCTTCTGGACCAGTATGGCAAGAAGATTTTCGCTTCTTCCACGCTGGGGATCAGGGCCCTGAACTATGTCGGTCACATGGGGGATTACCAGAAGGCAATTCTTTCTGAGATGTAAACCAAATTGACTCCTGCCGGACTCTCAAGTCAAGCAGGAACTGTCAGACCTCGTCCGCTCTGTCGTTCGGCCAGTCGACACATGCTTCATGCGACTTACGATGCAGTGGACACTGCTGGATGGAGCTCAGCTTTCGTCGTAGGCTTACGACGTCATGCTTGTCTCCGTGTGTCAGGGTTGGTCCCGGAAGTGCAGTCCGCTATAAAGGAAACGCCCTTCCGGGGGTCAGTGCTCTTCGGGGGTGATGTCAAAGACATCATCGCCGATCTGCAGGAGAAGGGGACTGCACTAAAGTCCGTCAACTCCATGTATCATCCCCATCAACAGCAGCGCCGTCTCTTTCGCAGACGGAACCGGCCAAAGGCGAAACCTCCGGGAAAGTGGGCCACTAAATGCCGGTCCCCCACAGCTGCCAAGCCCCCTCCACCCAAAAAAGCAGCGGGTGCTTCAGCTGCAGCGCTGCCCCACACCACCTGACTCTTTCCCTCTCACACAACCTCCGGCTTCCCTGAGGAACCGTAGGGAGGGAGGTTCTCCTTCACCTTCCAGGCTGGGAGAGGATAACAGATTCATGGATGCTCCAGCTAATTACAGAAGGACACTCAATAGAGTTTCTACAGAAACCACCTCGTCACCCTCCCCAAAATTGTTGTACTATCTGGAACATCTTCTTCTGGTCCAGGAAGAGATTTCAGCACTGTTGCTGAAACAGGTGATAGAACCTGTCCCCCTTCCCTCACAGGAATGGGTTACTATTCCCACTTCTTCCTGGTCCTGAAGAAGACAGGAGATATAAGACCTATCCCAGATCTCAGTTCCCTGAACCTATTCGTGGAATACAAGAGGTTCAGAATGCTCACTGCAGAGCCTTCTGCTTCTCCGCCGCTCGGGCCAGTGGCTTGCGCTCTGGATATGCAGGATGCCTACCTGCATATATCCATTCGCCTGTCCCACCGCAAATATCTCCGCTTTGCTTTCCAGGGGACCACTACCAGTTCAGGGCACTCCATTTGGCCTCCTCGCCCCGAGTATTTACCAAATGCCTTGCAGTGGTGGTGGCTACCATGCACTCCAGGGAGTGCAGGTTTCCTGCACCTTGACGACTGGCTCCTGGCGGCCTCATCCAGGAGAGGAACTCCTGTGCTTCTCACTTACCCAACAGGTCTTTGCCTGCCTGGGTATTACCATCAACCATTCCAAGTCTCATTTGATCCCATCCCAGAGACTCCAGTTTATCGGGGCGATACTGGACATGACCCTGGGCAGGGCCTTCCTGACACCGGACAGGGCGGCCACTATTCAGACTCAGGTGAGCCTGTTGTCCGGCCGCAGGCGAGTCACTGCAAGGTTGGTTCTTCGCCTTTTCGGGCTCATGGCGGCTGCTATCCCGACAGTTCCTCGTGCTCGGCTCCACATGAGGGTTTCTCAGTGGACGCTTCGCTCCCAATGGGATCAATTGGAGGACGACTTGGATCAGCTGATCCTGTTCACCTCTCCCATTGTTCGAGACTTGCAGTGGTGGATGGTCAGAGAGAACCTGTTTTGGGGGGTTCCATTCTTCCTTCCTCCCCTTTCAGACTCTGACCACAGATGCCTGGGCGAAGGTTGGGGAGCCTATCTCGTCCCTCATGGACCCAGGGCTCTTGGTCCAAGCTCGAACAAACACTTCACATCAGTGTGCTTCGAGCTCCAAGCAGTGCTTTATGCACTCCAAGCCCTCCATCTGTATCTCCTTCCAGGCCACCTAGCCGTCCAGATGGACAATATGTGTGGTATGGTACATCAACAAACAGGGAGGGACTGGCGTCCTACTGTCTTTGCAGGGAAGCAATGAGAGTGTGGGATTGGGCAACACAACACGACCTTCACCTTACGGCAACTCATGTTCGGGGAGAAAACACCTTGGCAGACAAGCTGAGTCACTCGTCCGCCCTGGCCCATGAGTGGGAACTGGATCAAGGGGTCCTAGGACGATATCTGCTCATGTTGGGGAACACTACAGGTCGACCTGTTCGCTTCCTCAAAACGCAAAGCTTCCAGATTTCTGCTTGTTCTGTTCAAAAGCAAGGCATTTTCTGAGAGACGCTTTTGTCTCTAGATTGAAGGACAGATTTGCCTATGCCTATCCCCCAATTCCATTGATCCCACGGGTCTTGCAGAAACTAGATTCAGATGGAGCACAAATTATTCTGATTGCCCTTTTGGCCCAGGCAAGTTTGATTCTCTCTTCTGCAACAATTTCAGAGGAACCTCCGCTCCCTCTTCCTCTGTCACAATGTTTACTGACCCAGGATTGGGGACCCTGGTCCATCCAGGTCTCAAGTCCTTCAGCTACATGCATGGCTCTGCAGACATAGCCCAAGCCCGCTTTGGAGTTTCTCCCAGTGGCGGAAATTTGGTGGAGGCTAGGAACCCTCCATTAGGTCTACCTATGCCATGAAGTGGAAAAGGTTCACAATCTGGGCTGCTTCGAAAGACATTGAGCCTTTCTCCTGCCCTGCGGGACATCTGCTGGAGTACCTGCGCCATCTCTTCGACCTAGGTCTTAGTCACTCCTCTCTGAAAGTCCACATGGCAGCCATTTCGGCCTATCATGTTCCCTTTGCAGACGGAACATTTGCTCAACTGGAAGTCTCAGACTTTCCTCAGAGGGGTTCTTCACCTGAGACCTCCTATTCGAGTTCCCGGCCCTCCTTGGGATTTGAATTTTGTTCTTGTGAAACTAACTCTGCCTCCTTTTGAACTGGCAGCCTCCACAGACTTGAAGTTCCTTTCTTGGAAGACACTTTTTCTCATGGCCATTACCTCGGCTCGGAGGTTTCGAGCTCTAAGCCCCTGATGTGTAAAATCTACTTGATTTTCCACAAGGAACGTAGCTCTGCTCACTAATCCTAAGTTTCTCCCCAAGGTGGTAGTGGAATCTACATTGATCCTGTCCATAGAGTTACCCGCTTTGTTTACGAGTACTCAAATCAAAGGGAGTACTTACTTAATACTATGGATGTTCATTGGATTCTGAGATACTACACTAACAGGACAAAGGATCTCAGAAAGACTGATCAACTGTTTCTTCTTTTGCACCCAAAAGAGAAGGCAATGCTGTTTCTAAACAAGCTATCCAAATGGTTGGCTCATTGTATCACTTTCTGTTGCAATTACAACAAGACCTTCTGGGTCAAATAAGAGTCACTCCACCACGAGGGGTTGCTGCCTCAGCGGCTTGTTTCAAGAATGTGTCAGCGGCAGACATCTTGCTGCGCCACTTGGACTTCCGTCATACCTTTACAAAACATTACAGTTTGGATTGCCTCTCGCGAGAGCAGGCTTTGGTTGGCTGTCCTGCAAGGCCTCCTTTCTTGAGGTCTTCACAGCTAAAGAATCTACTCTGAGTAGCTTTTCTCCTCCTGTGTGCTTCTTCTTGTTCCACACTGCTTGGGACTCAGTCCTATATGTAATTACCTACTGCAAGAGCCCTCTCGAAGTAAGATAGTACAGTTACGTAAGAACTTACCGTAACAGTAGATCTTCAGAGAGGCTCTTGTAATAACACCTTCCGCCTCCATCCCCTAAGCTTTTCAGCTCCTTTTCCAGTGAGGGAATATCCGCCTTCTCTTGTCCGCCTCCTTTGGCGGGAAGAACTGGAAGCGAGGCGTGAGGACCGCCTTATACCGGCGTCTCTGGCGCGGTCACCTGGCGTGGGCGGTCTCGTCAGGGCTGCTAGCTAGAAATTATTCCGTTGGGTCCTGCGGCGTCAGTCCTAAATGTAATTACCTGCGCAAGAGCCTCTCTCGAAGATCTACTGTTGTAGTCCGTTCATAACTGTCTTTCTGCTCCCCTGGCTAGGGACAAACTAGCAGTAGCTCAGGGCCTTTTCCCTGGACTGGGTCAGTTGAGCCTCTGTATGCTCCCCCGATTCCACTACTATCCAGGGTCCTGCACAAGGTGGCTCGACACAGGGCAGAGATGATTCTAGTTTGCTCGAGATGGCCTCGCCGTCCATGGTTCCCACTACTCATTCAGTTGTCAAAGGACCACCTTTACCTTCAGCTCAGTCCAGCCTTCTCCATCAGGGTCCGGTCTTGCACCCCAGTTTAAACAATATGTCTCTCCTTGGAGATTGAGTGGGAAACATTCAAAGAGTTAGGCTGTACTGCTCCAGTTATTGAAATGATGGTGAACTCACGGCGCCCATCTTCCTCCAAAGTGTATTAGGGAATCTGGATAACATATTTGTTCTGGCTCCAATCCAAACATGTAGAGGATCACCCAGTATCCTTACCGGTGCTATTACAATTTCTTCATGAGGGGTTTGACAAAGGACTGAACCAGCCACCTTACGAGTTCAGGTCTCTGCACTGGGGGTGCTTTTGCTGGTAGACGCGGGGGACTCGCTGGGATCACACCGTCATGTCAAGAGGTTTCTGGGGCAGCAACATTAAAACACCCCAATCAAGCCAGCGGTACCACACTTGGAGAATTAATCTGGTTCTCAGGGCCCTAAAAGAAGCACCTTTTGAGGCCCCTAAGAGGAGGCTTCCCTTTATGCATTTTACAATGAAGGATGGCCTTCCTAGTAGCAATTATTTCAGCCAGGAGAATCAGCGAACTGGGGTGCTGTCTACAAAGAGGCAGTATACTGGTTTTCATCAGGACTCTGTGGTGCTTTGTACAGATCCAGGATTTTACCTAAGGTTATGTCTCCCTTCCATTGCAACAAGATCTGTTCCTTCCTTCCTTCTGCCCTCACCTGAAAATGAAAAGAAAAGGAGTTTTTCACACTAGACCTGGAGGAGGCGATCAATAGATATATTAAGAGAACAGAGACTATTCAAAACGTCAGGTTTGTTCATTTTAGCTGCAGACCAAAACATGGGTAAAAAATCTTCAAAAGACTCTCTAGCCAGATGGATTAGATCAGTAATCACTAAGGCTTTTGATCAGGTTGGAGTATCTCTACCTGTACCAGTGAGAGCCCATTCCACCAGAGCTATGGCCACTTCATGGACGAACTTCAGAGAAGCATCTCTTGCAGACTTGTACAGAGCGGCCACTTAGTCATCCATTCACAAATTTACAGAATTTTACAAACTGGACGTGATGTCTTTGGCGGAGGCATACTTTGGCCGCCGAGTGCTACAGGCGATGGCGGGACCCTAAGGGCACTTGACATTCTTCCCACCTGGGACATCCAGGGATGGACTGCTTTTGTATATCCCAGGCGTAAGGAAGCCCGGAGACCAGCTTAGGAGAAAGAAATTGAAATTTGAATAACTGTAAATTTTCTTTCTCCGATGGCTGGTCTCCGGGCTTTGGATTCCCTCCTAGAATGTACATAGTTGGCTGGCCTCATGGCCATTTATGCCTTAACTTCTTGTGTTTTTTGTTTCCAAGTTCTTGTAGTATTGCCACGTGGGGACTGCGTTAGGAACAACTGGAGACAACCGGATGTGGAGGGCTACTTATCCCCCTGCTGCAGAGTTTTAGTCCTGCCTCCGTCCAGCATCAGGAGGTACAGCCCAGGTGTAAGGAAGCCTGGAGACAAGCCATCGGAGAAAGAAAATTTACAGCTATTCAAAGTTCGATTTCATACATAAAGTAGAACACTGTTAGTGCCCATCACAAATGTCCGTAACCTCAGGCCTCCTTTAAATGCGCCTTAGCCCCGCCTGTTGGGAGGGACAATTAGTTGCTATTTGTGCTAACCATCCTTGCCCAGTGTAACTAATACGAACACTGCTCACTCTCTAGTGGTGACAGTTCCCACCCCTGTACCACTCGATCTCTTCTACCCACATTATGTTGTGTACTAGAACATCCTAAGCCCAAACTCTCCTCTAAGACCTAGTACTCAGGAGTCACTCTTTGACAGCTTGAGATATCACACTGGGCACACTGAGGGGTATTCTAGCAAACACAAAATCATTAAAGCTGCTGTCCCCCTGTCAGCAGCCTAGATGAGTCTGTACCTTACAGTACATCTAGCCTTGGCACTGCTCACCATCCTTTGCTCATCCCAGGCACTGATTGCCCTGAGCCTGACGCATGCCCCAACTACACATGGATTCTGCACTGGCAAGAAATGAGAGGCAGGAGTGGCACCAACCCGGAACAAGCTTACCCTCCCCACCACCTGGTTACCACATATGAACTACTGAGGAAATGCATCTTCAAATTTCCACTAGCTGTCTTGATCAACCTCCGCCTACAGTTAACTCCCATCTCTAGAGCAACACACTCTAAGGAACATCGCTCCTGCTACCGCTTGGTTTGCTTTTATGTCAGTTTCTCCGCTCTCCAATACTGTTGCTTCTACTAATATCAAGGAATGTACACCCTGACCCTGGACTTCCTCGCACTAGTTTGCCTAAGCCAAAAGGCCTACTCACTATTGTGTCATTAAATATCAACAGTCTCCTCACCAAGTTCCCACAATTCCAGGTCTGGGTGCAGGTGATTTACCCAGACATTATTGCACTCATGGAAACCTGGCATTCCCCTAAGACACCAGATACGTCCCATATCCCTTGAAGGCTACAACTTGTTCAGACAGGATAGGAAAACGTGGTGGTTGCCTAATATTTACCAGATCAGGAATAAAAGCGCAGGTCCTTGACCACAGTCTTATCATGAAAGAGGCCCAAATACTGAATCTCAAATTAAATATAGGATCACAGAATAAAGTACTGCTGCTCTCCACAGTGTATATATACCTCCAGGGCACAACCCACTGGGCTAAACCTTGTCATAGCAAACCAAGAGCAGCTAGGGAACCATTGGGAGAAGATAATTGTGGGTGACTTCAGTATTAACTGGCACTCACAGAAGGATGCCAAACTCAAGGATCTAATAACCAGCCTTTTCCTAACATCGATGGTCACTACTGACACCAGGATGAACTAGAAAACAGGGAGCAGGTCTCTCATAAACTGGCTCCTGACCACTCACCCAGAGCATATAACCGATGTTGCTGTCCTGCCTGACAGCCTCGTGACCACTCCCTGTGAAGTGTACCTGGTCAAACAATTTCACAAAAAGTCCATCCAAGGTATGCAAAACCTGCTGTTTGAGGCCAGGGCTACTCGAGCCCTTTAAGCTGTATGTGACACATATGGATTGGTCTCCATTGGCAGGGGATATTGATGGCAATGAGGCTGGTCTCCAACTGAGCTTGCAATATTTTTGCACCATATAGAATTAAAACAATTAGGGGGATCCCTAATCCTTGGCTTTCCAAAGCTCTAATTGGACTCATACAGCACAGAGAAAATCTTTGGCATATAGCAAACGCAACTGGAACACCTGCTGCAATAAACACCTACAAGGTAGCCAGAAATGCTTGCATCAAACTCATCCGACAGGCCAAAGCCTCCTATTACAAGGATGTACTTAACAAAACATGGGGTTCTGGCAGGGACTTTTTGGGGACCTTGAAAACCCTGACGGGCAAGGCCTCTAAGGCTCCCCCTGACCTTCTTATGACCACAAGGGGCCTTGCAGGATCCCATCGTGTATTGCCAATGAGCTCAATAACGCCTTCACAGACCTCTCAAGTGTACTCCCCAGTGACTATTTCATGGATATGCAAGGACAACGACGACAAATTGCCCTTCACGATCCTCTAAGAAAAGCGGTACCACCATTTCACTTTAAATGCATCACCAAGGCTGAAACAATTAAACACACTTAAGGGGTCCTTGGCAAGACCAGGATGGGAGTGGATATGCTTGACATGAAGCTGGTTGGTCTTCTCCTCAATGAACTCTCTGGTCCTCTTATCGTGGTTTTCATGTCTCTCTTAAATCGGAGTGTTCCCAGATTTATGGAAGTCAGCAAACATCACACCTGTCTTTAAAGCAGGGGACAAGACACAAACATCCATCTACAGACCCATCTCCATCCTCCCTCCCCTATATAAAGTAC
Organism: Neoceratodus forsteri; assembly: GCA_016271365.2. Taxonomy (NCBI): domain Eukaryota; kingdom Metazoa; phylum Chordata; order Ceratodontiformes; family Ceratodontidae; genus Neoceratodus; species Neoceratodus forsteri. The sequence goes on from CM028129.1 coordinate 666,742,627, forward strand.
TCAAAAGAATAGTCTCTGGTGCAACTTATGGAATTACCTAGAGAAACATAATCTACTCTGCTCTCAGCAGCATGGCGTTTGAAAAAAGCACTCCACACTCTCTGCACTAGTGGACTACTCATCCCACTTATATGACGCCTTGGACAACAGGCCTGCAGTTGGTTCGGTCTTCATCGACCTTATGAAGGCCTTTGACTCTGTAAATCACAACCTCCTCCTAAGCTGCCTTCTATCCACAGGCCTATCCCTGGAAATGGTAAACTGGTTTGGCAGCTACCTCACCAACAGGACACAACGAGTCAAAATAGGAGACCCTTGAGGGCCTGCAGGGGTTAATCCTTGGCCCTCTACTCTTTAGCCTTTTCATCAACTGCGCATCTACAGCATGCTCAGCAAGTATGGTTCTCTATGCTGATGACACAGTAATATCAGTCAGTGGTAAAGACTTCCACTCCATCACAACAGATCTCCAAAGCAGCTTCCTTAAACTTGAATCGTGGTTCACAGAAAACAAACTGCTGTTAAATGTCAAAAAAACTAAGAGTATGCTCTATACCACTTCCCAAAACAAAAATAAATACCTGCCACATCTGATATATAACCAAAAGGGCAAGTTTCCAAACCAAGAACCAAGTTCAACTATCTCGGCATCACGTTTGATGACACCTCACCGTCTCAAGCCACATAGACTCTGTTATGAAGACCGAAATGCAAAGCTGGGTGTGCTTTATCATCATAGACACTCAGTGACTCCTGATGCTCTCAAACTAGCCACCAGTAGTTCAGTACTGTCTACCATAGACTATGGATTGCCTATTTATGGGGCGGGCACTGAAATGGCCCTAAACAGGATCAGCGCGCTCCTCAATAAAGCCTGCCGCCTCGCTCTGAGGGCTGCCTTTGACACCCATACCTGTACGCTCTACAAAGACACTGGGTGGCTTCCACTCAGCCTTTGAGGGCAATATCAAACCAGCTTGCTTCTAAAAAAGCTGCTGCTGATCTTGTCGTTTTCCACACTGGGAGGCCACTTTAGGCTGGCTGACCCTACGAAATCGACCTGAAGTACGGCCACTGACAGGATGATGATGATTCCCTTCAAAAGGACGAAACTTGCCCAAAACTCCATCCTGTATCTGGGACCGAAGTGGTGCAATGAACTACCCACTGACCTCTCTGAGACACCCAAGATTAGTACCTTCAAAACTGGGCTCAGAACCTTCCTTGGCTCAAAACTGACCTGTATTTCTGTGCTAATGTGATAATACCTCAGCCTACAGTCTCCCAGTACCTACCCCTGTCCTCAGTTATCACTCCACTGAATATCACCTTCCCCTGGATCCCCCCCTTACCCTTATCCCCTTGTAATTAACAATGTCTCCCCATGGCTGAACACTCTCTCCCCGATGATGCCATCTTTTGGCTAACCCCCACCCTCTTCTCTTTCCTTGAATCAAGCTTGTGTAATTAAGTACTATATTGATGTGTAAAACCTCAAACTTTTTCTGTTATTGGTTATGTATATGCTTCAATGTTCCTTTTACTGTTAACTGTGTACTGTTAAGTATGTTTTTAACAATTGACGTGGAACCTTTGGAAAAGAGTCCTTGACTCAAAGGTATTAATCCCAAACTGAAATAGATAAAAATAAAAATAATTAGCTAATGTTTTTATGCATAAAGGTAAGGAATTCAAAAAGTGCTAATTCTATAATAGAAAGCTGTTTACGCAGCTTTCTTTGAACACTTAGGTAATTTTAAATATATGTGATCTATAGATCAGGTTTTAACATTTGACAATGCTGGTCTTTCTACCAGTAATCTTAATTTAGCTGGTACTTGTCTGTTTACCATCTTCCATGCTCAACATCGTAGTTGTCAATTTATTCTTCTTTGCAAAGTATACCACTTGATATGTTGTATAAACAACAAAAATGACATTTTAAAGGTAAATCAAGTGCAAACCTACAGGCTTTGTTGTTTAATTTCGTAAGGACAGGATCGTATTTATAAACAGTTTTGTTCGTGGAAACTTCAGAATTTTGAACATGACCACCATGCTAACCTTTAGGTTTTTCTGTAGTAGAAACACCTCCTCCTTTAAGTTCACCATCTGTTATTGTTGGGGACTGCTACATATTGTAGTTTAACATCTGTAATCAGTGTCTGCACTTGAAGCTCGTACTGAGAGTCTAGGCTGTTTAAACACAAACTATAAAGTTGATTGGGGCATATTTTGATCATACTTGTTTGTAATGTAATGTAAACGTTATTTCTGTAAGGCGCCTTCCCATTCTCAGGGCCTTTACAAAATTTCTAGAAGCAGCAGTAAAACCACAATAATAAATAACATTTCATCGTTTCAGTCTTGATGGGATATTCCCATGCTGTAAATCAAAACAGAAGTTGCTAAATTATTTTGTAGTGAAGCAGTTACCCAGAGTGACTAACCTTGCCCAGGGATTTATTTAACTCTAAAATTGATTAGCTTTGCTCATAAAAGTGCTAAATCTTTGTGAAAATGCATAGTTTGCCCCACTGTGTTTAACAAACACAGTACTTCTAGAAAATCTATACAAATACTTTCTGTACAGTTAGTATAGTCCCAAGAAAAAAACTGCTAATCAATTATTTAAAACCCTGTTGCCAAGTAGAGCTGAGGGATGGTTGGTAACAGGACTCTGTGATTGCTAATACCAGCTGCTTTTGGGGAGATGTTTATCATAATCAAGCTCTTTAGGGAAGTGCTGGTGATCCATTATAGGTAGCCTGTGTTTGTATTCACTGTTGTAGCTGTAATGTCCACATGAATATTAGTAGTTAAAGTGATTTTGTCATGTTTGCCGTAGCAAATGGGAGTAGTAACCTGTAGGAGTTGTGAATCGGTCTCCTACCATTCAAACTGCCAAAAGTGCTGCTTTCCATGAAAATTTGTTTTATTTCTGTGCTCTGCCTCATTTGCATAACACTGCCACTTTGTTTCTCAGTGCTGCAAGCCCCAACTGTGACATCATGCCAGGGAAACAGTTTTTAAGTACTGTGTTGAAACAGAGACCTCTGTTGGTCAGTTTGCAGACATCCTTTTCTTTCACTATTTTGAACTCATAGCAGAAGCTGGACACCGAAGAAAAGCAAAGTAGTCTGACCCATAATTACACCCTGAACTACTTATAGTCATTCAGGCCTTGTAACATAAACATAGAAAACTATCATCACGCTTCCACATTCTGACAGGAGCTGCCACTTAAGACCTGTCACTTCACCAGCAGGCAGTAAAATCAAACATCTACACAGACAGGCAAATTATCTTTTTGGCCTATCTGCATCACAAAAACAGTTTCCCTGAAACTTTTCTACAGACTGTACTGCTGTAAACACTGCTGACATAGGAGACTGCACTTAGATAAGGGAGCTAGAAAAATCAGCTATGCACTGTACCCACAATGCTTTGCTACATATACATACATAGATACATAGATGTTGTTCACAGATAAGGGCCTATGGCCCACCTATTCTGCCCACATGTGCACGTACTTAGCTTCTTCAAGCTTCTCTAGAACTAGGTTATATGTCTACATATTAGGTTCTATTCTGCAGTCCCCACTACCAAAATAAGGGACTGCACCTCTGAGTAATGAACATTTAAGTAAACTCTATAATTTATCCAGAATTTCTTGTTGCTGTGTGTAAAACAGTGACAGTTCCCTTACATAACATCATTCTGGGGTGTGGCTACACACAGAAAACTGAAAAGCGGGAAGAAACAAAAACATACAGAAAATGAGCATGACAGATTTTACAAAACAAATTGCAGCTTCAGCATCTGAAGCACAGGACCAGTGGCATACTAAGTTAGTTAAACAGACATTTGCAGAATGTGACTAAATTACTTTAAATTGGAAATTTTATGTTGGGGAACTCTCGCATCAAGACTTTTAGGTGAAGGAACTGTCATTTCTAGGTGGTGGAATTCTCTCATTGTACTCAGTGGAGAAAGATAGCAGAGGTCGTACAGCTGATATACACTAGACCTCAGAGATCTTAACTTCTATACAGATGACGAGGTATCGTATGGCATCCCTGTGAGCTTTAATTCCTTTCTGCAACAAGGGGACTGACTGTGCTCCCTAGATATGAAGGGATTCGTACCTTCATATCAAAATCAGAAAAGCCCACAGGCAGTATCTACATATTATTTTGGAAAGGGAGCACTATCAGTTTAGATTATTGCCCTTTGGCTTATCATCTGTGCCACGGGTCTTTATCAAATGCTTGGCAGTAGTGACAGCAGCCCTTCGTCAGGGAGGGCCTGTATGTATTCCCCTATCTGGATGACTGACTTCTGAATGCCAGCTCCAGAGATGTTTTACTTCATACTCTATTGAGGACAAGGCAGTTGTTTGATGACTTAGGGGTCACAGTGAATGTCCCAAGACATACTGACTTCCTGGCAAAGACTGCAGTACATAGCAACAGTCTTGTATACAGAGATGGACTATGCTTTCCTGCCACTGGACAGGGTGGAGAAGTTTTTTTTATTTATTGTACTTTTTTTGTCTGCTGCTGTGTTGGTAGTTTCAGCCCGGTCACGGTCCCCGCCATCCTCGACTCCCATATGAGCCGCGCTCGTTGCTCCCTTGGCTTGCCCTCAGGGCAGGGCTGACACCGCCAAAGTGCCGTGGAACACGGGTCCGGTCTGGGAGCCGACCTGGGAGGAAATTACATGACGGTGAGGGTGTCAGTGGAGGACACAGACAGCAGTGTTTTTTTTTTCCCGTTGTTCCTTGAGGGCGGGAGCATGACGCCTGCTACCGGCTCTCCCCCCCTGGAGACGCCCAGACGCTGGTTGTTGGTTGGTACCCCTGGCTCTCCACCAGGGTCCCTCGAACACCGGACATACACTCCACCTCTCCCTGGAGAAAGAGAGCTGTCTGAGGACGCTCCATCCCTCCAGCTGGTTCTCTGATGACCCAGGTCCGTTCCCGAACCCGGGTCACTGGCGTCGCAAGCGGAAATCCAACCACTGCGCCGACGGGCTGGCCAGGGTGAAGAAGTTTGATTGCTCAAGCACAGTTAATATACAGAAGGCACTACTTTCCTGCGCGGGCAGTGTTCTGCCTCCTGGGCCTTATGGCTGCAGCCATTGTGGTGGTGCCACTGGCACGTTTGCACATGAGGATACCGCTGTTGACACTCTGAGTCTAGTAGGATCAGCTGATGGATCAGCTGGACAAAAAAGTTCCTTATGTCTCCATTCTGATTGTGCTACTATGGTGGGTGGATCACACCAGTCTTTTAAAAGGTGTTTCATTCCTTGTCCTGGCTCCTGTACCAATCCTCACCACAGATGCCTCCGTTTCCAGATGGAGTGCACATCTGGGTCCCTACCAGACACAAGGGTTATGGTCCCAAGGTAGAGGCCAAGTTACACATCAATGTTCTGAAAATGAGAGCTGTTCTATACAGCCTCCAGGCATTCCAGGAGCATTTAATCCAGATGGACAATGCCAGTGTGCTGCATTACTTCAACAAACAAGGGGGCACCCATTCCTATCCCTTATGCAGGGAGGCAAAGAGATTATGGTTCTGGGCTGTGCCCCACAGCCTCCACCTGTCAGCTGTGCATCTTCCAGGTACCCAGAATGTATTAGCAGTCAGACGAAGCAGTTGCCACCCCAGATGCATGAATGTAAACTGCTGACCTTTGTGGTAGACGACCTCTTCACAAGATGGGGTCATCCAGAGTTGGACCTTTGTGTCCCCACACAACACAAGTGCTACAGTTCTGCTGGCCTGCTCCAGGCCCTGGAGTTTTCTGGCGAGACACTTGTCCCTCTCTTGGAAAGGGAAATTCCTGTATGCATTCCCTCCCACCTTATTTCTCTCAAACAGAGAATCTTCCTCAAACTGCAGATAGAAAGTGCTTCCGTCATCTTCATAGCACCATTATGAGCTTGCCAAATATTGTTTTCACTCCTGTGACAACTGGCGATGGAGTCTCCAGAACCTCTGCAGTTGGTTCGGGTCTGTTGTCATAGGCCAAAGGATCACTGGTCTATCTGTACCAGAAGTCCTTACATCTATATGCATGGTTCCTGAAGATATACCCATGGTAATGCTTTTTGGGAAGCAGTTCACTTTGTGGGTTGCTTCCAAGAATTTGGAACCATTCATATGTTCTGCAAACAGTGCCGGAAAGATCCTGGTCTACAGTATTTTTCCCTTAAGGTGCATTTGGCCACTATATCAGCTTTTGTTTGCACAACTGGAGGTGTCCCATACTTTTTTTAGAAGTATTCTGCATATGAAACCTCCTATTCATAATCCAGTCCTCCCCTGGGACTTGAATTTTTGTGCTTGAGAAACTGACGTTGGATTAGTTTGAGCCGGCCGCAGGTTGTGGCCTGTGTTTTCTGTCATGGAAAACATTATTTTAAGTTGCCATTACTTCACTGTGAAGTATTTCAGAGCAGCAGGCCCTAATGTGTGAGCACCTCTATTTGATTTTTCACAAAAGATGGTGTTTTTTTGCGTACAGATCCTAAGTTTCTACCGAAGGTGGTATCTGGATCACATGATACACCTTCCTGTTTATTATCCCCAGCATGTCAGTCAGGCTGAAGCATTGCTCCATAGTTTAGATGTGCATAGACTACTGAGATGTTATGTGAATTGCAACCGAAGACTGCGAAGGGCCTCTCAGCTTTTGTTTCGTTCCACCCTGGGAAAAGGTGCTCCTGTATCCCTGTCCAATGGCTGGTACATTGTATTATAGCCTCTGTTAGGAGGAAGTACGTAAGGAACTTCCTGGTATAGTTTGTGGTCATTTCACAAGGGGGTATGGCCAGCTGTATGACCTGTTTCTGAAATGTCCCTGCTGCTGACATTTGTGCTGCAGCCACATGAAGCACTGTCCACACCTTCACTAAACATTACAGTAGACATTGTTTCTCGCAGGTGTGCTGGCTTTGGACTTGCTGTACTGTCAGGCCTCCTGTCTTGAATGTATCTGACTGTAACAACCTCTCATCGCCTTTTGGGACTGCTTGGGACTCATTCCAAAGGTGTGGCTTAATGGAAGAGATGTCCTGAAAGAAGATAGAACGGTTAGATTTCTTACCATAACAGTAGATCTTCAGAGAATCTCTCATTATCCTGTGTTGTCCCTCCCTCCATCCCTGTTCTGATTTAGTGACAATAGCATCAGATATTGTGGCTGATCCTAATCCATGGCTGTTACATCCAGCACTATATGTCACCTTGTGTACTTTGTGCTGGTCTGATTTCCTGGTTCCTCGTGGGCAGCGGTCCTTCAAGCCTAATCTCTGGCAAGGGACTGAGGAGTAATGGGGCTGCCCACGTTTATATGGATGCTGATGCATGATGTCATCATGGGCAGCCCACAGGTAACAGAGGTTTCCATATGTCCTAGTACCTGATGGCTGTAGTTCCAAAGGTGTGGCCTAATGGAGGAGATTCTCTCAAAGATCGGCTGTTACAGTAAGTATGTACTGTAACTGTTCTTTTTTTTGAAAGTTCTTGTTCCTTTGCAGCTGCTACCATCAAAAACATCTTGTTGTGATGCAGTGTAATTTACCATCAGAAACGTGCTAGCACCATTGTAAAATGAATTTCCATGGTACTGTATGAGTAGGTTTAGTTCTTTTCCTTAGTAGTTTTCTTTCACATGACTTGGGACAAGGGAGGAAACTCAAGAGGGAGAGTGTCGTGGAATTGAGTGAAATTAGACCTGGTTCTTCATCATCCAGTTTTACATTTAGATATATTAAGTCCTTATTTTTCCTAACTCTACTAACTCTGTGAGTAGTGCTCTATTTAAAGTGGTGGTCTCAATACAACAGCAGATTAGAACTCACGTTTTTAAAAGGGGAAAACGTGATCAGGGACTTGGTAGTGTGCACCTCCGCATACTTCAGAAACTAGTGTCTGGCAAGATGGAAACTGTGAAAGCATTACTATGCCTGTTTCTTTTGCTCCATGGAGATGTACATTCAAACACTGGACCCACTAAGACTGGGTTTAGAAATATGGACATCTAAGAGGGACAGACTTTAGAATGTCAGGAGTTTCATACCAGAAATGGACCTCATCAGAGAATAGGTTACCCAATACAAACCAGACCTGATAGTAATTTCATAAACCTGGTTAAGCCGAACAATTCAGTACTCCTACATAAACATTTCAGAATACCAACTGTGGAGAAATGATTGAAATGAAAAAGGGGACAGGTTGTTAATATATGGTTAAAAAAAGACCTCAAAGGAGTTGGACTTAAACCTTAGTATTGCTAGTGCTGCACACCAAACTTCCCCTTTCTTAGCCAATCATCTTGGTGGGTGTTTAGTGTCCTAAGAGTAACTGTACTGTTTCTAATACATTGCAGGATGTTTTACAGAACTTCAAACAAAGTCATGAGATTATGCTGATTGGTGATTTCATCATGACCAGGAGCACATTTGACTTGAATCATTGTTTTATATGATCGGTAAAGTACTAACATAGTACTGAACACACTAGAATTAATCCTAGGAAATTTCTGTTTCTACTGTACAGGACTAATTTTTGCCTCAGACTTGAACTTTACAAAGCTAGTGGCGTTATACTGGATACCTTTAGTGATCACTAGGGAATTATTTGCCTGAGGGCCAAAGATGAAACGTTGGGTTCCATAAGGTTGATTTATAGAAGAATCCTAAAATACTTTGATTACCTGGCTTCCATGATGGATATGGAAGCAGATAAATGGGAAGGAATTAATCTGATTCCTTCAGCGAATGAGGCTTGGTTATTTTTTCAAGAATAATTCATGTCCATATACAGTCAGCATGCCCTGCTAAAAAATAAGCTTATTAAGACAGTTAATGCAACATGGTGTAATGGAACTCTAAATAAGTTTAGAATTATGGGGGATAAGTGCTGGAAGTTAGCAAAAAGTCTAATTTATAGAGGGACTGGGGAGGATTCCATCGAACTAGAAATGGATACCTAAATTAAATAAAAAAGGCTAAATAGATGTTTTTCAAGACATTGTTTGTAGATACCAACAAGTTAAACCCAATACATTATTGGAAGCTTAACCAAAACCTAAAAAAGCCAGGCTGTGCTGAGCTCCTGAGTACCTTTTTAATGGATAGTAAGTTGAAATGAAGTGAAAATGAAACCAATGAATTCAAAGAGTTCATTATTAGAATGGATACTGATTCTCTGGACACAGTGGATAAACCTACATTGGATCCCAATATAGGATGGTCCCCTCTGCCAAAACCAGCACAAATGTTTGTGTTCCAGAAAATAAAAACTAAAGAGGTCCTAATTGAATTATTAAAATGCCACAAAATCAAAAAGTTGTGACAGGATAACATACCTACAAATTTATTAAAACATGCCTACCAAATTACAACATATACCTTGGGTACTATTTTTAATATTTTATGGACACTGGTGGAGGTGCTGCTTACCTTATACTAGGGAATGCAGGATGGTGCACACTGGTTTTCTAGAATTCAAAGCAGTCTGCAGTGACGTCATAGCATCGAGGAGGCAGTGTAGTGTAGTGCAGTGGTTGAAGGCTCTGAGCTGCAAACCTGGAGACCTGGGTTTGAATCCCACAGCCCCCACTTGCATACTGTCTGACCCTGAGCAAGTCATTTAATTCCTTGTGCTCCCAGGTCACACATGTAAACAAGCTTTCAGCTTAGTGTGTGTCTCTGGTAAAAAAGAAGAAAAAAAAAAAAAGATCCTGGCACAGACCAAAATGGGATATGCTCATAGACAAATAGTTTGAATGCCTACCAGTCTTAGTAAAGGTTGCTTTTCTTCCAAACTGGCAAACTTCACAGTGCAAAATGTGCTGGAGTCATTCAGGAATAGATAGGTGCAAACATACAATCTTCATAGAGAGAACCATCGTGGCAACTGCTCACACAGGCAGACTTGGGCTGTTGGCCAGCAGAACAGCATGTGTGCTTATGTGGCACATAGGTCAGCTTACATTTTGGCTATGCCTTCATCAAATTTCTGTTTATCAAAACAGTACGAGATAAATCTGTCTGTCCCCCATTCACGGGCGAGCACAACGGCAGTGAGGCACTGGGATGTAGCCTGTCAATCACACCTCTCTCTCGCTCTCTCCTGCTGTGAATGCATCTGGCTCGCACTGCAAACTGACACTGAAGTTTCCTCATGTTTTATGTATTTTATTTCAGTGATTCTACCATTTGTTTCTGACACGGGGGGGGTGACTGGCACGGAGACTCTTCACTCTGTTATGCTGTGCACGTCATCACTTGCAGCTGCGTGATTTATGAGTATAGGCTTGACTGCTTGTCCTTGTGGTACAAACCTTGTGTTGCATTCCTCTCTCCTCTGCAGTCTGTGTTCATTTCCAGTGGTCACATTATTTTGATGGGGAGGTACTACAGTTACCAAGCAAGAGAGGTACCTGGGGTAGTCATATCTGATGATCTCAAGGTGGCTGGGCACGCGCCAAGGCAAGAGTCCATGCAAGCCAGATGCTTGGTGCATAGGGAGGGGATTTCAAGCAGGAGAAGGGAGGTGGTGCTTGCCTCTGTATTGCTCACTTGTGGGACCCAAGCTGAGTACTGTGTCAAGTTCTGATGCCACACCTCTGCAAGAACATCAACAGGGTGGAAGCTGTCCAGAGAAGGGTACAGAAGTGGTATGGGGATTGCATGAGAAACCATACTAAGAGAGACTGTGGGAGCACTACATGTACTCCCTGGAGGAGAGGAGAGCAAGAGGGGACATGACTGAGTTCCTCATGGGGGGGGGGTTGAACAAAGTACAGGAGAGGAGTCTCTTTCACAGGAGGAGCAGTAGAACATGAAGGGATGTGATGAAGCTTTTGGAGGAGAGTTTAAGAGGGATGTGAGGAAATACGTCTTCACAGAAGGGGTGGTGGACACCTGGAATAGCCTGCCAGAAGTGGTGGTAGGTACGAAGTAGGGGTCTTCAAACATGCATGGGGTGGGCACATGGGTATAATAAGTAGAGGTAGGGGAGGAGGGAAGGACATCTGTGACCAAACAGGGTCCAGGGTATAGTAATAAGTAGGGAAAACAGCGTAGACTAGATGGGCCTACCAGTCCTTATCTGTTGACACAGTCTGTGTTTGTGTTCATGTGTTTCACTGCATCTACTGTGCTGTGTATATTTGTGATACTCCTTGCTTCAAAAAACAGTGCAGCTGGTCAGAAGTATTAACAGTTTTCATGTCTAATATTTGAATGGTGGCATACGGCTGTGCTGTTATTTTTGTGTGAGCTCCTCTTGCCACCCCTTCACGTTTTTAATGCAGTGGTTTCTTTTATTGTTATATTAAATTAACAGAAAAAATAGCCAATTAGTTAACAAGTATGTTAAAAAAAAAAAAAAAAAGACTTGTCACAAAACTAATCTCTCTTTAAGCTATTGTGTTAAACTTTGATCATCTCGTAGGATTGTGGTTGTGGGAAACCAGGTTTGACAGTTAATGGCTGACTGTCACTAAATAACGATGTGCAGAGGAAACCTGGTAGAAGGAAAAGAACATAATTATGAAGATCTACTCTTTATTTCAGCTGGTTTATTCTAAGGTATTTTCTTCATTATTTCTCAAAATGAAGCCGACAGTGCCCAACTCCTTAGAAAAAAAACAAAAAAACAATCAGTGTTAGAAGGAGCATTACCAGAACCTGAGGGGACTTCAGGTTCCAACTACTATTCTGAAAAAGTTTTCTCAGAAATTTTGGCCCTCAGACTTTAAACATCTCAGAACTGATAGCAAGTATTTCAATGTTTGGTGCATAACATAGTGCTTGTGTATACTTATGGATTTTGAACTTTGACCTTTCTCTGTTGCCACCCTTGTGAGATAAGCCAGGTAGCAAGTGGGAACTAGAGGGCCCAGTACCAAGGGTGAGCTGAGTGCCAGAGGAGAAGGAGAGGCAGGGAGGATGGTGGGTGTTTCACAATGCTGTAAGCAAAAACTGATGGGAAAGGCTGACCTTTATGTGGAATGTGGGAGAAGCTATTCCCCCACATTGAACCTCGGTCGTCAGCCCTCCCATTCAATGTTTGGTGCATAGCGTAGTGCTTGTGTATACTTATGGATTTTGAACTTTGGCCTTTCTCTATTCCCACCCTGGGTAGGTAAGTTGGGTGGCAAATTGGGAATGGAGGGCCCAAAAAGAATAATTTATCGGTTCAAAAGATTACCTCCTCCAACTCATGGAGCGTGGTGACCAGTAGCACGCAGGAGAGAACCTCCCAGTGAAGGAAACATCTGAGGACCCATGGCTACTGATCTGCCCATCCTCTAGGCAACCTAAGAGGAAATGCTAGATGCTTGAACTGAGTTCTGATTCTGGTCTAGGATGTGATGTCCATAGCATGATGAAGTCCATCTTCTGAGTCTTTGGCGACTTGTGCAGGAAGGTCAATTTCTGCAGTTGGAGAAGCAGATCCAATCCGAATGAATGTCCAGATGATGAATATGGATTAAGTAGGGCTATTGAAAGAGGTTTGAACAAGATCCTTGGTTTAGTTCGATGTTGGTGATGATTTATGGACGGTATATAGAGGATCTGAGCATGAGGAAATCATGAGATTGTCTAGATGGGGCTACTGAACTCCAGTACAATGATTACTTGATGGGAAATAGGTTATGAGAATTCCTTACTGCAGTCTGTTGGCCCTTGATGGAAGAGATTGGAGGACATGATGATCAGCTCTTTTGGAGACTGAAGATTTTATAGATGCTGACAAAGTTCTCAGATCTGCTTAGGGATGGTGAGATAGTAAATCCTCGGGAGGCAGGAATCTAATGAAGGCTAGGTAAATAGCGTAATAAACCATGATGTTTGAAACAGAGTCATATTGAGCTGAGTACGGTCAATTCGATATGTTTCACCATGGAAGCATATATTGGAGGGATGACAATGAGTCCAGATGAATTAAGCTTTTGGATACTTAGTTGAAGAATGTAACTGTAGGGCTGGACAAGCAGTGAAGGTGAGGATGGAGTAGGCTGGAAGAAAGAAACTGGATATGAATATCGGAGATGTTCTGTGTGAATTTTCGAGATATGATCACAAGTTAGAAATGCTAATACAAGTACACGTGAGCAAATAGTCAGGACTGCAATGGGCAAGATGATGGATATATTTCCAGCTGTAGTAGGAGTAGCTCGGTGGCAGGAGCTAGAGAAGCCCACATAGTGTTGACTTACTAGTGATCAGAGTCCAACATGTATGGAGTTGGGAAATAAAAGAGAGGAGTCTTGACTGGGTCAGCTTGACTGATGGGCCAGTGAAAAGTATGCTGTCAGGAGCAGTATAACACATCTGGTGAGTCAATTGCATATTCTTGGATAGTCTTGATGAGGAATGGTTGGAGTGTCAAACTGTGATGAAGAGATAAATGAGTCAGTTGTGCATGGCAGCGTGCTGGAATGGAATGTAAACTGCCCTTGGTGATAGTATTCGCTGGAATGAGTATGAGGTAGGATTGATACTGTCTGATGGGACCAGAAGACCCCTAGAAAGGTGACTAGCTTAACTGGTAAATGTTGGAAGAGGGGATGTAGATGACTTCAGGAAGTATGATGCTGTCTTGAGGCTAAGGAAGGGATTCAGGATTAGGTAAAATAGCAAGATAGCTATGCATTGCAGATACGTTGGTGCACATTCTGAGATGTTAGAGGGAAGAAGCATCTTTGGAGAGCATTCAGACCTATACCACGAAGATGCGAGTGGGATGACGGGGTACAATCTGATCTTCCTCTGCCAATATTGGATATGATGATGCACTTCAAATAACTGATGGTGCCAATGTCAATAGGTAGATTATGAAGGACTTCCCTTAACAAATTATAGTTAAAGAGCAGATGAGGTATCCTGGTAAAAATGTAAGTTCATGTTTCTGTTGGGAGAGGATAGTTTCGAAGAGAACTCCAATGTGCATGGACCCGAGTAGTAAATCAAGAGATAATGGCTTCCATAGGGTTTGAATCCAATAGAATGTCTGGGGAATGGTCCTGTAGAGTTAATTGCGAGTAAGAGCTTGTATACAGTCTGATCCAATAGGATGTCGCGGAATGATCGAGTGGAGATTATTGTGACGCAGTGGTGCTTCCACACTGCCTGAGTGCAAGATGTAGTGCAGGTGGAGGGATGTCACTAGACAGGGATTTTCTCTTTGAGAAGAATTGCTAATCCTTGAAACAGCGAATAGTAGTAGCAGTGCCAGTCATGGGAGGAGAATAACACAGGTCAAGCAGGAGACTTAATCAAACAGATGAGTGAGTGCTGGATGGCAGCAAACGGGGAGAATGTCCAAAACAAAAGACACAGAAGCAAATGTGCCAAAGCCTCAGGATGCTGGATTGGTGGAAATGGGCAAGGCAGCACAACAGAACAGCGGTCTTCCCAGATATGCCACAGAGATGCCAGAGATGCTACCTGGAGGGCACACAGTCAACATTATTTATGAAGTGCTAGATATGAGGAAGCTGGGCCAAGCCAGTGGCCGTCGGTCAGGTATTGGTATGCCAGGTGAAATGATTGACTGAGATGATTGGCTGAGATGAATGACCGATATGATGGATCGATATGAGTGACTGATGAGATTGACTGATGGGAATGCTGATATGAACAAAGCCAGTGGAAAGCAAGCCAGCCAATTCCATTAAGAAAGCCAAAGCAATGGAGATGTAGAAAGTAGGAGTGTAGGTAGAGAGGCCGTGATGCCAGCAACTGAATCAATTAGGTTTACCGTGAGTTGAATTGAAGAGGTGAAGCAGTTGATTGCTGTGATTGCAACATTAATGGTGATTTGAGAGGAATCTCATGAAACCTTCTATGCCATTAAGGTGGAGTTAAGTTATTTGGATACGGAGGATTTGCAATGTAATAATGGAATACAATGAAGATCTTCAAAGCCATGGAGGCTGCGAGGGTAATGTATTTATGCAGGGATGATTGAAAAGCTATGTAGGCAAATGGAGCAGGGCATAATTAATTTCACTGCAGACAAGTCGAGGAGTGATACTGGGATGATTAATCCAACAAGGGGAAATGGCAGGTGCTGAACAGGAGTGAGACTGATAACCATAGCAGGTTCCCCTGCAGCAGACTGAAGAGGTGGATGGAGGCAGGCACAGGAGGAGAGCATTGAGATGCCAGAGGGGTCCAACTGTAATCCAAGGTGGAAGTTGCACACAAACAAAACTGAAGGCCAGTACCGCCCAGCAGGGAAGTAATTTGGAACTTATCTTGATGCAGGAGAGGTAGGAAGTGAGGAGGAATGCAGACATGGACAGGTCCAGGGCAAAAACTCAGGAGCAGGAGTGTCTGGGGCATCGATGAAGGAGGATGCGGCAGCAGGAACTGAAGGCAAGAGACTGGAAGAGGTGGAGCAGGGAAGCAAACAGCTTGCAACTGAAGCAGGGCCACAAGGTTAGAACAGCCAGTCTTCAAAGGAGGAGGTTGAGTCCGAAGTGCATGGATGGGATGAAGGGGCAAAGGAAAAGAGCTTAGGAATCCAGTAGGACTGTCCTTGGAGATTGGAAGCATGGGAAGAGGCAACATTGCCTAAGTACGGGGAAGTGAACTGAATAATGCTGGTTGAAAAATAGAATTGGTAGACGATATGACTGGATGAAATGGACTTCCATCTCAGGTAGATGAGGCAGATCAACCTTTACTCTATGCTTCCCCAGGTAGAGTCAGGGATGGAGACCGTTGGAGGGCTGGGATGGAATGTAGATGGTCAAATGATGGTATAGGATGGAGGATGATAGAAACTGAAAATGAGGAACAGGCTCCCATCCCTGGCAGACAGGGCAAGACCACCTTCACACAATACCCCTTTAGGCAAAGCTAGGGATGGAGACTGTCAGATTGCTGGAATTGATTGGAACTGGCAGCTAATGAAGTTGGAAGACATGGGCTCCCATCCCTGGTAGGCAGGGCAAGCCCACCTTCACTCGATACCCCAGAGGTAGAGTTAGGGCAGAGACTATCAGTGCTGCTGGTAGGGAATGATGAACGCGATGGCTGAATGAGATGACTTCACAAATGACTGAGTGAGATGACGATTGACGGATACAGGCTCCCATCCCTGGTAGACCGGGCAAGCTTACCAGCACTGCAATACTCAGAAGGCAGAGTTAGGGATGGAGGCTGTCAGGCTGCTGGTATGGGCTGGCAAGGAAAGAGCAACTGAAGCTACTAATAGGAGAAAGAAGGAAGCAGATGGACTTAGCAGGAGAAAGGGAGAAAATGGGGAAGGAGGTTGGAAAACAGCAAGAAAGGGGGAACAAAACAGAACCTGCTAGACAAAATGTGCAAATGAACTGAAGGCGCTTGAAATACAACCATGTAGCAAAACATTCAAATAGATGTACTGGCAGATGATTTCGTAATCAAGAACCAAATGAGTTGGGACTTTGGTGAAAGAAATGAGGTAATATAACTGGGATAAAGCCATATAGTATCACAAGGACAAAATGGAACTGAGGAGGCATGGCAGTCAAACCAAAGGGCAATTGTTAGAGTGACTGATGTAATGAGCAGGTTCCTAAAATGCTGTGGCAGGAAGCTGTGAAGCCAGATTTGATGAAAATACAGTGCCATTTGTCATAAGGCACTATAGCTCAAAGGCAAATTGGGTACTGAATGAAAGAATTAGTGGCGCATCTTCGCCTGGTGGTGCAGGTGTTTGTTAAAGTCAGAGAACAGAAGCAGGAAATGAAGCAGTGGTAACTTACAGGTTAGAATTGAATCTCAGGTGGTAGCAGGCAGACCTGACCCGTAGCTACATTGTTTGCACAGAGGCAATCCAGCAAAAATATCTGTGCCTCACTGTGTTTAGAATTCGAAAAACCCAGTAGCATTTTGCCTTATTGAGACATAACATTTGGTTGCATGTTTGGTGAGAACAGAAGAAAATGATGCAATCAAGTATGCACAGGAGTTGTGGATGTGGCTGTAATGGAGCACTGGGGGATGATGTCACATCCCGGAAGCGCTCATGCAGCCATGGAGTGGTGGATTCGAAAACAGATAGGAAAAGCCCAAAAAAGAAAATGCAAACAGGACAATGGAGCAGCTGGCGTACTGAATGAATGAGGTAGGGAACAGCAATAATGGAACAAGCAGGAGTGGGGAAGGGAATGAACACAGCACCAGAGAGAGAATGGGAAAGGTGGGGAGGGGGGCAACAGGAGAGAGGAGAACATGAGAGGAGCTGGAGGAGCAGGGGCACAAACAGGGAAACAGGAAACAGTACGGCGGGGAACGCAAACAAAATGAAACAACGAGGAGAGAAGAGAAACGGAGAAGCGAGACAAAACAGGGAAACGGGCAGAAACCCAGGAGTCACAGCCCAGGAGCTACACAGTAGCAGAGTGCTGTGAAAGATGAGTTTTTTACAATGCTGTAAGCAAACGTTGCTGGGAGAGGCTGACCTTTATTTGGAATGTGGGAGGAGATATTTCCTCACATTGAACCTTGGGCTTTAGCCCTCCCAAAAAGACATTTAAAGTGAATTGAAGGATCAAAATGTAAGGATTGGGGATGTAGAATGTAATAAATAGTTCTAAATATAAAATAGAAAAAGAAAGTTGAGAGAGAATCACAAATTCCAGAAAGATAAAACTTGAGGCAGATGTTATGGATTTGGAAACCAGAAATAAAGTAGTTTAAGAATCATCAGCCTTCTTGGGGGTATCGAAGGCAGTACCATAGACTTTGTAATTAAAGTTGTGGATCTGTTTGGTGGGACCGCTACCAGTGGTGATGGTTTTACTATTAAAGGCACACAGTGTAGACCAGAACCGTCTTCTAGAGAGAAAACCCAGAGGTTTCATTATACAATGGCAAGAAAAATCCTGGTCTCTGATTGGTCAGTCTTGGGCTGGACCCGTGATGTTATCCCAGTACAACATCACGATTCTAGTCTCAGCCTCACTGTGAATCTGCAGATGAGCATTTTATGGAGCTTTTGATTGATTGTTTCATCTTCTCTTAATAAACAAAAATATTTTTCCACATAAAAACATCTTTAAAATTATTTTTTTTATTCTGTATAACAACGAGCCATTGTATAATAGCAATAATGCCCTCCAGGGTGTGTGTCGTTTGGGATAACATCATGCCTCAGTCGTTGGACGTACTCAGCCTGCAGCCTCGTGCCCAACCACCTGAGGCATGACGTTATCCCAGCACGACACACACCATGTCGGGCATTATTGCTTAATTATAACATTTTAGAATTTTCAGCACAAGACTTGCATCCAAAAATGACATAGGATGGAATGTACAGAATCTTCAATTTGAAGAACACAACATTAAGATTTTCATTGATTACCCTATGGAGCTGGTGAAAAAATGGGATGCATTTTTCCCTTTCTAAGAAAAGACACTGGGGGAATAACATTAAATGCAGTCTTTTGTTCCTGACTCTCCTCAGGGTCTAGCTGATCAGTGGAGTCAAGGATTACCAGGCTTTGAAACAGCTAAACTTGGATTAAAGAGGACCTCCACAGTTGTTCCAGGATTTTGACTTTTCACCGCTCTTCCTAGACGCCAGGATATGGATCATTAATTAATTGTCTACATCCCTGGAATATTGTGGCAGCAAATCTGTATGTTATAGTTAATAAAAATACACAACAAATCAAAATATCTCTTGTGAGACTTCACAAATACATGGACTCAATTTGACCAAAAGGGGAGATGCACATGATTCGGTGAGTTGAGTTGGGGGGACTGTCTGGTGTCAGTGGAGGTCTAAAGGGGTTGGGAGAGAGGAGTCTCTAGAGTGCCTCTTTCAGTGTTTGCTAGGTGCAGGACACCTGCCACTTGGTTGTGATGAACTCCAAAACCTTTTCTATCTCAGAAAGATTATAGTTTTGTGGAGTGTCATAATGGGGTGGGAAAAATATGGAAACAAACCTGACAAGAACAAAAAATTCTGTTGTAGTTTGTTAATGGGTTCCCATGTCAGATTGTACTGCCAGTCTGCGACCAAGTCATTAAATTGGACCCGATTTAGGTGGGGAATTGCTCACATCTACATTTTTTAGGTGGGGTAACTGACATTTGGAGGTGGTGGAATCCCATAGTATTCAGTGGAGAAAAATGACAGAGGTGCAGAAACGGTCATACAATATTTTAAGAGGCGGTGGTGCTGTGGGCTCCTTCCCAATTTAACCACTCCTGCAACCTAATGCAGCAAGGACTTGGATTGCCTTTGTTTTTAGGAAGAAAGCAGCTCTACCTTTCATCCGTTTTTGAGTTGTATCATAAACTGACTAGCACAACACTGAATAATATCAGGCTTACTGTGTTTAAATGAACAACTGACTTATTTGTTTATTTCTCAGATTATGGTACCTTTGAGCTAGAGGCTGTTTTACAAAGGTTCCATGTCAGGTAGTTAACTTCTGAATAGTTAGTATTTAATATTATATTTAATATTTAACAGACACACAAATATACAGGGACAGAATGTAAATTAGCATTCTGTTTGTTCAGGACAGGAGAAATGTGCTCTTTTTGTTAAAATTTCTACTCATTTTGTTAGGTATTTTATTGAGTGAAGTAGTACAAATGTTCATATCATGAGTTTTATGCTTAAAAAGAGTGAATGTTAGACGCAGTAGATATTGGGTGCAGTTAAGTGCGATCGATGTGCTGTCATATTTTCACATTCAGCCATATTAAGAGCCTGAAAGCCTACTCACCATTCTTTTTTGTTAATTTTGAATTTGGTGACTCGTCACAAGAGGTAGTTTTTCATGTGCATGTTTCAAGCATTTAGCAGTCAGCATGCATCTTCCCTTCCCTCTCTCTCTCAAGGCATTAAAAGTGTGTCACAGAGGCTTGTGGGAACACAGAACTACACCAGCTCAATGATGAATTACTTGAAGATGGTGCGCCTGTGAATTAATTTCAGCAGTGATTTGGGAGTTCATTAGCTGGTAAAAAGTGGTAACACTGCATGATGTATTAAAGTTAACAATGGATTGAAGTAACCAATCACTGATAATTCTAACTCCACATAGTTTAACTCTGGGTGCTTTGTAGGCCTCTGGGTTGGTAACCTTATGATGGGTGTCCAGACCTTAGCTAGTGTGGTCTCTTGTGTTAAGGTCAGTCGTCAAAAGTTAAGTACAAAAGAGTTATTTTAATTGAGCTCATAGTGATGAAAAAAATTCAAACCGTTATTGATAGATCCTCTCATAGGTCATTGACTCTTTTTTAGTTAATATTAGGTATTGTGGTTCATTTCTGTTATCACAACTTTTGTTCCGCTGCTATATATCGAGTACATAAAGTTCCATTCCTAATTTAATTTACATTGCATTGTTTGGGATGCTTAGTTGATTTAGTAGAGATACTAATTAGAGACTAATAAAAGGAATAGAGAAATGCCAAAATATTTCAGTTTAGGTCTAGGTTATCCATCATTACATGAGAAGCCATGTGGGGATCACTTTTGAATATTTAATAACTGCAAAACGAAGTGGGGGGTGCACCAGAAAATGCTCTGGTGCTGCTAGCAAGGAATACAGCATCAAACAAAAAAAGCAAAGCACCTATGAGAAAAAGTATATAGTGTTGCTAAATCACTTACATATTTTAATTGTGCAAATTCATTTAAGCAGTATACCCCTGCTGGGTGTGGGTATACTGATGGATTTACACGGCTGGTGTGGTTTGGTCACGAGGCGCAGCCTGGTGACAACCACACCAGCCAGCCTAAATCCGTCTGCATACCTACACTTCTGGTGGTATATTGCTATACGATGTGCTCATGTTTGGTGGGGGGACAAGTTAAGGCAACAGACTTCTAGGAAAACATAAAGTAAACTTACAAACTCAAATGGGCAGACTGGGTGGGCTGTAGGCCCTTATCTGCCAACAATGTCTATGTATGTATCTATCTATGTGTGTGTGTGTGTGTGTGTGTGTGTGTGTGTGTGTGTGTGTGTGTATGTATGTGTGTGTATATATATATATATATATATATATATATTATTTTTATGGCGTTTATTGTTCTGACAGAAAAAATAGTTCCATCTTGGTAGGGAGGTGGAGCGAGGTCACAGGGTGTGTTGGTAGGGAGATGAAGCTGAGGTGGGCAGAATCATTTTTTTTTGGTTTGTTTTATCGGTTTCTTTTTGTAGTTTTATAGCACTGTCAACCTCCCTCCAGTTTTTGTGCTTCAGATGTGTTTTGTGGAAAGAAACTCATTGAAGAAAGCAGTGGGGGAGAAACTCCCAAAACTCTCCTTCCTACCAATTTCTCATTCCCAGTCCCCACCCCTGGGGCCCAAAGCAACCTTTTTAGTCCCTGTGAATGAAATCATATGTGTCCGATTTCTAACTGTTTTCAAATGTCGGACACTGGCATAAGCATTGTCTCCTTTTTGTGTGGCCCGTACATGCTCTATAATCCTAGTTTTGAATTGGCATACTGTATGGCCAACATAGTAAATGCATGAAGATTCCAATAAATAAAATACCCCAAAGATATTATAGTTCAAAAAATTCTTATGCTCCATAATCGTTCCATGACAGAGATTCCTGAATAATTTGGTATTTTTAACATAATCGCAGTGTTTACACCTTCCACATTTATATGTCCTCATAGGAGGTGGGGCCAACTAGGAAATGAAGTGAGGTGTCTGAGTCCTTTTGGAAACTAGGTACAACTGCATCCTTCACTGTCTGGGTGTGTCTAAATAGCATTCTGGGGCCACTACCAACCAAATTGCTTATATTACTGTCTGTGTGTTGTATACCCGAATTATTTCTCAAAATCTCTTGCACCTCCCTTGAAAGTGTACTAAAGGTTGTAACAGTTATACTGATTAGTGTCTCATTAGTACATTCCCTTTGTCTAAGGGTAACTATATCCTCTTAAGGGATGTTGCTAACAAACTATAGTGGAATCGGTCACAGCAGCACTGTATTCCCTGTGTTTAAACCTCTGAACCTGATCACTTCTTTTTTAAATATAATCTGTTTCCCAGGTACAGTTATGGAGGTTATGGATAAGATGACACTTTGTAATGTTTCTTGATAATGTGGTGGGTAGGAACTGCTGGATAAGAGGAGAGACTATTCCTACCAGTGGGCTTCTGAAACAGATTTGTGCCCACATTGCCATCACTCATTTTAAAAATCAGCATAATGCTGTTGCTCTGTATGGTAGCCTCAAAAACGTAATTTGGGGTTGGTTGATTTCAAGCACATGACAAATTCTTCAAATGCCTGCGCCGTACCTTTCCATACAATAAGTCCATAATATATTGACGCCTTCCACTCTAAACTTCGCCCCAAACTAGGAGTAATGTATCGAAACAAACTGTCTTTCCCTTGCTGTTTGTCATGAGCTGGTTACTAAAACGATCCTCACAGTGCTTGACTAAGTGTATATAGTCTGGGCATCACTTCTGCTTTGTCCTTGCCAGACTTGACACTCTCTTAAATGTCTTTGTCATTTTGCCACAAATTCTCCTTTTAAGACATCACTGCTGTCTTTACTCCTCTTTGCCTCTGACAAACAGCACAAGGATCCCAGAAGCAACGTGGAAGCCAATCCAGGAACAGTGATCACAATTCAATCTGGTTTACTGTGAACAATATGGAGGAAAATAGTCACACCAAAATAGAGGTACTAGAATTCAGAAAAGCCAGCTTCCCCAATGAGAACTGTGATCGCATCCATGCTAGATGGAGGAATCACAGGAGATGTAGAGAACTGCTAGAATACTCTGAAGGTTGCTCTGCATACAGTAACAACCATATGCACTAAGCAGATCAGGAAGTTCAAAAGAAGGAAAAGACCTCTCTGGTTCTCTCACGAAGTAGCATCCAAAATCAAAGAGAACAAAAAAGGCGCTTACACAATTCAGGCAAACGAAGCAGACATGGAAAAATACAAGAACAAATTAAAGGAGGCAGGGAAAGCTGTTAGAAGGGCAAAAGCACAGACGGAAGAGAAAATAGCACAGGGTGTTAATGAGGGAGACAAAACCTTCTATAGATACATAAGAGAAAAAAGAAAAACTAAGGGAGGAATAGTTCGACTAGCAACCAAGGAAGGTAAGATGGCAGCAAGTGACCAGAACAAGGCAGAAGTGCTAAACAAGTTCTTTTGCTCCATCTTCACCATAGAAGACAGTGGCAAAGGTTCCACACTGAACAGGACAAAGGAAGATACTTAGTGAGCAGATACTAGCCCCTTCACAAGGGAGAGGGTCCTAAAAGAGCTTAATAAACTGAAACTGGAGAAAGCCATGGGACCAGATGGCATGCACCCTAGGATATTGAAGGAGCTCAGAGAGGAACTGGCCGCACCACTGGCTGAGCTCTTCAACAAGTCACTAGACAGCAGGAAAATACATTGGGACTGGAACGGGCAACCATTGTGACCTTACACAAGAGCAGAAACAAGGAAGAGGCAGGAAATTACCAGCCTTGTACCGCCCTTTCAGTTGACATCAGTTATGGGGAAAATGATGGGAGTCACTACTAAAAGAGAGGACTGTAGCACCTACAGGTACTGGAAAAATGGACCCAAAGCAACATGGCTTCACAGCAGGACGTTCTTGTCAAACCAACTTGATTGACTTCTTGACTGGATCACCAGAACATTGGATCAGGGAGGGCGGTGGACGCGTTGTCTACCTAGATTTCAGCAAGATCTTTGACACCGTCCTTCACAGAAGGCTAACCAACAAGCTGGAACATACGGGAGTTGGGCGAAGATAGTCAGCTGGATAAGTAACTGGCTGAATGATAGGATCCAGAGAGTGCTAGTTAGTGGATCATTGTCAAGGGAGGTAGGGTGACCAGTGGAGTTCCAGAGGGATCGGTACTGGGACCCATCCTATTTAACGATGGCGGACCGAATAGCTAATGGACTAAAAGAGAAGGTTTGCCTGTTCAGATGATACAAAACTCTGCAACAGAGTGGACACAAGGGAAGGAGCAGACAACATGGAAGCTGACCTTAGAAGGCCAGAGGCTTGGTCCAGGGACCGGCAGTTACAATTTAACACGAAAAGTGTAAGGTAGTGCACTTGGGAAAGAGGAACCCTGGAAAAAGTACACACTGGGAGGACATCAACATGAGACACAAACAGAGCAGGATGTCTGCATAATCATCACTGATGAATTAAAGGTAGGAAAACAATGAGAAAGCAGCATGAAAGGGGTGGCATGCTCGGATGTATAAATAGAGGTATTTTAGTAGAAAGAGGGAGGTTATCGTGCCCCTCTACAGGTCCTTGGTGAGGCTACACTTGAAGTACTGCTGCTCAGTTCTGGAGATCTCACCTCAAGAATGACACTGACTGTTAGGAAACGGTGCAGAGAAGGGCTACTGAGGTGGTGCATGGACTGCATCACAGGTTATATGAAGCAAGACTCTGGGAGCTGAACCTGTACTCCCTGGAGCAGAGAAGAAACAGGGGACATGATTAAAACATTTAAGTATGTGATGGGATTTAGTGCAGCTTAGACAGGCAATCTATTTCAACAGAACACAGCAGCAAGCATGAGAGGGCATGATATGAAACTGGTAGGAGGAAGGTTCAAAAGCAACCTCAGGAAGTACTTTTTCACAGAGGTGTGATAGATCTGTGGAACAGCCTGCCTCAGGAGGTGTAGCATCAAAGACAATCGGGAGTTCAAACTTGCATAGGACAGACGTAAAGGACAAGTTAGGATGAAGGCTGCATAGGGAGGGGGTAGTTTCTAGGGCAGACTAGATAGATTGCACGGTCCCCATCTGCCAACACTTTTATTATGTTTTATGTTCTTTGTCTATCACAACCCTATTCCATCATTGGCCGGTTCACTGCCTAGCCTTCATCATTAAAAACTGGTTTGGGACCCTTCCTTCACACCTCTCCTTTCTCCTATCTCCTGCCATCCCTACCTCCTACTCACTGCACTTCAGGGAATCCCGCTCTTTCTCCCTTCCCCATCCAGACTCAAATGCAGGTCAGTCTGCCTTCTACTGCCTTCCCTTCCTCTGTGACCAACTCTCTATCATCCTTCTAATCCCCTCGTTCCCTGTTAAGTGTCTGCTCAGACATATACCTGTTGCTCCTTGCTTCTGTCCCTCAATCTCCTGAGCCTCCTTTCCTCTCAAGTGGTCTTGAACAACTATGTGAATGCCCACATAGCCTGTATGAAAGCCTGTTTAATCTGTAAATGGCACTTGTTTATTGTCATTATGTAATTCTCCTTTGTATGTTTGTTTTCCCCTCCCAGGTCACACCTGGAAACGAGCCTTGGCTCAGTGTGCTTTTCCCAGTTACCAAATTTTAAATAAATGCATAAATAAATAAGGATATCATCAGTGTAATGGTGCCAAAGATCCAGATACTGAAAAAATGGAGTCCTGGCTTTGTCATAAAGGACATCTCCCTCCCACTTTTCCTACACACAGATTTTCATACCTGGGGGCCATAGTGGCCCCAGTGGAAGTACTTTTCTTTTGTTTGAGTTCTGAAAAGAAACATATTAAACTCCAATGTCAGCCTCAGCAACTCCAGAAGGTATGTGGTAGGCACAGTGGTATGTATCCTGGAGTCAGTGTTGTAGTGTGTCATGTCCACCCTGGTGTGGAATATTCGTATACAACAAATCATAATCCAGAGTGGCAAAAAAAAAAAAGTCATCCTCAGTGTATAGGGTTCAAACAACGTGAAGTCTTGCTATATTATGACATATGCAGTGAGTCCCAACCTTCGAACTGCTCCGGAGGTGAAAGAGTTAACTTTCCATGCCAGGCATGGAACTTTGAGCGCGAGCTTGGTTGAAAACTCTGTCTGTTGTTAATCAAACTCAAACTGTCAGATTCTTTACTCCGCCTCGCTGAACAGTCGCTCCGGAGATTTCTCCTTCTGCTCGGTTCATTTTGTCGGTTAAAGTATTATTTTATCGGTTTTTGACCGAAATTAAACCGCAACCGGTCGGTTCAAGCTCTGTCTGTGGTATTGTAAGTAATAGATAGGCTTACATTTATATTTATTCTGTGTGGAACTTGTAAACGCTTTTCGGTTCGGTTTGAACCGATCAGGTTAGTTTCAAAATTTACTAGTCCTTATTTAGAGTGCGGTTCCCGGTTCTTATCGGTTCTAAAGAAAAGGATTTCATTACGTTTTTTTTCCACGACCCGCGGACACGATTGGGATTGCCATAAATGGGCAAGTTTGGTTAGGCTGGCACTATGTCTGAGAAACGCAAAAGAAAAACCGGGCCCACTGGGTTTCAGCACTGTAGTGGTTGTGGGGAAGCCTTTCCTAAGGCTGACCCACACACCACCTGTGTGTATTGTCTGGGGTTTGACCACCTCAATGCAGACTGCCAGATTTGTAAGAATTTTCCTGCTACCACCATAGAAAAGAGAGTTGGTAGGCTCAGGGAAAGGGAGGCCAAAAAGTCCGCTGACCCGGATGGCCAGCCCGGTTCGGTTGGGAGTGCCCTCTGACCAGGGCGATACTTCCTCGGGCCAACGAAGAGCCAGCTCTGAGGAGCCGGTTCCAACTAAAAGGACTAGAAAGTCAGCTGGTGTGGAGCCAAAAGTTCTCTCTCCAACCGCTGAGGAAATGGCTAAAGCAATTCAAATTGTCCAGTCACTTTCCCCGGTTCCGACCGAACAGACACCATCAGGGAAGCGCTCATTTCGTCCGGTTCCACCGGTTCAAGATTATGATTTTGAGAATTTTTATGAACCGGAGGAAGGGGAAGAGGAGTATGAGGAGAGTGAATGTGGTTTTGAAAGTCTGGATGTGCCCATTGAACCGGACATCTCTCCAGACAGACCGTCAGGGGTTTCTCCTCCCAGGCTCTCTGAGTCCCCTTCTCATTTTATGTTCTATAAAAAAGTTGCTGAAACTGTCCAGCTCCCTGTTGAGGAAGCTGTTGATGACCATGAGGAGCCTGATTATATAGAAATGATGGATATTCCAGAGTCTAGGAGACTGTCTATTCCTTTGTATAAATCTTTTCGGAAACAGACAGTAAAAATTCTAAAAACTCCTCACACTATACCTCCTGTTGATAAAAGGATGGACAAGAGGTATACATTATCAGGCTCTGATACGGAGTTCCTCACACAGCAATGCAGCCATGTGGGGGTAGTGCAGGCTGCAGCCTGTGACAAGGCAAATATTCCTCTAGCTTCGCACCCCCCTGAAAAGGACTCCAGGAGGGTTGATGCCATGGCAAAGAAACAGTACATGGCAGCATCTTTGGGACTCAGACAGGCAAATTATATGGCTTATGCTGCTAGGTACCAGAAATCCAGATGGGATACTGTGCTGGCTCTAGCAAAACAGGTCCCTGACCAGCTTGCCAGGGAGCTGGAACAGGTGGCTGCAGATGGTATTGAGGCATCCAAGGTGCAATTTCATGCTGCAGTAGACTCTAATGATGTGTCATCAAGGGTCATGGCTACATCTGTGGCACTTCGCAGAATGGCTTGGCTCAGATGTACTACCCTGTCACGGGATACCCAGTCTAAGGCCATGGATTTTCCTGTTGTGGGCAATTCTCTGTTTGGGGAGCAGACAGAGAGTTACATGAAGAAAATGGATGAATATAGGACCACCTATAGGAGTGCACAGGCCAAGGAAAGACCGGCCACTCCTCAAAGGCAGCATCCCAGGGGCAGGGGCAGGCCTTTTCATAGGTCTTTTACCAAGCCCAGGCCTCCTCCTCTGCTTATGCCCAGAGGGGGTTCTTTAGAGGAGAGGCAGACGGGTGCAAGCAAGCCTGCTTCCACCCTCAGCCCAAAGCCCTGCCAGCAGGCACCCTGATGGGGTAGCCAGGGCTGATTTTCCTCTACCTGTAGGCAGGCTGGCTTACTTTGTCCAGGACTGGAAGTCTCTAACATCAGACAAGTGGGTCCTGGAAGTAGTAAGCCAGGGACTGGTTCTCAGCTTCAAAAAATTTCCAAAGATGAGAGCCAGGTCCTTTCCACCTGCAAATCCATCAGAGGCACTTGCCCTAGAAACAGAAGTTTCTACCCTCCTGGCTCTCAGAGCTGTGGAAAGGGTTCCACCCCTACACCAGGGCAAAGGGTTGTACTCCAGGTACTTTCTTACCCCAAAAAAGACAGGAGAATGGCGGCCCATCCTGGATCTCAGATACCTAAACAAGCACCTTTTAAAACCAAAATTCAAAATGGTGACTCTGGGAATTATTTTACCCTCTCTAAGGCCAGAGGACTGGCTAGCGTCCCTGGACCTCAAGGATGCCTACTTCCATGTTTTTATCAGAAGCTCCCATCGAAAGTACCTCAGATTCGAACTGCCCTCAGGCCATTACCAGTTCAGAGCAATGCCCTTCGGCCTCACCTCTGCCCGGGTATTCACAAAATGCCTGGCAGTAGCAGTTGCCCACTTAAGAAGGCAAAGATTGCAATTTTTCCTTACCTGGACGACTGGCTCATAGTAGGCCAGTCTCCAGACCAAGTCAAACTACACCTTCAGGTAACTCAGCAACTGCTCACATCTATAGGTTTCCTTCTGAATCTTCCAAAGTCAGTTCTAGAGCCTGTCCAGCTTCTCACCTTCATAAGTGCAGAACTGAACACAAAGAGGCCAGAGCCTTCCTTCCTCTGGAAAGAGCAAGGACCTGGTCTTCTGGCCTCCTTTTCACCCTGCAGGTCTCGACCAGCAATGCATTTTCTGCAGCTCCTGGGGCACATGGCTGCTTCTACAGCAGTTGTGCAGGGAGCAAGATTTCAGATGAGGACATCCAGTTCCATTTGAGAGCCTTTTGGTCTCAAAGGAGAGACCCTCTGACCAAACTTGATCCCAGTGACTCGAACCCTGATCCAAGCCCTTCAGTGGTGGCAGGATCAGAGCAATCTGAGACAGGGGGTTCCCTTCACCCCTCAGTCTCGCTCCTCAATCCTTACTACAGATGCATCCCTCTTGGGGTGGGGAGCTCACATGGGCGATCTCACTACCCAGGGATTGTGGTCCCCTCAGGAATCTCTGCTCCACATCAGTCTGTTGGAACTCAGAGCAGTTTTTCTAGCACTTCAAGTTTTTTCCACCTCTGTTCAGAACAAAGTTGTACAGATCAGAACAGACAACACCACTACAATGTGGTACATCAACAAGCAGGGAGGCACTCGGTTCACGGCCTTGTGCACCAAACAATGAAGTTGTGGTCTCTGGCGTATTCCCTGAA
Source organism: Neoceratodus forsteri (assembly GCA_016271365.2). NCBI lineage: Eukaryota > Metazoa > Chordata > Ceratodontiformes > Ceratodontidae > Neoceratodus > Neoceratodus forsteri. The sequence goes on from CM028129.1 coordinate 666,771,877, forward strand.
CACCTCCTTACGGCAGTTCACCTCCCAGGCAAGGACAATGTCCTGGCAGATGCTCTCAGCAGGATTTCCCAGGGCCATCACGAATGGTCACTGGATCCCCTAGTACTGGAGGTAGTATTTGCCAGATGGGGCACCCCGCAGATAGATCTTTTTGCAGCCCCAGACAATCACCAACTTCCCCTTTTTTGCTGCAGGCCCCCAGTGTTGGGCTCAGTCCCTCTGGATGCCTTCCTTCTCAGTTGGGAAGGGAAGTTTCTCTATGCTTTCCCCCCCTTCCCTCTTCTGTTCAAGGTGCTAGTCAAAATCAGATCTCAACCCTGCAAGATGATCCTGATTGCTCCAGATTGGGCCAGACAGCCCTGGTACCCACTCCTTATGTCCTTAGCAGTCCACCTTCCCCTGTGTCTTCCCAGGAATCACAACCTGTTAACCTGTGCTCAGGGGAGGGTTTGGTACCAGAATCTCAAATCTCTCAATCTCAAGGCCTGGCTCTTGAAGAGTTAGAGTTTGCTGACCTACACCTCTCCCAAGGTGTATTGGATATATTGAAGGCTTCTAGGAAGCCATCCACCAGGGCTACTTATAATTCCAAATGGAAGAGATTTTCCATTTGGTGCTCTGGCAAGCATATTTCCCCCCAGAATCTGCTGACTTACCCACAGTCCTGGATTATATGGTGCATTTGAATACTTTGGGGCTGAGACCAGCTACCCTAAAAGTGCACCTGGCAGCCGTGTCTGCTTTCTTATCAGCAGGTAAACCCTCTTCTCTTTCGGCTCATCCTGTATTCTCCAAGTTTTTCAAGGGGTTGCTTCACACCAACCCTCCATTCAGGGACCTTGCCCCTGCTTGGGATCTTAATATTTGCATTGCTAAGCTTATGCAACCCCCTTTTGAGCCCTTGTCTTCAGCAGAGCTTAAGTACTTGACTTGGAAAACTGTGTTTTTGGTAGCCATCACTTCTGCCAGGCGCATAAGTGAATTACAAGCATTGTCAGTGGAACCTGATTTTATCTCCTTTCATAGAGATAAGGTGGTCCTCAGGACTAACAGAAAATTCTTGCCTAAGGTGGTTTCAGACTTCCACCTTAATCAATCTGTCTCTCTCCCTGTGTACTTCACTGACCATTCCTCCTCTGGCGAGAGGAGACTGCACAGTCTAGATGTCAAAAGAGTCCTTAGTTACTACATAGAACGTACCAAGGGTCACAGGTTTGACTCCCTCCAACTGTTCCTCACTTATGGTGAGGTTGTTAAAGGGAAACCTGCCACTAAAAGATCCATTGCCAGGTGGATTGTCTCTTGTATCCAATTTTGCTATGAAAAACTGGGTAAGGTTCCTCCCTCAGGCCTGAGGGCTCACTCTACCAGAGGTACAGCTGCGTCTCTGGCTGCTGCCAGGGACATCCCTATCCTAGAGATATGTCAAGCAGCTACCTGGAAAACAGTTCACACTTTTACCAAGCATTACTCCCTGGACATCCAGGCTAGGATTGATGCTCGGTTTGCCACAGCTGTGCTTCAGAGCCTATTTCCTAAGTAGGTTCTGTCCCTCCTCCATGGAGGTACTGCTATGTAGTCTGCATATGTCATAATATAGCAAGACTTCATGTTGTTTGAAGAAAAAATTACTCATCTTAGTAATGTTGTTTCTTCTAATGGAGTCTTGCTATATTATGACCTCCCCCTCTGCCTGCCCCTCTCAGAACCTCTACTTTTGGGATATGGGTGGGCAGTGCAGTGTTGGCACTTAGTAGATGCCCACCTTATTTTTCACCCCTCCTTTTTGGGGTGTTTGGGTGTTATGTTTTTAATTTTTTGGATCCCCTGACTTGAGTCTTTGTTTTGGGACCAAGAAAAATGTGTTCTTATATTTAGTAGCCAGTTGACTAGCGTAGGTTTACGGCTTCCACACAGAACCTTAGTGAGTTTTGCTCGTAAAGATCTGACAGTTTGAGTTTGATTAACAACAGACAGAGTTTTCAACCGAGCTCACGCTCAAAGCTCCATGCCTGGCATGGAAAGTTAACTCTTTCACCTCCGGAGCAGTTCGAGGTTGGGGACTCACTGCATATCATAATAGCAGACTCCATTAGAAGAAACAACATTACTAAGGTGAGTAATTTTTTCTTTTCTACTACTAGACTGATACTCTCCATTGAGTCGCATATAAATGAGCATCGTTCTTGACAAGGGGTTGAATGTAACCATTAATTTATGTAGAAATTGGTTCAGCAGTCCAACCCATGTCCAAGAAAATTAGCCTCCCGGATGTGTGCTGGTGGGTTTTTGTGAATGCTGAGCTTCCTGTTTATCTCCGCTACAATGGTGTGTCGATACTGTAACCTAGATCTTGCTCAGGTTTACTAAATGTTTGAATATTTACATCCAAAAGTAGTAATTTCAGGTTCTTTATTTTACAAGAAGTTATCTTGTTTAAAAAGTATGGAGGATCAAGTGTCCCAAAGATTGCTTTCCTCCTCTGGGGAGGGAGTGGATCAGGGGTGTTCAAATCAAAACTCTTAGGACTTGCCCAGCCATGGCTGTGTCTGGATTTTCACTTGCTCCTATTCATTACAATGAAATTAGCTCTTTTGTGCCCTTAAAAGAAATTTATTTGCCCTGGACGGGGGCAATAGGATTTGCACAACCTTGGGTGGATCAGTGGCCAGTGTTAGCCTGGCTCCTAGCGGTGGCTGTGGATTGGCACAACAACACTACATGGGGGAGGGCAGAGGTGGGGCAGATGCCTGGCGTGCTGCACATGGGAACATGCGTGGCACCACCATTGACATCCTTCCTCCGCATCAGGCGAGACAGGAAAACGGAAACTGGGGAACACAAAAACATTCATTAAAAAAAAAAAAAAATTTTTATTACGTTATCTACAGTCTGTAGTACAAAAATATACATTTCAGCTATCTTTTACATATATATCCTTTATTCATATTTAGAAACAGATTAATTCCTCAAGTTTTCAGATACTGATCTGGTTTGTTAAAAATCCTCTGTATCCTAATCGTTACACAGTCTTTTACACCTTTTGTTAAATTGTTTAAAATATTATTATAGATTGACTGTTTTGTTAGACTGTATTACCTTGCAGTATTACCTATGGGAAGTGGGGTGGGGTCCACCTAAGTTACCAGTGAATGTGAAATGTGGAAATGTTTCTTTGGGGGGTGGGAGGGGTTAGGTAGATCACATTTAGACCTCATGTACTGAATCCTTCATTGTTGGCTGCTGGAACTCAAAGTGTTACAGTTCACAATAGTAACAGCTATGAAAAACATTGATTAGGGAGCATTTTTATTTCTTGATTTTGTGGGCATATACTGTAAATGGCCACTAGCTGTGAATTTATCTCAGTGAATGTTCATGAGTTAAATGAGAAAATTAAAAGGTACAAGGAGCTCTGACTGCTAAAGAAAGTTGAAGCAGTTGTCGTCTTTCTATAGGAAACTTACTATGTTTGAAAAAGAAAGATAATCATCTAATGATGATAAAATGGGTAGGTGAAATGTTTGGATTGCTTGAGCTCAAAGGAAAGCTGGGTCATCACCCTGATAAGTAGAAAATGCAGTTTCTAGTAGAACAAGTAATAGAAGATCAACAAGGATGATTAAGCAATTTATCCCTCCAGGGTGTGGGTACATGACTGAATCACACCAGTCGTGTTAAGTCCTCCAGTGTACCCACACCCTGGAGGGATAAATTTATATTATACAATGGCGAATGTTTTTTCTTTAATGTTTTTTAACCATTTCCTAACTCACTGAGGCCCCTATGCTTCAAAAGAGGATGTAATTTTCTAAACAATTTAGCGCGGTGCTTTAGCGAAGCGGCGATGGGACAAATTGAGGCAGTTTCGTTTGAAGTGAAAGCGACCGGATTAGCAGGCTATAAGGTTGGCTGGCACTTCTTCCAGTGGGTACACTGGAGGATTTATCACGGTGGTAATTGTGCCAGCCAACCAATCAGGGATGCAGGATTTGGGACATTGGATTTACCACATTGTATAATTTACTGTTGCCTGTGGAAACTCCACTGTAATTGGAAGGCTACAGCCTGTAGTTCAGGGGCAGTGCAACTGGCCACACCCCTTTGGCCTGTTTAAGAGCTGCTCTCCTCACTCCATACACAAGGATTTTTTTCCTTGCAACTGGGGGCTCTGTCGGTCTGTCTTTTCCCCTGGAGCCTGCTGGGGTCTTGCCTCCTCCCCCTGTGTTGCTGTGTTGTGGGCTGCTCAGTTTCTGCTGGACTTTTGTTTTGTGTTCTCCTGCTTTTTGGTTAGTATTGCTTGCCTCTGGCTGCTGCGTGCTTCTTTGTGTTGCTTGTTCCTGTCCTTCTGTGTTTGAGTTTTATTTACATTTTCCTTTTTGGGGGCTTTCTGGTTTTCTAGCTTCCTGTTCACTTGTTTGTATCATGCTAATCCTGTACTGGTGCTATTTGGCTCCCATTTGCTCACTAGCTTTCAGCAAATCTTCAATGCAATTGCAGTTGTTATCCATATGTTTCAGCTCAGCTCAGTTCCTGCTTCCTTGCTTGCTTCCTCAGTGCTTATCCACCTTAATTGTTTGCACCTGTGCAGGCTCACACTGCAGAGCTAGCCTATGGCATTCAAACCTGCTTCCATGCAGTTGCACCAAGCAATCGTTGCTGTTTCAGTACATTGCCTCTCCCTGCAGTTCCACTGTTATTTAGCTTGGTTGCTCCTAGAAGTTAACCATTTGCTGCTGGATGTTGCTCATTACTTTTATATACTGCTTCATTATACTCTAGAGGTCAGCACAGCTACAGCTGCCACTGTAAATTAGTTTTAAAATCTGCATGTGGGTCACAGCACTTAACTGTTGCTTTCTTGTTTTTCCTACGGCGGGGACTGGAGGTTGTGGTGAAGTCGTGGCCCCATGTGGTCCAAATTTCTCATGTTCGAATTCTACCTCCGCCGCAAAAATCCTCAGCGTATTTGTCACCTTTAATTGTCTTCCTTAATGGGACTGGTTGGCTTTCCTTCCTTCAAGTTATGCAAATTGCTGCACCTCTGACCTACGTGCATTGCTTACTCTGCCTCATAGACCTACGTGCAGGTCCAGTCATTGCTTACATGGAAGTTTTCTGCTATATGCTTGCTATAAAACATGTCTTACCTATTTGAGGGTCTGAAATGCTCAGCATTCCTTTAAGCTCCATGGAGGCTTGCCAGCCTCGACTATTAGTTACCACAGAGCAGTGCTCGCCACAGCAGATGGTCTCGCTCTGCACCCTGAAGTTCGCGTCTTGGCGTGTGAAGCTTGGGGTGAGGTCCTTCTCATCTGGCCCATAGCTGTGTCCTTGCTCTGGGTGGACCTTCAGTCATCAACACTGCCGACGGCACCTCTCGATGTAGCATTAAGACTTCAGCAGCGGAGGTGGGGCTCTCATGAAGGGCCCCTTTAGCTGCCTGAGCAGGTTTGGAGGCACCCTTCAAAGCTATTCTCGCTATGACTACCTCTGGTTCACCTGGTTTGTTTTTAGATCGGTAGGCCAGCTGAGCACCTTAGCAGTCGTCACTCTCCTTTTCCCTCCTTGGAGGAGGAGGAGTGTTGCAGAGTTAGCCCTTCACAGCATTCCCGTTAGAGGGCTAGAGAACAGCTTTCCTCCAAATTTTTAATTTTTTTTTTTAATTTATTTGTTTAACCAGGTATAGCACACTAAGCTGAAAGCTTTTTTACAGGAGTGACTTGGGAGCACAAGGAGGTTAAGTGACTTGCTCAGGGTCACACAGTATGCAAGTGGAAGCTGCGGGATTCAAACCCAGGTCTGGTCTGCTGGATGACACCAGATTTGCAGCTCAGAGCCTTAGACCACTGCGCTTATACTGCCTCTCTTTTCCACCCCCTTTAGTTGAGTTTTCAAATTGCAGCAGCAGAGCCGTCACTAATCAAAAACATCCCAAGCCTGGAAGGAAGGAAAGTGACCTAGTGCCTGAATCCCCAGAGATTTCCTCCTCAAATGTTTTTTTTTTTTTCTCTCCTCCATGCCACAGTTCATAGTATTTAGTTAGCTTTAGGCAATAATCCCTTAGGTCACATAGGTAGGTTTCCACTGTTGGATGGAGTGGGTGGCATCCCGTGTCCTGTTTCCCCTTTGGCTGTTCTCTCAGGAAGCCAGGCCTCCGTGCCTTACAGTCAGACCTCTGAGTGGGTCACTATTCACCTGTTGTTTCCTGCCTGCTCTACTCAAACATACTACTAACTGACCCATGCTATCAACTAAACCTATACTACTAACCGGCCTACGTACAGGTACTTGACCCTGATAAGTGTTCACTACATTGTAAACTTACTTGACCCTCTTTTTGGGCTTCTTCCTCAGGTTACTTTTAGTCAAAGGAACCACTCCCACGGCACCTCAAGGGTGGAACCTCCCCTAGGATTCTTTGCCTTCGTACCCCTACAGGGTGGTATATCCCATGGATAGAGAGGCAAACAGCCAAAGATTATCTACGTTACACAAGAACGAAACCAGTTGCACAGGCACATTGAATTAGAAGGCTACAGCCTGTAGTTCAAAGGCGCGGTGCAACTGGCCACACACTCTCCTTTGGCCTATTTAAGGGCTGCTCTCCTCACTCCACACACAAGCATTTTTTCCATGCCCCTTCATCTACCCCTCCTCCTCCTCATCCAAGGGCATGCCTCTCTCTCTCCCATGGGCTTCTTTCTAAGGTACCTTTTGCCAAGGGAATCACTCCTGTGGCACCTCAAGGGGTGAAACCCTCCCCTAGGGTTCCTTGCCTTCATATCCCTACAGGGTGGTGTATCCCACAGATAGAGAGGTGACCAGCCAAAGATTATGCAGGGGTCGACTTTAAGGGGAAAAAAAACCTACTGGCCATCGGGCTAGAGACTTCCAAAATTTGGTGGTCCGCAGTACTTAACGGTGGCCCGCAACTTATATTGAAATTTAAAGAGGGACACAAGAGGTAGGTGTCACGCGAGTGGTGAATTTTAATATTCAGTTGCTCATTTATTCAAAATGAACCTGTCTATAAGAAAGACACCGTTAGATGGGCGAGAAACTGGTTGGAGGGACACTGCAGAGGGTTGTGGTTAAGCACAAAATCAAATCAGAGCAGAGTGGGTCAAGGTGACACATTTCTGGTCAGTCATTATCAGAATCAGTGTCTTGGCACACTTCAGCATCCCCAAGAGCTATCACACTAGTACTGTCATCGGAGTCCATGCTGGAATCAGAGCTGTCTACAGTTTCAGTAGCAGCTGCATCTGTTCTCCTCCTGTGAGATCCACTGCATGGTCTTATAACTGGCTGCCCAGAGGCTAGCCATAAATTGACAACACCTGTTGCATCAAAATCCTCAATGGCCTGTGAGTGAAGTTTAATTCAAAGATCAGTGAGTGTATCACTTCTCAGTTTACTCTCCAATCTGACTTCAAGGATTTCATATGTGAAAATCCATGTTCACACTCCACTGAAGTGCTTGGCAAGGATAAGAGGAAGTCGACAAGGGACAGAATATTCTGGTGTCCATCTGAAAACCTTTTATTTATCTCTTCCCATGTAGTGACACTAGAGGTACAAGAACTCGGGAATTTTTAAAGAGGCCCATTCAATCTCCACTTCTTCCAGTTTTACACCATTTTTGTGAAGTACATCTCGATATTGAGTAGTAAGTTCTTCAGTTTCACTATCACCAAAATCAGTGCTGTTTGTCAAATTGGGCTACATTTTGGGGTTTAAAAGTGTTACACCAGCTTTTCTTACAACAGACAGGTCATTGTCTGGAAACCTGTTAACTTCTGTTAAAAGAGTTTCTATAAATCTTGTAAAGGAGTTGGTATCCTTTTTTTCTCTAGTTATTTCCTTTAAGGGAATACCCTTAAATGTCTCCTTTGTGAACATTCGGGCCATTGGTCTTGATTTAGTTTTCAGCTTTTCAAGAGCATTACGAAAAACTGTCAATCCCTCCATCGCTTTGCTAATATTGACCTGTTCTTCCTGCAACAACAGGGAAAGTCTTACTATTACAACAATAACGTCATTTAGCTCCAAGGCACTCTGCACAAAGTGTTCTAATGTGAACTTTTTCAAAAATCCCTGAGTTCTAGCACTAGCCACTGAGTTTCGTGATGCAACAGTATTTTCAAGATGTGAAATAATTGCAGGATAAATCTCCCAAAAATTCTCAAAGGCACGTTTTAGATGCGGGACCCATCTGGTGCCTCCTACCCTAGTTGGGGCTAAACATTGGACCCCTGTTGCCTGGCAAGAATTCCTCAGTTCTGTTCTGTTCAAAGGACTGCTGTGGTAGAATAAGTAAATCTGTAGCATCTCGTCCTCTACCTTACTGTAACAGGGCATTGATTTTACAGCTATTTTAAAGGCCAGTTCCAGCCGATGAAGCATACAGTGAGTAATAACTATCATAGGCTGTACTTCATGAAGACGTGCTGAGACTCCTGTTCTGCTGTCCTGCAGAACTGCTGCCCCATCTGCTGTAAAGCCAACTAGTTTTGTTAGAAACTCTTCACAAGTTATTTCAAGTACTGCAGAGCACTCACTTACAAGACTTTCATATATATTTTCAGCATTTGGTTTCTCAAGTTGAACCATATTTAGAAATGCTGTTTTTATAACACCTTTCTATGCATGACGGATATAAATTAAGTTGTTCTGCAATGGAGGTATCAGTTGCTTCATCACATAGAACAGAACAGAATGAGGAATTCTTGGCTTCATTCATAATTTTAAGTTGCTCATGTTCTGCAATGGCAGCACAAAATCTCCTGCAGTACTTGTCGTTGACATAGGTGCTTCCTGTCTCCAGACCCTTCATTTGGTCCAGTTTACTCATCCAAACAAAATTTGTGAATGGACTGAGACTGCTTGGCAATTGCATGACTGTTCCTCATTAGAATAGTAAGCCTATTAATCTGAGCATTGTTTAAACTCTATAGAGCTCTACCAGCCTCACTACAGGAGGGATCACTAGTTGCAGCTTTAAGTTTGCTTGCAACTCTCTCATGCCCCCTGCTTGTATGGTGCGATTTTAAAGAGTACACTTTAAGTGTTCCACAACTGTGTACAAAAGGGGAATCTTTATCTGCAGCATCACACCCTTGACACATGGTATAGAACATAAGGTTTTTCTCTGCATCATACCTAACCCATGGAAAGTTAATTTGCCAAGCCATCTTAAATGTCCTGCACCTGACATTTTTTTCATAAGCTCAGTCACTTTCCAACTTTTCTTCATTTGTTTTATTTTTTTTTTGCAGGAGGGCTCAACATTTGAAAGAAAATGCCACATGATGTATTCCGTGTGCAATAAAACCATTTTCAAAGCAAACTGGCTCTGTGTTTATTTTCAATGTCGAGTGTTTTTATTTATTTTTCACAAGGTTTGCTAGATGAACAGAGAGTAGGACAGTAGAAATTAGGAAATATATTTTTTTCACAAACACTGGATAGCTGCAAGGTCCCTAAATATGTGTGCCAGCCCCTGACTTTGACCACAGACTGCTACACTAGTGACCAGAGAGTATGACAATAGAAATTAGGAAATACAGTTTTTTTTTTTTTTTACAGGTTTTTTATTTTTCTCAAAGGTTGGACAGCTGCAAGGTCCCTAAATTGTCACGTGCCAGTCCCTGACTTTGACCACAGACACTAGAGTACAACAGTAGAAATTAGAAATAAGGACTTTTTTTTATTTTTTTGTTCAAAGATTAGACTGCTGCAAAGCCCCTGAGCTGTGTGCCAGCCCCTGCCACGGTCACCAGACTAACAGCCTGCTGAATGACTGACGTTAAGTAAACATTTTCAGGTATTTTAAGTCAAAAGTAGAATAAGGAGTCTTTTTTTTTAAATCAAGATCCAACAGATGCAGACTGAAGCAGCAAGCTGTGTGCCAGCCCATCCCCACGTTGTACAGACTAGACTGCTTAATTACTCTGATGTTGTAGTAGAATTTATTTTAATTCAAAAGTAGAATGACACTTGCATATTTTTTTTTAATCAAGCTCTGCAGATGCAGACACAGCAAGCTATGTGCCAGCCCTGCCTCCACGTTCACCACAGACTTACTGAAAGTTAAGACTGCTGCTTGACTAATAGTCTTTTAGATCAAAGGGAGACAGATAGTTTTGTTTTTAAGATGCAAGTGCAGCAAGCCATGTACCAACTCCTAGCCCCACATTCATATAACAGTGCTGCTTGGCTCACAGACTGACTTTTCAATTTAGACTGAAGGAAACTTTTTTCTTCTACTTAAGAGGAGCAAAATGAGTACTGGTCCCTGCCCCACCTTCACCACAATCTGCTGCTTGACTGTAGACTGATGGATTTTAAGAAAAACGCTGCAAGAAAATGTTACCTTTCAATCTGCTGATTAGCTGCAAAACCCCTCCCCGTTCACCAGAGACTCCGTTTGCCTCTCAGGCTTGACTTTTTGTTGTTTTAGTTCTCTACAGCCAAGGTAGCAAGCTGCATGCCAGCCCCGTTGTCACACCACGATCCAAGCTGAATTTATGCAGATCTACACTTGCCCAACTGAACGAGCACAGTAACAAAAATCATTTTATTTATTTTTCCACTTGGTCAGACCGACTGAGCAGTACACCTTCAGACTTCAGTTCTGTCTCACACAACCCTCTCCCAAGTAGTATCACGAATGATCTGGTGTCAATGATAGAAGGGGTCTGTACTTACAGCTCCATATGTGGCACCTTCATTGGCTCCCAGTAGTGCCCGTCATGAAATGTGTCTTCTGACTGGACCAGCTTTTCCCGCTGCACTGTTCCGACAAACGAGCACAGATTACCATCATGTGATGCAGGTGGGAGCCCTGAAACCATCATGTGGTTTACAGTAACACGTCATGCAGGGCTCCCACTTGCATGTAAGAGCACCGCCGCAATCTTCTGTTCCCGGCTTCCTGAGCTGTGCACGCGCGGGTGCTTACTCGGGCACATAATGATTTCTTAAAGGCGCAGTACGTGACGGGGATAACGTTTTGCTGGCCATTCGGGCCAGCAGCTGGCATTCATACAGTGGCCCGACTCTGTTTCTGGTGGCCTCGGGCCACCGCTAAAGTCGACCACTGTTATGTATGTTACACAAGCATGAAACCAGCTGCACAGGCACATTGAACTCTAGTTTGTTTATTTTTATTTCATTTTATTTATTTTTATTTCATTTTTGTTGACTGGGTAAGTGCGCTAGACAAATCCTGCCTATTTTCAGGCACGACCCAGGGGAGGGGGATACAGATGAATGCCAACTGACCTTGAAACAGATTAAACTGTTGGTGGTATTTTTAGTGAATGAGGGAAATTTGGCCAGGACACCGGGAAAATTCCCCTACTCTCTGTCAGTGGGGGGGGGCGCTGCTGCTGTCGGCTATGGCGGCATTCGGTGAGGACTCGGTGAAGGAGATGGATGTGGAGGAGGCAGGAGGGTTCATTCCCCCTCCTGCTTCTCAAATGCCTGGAACGCAGCTGGCGGAAGACCCGATTCTTGAGGAGAATATGGACAACAATGTGACATTGAAGACAGCTCAGGATTTAGAGATGATGAATTTTTGGCTTTGGAGTGTCAGGCTGACTGTTGGACGTTATTAATCAGCAAGAAGCTTTGTTGGCTAAGCGAATTACCTGCAAGGATACTCAGTGTTCAATTACCGTACCAGCTGCTCGAACTTGGGTGGAGGATGAAGTTTCAGATGACTATTTACTCTCTTCAACACAGCAGCAACAATTTCCTTTAAAAGAGTCTCCTCTGGTCAGCCCTAAACGCCTAGCGGTGAAGCCTTTAGAAGTGCCGAATTTACGCTGCCAGAATTGACTACACAGCTGATTGCAAACGCTAACGTGGCAGCATCAAAGGCCTTGCAGGGTGAGTCAGCCTCAGACACCACACGCCAGGCTTTGATTATTTTGAATGCACCTTCTGCTTCAGAAAATGTTGTTGTAGCCCAAAGAGCCATGGTCTGTAGATGCTGCTTTGCTGGTTGCAGGTGGGAGAAAAATAAAGAGGATAATCAGCTGGGTTTCAGGTACGTCTCCCATTAAAATCTCTACGTCTATGGGTGGGACTATAGTAGCTAGAACAGATACTGTTTCCCTCAAATGTTTCTGAATCCATACAGAGTGCAAATGTTTTGCCAGCTCGACCTGAGTTCCCTGTCCCAGATGCTCCTTTGAACCTTAAACCTGACGCACCAAAAAATCGTTTGTTTCCCTGTTTCATTTACCTGTGGCCCTGCTAAACGCCACAATGCTGTACCTTTACTCTATAAAGGAGTGTTGGACTGTGTTCCAGATCATGTCTACATGGGTAAAACATTGATAAAAGACTCATTACGATTTTTTGCTACTGAAATATGTGCCCTAATCCATGTGTCGGGCAAGCACACATTTGATATTAGCTTCAAGACTACTAATGGTTTAGAGCGTTTTTGGAAAAATATAATGAACTTCGCAACTCTCCTCTGTGGACCCCTTTTGAGGCAATACCTCTGACAAAACCTGCTATAAAATTTGTAACTGTGTTATTTCACAATGAAGGGGTCAGTGTGACGGATTTAACATACTGGATAAAACAAAGATGTACTGTTCTGGATGGACCTACGGCTATCTTTGATACTGAACATTATTGGACTAGGGGTTGGAAATTTAAAGTTTTACTTTCTTCAACTAGTGAGGGTCTTAAACATTTGCCAAATTCCTTTTTCTTGGACGTGACAGGGAGTCTTGTTTTATGCAGGCCAACCAAAGGCCTGCTATAAATGTGGCTCTGAGGGCCATATGAGCAGCATTTGTGACAAAGTAAGATGTTCTCTCTGTAACGAATTAGGACATGGGGTTGTGTGATACTAAGGCCCTTTGGAAAGTTTTGAATGATTTAATGGGAAAGAGCAAGGATTTGGATAATATTACACTGCAATTAGACGGACAATTGGTTAGTGATCCAATTAAAGTAGTTAATGGGTTTAATGCACATTTTACTGATTTGGAAAGGTTTAATATTCAAGGACGTGTTACAAGTTTAGAATTAGAGGAGCTATTAGAGGAAAATTATGTGGATGGGGTGTGTCTAAATTTCATTTTCAGGAGCTTACTGAAAATGAGGTTTTGATGTATATTTTGAAGACTGATCCTAGGCCATATTTGGGGGCTGATGGAATAGATTATAGAATTTTTAAAAAAGTTGGGTCAATAATTGTTCCAATGTTGACAAAAGTTTTTAATTTTTCCCTTATTAATAATGTATACCCTTTAAAGTGGAAATGTGGTGTTGTAAGGCCAATTTATAAAACAGGAAGTAAAGTTAATGTTAACAATTACAGACCCATAACACTACTGGCTCCTTTATCCAAATTATTAGAGAGTATTGTTTCTGATCAGGTTAAAGTTTATTTGGATCAAAATTTTCTCTGTCTCCTTCGCAGCATGGATTTGCGAGGATTTAGTACAGAAACTGCCTTGGTGAGGTTCACGGGGCAGGTGTATAAGGCCTTAGATGAGGGAAAAATAGTAGCTGCTGGCTTTGTGGACCTCACCAAGGCGTTTGATTTGGTGGATCATAGGAAGTTGTTAATGAGTTTGTTGGAGGTTAATTTTTCAAAGGAAGTGATATTATGGATTAATGATTATTTAACTGGTAGGGTGCAGAAAACTATGGTGAATGGTGTATTGTCTGATGAGGGCATTTTGATGTGTGAGTTCCCAAGGGTCTGTATTAGGACCTTTGTTGTTTACTTTACTTTTAAATTCTTTGCCCAAAATATGTAAAGAAACAGAGCTTATTTTGTTTGCAGATGATGCAGTTTTATTATGTATTGGTAATACTTTACAGGTTGTACAGCAACAGTTACAGGATGATTTTAGTTTAATGCATGGTTGGTTAATAGAGCAAAACTTAGTGTTAAATCATGTAAAAACAAAATGTATGGTATTTAATAATACAAGATCTAATGTGAATTCTGAGCTAATTTTAAAAGATAATTATGGAAATAATATAGAAAGGGTTTCTGAAATTTGTTACCTGGGCCTGGTTATTGATTGTAATTTATCATTTGAATTATATATTCAGAAGTTAATAGGTAAGTTGCATCAAGATTAGGAATGCTTTATCGATTGAAAAAGTATTTAACAGATGAGGTTAGAATAATTTTGGTTAATAGTTTATTGTTTTCAGTCATTGATTATGGTTTAATTATATATTTTTTACATCAGTTAGAATGCGATTAAGTTAGTATCTAATTATCATAATATTATTAGATTTGCTACAGGTCAGAAGAAAAGAACTCACCATTGTTTACTCTATAGTTCTATGGGGTGTTTGTCATTAGTTGATAGGTTTAGATTACGTGTTTTAGTATTTCTTCAAAAATTAAATTAGAAATTTTTCTGGTGTTATTTGTGATATGTTTCCTAAATTGATTAATGGTGTAAGAACTAGGTCACAGGTTAACCTTAACTTTAATTTTCGGATTCCTATTTTAAAAAGTGTGTTTGCTCAGAATTCCTTCAATTTTATGCAGTGAAATTGTATAATGAATTACCCTCTTATATTATGCAATGTGTTACAATTTTGTCATTTAAGAGGGTTTTAAAGAAATTCTTGGTTGCTGATTCAAAGTGTTGTTGTTTTAAATAATGTATTTTTATATGTTTGTATATTATTTATGTATGTTTTATGTTGAGACTGGGCATCAGTGAAAATGGGCATTTTGCTCACTGATTATACAGAATAAAAATAAACAAACAAACAAACAAACATGTCAGTAGTAATTGTTTAAATGAAATGGTTTGTAGTTTATGTGATGACAAGGGGCATTCTTATCAAAGTTGTGCTTGGGCCACTCATAATGCCAATCCTGGAGGAGATTGTGAGGAACAACGGCTGCTCATAGCAGTAGCCCAACGGCAACAGTCTGAGCCTGGGCTGTCTTCCCCTTCCTCCCCCCCCCCCCACATTCCCAATGCCTTCCCCACTCCTTAGGACTCTCCAAGCACCAGTTAAAGAATTACAGGTGGACCCTTTGGTAGATTCGCCTCCCGTTTCTACAACCTTTCTCAACCACAGGACAGCAATACGGATTTAGAAATGGAGATTCTGCCTTTAGAGGTACCAGAAACAGTCGTGCCTCCCCCTCCTCCAGCCTATAACACAAGAAAAGGTCTTTTGGCTCAGAAAAGGTCGGAAAAATCAGTTCCGGCTGTAAAACTAGCTAAAACACATTCTATTCCCCTTCAGAATCGGTATCAGGCTCTTCCTACTGCAGATAGTGATTCTAAAATACTTTCGGATTCCTCTTCTATGGTAGGGGATGGGGAGGTGGATCACACTGAGGCACCACAGGACATCCCCCATAAAGAGTCTTCGAAGAAACAACACCCATCTCATGTTAAACTGAAATCTAGGCTGGGTACTAGAAGTGGGGTAAAAAATAAATTATTTTGTTTTGTTTTTCCCTTTTGGGATATACTCCACTTTTCTTCTTTTGACTCTTTTCCTAACTTCTGTGAATGTGAATAGCATTAAGAGCTTGAGGAAAAGGACTGTTGTTATTTCTGCTTTAATTCATCAAAAAACAGGTATTTATTCAAACAACATGAAGTCTTGCTGTATTCTGACATATGCAGTGATCACCAACCTTTGAACTGCCCCGGAGAACAAAGAGTTAATTTTCCATGCAGGGCATGGAACGCTGAGCTCGAGCTCGGTTGAAGCCTCTGTCTGCTGTTGTTTAAACTCCAACCGTCAGATTCTTTACTCTGCCTCACTGAACAGTCGATCTGGAGATTTCTCCTTCGCTCAGTTCAAAAGTCGGTTAAAAGTATAGTTTTCGCTCGAGTTTAGAGCCCAATTTCTGCTTCTAGAACCTGTCGGTTTAAGTCTCTGTCTGTGGTACCGTGAGTACTAGATAGGTTTTTGTATTAGTTTCTGTGTGGAACTTGTAAACGTTGGATCGGTTCGGTTTGAACTGATCAGGTTTGTGTAAAAAACTTCTGTCTTTATTAGAGTGTGGCAACTGGTCCGTATCGGTTCTAAAAAACAGTTTCATTACGTTTTTTTCCAAGACCTGTAACATGGTCAGGAACCGATAGGGGTGTCTTGCCTGGCGGATTGCCGAAAAAAGGGTAAAGTTTTGGTTAGGATTGGCCATGTCTGAGAAACCCAAGAAAAACTGGGCCCACTGAGTTTCAGCATTAGTGTGTGTGGGAAGCTTTTGCTAAGGCTGATCCCCACACCACCTGTGTTTATTGTCTGGGGTTTGACCACCTCAATTCAGACTGCCAAATTTGTAAAAGTTTTCCCAAAGCTACCCTGGATAAAGAGTAGGTAGACTGAGGGAAAGGGAGGCCGAGAAGTCCGCTGACCTGGATGGCTAGCCGGTTCGGTTCTGACCGAACTGGGAAGAGTGCCTCTGACCAGCAAAACTCTTCAAGAAAAGGAGAACCGATTCTGAGGAGTCGGGTTCCATTAAAAGAAAAAGGATAAATCATCTGGTTCGGATCCACAAGTTCTTTCTCCGACCGCTGATGAGATAGCCAAAGCGATAAGGATAGTTCAGTCGCTAACTTCGGTTCCGGCCGAACCGGCACCATCTGTCAGGGGCTCGGTTCGGTCAGTTCCCCCGGTTCCGGAGTATACTTTAGAAGAATTTTATGAACCGGAAGAGGAGGAGAAGGGAGAGTATGAAGATGATGATGATGGTGATTATGAAAGTCTGGATGTGCCTATTGACCCGGACATCTCCCCAGACAGACCTTCAGGTGTTTCTCCTCCTAGGCTTTCTGAGTCCCCTTCCCACTTCATGTTTTACAAGAAAGTGGCTGAAACCCTCCAGCTTCCTATGGAAGAAGCAGTAGAGGATCAGGAGGAGCCTGATTTTGTTGAGATGATGGCCATCCCAGAGTCCAGAAGATTGTCTATTCCCTTCCATAAATCTTTTGGGAAACAGACATTTAAGATTCTAAAAACTCCTCATTCCATACCTCCTGTGGACAGAAGAATGGACAAGAGGTATACTCTTTCAGGCTCGGACACGGAGTTCCTTTCCCAGCAATGCAGCCATGTTGGAGTAGTGCAGGCTGCTGCCTGTGATAAGGCAAATATTCCCTTGGCTTCACACCCCCCCAGATAAGGACTCCAGGAGGATTGATGCCATGGCAAAGAGACAGTACATGGCAGCATCTTTGGGACTCAGGCAGGCTAACTATATGGCCTACACAGCTAGATACCAGAAGTCCAGGTGGGACACTGTGCTGGCTCTAGCTAAACAGGCCCCTGACCAGCTTGCCAAGGAGCTGGAGTGGGTGGCTGCGGATGGGATTGAGGCATCCAAGGTGCAATTTCGTGCTGCTGTGGACTCCAGTGATGTTTCTTCTAGAGTCATGGCTACATCTGTGGCCCTTCAGAGGATGGCTTGGCTCAGATGTACTAGCCTATCACAGGATACCCAGGCTAAGGCCATGGATTTTCCTGTCATTGGTAATTCTATGTTTGGGGAGTAGACAGAGAACTACATGAAGAAGATGGACGAGTACAGGACCACCTACAGGAGTGCTCAGGCCAAAGAAAGGCAAGCCACTCCTCAGAGTCAGCATTCCAGGGGCAGGGGCAGGCCCTTTCAAAGGCCTTTTTACCAAGCCCAGGCCTCCTCTTCTGCTTTTGCTCAGAGGGGGTTCTTTAGAGGGAGAGGCAGACGGGGTATGAGCAGGCCTGCTTCCACCCCTCAGCCTAAAGCCCCTGCCAAGCAGACACCCTGATGGGTCTGCCGGGCCGATTCTCCAGTACCTGTAGGGGCAGGCTGGCTTACTTTGTCCAGGACTGGAAGTCTTTAACATCAGACAAGTGGGTCCTAGAAGTAGTAAGCCAGGACTGGTTCTCAGCTTCAAAAATTTCCCAAGATGAGAACCAGATCCTTTCCACCTGCAAATCCATCAGAGGCCCTTGCCCTAGAGGCAGAGGTTTCTTCCTCTTGGCTCTTAGAGCCATTGAAAGGGTTCCTACCACACAGGGGCAAGATTGTACTCCAGGTATTTCCTAACCCACAAAAAGACAGGAGAATGGCGGCCCATCCTGGATCTGAGATATCTAAACAAGCACCTTTTAAGCCAAAATTCAAAATGGTGACTCTGGAATAATTCTGCCCTCTCTAAGGCCAGGGGACTGGCTAGCCTCCCTGGACCTCAAAGATGCCTATTTTCACATTCCCATCAGGTGCTCCCACAGAAAGTACCTCAAGTTCGAGTTGCCCTCAGGCCACTATCAATTCACAGCAATGCCCTTTGGCCTAACATCAGCCCCAAGGGTGTTCACAAAGTGCCTGGCAGTAGTGGTTGCTTTCCTAAGGAGAAGAAAGATCTCCATCTTTCCATACTTGGACGACTGGCTCATAGTGGGTCAGTCTCCAGACCAAGTCAAGTCACATCTTCAGATAACTCAGCAACTGCTCACTTCCTTAGATTCCTCCTAAACCTTCCAAAGTCAGTTCTCGAGCCAGTACAGCTCCGCACCTTTATAGGGGCAGAGCTGGATACAATAAGAGAGGCCTTCCTTCCTGGACAGGGCAAGGACACTAATAGAACTGGCCTCTTCTTTCACCCTTCAGGTGTCTCGACCAGCAAGGCACTTTTGCAGCTCCTGGGCCACATGGCAGCCTCTACAGCAGTGGTCCAGGGGCAAGATTTCAGATGAGGACATTCAGTTCCACTTGAGAGCCTTCTGGTCCCAGAGAAAGGATTCCCTACCAAACTAGTCCCAGTGACTGAACCCTGATCCAGGCTTTGCAATGGTGGTAGGATCAATAAGGCAGGGAGTTCCTTTTGTCACTCAGTTTCATTCACTAATCTTCACCACAGACGCCTCCCTCTTGGGTTGGGGAGCCCACTTGGGGGATCTTACCACCCAAGGGCTGTGGTCACCTCAAGAATCTCTGCTTCACATCAATCTCTTGAAACTCAGAGCAGTGTTTCTGGCACTGCAAGCTTTTTCTAAGTCTGTACAGAACAAGGTGGTCCAGATCAGAACAGACAATACCACCACAATGGGGTACATCAACAAGCAAGGAGGCACTCGGTCTACGGCCTTGTGCACAGAAGCAATGAAGTTGTGGTCTCTGGCCTATTCCCTGCAAACTTCTCTGATAGCAGTTCATCTCCCAGGGAAGGACAATGTCCTAGCAGATGCTCTCAGCAGGATATCTCAGGGCCACCATGAATGGTCCCTAGATCCCCTAATTTTGAAAGTGATTTTCTCCAGATGGGGCACTCCACAGATGGATCTTTTTGCAGTCCCAAACAATCACCAACTTCCTCTCTTTTGCTGCAGACCCCCAGTCTTGGGCTCAGTCCCCCTGGATGCTCTGGTTCTGAACTGGGAGGGGAAGTTCCTGTATGCTTCCCCCCCTTCCCTCTCCTGTTCAAGGTGCTAGTCAAGATCAGCTCTCAACCGTGCAAAGTGATTCTGATCGTTCCAGACTGGGCCAGGCAGCCCTTGTATTCACTGTTGCTGTCCTTAGCAGTCCACCTTCCCCTGTCTCTTCCCAGGAATTATAACCTGTTGACATCCTCTCAGGGAAGGATTTGGTATCCGAATCTCAAATCTCTCAATCTCAAGGCCTGGCTCTTGAAGAATTAGAGTTTGCTGATCTGCACCTCTCTCAAGGTGTTCTGGATATTCTTAAGGCTTCTCAAAAGCCTTCCACCAGAAAGACTTACAACTCCAAATGGAAAAGGTTCACTATTTAGTGCTCTGGTAAGCATATTTCTCCAGAATCTGCTGGGTTGCCTACAGTCCTGGACTATATGGTTCATCTTAATGGCTTGGGGCTCAGACCAGCTACACTTAAAGTACATTTGGCAGCTGTTTCTGCCTTTTGTCAGTAGGCAAGCCCTCTTCTCTATCAGCCCATCCTGTATTTTACAAATTCTTCAAGGGATTGTTGCACACCAATCCTCCCTTCAGGGACCCTGTTCCTTCTTGGGACCTTAATGTTTGCATTGCTCAGCTTATGCAACCCCCCTTTGAGCCTTTGTCCTCTGCAGAGCTTAAGTACTTGACTTGGAAAACTGTGTTTTTGGCAGCCATTACCTCTGCCAGGCGCATCAGTGAATTGCAAGCCCTGTCAGTGGAACCTGATTTCATCTCTTTCCATAGAGATAAAGTGGTCCTAAGAACTAACAGGAAGTTTTTGCCTAAGGTGGTTTCAGATTTCCACCTTAATCAGTCTGTGTCTCTCCCTGTTTTCTTCACTGACCATTCCTGCTCTGGGGAGAGGGGGTTGCACAGCCTGGACGTAAAAAGAGCCCTTAGCTACTACATAGAGCGCACCAAGGGTCACAGGTTTGAGTCCCTCCAGTTGTTCCTCACTTATGGGGAGGTCGGTAAGGGCAAACCTGCTACTAAAAGATCTATTGCCAGGTGGATTGTTTCTTGTATACAATTCTGCTATGAGAAATTGGGTAGAAACCCACCCTCAGGCCTTAGGGCTCACTCTACTAGAGGTACAGCTGCTTCTCTGGCTGCTGCCAGGGATATTCCTATCTTAGAAATCTGTCAAGCAGCCACCTGGAAAACAGTCCATACATTCACCAAGCATTACTCTCTGGATATCCAGGCTAGGAGTGATGCTCGGTTTGGCACAGCAGTACTTCAGAGCTTTTTCCCAAAGTAGGTTCTGTCCCTCCTCCTTGGAGGTACTGCTTGGTAGTCTGCATATGTCAGAATACAGCAAGACTTCATGTTGTTTGAAGAAAAAATTACTCACCTTAGTAATGTTGTTTCTTCTAATCGAGTCTTGCTGTATTCTGACCTCTCCCCCCCCTCTCAGAATCTGTTTTTTGGGATGTGGGTGGGCAGGAGCAGTGTTGGCATCTAGAGGTGCCCTTTTTCTCACCCTCCTTTATTTGGGTGTGTTGTGTTTTGTTTTTTGGGTTTCCTGACTTGAGTCTTTGCTTTGAGACCAAAAAACCCTTTTTTACAAATTTAGTTGCCAGTTGGCTAGTGTGAGTTTACAGTTTCCACACAGAACGCCTAGTGAGTATAGCTCGTAAAGATCTGACGGTTGGAGTTTAAACAACTGCAGACAGAGGCTTCAACCGAGCTCGAGCTCAGCGTTCCATGCCCTGCGTGGAAAGTTAACTCTTTGTTCTCCGAGGCAGTTCAAAGGTTGGTGATCACTGCATATGTCAGAATACAGCAAGACTCCATTAGAAGAAACAACATTACTAAGGTGAGTAATTTTTCTTTTCTGCAGATACAGGACTGCATACTCTTGATGTCCAAAATGCTACTAATGCCTGGCACGGGCCTTCTTGTTGGTCGATAGGTACAGACCTATGCTTAGGGTAGGGATATTGTTTAAAGGTCTTGAATTTACATGTTTGAAAATGCTGTATCTGGTTCCTGGGGCTTTATTATTAGATATTTGTTTTCAGGGCAAGTTGTTTCATCTTATTAATATCTTTGCCATGCAATCTAAAGCCGATATGGTGGCTCTTTTTAAAATAATTCAGCCATTTTTATACACTGCACAATTAGTAATTTGGGGAGGAGATTTTAATTGGATTAGATAAACGGGATAAGGGGTCACAGACTAAAACTTTGAAATCTTATTGTGATTCTAATTGTTTACATGAAATACTACACAAAGCTGCTTTGGTTGATGCCATGTTATATCATCTTAAGAAAGCAGTGCCAACTTTTTGTAAGGGTCCTACTAGCATAGATTTTTTTTTTTTATCTCACACCATTCTTTTATTTCCAGCCAGAATACAGGCAGTGGAATATTCTGATCATTCTCTGCTCTTTCTTACCTTGGGACCAGGAGTTCAGATAGGACGGGATTATGGAAATGCAATACCTCATTATTAAGTCAGGAACACTGTCGTACTCAAATATAGTACTTTTTTCACGAATAAAATTATATATTTTTGTATGACTCACTGATACAGTGGTGGGAAGATTTAAAAGGAATTAATTATTTTGTTAAAAATTTTAAGCAAGAAAGACACAGATATCAATATTTAATGTACTTGCATATATAGACAACAACTACAATCTTTAATTTCCTATCATTTGCCTCTCATCATGATTATAGTGCTCAGATTTCTTCTTTAAAGGAACGTATGTTTCAATTTCATCAGAAAAAAGCCACTGTCTTAGCTTTCCAACAACATTTTGGTTTACAAGGAGCTCTTTCTAATATTTGTCCATATGATACCTGTACACAACGAGTGAAATCAAAAAGAATGGATAGTTTACAAGATTCATTAGGACATATGCATAATATGCATAATGAAATTATGAATATCGTGTATATGCATACTACATCTCTTTTTTTTCCCACACTGACATAGAATTCGATTGTATTCAGAATTTGTTTTGGAAATATTGAGGTTCCAGAGTTCCTGGTTACTTTAAAACAGGAACTACAAAAGGATATTCATTTTTCAGAAATACAATTGGCTATGCAGTCTATGCCCATAAATAAGTCCCCAGGAAAGGATGGTCTAACTACTGAAGTCTACAGATTTATTGTAGAAACCCTGGCTCAGGAGTTGGCCCAGGTTTTTTCTTTAATGTTAAAAACCGCCTTACCCTTCACTAGGGTACAGGATTCTTTAGTTTATCTTTATAAAACAGGAGACCAACATCTTTTAACAAATTGGAGACCAATTTGTCTCTTAAATGTAGATTTTAAATTATTGGCAAAAATTTTAACGATGAGGTTACAACAAGTAGCAAATTACGTGATTAGTCCGGTACAAGCCTGCTCGGTGAAACATTCGAATATTTTAGAACATCTCCTCTTACTTCGAGAAATAACTACTAGAAGCACAAAGAAGGAATTTGAAGGGTTTTTATGCTCACTAGATCAAAGTCAAGCTTTCAACTCTATTAATCATTGTTATATGTGGGAGGTTTTGAGATTCTATAATATCCCGGATATATTTATACAATGGATTAAACTGTTATATGCATCCGCTACTGTAACTCCCATGAGAATGGACATGTTGGACCGATAATTCCAGTACTTAGGGGAGTTTGGCAAGGCTGTCCCTAGCCGCTCCTCTATGTTTTCTGTATTGATCCATTATTAAAAAGTACAAATGTTCATCCTGGAATTAGATCCTTGCAAATAGGGTCTTTACTGAGTCCGCACAGTGTATTGCCTATGCTGGTGACCTGTGTCTTTTTACCAGATGCACAGTCAATATCCTTAGCAATAGAAATCTGCACTATCTATTCTTCAGTATCAGGATAGTTTAAATGCATCTAAGAGCCAAGGTATATATTTGGGAACACGATCTCAACTTGACCCTCAGATTTCTGGGATTCCCATTGTTTCTCACCCTATTAAGATTGTAGGTTTATTGTGCGGTGCAGGTAATTTAGACTTATTAAATTGGACGTCATGGATTGAACTCGGACATACGATAGTGTCAAAATGGAATATTTGGAAACTTGATAAAAAGAAACGTGTGGTATTAATTAAAATGAAGCTTTTACCACAATTCCTGTATGTCAGTAAAGTTTTTCCTCCCCCAAAACAACTGGAAGCTAGTTTGCTGAGTTTGTTTTTTCAAGCAGTGTGGGGTAGTAGGCTAAATCCCATAAAGAGGAATATTACTTATTTACTATACTTATCTGGGGGTTTGAATATGGTAAACCCATCAGTGTTTTTTTTTATTGTATGTTCTTTTATATTAATCTTCGGCCCCTAGTGATTAATCAGGAGAAGGTTTGGACTTCATATTTTTATGATGCGGTTCAACCATGGTTTTCTATTTGGGAAGGGTCAAGGGTCACTCACTTGAAGCAAGATCCTACACTTCCTGGTTATTATAGAGAAATCTTTATAAAATTACGATTATGGGGTGTCTCTAGCCATATGTTACTTGGTAATACAAGAAAACAGCTATACCATCATATAATTGCCACACATTTTACTGAATTAATGACTTTTCCCCATCGACCTATACATCTACAGAATACCCATTTGTCTTTGTTAAATGAACAAAGAGTTCCAAGGAAATTGTGGGATTTCATTGGCTTAGTTGCCATGGTAAGATTAATGTGAAAAGTAATCAAAAGCACAAGCAGCATGCTGAACGAGGCTGTATTAGGTGTAATTGTGTCTCAGCAGAGAAACTATTGAGCACTTATTTTTCTTTGTTCATTTATAAAGACATTTTGGTCAACTCTAGCAAGTACTTGGTCTGTACCTATCTTTTCTTCAATGACATATGAAGAATTGATGCATGGTATTTTTCACTCTGGTTGGCAGTGTTTTCATACAGGCACATTGAATATTGTTTGTTTAGTGCTAAAATGCTATATGTGGACTGCTAGATGTGGCTATATGTTGCAGCAAAAGGACACTCTTGTTGAAATAATTATTCAGAATGTGACTAGAGAATTGTCTGTGATTTTTCAGAAAGAATGTATTATTTTTCCGCAACAGCTTTTAGAAGCATATTGGCGTAACATGCCGTGGGTAACCACTTCAGATTTTCCTGTTACTTGAATGCACTTTTTAAGTTGTTCTTCTGAATATTTGTATATTTCTTTTGTACGATTTGGTTTTCAATAAATTCCCCATTTCTTTTAGTGGGGGGGTGGATTATAGTGTATTTTCTATTGGTGTTTTTTGACATTACTGTATGCTGAAATACTATTTTCTGGTGTTTGTTTCTTTTCATTCTAATTTTGTATGATGTAATACTTTCTTGTTTATTTCTGTCTGAAATTTTGAATAAAAAATTCCCTTACTCTTTGGTAGGGGGAGCTGCTGTTCTCATGGCCTCTATGTCGGATGGGCGTCAGTCTGCTGGTAGGCCTGCAGGTGAGCAGATCTCCCTCCCTGCAGGTCCAGCTATGGAGATTTTGTTAGCTGCTAAAGGTTCTGTGGAGAGTGCATTATGTGAAGGAATGAATGCATCTACCTGCAATGTTATAGACACTGCTGATATTTCTCTACAGGATGCAGCTCCTTCTGTGGATACCTGGCTCCGACGGATTTGTCAGTCAAACCCTCAGTATGTTCAGTCTATCTTGAACCACGGAGGAACTCCAGCTTTAAGCGGCTCATCTGCTGGTGACATACTGCTTCTTGGTGAGCTGACGCCTGATGCTGTGCTGCTCTCGAGCATCGAGCCATCACTCGTTTCAGCCATTGCGATGGATTCCCTGCAAGTAACTCTTCCCGAATTGGTCCCTACGACAGAGATCCCTTCCCGAGATGATTCTGTTGCACAGCCTCGGACACTCAATTCTGGTGGTCTCCCGCTGCTGCCTGTTCATTTGTTGGCTTCTGCTGGGGCGGATTCTCCTGTATGCCCCGCTGTGTGTCCTGTTGTTTCCTCTGGCCAAGTGAGTACTGCCGCTTTTACCCCTATGACTGGTTTTGTTGTACCCTTCCCTGGGCGATGTGCAGCTCCGACGGCTGCTTTGCTTTCTGGCGTTTCCACCCCTACATTGCTGACGGCCCTTGCGCTATCTCTGCAGCAGGCAGGATGGAAGCAAACGCCTCATGGAACCTGGCTACCAGATCCCTCACATAGCCCCTTACCGGGTTCCCCTGAGAGGGAGACTCAGCATTTGCAGGGTGGGACACAGGCTATTTTTACTACTACATCTGCTTGTTTGCATCCGGTTTCTGAAGTTAAGGCACAAATGATGCTCTCTCTGTAGTACCTGTCTGGTTTCACCCTCTCCCTTTTTGTGGCTGTGGATAAGGACTCGGGGATGAAGGGATTAGTGACCGACCTAGTACATGGGGTGACCAGATGGATCCGTGACCTGCCGGCCCTGTGGCAATGGTGGCTGAAACTGCTAAATCTACTTGGGCCTCTTTTAGACAGAGAGATGCTTTTTCCCATCAAACCCCCTGCACAACATCGGAATGCTGCAGCCTCAATATTTAGGAGGCTGGGACACGCCACCTGGTAGACTTTATGTGGGTAGAAAGCTGCTTAAGGAATCTTTGTTTTTTTCGAATAAACTTTATGCTCTCATAAATGCATCTGGTGATACCACATATGATGTGAGCTTCAAAACTCCCCAAGGTTTAGACAGATTTTGGTCAAGGTATGAAAACTTAAGTCCTCTGCTTTATTGTTCCCTTCAGTTATACCCTGACAAAACCTGCAATTCGGTTTGTCACTATTCTTTTCGGATGAATGTGTTGCAGTGCATGATGTTTCCTACTGGTTCAAACAACAATGTGACATTCTAGGCCCTCCTCAGCCCATTTTGGATGATGAGCATATCTGGACAGGGGTTGGAAATATAAAGTTAGACTTAAATCTACTAATTCTGGTCCTGAACATCTTCCTAGTTGTTTTTTTTTTTTTCCGTGAAAGGTGTCATTGTTTTTATGCAGGCCAACCCAAGACGTGTTTCAAATTTGGCTGTTCTATACATTTAAGTTTGGCTTGTGATAGATTGCGATGCAATTTACGTTTAGAGTTTGGGCACTCTAGTTCAGCTTGTCAGAATGAGATGATGTGTAATTTGTGTGAGGAACCGGGTCATACCTATAGGTCTTGCCCTTGGGCCTCTCACAATAGATCTGATCAACCTTGTTAGGATTCTATCATTATGGAGGCACAAAAGAATAGTATAGCTTCCCAGAGGGCCTTACACACATCTTCCTTGGCTGATACTTTGCGAGTTGAGCAACTTGACTCTTTCACAAGACCCAGCCCCAGCTACATCCCCTCCTCCTCCTCCTCCACCTGAGCTGCCTCCCTTGGCTCCTGTGATATGAAATTCAGTCGATATGGACTGTAGTACTGACCCACCCCAGACTTCTTCCTCCACCACCTCTGGGATAGTCCTCTCCTCAGCTGAGCCTGCTACTATGATGCCTCCTCCCCCCCTCAGTTGTATCTACTAGGAAAAGAACTTTGAAACAGTCCCAATCTCGCTCTAAGATTCCCAACACTGTTGTATCTCCCACTAGTATCCCTGTCCAGAATAAATTTGACCCTCTTTCAAAATTACACTCTGGCTCTGATTTGGATGAAGATTCCGCATCCTCCTCTACAGTTTCTTCACAACAGTTTTTTTTTCTGATTCAGATAGTGAATTGACACCTATCCCATCTCAAAAGCCCCAGAGGGTCACTAGGGGTTGTACCACACGTAAGGGCACTAGGCGTGGTAAGGTTTCTTGAGTAACTCTCACTGTATGACTTGTTTTTCTAATTTTCTACACTCTCTGCTTTTTCCTTATGGCTTGCTACTGTTAATGTTAACAGTATTAAAAATGCTAAAAGGAAACTTCTTTCTTTTTCTGTCCTACATGATTTAGGGTTTGACATTATTTTTTTTGCAGGATACAAGACTGAATACTGCCTCCCTCATTACTGCTGCACGTAGATTGTGGTGCTGGGGTCCCTCCTACTTTTCCTATGGTACTGCTGTGTGTGAGGGGGTTGGGGTTTTGTTTTGTGGAGATCATTTTCGCATTTCCAGGGTCACAGATATTTCCCCTGGTAGAGCATTTATTTTGGATGTTTCTTTTTCTGGTGCCAGTTGGAGACTTATTGTCATATACACCCCATAATCTAAGAAAGATAGAGTCCAGTTATTTAATGATATTTGTTCTTATTTGTTTACAACTAAGCATATTGTTTGGGCTAGGGACTTTAATTGTGGTAGATAAGCGTGATAAAGGGGCGAAAACTCAAAAGGATTTTTGTGACACCAACTGTTTGAATAGTATTATCCTGAAGGGTGGGCTTTCAGATGCCCACAGGACAGTCCATCCTACTGGAGGGCACACTTTTTACAAGGGTGCCCTCTCCACTAGGATTGATTTTGTTTTTCTTTCCCAATTTGTCAAGGTTTATGATGCTCGGATTTTGCCCTTGGAAATGTCTGATCATGCCATTTTATCTGTGACAGTGAGTCTTGATGACCCTGTTCCCATTGGTAAAGGTTACTGGAAGCTTAATAACACTTTGTTGGCTTCTTCTTCACATTGTCTTGAAATTAGTGAATTCCTGAAGGCAAGGATGTCTATGGCATGTTTACAACCTGATCTTAGTCTCTGGTGGGTGGAAACTAAGGTTGGTTTACAATCTTTGCTAAAGAAATTGGCTTTTACCAAACATACTCAACAGTATCAAAGATATCTAACTCTTAGGACACAGTTAGCTAAGCTGTACTCATTTATTAATGAAAGTTCCCCCATCAACCATAGTCATATTGCTAATATCAAACGGGAAATGGCAGACCTGCAATACTCCAGAGCTTCATCTTTGTTATATGAGCATAGAATCTGTACCCCAGGAAAATTCCCAGGTGGTGATGTTTTTGCCAGTTGTAGGAAGAGAAAGGAGGCTAGGATCATGACATCTTTATCTACCCTATGTGGTGAAGTTGTTACGGATTCTAGGCAGATTTTGGATGTTGTTCAACAATGTTTACGGGGTGTACATGTCAAGGTGGACAACTCTGCTGCTGCTGTTCAGTGCTATTTGGATACTATACCTACCCCTGTTTACCCGTCTGAGTTAAAGACTTCGTTGGTAGCCCCGATATCCCGACTTAAAATGATCAGTGCCATCACATCTTTAAGAAATAATACTGTACCTGGCCTAGCTGGCCTTACTGTTGAGTTCTTTAAACATTTTCAGTCTATCATGGTAGATATTCTTTTTACCGTTTATAATTGGATGTTATCCTCCTCCACTGTTGATTTTCATTTTTGTACTGCTATCCAAATTTTTTTGTATAAAAAGGGAGTAAAAAGTGACATTAGTAATTGGAGGCCTTTAAGTCTTCTTAGTGTTGACTTTAAAATATTAATGAAAATTTTGGCCCTTAGATCGGCTTCTGTATCCTCTTTTCTGATAATGTCAGTTCAAACATGTTCTGTGCTAGGGACGTGGATATGTTGTTCAATCCACACTGTCTGGCAGGTTCCTTGCCACTTTAAATCTTGCCGGAAGGTCTTCAAGCTTGCTCCTCCCTCCCACCTGGGTGGTAAATCCCTTGGCTCCGCCCCATGACGCTAGATCTTCCTGACCGCTTGGAAGCTCAGGTTCCCTCCGTGAGCGCTCGCTTTAGGCCTGGATCCACACTCTTTGAATTTCCTA
Organism: Neoceratodus forsteri; assembly: GCA_016271365.2. Taxonomy (NCBI): domain Eukaryota; kingdom Metazoa; phylum Chordata; order Ceratodontiformes; family Ceratodontidae; genus Neoceratodus; species Neoceratodus forsteri. The sequence continues at coordinate 666,801,005 of CM028129.1, forward strand.
AACTTACTGTAAAATTTACAAGACTTCGTCTTTGTCTTCCCTCACGCCGCGATGGACAAATCGCCTCCTGGCTTCTGTCGGTGCCCATGTGGGCAGAAGATGTCCCGGACCGATCCGTGATTCCACGTGCATCTACTGCCTGGGGCTTGGTCACGACTCTAGGCTTATGTAATTGTGCAAGCCCTTTTCATCTTCAGTCTTGAGGACCGTGCTGCCAGACTTCTTCTCGGTGACCCAAAAAAGGTATCTGCCGGTCAGTCTAAGAAAGCCGCTAGTGTGTTCAAGGCAGGCTCGCAGAGCAGTTGGAGTATGTGATTGCCTCAAGGAGGAGGTGGCTCAGGCCGCTTCTTCTTCCTCCTCAGCCACAGCATTTCTCCCGCCTCCTTGTGCTCCTCCTACATGGCTTCATTTAAGGAGTTTTGCCAGTCCCTCTCCACCAAGGAGAAGGGCCATCGGGACATTCCAGTCGATCCAAGAAGAAAGACTCTAAGGGTAAAGTCCCCGTCGATGTTCGTGGGGCGGCGAGAGATCCCTTCACCAGACTGTCGACTCGCGACTCGTCGAGGTTAGTGCTGCAGCTGCTGGCTTCACGGTGCCCCATCAGGTCAGCCGGCCGAGACATCCGCCGACGCTGCCAGATTTTTCTTGACCCGTCAGGCGGTTTGTCGACCTGGAGAAGCTAGCAGCCCTACTTCACGGTTCCCCTGGTGGAAACTGGAGGACTTGCCTGTGCCTCCTGTGCTGGAGTCCCTGGTTAAGGTCCCTGTACCGAGGAGTGTGTTTTCCCGTCCCTCTCTGACCCACCCTCGAACCCCGAAGGTCTCTGTCTCGGTCCTCTTCAAACACCATGAAGTCTTGCTATATTATGACTAATGCAGTTAGCCACTGCACTTGAACTGCCCCGGAGAGGAAAGAGTTAACTCCAGGGAGTCTGGAGTTCTGCAGCGCGAGAGCGCTTATGCCAAAGCTCTATCTGGGCAGTTTCAAATGAAACTGTCAGATTCTTTACTCCGCTTCACTGAACAGTCGCTCCGGAGATCGGCTTCTTCAGCTCGGTTCATTTCTCGGTTCAAGCGAGTATTTTCGGTTCATTTGAACCGGCCAAAAGTATTCATTTTACCGCATTTCGGTTAAAAGCTCTATCTGGTAAACCGTAAGTACAAAAATTAAAGTCTGTGTGGAAATTCAATTATCGGTTCGGTTTTGAACCGATCGGTTTGCTGAAATTAACGTTTTAAAGTGTTGGTTGGCTTTTAGAGTGCGGTTCCCGGTTCTTATCGGTTCTAAAAACCTTTCTTTAAAATTAGGTTTTTTCAAATACCCGTGATACGGTTAGGAACCGATAAGGGTGTCTTGCCTGGCACTGCCATCAAAAGGGCAAGTTTTTGGTTAGTCTGGCATTATGTCTGAGAAACCCAAAAGAAAAACCGGGCCCACTGGGTTTCAACACTGTGATGTCTGTGGGGAAGCCTTTGCCAAGGCTGACCCACACACCACTTGTGTTTATTGTCTGGGGGCTGACCACCTCCTGTCAGACTGCCAGGTGTGTAAAAATTTCCCTGCAGCCACCCTGGAAAAGAGATTGGGCCGGCTCAGGGAACGAGAGGCCAAAAAGTCCGCTGACCCGGATGGCCAGCCCGGTCCAGCACCCACTGGACCAGAGGGAGTGCCCTCTGACCAGGGCGAGACTTCCTCGGGCAAAAGGAAGGCTGGCTCAGAGGAACCAGTCCCAGTGAAAAAGACAAAGAAATCAGTAGGTTTGGAGTCCAAAATTGTCTCTCCAACTGCTGCAGAAATAGCTAAAGCCATACAGATTGTCCAGTCACTGTCTCAGGGTCCTGTCGAACCACCAACAGTTGGTAAAGGGTTGGTTCGTTCAGTTCCAGTGGTTCAGGAGTATGATGTTGAGGAATTTTATGAACCACAGGAGGGGGAGGAGGAATTTGATCAATATATATGTTGGGAGGGTCTGGATGTGCCCATTGAACCGGACATTTCTCCAGACAGACCTTTAGAATCTCCTCCTATTCTGTCTGAGTCCCCTTCTCATTTTATGTTTTACAAAAAGGTTGCAGAAACCCTCCAGCTTCCTTTAGAGGAGGCTGTGGATGAGCAAGAGGAGCCTGATTATGTAGAAATGATGGATATACCAGAGTCTAGGAGGTTGTCTATTCCTTTGCATAAGTCATTTAGGAAGCAAACAACAAAGATTTTAAAATCCTCATTCTGTCCCTCCTGTAGATAAAAAATGGACAGAAGGTATACTTTGTCAGGCTCTGATACAGACTTCCTCACTGAGCAGTGTAGTCATGTAGGTGTGGTTCAAGCTGCAGCCTGTGACAAGGCTAATATTCCCTTGGCCTCACATCCTCCTGATAAGGATTCCAGGAAGATTGATGCCATGGCGAAAAAACAGTATATGGCAGCTTCTTTGGGACTCAGGCAGGCTAATTATATGGCTTTTGTAGCTAGATATCAGAAATCTAGATGGGACACAGTATTGCAGTTAGCCAAGCAGGCACATGGCCAGCTGGCTAGTGAGTTGGAACAGGTGGCTGCTGATGGCATTGAAGCCTCTAAAGTTCAATTTCATACTGCGGTTGATGTTAATGATGTTTCCTCTAGGGTCATGGCCACTTCTGTAGCTTTCCGTAGGTTGGCATGGCTCAGATGCACTAATCTGTCCCAAGATACTCAGTCAAAGGCTATGGATTTTCCTGTAGTGGGTAATTCTCTGTTTGGGGAACAAACAGAAAACTATATGAAAAAGATGGATGAATACAGAACTACCTACAAAAGTGCCCAGGCTAAGGAGAGGCATGCCACTCCACAGAGGCACGCTCCCAGAGGTAGGGGCAGGCCTTTCCACAGGCCTTTTTACCAATCTCAGGCCTCCTCTGCGTTTGCACAGAGGGGTTTCTTCAGAGGCAGAGGTAGACGGGGCACAAGTAAACCGTCCCCCTTCCCTCAGCCTAAGGCTACTGCCAAGCAGGCACCCTGATGGGGTGCCCAGGGCCGATTCTCCTGTACCAGTGGGGGGCAGGTTGGTTTATTTCAGCCAGAACTGGGTGTCCCTAACTTCGGACAGATGGGTTCTGGAGGTAATAAGCCAGGGTCTGGTTCTCAGCTTCAAACAGTTTCCAAAGATGAGAGCCAGACATTTTTCCACCTGCAAATCCTACAGAAGCCCTTGCTTGAAGCAGAGGTTCTTCTCTCTGGACTGCAAAGCAGTAGAAGGGTCCCTCCTTGCCATCAGGGCAAGGGGCTGTACTCAAGATACTTTCTTACCCAAAAGACAGGAGAATGGCGGCCCATCCTAGATTTAAGGTACCTGAACAAGCATCTTTTGAAACCAAAGTTCAAAAATGTTAACTCTGGCAATGATTTTTCCTTCCTGAGGCCAGGGGACTGGCTGGCTTCCTGGACCTCAAGGATGCCTATTTTCATGTTCTGATCAGGCCTTCTCCCAAGTACCTCCGTGTCTGAACTGCCCTCAGGCCACTACCAGTTCAGGGCAATGCCCTTCCGGCCTTACCTCTGCGCCCAGGGTATTCACAAAATGTCTAGCTGTGGTAGTGGCTCATTTAAGAAGGCAAGGATTGCTGTGTTTCCCTACCTGGACGACTGGCTCATAGTGGGTCAGTCCCAGATCAGGTAAAATCCCACTTGCAAGTCACCCAGCAGCTTCTCACTTCCCTGGGATTCCTGCTGAATTTACCAAAGTCAGTTCTGGAACCAGTTCAGGTACTAACTTTCATAGGTGCAGAATTGAACACAAAGTTAGCCAGGCATTTCTTCCTCGGAAAGGGTAGACAGGCTCATTGCCCTGGCATCCTCCTTTACCCTGCGGGTTTCTCGACCAGCAAGGCATTTTCTGCAACTCCTAGGGCACATGGCTGCTTTCTACAGCGTAGTGCAAGGAGCAAGATTCCAGATGAGGGATATTCAGTTCCATTTGAGGACCTATTGATCTCAAAGGAGGGACCCCTTCCAAATTGGTTCCAGTGACGCAAACTCTGATCCTGGCTCTACACTGGTGGCAGGGTCAAACCAATCTAAACAAGGGGTTCCTTTCATTCCCATCTCCCACCCTCACCCTCACCACGGATGCCTCCCTGTTAGGGTGGGAGCTCACTGGCGACCTGTCCACTCAGGGAGTGTGGTTCTCAGGAATCTCTGCTCCACATTAACCTTTTGGAACTCAGAGCTGTCTTTCTAGCTTTTCAGGCTTTCAGCTTCTGTCCAGAACAAAGTAGTTCAAGTCAGGACAGACACCACCACAACAATGTGGTACATCAACAAGCAAGGGGCACTCGGTCATCAGCGTTGTGCAGAAGCAATGAAGTTGTGGTCTCTGGCTTACTCCTGAACACCTCCTGATAGCAGTTCACCTTTCAGGAAGGACAATGTCCTGGCGGATGCCCTCAGCAGGATTTCTCAGGGCCATCACGAATGGGCTCTGAATCCTCAGGTGCTGGGGGCGTTTGCCAGATGGGGCACCCCTCAGATAGATCTTTTCGCAGCCCCAGACAACCACCAACTTTCTCTGTTTTGTTGCAGGCCTCCAGTGCTGGGCTCCAGTCCCCTGACTTCAGTTGGATTGGATGGGAAGTCCTGCATGCCTTGCCCCCTTCCTCTTCTTTTCAGGTACTAGTAAAATCAGATCTCAGCCCTGCAAAGTGATTCTGATTGCCCCAGATTGGGCCAGACAGCCCTGGTACCACTGCTTCTGTCCTTGACAGTCCACCCTGCCCTGAGCTTGCCCAGAGTCCACGACTTGCTGGCCTGTGCACAGGGAGAGTGTGGTATCGGACCTCAAATCCCTCCATCTCAGGCATGGCTCTTGAGGAGTTAGAATTTGCTGACTTACACCTTTCTCAAGGTGTTCTGGATAGTTAAAAGGCTTCAGAAGCCTTCCACTAAGGCCACTTCAATTCTAAGTGGAAAAGGTTTTCCATCTGGTGCTCTGAGAAGCAGATTATCCCAGAATCTGGTGGTCTGCCCATTTTACTGGACTATTTGGTCCATTTAAATTCCTTAGGCCTTAGGCCAGCTACCTTAAAGGTTCATCTGGCAGCTGTCTCTGCTTTTGTGTCAGCAGGAAGCCTGCTTCCTTTCTTCTCTCACCCTGTGTTTTCCAAGTTTTTTAAGGGGTTACTTCACTACACCCTCCTTTTCGAGAACCAGCTCCCCTGGGACCTGAATGTTTGCATTGCTCAGTTAATGCAACCTCCCTTTGAGCCTCTGTCCTCAGCAGAGCTCAAGTTTCTAACTTGGAAAACTGTTTTCCTAGTGGCTATCACTTCTGCCAGACGCATAAGTGAACTACAGGCCCTGTCAGTGGAAGAAGATTTTGTCTCTTTCCACAGAGATAAGGACTAACAGAAAGTTTTTGCCTAAAGTGGTTTCAGATTTCCACCTGAACCAATCCATATCTCTTCCAGTATTTTTCACTGAGCATTCTTCCTCAGGTGAGAGGAGACTGCACAGCTTGGACGTCAAAAGAGCCTTAAGGTACTATTTGGAACGCACCAAGGGTCACAGGTTCGAATCCCTCCAACTCTTCCTTACCTATGGCGAGGTTGGCAAAGGGAAACCTGCCACTAAGAGGACAATTGCAAGGTGGATTGTCTCTTGTATCCAATTTTGTTATCAAAAACTAGGTAGAGAACCCCCCCTCAGGACTGAGGGCTCACTCCACCAGGGTACAGCTGCATCTCTAGCGGCTGCTGGAGATATTCCCATTCTGGAAATCTGTCAAGCTGCTACTTGGAAAACAGTTCATACTTTTACTACATTATTCCTGGATATTCAGTCCAGGAGAGATGCTCGTTTGGCATAGCTGTGCTTCAGAGCCTATTTCCTAGTGAGGTTCTGACCCTCCTCCATGGAGGTACTGCTGTGTATTCGTATTAGTCATAATATAGCAAGGCTTCATGGTGTTTGAAGAAAAAATTACTCACCTTAGTGATTGCTTTTCTTCTCATGAGTCTTGCTATATTATGACCACCTCCCTCCTGCCCCTCTCAGAACTTCTACTTGGGTAGGGTGGTAAATTAGTGCTAAGCACTGTGTCATCCATTGTAGTTTTTTTTCTTACCTTCTTTTATTTAGGTTAGGAACTAGGTTATTTTATTTAGGTATTATATTGGCCCCTTCCTGGACTTGAGTCTTTGGGGGAAGGGGGTCCTAATGGTGCTTGTCAGGGGTAACTAATAATACTGTTATTCATTGTTATTATTGTTATTGTTGTTTATATTGTTATTTCTACTAGTAGGTAGCCATTTGTCATTAGAGCTCCACTTACAGACTTGTTGGCTTAGTATTAGCTTCTGAAAGATCTGATAGTTTCATTTGAAACTGCCCAGATAGAGCTTTTGGCATAGCCAAGGCTGTAGAACTCAGACCCTTGAGTTAACTCTTCCTCCGGCATTTCTGCGGTGGCTAACCGCATTATCATGCACATATAGAATCATGAGAAGAAAAGCAATTACTGGGTGAGTAATTTTCTTCCAGGTCCGGTTTGTCCACGGATCCGGCGGTTTTGGCATTATGGAAAGCTGTTCGTCATTTTCATCATCCGAGGATAGGTCAGGCGCAAGTTGCGTCGCGCATGTGGTTCAGGCGGTAGCGTTATTGTCCGGAAATAAGCCGACTGGCCCGCCGCCATATGGTTACTGGAGGCCAACAACCCTCGTTGTGATCGAGGAGCTGACTCCTGCACTGGTTGTTCGCCGGCTGGCTGCTCACCATTGTGGTGGAACCTCCGCCTCCACAACCGAAGACTGGGGCTCCGACCAAGGATTCTCGGTCAGGTCAGGGCTTGCCCCACAGGTTGTCGGTCACCCTCACTCCCGATCGACCTCGGCAGGTGGAGGGTGGCTCAGGCACCTGGCAGCTGTTTGCAGACTCCTCGGAGTCTGACGACGACTCCTCCCTGTTCTCCAGGCCACTTGATCTGGAGTCTGCGTGGGGCCAGTCGGTGGACGAGAGCGCATCCTCATTTTTAGGTTTGCTTCGGTTCATCTTGGAGTCCACCGGATGCAGCTCGAACCCGTTTCAAAACGGGCCAAGTATCCCCTCACGGAGATACTGGACGGAAGGGATTCCCCTTCAGAGGCCTTTCCTGTGGCCTAAGCCATTGTTGGCCCGGCCCTGGAGTTGTGGCAGTGGCCAGCATCTTGTCCCGTGCCTTCAGCCAGGATGGCTTGAAAGTATGCAGTCCCCACCGGCTCACTCTCAGGTTTCTCGGAGCACCCCTTTGTGGAGGGGTTGGTGACCGATAGCATTTTCTGGCGCTCCGAGAACACTCGGGACGTGGACAAACTGCCCGATAAGGAATCCAAAAAGCTTGATTACGTGGGCGGAAGGTTGCTGCTTCCTCCCTAGGCCTTCATCAGGCTAGCTCGGCCGTTCTGATGGCACATTTCTCACACGCCCTATGGGTTCCCTGGATGAGGTGATTCCTCATCTCCCGGCTGACCTTCAGGCGACGGTCAAGCAGGTCCGGGATCAGGGAAGGGCGGTGGCAAAACAGCAGCTCCAGACTTCGTTGGACATAGGTGATTCTTGTTCCTGATCAGTAGCGGCCACAGTGGCCATGCGCCGCAGAGCTTGGCTGCGGATCTCCACCTTCATGGTGGACACCCAGTACAAGCTGGCAGACGTTCCCTTCCTGGGCACCGACTTGTTCTGGCCGGGGGTGGAAGGCCATCTCCAGAGGATCGAGAAGTCCTATGCCACCTTGGACTCGGTTGCGTCTGCTCAGAAGGACAAAGGCCGTCAGCAGCAGCATAAGCCCTTTCGCCCTTCAGCCCCTGCGGCTCATCCGGCCCGGCTGCACCAGCACCAGGGCCAGCAGGCATGCACTTGGCGCCCTAAGGCCAAGTCTGCTGCTTCCTCCAGTAGGAAGCCTGGAGGCAAGGGTCCATGAGGTCCCTCAGCCAGCCCTTCCTCCAAGCCTGCCCAGTGATGGGTTGAGGGTTGTCGCCCCCAACCTCGTCACTCCTCCCCGGGTTCCCCCCATGGGGAGACGGCTCTGCCACTTCTTTTCCGCCTGGTCTATTATCACCATGGACCGCTGGGTGTTAGAAGTGGTAAGCAGGGGTTTGCCTCTGGAATTCGAGCAGTTCCCTCCCTATTGAGCCGTCGCTCCATGGGGGGCAACGGGTTCCGCAGCCTCTGTCGGCTCATCGAGCCGACATTCCTCTACTCCTCCAGACGGAGGTGATCAGCGAGGTGGCGGACCCTCCTCCAGACCCAGAGTTTGTGTCCAGGTACTTCCTGGTCCCAAAACGGACTGGGGGGGCTGGCGCCCCATTCTCAATCTGCACAACCTGAACAAGTTCCTAAGGCAGCGCACCTTCAGGATGGTCACTTTGGCTCAGATCATTCCATCCTTGAACTAGGCATGTGGTTTTGTTCTCTGGACCTTCAGGACACGTTCTTTCATGTCCCACTGTCCGTCTCATCAGCTATTCCTCTGCTTCCGAGCAGAGGGATCTCTTTACAGTTCGGGCCATGCCTTGACCTCTCTCCAGCTCCCAGGGTCTTCACCAAATGCATGGCAGTGGTGACAGCATTCCTAACGGTGCTGAGGGGTCCGGTGTACCTTACCTGGACGACTGGCTGATTGCAGCCCCCTCCAGGTTGGAGGTGGAGCGGTCCAGGGATCTGGCCCTCCAGGTCTGCTGTCAGATTGGCCTCCTCATCAACGAGTCCAAGTTGGAACTTGTGCCATCTCAGGTGATTCAGTTAATCGGGGCAGAGCTTGACTCTGTTCGAGCCAGAGCCTGGCTCCCGGCGGACAGGGCTGAGGTCCTTTCCTGCTTGCCCAGTCATTTCTGGCTGGCTAATTGTGCCCTGCCGGGACTTCCCTGCGCTCTGGGCCTCAGGCGGCCTGCACCAGCGTGGGTCTGTTGGGCCCACTAGCATATGCGTCCCCTGCAATGGGGGCTGGCCCGCCAGTGGTCACAGCACTCCGGTCCTCTGGCCCAGCCAGTGACCGTGATCCAGGAGATGTGGGACGGCCTACAGTAGTGGCTCGTTCCAGCTCATCTGCAGGAGGGTATCCCATTTGTCCGCCCCGAGCCGACGGTCACTCTGACGACCGACGCCTCTCTGATGGGTTGGGGTGCCGATCTGGGGGAGCTCAGGGCCCATGGCCTCTGGTCCCCTCAGGAGTCTCGATGCCACATCAACCTGCTGGAGCTCCGGGCGGTGCATCTAGCTCTCATCGCCTTCGCTCCGTTTGTACGGGGTCAAGTGGGTCAGGTCCAGAGGGACAACACCACAACCATGTACTACTTCAACTGACAGGGCAGGACGCACTCCTTGCCTCTGTGCAAGGAGGCTCTCCACACTTGGTCCCTCGTGATCGGCCTGGAGGCGGATCTCCTAGCCATCCATGTGGCAGGAGCCTCCAACAGTCTGGCCGATGCCATCAGCTGGATAGGCGCTGCATCTCATGAGTGGTCTCTCCTGCAGGAGGTAGTACAAGATCTGTTCTCCTATTGGTGCACCCTCAGGTGGACCTGTTCACCTTCAGGGAGAATGCAAAGCTGAAGCTGTTTCATGCCCACCTCTCAGCAGGGCTTGCTGCAGGGGATGCCTTTCGAGGCTGTGGACCCTGGGCCTCTTCTATGCCTTCCTCCATTTCCCTTGATCCACAAGGTGCTTCTCAAGGCAAAGCGGGACAAGGCGCAGGTGATTCTGGTAGCCCCAGACTGGCCCGCCAGCTCTGGTACCAGATCTCCCTCAGCTCCAGGCTCCCGAGGCGGCTTCCAGCCCACCCGGACCTGATCTCAGTCAACAAGGGGAAGGTTCTCCATCCGGACCTTCAATCCCTGTACCTGACGGCCTGGTTCCTGAGCGGTAGAATTCCAGGCCTTGGGTCTTTCCGACGAGGTCCTCAACGTCGTTGAGGTGTCCTGTAAGAAGTCGACCAGAAAATGCTACGCCTTCAGATGGAAGAGATTCTCCATTTGGTGTCAGGACAAGGGGTTGGAACCTTCTTCCTGTTCCTTGGCTAGCATCCTGGACAACTTGTGTCCCTTTCTCAGCTAGGGCTTCAGTCGACAACCCTTAAGGTGCACCTGGCAGCCATCTCTGCTTACCGGGCATGGGCCGGCAAGCAGTCAGTGGCACAGGAGAAGGTGGTCGAGTGCTTTTTCAAAGGCCTTGATCACATATTGTAATCGCTAGATTATGTCCTTCACTTACCCCCCTCCTATGCCAGCTGACCTATTCCCTTCACTCCTTGGATCGCTTATGGTTAATGCTAAAAACACTGTTGACCTGATGTAAGCAACTGCTTCAACCCTGTGATTCCTAATATTTCCTGTTCTCCTTGTATATTGCCTACCCCCTGACCTGTACCTACTATTGTCTATTGTACCCCTATGATTATGTATGCACTCACTGTAACTTAATATGTATTTCACTCAATCCTATTGTTATTTTTCATTCAATGTATGTAGTCGTTGTAACAAACTCCGAGTTGCCCTGAAAGGGATCTTTGGTCTCAGTGGGCTTACCCGGATACCAAAATCTAAATAAATAAATAAATATCACCTCCGGTCGAGAACCTCCACCTCCATGGGATCTACTGCTGGTATTGGCTAAGCTCATGGACAAGCCATTCGAACCGATGCACAGGTGCGATATCTTCCACCTGTCATGGAAGACTGCCTTCTTGGTGGCTATTACGCCAACCAGAAGGATGGGAGAGCTCCAGGCGCTTTCCATCGAGTTTCTTATCTGGTCTTCCACAGGGACAAGGTTGTCCTGCGCCCCCACCTGAAATTTCTTTTGAAGGTGGTGTCGGAGTTTCACCGTAACCAGATGTTGACTCTGCCGGTGTTCTACCCCAATCACACCTCGGAGGTTAATATAGGCTCCATACTCTGGACCCTAGAAGAGCGCCGCTTATTATAAGGAGTGGACAGCTGAAGTTCGGGGAGAGGTTCGCCAGCTGTTTGTTACCTACGTTGAAGCTGCACCTGGCAGACCTGCAGCCAAGCGGACGATAAGCAGGTGGGTCACCTCCTCATAACCTCTGCTATAGGTTGGTGGGCATGGAGCCTCCCAAAGGGATAAGAGCTCATTCTACCCGCCATACCGCTGCTTCGGTGGCTGCTTCTAGGGACGTCCCTATCCAGGAAATCTGCAGGGCTGCTACCTGGAAGTCAGCACACACATTTATTTCCCATTACCACATTGACCTTGAGTTATGCGGGATGCTGGTTTTGGGACCTCTGTTTTCCAGTCCTTATTCCTAAATAGGGGGTGCGTGCCTTGCCTCCCTCCTCCCGGAGAACTGCTAGGAGTCTGCCAGACAGTGTGGATTGAACAACATATCCACGTCCCTAGAAATACAGGTTACTCACCTGTAACAGGAGTTCTAGGAGTGGTATATGTTGTTCATCCACACGACCCACCCGACCTCCCAGCTTCGACGTGCAACCTGGCTTCCAGCAGGCTAGATCTGGCGTCATGGGGCGGAGCCGAGGGTTTTACCACCCGGGTGGGTGGGAGGAGCCAGCTTGAAGACCTTCCGGCAAGATTTAAAGCGGCAAGGAACCTGCCAGACAGTGTGGATGAACAACATATACCACTCCTAGAACTGCTGTTACAGGTGAGTAGCCTGTATTTCCTGGCCGTAATATTTCGGATAATTTTATTACTTAGAGAATTGGTTGAGCAGGGTAAAGATGACTTGTTACATGGTTATCTCCTTTCCCTTGACCAGGAAAAAGCATTCGATAGAGTTTCACATAAGTTTCTGTTTAAAATTTTAGCTCACTATGGTGTCCCCGAACTATTTTGTGCTTGGTTGATTTTTTTCTATAATGCTGCTACAGTTATTCCATTAGTTAATGGATATTTGGGGTCATATGCACGGATCACAAGAGGGGTTCGTCAGGGTTGTCCGTTAAGCCCTCTGCTTTATGTTTTTTGTTTGGATCCTTTGTTACGTAGTTTGCAGCAGGTGGTTCTTTTTCGTGGGGTCCGTCCAGTTACTGCTGATTTTGACATCAAAGTAGTAGCGTATGCTGATGACGTGTGTCTAATCGCACAGTATGTTACTTCAGCATTACATGCCCTAGATGTTGTACACACTTATGCGGGTGTGGCTGGAGCTTCTTTAAATATGAGTAAGAGTAAAGGATATGTATTGAGACCCTCTACACAGGTAGTGTCCGATATTAAGGGGATTTCTGTTTCTTGTAATGCCTTGGCTGTATTGGGTATTACATTTGGTAGGGGTGACAACTCTTTGGTGAATTGGACTGCTAAACTGGATATTGGGAGAAATAAGGGTATGCTTTGGAAATCTTGGCAACTGACCAAGAAGAAAAGAGTATCCTTACTGAAAAGGTTTTTTTTCCCAATCTTTATGTACCTCAGCGTGGTTTATCCACTCTCCATTTCATTAGAGGTAGTTTTATTAAGCTTGGTTTTTCAAGCAATATGGGGCAGTAGGTTGAATCCCATTAAGAGGGAGGTATTATGTTTACCAGTAAATAAAGGAGGGTTGGCGCTTTAATCCTATAGGTCATTTTTTAGTATATTTTTCCATTACAATTTATGGAACTCTGATGCCCTTCTTCAAGCTCTGGACCCTTGTGGCAATTAATTGGTATAGGCAGTTTTTCTGTCTTGGTCTAATCCAGCTGGTCTTCCTAGAACCTTTCGTCTGTTCCACATTTTCTGAAACCAGTCCTTTGTAAATTGAGGAAGTGGAAGTTGTCCCACCTATGTTATTGGTAAACCACGAAAGGAGGTATATAAATTGGACAAAAGCTCCATTTTGTTTCAGTCCCTTCTTTTGGTGGCATTGACTGTGCTTTTCACCAGTATATTTTTCAAACTTTTTGATGTTTGGACCCCCTAGGATGTGGGATGTAGTTTGGTTATGTCGCCATGGTAGACTTCCAGTCCGGAATAACGCAAAGCATTAAAGTGTTTCTGACCGTACGTGTCCTAGACTGTTGTGTACTACTGAACTGGAGACTATGGAATACTTTTATATTTCTTGTCCTTCTGCTGTTGATTTTTGGCAGTTGTTGTCACAAAAATTGGGCGATGCTAGATGGCAACAGGTCTCCTATCCGGAGTTGATTGGGGTTTTTTCCTTACAGTTTCCTGAATTTGACAAAGGTACACTGAGACTTATTTTTACCTGTATAAAAAATCATTTTATGGCAATGCAGATGCAAATTTCTTCCACAACAAATTGAGACTACTACTTTACAGATAGTCCAGTCCCTTGAGCAAGAACTCCGTTCTCAGTTTCTACATGATAGACAGGTTTATTCGGAATTGGTTTGGAAATCTAGATGGACTGCTGTCCCCTTCTTGAAAGACAAGATTAGATAGATCTTGCCCTTTTCTTGGGGGCAGAGGTGACTCAGTTTTTCATAGTTTCTGTTTACAAAGCTTTGTTTCCTGCTTTATTGTACTCATGCTATTTTTTTTCAGTACCTTGTGCTTTGTTCTTTACTTTTTGTACTTGTACTAATGTGTATTTTCTTTTCTTTGAATTCCCCTACTCTTTTAGTAGAGGAAGAGGAAGGGTTTCTTTTCAGTTCAGGATTTCAATTTTTGGGGGTTAAACACTTGTTTACGGCAGCCTAGGCATTATGTGACTGTAATACTTGTTTGATTTCTTTTCTGTTTTGATTTTTGGATTGTTTTGTGTGAATTTTAACACGGTTTGTTAATTTTTGTTGTTGAACATTTAATAAAAAAAATTCCCTTGCTCTTTTCGATAAGTGCCATGGGATCTTTAACATCCACTTGAACTACCACCAATCCAGGCAGATGGGACCTCGGTTTAACGTCTCATCCGAAAGACGGCACCTCAGAAATGCAGTACCTCTCTCATGCTGCACTACAGTCTCAGTACTGGGATATTAACCCATGTGTCAGATGTGGAAACTGAACCCACAGCCCTCTGATCTCCTGGCCTCAGAGGCGAGTGTGCTACCTACTGAGCCACTGACACTGCATAAGTTAATATATAGGGACCATGCAGTGGATCACACAAAGTATTTACTACAATATCCATCCATAATCAGCTTTTCCTCAACTCCAAATTAATTTTGGCAGGAGATAACATTGCATCTTGGATCCCATCCTGCATAAATTAACTAGAAGTTATAGGCTCAGTAAATCTAATGGAGACTTGAGGGGCTCATAGACACACTGGTGTGTAACAACTTGGTCAGTGTAAATGGAGCTGTTGGTTCATTTACAGGTAATATACAGGCTGCTCAGAATCAAAATCTATATTCAAAATACTGTCCTTCATTTCCTGTTGAACACGAATACGTGTTTAGTTGTTCTTTTGTTGTCTTTGGACTCTTCATCTGTTGTTCATGTTTTCTGACCTGCATTCTAAGGGACATTATTAATTTTTGAGATAATTTCTTGTTGGCATGAAAGATTTTAGAGGTATACCTTCTTGGCACTCCAGCTAGTTTCTATAAGGAAATTAATATTCAAACGTCCGATTTAAATTCACACCACAGATGTGAAGAGACCAGTTTAAACTTTGCATCAGGTGTCTTTTTTTGGTTTGGGTTATTTGCATCAGTTATTCAGATTCATTAGAGAGTTATGTCTCCCATCTCTGATCTGTACTAGCACTGGATACATTTTGCAGAATGTCAGTTGGCGAAAGGGAATCGGGGATGGGAGAGGGAACACACTGGCACTGTAATATGAATGCCTGAAATTATGACATGGAAGGAAAAAATCCTGGGCTTTCGGTAGGTTTTGCCTCTTGGGAATCTAGGACTCGGTATATTACAAAAAAAAAAATCTGTGTACCCTGACCTAATTCTGGAAGTCCATCATTATTCCTTTAATTACACATTGGCACATCCTGCCTGCTGCAGTATGGGAGGTTACCAGGCAGCGGTTTTCACATCCTGTTAAACCAGTAGTGCATCTGGGGGATCCTCCATGCTAATCTGTTGCCAGCGTGCCAAGGATGCTGGGCCCTACATCCCTGAGATCTCTGAAAATCCTTTAACCTAATTTTAGGAGAGCTTTCTTTGCTGTAATTATATCATCATAGAACAAATTACTTCAGCAGTTTACAGTAGTTACCATATTTAACATTTTATGTCTCCAAAAATAGCTACTCCATCAGTAACTGTCCATTCTGAGTATCATGATATCAACCTAAAGGCATTTTAAATACTTTTTTTTTACCTTTTTGTTTTCTCAACTGCTTTTCAGCTAGCACAGAAGCCATCTTTGGCTCCCCAGCACTCCTGTGCCTCTGATGAGGCTCAGTTATGCTCCCTGCTGTTTTCCTCCATCGTCTGAGCTACACACATTCCAATACTACTCTTCTGTCCCTGATACAGCCACATGCAGATCCCCAACCTTTTATAGGGATGGTCTCTCATAGCACTGTTTTCATCTGTGCCGCCATTTTGGTCTAATCATTTTCTTTAACCCTTTTAGGGGCCCTTGGTGGGCCAAATATTCCTCTTAACTCCATCCTTTCCATTCCCAGTAAAACTAAAGAAAACTCCTCTGTTGCTGAGCTCTGATGGAAATGAAATTCTCTCCTGCCTTCTTAATTAGCCTGTAGTGCAGGTAAACAGTTGCTTCCACCACTAGACCCATAATGTGTCCATTCATGGCTTTCAAACAGGTCAACCTTGTAAATGGACCTTGTGCTCAGGGGGCTTTAATTGGTAAACAAAGAATAAAAATAAAATAAACATTCAAAATTGTACCTACTCCAAGACCTCTTTGCTGCCACTTACTACAGTGATAAATTAAACAAAACACAAAGATTATTTTTAAAACTGTTTTTGTTTTTAGCAGTGTATCTAAAGGAACTGTTTTTGTGTAGAAGATTACTTGCTGCAAATCTTACTTTTCAAGATTTTTGTCTTAATAAAATTTCAGGGATTTCATAATTAAATATTTCATTGCACGTGTTAGAAATAACAAAAATGTGGCACTTTTTGGTGACTGAAGTCATAGCACACCACAGAATTATATGTAAGCAGTAAGCCACGATGGAGTGTTGATTGTTGTCTGATAAATGTACGACCAAGGTGTGTTGTGAGGCACGAAGTGCTTGCGCTTAGTACCTTCAGCACTCTGGCAGTGCCTTTTTTTAGACACACAATCCACACACTGGAATGGCTTATTGCACTTCTAAATGGGATAGTAAAAAAAAGACATTTAAAAGACTAAAATAAATAAATGTAACCCCTAGGTGGTACTGTTCCAAGGACTACTACCCCTGCCTGCTTGGCTAGTAGCAGGTTAAGGGGCCTGAGTTCTGAAACTGGTGCCTTCACCCGGAGGTCAGGGTTGATAGTGGTCAAGCTAAACTGGGCCAAGCCCTCCAGGACACTGTAACCCCCCCCCCTTTCCTTACTAGTGGACGGAACAATACACAGTAATCACTTTCACAATACCCCTGATACACCACACAAGTACCCACACTGTTTGCACTTACCACCAGGGCTTTCCTCTGGCTCGGCCCTGGGGACCCCCTGTAAAACAAGGTTATACACAGCAAATAACAACAGTACAGTACTCTTGCACAAACTGGAACCACAGTCAGGGTAAATGCAAAAAAGAGTTAGATCTGATTTATTTAAGGGACTTGAACAAGGGAGGGGCGTAATCAGGTTAATTTGCTTAAAGGCTCTATCAGTCAAACAGTGATGCATGCACTTCAGGGTCCATAAACAGTCACACAACGAATGTGCCAGCAAGATGGAGAATGGTGCTAGCCACATAGGTGCTGGAAGATAGTAAAACTGAGGGGCGGAGGCTCAGAGGGCACTCTACGAGTAAAAGGGCACATTTTTCGACTCTATTTTTGCCATACAAAATACAATAAATCATGACACACATCATAACATTAAGAATGCAGTCCCATATAGGAACATTTATGCAACTACAGACATATGAATGTGCCAGCAGAAATAGACCACCCAGTCTAAGTCTGCTCAAGTGTGCAGCTATATTAAGAAAGCAGCTGTCGACCCATTCCCTCCAATAGCTCCACATGACGTTTGAACCATACGTTGCTTAACCTGATACAGTGGTTGACCAGGTGAAACAGAGAGATGCCATAGTAATGTGTATCACCAGTCCCAAGCATGCAGTCTTCACACTAACGAGTTAGGAGTTTTTGGTTCCACTACCTTCAGGATAGAAGGACTGGGGGGGGTTCTATTACTGATGCCCGCGATCGGGGAGGCGGGGCGGTGGGGCTCAGTGGGCGGGTGGGGTGGGGGGTACACTAGACCACCAGGATCTTAGGGGTATTTGCTGAGGAACAGATGCCCGCGATCGGGCAGCAATCGGTCCACTGGACCCCCAGGGATATTGGACTGGGGGGGTTCTATTACTGATGCCCGCGATCGGGCTCAGTGCAGTCCACTGGACCACCAGGGTTATTGGACTTGGGGGGCGTAATCGTCAGGACAGATGCCCGTGATCGGGCACATAGAGGTCCACTGGACCACCAGGGATATAGGAGGGGTTTTCTTTTTTACACGAATGCCCATGATCGGGCTGCAGGGGGCATCGGTCCCTGATGGCTGCTGCCTGGCAGGGCGCCAGGCGCAAGTCCTCAGGGATCGGTGCACCTGCATGCTAATGGCATGCAAATGGGGCCATGATGAGATGCAAATGGCCCCCTGTGCACCTTGCCTAAATTATGGCCCCATTTGCATGTCCCCTTTTGAATATCGCAGGTGCTGTGCATGGCACAAAGGCACTTGCGCTAGCGCATCTCCATGCTCCACTCTGGCCACTTGCGCCATGCACAGTGGGGGTGGCCAGGGTGCGATATTCAAAGCTGTTGCGCCATAGCTCCGTTGAATATCGACCAGGCCACTCCCCTGCACAACAAAGTTGAGCTGTGCCAGTCTTGCGCCACAGCCTGGCGCAGTTTGAATATCCGGGCCCAGCTGTTAATATCAAGAACACCAAACAACGACTGGGAAAGCTGAATTTTTAAATAATCTAAACCAAATAATCCCTTTTATTAATTCCCCCTATATCTATCCGATACCTGCTTGCCTTGAAGCCCCAACTGTTTTCGCCTCTAGGGCAAGAGCAAATTTATTTCTAGAGGGCCTGTCTCTAATGCTTTGGCTCCACAATCACAATGTAACATTACAGCAATGTGTGGGTAAACAGCTTTAAAAGACACAATTCACAATATATAATTGGAGATTATCCAAAACGGTCCGGGAATGAGTCCATGAAGAAATACGATGTCAAGAAGGTCTTAAAGACGTCTGGCTTGCGAGCTAAGCGGCTAATTGAACTATCTTTGGTAAGGCATTCCATAACACAGGAGCCTGAGCCACTATTTTAATGAACTAGTATTTTCTCACATACCACATACACTTCTATTGATCAACAACCATACCTCTCAACCTTTCTTCACCAAAATGTGTGACAAATGAGCAAAATGTGTGTTGTATCGTCTAACATGACACTGCAAGCTCAGAACACTATAGTTATCAGTGCACTAATGTTCATAATTTTTTTGGTAACTGAGCAGAATAGATTATGAATTTTTGCTTTAAAGTCTCAGTGGGGAATGTAGAATATCACCTTCCCCATGATGGACAAAGGGTTTCTGAGAGGCAAAATGAGTGACATACCTTATAATGTGTGACAGTTGAGAGGTATGTCAACAACAGGTCATGCATTCCTTACAACTGTTTAAAAATACAACGTTTTTAATGTTACACAGGTTTCATATTCATTTTCCAACAAAGTCTAAAGTACTTGCCACCTAAATTTAATTTAGCCCAGCCCTGAAATATCAGTTTACACCATACTATACTGGCGGAGCAATGCTATGCATAATTTTTCTTTACATGTTCTTCTGTTAAATGTTTCTGCTAAATAGGAAAAACCATACTTGAAATATATTTAAAATATTTCCATATACTAGAGGGCCATCTTTTTCCTAGATTGGCAAGGGACAGGTTAGTGCTTAGCTAACTCAGAAATCATCTTTGTAAATGGCAACAACAGAGGTGATTGGGCTCTGGTTTGGTTACCTACATTCTGTACCCTAAAATGAGTCTGAGGTCAAGCACCATGCCAAGCAATAGGCAGTTTGGGGGGGTCAACAACAAAAACAAAAGGAAAATAATTTAAACCGATACAAAAAAATAAAGCAGACTCACTCTGACTGTCAGTGATGGTCAACACAGGGAATAGCTGTCCTCTCCTGTCCTTCACCCTCTGGTCGGGATTCTTCTCACTACTCACTCCACAGCAGCCAGCAGCAGCAGCCAGTCCTGTCATCGCTGGTCGCACCCTTGTGATTTTGTCTTTGATTAATTAAATGACCAAATTTATTTTACTGGACTAGTCTAAAAAATTACTGAAGTTGAACTGAGCTGCAAATGAAAAACTAAGAAATTAAATCAATCAGATTCAGGCAGCGCTCAGCATCCAGCGGCGAGCGCAAAGCTTTAGCATTAGCAACTTAGCAAGCAAATTAAGCAAAGAGTTACAAAGTAAAGTTCTCCAGAAGGAACTAAAGAAGCCACGGAGCACCGCACGCAAGGAAGCCAGTGAGTCAACAACCTTACACTCAACCCAGCAGCAGCCCTAAGCAAATCAAAAGCCAGGAGAAGGAGTCTTCAGCCCAGAGAAATGTTTGATTTGGGGATGTGCAGTGTGTGAGTGTGAGACTACTTTGACTTTATACTCGTTGTGTGACTCTGAACAGCTCATCTCTTCTCTTCACGTTCTCGGGCAGGGTCGCTCAGCTCCCTCTGAACTTCCGTGGCAGTTGGCTAATAAAAAAAAAACTTGACTTTTAAATGAATAACACATTTACATTAATTTTATTTTTCTAGACCTAGAGGCGCCACTCCAATGAAAGCAGGACACATTACTTAAGTCTTGAATAGACAGTTAAACTGAAAACGGAACCGCCTATTCGCTAATCCAATTATTTATTATCTGGCAGCTGGTTTACGGCTTAGGCTAATGGCTTAGTTACATGGCTAGTAACTAGGTGCTAAGTAGCCCTCCAGCTCCTGAAGACCCATAACAAAGGGGAGATGAGACAGAATCTGAGATGTCAGTGTGATCATGTGTTACGCTGCCTAGCCGAGCTGCTTGAATTTGAACAGTTAAGTTCAGGAGTTGTAAAGTAGAGTTGTTATAATAACGACTCTACTTTACAACTCTGCTGGCTGAGGCATTTAACACTGCAGGAGGTGTTTTTTTTGTTTTGTTTAGTGGCGGGGCAGCGGGGGGCAGCAGAGCAGATTCCAGCCAGGTACTGTCGCGCAATGACGGTCACAGAAAAAAAAAAAGTTCAAAATGAATTGCAGCAGGGCAGGGGCAATCTCCCTAGTGCACAAAAATACTGGGGGGGCTCGCGCCTCCCCCCGTTCGACGCCTATGGCTAGCCAGGAACGTTGCAGCTGGTTGGGGCCCTGTGATGGAAGAAACACACACAACACACACTATCTGTAATCCGGAGCCGGAGGGCTCAGTTCATGAAAAGAAAACAACAAGACAATCAGATGACACACTTTTAGATTGGGCTGTTGTTGCAGGGAGCTACACTGATGATTACTCACGATACCCAAGACTGGACACAGGCTGGACGAAAATCGAGACAGCAGGTGGTTAATCTGGAGTGCCAGGAGAAGCAGGGCCCACACGATTCGCCGAGGCATCGTTCCTGTTCATGCGTGGAGCAGGGGGCTGATCCCCAGGCAGGTCTCTCATCGGCTTTCTCTGTGCCGTGGGGTAGTCTGGCAGGGCCAGCGTGGCATGGCCCAGGCCGAATGGAGGTGAACGCGGATTCAGTCCGATTAGGCTGGATAAAGCTTCCAGCAAGCAGAACACAGTTCACACAGTGGGGAACCAAATCAGGACCCACTTTCAATACACAGCACATATACATGTAAGGAAATTCTACTGTACCAGGCAAACCATTCTCTGTCATGATCGCAAAGTCTCTGCACAATCCGGGGATTCAAAAGCAGCTGGAAATCCTGACAGGCTGATTGCATTCAACAAAATCTTCGGTCTTCTTCAGGTATGAGCCTGGTAAAAAACCAGTGGCTTATTTCGTTCTCACAAACTTGGCTTTAGTCTGAAATAATTTTCTCCTCTCCCTCTCGGGGCAGCAGGCAGACATGCAGGCTGCAACTCAGGCCTTTCCACAGTTCTCCCGTGTGAAACTACTCAGACAGCTGCTTGACTGTCTCAAGCCTGTTGCTTTTTCAGCTCCCAACTTAGAGCTGACTCAACTGCCAGCAAGCCAGGGACTTTCCCCAGAATCCAAAAGGTTTGGTTGGCTGATCTTTCTTGTCAGTCACAACAAAGTCTCCCCCTTCAGGTGCAAAAAGGGGCCAAAAGTCCAAAACTACAATTCCTACAGATTTTGACTCCAGACAGCTCCTGTAGTCCAGCTCCATTTTAGGTCCCACCAGAGCTCATTGGTCCAGTTCACAGTCCAGAACCAAGATAGTGGAGATAAACAAAACAGTCCTTGCTGCAAAGAAGGCAGGTTAGACAAACTACATTATCATTATCACTCTGAATGATTTTCAGCAAATAGTTGCATCTTTCAACAGAGCTCCCTCTCAGATTACTTATGACTGCAATCCAGGCAGCTCTTAAAGAGACAGTACACAGAGGCTATACAGGCACTCCGTGGCAATCACATTTAAACTGCTAAAATGCAGGACACCAGCCTGGCAGTGAGCATTTAGGCAAGCTCGAGGAAGACTTTTCGGGAACCCCATTTGTAGGGGGGTTACACATGAGTGGTATTTGTTTTTCAGCCCCTCTCCAGACACTAAGTTTTTCTTTTCTGTTCCTTCCACCCCACTATCGATAAACTGTATAATAAAAAGAAATAAGTAATTAACTCCATGAATTAGGAGGTGTGAGTGACTTCCTGGTTTGGCAAAAACACTGACTGGGAGCACTGAGTGGACTGCTCCCTCCCACACCTGTTGCTGTTGTATTTTAAATAAAAAGAAATTATGTTTGGGTTGGGGAGGCAGGACCGCTGCGGCTCACAGCAAGGGTTTGTCATCATGGGAGTCATGACTTGCTTGGATGCTGCATTTAATTTGTGGCTTATAATGTCCCTCTGCAACAAGGCTGTGGCCTCCACCACATCGCTACCTCTGTCACTCCCTCTTGCAGGTGACTAACTTAGCTAGTGTGACATCAGCACTGCACAGTAGAGTCCACCAGACCAAGAGCAGTAGCAAAAAGACGTGTAAGAGGAGAGAAAACTGAACATCTGGAGAGCATACCAGAACACCAGATCATCCAGTAACAAAACAGGCAGGTGGAAACTGCTGGAGGGGTGGGTGGGCAGGCAGCAGCAGTCAGACTGCAGAGTTATCTGCAAGAAGTGCAGCCACTCTGTGGCCACAGCCTCTTTATGTTCTTGTTGTGAGTACAAGCAAGTATCTTTATAAATAAGGAAAAACAGACAAAATCAGAAAACTATTTCACGATAGCCATAGCCCCCTGTGTTGCAGTCTAAACCATCAGATACTGCTTATAGCAACAAACTTAGCATTTTATATGTTCGCACTTTGTGGTCCATCTGTAGGATTTTACAATTTTTAAAATGGCAATTGGCTTCCCTCGTTTTCTTCCCAGGTAAAATCTGGTTATGAAGAACATGTCATGTGGTTAATTATAATAAAAGAAAACAGATTATCAAAAATGTAATTTTTATTAATATATAATATTTTGGTGGTACAAAGTGTTATTTCTATTAAAATCTGACAACAGGTTTGCAGTTTCCATTGAAATACACTGCCACTCTTGCCAAAACTCTTCTGACATCCTAATACAAGAATCCTGCTGGATACTTTCTTTACTAGTAGTCGCAAAATATATATAAAAAAATATTAAAATGTAATTAAAGAAACAAAAGCAAACAAAATGATTACAGAGGCATCTAAAGGCCCAAACCTTCATTCTTTAAGATATCCATCCTTACTAGGCACTTGTTCTTTAAGGAACTTTCATATAATTTTGTAAGTGGAGGGGGAACTAAGTTACTGTGGGTTTCTGCCCCATTTAACCCTAATGTCTGCCTTCATTTTAAGATGCACAGAGTCATGGAAGTTTTTTTTTTTTGGGGAGCTCTGCAGTCTTCCTTTATTTATATATATATATATATATATATATATATATATATATATAAAAAGCTGCAGTGGTGTCATAATTTAGGCTGATAGGCAAACATTGGGTATCTCTCAGTTTAGCTATCAGAATTTGTACATATGCTCTTTACCAGGTTTACTGCATTTTGGCAACTGGGTAGGCTCACTGAGACAACCTGTCCTTTTTTCCAGGAGTGACTTGGATTTAATTACAATGAATACATGGACAGTATACATATAGATAACTAACTTTTTTTTTTTACTGATTGGTGAGTTTTTGTACTCTGCACCACCAGATCGCCTGGCACTTGGTCTGAAAAAGAAAAACTCTCTTATCATTCCCCATCTGGCCAGGGCTAGTCGTGGGCCACTCCCTCCTCACGTCAGTCATTTCCTGCCCTGTCTCCTTCTCTGTTCTCCTACACAGTTACAATAAACAACACAAAGCTGATTTATGGCACTGTGCCAGGACCAAACATCTTTTGACCACCCTCCCAACCTGAAGTCTCAGTCCCCAAATACTTTTATATCTCAACTTCCCCACTGACCCGATCCATGATTTATTGGGGACAGCAATATAAAATTCCAGGAGAACTTCATGCCCACCCACCTGAAACTGTGGACCAGAATGGGGCCAGCTGTGAAAGTATTAGGAGATTGGGGTTGGGTTAGGTGGGGAATGATCTAAAATTCAAGTCAGCATTTTTAATGCAATTTTGTGTGAGGGAGTACAGGGAAGGGTGTGGAAGGTGGGGAATGACTGGGGTGGGGAGAGGTGACATAGGGACTAGTCTTGGCCACCAGGGGAGTGATAGTTTTTTCCTTGTCAAAGTAGAATACTACAACTAAAAATAATTAAATAAAAATTAAAACTGGCACTGAGTGCTGAGCAGCTAATTATTCATGATATTTGTAAATTATTATCTGGGACGTGATAGCCGTAGTAGCTTCACCACTTTTAAAAGTCAGTACTCTGGGTTCACCTTGATCCATACTTATCCTTTGCAGTAACACAATAAGTATTACTGTCACAAAATGTACTTTGAGAAATGCGTTCTCATGGGATATGAAGAATAACTATCAGTATCAGATTTGCAGTCTACTGTCATGGTATACTTGGCGCACTGTACTGTTTTTTTTTTTTCTTTTGGTTTTCTAATATCTCGTATATAAGCAGTATGAACTTGTCTCACTCTGTACTATGACGTGGAGCTTTTGGAAATGAGTCCCTGACTCAAAGGGTTGTAATTCGATGCGATAAAATAAATACAAATAAATATCGCTGATTTGCAGTACCTGTAACTCCTGGAGCACATGGAGGTATTCCATTGCTATCTTATTACAGTAAGCAAATGGCATTTAATGTCCTGCAAAAGGAAAGGTTTCCCGCTACAAATTCTGTTGCTGGTTACCAGATATTTTTGTGAGTGGGGCCTCTGCATTTTGGGAAATAATGAAACTTGAGCTGTGGGCAGACTCTAAAATGTACCTCTTTGAGATTTGCTCTTAAAATAACAGTTTGCCTTAATTTAAAGCATTCTGATTTTCTGGCATGTTAATTATATTTTTAGCGCACTGAGGCCAAGTCTTGTACCATGACTGGAACCAAATGCTATTTCCTAATGAAAAATAATGGATAATGCATGGAGTGTCAAGCAATTCATCAGGAGTAAGGAAGAGATGGCCTAAGGCAAACAGTTTACTGTTTGGAGTTTAGCAACTGCTTAACCCTTTAGCATGAAGAAGACCATCTGTTACAACACCTTTCTGCAGGTTCTATACTTTAAAGTTTCACATACAGCTATGTAATACTTGGAAAATGTTCTGACTTTGCATAACATTTAGAAATCATAAGAGTGTTATGTTTATCAAAAGAGTGGTAATGAGTTTCTGTAATACTACTGTAGTTCTGTAAATTAATTTTAATAGATATCGCTTTAGAACCATTGTAAATCAAATACTGACATGCTGTACTTAATCTAAAGACCAGGCCTTCCTGGCTCTACCCAAGTGCTCCTCCAAAATGGGTGAGTAGGCATTTGCCTATTTCGCCCATAGGGTTGGAGCTCACTACCCTCTTATGTGTTAGCCCGTTCCACCACTCCTCCAAAAGAGAACTACCCAGCTTTTTGAGATCCTCTGACAAATGCTGTTGTACCTGACTCTGCTAGTGGTTATTATTTCTGCACTAATGGGCCAAGATATTCAGAAGTGCACCCTGAATGTGTGAAGTGGGATGCGCAGCGCAACCTAGGTGTGCCATAGGAAAATGGTGCTGTATTCAGCGGATGTGCCACGAACACGCATCGCGCCAAAATATACTGAATATAGCACAAATGTGCTGTTGCGCAACCAGACATGTGCCGGAGCAACCTGGACTGCGAGGGAGCAAGAGAGCATGCCGAAACTAGCAGGTTAAGCAAGGCCAACATGCAAAAGTGAACACAGGCAGGACTGCACATGTGCACAGGAGCAAGGCAGGGTGGCAGAGGCAAACCACAAGGGACAGTGGGCAAGAAGCACTGGACAGGCACATGGCCAGAGTGCCATGGACAATGCCTGGTGGCCTGCACAGACCCCGTGACCAATGTGACAAAGCAACCACACACATGAAAACGGACAGCTGCAGGTCCTGGCCACCCCATGACCCCATCCCAACAGCCAACACTGTTCGGAAAGACGCATACAGCCACAGTGTGAAGGCACCAGGCTTGTACAGTGTGCCACAACCACACTGCCACACAGGCGCCAGGCTGCATGATGCACATGCCATGCAGACACACATGGAACGGGACACAGCACCGCACACCACACCAGCACTGGAAGGGCACCATGGCTGGTGGTGAACAGGCCAGCACAAGCAAACAGGGACACATGGCACTGTACCATGCACAGTAGAGGTGCACAGCCAACACCCAGGGCCTGTGGCACAGAGGTTTCGCACACAGGCCACCGTGCACACAACAGAACTGCGATGAGTTGAAGCAGCACGTAGACGGACAGGGACCCATCCAACAACAGCATGTAACAACGGCAGCACAGTGCAGCAGCATGCAAGTGAAGAGACACAGAAACAGATGTGCAAAAGGTAGAACAGTTTAATATAGAACACAACAGTGAAATAATAAAAGAAGTAGTGGTGCCAACAGGGCAAGAACAGTAACAGGGAAGGGGACTACACAGGATGGAATGGAATGAGGGTCAACAAGGTGAATGGGCAGGGGACAATGCAGGAAGAACAAGTCAACAAAGTCAACAGTCCAGATGGGTGGAGAGCAGGGGATGGAGGTAAATGTAGGATGAAGAAGTCCACCGGCTAACGCTGTAGCCTACGAAGTGCAAGGCGCATCCTGCGTACCTCTGAAACAAGCTCATGTGTGGCCACCAGGTGTCGCCTGCTGAGCCTGATGTGCACAGCCATTTTATTGATGGGCCTCAGTATCAGGTGCTGGAGTTGGACCAGACCACCACCAAGGACACCAACCCACCACTGTCCACCGCATGGCCCAGGATGACCTATGAAAGGGGAACACAGAACAGCCACTAAGTGTCAGGCCCCAAACAGCAGAAGCCCCCTGGTGTGTGTGCACAGGGCAGCTGTGGTGCCCTCCCATGGACGCATACACCAACGGCATGTGCACAGCGGACAGCCACAGCAGATCAAGGTGTGCCCCACAGACATACCGGGTGGCACGCCAGTGAGCGACATGCACCCATCCCTGTGCAACGGACCCACAGTGCTGGAGCAGTGCTCCCACGGGCAAGACAGGCACCACTCAGCAGCAGCAGTCGGTATCATGGGACACACACACCACCAGTGACAGCAACAGGATGCTACCACACAGAGACCCTGTGCAGCCCTGCCACACACACTGCACCCCAACACAGGCAGTGGAGCCAGTGCGCCAACACATGCCATAGCCCTGCATGGTGGCAGTGCTCTGAGTTGTACCGACACCACCCATCCCAGGCCCTGCAATGCTGCATGAACCATGCTGCACACACTTACCTGCATGGCCTTGCGTTGGCCCTGCTGCAGCACCTCCATCATGGCACCAGTCCACTGAGTGGCATCCTTCCCGGCTGTCCTGCGTGACGCCGCCCTGTGGATGAAACAGAGACAGAAAGGGACATAGAATGGCGTGCCATGAACAGCCCCCGTTGGATACAGCGCACAGTGCTGCCAGAGCCCGAGCAGGAGCATGTCCCATGTGGGGTATGGTGTCAGGGCCTCTGGTGCCGTGCACCACACAGGCATACGGTGCCGCACCACTGGACACACAACACCCACCAGTGCCATGCCCCTTCCCGGTGCAGATGCACAGCAGCACACCCACTCGCACAGAAACTGGACAATCGGAGCATGCACATCGCATGGAGACACCTACCTGGCTGTGGTACGGATCCTTGCTGGGCATGGTCCTGCAGCCTCCACAGCTGCTCAGGGTCACGCCGCCGCAGGTCACCATAATGGTGGCGACACTGCTGCCCTGTCCAGGCAACTCCCGTACGCCGCTCAAGGCCCTTCACCACCACGTCTCACATCTGTGACTGTGCACATTTAGAATCCCCTGCCTCAAAAGCTGGTCTACCAGGGGTTCCACCAAGGCCACCAGGTTGGCCATCTCCACCTCTGACCAATTTCTCACTCGTCTTACGTGACCTGCCGACCATGCCATGGTATCTGCGCACTGTTCCGGTAGTGCAGGGCAATGTGGCATGCATTGTAAGCACATGGAGCTGTGCTGTGCCACATGAATGATAGGAATACACAGGCCACGATCGTGCAGCATGTAGATGCACAATATACATGCACAAATGTGGCCTATCGCGCATTACCGCACATGCGCAGTGCTGGAAGTGCAGGTGGGAGTTCAGGGTCACATCTGTGACACGCGTACGTGCTCAACATTTTGCAGCACCACACAGGCATCATGTCAGTGGTGCATCGTCAGCCCATGTGCGGTCAATGCCATGTTGCACCGGGCACAGTTGAGCAGTCCAGCACAACAGCGCAACAGTGCTGCATGCGCGGCATGCTCCCGTGGATGCATGTGCAGGGGCTCATTTGCATGGGTTAAGCCATAAAAGCACCAAAACACGGCACAGATCACTGACCGGTATTGCAGCCATTGAGGTATGTGTGTCCACCCTGTGTTGTGTACTGTTACTGCTGTACTTGGTGCCAATACTGCACTGTGCCATGGGGTGCTGCTGTGCTGCTCATCGGGGTGCTGTCTGCCGTTCCACGGGTAGCAACATGTCGGAGATGGAGGGAATTGAAGAGCAGGGGCCTGCACAGAAGCGCAGGCCTAACTTCACTAAAGATGAGCAGCAGGTCCTCTTTGAGGCCTACCTTGAGAGGGAGGCACTGCTGAGTGGGGCCACTGGGACCCCGCAGGACTGTGCCACCGGGTTTGAGGAGGTGGCCACGTATGTGAATGCCCATGGCTGACACAACTGCAGTGCACAGGAGTGCAAAAAGAAGATGGGCAGTGACAGGAGGCACATTAAGGAAAAGGTGGCCACCATCGGCGGCACGCGCACTAGGATGGGCAGTGGACCGGATTCTGCACCTGTCCTAATGTCGGTGAGGAGCTTGTGGCCATGACCATCAGCTTTGCAGCCGTCGAGGGTGTCCCAGGTGGTGGATTCCAGACAGCTGGCAGCCCGTCACAGCACTGTGAGTATGTAGGCGTCCGTTGTGGGGTGGGCGTGTGCATGCTGCAGTATGACTGCAGCAGGTCTGCGTACCCGTGACCGGTGTGGTATGCTGTGGCGCATGCCACACATGGGCACACCGTGCATGGACATGACCACCCTTGTGCAGTGGGACTGCTGCCTGGGCACTGTGCTGAGACAGTGGGACAGTACCCAGGGTGTGCAGTGCTCCATTCATGCCCTACAGGGCTGCTTTTGCAGTGGTAGTCACTGGTGCAGGCAGGGCCACTGCGGTCACAAGTTGCAGCGAAACACACTGTATGTGACCTGGCCCGGGGCGGGGGGGCCTGCATGCTGGTCGTGTGCTGCTGCAACTCCGTGTTCTACAGCAATGCACCATGGTTAGCATGACCTGTGCAATGCCTGTGGCAAGGCTGCCCAGGCGATGCGGTGCTTCACAACTGTCGGCGGGTGCGGGCTGGCATGTTGGCGTGCATGCCTCGATTGCACTGTACGGCACAGCATGCGCTGTGCCACGACCCAATACTGATACCGCTCTTTCTGTGCCAGCTCCATCGACTCAGAGTGCAGTGTGGGATGTGACGACATGGGACATGAGGTGGCTGTGCCAGCTTCGTCAACTGGCATTCGGGACACTGACCATCTGCGCCGTAGCAGTGTGGGGCTGCTGGAGTTCCTGTGACTGGGTGATGATGACCCACTGGTCGACTACCTGCTCACGGATGCCCTAATGGTGCTTGCACCTGCAAGGAGGGCTACCTCAGACGGTGGTGATGACACAGCCCTGATCCTGGGTGGCACGGGCCTTGACATGCCGACCAGGGGACAGCATTTTACAGGCAGTGGATGCCAGCAGGTGCTACGCACAGCCGCGAAGTACCTCCAGCCCATGGCTGCACAGTGGCATATGGTGCTGCTGCTGGACGTGGAGAGGGCACTGGCACGGGTGCTGTTGCCGTGGGGCAGGTACAGCGGGCTGATGGCATGCAGCAGCAGGCTGCAGGGACAGCCGTGCTGCACCCCATGGGGGGCCACCGTCGGGGCACCCACTCAATCCCGACCACCTGCATGGTAACCTGTGCAGCGGTCCCAGGCAAGGGATGTTGCACAGCATGCCGCCACATCCCCAGCAGGTCAGTAGCAGCCCCATGATGCACCAGCCGCTGACAGGCTGGATGAGCACAACAGGCTGCTGCGGGCATCCGTGGACAACCAGGCAATGCTCGGGGCCGAAATACATGCACTGTGGGTGGAGGTGTGTCACCTGGCCGGGCGAGGGGACATTGGACGCGCTCAGCTGATTGGTGAGCTCTGGCAGCTGCAGGAGGCCACGACCACATCGCTGGACCACATTGCCGGGACCATCGCTGCCGGATTTGCATCACTGGCATCCACTGGGCATGGCAGGGTGCGCAGGACTCCTCGTAGTGCCACGTCAACACCATGGTCACGGCGACCCCAGCACGGCTGTCACAGAGCACAGACATGCCCATCCCCAACACACCTGGCAGTAGTCTCTTAGCTGGTCTCTACACACCCGTGAGGACTCGGTCGTGTTCTTAGGCCCTTGCACCCATCAGTGTGTTGGTGACACTACCTGTGGCTGTTGAGCAGCCAGTGCCTGCCACACAGTCTGGACGTGGCCACCCATGTGGCCGTGGCACTGCATGGTAGGCCTGCTGGGTGTGCTGCCCCGTCCTGTTACCTGCTGCTGTGGGCTGCTGCACACTTGGCTGGGCGCGCCCCTGTGTGTGTGCTGTCACATACATGTGGCCTGTGGCATGTCTACCACGTGTACAGGCAGTGCTTCTGGATTGATAGAAGGAGGGCGGTTCAGGGGCAATGTGAAGAAGTATTATTTCACAGAGAGGGTAGTGGATGCATGGAACAGCCTTCCTGAGGAGGTTGTGGGGTCTAAAACTGTGGGAGAATTCAAGAATGCATGGGACAGACATAAGGCAATTCTTGTGGGGGGTAGGAAGAAATAGGCTGTTGGTTAACTAGGATCTGCGGCCTATCCTGTAGGTAGGGAAATGGGCAGACTAGATGGGCCAAGCGGTCCTTATCTGCCGTCAAAGTCTATGTTTCTATGTGGTGTGGGTGTGATGAGAGCAGCACCGTGCTGGCCTTGCCTATGTGCCAGTGCATACACTCTGATCCATGCCACAGCCTGCTGTACTGCTGTGTGTGTCACACCATTGCCTACCGCACCTGTCTGTGTGTTCTGCAAGCCACACTGTGTCCTACTGTGCGACCTGTGGCGGTAGTGGTGCGTGTGCCAGCCAGGGTATGGCCACATGTGTGTCCATCGCAGGGCATGTGGGTAGATGCTTCCACCTGTGCCGCTCCACTGTGTTGTGGGCATGTATCTGTGTGTTATCTGTGCATGTTGTGTGGGTGCCCGTGTCCCTGCATGCATCCCTTTGTGGCCGTGTGTGTGTGTGTGTGTGTGTGTGTGTGTAGTGTCCCGTGATTGCACGGCTGCCATGTATGGCACTCACCTGCGGTTCCCATAGTGCTCTTCTACGATGGTGTCTCTGTGCTTCCTGGCATGGGCTGCCAGTCTGGGGTCCCTCCTCTCCATGGGTGGCTGCACACCCCCATCTGGCTCATCTTCCACATCCTCATTGCTGCTGTTGCCCTCATCCACCTGGACAGCTATCCCATGATCAATGGCCATGTTGTGTAGCATGAAGCAGGCCAGGAATATGCACTTGAGCTTCATCGAGACAGTACAGTAGGGCACCACGGATCGATTTAAACAGCAGATACCATCTTGAGCATGCCAAAGACTCGATCTATGATGTTGCGTGTTGGGATGAGTGCCTCATTATACCGCTCTTTCGCAGCATTGGATGGTCGCTGGGTGGGGGTGAGCAGCAACTGCCGGAAGAGGTATGCACTGTTGCCTGTATGGGAAACACATATGCTGGCTATCACTTGCCATTGCTTGTTCACATGGCCACCCCCCTATGCTGCACACCGCCGCCCCCCATCCATGTTTGCCTTGGACCTCTACACCCCTGCACGGCCTCTCTGTCACCTCATCCCATGTCGGGTTAACTTAGTAGGTGCCCCGTGGGGATTACCCCACTCTCAGATCACTGGCACAGGGTCGACTGATGCCATATGAATGCATCATGTGTACTTCCAGGGTGTGTGGTGCACACATTGATGATATGCCCAGTGGCATTGCACACCACTTGGCAGCTGATGGAGGGGTAGCCCTTTCTGTTGACATATACCACCCCTTCTGGGCCAGGTGGTGTGCGGATGGTCACATGGGTGCAGTCAGTGGCCCCAGTGACGCCGGGCATGTGTGCCACCCTGTGGAATTCCTGCATGTTTGCTGTGCGCTCTGCCTGTGTGCTTGGGAATCTTATGTACTCCAATGCATGTGGCAGCAGGGCATTGAGGACCTGTGAGGAGGCGGGATGTGGCCGACTGGTATATGCCAGCGTTGCCCCCACTGGTGTCTGGAAGGTGTCTGTGGCGAGCAGGCACATTACTGCTGTCACCTTGGTCTCCACCATCATGGCATGACTCCTTCTGGTGGGTGTCTGCAGCTCATCATGGCACAGCTCACATAGCCGCTTCAGAATTACCCTGTTCAGACGATACTGGCCCGCTATCTCTGTATCCCCCGTAGTCCTCAAACGTGAGTCGGGCATGGCACTGTCTTGTTGGGCATACTGCTGATTGGCCCTTCCCCGGCCATGTTGATGTTCCTCCATCCTCCTCACACCCCTCATCACCTCTTCCATAATGAAAGGTCCTGCATCCATGACCTATTCTCCTATGGCTTGCGCATCTGCTGTGTGTGTGTGTGTGTGTGTGTGTGTGTGTGTGTGTGTGTGTGTGTTTGAGCCTCCTTTTATGTACTCAGATCTGTGGTGCATACTGACTTGCTCCTCAGTTGTGCCTTGTTTTTGGCTGAATATGCCATTCGCTGTATATTCATAGGCACCCCCATGTACTTGTGCCGCATACATTACTGTTGCACAGCTGCGCCAATGAATATTGTACTGTGCATTCACGCTGGTTGAATATGGCTCCAGAGCACATATCTGTGATTGCACTTGTGCAAGTTGGTTCAGTGGGCAACTCCTCTGAATATCTAGCCTGTGGTGTCCATTTAATTATTGCTCTTGTGCTTTGACCTGTTGTTACTACTGTTTTGGCTGTACCACAATTTACTGTTTCTTTATTGTCTTGCTGCTTGAGAATCGCTGATTCCTGCCTGATATAATCTAATGTCCTATTTGTTTTCAGTTTCTTTGAACTTGTTGTAACTTTGCTGTTTTGTATTTTACATTGTTTCCTTGTAATCTCCGGTGGCGTGCCTGAAAATAGGCATTTTATTGTCTAGTGCACCTACCTGGTCAACAAAACGAACTAAATAAATAATAAACAAATATTAGAGATTCTGATCTTGGGGCCACCTGATGATCCAGAAGGTAGTGTCATCCTCACATGCTAGTGAATCAGGTTCAGAAGTGGACTCTGGAGGCTGCCTTGGGTAGCCTGGGTGCTAGGAGTGGGGCTGCTGGGTGATTACTCTCCCAGCCAGGGCGGTACTTGTACTGCATTTTGCCACAGTGCTGTCCCCTGCAGTGGGTTGAGGAGTCTTGCTCCTCCACAGCGACTGCGTGGCCGGTCGAGGGAGGGATTATGGGATAAAAACCAGAAGATCCCAGCTGCAGACCGTCTGAATGATGGTTGCTGGCACTGACTCTTGGGCATTGTGCCATGTTGATCCTTGCTGGTTACACAGCTGGGGGAGCGATTGATGGTGTGTTGAGATTGCTGCCAGGAAACCTAAGAGGAAGTAATACATCCTTGGGGGCAAAAAAAAAGACATTAACCCTTTCATTACTGAATATATCGCAGCTCAACACTGTGAGATGGTGATTAGCTGCATTAAAGTTTCATGGGTCTCAAGGCTAACAGCAACAATATGACCAAATACACAATGAAAACATGGTACAATTTACATTTTGATAGCGACACTGTAACATACTCTACTTTGTTTTTTGAAAGGAAAGGCTTTTTAACCACAAAGCAGTGTTATTAATTATCGGATGCCTATTCCTTGGATGATGACAGCCTGTGCAATAGTAGTCTAATGAGAATTACTTAGTAGCAGTACCCAAAATGTTAAGGGTATCAACTCATTGAACTTTAGGGGTTCTGTTCAGAAGGCATAAAATTGAAAGAACAGAATGGTGCGGCACATGCATACTTCATTTACATTTTTATTTACTCATTAAAATGAGGTACCTCTTCACATATCTTGTTCATGGGAGTTTGATTCTTTTAGTTCACAGTCTGGTTAAAACATGATTAGTGTCTTGGCTAAATTTTAACCCTAGCTTTTTGATAAATTAGTTCATCAGTTCATTCTTCATTTGTTCATATAAATAAAACTGAATAACTTAAAGTTTCATTTCACAGTTATGTTTAAGATCTCAAGGTTAAAATGTAGCTGGTTCTTTGTGAAGGGGTTAATACTGCAATATTCAGAAAAGACATCTGGCAGAAGCTGTGGGTGTTGGCTGTGGCAGATCCCAGGTCCGTACCAGTCTCTACAAGGGAGCTGTCACACTCTCTGATTTATTTTTCCTTAATGTCATGGGATAAGGGATGTTGAAACTGTGGCTGCAATGTGAAATACTGAAAACATGAAGATTATGATTCGGTGTCTGGGGAGGATCATTGTTGACCTCTGTTTACAACTTGTGAACTTTGAGCACTGGAAGTAGATATAAGGTCTAAAAAAATATAAAGCATTCCGTTTAGTAACACAGAAATCTCTGATTTAACAAAAAAAAAAGCTAGTAAAAACAGTAAGCATGACTACTGACTTTTCTTGTATGATTAGAACAAACATTTCAAATACAGCGTGAACAAACCTGAATGTAGTCTGGAACCACAATAATCACAAGGCGAGAACTATCAGAAATGCGTTATATACATGTAAGAAAAAAGAAAAAAATATTTGTTTAGTTAAGCATATTAGAAGATTACAGTGCCTATTTTCAGGTGCAACCCAGGAGGATGTTGTTAATTGATGGACTGTATCCTGTAGTTTGGGAGGGGGGTGGTGTCTGGCAACTCACCTCCCTCCCCAGCAACAATAAAGGGTACCTCTCCTGTGTGAATGCTTGTTTATCATAGCAGTCCATACCTGCTGTCCAGTTGCCCACTTGACTATTTCTTTCCTTGAGCTTTGAGCTCTCTTAGCTTGCCTCTGAAGTTTATGTTCTGCAACCAATGCTGCTGTCTCTCTGTCTGGCTGTGTGTCAGCTCCTCTAGGCCCTGTGATCCATGTAGTATAGCTGGCTTTGCGCTCAGGCCTCACCAGCCTCTTGGGTGGCTTTAGCACTGTGTTTTGTTTGCACAGGTTTATACATCTACAAACAGTAGGTTAAATAAAAAAACCTTCATCACTACCTTGAATGTGGGCAGTTTTTCTTGTGCTGCTTTTTACTTGTTCCTGCTCCTTCCTCAGATTGAAGAGACTTTGACAGGGAAGACGCCACGCCTCATCTGTTGCGTATTGCCAGTGCAGCTCACTTATGTATTCTCTCCCTTCACTAAGCTAGCCTCTGTGCCTCTATCACTGCTGTGTGTTTCATCCCAGCAGGCGTTGGAGGCAGTATAGCCTAGTGGTTAGGGCACTGAGCTGCAACCTGGAGACCTGGGTTTGAATCCCATCAGCCCCTTACATACTATGTGACCGTGAGCAAAATCACTTAAAGAGCTAGTTTACTACTTAAAGCTAATATTAGATTTTAAAAGCAGTCAGCCATTATCTTTTATTTATTGAGATCTAGGATTACAAATTACCTTTGAACCAGAGGTTCGTTTACAAAAGGTTCCATGTCCGAAAACAGAAGAGACGTACAAGTGAAATGAGACAAAATGCAGACTTTCCTGAGTAACAGTGCTTGGAACGCTGACTACAGCAGTTACTAAGCTTGACACATGATTTGAAAATAGCACATGGTACATATAATTGGGCGGTAAAAATAAGTTAATAGAGGAAAATAGGCAACAGATAATGAGGGCAGTCAGATTTAAGACTTTGTCATAAGTGCAGTCTATCAGTGATAAGTGCTGGGGGAATGAAGGTAGAGAGGGTGGGGAGGAGGGGAGAAAGGATGGGGAGAAGAAAAGAACAGGAATGGGGATGAGGGAAACCAAAGTGGGCAAAAGTGCAGTGGGAGACTAGCATGTGCAGTCACAGTTGCTGAGATTAGTGAGGTGCAGGCATAGGTTGCGTTTGAAGGTCAAGTCTAGACTAAAATATGAGACCTCTGGTGGAGACAGTTCATTAGGAGGGACCCTATTAAAAAGTTGTTGCAGCTGACCTGCTGGCGCAGCAGTTAGTTTCTGCTGGAGGCGCTGGCGACCTGGGTTCAGGAGCGGACCGGGCTGGCCGTAAGGCTGGCGGGGGAGAAGATTGAGCATCTGATGACTGCTTTCCTTCTCCGGGGGGGGGGGTATCGTATTCGGTGCAGTGCGGACACCTAGCGGTGGCTGGGCATACAGCTCGCGCCGGCACCACAAGTAGGCTTGGGGTGGGGAGGATGCTGGCCGTCATTGCACATCCCTGCCCCTGCATAACTGGGGAGAAAATAACACTGCCAGCCACCCTAGAAGAAGCCCACCCTTGGCTTCAGTTAGCCTCCATGATGACCCCTTTGACTTATCTTGTCGTTACGGCACCTTTGAGAGGGTGCCGCCGCCCCTGGGGCAAGCAGGGGTGTCGAAGGGGCACGTCAGATGTAGAGGTGGGAGCGAGGGTCCGTGACCAGGCAGAGGTTCCTGGGCAGCTGGCAGCTACAAAAAGTGTAATAAATAAATACAAAAAAAAAAAAAAGGATCTTGTGCTTGGGATGTGCAGCAGAAGGGAATCTGGTAGAGAAAATTGTCAGTACTACGAGTGCAGCGAGTGGAAGTGGTAGTTGTCAAGAGGCCACACGTGGCAGGAGGAGTAAGGCCAAGACTGATTTTTTTGGCCAGTAGACAGGTCTGATAGACAATCAAACCTTGCAGGTGTAGCCAAGATGACTGCTTATAGAGTTCACAGGTATGGGTTCTTTTACCCATGCCTGTTACGAGACAGCAGCACTTATTCAGAGCTCTTCTTATTCTGTTTAAGGTGTTGTCCATCACAGCTCCGTAGAAGATCAGTCCATAATCAATTAAAGAGATGACTGAACTGTTTACCGCCATGCTCATCGCCTCTTGCGTGAGACCGTTACGATGATGGTAGAGGGTACCTATTCTGAAGTTAATAGCTCTGGAGATTAATGTTATGTGGGCAGAGTAGGAGAGAGGACTGTTCAAGGTAACAACCAGGTATTTAAACTCATGGACTTATTCCAGAGGGTGGAGTTGCTTATTCAGAATGTGTAAGTTAGCTATTCTGTATCTGCTGTGTGAGTTGGCAAACATCATGGACTTTGTTTTTTTGTAGTTCATCAACAATTTGTGTTGATTGAACCACTTTTTGACAGTGTTAAAATTGGATTGCAGGTCCGAGAATAGTTGGTCTGGGTTGGTATGCGTGGCATACAGGATGGCATAATCCATATAAAGGATCACATTGGTGTTGCATGCCGCTGGGAGATTGTTTAAAAAGAAGCTGGCCAAGGATTGACCCTTGGGGGACTCCGGAGTGCACTGGGAGGCAGTAAGAGAGAGAGTCACCAATCCTACTCATTGGTGCCTGTCCATCAGGTAGCTTTCAGGACCAGCGGTTACTTGGCCGGACAGGCCTAGGGCACAGAATGTGTGCACAAGCAGCTGATGATTAACAGTCGAAGGCCTTGGTTAGTTTATACACTGCCCCAAGCAGCTGTCCAGAGTCCAAGGTTTTATGAATATGCGTTGTGAATTTGAGTAGGGCAGTGGACGTATTATGCGACTTCCTAAAACCATGCTGCTGCGGACACTGGATATTGTGCTTGTCCAAGTATTCTGTCAGCTGATCAGCCACTATGCGCTCTAAGGCTTTGGAGAGAAGGGGGAGGATAGAGATGGGGCAGTAGTTGGAGTGCTGGGTACGGTCTCCACTTTTGTGCACAGGCGTTACAGTGGCTGATTTCCAAGCCTGAGGGAACTGCCCAAGGTTAAGGGAGAGGTTAAGGAGTCTGGCGAGAGGGAGAAGGACCGCTTCGAGTGCAAGGTGGAGGAGCTTTAGGTCAAGAGTATCACTACTAAATCTGGATTTGCCTAGCACCTTACTTAGATATTTGTGAGCTTTGATAAGGGATACCTTCCTGAAGTAGAAGTGGGGCATTGGTGCGAGGCATGGGAATTACATTGTGGGAGGGGGGCTAGGGGCAGGCAGCTGGGGAGTCGGGGAGTATTCCACCTCGATCAGTAAAGACGATATTCAGTGAGTCAGCAATTGATTTAGGGTCTTGAATAAGAGTGCCATTGATCTCACCATCGTAGGAGGGGATCTGTTGGGTTTACCTGTTAGGCTTTTTATGTTATCCCAAAATTCCTTACTGTTGCCTCAGCTGTTAGTAAGCACCGCTTTGTAGAAGTCTTGCTTGGTTCTTCGCACTGCTAGAGTGCATTGGTTTCTGGCAACTTTGTACAATTGCATATCGGCGTGGAGGCCGGAGGCCATGGCACGGTGCCAAAGGTTATCCCTATTCTTCATCATTATAAGTAGGGCAGAGGTGATCCAGGGGTTTGACACTCCTCTAGCTTTTATTTTCCTGATGG
The DNA here is from genome assembly GCA_016271365.2 of Neoceratodus forsteri. NCBI lineage: Eukaryota > Metazoa > Chordata > Ceratodontiformes > Ceratodontidae > Neoceratodus > Neoceratodus forsteri. Next base: position 666,839,617 of record CM028129.1, read on the forward strand.
GGAAACTGGTTGCACACGCATTTAATCGACTAGTGAAGAAGTTTAGTGCATTGTCAATGCAGTTCATGTTGTTAAAGGGGGACCAGTCAGTCATAGTGGGTGTGCTTAAATTGCGAGCTTCCCTTTTTTTTTTTAGCTTCCGGTGGAAGGCAAACTTGGTTTTAGGTTTGCGCACCTTGTTGGTCCACTGGCAGATCATAGGGGAGCGATCACTTAGGGAGTCTCTGAGAACTTGAACATCGGAGACGCTGCTAGGGTGGGTGGTGAGAATCCAGTCAAGGAGGGAGCTGGAGCCAGTTCCATAGTTCATACGAGTTGGTGAGGTAACCATTTGGGTGATGTCAGTTGAAGCAAGAGTGTCTTTAAACGGTTCGGCTTCCGGGACCAGCCAATTTACATTGCTGTCAGCTAGCACCACTGTCTCCGTATGATGTGGGAGATTTTCAAAGTACTCAGTAATCATTTGAATACCAGAGGCCTGGTCACGTGGGGGGATATAGACGGATATGACAGTGAGGGATTTTATCTGCTGTCTGAGGGTAATTTTAACTGCCAGCATTTGGGATTTGTTGGCAGGTGGTACTGTTGGGAGGATGTGGTATGTAATGGTTTCGGTTACATAAATGGCACCCCCACGCTTTCCAACATGGTCATGTCTGAAGAGGACATAACCTGGTATAGCTACAGCATTGTCAGGAACCTTGGGAGATAGCCAGATTTCATTGAGAGCTAAGATGTCAGGTTTGTATGATGTTACCCAGACTTGGAGTTCATTTAGCTTGGGCAGGAGGCTCTGAATGCTAATTGAGGCCACGGTGAGGGAGTTTAAGGAGTTGCGTGGGTGAATAGGTGCTGCTAGAGGACCTGGGTTTGGGTGGACAATACCTGAGATAAGTAATAAAAGCAAGGCAGTCCTAAGAAGGTGTTGAGCAAGGAGCTTACTGTGCTTAAGTTGTTGCTGTGGAGATATTAACTGTGGATGGGAGTTGCTAATAGGATAGAGTAGCAATAGGAGAGTGCCATACTCTAGGGTGCATTTTCTTACACATCCAGAGATGGGAAGGGTCAAAGTGGCCGGCCAGCCAGAGTAGGAGTCAAAGAGTGTGTGCTACAAGGAATGTCTCTGATTGGTGTAATGCATAAGGGTAGTGGAGTTGGGGGGCGACAGTGAGGGTAGAGGGAAGAACATGGAGAAAAAATAGGAGAGGTGTAGTAATAAGAGGGAACATTGTGACTGCAGTGAGTGACAGGGGTGACAAGAGAGGAGAGTGGTTGATATACTGAGCAGTAGCCTGTATAGCAGTTAACCACGTTAAGATAGCTAGTTAACTGGGTTTGGTAGAACTGGTAGATAGGGAGAGCAGATCAGTTTAGTGAGAGAGAGAAATGTCATTTTAAGGGGAGGAGAGGAGTGAGTTAGAGACAGAGAGGAGCTAAGAGGCAGTGTCTTGTGGGGGAGGAGGGGTATTTAATAGTGGTTGGGGTTGAAGTGGGTGGGCGGGGGAAAAAAATTAGAAACTAAAAGGAGCAGTGCCAGCCAGAATATCCTGTGGCAGAATTCAGTTTAAAAACTGCGCACCACAGAAGCTGGACTGCGAGCTGGAGATTAAGTCCAAATGGGGAGATGCAGATGGGTGCCTCCAGCCAATAGGAGAGCCTTACCTCGTTGCGAGTAACCTGAGTATTTCAGCAGAATCCTGAAGCACCATACCTGATTCGGGGCAGGGACACCGAGAGGCTTCACCGGCTGCTGGTCTGCCGGTTTGCAGAGTGCCAGTGGGGACAGAGACCTAAGGGGAACAATAGAGAGAGGAAGATCAGTTAAGAGTAAGTGGACTGAAAGGGCATAGGGGCGGGGAGATCGGACTAGAGGGAGATGATGGCGAGAGGGCGTATGTGATAGGGGAGGGAGAAGAGAATTTAGGTGCGAGTCAGTGGGTTGTGGTGCCTTGGGTTATGGCGCCAGCCTTTTTTGTGCAGTATATCTAATTAAATTAACTCTGTCAAGGGTGGGGAGGAAGAGAAATTAATTTACAGAGATGAGCCAGGAAGATGGAAACGGGGAGGGGGCACCAAGAGAGGCACTTCCAGAGAGCAGTGGGTAGAAAGCACTTTGAATGTAAGGGTTATGAGCGCTGGAAAAACAGAGACAGAAGCACAGGGAAGGTGTCTGCAGCACCCGCATATAGGTCAGGGTCAGAAACCAAAGGCAGGTGGGTTTAGGGGGAGGTATGAAATACAGGATGTTACAAAAGAGCGCCCAGAGAGTGAGGGCAGTACTGAGAGTAAATTATCAACTTTTTTTTGTAGACTTTTATTTAACCTCCTCGGCAGGTCTTGGCCACCCTACAGACTGGGGTCATAGAACTTGCCTACACTTGCGTCCCGGCAGATTTGAGCTGTTCAGAGCTTCATTGAGTGGGACCCCAGATTTTGTCCTATTTTTTTCTCTTCCTAACCCCGGAGCCCCGGAAGCAGTGACTACGTGTGGGTGGAGGGCCCCCATGAGCACCGCAGCTCCAGTCAATAGCTCCTCCCACCATCTCCATGGCCTTTCGCCCCAGCCTCTCGGAAGCGGCACTACCACCCAGCCTCCACTGGGTGGCAGCCATGCTCCGAGAGACCCGTCTGTCACTCCCGAGGTGGAGGGCTCGTCAGCCGCCAGCCTCTGCAGAGTCCTCTTCCCCCGCTGACCCGGAGCCCGCTTCAAACCTAGGCCACCGCATGGCGCAGGTGTGGCTTTCAGCGCCTCAACCCTCAGCACCACCGCCAGCTGTTAATGATCAACTTGTTTGTCTAAATCACTAGTATTACTGATACAGTTCTATGTGTACAAATTACAGCAGTGAGGACTCCAACATATTTTTTTTTTTTTTTTTACTACTTTAAACATGCATAGTGTGTTCAGTCACAAGCATCTAGGAGCAACAGCTCAAATACTGGATGACTGTTGCTTAATCAGGCTGATTTTTATGGTCTAAACAATGTTAGGATATGCACTGTAAGTTTAGCAGGCAGCAGATTTAAGACAAACAGAAGCTCTAAAACTTTAGCAATATCTACTGGTTCAGCATGCAAAATTAGAGCCTAAAAGGAGCAGTGCCAGCCAGAATATCCTGTGGCAGAATTCGGTTTTAAAAATCATGCATCACAGAAGCTGGAATGTTGAGCTGGAGATTTCAACAACCACGAAATGGAGCCTCCCAGGACAGTAACAGGGCTTACTATGAACTGTGAAAACAGACTAAAGCATTTCATTCATCTTTAACAGCTACATGAAAAGAGCTGTCTGTTGACATGGAAAGAGACATTTAGAAGATAAGAGGGTGTAGTTTTCCTTTAAAGGAACCCCCTAGTGAGAGTTCCACTCTGTGAGATGCCAAAAAAACATGGACCATGTAGCTAAAGGAATAATGGGACATGCAATTGTAAAACCAAAGAGATAGAAGTCTGCACCAATAGTGGCAGCTGCAGGAATGGCTTGGCTGCTCTAACCCTTTGAACTGCGACCAGGATTATCACCCCTGCAAGGTGCCACACAGCCTTACTGTATGGCTCAAGAAGCCTCCTCAGAAACCGTTCCACTCTTGGAGGTACCTGAATGGACTTGGTCCAAGTAAAGGAACACTGCTGAGGGACTGCAACAAATGCACACCAACAAGGAGAGTGAAAAGACACAAACAGCAGGCTGTTAAGATACGAGATGAAAAATGGCAATATGGAAGCAGCCGAAAGGTGTGCAAAACCCCTCATTCAAAAAATCAAATTCAAAGCACAAATCACTGCTGGAAGAGGAGCAGGAAATGTCCGAGAAAGGCAGCACCCAGAAAGAGGGAGCAACCATAGGAAAACACAAACAGTAGAGAAAAAAACAGCCAAAACAACCATTGGTCGCCATGACCAGTACAGGAGAACAGCATAGGTCCAGGAGAAGAGCAGGGGAGAAGAGGAGGAGCACAATGAAGTAAAGAGGTGGGACAAGGAGCCAAGTAAGGAAAGGGGAACTTGTTTAACCAGGAAAGGCACACTAAGCTGAAGCTTGTTTCCAGGTGTGACCTGGGAGCACAAGAAAGTTAAAGAGCTAGTGGAACAAATATAGAAAAATGATACATATTTTAAGTAGTAGTCAGTTGTAACTTTTTATTTCTGAAATATTTTTCGTTTTGTTCATTGGAAAGTTTTGTATGTGATAATATTGTGATGGGTGTGTTGAATAGCTCTCAGCCTGGCAGCTGACATATCTATCTCTGTTAAAAACATAGAAACTGATGGCAGAAGGAGACTGCTAGGTTCATCTAGTCTGCCCATTTGTTTTAGATCTATTTTGACAACTCTAGTTGCCCTATGTAGTCTGGACTCCCTTGTGTATCCCATGCATTCTTGAATCCTCCCACAGTGTTGACCCCCACAGCCTCTTGGGGCAGGCTGTTCCAGGTGTCCACCACTCTTTCTGTGAAGAAAAACTTCCTGGTGTTGGTAGAGAACCTCCCTCCTTGCAGCCTGAGGTTATGTCCTCTAGTCCTGGAGCCCTTCTTGAAGTGAAAAAGTTCCTGTGCATGTACCTAGTTAATGCCTTTTATGTACTTGAATGTTTCAATCATGTCCTCTCTCTTCTCTGCTCCAGGGAGTATATATTCAGTTCCCCAAGTCTTTCCTCATAGGACATGTACTACAGACCCTGAATAATTTTTGTTGCATATGAGAACATTATGTGTAATCACCCTTTAAAACTCCCCAGTATGCCTGTCTGTTTAATTAGTCTTAAAAGAAACAAGCTGCAAGAAGGTGCGATCTTCTTGGACTCAAGTCTCCATCACTCATTCACACTAATGGGATAGCGCTGGAGGTGCTAGGACCAAGCGGTAGCCAAACATTTTCAGAAGGGTCAGCGCCAAGACAGGACCACGCATGCACAGCACTGTGAGACTAGCTTGCTTCTGTTTAGGCTATCTCAGCGTTGACCCTCCAACCACCTCAGTTCCTTTTCTCCCACCGTCGAGTGCGCTTGGATGTGACATTGCTCGTTTGCTGAAGTCAAAGTTTTCATCTATATGACAGCAGCTTTTAGCCGTTCAGTATTCGTTTAGATTAACATTTTAGTAATATTTTCTTATTTTAAGAAGAAGAAAAAGAAGATTATGAAGAAGAAGAAATTCTCACCTGCCATCTATGGAGTCATTCTTAGATGATAGCGGTGACTAGGAAGACTTTGTTTGAAAGTTGTTATGGCAGAGGGCTGTGTCCGTCTGCCGCCTCTTAAGTAGGGGTCAGATACGGGCAGTCCTGTGCTCTGGCGATAGTCCGCTCAAGCACAAAACTGGCAGTTTGGGATCAGCTCCTCTCAACCCTGAGCTCTTCTTCCTTGTTTGGGGAAGAAAAGCGGTGCAGCTCAAGGTCACCCTCTGAATGCGTCTCTGAGGATTGTCCGTCGTGAGAAGTGGTAGGCTTGAACTGACTTTGGTGGGTTCCCTTGGCCCTGCTCTTAACGGCCGCATTTTTCAACTCCAGATTCCATCTCTGTCCTCGATGGAGTTTCGGTGAGAAGTTTCACCTCTGGGCCACTCCTGTGGAGCAGGGGGTTCAACTTCTGTCCAGTTTTCCTTGCCAGTGTTCCCGATTCTGGGGCCTCCGGGCCTTGGCGTCGCTGGACCGGGGCTGGGTCGATTGGATCAGGATGTGCCAGTGCCCTCTTTGGTGCCTTCACCATCGTGTCGACCCCTCGTGCCTACCCCCCTTCCTTTTTCCATGCAGGGGCTGGCATGGGTACCGATTTTCCTTCTTCCCTCTTTCCTCAGGATTTTCTCCTTTGGCGCCATTGACATTTCTGTTGGCAATTCCACGTAGTGCCGTTGGTCCTGGCACTGCAGACACCACGGGTGGCACCCCGGGTGCCAGTGCCATGGGGCAGCACCACTGGTGTTGGTGTTGGCACTGTGGGGTGGCGTCATGGGTGCCATGTGGCTCCGCTGGTGCCATTGGTGCCATGCCGCTGGTGCCTCGCAGCGGCGTGGGCGGTGCTGCGGGTGTCCGATGCTACCGATGGTGCCGTGGGTAATGCCATGGGCACACGTGGATGGCGCAGTAGGTGCCTGTGGGTGCTGTTGGTGGCACCCCTGGGTGCCGCGGGTGGTGCCTCAGGTGCTCTTGGGTGTTGGGTGGTGTCATGGGTGGCATCGGCGCTGTTTGATGCTATCCTGTGCCATGGGTGCCATGGGTGATGCCGGTGGCACGGGTGGTGTTGGTTGGTGCTGTCTGGCAGAACAAGTGGTGGAGTTTTTCCTTCCACGGATCTCTTCTTCCACGGAAGTTGTTGCAAGTTGTTTTCAACGGAATGAAGTCCTGTTCTGCGGAATAATTTTCCGTGGATCTTAGTGAGTGGGGGTCCACGTGGGATCTTGTGACATCCAGCGGTTTTCCACTGATGGAACTCTTCTGCGCTGTTCTGCCAGCAGAATTCCTCATTCCGCTCAGCACTTGTCAGCTCCTTATGTGGTGTTAAGCTCCTCGACACTTTTCCTGCTGGTGGAGTCTCTAATGATTCTGACCTAGGCATCCCTTTGGGTGTCCTTCTGGGGGCAGAAGTGCATCTGGATGAGTCTCTCTCTGTCCTACTTGTCGGTGTTACAGCGGATGACTCATTTTAGAGACTTGAGGGCAAGCCTTCTCTATCAGCAGAGTCTGTGATGGAAGATCTTCTTTTTAGTTTTTCCTCCATGATGGGGTCCACTATAGTATTTTGGACTGCTTCCGTGGACCAAACACTTCTGCGTCTAGACTCTTTTTAGTCATCAAGACAATTACACTCTGTGGAACACTCTAATTCAATGGTCGGGAGCCTTATGTGCTCTTCCTTTCCTTTGTAGGGGTATATAAGCGCCCTTGTGATACTGCCCCTTCAATGGCTTCATCAGCAACAGGTGATTAACATCTCCTTAGCTGTGATTATTGGTCCGGTCACGATTTCAGTTATGGACGCCTAGGCTTCTTCTGCCCCTCAGATGGATGACTTCTTTGTCATTCTTGTATCGGGCAGCCCTTTCAAGGTAGAAGCCTGAGAGCCTTGTCAGGCTGTGACCATTGTTTAAAAAAAGGGTCTGGAATAGCATCACAGCAGAAGGCCTAGCCTGAAATTACCCAATACCATCCTTCTGAATCTGGCCAGGTTCCACCTCAACTCCTGAGGCAGTCGTCTCTAGATTACGGTGGAGAGTACCTGACTTTTCCTACCCCTAGGGAAAGTCCAATTCAGCGGAGGTACTGGTCATCTCATTTCTCTGAGGGAGACATCTCTTGATTCAGAGCTGTTTCCTAGACATAGGCGGCAGACCAGTCTGTTTTTTTTTTTCCTATCAGGCTCTCTTCTCTTGATCAGAGCTTCAGAGCAACAGAAGTGACTCCACGGCGAGTCGGAACACAGATTCCTACTTCCTTGCTTGCTCCAAGTTAACAGATGGCATGCTGTTTTCTCCACCGTAGGTCATGTAGGTCCTTGTTCGGAGCTGGGTTCTCTGTATTCATACCTTCGCTCCCTGCGCACTGGTATGGAACCAGTCACTTTCGAAGTTACCTATTTCAAGTAGGTGACGAAACTGTGATGCTTGTTTTTCATCAGCAAGCAAACTAGACCCTTTTTCCTACTCCCTTTCAGGAGGGTCGGAGTGAGTGGTGCCTCACCACGTTGAGTCACTTCTGCCGTTATTCAGTCACTTTCAACAAATGGGTCAGCCTGACCTTGGTCCTTTCTGCATCCCCCCCTCGACGCAGATCTGCTCCTTTTGCCTTAGAAAACCAGATCCTGTTTTTTCCTATCGGAATGTTTTTCCGCATTGGACACGTCCTCCTGTATGCTTTCCCTCTTTTCTTAGTTCAGAGACTGCTACTAGAGTTCTAGGCACACAGGGGCAGAATGATTCCTTTTGGCATACAAAGTGGGTAGGCCCTGGTTTTCAGATTATAAAGGAAAGGTGTGGCCCTCAATCCCCAGAGACGGAAGACAGACTTCGATTAGTAAATATCCATTCGTAATTTAATATTGGATTCACTTCTTCAACAAAATGGTGTAAATTCATATACATAGAGGTATCTCATTTCCTCAAAACTTATTTTGTACGGTGTCAGCTTCTTTTCATATTTTCTAGCTCTCTTTAAATTTTTCTCAAAAGGATTACATTTCAGGACCATCATGTCCCTTCATCAGACCACAGAGTAGCTCGATATGCTGGCTGTGGAATTAGTTAAAACAAAATAATGTTAATTCTGTCTCTGTTAATCTCAAAATTGTAAAGCAAATTATAATTCTTACTTTATAATGTGCTTAGACATTCTAGGTGGGGACAAACCTCTACACACACTGAAATCCTCACTTGGTTTCAGCTCAATGGGTCCAAAAGAAAGAAAACTGCCTGACTCAATCCCTAAAAAACAAACATTGCATTGCCAACTAGTGTAATAAGTCTCCTCAATTATTTTCACCAACACAGCCTATTTGATTTAAAACGTCAACTTCACTTTATATAATTTTTTATCACACATTATTCTTGCCTTGAAAAACACTATTTTAGCAGATTTAAATGCCTGTTCAAAGAAGTATCACATCTTATTTCAGATACACATATTTCTGACCTGTAATATAGGGTGGTGCACTTACTGCCCCATCGGGAGAGTCAGTCTGAAAGCGGGTGTAATGTCCTTTTAGTTTGCTTTCAGAAATGCTACCCACGCCATGGAGCAGAACGCCACCAAGTTCAGGTGAGCTAAACCTTCTTCCCTGAAGGTATGGAAGGGGCTGGGCTGTCTTTGGAGTCCGTGCCGGGCGTGATGAAATCACGTCCACGCATGTACCCTTTGTAGCCCGGTCAGTTTTGAAACTACCAGCTGGCTCTGAAGGGAGTCAAACGGCAGTCCCCCTTACCATCTCAGTTTAACATTTACAACCTCTAAATGGCTATTCTCATAATGCTTTAATGTATTTTCTCAGTCATGGGGTTGGAGAAACTTAAAGTGCATGGTCCATTTTATAATGAGGCCACGTTACTTAGGGATATGCGAGCTTGAACAAAAAGTATGTTAAATCCTTTTTTAATTTAAAATCTTGTTCCATAGACTTTTCTTTCAACTAGATAACAGAGCAAATATGCTCCTGTTTCAGTTATCTACCCATCTCTGATCAATAATACTTTTTAACCTCCTGACATATATACTTAGAATTCACTCGATGGTCACAGCCTCCTGCACAAGGTCAAATGTATTGCTTAAAGGCTTCCTGCCCAGAGTTGGAATTTTTTCTCTTTAAAGTAGACTTCAACTGAATAGTTTTTACTGTTTATCAAGAATTACAAAATCATTTTATGTAGAAAAATTAACTTATACAATCATCATTTCAAAAAATTGTTTTAAAAGCATTGTGTAGAACCTTTACATCTCCTGGTGATACTGGTTCAACTTAATGAGAATTTATAACTCTCTCAAGAAAGAAAACTAGTTCCTTGTTGCAATGTTATGTTCACTTTATATGAATCTGTGTATCAATTTATATTTAAAGTAGGAGGTCAGCCTTACTAGCTCAAGGTCACATATACAGGGAACCAGTACCTGGACTGGCTGGACAGTCCTGAATAGGGGATAGACAGACAATTAATGAAAAGGGTTTGTAAGGAAAAAAAGGGGGGGCGGGGCTATAATAGTAGAGAAACAAAATAATATTAGTGGTGATTCTGTCCATGCGTGGAATTGCTTATTTAAAGGTGGTCCACACCAATGCTTCATTCAGTCCATTTTTTTTATATGTATCTTCAAGGTGAATATCCACTATGCTTCTCTTCTTGCTAATATACTGTTTCGGTCTCCTCCTCGGGAAGGTTCATGTATCTTTTCTATACCACAAAATTTTAAAGTGGAGACTTGATGTTGTCTTTCTTTAAAGTGTCTTGCTAAGGAGGACTGCTCATCTTCTCTTCTAATGCAGCTTTTGTGTTCAGTTATCCTTTGCTTCAACGGTCTGGTAGTTTGTCCTATATAGTACAGTCCACAGGGGCATATAATATAGTAGACCACATAATCACTGTTACATGTAATCAAAGATCTGGTTTCATATTTTTGATCTTTACATGTGCTTCATAGGATTTTAGTTTTTATCCCATTGTTGCAGTGGGTGCAGTTGCCACAAAGAAAGAAGCCTTTAACATCCCTTTGCAGCCAAGTCATGGGTGGAGGGGGTGGGGTCCAATGTTGGGTTTTAACTAGTTTGTTTCTTATAGTTGTTGTTTTTTATCCTGGAACACTGTACTTCCATGTTCGGTTGCACATAGTATATCCCAATTGCCTAATATGGTTGTTTTTTTATCTTGCCAAAACTTCTGGATATTCTTTGTTTTTTTCTTGTAAAAGTTCCTGTCTACTCTTTTCATTACATTTTCTTTCAGCTTCATTTAGAATCGTGTCATTGTAGCCCCTGTCTTTAAACCTGTTTCACATCATTGCCACATTTTCTTTAGCTCTCTCATCTCCACTGTTTTTTTTAACCTGCAACATTTGACTATATGGGATGCTGTTCTTTAACCGTGGGGGGTTGTAAAGATCTGCTGCCAAACACTTTATCATATATTAAAGACAGTATACACTGTATACAAATTGTGGAAAAATTTAAACCAGGAAATAGATATGGACACGTGTACTCTGGTCACCCTGGATGTTAAGAGTTTATACACCTCCATTCCACACACAGAAGGACTTTCAGTCCTTAGGTCTGCTTTAGAAAGAAGAGAGGAAAACAAACGAGATATGGAACTGCTGATATCTTTAATGGAGCTTGTTTTGAAAAACTACTTTAAATTTGAGGATACTAGCTATAGACAGCTCACAGGAACCCGCTATGGGGGCAACATTAGCACCAAGTTATGCAAATCTGTTCATACCTGAATTTGAAAATCAGTATGTATACTCCACTAAAAATCAATACAAAACTCATTTGAAACTATATAAACATTTTATTGATTTCATTTTAATTATATGGGACAGAACTGAAGAAGATTTAAATAAGTTCTATACCTAAATGAGGCCACACCACAACTTCAGTTTACCATGAATTATCAAGAGAAGGAAATTCCATATTTGGATTTATTACTAATTAAAGAAGGGAAAAAATTACAACCGACTTGTATAGAAAAGATTCAGACAGAAACATGATTCTGCATGCAAAGAGTTTTCACCCCCACGGTTAAAGAACAGCATCCCATATAGTCAAATGTCATGAGTTAAAAGAAACAGTGGAGACGAAAAGAGATATAAAGAAAATGTGGCAATGATGCGAAACTGGTTTAAAGACAGGGGCTACGATGACGCAATTCTAAATGAAGCTGAAATAAAATGTAATGAAAAGAGTAGACAGGAACTTTTACAGGAAAAAACAAAGAATATCCATTCTGGAAGTAAAATCACTATGTCTATGCAATATTCCAGAAGTTTTGGCAAGATAAAAAAACACCATATTAGGCAACTGGGATATACTATGTGCAACAGACCATGGAAGTACAGTGTTCCAGGATAAGCCATGGGTTACAGCCAAAAAAACAACTGTAAGAAACAAACTAGTTAAAACCCAACACTGGACCCCACCCCCTCCACCCACGACTTGGCTGCAAAGAGATGTTAAAGGCTTCTTTCCTTGTGGCAACTGCACCCACTGCAACAATGGGATAAAAACTAAAATCCTACGAAGTACATGTAAAGATCAAAAATATGAAATCAGAACTTTGATTACATGTAACAGTGATTGTGTGGTCTACTGTATAATATGCCCCTGTGGACTGTACTATATAGGACAAACTACCAGACCATTGAAGCAAAGGATAACTTAACACAAAAGCTGCATTAGAAGAAAAGATAAGTCCTCCCTAGTGAGATACTTCAAAGAAAGACATCAAGTCTCCACTTTAAAATTTTGTGGTATAGAAAAGATACATGAACCTGCCCGACGAGGAGACCGAAACAGTATATTAACAAGAAGAGAAGCATGGTGGATATTCACCTTGAAGACCCATATAAGAAAATATGGACAGAATGAAGCATTGGTCTGGACCACCTGTAAATGAGCGATGCCACGCATGGCAGAATCACCACTAATAATATTTTGTTTCTCTACTATTATAGTCCCCCCTTCCTTTTTCCTTGTAAACTTTTATTCATTTTCTGTCTACCCCCTATTCAAAACTATAGAGCCAGTCCCGGTACTGGTTCCCCATATATGTGACCTTGAGCTAATAAGGCTGACCTCCCAATATAAATATAAATATACAATGATACATAGATTCATGTAAAGTGAACATAACATTGCAACAAAGAACTATTTTTCTTTTTTGGGAGAGTTATAAATTCCCATTAGGTTGAACCAGTATCACCAGGAGATGTAATTCTATACGTTGTTTTTAAAAACAATTTTTGAAATGATGATTGTATAAGTTACTTTTCTATACAAAATGATTTTGTAATTCTTGATAAACAGTAAAAAATATTTGGTTGAAGTCTACTTTAAAGAGAAAAAATTCCAACTCTGGGCAGGAAGCCTATAAGTAGTACATTTGACCTTGTGCAGGAGGCTGTGTCCTCCAAGTGAATTCTAAGTATATATGTCAGGAGGTTAAAAGGTGTTATTGACCAGAGGTGGGTAGATAAGAGTAAATACGCTCCTGTTTCAATTGTTATCTAGTTGAAAGAAAAGTCAGCATTGTCACACCTCTTCTAGCTGCAGAAATGTGGCAATTTGTATAGGATCAGACCCTGAAGCATATGAAGCCTACCATTAATATAACCAGTGTGCTTGCATAGAGGCTTGAAGGTAAAAAGAAATTCTACAGTGCAGTTGGTGGCCAGTCATAATGGCAGAGTGCCATTCAGTCAGTGGCGGTGGCCTGTTTTTTTTTTTTTTTTGGGGGGGTGGGTAGAGACAGCTAAAGACCCATTTTGTGCTAGAGATGGGCTCCAAGGCCTAAAATGGCTGCGTACACCATTTGGGCATGCAGCCTCTGGCCTTTGAGTCGATCCAGAGGGTCAGTAAGTCAGCATTGTCGCACCTTTTCTAGGTTCAGAAATGTGGCAATTTGTATAGGATCAGACCCCGAAGCATATGAAGCCTACTGTGAATCTAAACAGTGTGCTTGCAAGTTGGCAGCATGAGCAATACTCAATTCTACAATGCTTTTCCTTATGGCAGAGTGCCAGTCAGTCAGGGGTGGTGGCCTGTGTGTGGTTGGGTTGTTGAGTGCAATAGCTGAATGCTCATTTTGCGCTCGGGATGGGATCCAAGGCCTGAAATGACTGCTGACACCATTTAGGTGTGCAGCGGTTAGCCGTTGACTCCATCCTGAGGGTCATTTAGTCAGTATTGTTACACTTCTCAACTGAACAAATGTGGCAATTTTACTATCAGACCCTGAAACAAGAATGTGACCATGAATGCAACAGACACTGTGCATTCAGAACAGCCTGGGAAATTGTATAAATTGAGATTCTACAATGCCCTGTTCTGTTTAGCATGAGATGAGCTAAGCACACCAAAGTTTCTTCGTCCAGTCATTACTGGCCTTGAAAATTTTCCAAAGGCTCACTTGGACCTCATAACTGATTAGTTGTGCACCACTGTCAGCAGCATTATGTGCCTCAGTATGGAGGCCATCATATCAATAATGAATGTACAGTCACTCTTCATCCAGTAGTTAGCATGTACCAATGTGCTGCTCAGTGTCACCCAATGTCTTATAAAATACAGCGGCCACTGAAGGCTGTGTCATTGTTGGCCTTCTAGTTCGAGTCTTACTATCAGAGCAATTCCCAGTGTGTATGTAATAGGTGTACAACCAGTCAATTCACACTTCATCCAGTAGCACACTAATGTAATTCAATGATTGCCAATAATCGGCTGCAACAATGCCGTAAACGGCAGCCTACATCGTTGCGGTGTGCAGTGGTTGGCATCTGAGTACATCCCAAGGGCCATTTACTCAGTGGTGCTGCCCCGTGTGGGGTTATTATGCCTGCTGAGGGCCTACTTTTGGCCAAAGATGTACTCAGACTGCCTTAAATGGCTGCCTACACCATTGAGGTGTGCAGTCGTTGGCATCGGAGTACATCCCGAGGGCCATTTACTCAGCGGCACTGCCCTGACAATGAATAAGTGTGACAGTTGAAATATCATTTGTGGCAAGAGATGGTCTCGGGAGGCCTTCAGCGACTGTGTACACCGTTGGGGTGATCAGCCATTGACCTCTGAGTACATCCCGCGGGCAAGTCAGTCAGCGTCAGTATCCTGATGGGGGATCAGAGTGACAGATGAAGTACCTGTTGGGACCAGGGGTGGACTCTGAGATCTTCATTGACTGCTTGCACTGTTGTAGTATGCCGCCGATGGCCTCTGAGTGCATCCCGAGTCGCTTGCCATTTAGTCAGTAACGATGTCCTGATGGGGGGGTGAGGATCAGAGTGACAGATGAAGTACCTGTTGTTACCAGGGGTGGACTCAGAGGCCTTCAGTGACTGCTTGCACTGTTGTGGTGTGCAGCCTGTGGCCTCTGAGTGCATCCTGAGGGTCGTGGAGTGGATTTGTCTGTGACCTTTTTGGGGAAAAAAGTCAACACATGTTAAACAATCTGTAAAGAAGCAGGAGAAACCCTATTTAAAATCTAAAGTTCACAGCATGCCTGGAATATTCCAACTCCCTGGACAAACAACAGTGATATGGAACAATGTCCGCATTGAAGACTCTTGAATAGTGCCTCAACTATTTCATTGTCCTTAAAAACTAAAGTCTGAGAACTGTAAGGTTCTGGTGCAGTCAAGGTTGAAAAAACAGAGGTTTTTGGGAACGACCCACAGTCTGCCATTGTTGGCCATTTGAAATACTTCCCTTTATTGTCTGTAGGGACCGTGAAGTTCAACATATATTGTTCATCGTTGTGATCTTCGATAATACCTGTTGAAATAAAGTTAGAACCATTAAGTAACTTTGTGCAGAAATGACACATCACATTAACAGTCAAAATAATATTTACCTGGGTACCATCTGTCAACAAACGATATGGCGCCCATGTTCCCACACCGATAATGTGGGCATCAGTGTTGATAACTGTTGCTCCTTTGCCCTGTGCATCTGTATCTTTCTGCAGTATTCTGTCATTGTCTTCATCTTGGTCTTGGTCTTGGTGTAGCACTCTGTCTGCTTTTTCTGCATCTTGCAATTCAGCCGTTGGTTCACCTTGACTGATCCGGGGCAATTCAACTGTTATACCATCTGGTCGTTGAATACATTGCTCTTGGAACAGATGTGGTTGTTGCAAGTTCTTCATCTCAGGACTTTCCGGTGACACTCTAACTCCATCTGCTTCTTTATCATCTGGCAATTCAGTCACCGCTTCACCTTGACGGACCACGGGCAATTCAACTGTCACATCAGATTGTATACACTCCTCTTGTAAAGGTTGTTGAGAGTTCTTCATCTCTGGACTTTCAGACATTCAAGTACATGATCACCGATGGGGTCACCATCTTCAACAACTGCACCATCACAAACTGTATTGTTAGACTGTGAAGATGTGCAGCGGTATCATCCATTGCTGAAATGTGCCACTCGCATGCTGTTTCACTAGATGAATTGAAGTTATCATGATCATCCATTGGACATAGTATGATTTTGTACATTTCTTCATTGTTTTCAATGACCCCTGGTGGATTTACCATGTTGAGCTCTGAACGTTTCCACTTTGACACATAATTAGCATTTTCACAAGTGTCTATGATGAAGGCAACCTTCACATCAGCATGACAGTGCACGGTATTCTACTACACCGGGACAAACTGGACGAATGCTGTGCAGTTTGCTGGTGCCGATTAGCGGATTTTTGACAAGGCGGTCTGGTCATTCATGATTGATTTCTCCCTGCTTGCTGTAAAAGAAAGTTCTCCGTGAATGCACACACTGAGCAACATCTTCATGGCACTGTGGGATTGTTAAATTCTGCTTGCAATACTCATACAGTTGCACTGCTGAGCGAATGACTACTTGCCCACCTATTACAGCCAGAGTAACAGCTCTCTTAATTATTGCCATCTCCCCATCAGATGGTCATTTGCCATGACGTGAACCAAAGTAGTTGTTCACAACTGGGAACCCAAAATCAGTTTCTGAAAAGCCGACGTCTGCAAAAGGTATTTTTGATTTGTACTGAGCTGCATAGCCATCACTGAACTTCACCACTTTCTCAATGGCCAACTTCTGTACTTCAGTGAGATTCTTAATTGCATTGACAAAGAAATGTTGGACCGTATGCACATCAAATGAATGTCTTCCGACACAAACACCAACGATTCTCGAGTAACTGAGCCATGCTGTTCCAGACATTGGTACGAGCAAACTATTGGATGAAGAGTTACTTGCATCTGCGACCAATGCGCTGACTGCACCTATCTTTGGAACTTGCAAGTATAGTTCTCACCGAAATCTAGTACCGTGACCACAGATCCAGTCGGTGGAGCAGTAGAAAGAATTGAATATTGCTGATGCTGCCAACTTGTGACCCACAATTGACTGGCCATTGGCTGTAGTTCCTTTTCCCGGACTGTTATCAGTTGTGACAGGGTTCCAGTTTTTGTAACTGCCATTTTTTTCTTAATATTCTTTCCATTATGCTGGTTTGTGACCATCTCCCCACTCAGCCACTTGACATTTGGTGTACTGCTTCGATTCAGTAATGGTAACAGCGACTCATGTAGTAGATGAACACCGCAGTCAGAACATT
The DNA here is from genome assembly GCA_016271365.2 of Neoceratodus forsteri. Taxonomy (NCBI): domain Eukaryota; kingdom Metazoa; phylum Chordata; order Ceratodontiformes; family Ceratodontidae; genus Neoceratodus; species Neoceratodus forsteri. Next base: position 666,856,401 of record CM028129.1, read on the forward strand.
TTCTTTCCACACATGACAACTTGTGTCATGCGGCATCAGCTTTTGGACAAAGGGTCCTGTTAACTGCGCTGTAGCGATCGCTATTATCTAGGTCTGCAGTCCTCATGAATGTTTTTAAACATTTAAATTTCAACTTGATGTTCTCACAGTATTCGCTAAGGCAGGCATCATACTTCCCTTTGGTTACTGTTTGTACAGTTCTTGGTCGTAGATAGCAGAAGGTGCTGAATAATAATTTAACATTGTATTTTGAACAATATTCTTCGTATGCGTTTTTCAAGATACGTTCCAAGACATGACGTGGCTCATATTTTTTGATGACCATTCTTTTCCATGGCAACTGGCATGACATCTCACCACTTTTGTAAAAAGAGATCACTTTATGTTGTTCTTCTGAAATAGCAGTGCAGCGCTTCTTCCTAGGTAATTGTTTCATTGATCGCTGCAGATAAAATGTGTTAGTGTTCAGAAGAACTGACCCACTTCTAAGAAGCCTGTACTTTTTTAATACTGAAGCCACTGAACTTGCCAATATATGGTGTTCTCTGTCCTGAAACAGAGTGTGGAATTTTTCACGAAGGCCATAAAAGAAGGCATTGTAGAATCTCAATTTATGCCATATGCTGTTGTTTATCACACCAATTTCTTGCAGAGCTGCTTGTTTGCGGGGCGATGCATGAGTAATACATTTTTTGATTAGTAGTGCGTATTTTGTCGGACTGCTTGGCAGATGATTTCTTAGCGTGGATACTCGTTTGCATATAGTGGCATCCATCGTCTTTGTGATAGGGGTGCATCGACACCTGTGGATGAGGAGCTTGGGGATGAGGATTGTCCTGAATTTTGTTTTTAGCTGGACTTATGATTTTCTGCGTGCGCTCTCTCCTTCTTTGTGTCTGCTTTTCCTGGTACCTCCGCCGTTGTTGGCCATTAATTTTTTCCCATTGATCTCTCTTTTTCATTCTCCAGTACTCTCTCATTTTCTCAGTTTGGCGTCTTTGGAGTGTTGCCTTTTTTTCCCTCTACGGCACTGGGTCCAGCTTCCATAAGATGCTTCCTTCATTTTCGCTGCCTTTCACGACACAGGTTTCTTGCCCTCTCCTTATGCTCTTCAGTTATAGTTCGGCAATATACTCTAGCACACTGTATGTTATAGTCACGGTAGGCTTCATGTGCTTCTGGGTCAGATTTTATATTATTGCGATACATTTTCATTCTTTCTGCATGGGAAATAATTGTCTTTTCAATCACAGGTTGCACTTTTTGTGGACGCAATGTCCTACCTAGATTAAAAAAGTGAAATTGGTTGGTATCAAGGCAATTGCATTGGGGCTACAGTCACAAGTAAGCAATGAAACATGTGTTGGAAGTACTGTTCGACACACACAGAGCAGTAATGAGGCATGACATAGCAGGCAGAGTGACCGCAACCCCTATGTGTGCTGGTCTACCAACCACACCCAGCCATGTGTTATTGCTTGTGCCAGTCTTTTTTAAAAATAAAGGATTTCAACTAACCATCAGCAGCAAGGCATGACATGGGAGTATGTTATCAGTATGTTAATCACCCACTAGGGGTGCAGTGTGGCATGAGGCACTGCCAGGTGCCTGTTGACCTTATTGGGTTATTAACTGACTGGAAATGACTTGTTTCGTAGTGTAAGTGACTTTATTAATTTCATTCTCAGAAGTCCCTCCACAGATGTATTCAGTACATGTGGCACACATGAACCACGTTTGTAGTATTCCAGCCATTCAGCAGTGCTAGAGGATGGAATGCTGGCAGGTGGAATGCATGCATGAATCATGGTAATCAGGCTGTTCATAACAGTGTAACAAGGATTAATGTGAGGTCTTTGATATCATAACAGCCAATCAGATTGCAGCATAATTGGAACTTTTATACTGTGCAATCGAGTTAGTACTATGTAGAACCTGGTAACACTGCAAATTCAAGCAAAATCACTATATGTGGTGTGTTATGATGGGATGTCATGGCACAGGTCTGTTGAAATAGACAAAGGGCAACACAGAGTGCCTTTATGGGCCTTTACAAACTAAACATTATCCAACCGACACACGTTTCCTTGATTTACTGTGGGACTGTTTTACTATAGTTACTTACGAGCAGACATCTTGGTCTTGCTCTTACTGCCCAAGAAGCCCAAACAGTAGCTGTACCATAGGGTTGCACTTGCCAGTGTCACCATTACACTTGTCCAAAGGAGTCTTGCTGCAATAATCACATCCCTTTCATTTAGTGTACAGCCACGCTCATACCTTTTTGAGTTTGGAGATGGTAGGGCCATGAACTCACTAAACAGAGGTGGCCGTGGATCGCTACTACCATGAATGGAGTAGGATTTCCTGCCACATGACTCCTCTGGACCAATTAATGATCAAATGCCTACAATGCAAACAAATTATGGTTTTGGTACTTACAGTACTGCAGTACCGTATGGAACGGCTAACACTGTAACTTGGAGGGATGTGAATGCAAAAAGTGCTGTAAATGTTGAATGTGACGGCAGGAAAGTACAACTTGACTCAATGCAGACTGAGCAGTACTTACCACAGTATAGACCTCTCCTGTATCCACTATGCACAATACTTCCTAGTACATGGTTCACATGTCAAATGTTCAATCGCACCATGGTTGAAATGGAAGGGTGACTTATTCAAGGGAAACATCCATGTGCAGTAGCCCAACAACTCTTGTGTGGGTCATCCCCAGGTGCACTACAAGTTAGTATTCTACTGGACGGGCAGGTGATTTTTTTGCTGTGATTGATCCGGCTGTCCTGCTGCTTTTATTTTATTTATTGAAGTCTTGGATGAACCTGTGAGCGGATACTCATTGATAGGTTCCACATCAGATACTACACCTTTAAGAGAGAGAGAGTGCTAGATATTCAAAGGGGCTGCACCAGCGCAACCCCGGAAATGGGTCTTTAAAAGGGACTTGGCACCACAAGTCAAGATCGCCAGGCGCAAAGGTAGTGTCGCGGCACATCTCGGGGGCCTGCCCATGCATGTGCAGCACATACTGGTATTCAGCCTGGGATGTGCAGCGCATATGCTGGCAGAACCGTGAGATGCGCCACATACCGGGACACAAAGTTGAGCCGGAAAAAGAAGGCTCAGATGGTATCAACCCACAGGGCGCAACACAGCGGCCACCAGCCGTGGGTGGCTCCCCCCAGAACACCATCCACAAGCACCCGCATAACTCCCTGGTGGTCCACTGGTAACCCCCTCCCTCCCTGTAGCCACGATTGTGGTTAAATTATGCTTCCAAATTCAATGGTCGTCTAGTGGTACCCCCCAACCTCCGCCCGTAACACTGATCACCGGTAAACCCTATGGAAATAAATCCCTGGTGGTCAGTGGCACCCCCACCCATAGCTCCACGAATGACAGCTTACAGTATCAGCTGTGTAAGCCCATTGGTCCATGAAGCACACAGCTAATACTATGGTCATTCTACAAACAACCAGGCGATATGCAGATGTGTTTGCTGCTGCCCGATGATGGTGGGGGGCTGAAGTGAGCAGGGGTCCTTTTGGGTGGAGGTGCCACCCGGACTACCAGGGATTTTTCCCCATAGGGTTTACGGCGATTGGGGTTATGGGTGTGGTGGGGGTACCACTAGACTGTCAGGGATATAATGCTTTTAGTTTTGCCATTCGGGTCTGTTGGGGGTGACACTAGACTATGAGGGAATTTGGAAGCAGAATTTAACCACGATCGGGGCTATGGGGAGTGAGGGGGGTACCAGTGGACCACCAGGGAGTTGTGTTGGTGCGTGGACGGTGTTCTGGGAGCCACCCACAGCTGGGAGCCTCTGTGTTGCACTCTGCAGTACAGCGCCCACCTGTGGGTGGCTACCATTGAAGCCTTCTTTTTCAGTCTCAACTTTGAGGTGTGGGGCCTTTGCACATGGTTCCCTGTACCATTCTTACCAGTCGAGAAACACTGGAGCATCAGCTTTTAATAATGTGCCGGGGGGGAATAGTTCTTTATGTGCACGTTTTCTGTCAGCCCCTTACAAATAACCATTGAGGACTAGAGACATTTTGTTTTTTTTTGGGAGGGGGGAGATAAACATTTAAACATTGCCTGGAAGTTGTGCTCACTAACTGCAGGGGCAACGATCTCAATTTGTAGCTTGACCACAATTAATCCACAAATAGTCATTTAACACTGTGGACTACTGCAAACACCCACTTCCTAAGTAACGTTCAGATATAGTCAATCAGTGGCTTGCCTGACCTTACATTTCAACATTAGGCACTTATTTGCATTTTGATTGTAAAACAGTAAAGCTTAAAATAGAAATATACAATTTAAAGCTTTGCAGATCAGTTCATTTGAGTTCTGTGTGATTTTGGACCATTTCCAAGTCTTAGTCTGTGTGTCAAGTAAGCACCGAAACACACGGTTTTAAAAACTCAATGCAAATGCTTTAATTAAATTCGTCACAACAATGAAAGCCATGACCACGTTTTTGCAAGATATAACTGTTGTACTAAATTCCAAATAAACTAATTCAGGAACAGAAATTAAATCTGAATGGTACTTAGGACTGGCTGTTTGCTTCATTCAGGAAAGGTCTGGAGAAACGCTCAGTTTAAAAATGACAAAAGTGGGAAAACTGCAAATGGGGGGAATTTCATGTAGGCACTGAATGCTCATAAATGCAGAATTTATGTCCGTATACTTAATAAAGAGACTGGCAACAAAAAGTACAAACAACATTTAAACGCTGCCTGTCTGCGCGGTTTCATGCCCATTTCCAGTCACATTATTGCAGTCTAACACCGCATGAAATGCGTGGGGTTCTGCAACCAGTAACTTGCTGAAACAAGAAAAACTATTCATAAAACAAACAGAAGCCACTAATAATCATAAACTCTTATAAGATGGTTTGTTTTCCGAAACTACTGACCCTATATTTTAAAAATGTATTCGCTTGGTATTGTGGAACCACACTCTACAGATATCAAAATAAACATTCAGTATTACAAGTGTGATACTGCCCACCATGGTATTTAAATACAGAAGAAACCTCACTTCTTTTAAACAGAGCAAATTCAATTCCTCATATATGCACAGTAGCTTAAATTCAAACACTCATACTGTTATCTGGTCCCCACGGCTTAAGGCAGAAACACAAACACAGAATTTCTGACTTTACAGTCAATGAAACATGCAGTTTTAAGTGGCAGCAACTTGCATAAAAGTAGAAAATGTTTAATACTAAACAAAGGTCATGCCAATCTCAAGTACAAATTCGGCATACACAATTAAAAACCAGTAACATCATGTAGTTTACACTTTTGAACGAGTGGTGGTGTGGAAACGTTTTTTCAAATTGAAGCAGTTACATCCATATTAAGGTGCGATCATAAAAGGGGCCAAGTAGCCACCAAGAACCAAATCCAGATGCAAGACCCTTTTATTTCATTCAGGACGCAATATAAAACATTTATACTGTTAAATTGTATTCTGTCATTGAACTTCCTGTATGCTGTGGCCTACCCACGCATTATCTGACTGTATCTACTCAACTCTATATAACTAACTCCGGGTCGCCCCTGAAAAAGGGACCTCTGGGGCCCAGTGGGCCTACCTGGTTACCAAAATTTAATTAATAAATAAAATAAATTGCTTAATCAACATCCAAACAACAGCATCGGGTCCATGTGGTTTAGGGCCAATTTCAGCTTACAGAAATGAGGTCTTGAACTATACGAAATCCGTGGTTTTATGCGGCCAGTACTCACTAAAAGTAAAATGAAATGAATTTTTTAGCAACAAAGGCCATGACATGTGGAAATAAAAAATTAGGAAAAAACAGTTACCAAACCAGTGTCACAATATTTCAGCGCTTTGGAACGAGCAGCGATATGGAAAGTACAATTCAATTACAAACACTGTTCTCCAAATACATGCACAATCATACCATGGGGAACTTAAAGCAACCAAGGACAAAAATCCAGATGTAAGTCAAAATTTCGATAATTTAGGACACAATTCTAAACCTTTATTGAATATTAAACGTGAAGCAAGGCAAAAACAGAAACGAAGCAACATCAGGTTCGCGCGGTTTGCCACATTTGTTAGTAGACCCCAAGGGACGTCTGCTGGTCACAGAAATGCGTAATTTAAAAAGTAAACTCTATCATTAAATACAAGGCAGAAATTCAAGTAAAGCAGCTCATTATAATCGGGAACACCGGGTAAAATACATAATGAATTCCTCTCACCTCCACAGGCAACCACAAACTGCTAAAGTAGCAGCACTTCTCACATGCTGTATAAGGACAGCAGTGGCCCTTCAGTCAACACTACCGTGTGATCAAAAACTAGCAGAAACATAAAATTTTAACATGAGTGTTTCACTAGGGGAATTTTATGTTCTTTATAGCCTTTGGTTTTAATGAAACTACACGGAACACACTTGCTCTTAAAATCAAGTTCATCGTGCCCGATCGACGTTAGGACGCCCTACCTTGTGGCTGGACAGAGGGCCGTTCAAGCGGAATGCAGGCTTTGCAAACATTACGAAAACGCTTTTTTTTAAACAGATGCAGTATTTCCACGTAAAAAATATCTGCTAATCAATTAGGGGCTGCTACCATGTACAAGTATGAATACTGACTACAGTAAGCAACAAAATGTACACGTGCTACAAGGCTGGGGTCTTTCAGTTTTGTAGGCCTGTTCAAGCACTCCTCCATAATTCTGCTTACTGGGACTATTAAAATAAAAACAGACTAATGTCCCAACTAAACATAAGGTCAACAGAAAAGTACGGTAAACCACGAAAGATGAAACTAGCCTGCTATTGAGGCACTTTGCTCATATGTACCGAACTGTAGTACGGGACAGCTGCTGTCGGTAGTCTCGGTAACGGCCGAGCTGCAAGACTTCTGGGCCATCCTGGTTTTGATGGCTTTTTGTACCGAAATTCAGACCGACAGGGTAAAGAAAATTACCGGCAGCTGTAGGATTTAGTGTGTACTACTGGTTTTGAGTAGTACAACTGTACAATCTGCTGTAAACAGCAAGCAATAAATGATCTAGTATTGCTGCTGCTACTTTTCGATCGCGTGTTACGCCACTGGAGGTTGTTGGACCGCACTACTAAAATGCCTGCTCACACTCAGCAGGGGGCGCGAACCGGGAAGAAATGTATACCTGCGGTCCTTGATGACATGCACCTCATTTGAATAGGTGCTGCTTGGTGCAGGAACCTTCTGGTGAAATTTGTTGGGGGCATATCTTGAATAGTGTATTAGGACAACCTGGTACAGAACTTTTTAATTTTTATTAATAAACAGAAAACAGATCAGAAATGAGTCAGGACACAAGTGTGATTCTTGATTTGTAACATTTTTCTGGGAAAAGAGCACAGAAATATCACAAAACCTTGCTTTTAAATCAAATTAAAGTGCATTTCTGTTGCATATTACATGTTTGACAACTACTGTAACATGCAATATGTCACTTTTCACTTTAAAATATGGGAAGAAAATATCAAATCAAGAACTAATGTATTAAAGTATTAAGATAGTGATTTAAAGCACAATGTGCACTTTCACTGTGTACCTTTTCATTACTGTCATTATGTTTTTCCTGCTGTGTTTTAAGCTAGTGTGTGTGTGTGTGTGTGTGTGTGTGTGTGTGTGTGTGTGTGTGTCAAAATGTCACAGGGAGCACAAAAGAAAGTCGCAAGTTTTTTGAAATGTTTTTATTAGTCAAGGACACAAAAAACAACCAACAGTTTGATGTTGTAAATATTTATTCATATCACACTTCAATTAAATAATCGAGCAAATCTGAAAAACAATTGCACTATGAATTTTTCTTAATATTTCAGTACATATACATGTGATGGCCCAGCTTTATCAGAGAATGACCCTTTCCCCAAAACAGGCAGCAGTGATATGTGCCTAAAATTAGCCACATTATTCCTATCTCCTGACTTGCATATGGGAACAACAATGGATTCCTTCCAAATAGCAGGTACCACCCCTGTATTTATAGACAGATTAAACAAGTCGTAGGTTTGCAGTTTCTTCGGCCACTAGTCGTAACATCCATGGATGCAGTAAGTCTGGACCTCTACCTTTACTTTCATCTAATGAGTCCAGCATTGATAAAACATCTTGTTCGAGAATAGGACTAAATGGAAAAAAACCCCTTCTTACATTTTTGGTACTTCTAGGGCTCAGTATTTTACAACGCTGGTCTCCACTATCCTCCTCATCAACTTTCCCTGCCTGACTAAAAAGTTTTTTAGGTAATCTGCAATTTCCTTCTTTCCTACTATCAACTTGTCCGCTTCCATTAGACAGTTAATATCCTGCCTGTCTTTAGGGCTACAAAAATTTTGAAAAGAGGGCCAGAAAGTTCTTGGATTTTTCAAGCTTCCCAATTGTTGATGTCTGTAGTAATGTGATTTTGCTTCCTTAATCTCCTTCTTCACTTATTTATTTTTTGGTTATATTCATTTAAGTGAGTGGAATCCCTGGTTTTTAGATATTTTTTGCCTTGCCCTATCTCTCTCTCTCTCTCGTTTGATGCCTTAAATCCCTAGTTAACCAAGGGGAATAACTTCCTTTGATTCTCTGTTTAGTAAGTGGTGTATGAGCCTCAGGTGGTTTAAGCAATATTTGTGTTAACCACTCAGCTGCCTGCTTGGGATCTTGGACTTGCTGAATTTCACTCATATCTAAATTTGCTAATTCTTTTTTGAAACCTTGCATGTTCATCCTAGCCATACTTCTTGTCTCAATAATCTTTGGTGGAATACATGCCTTAAAGTATTTTCTTACACAAACTAAGGAACAGTGGTCTGAAATTGTCTGCCTGGACCTCCCAATGAAGAATATTACTTGGTCGGTTGGTCACTAACCAATCTATAAATGTGTAATACCCTGCTTTGTAATTATAATGAGTTGATTGGTCAATTAACTGGTATAGGCCCATTGTTCGTAATCTTGCTTCACTCCCTGTTTGTTTACTGTTTGACCAGTCTGAGTTCTGATCCCCCATCATAATATGTTCTCTAAGATTATTATGTTTTGCTACCAAATACTGAAAGAATGTTAACTCCGTATCTGTGCACTTTGGTGGGCAATAAAAGCAAGTTAAATAAATGTGTTTTACCCATTCAAACACCATGAAGTCTTGCTATATTAGGACCATTGCAGTCATTCCCCACACTTGAACTGCCCCGGAGAGGAAACAGTTAACTCCAGAGTGATCTGGAGTTCCACAGCGTGAGGGCGCTGTTCAAAGCTCTATCTGGCTAGTTTCAAATGAAACTGTCAGATTCTTTACTCCGCTTCACTGAACAGTCGCTCGGAGATCAGCTCCTTCAGCTCGGTTCATTTCTCGGTTCAAGCGAGTATTTTCGTTCATTGGAACCGCAAAATATTTATTTTACCGCATTTCGTTAAAAGCTCTATCTGGTAAACCGTAAGTACAGAAATTAAGTCTGTGTGGAAATTCATTATCGGTTCGGTTTTGAACCGATCGCTTGATTAAAATATATGTATCAAACTGTTTGGTTGGGCTTTTAGAGTACGGTTCCAGTTCTTATCAGTTCTAAAAAACCTAACTTTTATTTGGGGTTTTTCAAATACCGTGAACACGGTTAGGAACCGATAAAGGGTGTCTTGCCTGGCACTGCCATCTAAAGGGCAAGTTTTTGGTTAGGCTGGCATTATGTAGAGAAACCCAAAAGAAAAACAGGCCCACTGGGTTTCAACACTGTGATGTCTGTGGGAAGCCTTTGCCAAGGCTGACCCACACACCACTGTGTTTATTGTCTGGGGCTGACCACCTCCTGTCAGACTGCCAGGTGTGTAAAATTTCCTGCAGCCACCCTGGAAAAGAGATTGGGCCGGCTCAGGGACGAGGCAAAAAGTCCGCTGACCGGATGGCCAGCTGGGTCCAGTACCCACGACCAGAGGGAGTGCCCTCTGACCAGAGGCGAGACTTCCTCGGGCAAAGGAAGGCTGGTTCAGAGGAACCAGTCCCAGCAAAAAGACAAAGAAATCAGCAGGTCTGGAGTACAAAATTGTCTCTCCAACTGCTGCAGAGATAGCTAAAGCCATTCAGATTGTCCAATCTTTGTCTCAGGGATCTGTCGAACCCCCTGCATCTGGGAAAAGGGTGGCTCGTTCAGTCCCAGTGGTTCAGGATTATGATGTTGAGGATTTTTATGAACCACATGAGGGGGAGGAGGAATTTGATCAGTATGTTTGTGACTGGGAAGGTCTGGACGTGCCCATTGAACGGACATTTCTCCAGATAGACCTTTAGAATCTCCCCTATGCTGTCTAGTCCCCTTCTCTTTTATGTTTTACAAAAGGTTGCAGAAACCCTCCAGCTTCCTTTAGAAGAGGCTGTGGATGAGCAAGAGAGCCTGATTATGTTGAAATGATGGATATTCCAGAGTCTAGGAGGTTGTCTATTCCTTTGCATAAGTCATTTAGGAAGCAAACAACAAAGATTTTAAAAATCCTCATTCTGTCCTCCTGTAGATAAAAATGGACAGAAGGTATACCTTATCAGGCCCTGATACAGACTTCCTCTCTGAGCAGTGTAGTCATGTAGGTGTGGTGCAAGCTGCAGCCTGTGACAAGGCTAATATTCCCCTGGCCTCACATCCTCCTGATAAGGATTCCAGGAAGATTGATGCCATGGCAAAAAAACAATATATGGCAGCTTCGTTGGGACTCAGGCAGGCTAATTTATATGGCTTATGTGGCTAGATATCAGAAATCTAGATGGGACACTATATTGCAGTTAGCCAAGCAGGCCCAGGGCCAGCTGGCTAGTGAGTTGGAACAAGTGGCTGCTGATGGCATTGAAGCCTCTAAAGTTCAATTTCATACTGCTGTTGATGTTAATGATGTTTCCTCTAGGGTCATGGCCACTTCTGTAGCTTTCCGTAGAGTTGGCATGGCTCAGATGCACTAATCTGTCCCAAGATACTCAGTCAAGGCTATGGATTTTCCTGTAGCGGAAATTCTCTGTTTAGTGATCAAGCGGAAAATTATATGAAAAGATGGATGAATATAGAACTACCTACAAAAGTGCCCAAGCTAAGGAGACATGCCACTCCACAAAGGCATGCCCCCAGGGGTAGGGGAGGCCTTTCCACAGGCCCTTTACCAATCTCAAGCCTCCTCTGCTTTTCACAGAGGTTTTCAGAGGCAGAGGTAGGACAGGGCACAGGTAGACAGTCGCCTCCCTCAGCCTAAAGCTGCTGCCAAGCAGGCACCCTGATGGGGTGCCCAGGGCCGATTCTCCTGTACCAGTGGGGGGCAGGTTGGCTTATTTCAGCCAGAACTGGCTGTCCCTAACTTCGGACAGGTGGGTTCTGGAAGTAGTAAGCCAGGGCCTGGTTCTCAGCTTCAAACAGTTCGAAGATGAGAGCCAGGCAATTTCCACCTGCAAACTCTTCAGAAGCCCTTGCTTTGGAAGCAGAGGTTTCTTCCTTCTGGATTGCAAAGCAGTGGAAAGGGTCCCCTTGCCATCAGGGCAAGGACTGTACTCAAGATATTTTCTTACCCAAAAAGACAGGAGAATGGCGGCCCATCTTAGACTTAAGGTACCTGAACAAACATCTATTGAAACCAAAGTTCAAAATGTTAACTCTAGCAATGATTTTGCCTTCCTTTGAGGCCAGAGGACTGGTTAGCTTCCCTGGACCTCAGGGACGCCTATTTTCATGTCATGATCAGGCCTTCTCACCGAAAGTACCTCAGGTTCGAACTGCTCTCTGGCCACTACCAGTTCAGAGCAATGCCCTTCGGCCTAACCTCGGCTCCAAGGGTATTCACAAAATGTCTAGCTGGGTAGTGGCTCATTTAAGAAGGCAAGGATTGCTGTGTTTCCCTACCTGGACGACTGGCTCATAGTGGGTCAGTCTCCAGATCAGGTAAAATCCCACTTGCAAGTCACCCAGCAGCTTCTCACTTCCCTGGGATTCCTGCTGAACTTACAAAGTCAGTTCTGAACCTGTTCAGGTTCTAACTTTCATAGGTGCAGAATTGAACACAAAGTTAGCCAGGGCATTTCTCCCCTCGGAAAAGAGTGGACAGGCTCATTGCCCTGGCATCCTCCTTTACCCTGCGGGTCTCTCGACCAACAAGGCACTCTGCAACTCCTAGGGCACATGGCTGCTTCCACAGCTGTCGTGCAGACAAGATTTCAGATGGGGACATCCAGTTCACTTGGGTCCTATTGGTCTCAAGGAGGGACCCCTTACCAAATTAGTCCCGTGACCAAAACCCTGATCCTGGCCCTTCAGTGGTGGCAGGATCAAAGCAATCTTACTCAAGGGGTTCCCTTTATACCCGTTTCCACCCCTCACCCTCACCACGGATGCCTCCCTGTTAGGTGGGGCTCACTTAAGCGACCTTTCCACCAAGGAGTGTGGTCCCCAGGAATCTCTGCTCCACATCAATCTTTTTGGAACTCAGAGCTGTTCTTTTAGCTCTTCAGGCTTTGCAACTGTTGTCCAGAACAAAGTAGTTCAAATCAGGACAGACAACACCACAACAATGTGGTACATAAACAAGCAAGGGGCACTCGGTCATCAGCCTTGTGCACGAAGCAATGAAGTTGTGGTCTCTGGCTCTCCTAAACACCTCCCTGATGTAATTCACCTTCCAGGAAAGGACAATGTCCTGGCGGATGCTCTCAGCAGGATTTCCCAGGGCCATCAGATGGTCTCTGAACCCTCAAGTATTGGGGTCGGTCTTTGCCAGATGGGGCACCCCTCAGATAGATCTCTTCGCAGCCCCAGACAACCATCAACTTCCTCTATTTTGTTGCAGGCCTCCAGTGCTGGGCTCAGTCCCCCTGGATGCCTTTCTGCTGGATTGGAAAGGGAAATTCCTATATGCTTTTCCCCCCTTCCCTCTCCTCTTCAGGGTATTGGTAAAAATCAGAACTCAGCCCTGCAAAGTGGTTCTGATTGCTCCAGACTGGGCCAGACAGCCCTGGTATCCTCTCCTCCTGTCCTGACAATCCACCTCCCCTGACCTTGCCCAGGACCCACGACTTGCTGACCTGTGCACAGGGGAGAGTGTGGTACCCGGACCTCAAATCCCTCCACCTCAAGGCTTGGTTCTTGAGGAATTAGAATTTGCTGATTTGCACCTTTCTCAAGGTGTCCTGGATATTTTAAAGGCTTCTAGGAAGCCTTCCACTAGGCTACTTACAATTCTAAGTGGAAGAGGTTTTCCTTCTGGTGTTCGAGAAACAAATTGTGCCAGAATCTGCTGACTTGGCCACTTTACTGGACTATTTGGCCCATCTAAATTCCCTAGGCCTTAGACCAGCTACCTTGAAGGTTCATCTGGCAGCTGTTTCTGCCTTTGTTTCCGCAGGAAGCCTGTTTCTCTTTCCTCTCACCCTGTGTTTTCCAAGTTTTTAAGGGTTACTTCACACTAACCCTCCCTTTGGAACCAGCCCTGCCTGGGACCTGAATGTTTGCATTGCTCAGTTAATGCAACCTCCCTTTGAGCCCTTTCTTCTGCAGATCTCAAGTATTTAACATGGAAAACTGTTTTCTAGTGGCTATCACTTCTGCCAGACGTATAAAGTGAATTGCAAGCCCTTTCAGTGGAAAAGGATTTTATTTCTTTTCACAGGGATAAGGTAGTCCTCAGGACTAACAGAAAGTTTTTAACCAAAGTGGTTTCAGATTTTCATCTGAACCAGTCCATTTCTCTCCCAGTATTTTTCACTGAGCATTCTTCCTCGGGTGAAAGGAGACTACACAGCTTGGACGTCAAAAGAGCCCTAAGCTACTATGTGGAACGTACCAAGGGTCACAGGTTCGAATCCCTCCAACTCTTCCTTACCTATGGAGAGGTTGGCAAAGGGAGACCTGCCACTAAGAGGACAATTGCAAGGTGGATTGTCTCTTGTATCCAATTCTGTTACCAAAAACTAGGTAGGGAACCCCCCTCAGGACTGAGGGCTCACTCCACCGGGTACAGCTGCATCTCTCAGCGGCTGCTAGAGATATTCCCATTTTGGAAATTTGTCAAGCTGCTACCTGAAAACAGTTCACACCTTTACCAAGCATTATTCCTGACGCCCAGTCCAGGAGAGATGCTCGTTGGCACAGCTGTACCAGAGCTCTATTTCCTAAGTAGGTTCTGACCCTCCTCCATGGAGGTACTGCTGTGTAATCTGCAATGGTCGTAATATAGCAAGACTTCATGGTGTTTGGAAGAAAAATTACTCACCTTAGTAATTGCTTTTCTTCTCATGGAGTCTTGCTATATTAGGACAACCCTCCCTACCCCTCTCAGAACTCCTACTTGGGTATGGGGTTGGCAAATTAGTGCAAGCACTGTGTCATGCCATTTTAGTCTCTCTAGTTCCCCGTTTCCTTTGGGTTAGGGAACTAGGTATTTCTTTTTTTGTTAAGTGGTAGATGGTCCTCTCTCTGGACTTGAGTCTTTTGGGAGAGGGGCCTATTAGTGCTTAAGGGTGATCCTAACAATAAATATTGTTATTATTCTGTGATTGTTCTAATTCTACTAATGGTAGGTAGCCAATGGCTAGTGTAGAGCTTTTCCACACAGACTTGCTATGTTAGTTTAGCTCCGTAAAGAACCTGACAGTTTCATTTGAAACTAGCCAGATAGAGCTTTGAACAGCGCCCTCGAGCTATGGAACTCCAGATCACTCTGGAGTTAACTGTTTCCTCTCCGGGGCAGTTCAAGTGTGGGGAATGACTGCAATGGTCCTAATATAGCAAGACTCCATGAGAAGAAAAGCAATTACTAAGGTGAGTAATTTTTTCTTGTCTTCCAAACATCATTTTGACAGTTATATAGTCTATAGCTTCATTAAAAACACCTTTTTCGATTTCCTGTACCATATAAGAATTCTTGATAATGAATAATACCCCTTCCCCTCTATCCTGCCGAAATAGCCTATACCCTTTCACCTGTATTTGCTCATTTGGTACTTGCTCTTTAAGGCAGGTGTCACTTAAATCAGTTATGTCCATGTTTTCAGTTTGAACCCATACCTCAATCTCACTGAAATGTAATTGTATACTATGCGAATTTAAGTAAGCTATCTTCAACCCTTTAGGAACTTGCATACCCTTTTCCCACCCTAAACACTCTTTGGTGATTTGAGGTCCTGGGTTTAGCTCCACATCCCCTGATAGAACAATCACTATACACAAAATCATCTTCCACACATTGTGCATCTGAACTTTCAGCATTCTTCTCCTGAATACCCCATCCTCCCACTTGACATTCCAAAAAATGCCAGAGCAGTTGACAACAGTGAGGAATGTGTTTGAGGTTTCGACTGGTCACTACTGCATTCTGTACAGAAATGGCTGATGAAAACAGCATTTCTCATACTGTCCACCTCAGTTGTTTTAAATAAAAGCTGTAGTCCATCTGTTTCCCTTTTATCATAAGACCATATTTTAGTTAAGCAGTCCCCACACAAGTATAAGAATCCCACTAATAACAGAACTCCCACCTTCATTGTTACTAGCTTTTACCTTTTCTCAGCTACTGCACAGAATACTGTATAAGCAACCTCACTGCAGCCTCCTGCCGTAGACTCGAGCTAGTGATTCACGCCACTCCTGCGTGAGCTACTTACGTGTGCAGCCACTATGTGGACAGCCACTAGTGTGGCTGCGCTTTTGAACTTTCAGTCTCCACACCTTGCACAGCTGATCTGCCTCCACCACCCGGTAGCACCCCCCCCACTTACTGAACCGAAGCACAGAACGATGTGGCAAGTCACAGTTTTGTGGGGCACAGCTGGTGCTGAATGCGGCATAGTGAACCAAGTGCCGAAGGAAGCGAGTCAGTCCAAGAAATGCGGTAAGGCAGAATGTGGCTGGTGTTCGGAAGCAAACCAGGTACCTGAAAACTTGTAGAGGCTCAGCTTGATGGTAAAGGGTCTGTAACTGTGATGTTGTAGCAACTGTTCCCTCAAAGCACAGCTGCACTTTTGAACTTTCTGTCTCCGCCCCTTACACAGCTGACCTGCTTCCACCATCCGGTAGCCCCCCCCCAGCTTACTGAAATAGTGCACAGAATGATTTGGCAGGTCACAGTTTTTGGGGGCACAGCTAGTGCTGAATGCAGCAGGGTGAACTAAGTGCTGAAGGAGATGAGTCAGTCCAAATAATATTGTAAGGCAGAACTGGTGTTCAGAAGCAAACCAGGTAACTGAAAACTTGTAGAGGCTCAGCTCGATGGTAAAAGGTCCGTAACTGTGATGTTGTAGCAATTATTCCCTCAAAGCACAGCTGCACTTTTGAACTTTCAGTCTCTGCCCCTTGCACAACTACTGTCTGAATGTGGTATGGTGAACTAAGTGCTGAAGGAGACGAGTTGGTCCAAATAATGCTGTAAGGCAGAATGCGGCTGGTGTTCGGAAATAAACCATGTAACTGAAAACTTATAGAGGTTCAGCTCAATGGTAAAGGGTTCGTAACTGTGATGTAGAAAGACTGACACTACACCAAGTGTAGACTCACGAAAAACTGTGGGTACAAACTCACTTAATGAGACTCGAACAGAAACGGGGCAAAGTACAACACAAGCTAACAATACACCGACAATATCTTATGCTAGTCTCCTGCTCAAACCTGTAGAGAATGCTAAAAGGAGACATGCTGTGAGCATAAGGTATATGGGCAGTATGGAATCCCAGCCAGACAGATTTTATGTGGGGAAGAACCTAATTAAGCAAAAAATGTTTTTTTTTTTTTACCATCGGATGTCTATGCCCATGATGCCCAGGGAAGGGCTCATTTGAAATTGGTTTTCCATCTGAGACATTACTTGAAAGATTCTGGAAAATTTACACAGCTCAGAAACATGACCCCATTGGTCTTTCTTTCAGATTATACCACTGACAAAACCTACCATTAAACTAGTAATGATATTATTTCATAATGAAGGAATAAACGTGGCCAACATCACGTATTGGCTAGAGAAAAAATGTAACATTCAGGGTACCCCAGAACACATTATAGACCAAGAAGGGTTTTAAACTGGTGGATAGAAATTTTGTATAAAGCTAAAAATTCAACATCTTCCAAATATTTTTTTTCTGGGGAGGGTCAAGGGCATAATATTTTATCTAGGGCAAACAAGATCTTGTTTTAAATGTGGTTCCACCAGACATGTAAGTATGAACTGTGAAAAATTAAATGTGTGCGCCCTATTGAGACACTCAGGATACCACTGTACGGCCACATCCCCAAATGTAATTTATGTGAAGCAGAAGGACATTTCTTCATTACATGTCCTTGGGCAGCCCACAACACCGATAGTGCAGATTACGGGGAACAAGATTTTTATATCAATGAGACTGCCAGGGCCCAGGCTCCTCCCCAACAAAATCTTGTAGCTCCAGAATGAACAACTAACTACTGTAATCGGGAACCAAACGTGGTAATTCCTGTAACTACACCTGCACTAAACAAAGAAACAGAAACAATAACTACTGGGCCAACTACAACTCTGGGAACTGAACCACTAGAAATGGAGATGTGCCCCAACCCCGCACCAGAACAAGAAGAGGAGTTTCATTTGGTTCAGAAAAATAAAGGAAAAGAGAAACAACAACCATAAATACCAGCACAGCTTCAACAAGTACCACTCCAAAATAAGTTTGATACTCTCCAGTGGGGAGATGTAGAAATGGAGGATGATTCTGACACAGCTTCCATGCAGTCATCCCAAAAGGTCTGTAGCTCTGAAACAGAAGAGCAAAAAAACCTGATAAAACAGAAACACAAAAGGAAAAAATGTGGGACTCACTCTGGGGTCAAAAAGAAAATAACATGACTTGGTGTACACCTCATAAAGGTCTATGAACTAACTATTGCTTCTTTGATCACCAATAGTATAAAATCTGAAAGGAAACAAAGAGCAACTTTTGCATTTTGTGAGCAAAACCACCACAATATTGTATTTTTACAGGATACTAAGCTCAATACAGACAGGGAAATACAATCTGCTCAATATTGAGGAAGGACATATTGGTCCTTAGGAGAGGACTTATGTAGTGGGCTAGGTATCAGTATTAATAATCAAAGTGTAACACTCCCACATCTGGTAGACTTTCACCCAGGGAGAGCTTTACTGTTAGATATTGTACTGGAGGATAGGGAGTATGTAAGCAATAAGACACGACGGGGTGTGCATTACGGTGTGATAACCGCACTCCTGGGGGTGTAGTTAGGCACGAGGCCAAAGGCCAAGTGCCGATTGCCCCTAGGAGTGCGGTTATCACACAGTAATGCACAACCCCGGAGTGTCTTATTGCGCTTATAAAATGGCCTTCTATTTTTTAATAAAGGTTTCATTATTAGAATAAGTATTTTAACATGAAAAAAGTTGTAATTTATATGTGATTTTAACCTAAAGTAGTCCCTCCAC
Source organism: Neoceratodus forsteri (assembly GCA_016271365.2). Classification (NCBI taxonomy): domain Eukaryota; kingdom Metazoa; phylum Chordata; order Ceratodontiformes; family Ceratodontidae; genus Neoceratodus; species Neoceratodus forsteri. The sequence goes on from CM028129.1 coordinate 666,874,877, forward strand.
CTTTAATTTACAGCTTTGCCTTGTGGTCTTTTGAGCCAGTGGAGCCTCCATATATGTAGTATTGTAGTACTCCTGCCATCCACCCCCAACCCCACACAGTTTGCTTTGTTGTTTAAATTACACATTAAATATAGTAGTTGTAGAAGTCTTTTTTTAATGGATGGAAGAGGGAGCTGCAAGAGAGCGCCTCTCAGTTTGTAGTCAGTTTTCAGTCGGGTGCTGCACTGCAGTGGTGAAGTTAAAAAGAAAGATTGCGCTGTTAAAGAGAGCTGTCAGCTGTTTCTTACTTCACCTCAGTACATCGGGTTCTGCGTTTGAATGAAAACTGTCAGGACCTGTCATCAGAGGAGGAGAACAAGTGTGTGTGAGGTAAGGGGTGGCTGTACAGATGGCATATTTTTTTTTCTATTGACGTTGTTTAGCAGCCGGCAATGGCTTGCTTGCTCCTCCAGCCCGCATTTTTTTTTTTTTAACAGCTGCCACTGGCTCGCTCACACTTTTAAAGCAAGCTGTCGGCTGTCTCAACTTATTTCAATTTGCCTCGGTAGTGTCTGTGTTTGAGTAAGAACTGGCAGGACCTGTAAAAGGAGGAGAACAAGTGTGTGTGTGATGTAAAGGACGGCTGTACAGACAGAATTTTTTTTCCTGATCTGATCTTGTTCAGCAGTCACCAATGGCTCGCTCGCTTCTCTGTCCCTCGCCTTTTTTTTTTTACTAGCTGTCAGCAGCTCGCTCGCTCCTCCTTCCCTTGCTCCCTTCCTCCCTCTATTACAACAGAAGACCAAAACAAGTAAATAAAATTAATGAGAGAAAGTTGTGGGTATGGCTGTATTACTGTTAATAATGTTAGCGAGCTAAAAAATGGCGACCACAACTAACTGTGACATTCTAATTAGAATGTCAAAAAAATGAATCACGGAGCATCAGATTCTGTACTAAGGCTGTTTTACTTGGGCTAATTATTTATAGTGCAACGTTGTCCCATATTGCACTATAAATAACCAATCAGATAGCTCCATTGGTGTATGCCATTTTATAAAGATTAATAAACCTATGTATGTCTCAAACAAAAGCTGAGAGAATAGAGATTTTAACTGTAGTAGATTTCAATCAGACGCAGGTCTTGAAACACAAAAAATATTTTGTGACACAGCCTTTTTGAACAAATTAATAACTCAAACAGGTCTAGTGGATAGCTTTGCAAAACTGGGGAAAACCCCCCCCCCCCAAAAAACAGCCCATACAGTACTTACCATCATGGACCTATTTCCACAAGAATAGATTATATTTTGGTATCCTAGAGTTTACCTATAGTAAGTGGGAAAGTCCACCCGGTAGCAACTGTGGACCATGATTTATTAAATATTAAAATATCCAGTTTTAAAGATACAGTGCCTGGGAGGGATATTGGAGATTAAACTCCAGTTTACTGGATCATAAAGAAATAACACAATGTCTTAACCATATCATAACAGCAAGAAAATCTGTCCAGTTTTTATATGACTCTCAATTAGATTGGTGGACTGATGATAAAAAAAGATTTCACATATTTTTTTAAATTAACAGGGAAAATAAATGAAAAAAAAATCTGAACTTAGGAAAAAGCTATATAACTTAATTTCAGTACAAAATACTACCACACAAAATTACTCTGACCAAATTTCAAAAATCAAACAAGAAATATCTACTTATCAATATAACAGAATGAAATCATTAGAAGTGGAACAAAAATTTGGAATCCAAGGTGCACAATTTCACACAAATCCTTTTGGTAGTTGCAATACAAGATGTAATAAGAAACAAAGGGTTTACAAACAGCAGAGGGACATATGGCCATGGATAAAAGGGGGATTTTAACAGAAGCGGAAAATTACATAAAACAAACATTTGGCCCGTCTTCCCTTGACCCATTATTGATAGATCAATGGTTAAAATCAAGTAACTTACCTAAATTATCAAAAGACATTGCACATACCATAATTACACCAATATCTGAAAAAGAAGTAATTACCACGATTAAACAAATGAAGCCAGCTCAAATGGTTTAACACCAGAATTTTATACTAACATTTTGTCTGGCCTAAGTAAAGAAATAGCTCTAATGTACAGTGCAATTCTGACAGAGAAAAAAATGCCATCAGAAATGTACAAAGGCCTACTGATATTTTTGTATAAAAAAGGGCATAAGACCTTACTAACTAACTGGTGACCAGTAAATATAGACTTCAAAATTTTTGCAAAAATTCTGAGTAACAGTCTAGCTCTAGCATTAACCCACATAATACATCCTACTCAAGTATGCTCGATCCCGGGAAGGAAAATAATTGATATTTTAATATTACTTAGGGAAATACTAGAAAAAGGTAATGAAGGGTCCCTCACAGAATACATATTGAGTTTAGACCAAAATAAAGCCTTTGATTCAGTTTCACATGACTACCTCTGACAGTTCATGAAATCCTATGGCATCCCTAAAATGTTTTGTTCTTGGGTAACAATATGTTATCAGAAAGCTTCTGTAGCTCCATAAATTAATGGATGGATAGGGACACAATGTCTGATGAGCACACTGGATAGGGGGGTTGATACCAGTTCATTCACAGAAGAAAGGGTCCTGAAAGAACTCTGAAAACTCATGGTGGACAAAGCAGTGGGGCCTGACGGGATTCACTTTAGAATTCTAAAAGAACTAAGGGGAGACCTAGTGACACCACTGACTACCCTTCTTAACAAATTATGGGAGGATGGTGTGGTACCCGAGGACTGGAGGAGGGCGGATATGATTTTCCCTACACAAAAGTGGGAGCAAGGCAGAGGCAGGAAACTACAGACCTGTTAATTTGACCTCAGTGGTAGGGAAAATGATGGAATCACTTCTGAAAGAAAGAATTGTTGAGTACCTAGAGGCCAGCAGGGCACAGGACCCAAGGCAGCATGGATTCACAGCGGGAAGGTCATGTCAGATGAATCTAATAGACTTCTTTGACTGGATGACCAAAGTAGTAGACCAGGGAGGGGCTGTGGATACGGCCTACCTAGACGTTGGCAAGGCATTTGACACAGTCCCACACAAAAGATTAATGAAGAAGTTACCCAGCCTGGGAAACAAATTGGCTGGACAAGAGGACGCAGAGGGTAATAGTAAATGGAGTACACTCTGAATAAAGGGTGGTTACTTGCGGGGTACCGCAGGGTTCAGTACTGGGACTAGTCTTCTTTAATGTCTTTATAGGAGACATTGCGGAGGGGCTGGAAGGAAAAGTATGCCTCTTTGCAGATGACACTAAGATCTGCAACAGGGTTGGTACACAAGGAGGGTGGTTTGGAAAGAATGAGAAGGGACTTGGCAAGATTGGAGGAATGGTCAAACATATGACAGCTGAGATTCAAATGCAAAGAAGTGCACCTGGGAAACTAAAACCCAGGGGAAGAGTACACAGTGGGGGTACTAACAACAAAAATGGAAAGGGACCTGGGGGTAAGTCATATCAGATGAGCTTAAGGTAGGCAGGCAATGCGAGAAGGCAGTAAGGAGGGCTGGGGGAATACTGGGATGTATAGGTAGAGGCATCACCAGTAGAAAACAGGAAGTTGTCATCCCTCTGTACAGACACTTGATGAGACCCCATCTGGAGTACTGCATGCAGTTCTGGAGACCCCATCTCTGCAACGACTTATGATGGAGGCAGTCTAGAGGAGGGCAACTAAAATGGTGCAGGGTCTGCAACAGAAGTCGTATAAAGAGAGACTAAAAAAGCTTAATATGTATACCCTTGAGGAAAGGAGGGAGAGGGGGGACATGATGGAAACTTTCAAGTACCCCAAGGGAATCAACGAAGTCCAAGAGGGGAGCATCGTTCAGAAAGAGATGTGCAAGAACAAGGGGGCAGAATTTGAAGATAGAGGGGGGATGGCTCAGGGGCAACGTGAGGAAGTCTTTTTTCATGGAGAGGGTGGTGGAAGCATGGAACCACCTTCCTGAGGAGGTCGTGGGGTCATAAAACAGTGGTGGAATTCGAGAATGCACGGGACAGACATAAGGCATTTCTAGTGGGGGGTAGGAGGAAGTAGGATGTTTGTTAACTAGGATCTGCAGCTTATCCAAAAGGGTAGGGAAATGGGCAGACTTTTTGGGCCAAGCGGTCCTTCTTTGCTGTCAAAGTATATGTTTCAGGACCACAGAAACCCAGAAAAAATGTGGGACATGGTATGGTTGAGTGCACAGGGAAAAGTCAGTGTTACAAACAACTTAAAACATAAAGACATAAAAGAAAGAAACTGTCCCAGAGAATTCTATAAGGACACGCTAGAAACAGTGTACCACCTCTATTACAAATGCCCATACATTATAGAATTTTGGGAAGTAGTGAAACAAAAATGGGGACATTTTCCCTTTATGATATTCCATCTGGCACATTGATCTTATGAATTTTCTCACACCACTGTAGGATCTAAGTAGTGCAAGACTTGTTATACAATGGCAAGAAAAAATCCTGGACTCTGATTGGTGAGTCTTGGGCTGGACCCATGATGTTATCCCAGTACAACATCACGGGTCTAATCTCAGCTTCACTGTGAACCTGTAGATGATTTTTTTGAGCTAGATGATTTTTTGGACCTAGAGCTCTTTTTTTGCACCTCCTCTTAAGAAACAAAAATATTTGTCCACACTAATAAAAACATTCTTTAAAATTATTTTTTTATTTTGTATAGAACAATGAGCCGTTGTATAATAACAATAATGCCCTGCAGGGTGTGTGTTGTTTGGGATAACGTCATGCCTCAGTTGTTGGACGCACTCAGCCTGTGTCCTCATGCCCAACCACCTGAGGCATGACGTTATCCCAGCACGACACACACCCTGTCGGGCATTATTGCTTAATTATGACTTGTATGAAGTACTGGATATGGCAGACTAGATGTCGATTAACTCTGCAGCAGATAGTAATCACACCTGAACCGTTGTTTCAAATGATAATACATGATATTCAAGAAATACAGGTTATATTAATAAAACTATGATGAAATAGTTTGAGCTTAAATGGTTACAACAATCTGTTATTTAGATCAAATATAGTATTCTTATTTTCATGATTGTTTTTAGTTATGATGTGTATGTTCTCCCTTTATTGTTATTCTTTCAGTTAAGTTGCATTTCAATTCATGTACCAATAAAAATTCCCCAACTCTTTTCTAGAAGTGCCATGGGATCTTTAACATCCACCTGTGATACCACCAGAACAGGCAGATGGGACCTCGGTTTAATGTCTCATCTGAAAGACGGCACCTCAGAAGTGCAGCACCCTCTTCATGCTGCACTGCAATGTCAGTATTGGGATTTAACCCAAGTGCCTGGTATGGGGAAACAACCCACAGCCTTCGGATCTTCTGGCCTCAGAGGCGAGTGTGCGACCTGCTGAGCCACTGACAGTCATGTTACCTTGCATATATCACACCGGTGTACTTTACCCAGATGCTTGCCATATGCCCTATTATCGAAGGCCTTGCTAAAGTCCAAATAGACTGTCTATTACCCTGCCCTGTCCATCTTCCTGGTCATCCCCCACTGTCGGGTTGGTTTAACATGATTGGCCCATCAAAAAGCCATGCTGCGAGGAGGAAAAACCCTTGGCCTCAACCAAGTTCTTCACTATTCTGTTCGTGATAATGGCTTCCAGGACCTTGCCCAACACTGATATCAGGTTGACTGGCCTGTAGTTGGCAGGGTCAGACCTTGCCCCATTCTTATAGTTGTGGACCACACTGGGAACTTTCCAGTCCTCCAGCACCACACCTGTTCAGAGAGACTCCTGAAAGAGTACTGCAGTTGGCCCTGCCAGTAGTTATCTTAGCTCCACTGTGTTTCTGGGATGCATCCAGTCCACCCATTGGGGCATAAAGTACCTGGATTGATCTTTGTCAGGTAGCTGGCCACCAGGGTGGGGTTTATAAGGGTTATGCAATGGGGCCGAGTTAAATAGTTTATGTGCACAAGAGACCTTGTGTAACCTCACGAGTGGCATAAGCCCCATAAGTGGGTTTCTGAGGGCAAACTGCTCAAGTGCACATACATCATTAATTTAACAAGTTCACATTACATATTTCACTTATGCAGTGAGCTGAGAGTTTATCTACATGGCTTTTGTTTTTTTATTTTGTTTCTGTTTTCTTCTTTTAATTAAATAATGGGGGTTATTTTGTGATGTGCTGTGTATTATTTCCTACTTTACAGGTAGTTGCTAGGGCCACATGTGTGGTTACTATGGCCACAACGTCTTGATGTTTCCAGCATGGCACTCCATTTGCTGAGATTTTGTGGCAAGGCTAAGCAGTTAGACAAACATGGTGGCTTTGTTTCTCACTTGGCAAGAATGCGAGGGAGCCACTGAGGTTTTGGGACTTTTTTTTAGTTTAATTAAATAATTGATGGGGTTGATCCTGCCTTTACTGCTTACTTTTGTGTTGGTGAGTTGAGAAGGGAGTGATTTGGAGGCATCACGACAGTTTGTCATGATGAACGCCAGGAGAGTTATAGTAGCAAGACTCCTAGTGCTGCCAGCTGCTGGGGACGAAACAGGTCAGCGGGAGGGTTAGGCCAACTTGCTGACCCCTGATTCTTTTAATTGATGTCTTTGCTTTGTCTTTGGCGGCCATGCTGGACTAGCTGTCTGCATTTTTGGTTTGCTGCACATAAGTTGTTGTAAATTTATTTAAAATGTGTTTTAATTTGTTTTAAATTAGTTTGTAGTGTTGGGCAGTTAGGGTAATTTAGTGAGGAAGTAAGCGTTAGCTTCGTTTACCGGGTAAATTTAAATGTAAAGACGTAAAACTATCCAGATAGCTTCATGGTTTTTTAAATTTTGCCTGCCACCGAATCTCCATCTTTTTAAATTCAGCAGTGAATCTGATAGCAAAAGCATTCTCCCAACCTGTGCCTCATTGTGCATACCTGGTTCGATGTGGTGAGAGTTGTTCTTTGTCTGGATGTTCGCTGGTGGTGAGAACTGCGGTGGGAGCTGTGGTTTGTGAGGATCCTAGTGGAGGTGTGCTCGATCTGGTGGAGGTCGGCCAGCCTGGGGTCCTTGAAGGAGGAGTATTCGGACGTTCGTTTGGATGGGCTGATTTCAGCTTGAGGAAACCGATTTTCTGTGGAAATTTATTGAGTGTCCCGTCACCTCTGGCCAAATTTTAAGGTGGTCGTTGCTGTTCTTTGAAATAAGCCTCGAGGAGAAGGAGTGATTGACCCCATGGTCGGTGAAGTTATCGGTGGTCCTAACCCGGCAGGGTTCTTACGGCTGAGCTTGCGGCTCCACGGAGGCCTGGCTTAGTCATTGCTGGGTAATTGGCTGACTGAGCCAGTGGTCCTCTAGACCTTCCAGGGGGGCCAACTGGTGGGTTGGTGCCAACTGGGGTCTGCAGCGGTGCCGTGGGTAATTTTGGCCGTGGTTTCCCTTGTCCGGGTATTAGGCCACGCTTCCCTGCTTCTTTTGGACTACAAGAGGTGAACTAACTCTTCTGCCTATCGTGGACAGATTTATAATTATTAATTTATAATTTTACTGTTTCTGGAGGTAGTGAGAGTACCTCCTTTAAACTTAGACTCTCTGTGTTGTGAGAGGACTTGGGGGCCGAAATTATTTGGGACAGTAATATTGCCCGGCTCCTTGTTTCGGCTGTATTCAGTTCTGGGCCTGGATTAGAGAGACTGCTGACTCCCTCCTGACATTTTTTGTGGATTACTTCACTTCTGTTGCTTGGACGATTGGGTGGTGAGAGGACCTCACGTCAATGTACTTTATTTATTTTTATTTTGTTGGAGTTCGTAGTTTTTTTCCCGGCAGTGAAGAAGATTGTAATTATCCCTTTCCTGATTTTGAGATGACTTGGGGTTATAAATCTAGTTCTCACTTTGTGGACTGGAATCATTTTGCTTTGTTCATATTTATTTGCTGTTGTATTATTATAACTGTTTTGGCAGTGAGAGTGCCTTTTTATCCTCTTTCTCCAGTGGTGAGAGGACTTGGGGGGGGGGGGGGATTAATTTATTCATTGTATTTTATTGTATTATGTGTTGGGTCTGGGGTGTGAGTCCCTAAGTTTTGCTTTGTTGTTTATTTGTTTTGTGGGTTATTATCTGTTTAAGGGGGGTTGTCAGGGTCTCTAAATTCATGCTCTGACTTGATGTTAGCTAACCTGGGAGTTGGGTGGGGTCATTAAATTTTTTTTTTTTTTTAAGGGGATATTATTAATTTGTTAGTTTTACTTTAGGGTTTATTTGTTGTATTTTTATTTTTGCAGTATAGCTTACAGCATGTGCTGGCCTTCAGTCCCCACAGTTATGCTCTACTCATCCTCTTCTCTTTGTGCCCTTCGCCCTTTTCATTCTCTCCCTCTCCAGTTTGAGATCTACCAGCATTATAGAGCGCTGGGCATTGTACGTAAGAGAGGGAGAAGGGTGTGGGGTCACGAACAGGAGAGGATGATCGAGGGGGGGTCATCGTATTGGGGTGGTTGGGACCAGAAGGCGCCCTGGGGCAAAATGGAATCCAGATCGTGGTTTTCCATATCTGGTGCCCAGACCCAAGGGCACCACCGATTATGGTGGGCAGATGGCCTGAGCGGCCAGCGAGATTCGTCCTGCTCGGGTGGTGTTGTGCAATGCCAGGTCCATTAAAAACAAGACTGCAGTTATTGCTGATCTTGTTGGTACGGTGGACCAGGCTTGCATTATCAAGACATGGTTGGACAATAATTCTGGCCCCATTTTGGAGGCTATGACTCCAGCCCGGTACTCTGTGTTACACCGCCCAAGATTGGATTGTGGGGGGGTTGCAGTCTGTTTCAAGACCGAACTCTGCCTCTCACGGAGGTCCTAGTGGGGGGGGGAGGGATTGAGTCCTTTGAGTGAGTGTATAGTAGTAGCAGGTGTAGGCTTTTGAATCACTCTCATTTACTGTCCACCCGGTGATGAGAAGCGATTCCGTCAGGAAGTGGCGGACTTCGTCGTCGATATGGCGTTCGAGTCGCCCAGATTGATGCTTCTGGACGACTTCAACGCCTGGGTCGACGACGAACTCTCGCAATTTGGTAAACACTTCCTCCAGTTAATGACAAAGCTGGGCCTTACACAGGTGGTTTCCTCTGCTACACATAAATGTGGACACTCTTTGGACCTAATCTTCCTTCTAGGGGTCGAGGCATCCGATGTGGGGGTGGAACCTGTCGGGTGGTCAGACCATTACACTGTGGGGTTTAGTTTTTGCACCCCCTCTAGAAGGCCTGCCCCTGTGGAGTTGGTTAGGTACCGCCCTTTGCAAGATATAGATTCCCAAGGTCTTGTGGCAGTGCTTGACCTCTCGTCCTCCGCGTTGGCTAGCAGTGATCCAGAGACCCTCGTGTCGGCCTATAATACAGCCGTTGAGGGGGCTCTGGATTCCATTGCTCCAGTTCGTGTTCTCCTCCTCTCCCTTCGCCCCAAGTCCCCTTGGTTTGATGGGACATTGAGGGAGATGCGGAGACAGGGGCGAAGTTTAGAGCATTGTTGGCGAAAGTCCACCCTTGATGCCGACCACCTTAGATTGATGGATCATTATTTGGTCCATCAATCTGCAGTCACCTGTAAGAAGGTAGAATTCCTGTCCAGGGAGATTGAGGTTGCTTGGAATCGACCAGCTCAGCTGTTTCGAACTGTGGACAGACTGTGCAACCCAGCCTGTCTGCATGTTCAGAAAGCTTTTTCGCAATTGGAGTGCGATGAGCTTGCTCGGTTCTTCGCAAATAAGGTGGCCAACATTAGGGCGGAACTGCTGCCATCACACGCTAGGGGGGTTGCCGTGGACCGGTGTGAGATCACAATGCCCCAGTTTTCCTGGAGTTCTTTCAGTCAGCTGGAGTTAATAGATGTCTTGAGGATCATCCAGCATATGCGCCCTACATGCTGTAGTTTGGACCCTGGACCGTCCTCCCTAATTTTGGGTTGTATTGACATCATCGGTTCAGTCCTTGTGTAGATAGTCAGATGCTTCTTGGAATTTGGTGAGTCTCCTAGCTCCCTGAAAGGCGGTGGTGACACCCATCTTGAAGAAAGCTACCTTGGACCTTGACTGTCTCGAAAACTACAGCCGTATCTGTAACCTTCCCTTTGTTGGGAAAGTGATTGAGAAAGTAGTGGCTGCACAACTGGAGAACCACTTGACCATCCATGACATCTATAAACCCCTCCAGTCCGGATTTCGTAAAAGACACAGCTCCGAGACAGCACTGGTTCGGGTGCTCAATGATCTCTTGATGGCTAAAGATCGGAAGAGCTGTTCCATCTTGGTTCTCCTTGACCTTTCTTCAGCGTTCAACACCGTAGATCACATGGTGTTGATAGAATGCCTGAGGCTGCTTTCTGGTGTATATGCTACCCATCGGAGACATTGTAAGGAAGTATGGGCTGAGGTTTCACTGTTATGCAGATGATACCTAGCTTTACCTGTCTTTTGCCCCGACTAGGAGGGAGCTCTGTCAGGCTTTAATAGCTGTCTAAGAGAAATCCAGGAGTGGATGAATTTTAGCTGGCTGAGGTTGAACTCTGATAAGACTGAGGTACTGGTTGTGGACCTGGGCCGACAGATTAGAGGAAGAAATTCCGGGTGATGCCGTCTTCCAGAATTTTTCTTGGAGGCGTTTCTCTCCGACCTCTGTACAGGTGCGGAACCTGGGGGTAGTTCTTGACGATAGGCTGACACTGCATTCACAGGTGTCAGCAGTTGTCAAGACTTCCTTTTATCATCTTAGGAACATCTCCAGGATTCAGCATCTTGTTCCGTCTGCCGACCCACCAACTTTAGTCCATGCTTCCGTGTCCTCACGCTTGGATTATTGCAACTCCCTTTATTTAGGGCTTTCTGGGGTTGAAATCCGCCGCCTGCAGCTAGTGCAGAATGCTGCAGCTCGGCTTTTGACGGGTTCTAGTAGATCCTGTTACATTACTCCAGTACTGTGCGAACTGCACTGGCTGCCAATTCGGTGGCGGATCACCTTTAAAGTCGGCTTGCTGACTTTCAAAGCCCTACACGATCTGGGCCGAGTCTATCTGAAAGAACTTCTGATTCCCTATCGCCCTGATCGATCACTCCGCTTGGCCGAAGAGGGGTTGCTAGAGGTTCCAAGGGTGTATTTGAAATCTTCTGGTGCTCGGGCTTTTTCGTATGTTGTCCCCACCCTTTGGAACTCTCTACCCCATCGGCTGCATGAGTGCACCTCTGTGGAGGACTTTAAGAGGGGTTTGAAGACCTTTTTGTGGGATATTGCATTTCCAGAATACTGACTGGTTTAATGTTTTGGTCTGGCTGAATTCTTTTTAACGTTTTAATTGTTTTAACTGTTATTTATGTACGATGCCTTGATAACTGAAAGGCACCTTATAAATAAAAATTATTATTACTATTATTTAAAAGATATAAATATAAGGTACTGTTTTTTTTAGTTGTAAGAAGAACAGCAGTAGGGACTGGAGTGGCAGACATGAAGGGAAAGCGGGTGAGTGGGCAGGTGTGAGAGAGGGTGGTTGGTCGGCTATGCAAAAAGTTATTGTTCCATAGAGGGTGATGTTGTGAGATGGGCAGCTGAACAGAAAGCTGCATTTTAAACAGTGATCTTTTTTCTTTGTTAAATAATGTGATTTCCCTGCAGATAGTAGTTTTGGAGCTGAAGCCATGTGAAGAGGATGCAGAGGACAGTACAGAACTATATGTGGGAGTCACGTGATGTGCGATCATGAGTGAAAGCACCTCTTGTCTTTTCCGTTTCTGAATGCTTGTAATTTCTAGTTTTTCCCTAGTTCTTAAATGCTATGTATGCGGATAGCTACAGTTATAGTTTTAATTTACAGATATTGATGGGTTGGACCTCGAGATTAGACTTCTATGTGGATTCTGAGATGCAATCAGCTCCCCTGCACCATACTCCTCCAGTGACTTCAGGGTGAAAGGCCCCAAACGCTCAAAGGCTCCAAGCCCATCTGCTAGCAAATCGAGTACACCTTCCATTGCTTTAACGGAGGAAAGATTTCTTTTGGAGTTTTCTCTGGTGAAGGATACCCTGCAGAAGATTACAGATGATTTAAGAGCCCTCCGCACCACCACAGAAGCTCTTGCCCAATGTGTGAGTGATACGGAGGCTTGGATTAGATCACTAGATGGTTGGCACGTTTGAGTGGATCCTGAGCTAGTTTCCATTGGACAAAAAGTGGCAAAACTGGAAGAACTTATCGTTGACCTCGAAGAGCGAAGTCGGCGAAACAATTAGTTGTTTTAGGTCTGCCAGAATGATTGGAGGGAAACAACACCATCCTGTTTGTGCAAAAACTCTGTGAAAAATTGGTGGGTCCCACTCTGAATGGAACTGCTTATGTAGTGGAACAAATGCATTGTGCTTTACGGGCGATGCCACCTGAGGGATCCCCTCTGCACCCATTCATTTTGAAATTTCTTAACTATTTAGATCAGCAACACCTGCTGAATAAAATACAGGAGTTGCAATCTATCTCCCAGGAGTGGGCGAAGATCAGAGTGACCCAGGATCTACTCCTGGAAGAGAGGCAGAAGCAGGCTGCCTACCATCCATCTGTGTCTAAGTAATGGCGGCCAGTATCAAATTTAGGATGATGTACCCCTCTCTGCTCCAAGTCTTCTATAGTGGACACTGGCATTCTTATGAGATGGCAGAGCAAGCGGCCAAAGAGTTAGCAAGTCTGTTACCTAATCTGTTTAAAAACAGCTGACTTTACTCTCTAACACTGGTAAGGTGATTGCCTTTCTAAGGAGATTTTGGTCTAAAATATGACTGTTTTGTCTTGAGACTTCTGATGTTATAGTTTACTGATACTCCTCGGATTTCCTTTTCCAACAGTATACATCTTTGAACTACCTGGTCAGGAGTATATTTATTTCATTTGTGATCGGATTGAGCTTTTAATTTGGACATGATGATGTTTGCTTTACAATGTACGGTTTGACTTTCCATGCGGTGCATATTATTTATTCAATGGTGGTTCATCAGACTGGCCTGACAGTGCTTTTCAGCAGGAACGCCAAATTTGGACTGAGCTTATTTTGTTTTGTTTTTTTCGCTGCCAGGGCTGTTTGTTTGTTTTTGCATTGAAGGACTAGTTTATTTATTGGTATTTGTGTTTTATTTACATCTTTTGGTTGCCAAACTTATTATATAGTGCATGTGCATTATACTTAGTTTTGATGGCTAGTATGAATGGTTTAATTGAGTTTTCCTCTGTTAAACCTATGCAATGAGTTAGCTATTTTTTTTTTTATTTTCAAATTTGGGATCAATTTTTGGGTATGTTTATCCCAGTTCCCTTCACTGGTAAGCTGTAGGCCTAAATATGTGTATTCTTTAACTATATCCATTTTTTTGTCACTAATCTCCCATCTGAATGTACTATCTTTTGCTCCAAAAATTAAAATCTGACTGTTTTGTTCATTCACTTTTAAGTCATATTCCTTTGAAAAGTTGTCCAATATATTCAATTTTGCTTGTAAACCTGAGCTTGTAAGAGAAAATAATACCAGGTCATCTGCATAGGCGAGGGATGCACACTCCCTCAATAAAATTTTCGCGGAATCGGTATTTGCCTTTTCCAACTCTCTCAATAGCACATCAATATAAATGCAAAACAAGGTTGGAGCAAGAACATACTCTGGAGCAAGAACACACTCTTGCTTAACACCCCTATTTGTTGGAAAGGGGGTGAGAGTTGTCCTGTTGTACCTAATTTTACTTGAGCCCAAGTATGGGAATAAAGCTCTCTAATAATTGCTATTAACCCCTGAGGAAAACCTTTGTTTTTCATTATCTCCCATAACTTACTGCGAGATACAGCTATAAAAGCCGCAAAACGTTTTTGCTTTCGTTGTATTACATATTTTTCAATTAAGTGCCAAATCACAAAGCAATTATCTGTAGTAGAATAACCGTGACGAAAACCTGCTTGGGCTTCTAATAAGTCACCCAAACTGGCCATGAGTTGTCTTAATCGGTTTTAAATTAATCTGGCAAAAACGTTCCCCATATGGTCTAAGAGAGATATTGGTCTATAAATAGCTAGATCAGACTGGTTTCCTTTTTTATGTAATGAGATGATTATAGTACTTTACCAAGAGAGTGCAGGGGTTGAAATAATGTCCGAAAGGGTACATTTCCACTGGAAATGTGGATGGTTCACCATACATTTCCTGATCAGATTGTACATTTCCACATTAAAAACAGCTGCTGCTAATAAAGATTTTTCTTAAACTGACTTGTGTGGTCTCTTTTTTTTTCAGTCAACAATCAGAAATAGGTCAGAACAGACACAGATTTCCCCACTGTTCTGTAATGTAGTGGTAGCAGCAGGTAATATGGTGCTTGTTTAATTTTTAAATACACACACTTTGAGAGTGTTCCCACAAGAATCCCCTCATGGCAGAGCAGAGTAGTTTAGAATGCAGGCATTGTCTTTTTATTTTTTTAATACACCCAGTAGGTCTGACAGAGTGTTCCCTAAAAGAATCCCCTTACTGTAGGGCAGGGAGCAGTTTAGAAGGCAGGAATTGTCTTTTTAATTTTTTTTATACAAACAGATGGCTCCAACAGGTATTTCCCCACGAGGATCCCCTTACGGTAGGGCAGGGAGCATCTTAGATGGCAGGAATTTTTTTATTAACACAGATTATGCTGACAGAGACACTCCCTTTAGGGCAGGGAGCAGTTTAGGCAGAAATGAATCTTTTTTTTTTTTTTTCCAGACACAGAGGTTAATCCTCAGGGACTTTCCCTGCTAGTGTAGGGCAGTGAGCTCAGTAAGCAGTTATTAATTGCTTAATACACCAGCTCAGATATAAAATTCCCACATTTAGTTCCCCCCTTATGGCAAATTGCAAGCCAATGAACTCAGTAAGCAGGTGTAAACATGCTTTTTTTTTTTTTTAATTCACACTGAAAGCTCACTTATTTCCTCACAGGGCAATGAGCTCACTAAGCTGTGCTAGTAATGTAGTTCAGGCTCAGATAGAAAAATTACAAGGACTTGTTTTTCCTCCTTAAGGTAATCTGTTTTAGAAAGCAGAGGGATTTGTTTTTTCACAGTGTAGCCAAGCGATTTTCATTACTGTCACCTCTTTCTGTAAACAATACAAGTTTATGCAGGTTTTTTTTTTGTAAGCAACTATAGTGTAGTTAGATTTCACCACACAATAGCCTGGGTGACCGCAGAAATATTTATTCAGACTGCAGCAGCTGCTCTTTCCGGTGACAGAGCTCAAGTGGGAATCATTTTGTCCCCCCAGCTCCTTTATTTTAAATATTTAAGCCTAGCTCAAGTGGGAATCATTTTGTCCCCGCAGCTCCTTTATTTTAAATGTTTAAGCCTGTCTGTAAAGGCATACAAGTTAGGCTCATCCACTGACCACCTGCTAACAGACTAGTCCCCTCTGAAAAACAAAACTCAAAATTCGGTGTAAAACTCTTCAGAAGTGTGCTCAGGTGTTATGAGGCCTTTTTTTTTTTTCCTTTCTCGCCTTCTCTCTCTCTCTCTCTGGGACGACTTTTTTTTGTCCCACAACCCATGACTTCTCTCCTCCCCTAGCGAGACTTGATGAAATAATGTATTCTCTGAGTGCTTAGCTGCTACTGATTACTGTTATGCACTTAGAGATTGACGATCATTTTTTGGTTTAAGCGCTTAATACAGCGCTGACTGCGGCGTAACTCCGAGACCGACTCTCAGTAAGAAAAGCACTCCTTCCTCTTCTGCCGCGAACTGACTTCTGATGCCACTCGTGGTCAGTTCAGCGGGAAGAGCTTCTGGGCAGCCAAACAGCAAAGGAAGCTGAATTTTGATCTGACATGGGTCGCATTGTTACAAGGACCCATAGCTGTCAAAGGAGCACCGGCTTGTAGAATCGGAGTCAGTCCAGCATGTATGCAGAGAGGATGACTGCGTGCTCCACCCACTCACTCCCCCCACCCCGAAACCTGAAGCCATCCTGAGGACTTGCTAGCGTACTCCCCCAGCTGGCGGAGAACAGGTACAGCAATCGCAACAGCATTTCCAAATGGAAATGCTGAACTTAAAGCAACATTTCCAGCAGCCTAACCGCATTCCCACAGAAATACGGAAAGGCTGTATTTCGAACCCTGGAGTGGCAACTCTAACTCCTTGTCGCAGGCATTAAAAAATGCAGTCAGAAGCTTAGCTCAACTTACCAGGGAATTTAAATAGACCTCCGCTGGAATTTGGTCTGGGTCTGGAGCTTTATGTAATTTTAACAAGGCAATTGCCTGGTAAACCTCTCTATGCTGAAAAGGTACAGATTGATTTTTGTCATAATTTAGAACTACCTGTATGTCATCGCAGGCTTTACTATAAAATGTATTTGTATAATATGAGATCCAGGTATCCATTGTGACATATGTATCAATTACAGTTCTGGTCTTATTCGTACCTTTTGCCGCTAATAGCCAGAATGTGCTATAATCTTTTTTCTTTATGACCCTCAACAATTCCTGCCACTGTTTCTGTTGAAAGTCACTCTTTTTCTTCAATAAAAAGGCCTTATATTTCTTTCTATTTTTATTTAAATCTTTAAAAGTGAGACCATCTCTTTGTGCCTTAACCCGTCTTAAAATGTTATTGAGTTTGTTCTTTTCTCTATGACATTCTGGATCAAACCATGATGTTACCTGTGTGTCTGGCCTTTGTTTTTTAATACAAGGCTTACTTAATAAAAATTAGATTTTATCCAGGCATGAGAAGAGGTACTGCTTTAAAACCTCACTCTCATGAATATTTTTCGTCCATTTTCTAGACCGTCTAATACTAGATGTTATATCTGATCAGCAACTGTATTGTTCCATTTAATTTTATTATAACGAATCTCTACAACCAGTGGTAAATGATGATTGCCAATAGTGCTGTAGTCTAACTGTCTAGATATAAGTATCAGTGGAAAATGATCGCTATCAGCTTTTTCAGGAATTTCTAGAGTTTCCCATAGTAACGCATCCCCATTCCAGGATAGATGCTCTATTAAGGATGGGCCTCTTGATGAAAAATGAGAAAAATTACCCGGTTTGTCACCCTGGAGACGACCATTTAATGGAACTAAATTAAATGTATTTAGTAACTCAGATTTCTTCCCATACTATTAGTCCTTGTATCCTTTGAACTCCTTGGAAAATTAGTGGACTCCCTGTATACCCAATTATGATACTCACTATCAGCGTATCCATCATTCAAACAACATGAAGTCTTGCTATATTATAGACATTAGCAGTTTGATCCAGCTCTAGAACTGCCCCGGAGTGAAATGGTTAAAACCATTCCAAAATAGAATTTTGGCACGAGAGCAGCTCTATCTGTGTCATTTCAAACTTGAACTGTCAGATTCTTTACTCTGCCTCAGTGAACAGTTGCTCCGGAGATTTCTCCTTCTGCTCGGTTCATTTCTGGTTTAAAAGTGTTTTCTCGGTTGGTTTAACCGAGAATAGTTTTATTTAACCAGCAAAACCGCTCGGTTCAAGCTCTATCTGTAGTAACCATAAGTAAATGAAGGTTTTGTCTGTGTGGAACTTGTAGTTATCGGTTCGGTTTTGAACCGATCAGTGGGTTTAAACTCATTTAAAACTAAAGTTACTATTTTAGAGTGCGGTTCCTGCTCTTATCGGTTCTAAAAACCGGATTTATTACGGGTTTTTCCAATACCCAGACACGGTTAGGAACCGATAAGGGTGTCTTGCCTATACTGCCGTTAAAGGGCAAGTTTTTGGTTAGGCTGGCATTATGTCTGAGAAACCCAAAAGAAAAACCCGGCCCACTGGGTTTCAACACTGTGATGTTTGTGGGGAAGTCTTTGCCAAGGCTGACCCACACACCACATGTGTTTTATTGTCTGGGGTTTGACCACCTCCAGTCAGACTGCCAGGTATGTAAGAATTTCCCTGCAGCCACCCTGGAAAAAAGATTGGGCAGGCTCAGGGAACAAGAGGCCAAAAAGTCCGCTGACCCGGATGGCCAGCCCGGTTCGGTGCCAACCGAACCAGAGGGAGTGCCCTCTGACCAGGGCCAGACTTCCTCGGGCCAAAGAAAAGCTGGTTCTGAGGAACCAATTCCAGTAAAGAAAACAAGAAAATCAGCAGGTCTGGAGTCCAAAATTCCTTCTCCAACTGCTGCAGAGATAGCAAAAGCCATACAAATTGTCCAGTCACTGTCTCAGGGTCCGTCCGAACCACCACTATCTGGTAAAAGGTCGGTTCGTCCGGTCCCAGTGGTTCAGGATTATGATATTGAGGAATTTTATGAACCAGAGGAGGGGGAGGAGGATTATGATCAGTATGAATGTGGCTGGGAAGGTCTGGGTGTGCCCATTGAACCGGACATCTCCCCAGACAGACCTTTAGAATCTCCCCCTATGCTGTCTGAGTCCCCATCTCATTTTATGTTTTATAAAAAAGTTGCTGAAACCCTCCAGCTTCCTTTAGAAGAGGCTGTGGATGAGCAAGAGGAGCCTGATTTTGTAGAAATGATGGATATTCCAGAGTCTAGGAGATTGTCTATTCCTTTACATAAGTCTTTTAGGAAACAAACAATTAAAATTTTAAAGCTCCTAATTCTGTGCCTCCTGTAGATAAAAAGATGGACAGAAGGTATACATTGTCAGGCCCTGATACAGAATTCCTTTCTCAGCAATGCAGTCATGTTAGTAGTTCAGGCTGCTGCCTGTGATAAAGCTAATATTCCTTGGCTTCACATCCTCCTGACAAGGATTCCAGGAAGATTGATGCCATGGCAAAAACAGTATATGGCAGCCTCTCTGGGACTCAGGCAAGCAAATTATATGGCTTATGTAGCTACGTATCAGAAATCTAGATGGGATACTGTTATGCAATTGGCTAAGCAGGCCCATGGCCAGCTGGCTAGTGAACTAGAACAGGTGGCTGCTGATGGCATTGAAGCCTCAGGTTTAGTTTCATGCTGCTGTGGATGTTAATGATGTTTCCTCTAGGGTCATGGCCACATCTGTAGCTTTTGTAAGTTGGCCTGGCTCAGGTGTACTAGTTTGTCACAGGATACCCAGACTAAGGCTATGGATTTTCCTGTGGTGGGAAATTCTCTCTGTTTGGAGAGCAGACAGAGAACTACATGAAGAAGATGGATGAATATAGGACTACTTACAAGAGTGCCCAGGCTGAGGAGCGGCAAGCCACTCTCAAAGGCATGTCCCAGGGTAGGGGCAGGCCTTTTCACAGGCCTTTCTACCAGACTCAGGCCTCCTCTGCCTATGCTCAGAGGGCTTCTTCAGAGGCAGGGGCAGACGAGGGTGGCAGACCTGCTCCCACCCCCAGCCTAAAGCTCCTGCAAACAGGCACCCTGATGGGGTGCCCAGGGCCGATTCTCCTGTACCAGTGGGGCAGGCTGGCTACTTCAGTCAGAATTGGGCTTCTTAACCTCAGATAAGTAGGTTCTGGAAGTAGTAAGCCAGGGTCTGGTTCTCAGCTTCAAAAGTTTCCCAAGTTGAGAAGCAGACTTTTTCTACCTGCAAGTGCTTCAGAGACCCTCACTCTGGAAACAGAGGTCTCATCCCTGTTAGCTCTCAGAGCAGAAAGGGTTCCTCCTGCATCAGGGCAGGGTCTGTATTCCAGATACTTCCTTACCCAAAAAGACAGGAGAGCGGCCCATTTTGATCTCAGATATCTGAACAAGCATCTTTTGAAACCAAAGTTCAAAATGGTAACTCTGGCAATGATTTTACCTTCCCTAAGGCCAGGGGACTGGCTAGCCTCCCTGGACCTCAAGGATGCCTATTTCCATGTCCTAATCAGAAGATCCCATCGAAAGTACCTCAGATTCGAACTGCCCTCAGGTCATTACCAGTTCAGAGCAATGCCCTTCGGCCTTACCTCTCTCCCTAAGGGTATTC
The DNA here is from genome assembly GCA_016271365.2 of Neoceratodus forsteri. Classification (NCBI taxonomy): domain Eukaryota; kingdom Metazoa; phylum Chordata; order Ceratodontiformes; family Ceratodontidae; genus Neoceratodus; species Neoceratodus forsteri. The sequence goes on from CM028129.1 coordinate 666,894,838, forward strand.
ACAAAGTGTCTAGCAGTGGCAGTGGCCCACTTAAGGAGGCAGAGGATTGCTGTTTTTCCCTATCTAGACGACTGGCTCATTGTAGGCCAGTCCCCAGAACAGGTAAAATCTCACCTGCAGGTCACCCAGCAGCTTCTCACCTCCCTGGGTTTTCTGCTAAACCTACCAAAGTCGGTTCTGGAACCAGTCCAGGTACTCACCTTTATAGGGGCAGAATTGGACACAAAGCTAGCCAGAGCCTTTCTTCCCCCAGAAAGGGTAAGGAATTTAGTGGCTCTGGCCTCTTCCTTCACTCTGCAGGTCTCTCGACCAGCAAGACACTTTCTGCAGCTCCTGGGGCACATGGCTGCATCCACAGCTGTTGTGCAGGGAGCCAGATTTCAGATGAGAGACATTCAGTTTCACTTGAGAACCTTTTGGTCTCAGAGAAGAGACCCCTTTCCAAGTTGGTCCCAGTGACTGAACCTTGATCCTAGCTCTCCAGTGGTGGCAGGATCAGAGCAATTTAAGAGCGGGGTCCCCTTCATTTCCCCTTCTCACGACTTGACTCTCACTACAGATGCTTCCCTCTGGGTTGGGAGCCCACATGGGCGACCTTTCCACGCAGGGGTTTGGTCCCCAGGAATCTCTGCTCCACATCAGTTTGCTGGAACTCAGAGCTGTCTTTTTAGCTCTTCAAGCTTTTTCTGCATCTGTCCACGACAAGGTGATACAAGTCAGAACAGACAACACCACAACAATGTGGTACATCAACAAACAGGGGGGCACTCGGTCTTCGCCCTTGTGCACCGAGGCAATGAAGTTGTGGTCTCTGGCCTATTCCCTGAACACTTCCCTCATAGCAGTTCATCTTCCAGGGAAGGACAATGTCCTAGCGGATGCCCTCAGCAGGATTTCCCAGGGCCATCACGAATGGTCCCTGGATCCTCAAGTGCTGGGGATAGTTTTTTGCCAGGTGGGGCATCCCTCAGATAGATCTTTTGCAGCCCCAGACAATCACAGACTTCCTCTGTTCTGTTGCAGGCCTCAGTGCTGGGCTCAGTTCCCTGGATGCCCTTCTTCTGGATTGGGAGGGAAGTTCCTCTATGCTCCCTTCCTCTCCTATTCAAAGTACTAGTCAAAATCAGATCTCAGCCTTGCACGGTGATTCTGATTGCCCCGGATTGGGCCAGGCAGCCCTGGTACCCACTCCTTCTGTCTCTGACAGTCCATCTTCCCCTGTGCCTCCCCAGGAATCACAATCTGTTGACTTGTGCCCAGGGAAGGGTTTGATATCCGGACCTCAAATCCCTCAACCTCAAGGCCTGGCTCTTGAGGAGTTAGAGTTTGCTGATTTACACCTCTCTCAGGGTGTTCTTGAGATCCTAAAGGCTTCCAGAAAACCTTCCACTAGGGCTACTTATAGTTCTAAATGGAAAAGGTTTTCCATTTGGTGTGCTGGGAAAATATTTCCCAGAATCTGCTGAATTGCCCATTTGTTAGATTACATGGTACATCTTAATTCCTTGGGTCTCAGACCAGCTACCCTGAGAGTTCATTTGGCAGCTGTGTCTGCTTTTGTGTCAGCAGGAAAAGTCATCCCTCTTTCCTCTCATCCTGTGTTTTCCAAGTTTTTTAAGGATTACTCCATACTAACCCTCCTTTGGAACCGGCCCTGCTTGGGACCTTAATGTTTGCATTGCCCAGTTAATGCAACCCCTTTGAACCCTCTGTCTTCTGCAGAGCTTAAGTACCTAACTTGGAAAACTGTTTTTCTAGTGGCTATCACTTCTGCCAGATGCATAAGTGAATTGCAAGCCTTGTCAGTGGAGACTGACTTTATTTCTTTCCACAGGGATAAGGTAGTCCTTAGGACTAATAGGAAGTTTTTGCCTAAGGTGTTTCTGATTTCCATCTTAATCAATCTATCTCCCTTCCAGTATTTTTTCACTGATCACCTCTTCGGTGAGAGGAGGTTGCACAGCCTGGATGTTAAGAGAGCTCTTAGTTATTATATAGAGAATACCAAAGGTCACAGGTTCGAATCCTCCAACATTTCCTTACCTATGGTGAAGTTGGGAAAGGCAACCTGCCACTAAGAGATCAATAGCCAGGTGGATTGTCTCTGTATCCAATTTTGTTATCAGAAAGTGGGCAGAGCCCCCTCCCCGGGTTTGAGGGCTTATTCTACTAGGGTATAGCCGGCCTCTAGCTGCTGCCAGAGATATTCCTTTATTAGAGATTTGGCCAGGCTGCTACTTGGAAAACTGTGCATACACTTTTACCAAGCATTACTCCCTGGATGTCCAGGCCAGGAGAGATGCTCGGTTTGGCACAGCTGTTCTTCAGAGCCTATTCCCAAGTAGGTTCTGCCCTCTCCATGGAGGTACTGCTGTGTATTCGTTATAATGTCTATAATATAGCAAGACTTCATGTTGTTTGAAGAAAAATTACTCACCTTAGTAATGTTGTTTCTTCTAATGGAGTCTGCTTATATTATAGACCTCCCCAACCTGCCCCTCTCAGAACCTCTACTTGGTGGGGTACGGCAACTTAGTGTGGGCACTACTTATGTCCTGTTAGCATTTTGTCCCTTTGGGACTTTGGGGTGTGTATGTGTACGCTTGTGTGTTTTATTATACTTATGTTCCATTTTCATATTATTAGAATGGTGTTAGTATTTCTGGTCCCCTGACTTGAGTCTTGGGTGTTGGGACCATCAATGGTTGTTATTATTTAGGTAGCCATTTGGCTAGTGTAGGTTACAGCTTCCACACGGACCTTAGTGAGTTTGGCTCGTAAAGATCTGACAGTTCAAGTTTGAAATGACACAGATAGAGCTGCTCTCGTGCCAAAATTCTATTTTGGAATGGTTTTAACCATTTCACTCCGGGGCAGTTCTAGAGCTGGATCAAACTGCTAATGTCTATAATATAGCAAGACTCCATTAGAAGAAACAACATTACTAAGGTGAGTAATTTTTTCTAACTGCCTATTCTTGCATTAAAGTCTTCACAAAATAAAACTTCCTTATAATCGGACACTACCCAACTTTTGTAGAGCATGTCCTCTAATTGATTCCAAATGGTTTGATCATAAAATTTAGAGTTAGGCGGGGAACGGAGACATTTGCTAAACAGAATGATAAGCCTTTCTTTTTAATCTGTACTACCAAAATATTGTTGTTAGAGCATAACAAATTTGCTTCAGTATCTTCCTTTATTTTAATCCTTGTGATTAAACCTCCAGCCATTCTACCTTTGCTTGCTTTTTTAACCCCACTTGACTGAAACATGCTATAGCCATTAAGGGAAAAATCCGATTATTTACAGTGCCAAGTTTCTTGGAGGCATATTATATCAAACTTGGTAATGAAATCCAGCCACTCTTTATCTACTAATTTGTCTTTTAAACCCGAAATATTCCACGAGACCAGCCCTAACCTTTGATTAACTTCCGCTCCAGCAGTTTGTTCAGATTTGTACAGTCAATCTTCACACAGTGCCAACTCTTGAAATTTATTTGATGTTGATATGTTAAACATTAGGATTGAATCTTGTTTTTCATTATTTGGCCTTTTTTCTAATATTTTATGATTTTCCTACAATTCTGACCTTACTGCTTTTAGGGTAGTTTCGGCTTTAACCGGAACTATGTGCAAACCTAGAGCATCCAACAATGCCAGGTTATCAAGAATCTTATTATATAGATTCAAATAATTAACTGTTATGAAAACTATCACACTCTGGATCTTCCTCTCTGTCTCTCTATCATCAGGGCTTCTGAATCCTCTAGTGAGACATGTAATAGTTGCTCCAACAAGTCCATCACGATAATTTTCAACTTAACATTATTCTCATCTTTGGTTCTGCCTAGGCCATAAAGATGCAATAAATTAGCAGATTTTTCTTTCTGGATTCCTTTTTTCTTTTTGTGAGTAGTGTTAGTTTTAGAATCATTTAGTATCTTCCCATTTAGTGTATGTACTCCTGCTTTATCTAATACTGAAGCTTTATCCAAGATCATATCTGCCAGTTCTTGTGATTGCAACAGTACTTCTACACAGCCTAATCTAGACTCATTATGCCATTTTATCACTTTCAAAATTCTTATTTCATTCTCAGGAATCCTTAGCACATGAGAAAAAAGATTAATTAAAAATGTTTTCAGCTTAAAAACTGAAATATTTGGAGAAATATTTAAGCAAAAAAATGCAAATTTGAGCTGTCTGAGGCTTGTATCTTAATTTTGTTTTGTTTATCATGTCCCTATTAATGTAAACCAGGTGTGACCCAGTTTTTCCAGAAATTCCCTATTAATCCAAATTTTATTTGCTATCCTAGGAACTGTGCAAAAAATAAATAAGCACTCCACTCCCTCAGAATCTCTGTCCTCCCATATTTGAGCTATATCTGTGTTTACAATATCTGCTCCATTGACTGCCCTAAACAGGTTCACAATCTTTTCTTTTAACATCATATTTGTCCACTTCACTTCAGTTTGAAAACCATACAGATTTAAAATTGCACAATCAGTAATGTTGATGGCTGCATTATTTTCTGTATTATTTACTGTATTTGTTGTCAACATTTGTGATAAGTTCCCTCTATCTTTAGCACTTCTTCCAGGTATTACATCAGCACCAATTTCCTTATGGTCTTTTTTCCACTCAACCTAATCTTCCTTGATTTGGTTTAGATTTAATTCAAGCTCCTTCATTTGTGACCTAATGCTCTCTGAAACAGTGCCTTCATTATGTGTCTTAGAGCCATCACTAATCTGTTTAAAATGTGGATTCACATGCTTCTTTTCTACTTTATTTTCCTTCGATACAGTACATTGTTGCATTTCCATTTGAAGCAAAGTATTGTCAGAAATACTGTCAGTAGTTATTAATACTTTATTTTTTATCATTATTCTTCTCTATCTTTCCATTAACTTTCCTTTTTCCTCTTTCTTACACCGTTTTCATGTCGGGGTTTCATGAAAAATAATGGAAGGGAAGTCAGGTCTTAATTGCTCATTAACTACCTAAGAGTTGTTATTGACTATGGATGGATAACCATCCTGAGGAATGATTTTATTTAAATTCTGCAGCACTTTATCTAATCTACCTCCATTGATGGCTAGATTCTCTTTGACTGTGTCAAGCTCAAACCTGAGATTAATTAAATGATCTATAATCATCAAGTGTGTGGATTTTGCACAGATATCTTTAACTCTTCACTCAGAGCGAATGGATAAGTGGAATTAGATTTATTTAAAAATTCTGTCTGGGACTGATAGGGTTGTGTTGGCTGCTTAGAGACTGTGAATTGTTTGAGGCCATTTATTGTATCCTGCAATTCACTGGTAATATTTCTCAGATCATTATGCCATAATGGTTTGGTGTTAGATTCACAAAAGTAGTCTGACGAGAATTCTAATGAATTAGTTATACTTGAATAGTCATTTTGATTCACACTCCTAGATGCCTCTATCGTTATATGCAGGTCTGAACCTACTACGCTTCTCTTCCTTCTAATGCTTCATTACCTGTGACAGTATCCACCTTTTCTACCCCTTCTGTATCCTCTCGTACTGTTAATAAACAATCCCAGTTTCCTTTACTTTCCATTTCTTTAGAAGAGCTCATGGTGTGACTAAACTGTTTGAAACTTTCCTTGTTGTTCAGTAGCGCAGTACTTTACCATGTTAATAGGTGTGGAATGGGCAGAATGATGAAATCCCCTTATGTCAAAATTATCTTTGATTTTAGTTTGTTTAATCTTATTTTCTTTTTTATTTTCCCCTCTTACTTTCATATCAGTTTCTAACTTGGACTTTATTTCCTTAATTCCTTTATTCATGTCTTTTTAGGGTTGTTTTCTTTTAGATCGTATTGAAGGTTTTAACTTAGCTTTGATCTTCTTTATTCTACTTGTTTTCCTTTCATCTTGTAAGGTATCGCTGTGTTGTTCTGCAAAGCATGAGGTGAGGGCTCTATTAATGTTCTCTGTGTAATCCAGTGCAAACACCCGACATATTAGCACCTCCTCCGCAGTTTGTGGAGGTATCTAGGAGTTTAGAAGTGTTGAAAGGTTTAGAACAAATACTAGTGTCTGTACCCCTTGTCCCTTCCTTCCCCTGTAACTGACGTCTTGTTTGTACCATGATTTCTGGAAAATAATAGAGGTTTTCTAAACTTAATCCGAAGCCTAACCCTCTCTGCCACTCTTCCTAATTTAAAGATTGTGTTATAACTAATAAGGTCAGAATGACTTCACCATATACAGTCAATTATACTTGTGAATTACCCAATAAGCAATAGCAACGACTGTATATGAGTTAAATCATTTGTATTGTGCCTTGTTAATTTTGTAACACAATCTTTTTAGAGAGGTCACCCAGGAGCCCCTTGATATGGCCCCAAAAGCTAAGTGAGTTGCCAGCTGAGGCCAGCAACTGCTCCTTGCAGAAAGAGTTCATCAGAGTGTGTAGCCGGTTTGCATTTATTTCACAGTTGCCTGTATGAGAGCCATTCTTGTAGATTTGGAGAGGCCTTGTAGGTTGTTCAGCATTTGTCTCTTGATTTAATAAGGGCTAGAAGGTCAGAGTGTAGCCATTGGATTGCTGTACTTCTGACTCATCTCTTAATAAGGGGAATAACCCAGTCTGGGAGGTTTGTTGTAATTGACTGAAAGAGTTCTAGGGCTGTGTTGACATTAGAAATGGTAAGTAAGAGGGACCAGTTAATACTGGAAAGCTCTGCATTAAGGGATGAATAGTTTAGGTAGGTGAGAGAGACTTTTGGGTGGGACTTGGGGCTCTGGGATTGCTAAGCCAAGGTTGGGGGTGATCGCTAATTGAGTCAGGAAGCACTTTTGATGCCTGAATTTTATCAGGCCTAGTAGTAAGTATCCAGTCTGGCAGATAAGTGGATGCTCCATGGTGAGAGATGCAGGTGGGATTAGAGATAACTTGGGTGAGGTTAGCCTTACTAATAACCAGCTTGTATATTTTGGAATTAGGGCTGAGCCAGTCTGTATTTTGGTTACCCATGAGAATAGCCTCATTACGACTAATGTTTGGTTGTAAGGTGTCCAATAGGGCAGATATGCCTGCGGTACTTGGTTTGAGGGTGTTGTAAATACAAATGATATGGAGCTTTTTGGGGTGGTCTAATAAGACGGAAATATGTCCATTTGACGGCAGTGCCATATTAGGTTTGTAGGGAATCATAGTTAAAGGTGGGTCTTATAATAGATTAAAGAGCAGCTTCTTAGCTGCCGGGTTGCCACTGCCCAAAACGTATACGATTGCTTACCTGGCCCAGAGTTGATTTTCATAAAGAATTCCTTTTTATTCTGCCATCATAAAGAGTTATAGCACTCATAATTTGTAAATCAGATATGTCAGCCAAAAATGGAGCAACTTCCTCAAGCTGCTGACATGCCCCAATGCAGGCACACGCAGACCCTTTTTGTGATGACACTAAACAAAGACCGCATATGCGTGCTCCATTGAGTTGAATGGGGATGATTTTCCTAAACATTTTATCAGCATTTAGACTTGCGATTTTAATAAATCAGAGTGACCTCTTGACTAACAGGGTCCCTGTTAGTCGAGTGGTCACTTTGATTTATTAAAATCACAAGTGCAAATGCTAATAAAATGTGTAGGAAATTCATCTCCATTTAACTTAATATGGTGCGCACACACGGTCTTCATTTTGTGACATCACAAAAAGGTGCTGCATGTACTTGCATGGGGGCTAGTTGGCAGCTTGAGAAAGTTGCTCCGTTTTTTGCCAACATGTCCGATTTAGAAATTACGAGTGATATAACTCTTTGTGATTGCAGAATAAAAGGGAATTTTTTTAATGAAAATCAACTCTGGGCCAGGTGAGCAGTCGTATACGTTTTGTGGAGCAGCAAATAGGAAGCTGCTCTTTAATAGACCCCACCCCTTTAGGAGGAAGTGCGATCAGCACAAAAGCAGCTGTAGTTGGCCAGATTACAGAGCGAGTTGGGAATACTTGATTTAAACCATGACGTCGATATACCGAGATTGTTGGGAGATATTTGGGCAACTCAGGCTTCTGTTTCAGTTCTGTTGGCCATGAGACTATGCATGTTGTCTTGAGCAACTTTAAGCCTCTCTAGGCTTGACCAAGGCAGGTGGAGACCATGGGACGTGGATTAGATTCAATGTCCCCTGTTAGGCAAATGTATAACATTAGGGTCCAAAATGCTGTGATTTTTAGCTGGGTGCACAAGTGGGAGAAGGGCGATGTCTCTTTGAGTGTAATACACAAGCAGATGCAACAGTTTACGACTAAGGAAGGCAGTAGTATTTAGAAGGAGGTAAGCCATTAACAGTAATTTGGAAATGCTGAAATCCATTAGAGGATTGTATGATGAACAGACCACAGTATATGGGGAAACTGATAGTAAGTCTGTTTATTGTCAGAGGATGATGAGTAGGCAAATTTCAACATGATTAACATAACAGGCTAACAGACCTGGCAGTTAGTATCAGCTGTAATAAGGGTAAGTTGGGCAGCTGACCAGCAGTAGATTTGTACCAGTTTTGGATCAGGCAGAAGAGCAGGCCTACGACAACGCAGGCCAAAAACAGTACTGATTTAGTCACTGGGAGCTAAACTGAGCAGGCAGTTAACTGTTTCAAGTAAACAACACCAACAGCTTGTAGTAGTAATTTGGAGTAACCAAATCCGATATGAGTAACAAAGTAGAGACTATGTCAGGCAGATTAGGGCAGTGACATGCTATGGCATGCATTCATGACAAAGCAAAAATAGTAGGGCAACCTTGTGAAAATAACTGAAACAATGAATTTTGCACTGACTCAGTGTCTGGAAAACAGAAGAATTAGCAATTACATAGTAAGCTGGCTAGTTAACAGTAAGCATACATAGACTACATTGAAATCAACAAATGGTTAATATTAGTTACATTGGCAGTACAAATTGCAACTAAGATGGCATAGAGTTAGGTAGGGAGCTGGGGGAACAGATCAGAAGGATGGGGGGGGAGAGAAGGAACACAGTAATACTTGGTGACTTCAGTCTACCTGGAGTAGACTGAAGCACCCTGGCTACCTCCTGTTGCAGAGAACAGGTTCTCCTGGATGCTATTCAGGTGTGTTTCCTGATACAGGGAGTCACAGAGCCAACAAGGGAAGGGACCATACTAGAATTAGTACTGTCAAATGGAGAGCATATCCAGGAAGTTAAAGTGAGGGAATCCCTTGCAGGTAGTGACCACCGCACGGTGTGCTTTTCCATCAACATGGGGAAGGAAGCAGCCATGTCAAAAATGAGTGGTGAAATTTAGGAAGGTGGACTTCATTAGGATGGGCAACATACTAGAGCAGCACTTGGCGAAGCTCCAACCAGAGATGGATGCAGACCAAAAAGCAGCTATGTCAAAAATGAGAGTGATGAAATTTAGAAAGGCGGACTTCATTAGGCTGGGGAACATACTAGAGGAACACCTGGCAAAGCTCTGACCGGAGATGGATGCAGACCAGAAATGGTCCATCATTAAGAAGGGGTTAATGTAGGCCACAGATACCTGTAGAGAGGCTGGTAAAAAGAACTCTAGGAGCAAGAGACTTAGTTGGTACAGCAGGAAGGTGGCCGAGAAGGTAGAAGAAAAGCGGGTGACCTTCCTGAAGTATAAGCATACCTCGAGGGAGGAGGACCGATAGGTATACGCTGAAAAAGCTCGAGAAGCAGGGAGAGAGGTCCGAGCAACCAAGGATGAGAAAGAACTAAGGCTGGCACAAGGGATTAAAGAAGGGGAGAGGGACGTCTTCTGGTACATCAAGGACAGAAGAAACAGAAGGGACAGGATGGTTAGGATAAAGACGGGGAGAATGGGCAGAAAATGGTGAAGACCAAGCGGAGGCAGTAAATGAGTACTTTTGTTCAGTCTTCACTAGGCAGGTGGATAGGCCTATGCCAGAGGGGAAGGTACGGGGGAACCATGGGGGAGAAGCAGTGTGAGGGGGAGATCGGGGTAGACTAGGTCTTAAGGGGACTAAGGGAACTGAGGGTGGACAAGGCACGTGGTCCAGATGGCATACACCCGAGTGTACTGAGGGAGCTGGCAGAGGTACTAGCAGCCCCGTTGACAGACCTGTTTAACACTTCGCTGGAGAAAGGATGTGTACCACAGGACAGCTCATGTGGTACCTCTACATAATAGTGGTCTCAGGGACGAGCCAGGTAATTGCAAGCCTAACCTTCATAGTGGGAAAGTTAATGGAGACCATTCTGAAGGAATGGCTGGCATCCTTCCTTGAGGTGAATGGTCTTCAGGATGACAGGCAGCATGGGTTTGTCAGGGGGAGATTTTGTCAAACCAACATGATAGACTTTTTTGACTGGGTTACGAGGTCATTGGACAGGAGGCAGGCAGTGGACATCCAATACCTGGACTTCAGCAAGGTGTTCGATTCAGTGCCACATGGGAGGCTGATTAGCAAGCTGGGGAATCTGGGAATATGGGACAAAATGCTGGGGTGGATCAAGAGCTGGCTAAAGGCAGGAACCAGAAGGTAGTGGTAGGAGGGGAACTGTCCAGACCTAGGCCTGTAACCAGTGGGGTCCCACAGGGTTTAGTACTTGGACCTGTGCTGTTCAGCATCTTTACTGGTGACATAGCAGAGGGGGTTAAAAGTAAGATCTTCTTTTTTGCAGAGTATACTAAGCTCTGTGGGAGAGTGGACACAGTGAAGGGGAGACAGGATTTAAGGGAGGATCTGGCTAGGCTGAAGAAATGGTCGGGCATCTGGCAGGTGGGTTTCGATGCTAAGAAATGCAAGGTCATGCACCTGGGAGCCAGCAATTCAAAGTCCGGTTACTGGCTGGGGGGGACTGCAGGTGATGGTCTCAGAGGAGAAAAGGACCTTGGGGTGATGGTCAGGGGAGATATGAAACACTCAGCAAAATATCGTAAGGCAGCAGCAAAAGCAAATAAAATGCTGGGCTGCATCGCCAGGGGAATCGCCTCTTGGAGGGAGGAAGTTTTTATGCCACTGTACAGGTCACTGGTGAGTCCACACCTGGAATACTATGTGAACTTCTGGTGCCCTTACCTGAAGAAGGATATCAAACTACTGGAGGGGGGGGTCCAGTGGAGGGCAACCAAAGTGATCCAGGGCGTGGGGGGCAGAACATATGAGGAGAGGCTGAGGGAGCTTAACATGTACTCCATGGAGGACAGAAGGGAGATGGGGACATGATGGAAACCTTCAAGTATTGTACCTTAAGGGCATTAACAGGGTTGGTACAGAGGGCATCTTTAACTTAAGAAAGGAGGGTACAACAAGGGGTCATAGCCTGAAACTGATGGGGGAGGGGGGGGTAGATTCCAGAAGGAATTGAGGATGCACTTTTTCACCGAAATGGTTGTGAAGGGGTGGAATCAATTGCTGGAGGAGGTAGTGGCGGCAAAGACGATGGCCTGCATCAAGGGGGATGGGACAGGGTGAGAAAGAAAATTAGGACGGGAGGAAGCATTACTGGGAGTGGAAGGGGGAGAGAAATGGGAGGGAGGTGGATGACTCCAAGAGGATTTGGGGGCAGCTCCAGGGAATTAAATGAGCTGTGCACTCAAGCAGACTAGATAGACCATTATGTCCTGTTTCTGCTGGCAGATATATATGTTCTTATGTTCGTAAATAAGAGAGCACCTTACCATGCACCTAGGGATACAGGCAAGCAGTGAGGTGTGCCCCAGCCCCTTCTGCCTCTGCTGACTCGCAACTCATCTTGTGCCGGTTTGGGGGGTGGGGGTGCATATGTTTGTGTATTGGGAAGGGTGAGCACGGGCTCTATAGCTCTTCCCCCTGAGTTGTCCTTGCATCTGATTGGTGCATTTGAAAGCTGTGATTGGGGGGAGAGGCAGTCTGTGTGGTGCTGGCACTGAAAACTCTGTCCCTGATGTTGTAGAAGGAGCCGGCATTTGCAGGAGTTCTGTGCAGGTCCTTCAACAGTTGGCGAGGGGGGGAGGAAACCTCCCTCTCAACCGCTGGATGTCTGGTAGTGTAATCTGGTAGGGAAAAGAATGGGCTGCTTTTGTGCCTTGGTGGGCTTTGAAGCTCCACCGCCATGTTGTCTTTGCACCTATTTGGTGTGTTTGAAAGCCGTGATTGGGCAGGTGAGGCAGTCTGTTTTGTGTCGGCACTGAAAGCTCTGTCACTGGTGCTACAGAAAGAGTTGGCATTTGCAGGGGTCCGATCCAAGTCTCTTGGTAATTGGAGGGGGGGGATCGAGTAGCAGCCTACCTCCCTCTCGATCCCTGGATATCTGGTGGCATGACTTAATAACAAGAGAGTGCACAGAATCAGTTAAGGGTATTAGACATAGTCAAAGTCAAAAACAGTACGAAGTTGTAAACAGGTTTGTTGTCTGCAGGCTGCATCATGGCTACTCCTGATGCAATGTGTCCTTCTGATGAGCACCATCCATACTCCAGGGGTCATGTAGTGAAAATCAAAGTAAGGTATTCATTGAGCCTCTCGGCCATCGCTCCTGGCTATGTCACTTATTCCTTTTCCATTCTGCTGTTTTCTAAAGCCCAATCCCTTCCTTCATCTTCCTGCTTCCATTTATGTACTGGAGGAAAGCTTTGATGTTTGCAGCTCCTACAGCAATACAAGCTTCTAGCCTCTCTTTGGCCTTTTTAATTCTGATCTTGCAGTCCCTCAGTGCTGCTTTGTATTCTTGTCTGGCCTGAAGGCAATCCTGTCTCTTTCTAGCAGTCATATACTTTGTTTTGTTCATCATCAGTTACCTTAGGTTCATGATGAGCTAGGAGTGCCACTTTGTGGCCCTTTTACTGTTATTGCAGACAGGCTTCTGCGGTTGCTTTCTGTACCCTATTTAACAAATTCCATATGTGCTCTGTATTACCAGCTTCAGTACCCTTGGCCATCGGGTAGTCTGTCCAAAGTTCTAGGCCTTCGTGACTGAGGCACGACTAATCTTCTCTGTCACCATGATGACACAGAAAATTAGTTATGTTGCCGTATTGGTCCTTGTGACAAAAGATCCAGAAAAAAAATTATTTGTTATCTTTTATTGGACTAACGTAGATGTTACAAAAGAGAACAGGAGCTTGAGCTTTCGAATTACATAGAATTCTTCATCAGAAAAATAACGGTTTGAAAGAGTACACTTTCTCAAAATCTAGATCGTGCATAAAAAATTGGGTGCGGCCTTCATAGACCTTACAAAGGCCTTTGATACAGTGAACCATGCTCTACTTCTCAAGCAACTGTCCTCAGTTGGCCTCTCTGCAGATACTGTGTCCTGGTTCAAAAGCTATCTTGTAGGCCACTCCCAACGGGTGAAGATCGCTGATGTCACCTCTGACCATCAACATGTCCACTCTGGTGTACCACAGGGCTCCATACTGGGTCCACTTCTCTTTAGCATCTTTCTTAACAATCTCCCTCACTCCTGTCACCAACAGATCCTCCTCTATGTAGATGATGCAGTCTTATACACTAGCAACACTGACCCTGAACCACTGGAACACAAACTTCAGCTCATCTTTGAGGAAGTGGAGGACTGGTTCAGGAAACACAAGTTGATTCTGAACTTCAGAAATCGAAAGTCATGTTGTTCAGCAGTGCTCGCAGCAAACACAGATCCAGTGCCCAAACGATCAGGAACTCCTCTGGCATCCCGCTTGAAAAAATTCAACATTTCAAGTATCTAGGAGTAACCATGGATAGCTCACTATCATATCATATGCCCAGCATGTTGAGAATGTTGCCAGGTCTGCCAGTATTAAGATAGGGTTACTCTATAGACATAAACACAATCTAACATCTGAAGCACTTATACTACAGTAGCAGCCACAGCAGACACTGCAAGATATTTCCTGAAATTTCTGTGATATTTCCAGAAATATCTCCTGCTTTCTGCATTTCCACGGTAGGGGCAGCAGAGAGAAACTCTTCAGAAATTTCACGAAATATCTGGAAATAGCTGGCAATGTGTAGCTATCTATAGCTCCATAGTATTCATTGTTGACTATGGTCTGGTTATCTACGGCTCAGCTTCCACAACTACCCTCCGCAGAATATCAGTGGCACTCAATAAAGCATGCCGATTTCTTAATGGAGCAGTACGGCTTGCCCACACATGTGAAGTGTATATGCAAACAGGTTGGCTTCAGCTAAATGGGAGGATTCACTATCAAACCTGCTTGCTAACTAAAAAGGCACTTCTTGGGCTCCTGCCTTCTGGTGTTACAAACTAACTGAACCCAACTTGCAGGTCCCAGCACACGCGTAGCTCAGTCAACCAACTCTTCTCTGTCCCAAGATGCCGGACTACACAAGGGCAATGATCGTTTGCGTATAGAGCACCACTGTGGTTTAATGCGCTGCCCAGAGATCTCTCCCTTACCAAAACTGGGACCATTTAAAGGCACTCTTCGTCATCATCTTACAGCTAACAGTTCCTGTGACTGTTTCAACTGTCTTGACACTACCTCAGCAGTATTAGTAAGTAGTAAGTAAAATTTATTTTTAAGCGCTTTTCAGAAACCAAAGCGCTGTACAGGTGGACAAACATTTAATTACAGAATATAACAATAACAATAATAATAACAATAAAATCACAGTAAAAATCACTCTCCATACGCCTTCAAAAATAGATACGTTTTTAACTCAGACTTAAACTCTCGATGGTCAGGCAGCCATTATCCAATGACAGTAGAAATTCCACAAGGGTGGGGCGTAAGAAAATGCACGTGCCCCAGATGTTTTTAAATGAACCCTGGGAATCTCTAGCAATCCCTCGTCGGCGGATCGGAGTGAACGAGAGGGACAGTAGGGAGTAAGGAGATCTTGTAGGTACTGCGGTCCCTGTTCATGTAGGGCTTTATAGGCCAGTAACCCGACCTTGAAGGTGATCCGCCACTGAACCGGCAGCCAGTGCAGTCCGCGCAGCACAGGCATAATATGACTGTTTCTGGATGTCCCAGTCAAAAGCCTGGCTGCTGCATTCTGCACCAGCTGCAAGCGGCGGATATCAACCCCCCCGGTAGCCCTAGGTACAGGGCATTGCAGTAATCAAGGCGAGAGGTCACAAAGGCATGGACCAATGTAGGAAGGTCATCCGGAGGAACTAGGTGTTTCACCCGGGCGATATTCCTAAGATGGTAAGAAGAGGATTCGACAATGGATGACACCTGCAATTTTACGGTCAAACCATCGTCAATAATAACGTATTGACACATCCTTGTGTACCTACTTCTCCTCTTCTCTCTGCGAATTACCACTTTCACCCTAATGGCTCTGCCTTATTTCCTCCCTCCTTCCCCAGTCCTTCTTTCACCTCACCCCTCTTAACCTCCACCTTCTTTCTACTGTTTATCTTCACTTACCTGAAGTTTTGTCCACCCAAATCTAACTATACCTACTTGACAAAGCACCTTGGGATGCCTCCTTTTATTAGGTTATTTTTGATTTTCTACCAATTCATAGTTTTAATTTTAGTTACAATATTAATGTCATATTATCATTTTAAATACTTTCTTGTCAATATTTTATGTAATACTATCTGTTGTATCTCTGTCACCCTTCCCACTGACGTGGAACCTTTGTAAAAGAGCTGTTATGTGCTCAAAGGTATTGTAATCCACGAATGAATTCCCATTGGGCTTAAACTGCTTTTTAAAAATCAGTTGGAACAACAGAGTACCATCACAAGAAAGCTATGTCAAGGTCAAATGTACTGAACTGATAAGTTTCTTCCTTGAGAAACGCCATGAAACATACAGATACATTACAGTAAGCTGAAGAAACACATAGTATATAATGTTAAAAGTCTTCTAAATAAGAAAATATCTGTGTGTTAGGCAAAAATGTGGGTTTAAAGACAACCTGTCCTAGTGTAAATTAAGCATTAACCAGCTGTTTCCCATATTTGCACAGTGTAAGTACTATTCAGATATGTTTGACTTAAAAACAATGTACAATAAGTCAATATTATTTAAACGTATACTGTTTAAACATGATCTATCTGTAACTTTGTACAGATTTTTGTTTGTGTGTCTCGGGTGATTACTATTTCTATACGAGTATCTTTTTATTTGTTTAGCTTTTGTTAACCGGGTAAGTGCACTAGCCATAAAATGACTATTTTCAGGTACGACCCCGGAGAGTACTGACATGCAGAAACTTAACAGGATAACAAATTAAAAGTGCTTTACATACAGTGAGTTAAAGTGGATACAGTATATTAGAGACATACAGAGTAGACCACTCATAAGTTCATAGGTGCCTACCTATGCAATGAATAGAGAGGACCTTGGACAATAAATTATCAGGTGACATATCATATGAACAGAACAAGGTACACAAAAACAAAAACAGGTAATAACAAAAGGCAGAAATAACCATTGAGAGCAGGGGGTGTCATTAAGGAAAACTTCGGTAAGCAAGGAAGAGGGGAGCAAGCCATGAAATTAGATTATATGAGTATATGTGAGTGTAAGGGAGATGCCTGCAGTGCAAGGTTGTATATGGGCAGGGAAAGGGAGCCGGGACAGGCTGAGGAAGTAAGAGGGTTATATAGAGGTGAGGAAATTCTATTGTATGGCCAGAGACATCAGTCATTAGGTAGGGTGAAAGCAGGAACAGGTATCAGCAATCGGCAGATTTGAGCACAGTTTTCTCTTAAAGCATGTGTAGGAGCTAGAAAATCTAATGTCGAGGGGAAGGGAATTCCACAGCTGTGGAGCCGCATGCTCAAATGCAACAGTTCCTTTCCTAGTGCGGCACCTCTGCAAATTCAGAAAGGATTTATCAGCTGATCGTAGACCATGGAGTGTGTCCTGAGGAACGAGCATAGCTGCAAGACACCTAGGGGTTTGATTTTAAATTATCGAATCAAGAAGAGAGTCAAGGTAGTATTTCCTACTAGCTAATGGAGACAGCCAACCAAGATCATTATAAAGCTGACAGTGGTGTTTAAGCCGAGGAGCAGAAGAGGCATAGTGACATATGTTGTTATACATAATATCCCATCTGAGTAGGTCGGTTTTATAAGCAGAACCCCATAGGTTAGGGTGGGGAGCAGAATCCCCCTCGCAATGGCCATTTTAGCCGATGGCATGAGCATATAACTAGTCTTATATGCAGCACCCAGTTTGGAGTTGACAGCTCTGCAAACAGACTGTACATGAAGATTAAGATCAAGAGACTGATCTAGCAGGATGCCCAGGTACTTGAAAGAGGTCACACATTCCAGTAATTGACCTTCTAAGTCCTGCACTGTCAGTGCTGTTGTGCAAGCCTGGAGCTTTGGGGCCGATCCAAGCAGCATGGCTTTAGTTTTGCTAGTGTTGACAGCCAGTTTGTGGTCGTATAGCCAGTTTTGGATATTGTTAAAGTCAGAGGAAAGGGTTGTGTTGATAGTGTCTATATTAGTAGAACTTGTATAGATGACAAGATCATCAGCATATAGAATAGCAGAGCAGGATTTTAGAGCAGCTCCAATGTTATTTATATAAAGAGAGAATAGGAGGGGCCCTAGGATGGAGCCCTGAGGTACACCAATTTTAATGGTGTTACTGTTCGATAGAGAGGAATTAAATTTCACCACTTGAGTTCTGTTTGTTAGGTAGCTTTCATACCAGTCAGCAACAGAGGAGGAGAAATGCAGGTGTCGAAGCAAGGAGAGAAGCAGCGTGTGATCAACAAGGTCAAAAGCCTTTGTGAGGTCAATAAAGACAGCCCCAGTCAGATAGCCAGTATCCATTTTTGAAAGAGTGTCTGTGGTGAATTTAAGGAGAGCAGTGTTTTTGTGCTATGTCCTTTCCTGAAGCCATGTTGGGTATCCGAGAGCAGGCTGTGCTTAAGTAGATAGTCAGTTGTCTGAGTTGCGACAATTTTCTCCAGGATTATGCTCAGTACCGAGAGTATGGCAATTGGTCTGTAGTTCATGACAACCTTAGGATCCCCTTTTTTAAGTACAGGTTTGATCCGAGCAGCTTTCCAGAGGTCAGGGACCACTCTACCTGAAAGTGATAAACTATAAATTTTGGCCAGCGGTAATGCAATAAGGGGAGCTTCAAGTTTCAAGAGGCGGGGTTCAAGGGAATCTGAGCCAGAGCTGGTATGATCAGAGATGGACCTCAGTAGCTTCAGGACTTCCTTTCTAGACACAGCCTTAAAATAGAATGGAGGAGTATAAGGAGGCACAGGGGACAACACTTCCAACTTATCCAGACAGGTTCCTGATGAGGAGTGGGAGGACACTGCAGTGGGATCGAAGGAAGAGGTATATTGGGAGAGATCAGAGAAATGCAGGTTGAAAGAATTAGCTATGGTTTGTGAGTCATTGCAATACACATCATTTATCAGCATATCACCAGGGGTAGTTGTCTGTGAAGATACTAGGAAGGATTTGATGTGTGACCAGAATTTTCTGGGATCACTGGCCGAGTTAATCAGTAGGTCTTTACAGTACTTGCTCTTCGCAGCTCTGACTTGTCTTTTACATGAATTCTGTAGCGTACAGTAAGCATTGAAATCTGTTTGCTGGCCTGATGTTTTGTAGCGCTTCCAGAGTTCATCTCTAAGGTGCAAACTTTTGAGCAAGTCTTTGTTTAGCCATCTTGTTTGTTTACCCCTCACTCTCCGGGTGATCTTTGGGGCATGTTTACATTGAACCGTAAGGAATTTAGTGATGAAGAGATTAAGAGCATCCTGAGAACAGTGTGATAGATAGATCTCCGATCAATCAATTCTGGAGACGTCATACAGAAACATCTCTTGGTCTAGGTGAGCGAAGTTTGTGAGAGTGATGAGACATGGTGGAGGAGATGGAGGTGCCTCCAAGGACAGGATGCAGAAAGTAGGAGAGTGGTCAGTTAAGGCATCAGCAAGAGTACCAGTGGCTGAGATGTGTTCGATCTGGTTTACCAGCACCCAATCCAATAGTGTGCCTAGTGGTGATGAAGACAGACTTCTAGTTGGCATTGTTACCATCTGATGCAGGTTGTAGCTATGGGTCAGAGATTGACGAGAACTGAGAGCTGCCCCAAGCCAGTTTAAGTTTAGGTCCCCTAAGATGACAACCTCATTATGATTAAAATTCTGAGAGGTATTTTCCAGCAGGTACTCTAGACCTGCAATCCCTCCCGTTGGGGGGTTATACGCACAGATAACATGCAGTTTCTTGGCTCCCAGAGCAAGGGTAGCATGCAAGCATCCGGGATAGCGAGAAGAGAGACAGTCAGATTATTTTTGTAGTACAGAGCAACTCCACCACCACATTTGTTCGATATCCTATCCCTTTGAATAATAGAGTAATTTGGCAGGGAGCAGAGGGAGTCAGTAACCGATGGTTTTAGCCAGGTCTCAGTGAGACAGAGGATATCAGGATTGTACAGTTTGACCCATGACTCCAGTTCCATGAAGTGACACATCAAACTTCTTATATTCAAGTGTGCAATTAACAGCCCATGTTTGGACATACTATGTATGTCATCTGCTGAGAAATAAGCATCTAGTGGCCCAGGATTTGTCTCTATATCCCCAGATAACAGAATGGCAATGATGACAAGGAACCACAGCCCCACATTTAGAAAAGGATGGGATAATGCAGACTTGTTCCGTAGTTTCCTGAACATATAGAGAGAACGGTAGGGACAGCCCTTTTGGTAGAGAAGAAGATTAGTTTGCAGTATCCTTGTATTATAAACAATAAGGTTGGAGAAAATAAAATCATAGTGCTCGGCCCTAGATTTATTTGAGCCACCCTCATTCCATAAGGATAGTGTAATTCTGTCAAGGCAAAGTAGGACAAGAATAGTTACGAGGGCAACCCTCAGACAGCTGTTGGACATGGTGTGATTGTTGGTACAACATTAGTTCAACTCACGACAGAGGTCATCCAGGGTCACAGCTAGGCAGGGATTGACAAGAGGCTTTAGCTATGCAAGACCTTGCAGGCATGCACTCCCCAGCCCCATTACATTGATAGCCTGGGGCACACCTACTCAAGTACAAGTACAGGATGTGAAATCCTTTTGTCCTTGTGCTTCCTTTATTATTTAAAGAGGTTGTTTAAAAGCCCACAAATAGATCCCTTGGGAGCAAGTCAGACGAAAATGTGGATTCGAGCAGGACCCAGAGTCACTGGAGTTTGTCAGACCTAGTTGCTTGATTTCTGTTTTGCTTGAGATAGCTTCCAAAAAGTTGATTTTAAATTAAAAATGCAGATACCTTGTGGTGATGTTTTGCAGAAAATCCAGTCCAGGAGACCTTCACAGATGTAGTGAGCAAGAATGGTGTAGTTACGCCAATTAGAAGATCTTGTGAATCCCAAAAACGTAGCTACAGACACAGACAAACACAAACAGCCACCCACACTTCCAAAATGACAATGTGGGTTTCCTGTAAATGCATGTCTGCAGCTACTTCAGTATAAAGAAAGGACTGGTTTTGTTTCAGATTTCTAGGACTGTTACCGTATATACAGCAGTTTGATTATATATTGGCACATTATAAAATTATGAACATATGAAGATACAGGATATAGGATCTCAGTTACTATGGGGTCTTTGTTAAGTTTAATTTTATTAATACTTGGGAGGGGGGGTTGATTCCCTCAGTTTTTGATTTGGATTGATAGAACTGTTATTTAATAGTACAGAATATCAGAATATTGGTTATATACGGACACATGCTGATACATGGACATTATGAGGGAGAGCAGCTGCCCTACAGCAAGGAGGTGATTTACTGAATACATTGAATTGAATTCTTAATTCAGCGGCATGTAATAGTAACTAGAAGTCAGTGTTTTGGTTCTCTGTTTTTGGGGTTGTTTTTGCTTAGTGTAATTTTAATTTGCCAGGGAGGTAATCTAACTGGGAGAATATGTACAGTCATTTATGACTAGAGCTGTTGCTGAAACTCTCTGAAAGTGGTGTCTGATAAGGGGAGGAGCTGTAGCAGGCTTGAGGGACTGTGGATTACAAACAGGAGTTGACTATGGACTCTGCTGCAGAATCTGAGAGGGAGAACAGCTACCCTACAGCAAGGTGATTTACTGAGTACATTGAATTGAATTCTTAATTCGGGGACCTGTAACAGTGAGTACAAGTCAGAGGTAATCTAGCTGGGAGAATATTTGCCGTCATTTGTGACTAGAGCTGTTACTGAAACTCTGTGAAAGAGGTGTCTGATAAGGGGAGGAGCAGAAGAAGGCTCGAGGGATTGTAGATTACAAACAGTTGGCTGTGGACTCTGTATGCTGCTGAAGCTGAGAGAGGGAGACAAGCTACCAGCTGCCTTAAATTAGAGCTGTGTTTTGCTCTGTAGGTTACAGAAGAAAGTCTTTTTTTTTTTTTTTACCAGATTGTTGATTGTTTTTTGTAGACACAGAGTACCAGTGCTTGTCTCCAGGCTGAGTTGGCTAGAATTTGGGGGACCTCCTCTCCCACCCAGGGACCACCAAGGCCACCGCTGCTGCCTCAGAGGTTGCCAAGAAAGAGGAGCAGTTGGACCACGGTGAGCTCACGGAGGGTGAGGGTGGTGGAACAGAGGCGCATCCCTCCAGTTGTACCTCTCCACAATTCATATGCTGTTCTGGCAGAGCGTGGTTCCTCTATGGCTGCACCTGCAGTGGAGACCAAGGAGGATGCTTGGAACCTCTACAAAGGAAACCCACAGGAGGGTGACATGGGATCCCACAGGGAAGGAAACAGCTCCTGGTGGGGGACTCAATTATAAGGGGGTAGAACTGAGGGAGGGAGGGGAAAGGGAGGTAGGGTGCCTGCCCGGCACCATGACTTGGAGGGACAGGAAGCGAATCCTCAGGATCACAGGAGCAGCTGCATGGGGGAAGGAGCTGGATGTCTTTGTCCACCTACTGTAGGGACAAATGATCTGGCTGGTAATAGGATCAGAGCAGTGCAGGGGGGTGTTTGTGGAGTTCGGGAGGGGCCTTAGACAAGTAGCATGCACAGTAACCTTCTTGGAGGTGCTGCCTGTATGGCATGGGTGAGGCTAGGGTGCCCCGCACCATGGGATTCAATCAGTGGTTGAAAAACTGGAGCAGAGCTCAGGGTTTGGGCTTCATTGGGGACTGGGGGTTCACCTGGAGGGATACAGGCCTATACTGGTGCGATGGTCTGCATCTGTCCAGGAGGGGAACCAGGATCCTAGGTGATAGGTTTAAATGCTGCATTGACAAGCATTTAAACATGCCAAGGGGGAGGCACTGAAAAGGAGCAGGAAAATCCCAGCCCCCCCCCCAAAAAAAACAGGGTAGTTAGTGAGGTAAACACCAAAATAGAGAAGTCAGTAGGGAGAAGGGCAGGGGTAAATGGAGAAAAAAGGCAAAGACAGTAAGGACAGGGATGGGGCTAAAAAGGGTAAGGCCATCAAAAAATGGAGGTCAGTGAGTACCAACGCCTGTAGTCTGAGTAACAAGCTTCCTGAACCAGTGGCTTTGATGAAAGAGGGAAGCCTTGATATCGTGGCAGTCACAGAAACATGGTACACAGAGAACCATGACTGGGATGTCAGCATACTAGGATATACAATCTACAGGAGAGACAGGGAGGGTAGAAGAGGAGGAGGAGTAGTTCCCTACATAAGAGAAAGGATCAAAGCAACAAAACTGAAGGGTAAGCATGGAGGAGAGGAGGCACTGTGGGTCACCCTGGAGACAGAAAATGGCACCACAATCCGCATGGTGTATACAGCCCCCCATCTCAGGGGAAGGAAATGGACAAGGAATTGATAGAAGGCATCCTTAGGATGGCAGAAAAAGAGGAGATATTGTTGATGGGGGACCTGAATATGCCAGATGTTAACTGGAGCACCTTTGCTGCAGCCACATCCAAGAGCAGGGCCGTTCTTGATGTCTTACAGGGGGCATGCCTCAGACAGCTAGTTTTGGAACCCACTCAGGAGGGAACAGTCTTAGACCTGGTACTCTCAAACGGGACGGAGAGAGGATCTCAGATTTAGAAGTGGGTAGCCATCTGGGAACAAGTAACCACCAAACAGCATGGTTCATGATGAACACAGCCGTAGAGTCAAGCCATACAAATGTGAGGGTACTGGACTTTAGGAGGGCTGACTTTAGCAAAATGGGAGAGTGCCTCAGAAGGAAGGGTGGAGGAACAATGGGGAAACATCACAACTGTATTTCTCAACGGAAACCACAGTGAGGCAGTGTGGCCCACCTGGTGTCTGAAAGGATAATAAACAGAATCACTGGGAAGGATCGTGCTCCAAAAATATCTCAGTACTATGCACACAGTTTTGGAGTGTTACAACCCACTCACCGGTTAGAGTTTTAGTAAAGTGAAAGACACTGTAAGATTTAATCACTATGTTTTATTTCTTTTCAGCGTTTTGCAGTGCAACATACTGCATCATCAGGATCTATAAGTTAAAAAATGGGTTCATTATACTTCAAAGTAGACTAATTTTTTTATAAAATATATCAGGACCACATCTACAATACATGTTCTAATAACATTTCTTAAATTCAGTGTTAATTATTTCTTTGCTTGACAGAATAAATACAGTTACATAGCCTGATGTCGGCTAGAAAATATTCTTTAGTATGCATTTGTTTTTTATAAAAACAATAATTTTTATAAACACTTTATATAGATTTTAATAAAAGTAAATAAAAGGAACAATTCCCACCTTATAGTGTGAATGACAACTTTTTTAACTTTCTTTTACATTGAGGGGGGTTTCATGTGTCGCTTAGTATCCTATAGATTATATGTAATGCAGTTTTAGTCATTTATCAAAGGTACATTCATCTGGTTTATGTTAAGTCTTAATTATCTTTTTATTTCTTTTGTAAATCTTTTAGCTCTATTTCGAAAGTGTGCTTTCTTATTTCTGTTTGCTGATATACCAGTCTGCAATTAAACACATTGTTGCTGTTTAATTGGGTCTTTGTCTTAATTTATGTATTCTAAAAATAGGCAATGTATTGTTACCTGCTTGCACAGCGCTCTATTTTATTTTCAATTTGAATGTATTTAGTTTTCTTGTAGAAGCCTCTAGCTTCTGTTTGCTAATAGGAAAAGAGAAAGAAACATAGTGAAGCCAAGTGCCCAATAAATCGTCACTGTGATGCTGCTATTCTGTTATTATAGAGTGGAAATAATTAAGCAGTACAGTCAGTTTTTTATTTATTTCTGAAGTGTTTTTTTCTTAGTATTTTAGTGTGATAAATTATTAGTATTGTTATGAGACATATGGAATAGCCATCTCCCTGGCAGATGGCATATACATCTGATCCATAACATCAGCATCAATATATCATGGGAGCTGCCGAGTTGCTGTTCCTAAGCAGCAACAATGTGTCACAGTAATGGCACAACAAATTGACGGAGTCTGGCAGCTAGAGATAGATCATTCATCTGGCAAAATGAGAACTGGTCTAGTTATCACACCTGATACCGAACAACAGGAACAGTTTTATAATTTACCAAAAGAAAAAAAAAAAGCACTTTAAATGTAAAAAGTAAATGGCTGACTGCGTTTAGAAACTGTAATACCTGTTTTAGGCTACTAGCTCTTTTAATTTGCCCACTTGATCTGGTGAGTGAAATATAGCCTGGTGTCAGTTTTAACCCCATCTTCTGTCCTTCAAGTTTTGCCGGCATGTGTTCCACGTATTTGAAAATGTACATTTCCAGTTTTCTGCTGCTCGATTGGAATTATAAACTTTTAACTTCCTATATCTTTATCATCAGATTAATTGAATTAGTGAACTTAGATTTTATCCTGCTCCGAGTTAAGAAGTTATTTTCATAGCTGCACTATTGGGCAGATTGCAGTTGGATAGTTTTCAAACTCTGGAAACACACCAGTGCTTTTTTTCTATACAGATTTAATCAACCGCTGTACAATGTCCGAGATCGCAAGTAGACATTCTAGACCAAGATGTTACTCTTACTCTTAGTTATAAGAATTCCATCTCCAGAATCTGTAATCTAGGTTAGAAAAGTTGAATTGCTCCTGTATTATACCTACTAGGCTGTCTTCACCATTGAAATCATTTGGAGGAGGTTTAAATAAATGTTTACCTTCTGCTGGTGCTACAACAGCAAAGTGAAGACAAGTACCGTAGGCAACAATTGTAATATAGGAACGAATGTATTAAATAGAGAATAAACCTCGATAGTGGATCCCACACCTTTGTGTTATTTTTTGTAATAAACAGCTTGTGCTAAGTAAAGTAAACAAAGATCAGAGTCTTTCATGGTCAAGTGTGATACACACAACCTGGCTCGAGACTGTAAAAGCCAATAATGAATTGATACTACTTTTTACAGGTCTCAAAAATGTGTTGATATTACGAACATACGAAATTTGCCAGCAGATAAAGGCCTAGAGGTGTATCAAGTCTCCTCGAATGTGCAGCTAGCACCCCTTATTCTGCAGCTGCCCCTTCCTTCCACCCTTCCCCTTCATTGACCCTCCCCCTTGTCCTGTCCCATCCCCTTTTGAAGCAGTCCACTGTTCTACTGGATACCACTTCTGCAGGTAACGCATTCCACCCAGCCACCACCCTCTGTAAAAAAAAAAAAAAAAAAAAAAAAAAAAAAAAGTCTCGCCCTTCCTCCTGAACCTTCCTCCTCCAGTCTCATATCATGGCCCCAGTCCCTCCCTCTCTTACTTTGAACAGCCCCTCTGTACCTGTCTTGTTTATTCCTTTCATGCACTTAAAGGTTTCAATCATGTCCCCCCTGTCCCTCCTCTCCTCCAGTGAGTACATGTTAAACCTCAGCCTCCTCTGGTATGATAAGTCCCCCAGCCGCTTGATCATCTTTGTCGCCCTGCGTTGCACCCCCTCCAGTAACTTAATGTCCCTCTTCAGATATGGGCGCCAGTACTGCACGCAGTACTCCAGGTGCAGTCTAACTAATGACCTATACAGTGGCAGAATCACCCTCCTTGAGGATGTACCCCTTGCAATACAACCCAGCATTTTGTTGGCCTTTGCAGCTGCCTTCCTACATTGGGGGGGTCACTAGTTGTTGTAATAGTTTATCGAGGGGGACGGCAATCAAATTAGATTGATAAAAAAAAACTGTTCCCGGAATGTGCAGTTTCCAGGGCTGCTGCACTGTAGACACTATTCACAGAATAAGACTGTCTCACGCCGGGGAAAGAAGTGCCCCAATTTGTTGGCAGACTCATTCTATAACATCAGTTACAATTATACTTAATCATTAATGAACATAACAAGGCTCCCGATTGGCTAATGGATTGGTCAGTAATGTCTTAGAAATGACTGATTCAGCTGCCAGGTGACACTGTGTGACACGGCTCACACCACTCTACTTTAAAATGAAATAGTAGTTCTGGAACGACCATAGGTCATCAGAGAGCCGGCACGGGCAGGGGTAGTGGAGGGAACAGGATCGAGCAACCGATAGGCAGCTATCCTCTCCAAGGGAGGTTGCTTGCCCCTCTGTAGTTCCGCTTCCATTAGCTGGGTGGAGGTCCGATGAGTAGCATAGGTGGAAGGGGCATTATGGGATTGTCAGTGGTGGGGTGGAAGGGGCCAGCCAAGCCAGTGTTGGGCATGCATGTGCACCTCCATGCGCGTGTCTGCCGGGTCCCAGGAGTCTGGGAGAAAACCGGGAAAATCAGAAATATTTTAAAAAAATTAAAATAATTGCAAATTAAGACTATATTGGGTGAAAAAGTCATTTTCATGACTAGACTTATCGCAATAACAACCTTGAAGCTGTTCATTTCCTTGGATTAACGACCAGCTGAATGGAGGTGGCCCTCGTCTGCTCCTTGTGCCACCCATCCGGTCATTAATCCCTTGGAAATAACTGGATTCTCTGTCATTCTTTCTTAAACACTGATGGTACACTATGTGCCTTTTATTAGATATCGAGATCTGACGTCTGAGTGTGAATGTCAAAGAATTTACCTTTTTATGTATTGCCTTAATCAACAACAGTATTAAAAAAATTGTCTCTATGGACTTGTGTTTTCAGTTGAGACCCTTTATAGTCTTTATAGTTTTTAGGATAGTGGTGATCATGTTAGCAAGGTTGAGAAATGGCAATTTTTCTTTAATTCTAACAGAGACACATTATGTAACAAGATGTCCTGCATTATGTGAGAAAGAGGCTCAAACTTAAGGAAATGTGACATACAGACAGCAAAAAGTCTTTCTGTTTTAACTATCTGGTGAGTTGGGCGGTGACGTATGTACTATAGTCATCTCTTAACGATTTAAGAGTCCGCTGTATGCACAGACACTGCAGCATAAAAGGGCCATCCATCGAACTGCATGATCATGACATTATTTCAGACACATTTTTACCAGCTATTTCTGTAGGTCGTACATTTGTTTTGCTTCTGACAGCTCTGCAGATCTAATTAAGTAATAAATGGAAAATTTACCAAACGTCTGATATTTTCCTTGTTACACAGAATGAGCGGCATCTGTGGCACACAAAGCAAACTGAATACCTGCTGTATACTCCCAAGTCTCCAATCCATTCTCGGGGTATTGACACTTGTCATGTACAAAAACAAAATGACAACCAGTCATAACTGATGCTTCATTAGTACAGACTTCTGGAACTTTGTACAAGCAATACCCTTGTCATTCTATGCAGTAGTTGGTATACTGCGTTGTAAGAAATCTCAAGTTTCCATCATTAATTGCAGTGTTGTTGCTTCCTGGTGCTCCTTGCGATGCTTGCTCTCTGCCTGCTGTTCATGATGCAGCATTGATTGTGGGTCCCACCTCCAAGGACCACTTATTTATTTTTCTTACAAATGTGCCTATACAGCATAGCCCACAATGTGGTGCTTCTTTTGCCCCAACCACAGTAGGGTCCATTCTCTTGTGTTGAGAGATCTGGTGTGATTAAGCACAATTAAAAAAAAAAAAAAAATAGTTTATGTGGTCAGCACCTTCCCAATGGTGCTTCTGCATTCTCACCGCTCCAACCCAGACGGAATAAACCAAAGGAGGCAGTGGCTTTGCTTGCAGGTGGGTAGACCAGATTTCTGGATCTTTGCAGAGTCCAGATACTCCTCAGTACACACCGTCTGTGCTTGGATGCACATCTACTTCTGGGCTCTGACAACGGTATTAAAGTGGTAAACAGAGCCAACACCGAAGCCTTCTCTTCAGTCTCGATCACGGTTGTGACCATTCCTTTGCTGCGTATTCCAGCTCAATTACACAATTTCTTTTTTTTATAATGCAACAGTTCAGGCAATCAGCATCTGTCATGTTACTGCAGCCATCACACCGCTCATCATGTATTGAAGAAACTGAGGAGTAGGCTGGTTTTCTGGCAGCTGGCCACAGGCAGGTGTGAGGTATTTTTTCTGGGTCCTGATGCTCATCAATTTTGTTGTCTACTCATTCTGTTAAAGATGCCACTGCCAAGGTAACATTTTTTTTTTTTAAACAACAAACGGGGCTATGCAGATCCCACACCATCACCTTTCCTTAGCATCAACCACGTTCGGCCGTTCACTTATATGCACATACTGGCTGGATTAAACATATAAATCAAGGTGGTCACCACCTGCCCAGTGGTGCTGCTGGTGTTTCGTTGCTAACTATTGAGAAGACACAGGAGGAGGCAGGTTTTCTGGAAACTGGTTGCTGGTACTAGGCATGCCGTCTGTATTGGTCTTCGGTGTGTCCTGATTCTCCCTCCTGTTGCTGTCTTCAAGATTTGGCCTTGCATGTGGGCGTCGCTGTGACTGACCTTAAGGTTTTCTTTTTAAAAAGGCACATTAACAAATGGGACTAAACAGAGCCAACACTGCAGACTTCTCCCACTCCCAACCACAGATGTGGTCATTCTTGTGATGCATATTCCAGCTTGCGTAAACAATTATTTCATTTTTTGTCTGTCTTTGTGGGAGCCTGCAGCAAAGGTCTAGAAGTTATTGTTTGTAAGAACAACATAGTGATGAACAGAAAATGGTCTACAACTAATGGCAATGGGTGATATTCTGTGGACTTGCTGATAGCCATCACAACTCTGACAGTTCAAGTGGGTGATTGCAGGTACTACCATTTCAACTTTTACCTTCCTGTGTCCCCTGTCTCCCTTTGACACATGAAATTCTTCTTCCTGACTTTTCTCGTTGGTTGTTGGGGAGCACTTCCCGCCTCTGAATGCACTAGTCGCTGGTTGGCTCAAGTCTGATTAACAACCATTGCTGTCCACTCTTGAGAATTCTCTTTGTGATGCAGTTTCTCCAGTGAAGCTATCAGATATCCCGCCTGAGCTGGACCTTCAGGCTGGCACCGGCTTGTGCCACAGTTTGGCATACTGCAGAGTTCAATGTTTGCTGGTATTAGTACACATTAACCTGTCGTATATTGTGTGATTAGCCATCTTTACTGGAATTAATCTCGTGTTTTTTTTTTTTTTTTTTTTTTTAGAGGTGATTCTGCTGCAATATGGTTCAGTGCCTAGACAGTTCTGGTACTGTGTATTTTGTGTATATTACTGCTCCTTTCCATGCAGCCTTTACTCTTGTTCCTCATCAGAATGCCTTTTCTTTCTTTTTTTTTTGGTTTTTGTTTCAGCCATATCAATAATGAATGTGGCATTTCAGTGTCTGCTCCCAGATATGTATGGACCTTTCCATGCCTCAGTTTCTCAAAAATATTGCCATGACTCACCCAGGTAACAGATCTTCATAGCTGATGCCTAATATAATAAGTAGAAAACTTCATTAATTATGTGTGATAATACCCATTGTCTGTCTTTTAGAGTAGCTACGGTAAAACCTCCCCATTCCACCCCCGCTGTTTCAGTTGAAAAGTGCATTTTTTTTTATACTTCAAAAAACTCTCTTGTCTAATCATGTGTATGGTTCAACCATGTTCCACACTGAAATGTATGCCTGGAACAGTGTTGTTGCACTACCCTGACTACGTCACAGTCTTGTGATGCAGTGACTTTGTCACCAGTTCTGCACAAAGTTTTGAATGTCGTCACGCATGCGCGAGAAAGTGTGCCATGTCATTGACACTGACAGAAGGTCATGAAGTAAACGAGTGAAGAAAATAACACCTTATCTTTTGGTTTTAGAATTGTCTCTGGAGTAAACGTGTTTACTCCTACACAGTCTTTTAGGGTATGGGTAATCGAACACAAACAATGCAGTTAAGGTCTCTAGGTTTGCTGTGGTTATGAAACTCTTGAGCAGTTCTCTCAGTGTTGCATGTTACCGTGCAAACCTCTCGGTCCTTCATATGCCTTGTTGTGTTAGATTGGCACATACATACACACTCAGATACCAGCTTTTCTTTCTTGGCACAGAATTAAGATATACTATCAGTGCACAGACCTTCAAACCCACAATTGTTTAAGCAATAAGGCACAGCAGGGTGTGGGTTATTAAAGGAATAATGCTTGACAGGGTGGGTGTTATGCTGGGATAACATCTCACCCACCCTGGAGGGCATTATTCCTATTATACAATGGCTTGTTGTTTTATAATAAAGAAATAATTTTAAAGAATGTTTTTGTTAGTGTATAAAATATTTTTGTTTCTTAAGAGAAAGTGGAGATCATCATGGTGGGCATCCAAGTCATCCAACAATCAGCAGGGATGTTATGCCAGGATAACACCCCTGCTGTGGCAGACAACTGACCAATCAGAAGACAGGATTCTTTCTTGCCATTGTATACTGGGTATTTATCCATGCCTTGTGTGATGTGTCATGAGGTGCCGCTGAGTGAATGAACAGCACAAGAAGTGGGTAGATCACCCAATAACTCACACTCTGTTAAGCCTTATTGTGATTATTACAATAGACTCAAAATACATTTAATTTTTTTTTAAACCCATCTTTATTAGATTTTACTTTCAGAGAAGAAAAAAAGGACAAGACAAAAGGAGAAAGTACAGACAGACAAGCCACAACCCCCCAGCCAACCGGGGGTACCCACCCCAAAACTGGGCAGGTGAACTATATACAGTATCTATATACAATCACAGCTGCAGAGAACACCCTCCCCCATATCCAAACATTCATACAGTCATAACAATATCCAAGATAAATATCGGCTCATGCTAAGGGAAAACAAAACAAAGACCACTAAACATAAAAATTGAGCCTAAGCCAAAGGGCCTATTGTTCCAAGAGCCCTATAATCTAATGGGGTCAGACCTGCAGCTGTGTCCCGAGGAAGAGAGAGAGCCCTAAAAAACCTCTGTTGGCAGTCTTGTACCTGTCCACACTAAGGTATCCCTATTGGGTAAGCACCCTGATGCACCAAATCCTCCAAACATAAGATTAAAAGAAGAAAAGATCCTGCTTAGTCCCAATATAAATATCAAAATTATTGTTTTGTTAACTCGTCACTACAGTGATCTACACTTAGACAGACAGACCGATTAATGGGTAGGTTAAGTTGAAGCTAATATATTGCCTCTAAACTTCCCCATTTCTTAATATATGTTCCTTTTCTACCGTCCCGATACATTTGCCGCCTTAGCCTGCCTAAAGACCTCATAAGATCGGCTATCCACTAATCATATGTATAAATACAATCGCTCTTCCAATGCTTCAAAACAAAAGCTTTAATCAAAGCAGACATCAGTGCTATATGACATCTAGCCTGCACTCGTGAGATTTGGGCCATGTCCCCTAAAATACAAATCTCGGGGAGAATAAACTCCGTATAATTCTAAAAGGGGTCCATATTCTGCTTAACCTGAACCCAAAGCGGAGATATCTTGGGCAATCCCAGAATATATGCAAGGTATCTCCGGACTCAATCCACACCTAAAACATTGGTCTGTCTGTCTAAGCCTCCTAGCACAGTGTTTAGAGGGGTATAGTACAAATTAGAAGATATAAAAGTTGCATGGTTCTATATTTGGGAATAGGTATGTAAGCTCGCTCCTTCCAGATCACATCCCAACCGTCTCAGAGGAGAGACCTTTTTCCCAAGTACGCAACCCCTCACAGAGAACCCCTTTTCTAAAAAGCTCAGAAGTACATTGTACGCCACTGATAGAGGTCTATGCGCATCCTTAAGATCCTTAAGGTTATCCCACGTAAATGGGGTTCCTGAGGGAGGTAAGATATCCCTTTGTAGTTTCTGCAACATTTTAGCAACCTGAATCCTCTTAAAGAAGTTAATGTCACTACACTGAGGGGGAAACACCACTTTACCATCTAGAATGAAGTCTGCCCAGACAAGATTAGAAAGTTATGGAGCCCATAATTCCTAATTACCCGCCACCAATCTTCATATTGGGATTACCAGAAATAGGTTGATCTCTACAGCCCCTTTGGATCTTTTTGTGTTGGTATAAAGAGACCACCTAAGCCAGGACTGTCTTAAATATTGGGGAATTTTACCTATATCCGCAAATCGGACTGGTTAATGAAAAGGAGTGAATCAGGGAAATACCCTTATCCAACAAGATTTGCTTTTCAATATGCAGCCAGACTGGAGTATAGCCCTCTCCCTCAGAGAAACTATTCCATCGAGTCATTATAGGTAATTGCCCAGCTACATAATACAAATGAAGATCTGGAAACTTAAGACCCCCTAAACTAGAGGGAAGCCTAAGAACCGAGTGTTTCCTCCTTGGGGGTTTAAAATTCCATAGGAAGTCAGAAAATAGTTTTTGTATTCTGATGAACCAGATTTGGGGAATTACATAAGGGGACAAGTATATGGGATACAGAAACCTAGGCAATAAGTTCATCTTAATTAACCTCAATCTGGCCGTAAAATTTAAGGGAGCTTATTCCACCTTATCCAGGTCCGCCCTAACTGCTATCAGAATATTATTCAAATTTACCTCAACACCCTGGTGCAAATTAGCGCGAACCCAGATACCCAGATATTTGATACCATCTGAGCCCATTTCAGTTGCCAGGACTCCAGATCTGCCTTATATAGATGCGGGAAGAGGAAGAACCTGAGTCTTATTCAGGTTCAACTTATAATTCGAGACCACCGAAAAACTATTAATAATCTCAAGGACCCTCCCAAAACTTGACACCGGGTCTCAGAGATGCAAAAGGATGTCATCTGCAAAAAACGAGAGCTTCAGCTCCCTCTCCTTGAGCACAATCCCCCGTACTTCAGGGTCAGATTGAATCGCCCTCAACAGGGGCTCCAAATATATATTAAATAAAATTGGGGAAAGGGGGCATCCCTGTCTGATTCCATTACCAAGACGAAATTCTCTTGATAGGAAACCGTTGCAAAGGACTCTGGCCGTGGGGAGGGCATAGAGATTCTTAATGCCCCTGAGAAGGCCCTCCGGAAAGCCCATCCTTTCCATAGTAGCAAATAAAAAGGAGTGGGAGACCCTATCAAAGGCCTTCTCAGCATCAAGGGAGAAAAGTGCCAGATCTAAGGGAGAGTCAGCGGCCTCCAAAAGCACATGATGAAGCTTCCGCAAGGCATCATGGGGTCCCCTGCCTGGGATGAAACCAACCTGATCCTGACTAATAATTAGAGGGGCAACCTTTAAAATTATATTAGCAAGTATCTTAGATAATAATTTAATATCTTGGTTCAGGAGAGCAATGGGCCTATAGCTCCCACTAATTCTCCGGTTTATCTGGCTTAAGAATAAGTGTTATGTTAGCCTGATATAATGGTAAGTGTGGAACCCCATCTGACATAATATTAGAAAAAAACTCCAAAAGCAAAGGGGTAAGGGTTTGGACATGGGTCTTGTAAAACTGGGCCGTAAGGCCGTCTGGTCCCGGTGTTTTGCCCCTGGGCAAGTTATTAATCACATCTCTTATTTCAGCCTCTGATATAGGGGCCGCTAAAGCCTGAGATTGCATTGGATCTAGCCTTGGCAGACATATATCATCCAAAAACCCCCGCACTCTTTCCTCGGGGACACCTGATGCCCCTTGATATATTCAACAAAGTAATCTGCAAAAGATCCGCCATGACCTGCGGATCCGTCACCACCTCCCCCTGGTGTTCCAAAAAAGAGATTGTACGGGTGGCCTCCCATTCTTTAACTCTAGCGGCAAGAAGTTTACTTGGCAAATCCTATTGTAAGAGATACTCAGCTTGAATCCTTTCTGCCCTAGCCTCCAGTTTACTAAATAAAATGTCTGTCATCTCACCTCTTAAATCCTGAAGTTCCCGATCCACCTCCTCACTAGATCCCTCCAGGGGGAGTAAGAGAGTTACTGGCTCCCCATATAAATTCCTCCCTGGCTTTTCTCATCCTATTCCTCCTGATAGTGAGGGTCTGGGCTACACTAGCGTACAAAACTTTACATGTGGGCCAAGCTAAGGCCTTATTGTCAAGGGAAGGAATCTGAGTTAGGATAATATCCTTAAGAGCTTCCTCCAGACGAGGTAGCATATTATCGTCCAGAAGAAGGGATTCATCCAGTCTCCATCTGAAGGGCTTCATTTGGGCGGAGTCCACTGCCCAAGAGAGGCGAATTGGAGAGTGGTCAGATAGAATTCTACCATAAACCAGCAAACTCTTAACCCCTCGGAGGGCCTCCTGATTTACCAAAAAAAAATCAATACGTGTTTGGATTTTATGAGCCCCAGAATAAAAGGTCATATTGCAATCCCCTTGTTTAAATCGCCAGAAGGGGTCTGTCAGCGCAGCAACTTCAAGGAATCTAGCCATTGCTATCTGCGCCTTGGAGGGCGGCTTCCTAGAAGGGGGTATCCTATCGAGAGAGTTGTTGGAACAGAGATTCCAATCCCCTGCTATTATTAAAGAGTGGGATGAGAGGCTGGATAAATCCTGCTCCAACGTAGCAAAAAAATCTGGATTAGGTGGAGTGGGACCATAAACAGAAGCTATTGTTAATAACCTCCCCAAAATGGTGCCCGTTACAAAGACTCCCCGCGCGTCCTCCCGCACCTGATATCGCAGGGGGGCGAACGGACATCCCCTAGCAATCAAAATCGCTACACCCCCTGAAGCTTTGGCATTCCCCTCTCCAAAAACTTGACCCACCCAAAG
Organism: Neoceratodus forsteri; assembly: GCA_016271365.2. Lineage (NCBI taxonomy): Eukaryota > Metazoa > Chordata > Ceratodontiformes > Ceratodontidae > Neoceratodus > Neoceratodus forsteri. The sequence goes on from CM028129.1 coordinate 666,929,839, forward strand.
CTTCCTCAACAACGCCAACACCTCCTTAAGCAAGTGGGTTTCCTGCAAGAAAGCTATTTGAACCCCCAGTTTTGAAATATGCTTTAAAACAACTAACCTCTTCTTCCTCCCTCTGAGACCTTTGACATTCCAAGATAGCATATTAAGCGCAAACATCAAGGCATACTATACCCTCCTGTCGCCCAAACCAAGACTGCCAATGTGGACAAGTATGCAGACTGGACTCTCTCTTCCCTCCCCCAACCCCTAACCCATTTAAACAACCCCCGATCCTTCGATCGCCCTCCTATCCAGCGTTGAACACGAAATGAGCCAGCCAACAAGAGCGTGCCCTAGGCCCCCCAAATCTGTAGTGAGATTAAACAAAATTACTTGTCTCCTTTACAAAAAAAAAAAAACAAGAGCCAAAATATAAAATATAACAATCCCCTTCTCCCCCAGTTCATATTAGCTCCAGTGTCCTCCCTCCCCATGTGAAGATCCTCAAGTCCATAGCGGGCAAAAGATCGGGGAAGCTCAGTCATTCAACATAGCCAAGGTGCAGCAAAGAGTCATTTATAGGCAAAACAGTTCAGATCTCCACTGTATCCAAGAACACCTTCTGCCTTGGAGACTCAAGTTGCCGCTCTAAATAAATCTGGAAATTCAACTTTCAGTCCCTCTGCAGCATCCCTTGCTGTCAGGAATCTCCGATCTCCTGTCTGGAGCTTGACCACCAAAGTAGCTGGATGCTGCATACAAAACTTCACTCCTGCAAGATACAGCTTTTTCTTAATATCCACATTTTCTCTGCTTCTCCCGAATGGCCGGCGTCTGGTCCTGGAAAAGCCAAATTGCAGCTCCATTCCAGTGCAGGTTCTTAAGAGCTCTCGCCTTCATAAGGACATGGGCCTTCTCCCTATGATTCAGGAACCTCATTATAATAACCCTGGGGCGAGCCCCAGGGGGAGGAATCTCCCTTAGGGAGCGATGAGCCCTCTCAATATTATACGCCTCTCTGTAGGGCGTTGGGCCCAAGACCTTAAGTAATAGCCCCTGGATGAAGGAAATACAGTCCGAGCCTTCCGATCGCTCTGGCAAGCCTGCCAAAATTAAATTATTTCTCCGGCTATGGGATTCTTGATCATCCACCCTTTCCTCCAATTTTTTGACTTGTTTCCTCAAAACCACCAGCTCCTGCTCATGAGCTGTCATCTTCTTTTCTTGTGAGGAGGTTCTGGCTTCTAAGTCCCCTATTCTCGTTGCCAGGGCATTCAGAGCCGACTTGATTGTTGAGATATCTGCAACCAGGCCTCGCAGCAGAGATTTGATTTGCTAAGTCATCCGGAGGAGACTGGCCTTTCTCCTCCCACCCAGTATCGTCCTGCTCTTCTGGCACAGGTGATGGGGTTTCGGGCGTTTAGGAGGCAGGCTCGGCGTCCAGAAAATTCAGGGCTTCGTGACCATGGCGAGCGATATGGCGCCTGAAAATTTAAAGACGTCGGCTTAAGCGAGTATCCACTCCTGCAAGCACGCCAGGAGAGAAAGCGCTAAAACGCCAAACCAGACAGTGTTTTCACCGCCCTCACGACAAACGGAGATGTTTAATAAACTTATTTAGATCGGGCAGGCCCAGGAGCAACACTCAGTACGTCCGCCCTCGCTTAGCTCATCACGTGATCCTCTCAGACTCAAAATACATTTTAAATGTCATTCCTCAGTCATGGGTTATGCAGGATTTAATCACAGTCATGTGACATGTTTTGACCAATGAGGTTACAGGATTTTCACACACCATAGTATAATTGTCTGTTTTAGCTCTCCAGACAAATCATTGTGCTCATTTCCTCTGTTTGAGATGACAGTCTTATTCAGTGGAAAGTATCTCACAAGCAGATGCCCTTGTAATGCGCATGTTCTTGCACAGTCCAAAAAGAAGTTTCATATTACTGAAACAGCTTGATCAATATGTCCCCCATTCAGATTCACACTCGTCATGTAAGAGTGCTTTAATTTGCATTGTGCTTCAGGCACATACAACAGCTCACCTTTGCCATTTTTTATACTTTCTGTAATATTAATCCAGCTTTTTTTTTTTTTTTATAGATATACCCTCGACACGGTAATACTTCCCATCTGCTTCCACCCACTTCATTTGTTTTGTTTTCTCACTGGTCTTTTGCATAATTTTTGTATATTAATTTTTTTTATTAAAATGCATCCACCCTTGTGATATAATATACAGGACAAACTCCTTCATTCCCTAAGTAACCCCCCCCCCTCAGTTTTTTTTGGTAATAATGTTATTTGTGCGAGATGCCCTGTTTTCTTTCACTCACCAGACTGTTTTTAGCTCAGTATTTTGTGTTTTTTTGCAGCTTCAGTATTTAGTCTGCTGCTTTTTATTTAGTGACTGACTGCCCAAAACAGTCGCCGCTGCTGCTGTGGCTGCACTCCGAGCATCTCCTCATCCACAGCATATTTGATGAAGACATCAACTCGATGCTTACCCTAATTTCCTTTTCTGTCTGTGCTGGGTTGCGGCACTCAACAGTTCCCTATCTAGCCCTATTGATCGCAGACTACAGGATTGCTTTCTTCATGTTGACTATATTAGAACTTGTTTTCCTTGTGTTGGTTGTACTCGAATTTGTAATCTTTCTTTTTTCTGGGACCTGACTTGTATAAGAACCGTGATCCCTATCCCATTTAAGATGTTGGTTGTTGTCCTCATGCTGGCTGTATTTGAGAATTTGTGTTTTTTTTTCTTCAGTGAACCAAGATGCAACTTTGCCAGTATTTCTTATATCTGTTGCCACGATGGCAGAATGGGAAGCCTTGTGCTGTCCTTGCTGGGATGCAGTACTCAGCAATCCCCTATGATCTAGCCCCATTGATTGAAGACGTACAGGGTTGTTTTCCTTGTATTGATTGAATTAGGACCAGTTTTCCTCATGTTGGCTGTACCAGAACTTGTAATCTTTATTTTTTCTGGGACCTGAGTTTGAATGAGAACCATAATCACTCTAATATGATATTTTGGTTGATTTCTTCATGCTGGCTGTTTTAGGACTTAGCTTCCTTGTGTTTGCTGTAATAAGAACTTGTAATTGTTATTTTCTTCAGGGACCCAACTTGTATGAAAACCGTGATCCCTGTACTATGAGATGTTGGTTGTCGTCCTCGTGCTGGCAGGATTTGAGAATGTGTTTTTTTCTTCCGGGACCTGACCTGTGAACCAAGATCCAACTTCGCCAATAATTTTTTTTTATATCTGTGACATGATGGCAGAATGGGAAGCCTTGTGCTGTCCGTGCTGGGTTGCAGCACTCAGCAAGCCCCTATCTAGCCCTATTGATCGCAGACTACATGATTGCTTTCTTCGTGTTGACTGCATTAGAACTTGTTTTCCTCATATTGGCTGTACTCAAATTTGCAATCTTTCTTTCTTCAGGGACCCGACTTGTATGAGAACCGTGATCCTAGTCCAATGAGATGTTGGTTGTCCTCATGTTGACTGTATTTGAGAATTTGTGTTTTTTTTTTTTTTTCTTCAGGGACCTGACCTGTGAACCAAGATGCAACTTTGCCAATATTTCTTTATATCTGGTGCCACAATGGCAGAATGGAAAGACTTGTGCTGTTCGTGCTGGGATGCAGCACTCAGCAGTGCCCTGCGATCTGACCCCATTGATCGAAGATGTACAGGATTGTTTTCCTTGTGTTGATTGAATTAGAGCTGGTTTTCGTGTTGGCTGTACTAGAACTTATAATCTTTCTTTTTTCTGGGACCCAGCTTTGAATGAGAACCATAATCACTCTAATATGATATTTTGGTTGATTTCTTCATGCTGGCTGTTTTAGGACTTAGCTTCCTTGTGTTTGCTGTAATAAGAACTTGTAATTGTTATTTTCTACAGGGACCCAACTTGTATGAAAACCGTGATCCCTGTACTATGAGATGTTGGTTGTCGTCCTCGTGCTGGCAGGATTTGAGAATGTGTTTTTTCTTCTGGGACCTGACCTGTGAACCAAGATCCAACTTCGCTAATGTTTTTTTTTATATCTGGGACATGATGGCAGAATGGGAAGCCTTGTGCTGTCCGTGCTGGGATGCGGCACTCAGCAAGCCCCTATCTAGCCCTATTGATCGCAGACTACATGATTGCTTTCTTCGTGTTGACTGCATTAGAACTCATTTTCCTCATATTGGCTGTACTCAAATTTGTAATCTTTCTTTCTTCGAGGATCCGACTTGTATGAGAACCGTGATCCCTGTCCAGTGAGATGTTGGTTGTTGTCGTCCTCATGTTGGCTGTATTTGAGAATTTGTGTTTTTTTTTTTTTCTTCAGGGACCTGACCTGTGAACCAAGATGCAACTTTGCCAATATTTCTTTATTTCTGGTGCCACAATGGCAGAATGGGAAGACTTGTGCTGTTCGTGCTGGGATGCAGCACTCAGCAATGCCCTGCGATCTGACCCCATTGATCGAAGATGTACAGGATTGTTTTCTTTGTGTTGATTGAATTAGAGCTGGTTTTCGTGTTGGCTGTACTAGAACTTGTAATCTTTCTTTTTTTCTGGGACCCAGCTTTGAATGAGAACCGTTATCACTCCAATATGATATTTCGGTTGTTTTCTTTGTGCTGGCTGTTTAAGGACTTGTTTTCCTCATGTTTGCTGATTAGAACTTGAGAATTCGTGTGTTTTCTTCCTGAAATCTCTCCGATCTTTTCAAACTCTTGACTAACTAAGACGGCAACTGTTGCTGTCACAAATCATAACAGACCCCCATCACTTTTAAAAGTGACCTTCAAATACATAAACCAGCAGACCGCATATATAATAGAAATACCACAAAACGTTTTTCAATGCAGAAATTTCACAAATCCTTCCGAAACTGTGTCAAAAAATAAAAGAAAGAAACTCACTCTGAAACAACCGGTCCCAACAACAGGGGTATTCTATAATTCTTGCTCTTCCTGTGTATCTTCATCATTCATCACTGGTGGGTGTCAGCCAGTGGCACAGCAGCCTATGGGAGTTTGTTTTTTCATTCACACGAAGGGGAAGGAGTGAGCACCACAGTGCCACCCACGAAGCAGACACACAATGTCATGCTTGCAGGTTAGCCATAACTGGCATCGGCTGCTCCCACGCCTCAGTTATGCACACCAGTTAGAGGAAAAATAGAGTGATACGAGAAAAAAGGAAACTCAGACAAGACTGCAGGGGAGGAGGAGGACTGCCCATGTTCTGAGGCCTTGAGGGGTAGGAGAGTGGGATTTAGTGATGAAGGGTGAAGATACACATGAAGATCAAGAATTATGGTAGGTACATAATTTTCATATCTTCCCTGTGTCAGTCTTCACGATTCATAACTGGTGGGTGAGTACTGAGACCCCCCCCCCAAAGGGGGCCCAGTATTTCCCCAAGGAACATGAATCCTTCAGCCCCCGTAGGGGAAAACTACAGAGGGGAGAGGATCCTCACATGCCATTCAGGCCTGTGACTGGTCAGCGTGAGGAGGGGCTCTCTGCTGGAAAACAGGCGGGTCCCCAGAGGACTGAGGCAAGCACCCTGCGCCGGGACAAGGGTGACAACTGTGATAGACGAAGCCACACCATTCACCTGATGCAGATCGCTGTCCCTGCAAGTGTGGAGGCTACCTCATTGACGTCATAAAACGCCCCTGCATGGTGCCTTGTAAGCTCCAGACTCTGAGCTGAGAGGTGGCGCTGACTTCTCCCCCTTCGGACAAATGAAAAAAACCTCCCATGGGATGCTGCGCTCTGGCTGACACCCACAAGTGATGAATGGTGAAGACTGACACGGAAGGTGAACTGCTGCAAACCGTGAATCTGTCTGGGACCTGTCCAGACACTTCAGCACATTCAGTCTTATCTGATCACCTCTTGCCACGAGCTTCCTGCTATAGGCTGCCTTTGTTCACCGTAACACAAAAAAGACAATACTACTTCCCTCACTACACTCAATGTTGAGCTCCACTAGAACCTGGGCAGCATGTATGAACTTGGTACTATTTTTCCTTGCACAACACTGACAAGTCTCGTTTTATAATCGCAATATCCCATTCCAGCTCTCTTGATCAAACAAAACACATCCAGCATTACCCCACACCCTGTCATGATATACTTTATTTATTAAGATAACGGATTACAACGTTTGAGCCAAGAGCTCATTTACAGAAGTTCCAAATAAGAGAAGCATACATAACATTTTAACAAGTGACAAGTAACAGATGGCAAACATAATAGTACAGTTATTTGATAAACAGGAAAGTAAACGATTAATTTTTAAAATAATTTAAATAGAACAAGTCTGAATAAACAGGGTATTGCTTGGAGACCTATAGGATGGTTGTCTTCCTCATGTTGACTGTATTGGAATTTGTGATCTTCAGGGACCTGACAGCAGTGGGAACCAGTATCCCTCCAATTGAATCGCAGTAAATGGTTTTATACCTCTGGCCATGCTTCCTTTATGAAATCAGAATACATTTGTTCAATGCAGGCTGAATCCGACAAATTAAAAAGTCGTCCTCCACTAGTTGGTAACGGAGCTCTTAAAGGTCCTGCAAAGATAAATACTCGTTTTATTTCTGCTGTATCCAGAACTGTTGGATGCTTGTACTGACCATCTAGTGAGGTTGGATGGAAGAATTCTACGGTGGCAACATCAGTATTTGTTGATGTAATGCTTCCAGGGTACCACCCATTTTCGTATGCCACCGCAATCCAGTCATTCACCGTCAAGTTTTTCCCACTTGGTACTACGGTTGATGACTCAGCCAGGTCCAAATCAGAGATATCACTGGGTTCTTCAATGTCACTTTCATCTGAGCTTTTGTAATTTACGATGTGCTGCTTTCCAGTCAATGCTGTTTTTCTCTTTTTCTTCTTTGGTTGGTCTTTGACATCAGTTGAAGTTCCTTCACCACTTTCTCTCTGCTTCTGTTTTAATTCTTTTTGGATTTTTCTTTCTTCTCTTCTCCTCTTCCTTTCTTGTTCTGCTTGTAGGTTATGTTCCAGTGCACTTCTAGTTTTCCTTTCAAATTCTGTGTGACTCCTCCTGAGTTGCCTTCCATGTCTGCGTGCTCTGAAGAAGATGCGTTGTTTTTCAGCAGAGGTTTTACTTTCAGTCCAAGCCTGTAGATCCTCATGGTTTAACTAGAGTAATAATTTGGATGTGTGGAAATGGAGTATTTATTTATTTAGGCAATTGGAATCACAACCCTTTGAGTCATAGACTCATTTTCAAAGGCTCCACGTCAGAGTAAAACATACACATTCATACAGTACATACATAGAATAAATGTGGGTGAAGACTCCATTGTTGACTGGCATCCAGTGATCCGAAGTCCCGTTCACAGGTCAGATTTGTAAGTGGTGCTCCATCCACAGCCTTCAATGCATCTTCTTCCGGATCATGGCTGAACTTTCCAGTACGAAAGTCTTCCAGTTGCCTTTCACAGCATAATTTCATTTCTCTGAGGATGGCTGCTGTACACCTTGAAAAAAATTCAATGTCTTCCGGCTTGGATGTCGCCATTCTGAACAGTGCCGAACTTCTATTCCCTGCATATTCTAGGAACTTTTGTGAGTCCTCACTTGAAAGAATAATGAGCGGATCTTCTAGTCGGGTCTCAATCTGTGCATACATTTTTTTAGTGCAATGATGCAATTTTAGGTAGTTGCATGTGCCGCTGATCATTGCTTTCCAGTATGGTGCAGTTATTTTCAAGTAGATGGCTGCCAGACTGTGAATCATTGCTACCACTTTCCTGCCTTGTAAGTCTAGAAGTACCAACTTGATCTTTGAATTCTCTGTGTCCAAATGATCAATGAACTTGATGATATCCATTCTGTGACATAGAATCTGTACCGTGTTTTCGAACAGGCAGTTGAATCTGTTGTCTCTGTAATTTCTGATTGTCGACTTTATATTACTGTTCATGGTGCAGTAGCTTAGCTACTTTTCTCTTACTCCATTTTTCTCATCTGGTACTGGGCCAAGAACCTCCAATGCCATTCTGACAGTCCTTACTGCTGCAACTTCCCGGCGATACTTAATTATTTTATCCTGTCCAAGTAAAATGTTGTTGTCTTCCATTTCTTTTTGAAGACTGCTTAGGTTGTCCACTGCATATTTATGGAATCTTAGTAAGACATGGACCATGCAGTGGAACGAATGTAGAACTTGGCATTGCGATTCATCTCCACATTCTTCTAGCATTTCGTGTCTCCAGCTTTGTAGCTGCTGGTTTGATAGTTTTTCATTTGCAGCTCTATCCATCATGATGAATGTTAATTTTCAGATGATGGTATTGAGCATGATCTCTCCGCAGTCCAATATCTCATTTAGTTCTAGTTTTGAGGTTTCCATGATGGTTTCTGCAGTTTCACTAGCATCGCATCGGAATCCAAGAAGTGATGGTATTGCCTAGTATTTTTTGGTTTTTCCTTGAGGTCCCATCTTTGTGAAGTCCCCAGTGATCCACTTTCTCCAGTTTGTCAGCATACATTGACTTCACGAGAAACTGTCCTTCATCTGTGATATTAACTACTGTTTGTCGATGTGGAAGGTCCCTTTCTGGAAACATATTTAAATATGTGTTTTCCAGCTGATGCAATCACCTTGTCTACTTTATCCGTCGCCACTTCCATCGATACCAGCTCCAAAACACAAATTCTGACATCCACTGTAAATACTTCTTCAACAATGGTGTCTATCCTTGTTGGGGTGTCAGAATGGATATGATCAATCTGTTCTTTTAAATTGTCAATTTGTTCACGAAGGGTGGAATTTTCGTCAATTTCTTCAACCACATTTTCCTTGAAGGGATTCTTAGTAGTTTTCTTCAGTGTAGTTTTCCAGTAGCTCTTCATCTTTCTAGCCTTCCACAGCATCCATTTGAGAACACATATAGAATTGTGTAACTGTTCTTTATCCTTTTCTAGTTCCTTGTTCTTCGTTTCAGTTCTGCTAATTTTTTTTCCAATTGTTTAACCAGGTGAGACGCACTAAGCTGAAAGCTTGTTTACAGGTGCAGCCTGGGAGCATAGGGAAGTTAAGTGACTTGCTCAGGGTCACACAGCATGCAAGTGGGGGCTGTGGGATTGAAACCCAGTTCTCTAGATTTGTAGCTCAGAGCCTTAAACCACTGCGCTATCTTTTCATTCTTTCTCTGCTCTGTCTCACGGACATTTCTAGATGGTACTTTGTTTTCTGTGACTGCAACTTCTCTCTGTACTTCCTTGTCATTGTCTTCAGCTTCTTCAAGTATGTAACTTCTTTATTTATTTGATGCTGTCGCACATTGTCATTTTTTGGGGGCAGCTGTCAAACTTACATGTCTGAGTGTTGAACCGCTAGTGCTAGCATGGTCTTAGTTTCTGTAGTTTTCAGTATTTTGTATGCCATTTGTATCTACTTCCTTGGTATCTTCATTCTCTCCTGTAGGCGAGTCACAAGTAAAATAGAAAACTGCCTCATTCAAAGAATTCCTTTCTTTATCCTTCCGAAGTCGTCTTAGTATATCTCTTTTACTGTGCAGGGCCTCCATATTTTTTACCACGCCCCCTCATAAAGATGGCTATCGATTATCCACATTTGTTTAATCCACGGAACCCAAATATGTGTACCAAGTGGCTTGTTGGCTTGCTTGTTGTTCAACACGTAGCGATATATATCCAGAATCAAACCATTCTTGGGGTTCACAATTACAGGTAGGGTGTTCCGTATTAAGTCTTCTTCATGTATGCCAGCTGATTTTGCATATACTCCCAATCCTAGTGGTTTGGAGCGCGTCTTCTGTTTCGTGGCAGGCATGTTATATTCTGACTTGATAGCAGGTCTGTCACAGGGAGAATTCCTAGGCAACAGGCAGAATTCCTATAGAATGCAGATGGACAATATTTAGTATATAACTATACATAAAGTTTGTTAAACACGTTTAAGATATCCAAAATAATTAAATAAAGGGTGTTTACGAGTAAAGTAACTTACAAAATATGTTGATGGAAGAAACTCAACAGCACAGGATCTAAACGTGAAAAGAAAAATGGTAAATGCACAAGTTCATCCCGCTTTGTATGGCTACCAGGCTAATCTTACCCATGATAGAATGATACCACACAACCAACTCACAACCTTTGTTGATTCTTGGATGGTATTCTTTCAGACACCCTCTTATTTCCACATTGCACTTCATCATCCTACCTATTATTTCAACTTGTTTGACTTAAAAATTGGACATCTAGCATTCTAACATTACACTAAAATAATGCTGGATACATTAAATACAACATGCAAGAATCTCTTATAGATTTCTGGTATCTAACATCTTCCATTTGCATAGTGCAATATCAAACAAGAGCGTGCACTGCTATGTAAGGGAAATAATTTTAACTAGAAAATGAGTTTTTTTTCAGCCACACTTCCTACGGAGATGTCGGGGGTAAGTTATCAAACTGGTGGGGCAGGCAGCTAGTAGGAATCTGCTCTTTAAAGGGTCACATTCATGTACAGTGGCAGAAAAAGTATGGAAGCCCATGAAGCTCACTGACATCACAATGGTGCTAAGAATGACTCTAATGTATTTATAATGCACAGACTCGGTCATCTATTTCTCTTGACTGCTTACAGCCACAGGAACGCCAAATACCTAATTTAAAATTACTTTTAATGGGCTTTCAAACTATATCTGCCACTGTACATGAATGTATCCTTTGAACAAATGCAGTCTCAACAGTACCCACATTGATAATGCCTTGCTAAATTTACTTACAGTTAAATCCAGAACAGTAGAGTTGCAACAGTATACGAACAGAAGAAAGAAGTTACCCTTGGTGGGTAGAAACCAGGTGAATCTCGCCTCAACTCAAATGTTAACGGGCAGTGTATTCTTCACAGTTACTTAATCTCCCTGCAAGAGAAAAAAAATGATTAATATATGTATGATGATATGAATTAAGGCAAAAAATATAAAAGTAAAAAAAAATTAATCACAACTAGTACTAATTTTATTTTATTTTTTTGCTCCTTGCCTAGGCTTCTTTCTCGGTCACCGGATGGGTCCCTCTCTTCCTAGAGGGAAGGTGCCAGGAAGGACCAGTTTGGTGGTAGTACGGTACTGGGTTAGCAAAGAAGAAGCATGCTACAGGACGCAGCTGTGTGTATGGCCTAGCAGTGGAGGGAGGGGTGAAGGGGTGTGAAAACAGAAAAGGACAGTTGGGCAGGCTTATGTCGGCGTTCCCCAGGCTATCTGGATTTGTTATCCGTGGAGGCTGCCCTCCCCTCTCTGGTCCCGCCATGGGGGGTTGGGGAAGTGTGAATCCAGGAAGGAACTAAATTTGAAATTGAAGCTTAGTGAGTTTTAATGCCCCCGCCCAATATTCCCCTAAAAGAGTGGCAGTCCCCCCCCCTTCCCACGATAGAAGCCACCCCATTTTTTAAGCGCAGTAGTACCTTCCAGGGTGGTTGGTACTTGAGCCTCATTACGCCCCGGTTGATCTGGTATTGCCCAAATACCAACCATCCTGGAGGGTATTATTGCTTGCTTTCAAGCCCAGCAATCCCATAACATAATCACAATTAAAATACTACTCACAATTAACTGGAGCTGCAGTCCACAGTGTGTCCGATGTTCAAATGGATGCACAGGTAGGAAACACAGTAGTTATTTCCAATAATAGAAAATACCTATTAATTAAAAGAAAGTGTAAGTTAGCATTTAAATCAATAACAAATGGCATTAATAAATGTAACTAGAGCCGAGTAATCAGTATATACATGCATGATACTCACCTTTAGTAATAGCATTCCCTGGCCACTCCCTTGCATTTTCAGTCCTAGTGAACAGATGGCATTTTAATATTTTAAGTGACATCTGTATTATTAGAGATCCCCCCCCCCCCGAATGTAATGCTGCTGAAATTGGTTTGGGTACCACTGTCCATGGTACTATATGCATTGACATGTAGAATACTGCTGATCCGTTCAGGAAGGGAGTATTTTCAAAGGAAAAGATGAACAAGACAGCAGGGACTTGCAATGAACTGGTAGAGGAAAATGTAGGAGAGACTGCCTGGAACACAGTCTTCCAGTGGAAGCGGTGGGGACGAAAGCAGTGTGGTAGTCTTGAAGCATTAATGGGATAGGCACGAGAGAATCTTAGATGGGAAGCAGGAGGAAGCTGGAGCTCAAAGAGGGTCTGTGGTGACAGGATAGGCGGGGGAAAGACTGGTAGACTCTGTTGTTTTAAGTCATACAGGACTGCAAGACCGAGCTCCTCCTTCTTTCTGTGATACAGCGAGTGTTCTTGACGAACGAACAGATTGAAACTGTGTGTCATGTCTGTCTGTCACAGCTACACTGCATCAGTAACTGCTTCTGGTTTACATAGCTGAATGGTACAATGATTATTTTACTCATTAACAAAGTAATAAAAAAAAAAAAGCTGCAATTCTAATTCACTGTTCCCGAAGAGGTTGAAAACCAAGATGGCTAACTGTATTTTTCTAAGCATTCTATGCTGGGCTACGAACATTCTATTTGGGGCACTGATTTGCCATCATTGGGCTAGGTACTGTTTGCCTGTGCTTTTTTCCTACTGTGTGTATTAGAAACCACAAAGAAATAATGTATTTAAATAGCACAAGACAGAGGAACTATTTTTATGTTAATTTATATATTGATAAAAGTTTAATAAAAAAAAAAAAACACTTCTACACCTCAAGACCCAATTTGGGGTTCACCTGGAATGCTGGTGCCCCGGTTTTGAGCCAGAACATGGGATGACAGTACCGGAGGGAAGCTTGCAGAGTTAGGAGTATGAACTCAGGGGAGCTCCTGGGGTGAGACACGGAAGCCAGCACTGCCCAGGCTAAAGCAGCTCAGAGTGGCCGGCCTGTTGCAGTAACGCACCTTGTGATGTGGGTTACCACGCGTTGAGGATGCATTCAGCTAAATGCCGCAGGCGTGCTGTACCAATGGGTAGAGGGCTAAGCAGGGAGAAACAGTAGTAAAAATGGCCAGATGGCTGTCCTGATGATGGTGAACCACACCCCCTGACTGCCGTGAAGCCAAGGTGTTGATGATGCACCATCATTGGTCCTCCTGTGTCTCCCCTCCCCGGTCGTGATCACACACACACACACACACACACACACACACCCTAGCCACTGAATTTAAAGAAAAAAAACATCTTCCTGCTGCTGGTGTAGTGGTCTGTGCAACTAAACAATCACATTGACATACCCACGCCTTGACCCACCAAGACAGAAACCTCTACCATTTTCCCCATTGTTATGGATCCCCACGCAAACTGTATGGTAAACCAATCACATGATGAAGCAAGTGCATCATGACATCCTACTAGTACACTGTCACGACTGACACATAACATCACTAAAGCATCCAGACATCAAGGATAACTGGCACCACTCATGACCCCAACCCCCATCAGCTATCTTAGCATCATGGTTGGTATACTGGAGCCACCCATGCACACCTGATTGGGGTGCCATGAGTGGAGCCAGAAGATTGTCATGTCAGCATGCCTGATGATGGGTGGGTGATGAGTGATGCTTGTATTCTTTGATGTCAGGATGCCTTAGTGATGTGTGTGTGAGTGGTGACAGTGTACTAGTAGAATGTCATTTTATGCAGTGGCTTCATAAAGTGATAGGTTTACCATTACAGTGTGAGTGGGAAGCCACAATGTGGAAATGTGGTAGGTAGGTGTAAGACTGTAGAGACTGGGGCTGTGGAGAACACATTCAACATGAGAAGCACTGCACAGTCTTAGAGGGACACAGCATAAACTATTAACAACATGGCAACAGGGAGCATTAAATAAAACAAACATTCCCTCGATCATAAGGTGGATGCCCAGTTCACTTGAGACACGTCAGACCGTCTACCATGGGCATTTCAGAATGGAGGATGTGTCTGCAGAGGCAGAAATCGCCCATTCTGCCACTGCACGTGGTCAGTTTTGGGAAGGGGGGCTGGTTACAGTAGTGAAGTGTACTTTCTGGACCAAGGAGGCGGTGACTGGCAGTAGTATGGGAGCATCACCCCAGTCTCCCCACCCACCCAGCCTCAGACACACACACACAAACCACTCACCCCAGACGACACACACACCCACATACACCAACTCAACGCCCACACACCCCACCCTGACACCCACACAAATGCACCACCCACCCCCAGATGACACATGCACACACACCACACACCCACAGAAGTCACACGCACACCACCCACCACACACCCGCGCACGCATACCACCCACTACACACACAGGCACACACACACCACTAGACACACCACGCACACACACCACACACCCAAAGCATGGGTGGGAGTCATCAAATAGCTGTACCAGGATATGATTGTACAATATGGTTGGAGAGAAGAATACGAAGAAATGTCTACCAGTCTGCCATGCCCATCCCACTCCGACCATCAGCGACAAACCCAAGCAGCGTGGCACAGACCAGGCGGACTGGCATCCGTGTAGAAAAAAACTGTTCAAACAACATGAAGTCTTGCTGTATTCTGACTATTGCAGTGATATCCAACCTTTGAACTGCCCCAGAGAGGAAAGAGTTAACTTTTCATGCAAGGCATGGAACGCTGAGCTCGAGCTCGGTTGAGACTCCGTCTGTTGTTGTTTAAACCCAAACCACCAGATTCTTTATTCTGCCTCACTGAACAGTTGCTCCGCAAATTCCTCCTTTGCTCGGTTTAATTTAGCCGGTTAAAGTGTTGTTTTTTCCTCGGTTTCAACCGAATTTATTCCATCTAACCTGTCGGTTCAGTCTCTGTCTGTGGTTCCGTGAGTACTAGATAGGTTTGTTATTGTTTGCTTCTGTGTGGAACTTGTAAACGTTAGATCGGTTCGGTTTGAACCGATCAGGTTTGTTTAAAAAAAGCTTGTTCTACTTTGAGTGTGGTAACTGGTCCTTATCGGTTCTAAAAAAAACGGATTTCATTACGGTTTTTTCCACGACCCGTAACATGGTCAGGAACCGATAAGGGTGTCTTGCCTGGCGGATTGCTGAAAAAAGGGTAAGTTTGGTTAGGACTGGCCATGTCTGAGAAACCCAAGAGAAAAACCGGACCCACTGGGTTTCAACACTGTAGTGTGTGTAGGGAAGTCTTTGCTAAGGCTGACCCCCACACCGCCTGTGTTTATTGTCTGGGGTTTGACCACCTCGATTCAGACTGCCAGATTTGCAAAACATTTTCCCTCAGCTACCCTGGAAAAGAGAGTAGGTAGGCTGAGGGAAAGGGAGGCCAAAAAGTCCGCTGATCTGGATAGCCAGCCCAGTTCGGTTCCAACCGAACCAGAGAGGTGCCCTCTGACCAAGCGAACTTCTTGGGCAAAGGAGAACCGACTCTGAGGTGGTTCGGTTAAAAGAAAAGGGATAAGTCAGTCGGTTCGGATCACAAGTTCTATCTCCGACCGCTGATGAAATAGCCAAAGCGATAAGGATTGTTCAATCGCTAACCCCGGTTCCAACCGAACCGGCACCATCGGTTAGGGGCTCGGTTCGGTCGGTTCCCCCGGGTCCGGATTATAATTTAGAGGATTTTTGTGAACCGGAGGAGGAGGAAGGAGAGTATCAGGATAGTGATGGTGATTATGAAAGTCTGGATGTGCTCATTGACCAGGACATCTCCCCAGACAGACCTTCAGGGGTTTCTCCTCCTAGGCTTTCTGAGTCCCCTTCCCATTTTATATTTTACAAAAAAGTGGCTGAAACTCTTCAGCTTCCTATGGAGGAAGCAGTAGAGGATCAGGAGGAGTCTGATTATGTTGAGATGATGGACATCCCAGAGTCCAGAAAGCTGTCTATTCCCCTCCATAAGTCTTTTGGGAAACAGACAATAAAAATTTTAAAGACTCCTAATTCTATACCTCCTGTGGACAAGAAAATGGACAAGAGGTATACTCTTTCAGGCTCAGATACGGAGTTCCTTTCCCAGCAGTGCAGCCTTGTTGAGATAGTGCAGGCTGCTGCCTGTGATAAGGCAAATATACCCTTGGCTTCACACCCCCCAGATAAGGACTCCAGGAGGATTGATGCCATGGCAAAGAAACAGTACATGGCAGCATCTTTGGGACTCAGGCAGGCTAATTATATGGCCTATACAGCTAGATACCAGAAGTCTAGATGGGACACTGTAATGGCTCTAGCTAAACAGGTCCCTGGCCAACTTGCCAAGGAACTGGAGCAGGTGGCTGCAGATGGTATTGAGGCATCAAGGTGCAATTTCATGCTGCAGTAGACTCCAATGATGTTTCATCTAGAGTCATGGCTACATCTGTGGCCCTTCGTAGGATGGCTTGGCTCAGATGTACTAGCCTGTCTCAGGATACCCAGACTAAGGCCATTGATTTTCCTGTTGTTGGTAATTCTCTGTTTGGGGAGCAAACAGAGAACTACATGAAGAACATGGATGAATACAGGACCACCTATAGGAGTGCTCAGGCCAAGGAAAGGCAAGCCACTTCCCAGAGGCAGCATTCCAGGGGCAGGGGCAGGCGTTTTCATAGGCCTTTCTACCAAGCCCAGCCCTCCTCTTCCGCCTTTGCCCAGAGGGGGTTCTTCAGAGGGAGAGGCAGACGGGGTACAAGCAGGCCTGCTACCACCTCTCAGCCTAAAGCCCCTGCCAAACAGGCACCCTGATGGGTTTGCCCGGGCCGATTCTCCACCATCTGTAGGGGGCAGGCTGGCTTACTTTGTCCAGGACTGGATGTCTTTAACATCAGACAAATGGGTCCTGGAAGTAGTAAGCCAGGGACTGGTTCTCGGCTTCAAAAAATTTCCCAAGATGAGAACCAGATCCTTTCCACCTGCAAACCCTTCAGAGGCACTTGCCCTAGAGGCAGAGGTCTCTTCCCTCTTGGCTCTGAGAGCCATAGAAAGGGTTCCATCCCTACACAAGGGAAAAGGATTATACTCCAAGTACTTCGTAACTCCCAAAAGACAGGAGAATGGCGGCCCATCCTGGATCTCAGATACTTAAACAGTCACCTTTTAAAGCCAAAGTTCAAAATGGTGACTCTGGGAATAATTCTACCCTCTCTAAGGCCAGGAGACTGGCTAGTTTCCCTGGACCTCAAGGATGCCTATTTCCACATTCTCATCAGAAGCTCCCACCGAAAGTACCTCAGGTTCGAGTTGCCCTCAGGCCACTATCAATTCAGAGCAATGCCCTTTGGCCTAACTTCAGCTCCAAGGGTGTTCACAAAATGCCTGGCAGTAGTGGTTGCTTTCCTAAGGAGAAAAAAGATCTCCATCTTCCCATACCTGGACGACTGGCTCATAGTAGGTCAGTCTCCAGACCAAGTCAAGTCACACCTACAGATAACCCAGTAACTGCCCACTTCTCCAGGATTCCTCCTGAATCTTTCAAAGTCAGTTTTAGAGCCAGTGCAGCTCCTCACCTTCATAGGGGCAGAGCTGGATACAATAAAGGCAAGGGCCTTCCTTCCCCTGGACAGGGCAAGGACGCTTGTTACGCTGGCCTCTTCATTCACCCTCCAGGTGTCTCGACCAGCAAGGCATTTTCTGCAGCTCCTGGGTCACATGGCTGCCTCTACAGCAGTGGTCCAGGGAGCAAGATTTCAAATGAGGGACATTCAGTTCCACTTAAGAGCCTTCTGGTCCCAGAGAAAGGATTCTTTGACCAAGCTAATCCCAGTGACTCGAACCCTGATCCAGGCCTTGCAATGGTGGCAGGATCAGGACAACCTAAGGCAAGGAGTTCCTTTGTCACTCAATCTCATTCTTTGATCCTTACCACAGATGCCTCCCTCTTGGGCTGGGAGCCCACTTGGGATCTGACCACCCAAGGGTTGTGGTCACCTCAGAATCTCTGCTTCATCAGTCTCTTAGAACTCAGAGCAGTGTTTCTAGCACTTCAAGTTTTTCCAAGTCTGTTCAGAACAAAGTAATTCAGATCAGGACAGACAGTACCACCACAATGTGGTACATCAACAAGCAAGGGGGCACTCTTTCTACGGCCTTGTGCACAGAGGCAATGAAGTTGTGGTCTCTAGCCTATTCCCTGAATACCTCTCTGATAGCAGTGCACCTCCCAGGGAAGGTCAATGTCCTAGCAGATGCTCTCAGCAGGATATCCCAGGGCCATCACAAATGGTCCCTAGATCCCCGGATTTTGAAGGTGATCTTCTCCAGATGGGGCACCCCACAGATGGATCTTTTTGTAGCTCCAGACAATCACCAACTTCCTCTTATTTGCTGCAGGCCCCCTAGAGTTGGGCTCAGTCCCCCTGGATGCCCTAGTTCTCAATTGGGAAGGGAAGTTCCTGTATACTTTCCCCCACTTCCCTCTCCTGTTCAAGGTGCTAGTCAAAATCAGGTCTCAACCCTGCAAAGTGATTCTGATTGCTCCAGACTGGGCCAGACAGCCCTGGTACTCTCTCTTGCTGTCTTTAGTAGCCCACCTTCCCCTGTCTATTCCCAGGAATTACAACCTGTTAACATGTTCTCAGGGGAGGGTTTGGTATCCGAATCTCAAATCTCTCAATCTCAAGGCTTGGCTCTTGAAGAGTTAGAGTTTGCTGATTTGCACCTCTCTCAAGGTGTTCTGGATATTTTAAAGGTTTCTCGAAAGCCTTCCACCAGAAAAACCTACAACTCCAAATGGAAAAGGTTTACTATTTGGTGCTCTGGGAAGCATATTTCTCCAGAGTCTGCTGGGTTGCCTACAGTCCTTGACTATATGGTTCATCTCAATAGCTTGGGACTCAGACCAGCTACACTTAGAGTGCATCTGGCAGCTGTCTCTGCCTTCTTGTCAGCAGTCAAGCACTCTTCCCTTTCTGCTCATCCTGTATTCTGTAAATTCTTCAAGGGATTGCTGCATACCAATCCTCCCTTCAGGGACCCTGCCCCTGCTTGGGACCTTAATGTTTGCATTGCTCTGCTTATGCAACCCCCTTTTGAGCCTTTGTCCTCAGCAGAGCTTAAGTACTTGACTTGGAAAACTGTGTTCTTGGTAGCCATTACTTCTGCCAGATGCATAAGTGAGTTACAGGTCCTGTCAGTGGAGCCTGATTTTATCTCTTTCCATAGAGATAAGGTGGTCCTCAGGACTAATAGGAAGTTTTTGCCTAAGGTGGTTTCAGATTTCCACCTTAACCAGTCTATGTCTCCTTCTGTTTTCTTCACTGACCATTCCTCCTCTGGGGAGAGGAGGCTGCACAGCTTGGATGTGAAAAGGGCCCTTAGCTACTATATAGAGCGCACCAAGGGTCACTGGTTTGACTCCCTGCAACTGTTCCTCACTTATGGTGAGGTTGGTAAGGGAAAACCTGCCACTAAGAGATCTGTTGCCAGGTGGATTGTGTCTTGTATACAATTTTGCTATGAAAAATTAGGTAGGATCCCACCCTCAGGCCTGAGGGCTCACTCTACCAGAGGTACAGCTGCTTCCCTGGCTGCTGCCAGGGATATTCCTATCTTAGAGATTTGTCAAGCAGCCACCTGGAAAACAGTACATACTTTCACCAAGCATTACTCTCTGGATATCCAGGCTAGGAGTGATGCTCGGTTTGGCACAGCAGTGCTTCAGAGCCTATTCCCGAAGTAGGTTTTGTCCCTCCTACATGGAGGTACTGCTTGTTAGTCTGCAATAGTCAGAATACAGCAAGACTTCATGTTGTTTGAAGAAAAAATTACTCACCTTAGTATTGTTGTTTCTCCTGATGGAGTCTTGCTGTATTCTGACCTCCCCCCCGCCTCCCCTCTCAGAACCTGGGTTTTGGGATGTGGGTGGGCAGCAACAGTGTTGGCACCCTAGAGGTGCCCCCTTTTTCTCACCCTCTTAATTTGGGTGTGTGTGTTGTGTTTTGTTTTGTTTTTTGGGTTTCCTGACTTGAGTCTTTGCCTTGGAACCAAAAAATCTTTTTATTATATTTAGTAGCCAATTGGCTAGTGTGAGTTTACAGTTTCCACACAGGACACCCAGTGAGTATAGCTCGTAAAGATCTGGCGGTTTGGGTTTAAACAACAACAGACAGAGGCTCAACCGAGCTCGAGCTCAGCGTTCCATCCCTTGCATGGAAAGTTAACTATTTCCTCTCCGGGGCAGTTCAAAGGTTGGATATCACTGCAATAGTCAGAATACAGCAAGACTCCATTAGAAGAAACAACATTACTAAGGTGAGTAATTTTTTCTTTTGGACATCCTGTCCCTCTGCCCACCATCACCTGATGCCAAGACAATTTTTTCAGCATGCATACCAGTCTGTCAGGCCCGTCCTGCCTCTGATCATCACGGACAGACCCAAGCAGCATGGCACGGACCAGGCAGACTGGCATCCATGTAGAAAAAAATTGTTCTGTGGCATCCTGCCCTTCTGGCCACCATCACCTGATGCCAGGACAATTTTTTTTAATATGTCTACCAGTCTGCCATGACCTTCTCACTCCGACCATCACCGACAGATCCAAGCAGCATGGCATGGACCACCATCCCCACCCCCACACCCCCACACACCCCACACCCCACCACACACCACCACACACCCCATACATAAAGACACAGACTGAGGATATTGTTTCATACTTGTGATTTATTTATTAACAAGAAGAAGAACATTTGAATTCATTTATCTCTTAAAACACTCAAGAAACCACCACCCGCCTGGTCTCAGATAACATAATAAAAAAAACAATTTTCCTTTGTCACAATCACAAGCCCTTTTAGTATATGCACTGTGTACTAATACTATCACTCACATCGCTTTTACCACCTCCCATCCCACACACACCCCACCCCACACACACCACCCCACCACCCCAGACAACACACACAAACACGCATGCACACACCACCCACCCCCAGATCCACGAACCTCTCTCTAACTGACTCGACTGTATGCAAAGACAATTTTTTTAAGCATGTCTTCCAATCTGCCAGGCCCGTTCTACCTCCGACCATCAATGACAGACCCAAGCATCATGGCACAGACGTGACAGACTGGCATCCATGTAGAAAAAAAATTGTTCTGTGACATCCTGCCCCTCTGGCCACCATCACCTGATGTCAGGACAATTTTTTTCAGCATGCATACCAGTCTGCCAGACCCGTCCCACCACTGACCATCAATGACCGACCTAAGCAGTATGGCACGGGCATGGTGGACTGGCATCCACATTGTAAAAATTGTTCTGTGCCAGCCTGCCCCTCAGCCCACTGTCACCTGAATCCAGGACAGTTTTGTTCTACATGCCTACCAGTGTGCCAAGCATGTCCCACCTCTGACCATCAGCGACAGACCCAGGCATCATGGCATGGACACGACAGACTGGCATCCATGTAGAAAAAAAACTGTTCGGTGACATCCTGCCCCTCTGGCCACCATCACCTGATGCAAGGACAATTTTTATCAGCATGCATACCAGTCTGCCAGACCCATCCCACCACCGACCATCAGTGATGGACCAAAGCAGCATGACATTGGCATGGCGGACTGGTATTCATGAAGAAACAAATTGTTCTGTGCCGGCCTGCCCCTCTGGCCACCATCACCTGATGCCAATTTTTATCAGTATGCATTCCAGTCTGCCAGACACGTCCCACCACCGACCATCAGCGACAGACCAAAGCAGCATTACACGGGCATGGCGGACTCGCATCCACATTGTAAAAATTGTTCTGTGCCAGCCTGCCCCTTAGCCCACCATCACCTGAGTCCAGGAGAATTTTGTTCTACATGCCTGTCAGTCTGCCAGGCCCATCCCACCTCCGACAGTCGGCGACAGACCCAAGCATTATGGCACGGCATAGCCGTTGCCAAGGGGGGTTCATCTGGTTTGAAAGAACCCCTTTGAAACTCCCCCTTTATTTTTCATTATTTATAAACATTTTTCATAATTTCTGTTTATTTTTTTTACTGTTACAGAATGCTAATGCACACATCATGAACCCCAGCACTTTCTCTTTGCATGCGCCCCCTCCCCCCATCTGCTGCCAATTGGCTCCCTCAGTACCAGTAAGATGACTGGAGCTGCTCTGTGAGTCTTCCTCTGCACCCTCCCCCTATGACTGGCTGGCCAGTTGGAGCTCACATCAGCATCGTGAATGTGACCTCAATACAGCACAGCCGCTGCCTACAATTCACGCTGTCAGCTAGCACTGGAGGAAGATGGAGCATGGTGGCAGACTCAGAGGTGACGTCACCAGGAGAGCAAAAAAGAAGTAGAGGACCTCGACTTATAATATTATCAGTCACCAGCAGGTAAATTTTGCTGGCCACTATTGCCGAAGATGTGTCCCTTAATAATTGTATATCAGGGGATAGGCTGTGCAGTTGGCCAAGGGAACTTTTTGGGTGGGCGGGCTGAAAATTTAGAAATAAATTATTTAAATCCCCCTCTATACAAAAAGCAAAGTTGTCTTGTTTCATATGCCTGTTTTAACTTTTCATAAGAAAAGCAAAAGAGGCACCACAGTGGAAAGGCATTGTAAGTGTTTGGAAGGGTCTGACTGGGATCTACACTGCCACCTCACTAATTGTGCTGTTCAGAGAGGTCTTCACTGTGGTCCCATTTTCATTGTCATTCAGTTCCACTTTTGCCCTGTGTCATCTGTGCCAGATGCCATTTAATCAAATAAGTTGTGATGTGTTTTCTCCAGATAACCACATGTGCCAGCAGAATGACATTTGTTGCTACAGTTCAGTGTTTTAAATATACCCACTGTACTTTTGGAAGCAAGGTGGGGTGGGGTTGGGGGTAGGCATTTAAGAGGTAGTAACTTTGCACTGGAAATCCCCGCCACTGTCAAATTACTTTTCCCCTTACTCCCTTTGTCATACCTACCACACTGGAGAATGGAGTGCAGGCAACAATTGTAGTACTCAGTATTGAACTAAGAATTGTTACAGATTTTTTTCCAAGCAGGATGCCTAGAATAGAAACATAGAAATATAGACAATGACTGCAGAAAAAGACCAGAGGTCTATCTAGTCTGCCCAAGTTCTCTGTAATCCCTGGAACTTACAATTTCTCCAGGGTACTAACCCTCCCCATCCTCTCTCTATTCTCCTCCTTGGTTCTGTTGCCTCCGGTAACTACCATTTCCTTCATTATGTCCCAGCTGTGCTTGAATCCTCCAACTGTTTTGACACCCACCATTTCAGCTGACAGATTATTCCAAAGTTCCACCACCTTTTCCATAAAATAGCACTTCCTCACGACTCCTGACCCTACCTTCTGATAATTTCCATTCGTGTCCATGTGACTGCAAATTGGTACTCAGGCTAAATAGTACCCCGCAGTTCACTTTAATTCATTTCAGGAACTTGAAGATCTCTGTCATATCTCCGCTCTCCCTTCTGGTCTCCAATGAGTACATATTTAGTGCCTTGAGTTGCTCCTCATAGGATTTGCCCTGCTGTCCCCGAATCATTTTAGTTACTTTGCGCTGCACTGTCTCCAGCCTATCCTTATCCTTTCTGAGGTGAGGACTCCAGAACTGGGCACAGTACTCTAGGTGAGGCCTCACCAGGGATGTATAGAGGGGAAGTATTACCTCCTTTCTACTGCTATCAATACCTGTACATCCCAGCATCCTGCTAGCCTTGCTATAGGCCATGTTGCACTGACTCAATTACTTAAATGGTATACGGAGTTGTGGATGGTGGGGGTTACAGCAAGGGGTAGAGGGAGTTCAGATATGAGTTATTTAGACTTAAAATAAGCCACAAAAGTGCATCACTGAGCATACCATAGCCCATAGTTTCTGGGGCCTATCAGATCCAGACCCCTGCCCTAGTAGCAAGCCAACACTACAGTAAGTTAATAGTGTACAATACCCAGCCAAAACCAGCTGCAGACTCTGCACTGAGGTTCAGTGCATTAGCATTTGCTCTCTCTCTCTCTATATATCTGTCTATCTATCTATATATGTAATAGATAACCTACTCTAAGGTATGCGGTCACTCTCTGATATACGTACGCCTTGGTGTGTGTTGTTTTGCATGAGGACATGAGCCGGTGCATCAACCACATAAGGCGTGTGTATATCAGAGCGTGACTTCACATCCTAGAGTTGATTATCTATCTTATAAAATGGCAAAATTGTTTTTGAAGGGGGTAAAAGTGCAGGTGTGCGGTCACTTTCTGATATACGCATGGTCATGTGATGTGTTTTATATAATAAGAATGCTGGATTTATTTACTTTGCTTCCCATTTTATAAATACACACACATGCGCACACACACACACTCTGAGCCACCCAGATAGTAATAATTGTCCTTAGAGCAGGACGTGGAGGGGAGCTCACAGATGAGTTATTCTGGTTTAAAATAATACACAAAATTAGCCACAGAGCATCTAGTACCCCAAAGCTTCTGGGGCCAGGTAGCCCCTAGACCCCTTCTCTACACACCAGTAGATATAGCTGCAGATATTAAAACTCATAACATAATATATCTGAGACAATGTCTTAGGTATATTACATTAGCAGCATCTTGCTGCCCTTTGGTACTGAATACATATATGTATTCACCCTGCAGCCAACTAGATAATAATTTTGTTTAGAGCAAGTTGTGTAGGAGATCTCAGATATGACTTCTTTAGCTTCAAAATAAGCCACAAAATGCACCACAGAGCAATTCTAGGATCCCATGGCTTCTGGGGTACTGGCAGCCCTAAGACCCAAAGCTTTTTTTTAAAGTCTCAGACTGCATAAAAAGAACCCCCCTTGTGAAAATCCTGACAACGGCCCTGCACGGACACGACAGATTGGCATCCATGTAGAAAAAAAACGTTCCATGACATCCTGCCCCTCTGGCCACCATCACTTGATGCCAGGACAATTTTTATCAGTATGCATACCAGTCTGCCAGGCCCATCCCACCTCTGACCATCAGCGACTAACCCAAGCAGCATGGCACGGACCAGGCAGACCGACATCCGCATAGTAAACAGTTGTTCTGTGCCAGCCTGTCCATCTGCCCACCATCACCTGAGTCCAGAACCATTTTTTTCAGCATGCCTACCAGTCTGCCAGATCTGCCCCACCACCGACCATCAGCGATAGACCAAAGCAGCATGGCATAGGCATGGCAGACTGGTATTCATGAAGAAACAAATTGTTCTGTGCCAGCCTGCCCCTCTACCCACCATCACCTGATACCACAGATTTTTTCAGCATGCACACCAGTCTACCAGGACTGTCCTACCTCTGACCATCGGCAGCAGACAAAAGCAGCATGGCACGGAGCAGGCAGACTGGCATCCACCTAGTAAAAAATTGTTCTGTGCCAGCCTGCCCCTCAGCCCTCCATCACCTGAGTCTAGGACAATTTTGTTCTACATGTCTGCCAGTTTGCCAGACCCGTTCCACCACCGCCCATCAGCGACAGACCCAAACATCATGGCACAGACCTGGTGGACTGGCATCCATGTAGAAAAAAACTGTTCTAGGAGCGTGGATATGTTGTTCATCCACACTGTCTGGCATTGTCCCTTTCCCCTTTAAATCTTGCTGGAAGTCTTCAAGCTGGCTTCTCCCACCCACCCGGGTGGTATATACCTCGGCTCCGCCCCATGACGCCAGATCTTCTTTTCCGCTGGAAGACACAGGTTCCCTCGTGCTACTTGCAAGTACCGTAGGCCCTGGAGTCTAATCGACAGTTTTCGACGCACTTACTCTCTCTAAAACTCGTTAGAGTTTACGACTCTGATCCGAACGCTTCGGATATGGAGGACAAGTTGTCCCCGGGTTTCGCCAGTGTCCTTGCAGACAGAAAATGTCTCGCACCAATCCCCACCTCTCGTGCGTTTATTGCCTAGGCGCTGTGCATGATACTTCGGCTTGCACCATCTGTTTGGCCTTCCATCCCACCGTCCTGGAGGACCAGGAGCGCCTTAAGCTGGGAGACCGACCGCATGATCCCGGTGAAATCGAAGGAGGCCAGGTGGGCGGTTTCCGCTGCTGCAGGATCCGCCAAGCAGCTCGAACAGATGGCGGCTTTTGAGGAGGAAGCTGCCCAAGCTTCGGCCAACCAAAGTTTTTTCGTCCCGCTCAATCTGGGCTCCACCTTCACGGGGTCCTTTCGGGAGTTGTGCCAGTCTCTCCCTGCCAAGGGTGAGGCGCCTTCGGGCTAGCACTCCTCCCGCTCCAAGAAAAAGGACAAGGACCCCAAATCTTCTTCTTCTTGCCGAAGAAGATGTTCCTGGGACCGAGAGCGGTCCGATACTCTGGATCAGGCAGTCTCGGCCTCGGTCGAGATCACTTCCTTGGCTGCTGGCTTCTCGGATCTTCCGTCAGGCCAGGGCACTGAAGCCGAGGATGCGGCAGAACAGGCCGAGATTTCTCTTGACCCTATCGAGCCGTTGTCGCTGGCCTATCGACTCCTTGGAGAGGACTCATCCTCTCCTTCGACGAGGGAGACCTGTCGCCGGGCATCCTGATCGAGTACAAGAGCTGGAACCTTGGTTTCGCCAGATCCGGCTTCTCCCGATCGACAGAGCTGACGCCATCAGGCTCGATCAAGGAGTAGGACCCCATCGGTCGAAAAGCTGAAAAAGGGTCATAAACACTCCCGGAAGAGGTGCCGCCGCCTTTCCTCGTCCTCCTCGGACGAGGAGAGACTTAGACGGAAGCTCCGTCGACATTATGAGGACCTCATGTGGCAGCAGCTACCTTTGACCGGTCAAAAGCCGTCCACTCCGGCTGTACCGGCCATTACTTGGCCCCAGCCTCTTCGGCCGACACCTACTCCCTCGGTACCGAGGACTCCAGTTCTCCCTCTGGTGGGACCGGCACGTATTTTTGGTTGGCCTGTTACGGTCTCCCCACCAATTTTGGTGGAACCACCGCCTAAACAGCCTCAGGGAAGGGCTCCCTCTAAGGAGGATCGGACAACTACGGTCTTGCCCCATAGGTTGTCCATAACTGTTACTCCTGATCGCCCTAGGCGCATTGAAGGGGACATAGGTGGGAGACCCCTGTATCCTGATTCCTCGGACTTGGATACTACTGGCCTTCACTCACACCCGATGATGAGCTGTCAGT
This sequence comes from Neoceratodus forsteri, assembly GCA_016271365.2. NCBI lineage: Eukaryota > Metazoa > Chordata > Ceratodontiformes > Ceratodontidae > Neoceratodus > Neoceratodus forsteri. The sequence continues at coordinate 666,956,920 of CM028129.1, forward strand.
GACAGGCCTGGAGGAAGGTTCTTCTTCCTTCCAGGGCATCCTTCGACTCATTTCTGAGTCCACGGGTATGCCTTTGCAGCCTATACAAAAGAAGGCGGAATATCCTCTCACAGATATTCTTAAGAGGGGGGATACCCCGACAGAGGCCTTTCCAGTGGCCGAAGCCATAGTTGGCCTGGCCCTTGAGCTTTGGCAGCACCCTGCCTCTTGCCCGGCCCTGTCTGCCCATATGGCTCGCAAGTACGCGGTGCCCATGGGGTCCTTGACGGGCTTCACTGAGCATCCCTCAGCCGAGAGCCTTGTGACTGCCTCAGTGTTTCGGCGCACGGGCAGCTCTGTGGATACTGACCGCCCTCCGGACAAGGAGTCCAAAAATATGGACCACTCTGCCGAAAGTATGTGCATCATCCCTGTGCCTCGTCAGGCCAGCTCGGCAGTGATTATGGCACACTTATGATGTCCTACTGGGGTCGTGCTTTGATGAAGTCCTCCCTTATCTCCCAGCAGACATGCAGACCACGTCAAGCAGGTTCGTGACCAGGGGTGCTGTTGCTAAACAGCAGCTCCAGACGGCTCTGGACATTGGAGATTCCTGTGCCCGTTCACTAGCTGCTGCAGTGGCCACTCGCCGCAGGGCCTGGCTGAGGTTATCCTCCTTTCCAGCGGATACTCAGCACAAGCTAGCTGACGTACCCTTCCTTGGCACCGACCTCTTCTCTCTGGGAGTGGCAGGTCATCTCCAGCGCATTGAGCAGTCTAATGCCACCTTAGATGCCACCTCTGCTAAGGGTTCTTCGGGCAAGAACCAGCAGAAGCGCAAGAAGTCCTTTCGGCACTCTTCCCCTGTGGTTAGACAGCCCTCCTTCCAGGGAGGTCAGCAACAACAGCAGGCTCAAGCTTGGCACCCTAGGCCCAAGCAGGGTCCCCAACAGCCCCGCAAAGGAGGCCGAGGTGCTGGTCCGGGTGCCTCCTCCTCCTCCAAGCCTGCACAGTGACAGGTCAGGGGTGGCCTCCACTATACCTGTCACGCCAGTTCTGCGTCCTCCCGTGGGGGGCCGGCTCCGCCACTTTCTTTCCGCCTGGTCCGGTATCACTCCGGACAGGTGGGTTCTGGAAGTGGTCGGGCAGGGACTGCCTCTAGAGTTCGAGCAGTAGCCCCCCAGCTGAGCCCGTGCCCCACGGGAGGAAAGGATCTCTGTTGGCGCTCAGTCGGCCCTTCGGGATGACATTGCTCAGCTCCTCCACAAGGAGGCGGTAGCTCCAGTGCCGGATCCTCCTACAGACCCAGGCTTCATGTCCAGGTATTTCCTGGTGCCCAAGCGGATGGGGAGTTGGCGCCCCATCCTAGATCTCCACGACCTGAATCAATATCTCAGGTCTCGCACCTTCTGGATGGTAACTCTGAACCAGATCATACCATCTCTGGAGCGAAACATGTGGTTCTGTTCACTGGATCTTCAGGATGCATTCTGCCATGTCCCAATCCGTCCGTCCCACCAGCGGTTCCTCCGCTTCAGGGTCGAAGGGACCCTGTACGAGTTCAGAGCCATGCTGTTCGGCCTGTCATCGGCCCCACGGGTCTTCACCAAATGCATTGCAGTGGTGGAAGCCCATCTATGGCGTCAAGGGGTTCGTATATACCCCTATCTAGACGATTGGCTCCTGGTGGGTTCCTCCCTGCAGGAGGTGGAGAGGTCCGGGGACCTGACCCTCCGAACCTGTTCCTGTCTGGGCCTCCTGATCAACGAGGCCAAGTCAGAACTCATGCCCTCTGAGGTGATGGGCTTTATCGGGGCAGAGATCGACTCTCATCAAGCCAGAGCTCGGCTTCCGGCGGACAGAGGTTCTTTCCTCCTTTGCCCAATCATTTCTGGTTGGGCACTTCTGCCCTGCCCGGGACTTCCTGCGCCTTCTGGGTTACATGACGGCATGCACCTCAGTGGTCCGTTGGGCCAGATTGCACATGCGTCCCCTTCAGTGGGAGCTGGCTGCTCAGTGGTCTCAGTGTCAGGGTCTTTTCGACCAGCTGGTCACTGTCACCTAGAGGATGTGGGACACTCTCCAATGGTGGACCGTCCCGAGTCTTTTGCGGGAAGGGATCCCGTTTGTCCGCCCTGAGCCAACGGTCATCCTTATGACCGATGCCTCTCTCATGGGCCGGGGAGACCACATGGGGGACCACAGAGCCCACGTGTTCTGGACCCTCGAGGAGTCCCGTTGCCACATCAACCTGTTGGAGCTCAGAGCAGTCAGACTGGCACTGTCAGCTTTTGCTCCTCAGCTCCGGGGTCAAATGGTTCAAGTCCAGACGGACAATACCACGACCATGTACTACCTCAACAGACAGGGCGGCACGCACTCCTGTCTGCTATGCAAGGAGGCGCTCTGGATCTGGACCTTCATCAGCCAGTTGGAGGCGGATCTTCTTACCATCCATGTGGCAGGGGTCTCGAACCAACTGGCGGATGCTCTCAGCCGCATAGGCCAGACATCCCACGAGTTGTCTCTCCATCCAGAGGTAACTTACAGTCTGTTCTCCTGTTGCGGCAAACCGTTGGTGGACCGGTTCGCCTCCAGGGAGAATACCAAGCTGAGGCTGTACCATGCCCGCCCCCCTCAGCAGGGCTTGCTGCAGGGGGATGCCTTCTCGAGGCTGTGGACCCCAGGCCTCCTTTATGCCTTCCCTCCATTTCCCCGATCCACAAGGTGTTACTCAAGGTGAAGAGGGACAGGGCGAAGGTGATCCTGGTAGCCCCAGATTGGCCGCACCAGTTCTGGTATCCAGATCTCTTCAGCCTCAGCCACAGGGCCCCGGAGCGGCTTTGTACACACCCGGACCTGATATCATTGAACCAGGGGAAGGTATTCCACTCGGACCTTCAACCCCTGCACCTCACAGCCTCGTTCCTGAGCGACTAGAGTTCCAGGCCCTGGGTCTTTCCGAGGATGTCTACATTGTGGTGGAGGCATCTCAAAAGGAATCGACCAGGAGATGTTATGCCTTCAAATGGAAAAGGTTTTCCATTTGGTGTCAGGGGAAAGAGTCTGGACCCCTTATCCTGCTCTGTGGCTAACATTCTAGACTACCTTTGGTCCCTCTCCAAAGGGGGCCTTCGGTCATCGACCTTTAGGGTGCACCTGGCAGCCATCTCTGCTTACCAGGCACGGGCCGGTCAGCTGACATTAGCACAGGAGACAGCGGTCGGTGCTTTTCAAGGCCTGGATCACATATCCCTCTGGTGCGTGAACCTCCACCTCTGTGGGATCTTTTGCTGGTTTGGCAAAGCTTATGGGCAAGCCATTCGAACCCATGCACAGTGTGAACTCACACTTGTGGAAGACTGCCTTCCTGGTGGCTATCACGTCAGCCAGAAGGACAGGGGAGCTCCAGGCGCTCCCGGTGGACTCCCCTTATCTGGTCTTCCACAGGGACAAAGTTGTCCTGCGCCCCCACCCGAAATTCCTTCTGAAGGTGGTGTCAGAGTTTCACCTTAACCAGGTGTTGACCCTGCCGGTATATTACCCTAATTACACCTCGGACGCCGAGTACAGGCTACATACTCTGGACCTCAGACGTGCTCTCTCCTATTATAAGGAGAGGACGGCGGAAATTCAGGGAGAGGTTCGCCAGCTGTTTGTCACCTACGCTGAAGCTGCTTCTGGCAGACCTGCAGCCAAGTGGACTATTGCAAGATGGATCACATCATGCATAGGTCTGTGTTATGAGTTGGCGGGCAAGGAGCCTCCCAGAGGGTTAAGAGCTCATTCTACCCGCCATACTGCTGCATCGGTGGCTGCTTCCAGGGACATCCCTATCCAGGAAATCTGTCGGGCTGCTACTTGGAAGTCAGCAAACACCTTCATTTCCCACTACCACAATGACCTTGAGTCATGCCAAGATGCTGGTTTTGGGGCCTCGGCTCTCCAATCTCTCTTTCCTAAGTAGGGGGTGTGCACCTTGCCTCCCTCCTCCTGGAGAAGTGCTAGGAGTCTGCCAGACAGTGTGGATGAACAACATATCCACGCTCCTAGAAAAACAGGTTACTCACCTGTAACAGTAGTTCTAGGAGTGGTATTTGTTCATCCACATGGACCCACCCGACCTCCCCGGCTTTGAGGCACAACCTTGCTTCCCAGCGGGCTAAGATCTGGCGTCATGGGCGGAGCCGAGGTATATACCACCCGGGTGGGTGGGAGGAGCCAGCTTGAAGACTTCTGGCAAGATTTAAAGGGGAAAGGGACAATGCCAGACAGTGTGGATGAACAACATATACCTCTCCTAGAACTACTGTTACAGGTGAGTAACCTATTTTTCCATGACATCCTCCCCCTCTGGCCACTATCACCTGGTGCCAGGACAATTTTTTTTAAGCATGTCTACCAATCTGCCAGGCTTGTCCCACCGCCGGCCATCAGTGACAGACCCAAGCATCATGGCATAGACCTGACAGACTGGCATTCATACAGAAAAAAAAACTGTTCTGTGACATCCTGCCCTTCTGGCCTCCATCACCTGAAGTCAAGACAATTTTTTCAGCATGCATACCAATCTACAAGGCCCGTCCCACTTCCGACCGTCAGCAACAGACCCAAGCAGCATGGCATGGACCAGATGGACTGGCATCCATGTAGTGAAAAATTGTTCTGTGCCGGCTTGCACACCCACCCGTCTGCCCACCACCACCTAATACCAGAACAATTTTTTAAAGCATGTCTACAAATCTGCCAGGCCCGTACCACCACCGACCATTCGTGACAGACCAAAGCAGCATGGCACGGGCATGGCAGACTGATATTCATGAAGAAAATGTTTTTTCTGTGCTGGCACATGCACATAGACACACACACAATTTACATTACATTATAGTTTTGCCCACCAAAACAGCACTCTTTTCCTTGAACTGGGGTACATACAAATGCTACTTACACACAGATATGTTTCTCTCCTATGTTTCCTCCGTTTGCTGCCTTTCAGCATAATAGACCCTATCCAGTGTCTGCCAGTCTTGAACAAGTTGCTTGCAGGAATAGCTCAGTAGGACACGCAGGACCTCACTTAACTCACTGTCTGGCAACACTCATGAGCGAGAGCAGTACTTTTCAGTCAGTGTTTAGACTGTTGCGTGCTGCCAGTTACCTCAAACAAAAAAAATCACCCGTAGTCTCCATAATTATTTTATTACATTTGCGATTGATGTAGGCAGGGAAGGAGGGGACTCTGCTACTACAATAGCAGCGATGGACAAATGGAAATCCTTGCAATCTGCATGTCACTTTTTGCGAGTACTGTACAGTGATGCTGGACGATCGCTGGAAGTGGGAGAGAGGAACAGTAGTTGAAAGTGGGCTGAATTGTAGAAGGCAGTGGGGGTACTCTGCTGCTGGGAGGGAAAACGCACAAAACTGGGGCTCCTTGTGAATTATTACCTGGGAGAGAGTGCAGCACCATAACTGCCGGCGAGGTGACGAGGAGGCAAACAGGTGGATTGAAGGCGGTTGGGGTGGGAGGATCTGCAGCAGAGGTAGGGTCTGGGGATTTCAAATAGACTCCTGAGAAGAGGGGTGCTCAACAACTGCAGGCAGGGGGTGAGATGACAAGGGGGTGAGGCAGGCAGCAGGAGATTGGCATGCTGCAAACCTCTTTACCGTGCAAAACTTTCTGTAAACTTTAGACACTGTCCAGCCTGAAGCCACACGGGTAGAATTAGAAGGTAACAATTGCGACGGGATTCAGGGGAGACAGGGGTTCGGGAATGATGGGGAGTGTGCAATTTAGTGAAGGCTGCCCCGATTGCACCCATTCATGGTCTCAGCACTCAGTTGTTTTAAGTCAGTAGGAAATAGGGTGGGGGGGATTAGGAGATCCATAGTATGGACAATAAAGCACAAATGCTAGCCCTGAACATCAAGTTTTGAGACGATCGTTGACACCTTACGTTAGACCTTGGATTTTTTTTTTTAAACAAAAGGGATGTTTAAAAGGCCTATTATGATAATCGTTCCTGTACCACTTGTTGCTTTTTTATTAACACCTCTATCTGAAATTCTTGGCACATGAATTTCAAACAACATGAAGTCTTGCTGTATTCTGACATATGCAATGATCACCAACCTTTGAACTGCTCCGGAGAACAAAGAGTTAACTTTCCATGTAGGGCATGGAACGCTGAGCTCGAGCTCGATTGAAGCCTCTGTCTGCTGTTGTTTAAACTCCAACCATCAGATTCTTTACTCCGCCTCACTGAACAGTCGCTCCAGAGATTTCTCCTTCGCTCGGTTCAAAAAAGTTGGTTTAAGTGTTGTTTTTTCGCTCGGTTTCGACCGAATTTCTGCTACTGAACCTGTCTGTTTAAGTCTCTGTCTGTGGTACCGTGAGTACTAGATAGGTTTGTATATTAGTTTCTGTGTGGAACTTGTAAACATTGGATTGGTTTGGTTTGAACTGATCAGGTTTGTATAAAAAACTTCTGTCTTTATTAGAGTGTGGTAACTGGTCCGTATCGGTTCTAAAAAAAAAACCGATTTCATTATGGTTTTTTCCAAGACCTGTAACACGGTCAGGAACCGATAGAGGTGTCTTGCCTTCGGATTGCCGAAAAAAGGGTAAGTTTTGGTTAGGATTGGCCATGTCTGAGAAACCCAAGAAAAAAACCGGGCCCACTGGGTTTCAACACTGTAGTGTGTGGGGAAGCCTTTGCTAAGGCTGATCCCACACCACCTGTGTTGTTGTCTGGGTTTGACCACCTCAATTCAGACTGCCAAATTTGTAAAAGTTTTCCCAAAGCTACCCTGGATAAGAGAGTAGGTAGACTGAGGGAAAGGGAGGCCAAGAAGTCCACTGACCGGATGGCCAGCCTGGTTCGGTTCCGACCGAACCAGAAGGAATGCCCTCTGACCAGGGCAAAACTTCTTTGGGCAAAAGGAGAACCGATTCTGAGGAGTCGGTTCCGGTTAAAAGAAAGAAAAGGGCTAAATCATCCAGTTCGGATCCACAAGTTCTTTCTCCGACCGCTGATGAGATAGTCAAAGCGATAAGGACAGTTCAATTGCTAACTCCGGTTCCGGACAAACCGGCACCATCTGTCAGGGGCTCGATTCGGTTGGTTCCCCCGGTTCCGGATTATACTTTAGAAGAATTTTATGAACCGGAGGAGGAGGAGGGAGAGTATGAAGATGATGATGATGGTGATTATGAAAGTCTGGATGTGCCTGTTGACCCGGACATCTCCCCAGACGGACCTTCAGGTGTTTCTCCTCCTAGGCTTTCTGAGTCCCCTTCCCACTTTATGTTTTACAAGAAAGTGGCTGAAACCCTCCAGCTTCCTATGGAAGAAGCAGTAGAGGATCAGGAGGAGCCTGATTTTGTTGAGATGATGGACATCCCAGAGTCCAGGAAATTGTCTGTTCCCCTCCATAAATCTTTTGGGAAACAGACATTTAAAAATTTAAAAACTCCTAATTCCATACCTCTTGTGGACAGAAGAATGGACAAGAGGTATACTCTTTCAGGCTTGGACACGGAGTTCCTTTCCCAGCAATGCAGCCATGTTGGGGTAGTGCAGGCTGCTGCCTGTGATAAGGCAAATATTCCCTTGGCTTCACACCCCCCAGATAAGGACTCCAGGAGGATTGATGCCATGGCAAAGAAACCATACATGGCAGCATCTTTGGGACTCAGGCAGGCTAACTATATGGCCTACACAGCTAGATACCAGAAGTCCAGGTGGGACACTGTGCTGGCTCTGGCTAAACAGGCCCCTGACCAGCTTGCCAAGGAGCTGGAGCGGGTGGCTGCGGATGGGATTGAGGCATCCAAGCTGCAATTTCATGCTGCTGTGGACTCCAGTGATGTTTCATCAAGAGTCATGGCTACATCTGTGGCCCTTCGAAGGATGGCTTGGCTCAGATGTACTAGCCTATCACAGGATACCCTGGCTAAGGCCATGGATTTTCCTGTCATTGGTAATTCTCTGTTTGGGGAGCAGACAGAGAACTACATGAAGAAGATGGACGAGTACAGGACAACCTACAGGAGTGCACAGTCCAAAGAAAGGCAAGCCACTCCTCAGAGACAGCATTCCAGGGGCAGGGGCAGGCCCTTTCAAAGGCCTTTTTACCAAGCCCAGGCCTCCTCTTCTGCTTTTGCTCAGAGGGGGGTTCTTTAGAGGGAGAGGCAGATGGGGTATGAGCATGCCTGGTTCCACCCCTCAGCCTAAAGCCCCTGCCAAGCAGACACCCTGATGGGTCTGCCCGAGCCGATTCTCCAATAACTGTAGGGGGCAGGCTGGCTTACTTTGTCCAGGACTGGAAGTCTTTAACATCAGACAAGTGGGTCCTAGAAGTAGTAAGCCAGGGACTGGTTCTCAGCTTCAAAAAATTTCCCAAGATGAGAACCAGATCCATCAGAGACCCTTGCCCTAGAGGCAGAGGTTTCTTCCCTCTTGGCTCTCAGAGCCATAGAAAGGGTTCCTACCCTACACAGGGGCAAAGGATTGTACTCCAGGTACTTCCTAACCCCCAAAAAGACAGGAGAATGGCGGCCCATCCTGGATCTGAGATATCTAAACAAGCACCTTTTAAAGCCAAAATTCAAAGTGGTGACTCTGGGAATAATTCTTCCCCCTCTAAGGCCAGAGGACTGGCTAGCCTCCCTGGACCTCAAAGATGCCTATTTTCGCAAACCCGTCAGGTGCTCCCACAGAAGGTACCTCAGGTTCGAGTTGCTCTCAGGCCACTATCAATTCAGAGCAATGCCCTTTGGCCTAACATCAGCCCTAAGGGTGTTTACAAAGTGCCTGGCAGTAGTGGTTGCTTTCCTAAGAAGGAAAAAGATCTCTATCTTTCCATACTTGGACAACTGGCTCATAGTGGGTCAGTCTCCAGACCAAGTCAAGTCACATCTTCAGATAACTCAGCAACTGCTCACTTCCTTAGGATTCCTCCTAAACCTTCCAAAGTCAGTTCTCGAGCCAGTACAGCTCCTCACCGTTATAGGGGCAGAGCTGGATACAATAAGAGCAAAGTCCTTCCTTTCCCTGGACAGGGCAAGGACACTAATAGAACTGGCCTCTTCTTTCACCCTTCAGGTGTCTTGACCAGCAAGGCACTTCTTGTGGCTCCTGGGCCACATGGCAGCCTCTACAGCAGTGGTCCATGGGGCAAGATTCCAGATGAGGGACATTCAGTTCCACTTAAGAGACTTCTGGTCCCAGAAAAAGGATTCCCTTAACAAACTAGTCCCAGTGACTCGAACCCTGATCCAGGCTTTGCAATGGTGGTAGGATCAGGACAATTTGACAGGGAGTTCCCTTTGCCACTCAGTCTCATTCAGTAATCCTCACCACAGACGCCTCCCTCTTGGGCTGGGGAGCCCACTTGGGGGATCTTACCACCCAAGGGCTGTGGTCACCTCAAGAATCTCTGCTTCACATCAATCTCTTGGAACACAGAGTAGTGTTTCTGGCACTGTGAGCTTTTTCCAAGTCTGTACAGAACCAGGTAGTCCAGATCAGAACAGACAATACCACCACAATGTGGTACATCAACAAGCAGGGGGGCACTTGGTCTACGGCCTTGTGCACAGAAGCAATGAAGTTGTGGTCTCTGGCCTATTCCCTACAAACTTCTCTGATAGCAGCAGTTCACCTCCCAGGGAAGGACAATGTCCTAGCAAATGCTCTCAGCAGGATAGGATATCTCAGGGCCACCACGAATGGTCCCTGGATCCCCTAATTTTGAAAGTGATTTTCTCCAGATGGGGCACTCCACAGATAGATCTTTTTGCAGCCCCAGACAATCACCATCTTCCTCTCTTTTGCTGCAGACCCCCAGTCTTGGGCTCAGTCCCCCTGGATGCTCTGGTTCTGGATTGGGAAGGGAAGTTCCTGTATGCTTGCCCCCACCTTCCCTCTCCTGTTCAAGGTGCTAGTCAAGATCAGGTCTCAACCGTGCAAAGTGATTCTGATCGCTCCAGACTGGGCCAGACAGCCCTGGTATCCACTGTTGCTGTCCTTAGCAGTCCACCTTTCCCTGTCTCTTCCCAGGAATTACAACCTGTTGACATCCTCTCAGGGAAGGATTTGGTATCCGAATCTCAAATCTCTCAGTCTCAAGGTCTGGCTCTTGAAGAGTTAGAGTTTGCTGATCTGCACCCCTCTCACGGTGTTCTGGATATTCTGAAGGCTTCTCGAAAGCCTTCCACCAGAAAGACTTACAACTCCAAATGGAAAAGGTTCACTATTTGGTGCTCTGGTAAGCATATTTCTCCAGAATCTCCTGGGTTGCCTACAGTCCTGGACTATATGGTTCATCTCAGTGGCTTGGGACTCAGACCAGCTACACTTAAAGTACATTTGGCAGCTGTTTCTGCCTTTTTGTCAGTAGGCAAGCCCTCTTCTCTATCAGCCCATCCTGTATTTTGCAATTTCTTTAAGGGATTGCTACACACCAATCCTCCCTTCAGGGACCCTGCTTCTGCTTAGGACCTTAATGTTTGCATTGCCCAGCTTATGCAACCCCCCTTTGAGCCTTTGTCCTCTGCAGAGCTTAAGTACTTGACTTGGAAAACTGTGTTTTTGGTAGCCATTACCTCTGCCAGGCGCATCAGTGAATTGCAAGCCCTGTCTGTGGAGCCTGGTTTCATCTCTTTCCATAGAGATAAAGTGGTCGTAAGAACTAGCAGGAAGTTTTTGCCTAAGGTGGTTTCAGATTTCCACCTTAATCAGTCTATGTCTCTCCCTGTTTTCTTCACTGACCATTCCTCCTCTGGGGAGAGGAGGTTGCACAGCCTGGACGTAAAAAGAGCCCTTAGCTACTACATAGAGCGCACCAAGGGTCACAGGTTTGAGTCCCTCCAGTTGTTCCTCACTTATGGGGAGGTCGATAAGGGCAAACCTGCCACTAAAAGATCTTTTGCCAGGTGGCTTGTCTCTTGTATACAATTCTGCTATGAGAAATTGGGTAGAACCCCACCCTCAGGCCTGAGGGCTCACTCTACTAGAAGTACAGCTGCTTCCCTAGCTGCTGCCAGGGATATTCCTATCTTAGAAATCTGTCAAGCAGCCACCTGGAAAACAGTCCATACATTCACTAAGCATTACTCTCTGGATATCCAGGCTAGGAGTGATGCTCGGTTTGGCACAGCAGTACTTCAGAGCCTTTTCCCAAAGTAGGTTCTGTCCCTCCTCCTTGGAGGTACTGCTTGGTAGTCTGCATATGTCAGAATACAGCAAGACTTCATGTTGTTTGAAGAAAAAATTACTCACTTTAGTAATGTTGTTTCTTCTAATGGAGTCTTGCTGTATTCTGACATCCCCCCCGCCTCCCTTCTCAGAACCTGGTTTTTGGGATGTGGGTGGGCAGGAGCAGTGTTGGCACCTATAGGTGCCCCTTTCTCACCCTCCTTTATTTTGGGTGTGTGTTGTGTTTTGTTTTTTGGCTTTCCTGACCTGAGTCTTTGCTTTGAAACCAAAAAACCCTTTTTTAACATTTAGTTGCCAGTTGGCTAGTGTGAGTTTACAGTTTCCACACAGAACGCCTAGTGAGTATAGCTCATAAAGATCTAACGGTTGGAGTTTAAACAACAGCAGACAGAGGCTTCAACCGAGCTCAAGCTCAGCATTCCATGCCCTGCATGGAAAGTTAACTCTTTGTTCTCCGGGGCAGTTCAAAGGTTGGTGATCACCGCTTATGTCAGAATACAGCAAGACTCCATTAGAAGAAACAACATTACTAAGGTGAATATTTTTTTCTTTGTACACCTTCAAATAAAAATCACAAGGGGAGAAAGAACAGACAAACGGCACAGGAACAACAACCAATGTAATTCTTTTAAACTTGTTTTTTATTTTGTAGTAAAGCAATCAATCAAAGAGGCACAAGCTAAGTTTTGACACAGGAGAGACACACAACGACATGATCCTATCCGCTGTGGCTGTCAATCAAAACTCGCAGAAACAGGACCCCCCACATTTTTAATAATGCACGTTTTTAGTTAGTTAATTTAACTATTTCAAATTAGTTTAACATCAAAACAATTAGGTATTTTAAAACATAAGACCATTTGTCTAACATATTAACAGGCCTCATGCTTACCTCAGCACAACTTCACAATTTAAAATGGCGTTCAACCTTTTATGCCTTTATATACCCACCCATCGGCGGGAAACGTACAAAACATGTTGCGTTGTGATGTGTATCTCATTACCTTTAAAATGATACCCTTATTACATTGCTTTATGTTTCACGGGCAGTCTAATGTTAAAAATAGTGAAGCGAGTTTTAAAAAAAATATACGCAAGGGTGCTGCATCAGTACACGGATGTTTTAAAGAGCAATGCGGGTGGCAATGACAAACTACAGATGTATGTTTCTCTTGGTTTTTTTACAAGGTAAAAAAAGTTAAATATAAAATAAAATAACGACAGAACAGCAGGGTTTAATTGAATGATGTCTTTATTACATTTACAGATTACTAAAAGCTTCAAATCAATTTACATTACACAAAAAAAAAAAAACCTGAGAATACAGCATACCAGCAGCAATTCAGAGCATAACATAATAGAAAATTCAGTCCAAGCACTACAGTGCACTCAGTGGCATAGCTACTTCTATAAGAAAACTAAATACATTCAGATTGAAAATAAAAAAGAGCACTATGCAAGCAGGTAACAATACATTGCCTACTCTTAGAATATATAAATTGAGACAAAGACCCAATTAAAACAACAACAATGTGTTTAATTGCAGACTGGTGTATTAGCAAACAGAAATAAGAAAGCACACTTTGGAAACAGCTAAAAGATTTACCAAAGAAATATAAAGGTAACAATTAAGACTTAACATAAACCAGATAAATGTATCTTTGGTAAATGACTAAAACTGTATTACATATAATCTATAGGATACTAAGTGACACATGAATCCCCTCCTCGATGTAAAAGAAAGTTAAAAAAAAGTTGTCATTCACACTATAAGGTGGGCCTTTTTCATTTTATTTACTTTTATTAAAATCTATATAAAGTGTTTATAAAAATTATTATTTCTATAAAAAACAAATGCATACTAAAGAATATATTTTCTAGCAGATGTCAGGCTGTGTAACTATATTTATTCTGTCAGGCAAAGAAATAATTAACACTGAATTTAAAAAATATTATTGTAACAATAACATGCATTGTAGATGTGGTCCTGATATATTTTATAAAAAATGAGTCTACTTTGAAGTATAATAAACCCATTTTTTAACTTATAGATCCTGATGAAGCAGTATGTTACACTGCAAAACGTTGAAAAGAAATAAAATATAATGATTGAACCTTACAGTGTCTTTCACTTTACAAAAACTCTAACCAGTGAGTGGGTTGTAACATTCCAAAACTGTTTGCAAAACATCAAAACTGCCATCACAGAGGCATCACACCTTTGTGTGAAGCAAATAAACAAATCAAAGTGAAGAGAGAAAAACACTATGGATCTCAAAAGAGGTGGTGGGGAAGGTTAGGGAGAAAAATATAGCATTCAGGAAGTATAAGGAAACACAGAAGGAGCAGGACAGAGAACTGTACCAGTTAAAGCAGAAGGAAGCGGGAAGGCAGTCAGAATAGCAAAGGCCCAAACCGAGGAAAGATAGCCAACATGGTTAAGAATGGGGATAAAACCTTTTATAGGTACATTAGGAAGTGAAGAAAGCAAAGGGAAGGATAGTGAGGCTTAATAAAGGAAAGGGAGGGTGGGCAGAAGGTGACAGTGGTAAAGCAGGGATACTGAACAAATACTTAGGCTTAGTATTCACAAAAGAAGGGGAGGTATCTAATCCAATCAGTAGAAGCACTCTGGCTAGGGGGATCGATACCAGTCCATTAACAGAAGAAAGGGTTCGTGAAAGAACTCCTGAAACTGAAGGTGGACAAAGCAATGGGACCTGACGGGATTCACCCTGGAATTCTAAAAGAACTAAGGGGAGAATTAGTGACACCACTGACTTCTACCCTTTTTAACAAATCATGGGAGGATGGTGTGGTACCTGAGAACTGGAGGAGGGTGGATGTGATTCCCCTTCACAAAAGTGGGAGCAAGGCAGAGGCAGGAAACTACAGACCTGATAGTTTGACCTCAGTGGTAGGGAAAATGATCGAATCACTTCTGAAAGAAAGAATTATTGAGTACCTAGAGGCCAGCAGGGCACAGGACCCAAGGCAGCATGGATTCACAGTGGGAAGGTCATGTCAGATGAATCTCAAAGATTTCTTTGACTGGGTGACCAAAGTAGTAGACCAGGGAGGGGCTGTGGACATGGCCTACCTAGACTTTAGCAAGGCATTTGACACTGTCCCACACAAAAGATTAGTAAACCAGTTAGCCAGCCTGGGAGTAGGTCCCAGGGTGGTAGCCTATGTAAATAATTGGCTGGACAACAGGACACAGAGAGTAATGGTAAACGGAATCCACTCCGAAGAAAAGGGGGGCTACTTGTGGGGTTCCGCAGGGTTCAGTTCTGGGACCGGTCCTTTTTAATGTCTTTATAAGTGACAGTGCAGAGGGACTGGAAGGAAAAGTATGCCTCTCTGCAGATGACACAAAGATCTGCAACAGGGTTGATACACAAGGGGGGGGGATGAGAAGGAACTTGGCAAGGTTGGAGGAATGGTCAAAGTATGGCAGCTTAAATTCAATGCAAAGAGGTGCAAAGTAATGCACCTGGGAAACAAAACCAGGGAAGAGTACACAATGGGGGTACTAACAACAACAAAAATGTAAAGGGACCTGGGGGTAATCATATCAGATGACTTAAAGGTAAGCAAGCAGTGTGAGAAGGCTGTAAGGAGGGCTGGGGGGATACTGGGATGTATAGGGAGAGGCGTCACCAGTAGAAAACAGGAGGTTGTCATTCCTCTGTACAGACAATTGGTGAGGCCCCATCTGCAGTACTGCATGCAGTTCTGGAGACCCCATCTCCGAAAGGACATAGACAGGATGGAGGCAGTCCAGAGGAGGGCAACTAAAATGGTGCAGGGTCTGCAACAGAAGCCATACGAAGAGAGACTAAAGGAACTTAATATGTATACCCTCGAGGAAAGAAGGAGAGGGGGACATGATAGAAATGTTCAAGTATCTCAAGGGAATCAACAAAGTCCAAGAGGGTAGCATCTTTCAGAAGAAGAGATGTACAAGAACAAGGGGGCACAATTTGAAGATAGGAGGGGATGGCTCAGGGGCTACGTGAGGAAGTGTTTTTTCATGGAGAGGGTGGTGGACACATGGAATGGCCTTCCTGAGGAGGTTGTGGGGTCAAAAACAGTGGGGGAATTCAAGAATGCTTGGGGCAGACATACAGCAATTCTGGTGGGGGTTAGGAAGAAGTAGGCTGTTGGTTAACTAGGATCTGCAGCTTATCCAGTAGGTAGGGAAATGAGCAGACTGGGTGGGCCAAGCAGTTCTTATCTGCCGTTAGAGTCTGTGTTCTATGTTTGTATGATAACAGCATCTCAATTACAAGGGGGTCTGGGTTAGGTTTGGGTGGCAGAAACTCTAATCATTCATAGGTTCATAGGTGAATTACACGATCGAGGGACTAGCCCATTAAGATCATGCTACTTAAGCTAAGTGGGTTGCAAATTTAGAATCATTCATATATATATCTAAGTGAGTTTTAAATTGTGACAAATTTACACAATTTACCACCTCATAAGAGAGTGAGTTCCAAATTGGAACTATTCGTTGAGCAAAAAATTGTGTTCTTTTGGTAGTTCGATTAATTGGTAAGAATAATTTTAGATTATGCGAATGACTTGAGACTGTAGTAGAGTTCCATTTCAAATGCAATGTATCAAAAAGGTATTCATTTCTAGATGCTTTGTAGAGCAAACAGAGATCCCCACGTATTGATCTATATTCCATACTATACAAATTAAGTTGTTTGAGTCTTTCCTCATAAGACAAATGTCCCATTCCAGCAATGTTCCTAATAAACCTTTTTTGCACCTTCTCCTTAGATATTTTATCACCCCTCTGTGTGGGAGCACAAAATGAAGAACAGTAATCAAAATTTGCTCTTATAATACTAATATATAAGGGGACCATTATTGATGACTCTCTGCTTTTAATGTTTCTAAATAGACAATTACTGAGTCTGGAACATTTTGTAATAAAATTTATGTGTTCAGTAAATTTTAATTTATTATTAATAATAACACCTAGATCTTTCTCAGATGTAATAACACTTAAAGTGTGATTCTCTATATAATATTTTGCACACCTATTATTACTTCCAAAGTGCATAACCCTACACTTGTTGGTATTGAATTTCAACTTATGATTACTAATCCATTCAGATACATTATTTAAATGTTCCTGTAATATGGATATAGTTTCAGAGTTATTAACAATCCCTCCTAATTTGGCATTATCTGCATATTTGATCATCCAATTACCATTTTTTATATTCATACCTGTTATAAGTATATTGAACAATACCGGCCCCAAGACGGATCCCTGAGGAACTCCACTAGTAACCAGTGTCCATGGGGGAAAAAAAAACCCTCAAGCATACCCGCTGTCTTCTGTTGGATAGCCACTGCATTATCCATCTAATCAGGTAATTATTAAGTTCTAATTTGACTAAACACTTAAATAATATATCATATGAAACAGAGTCAAAAGCCTTTTCAAAGTCGAGATAGACAACATCCACCAGCAAACCAAGGTCCAGAGCCTCACTAACTGGTTCAGAAAAATCAAGCAAATTGGTCTGACATGACCTTCCAGGTTGAAAACCATGTTGGAATATATCAGTCAGACCCTTTGCCAAAATATGAGTGCTGATTTTATCTAGAATCAGTCTCTCCATAATTTTACATACAGTAGAAGTTAGACTTATAGGTCTATAATTATTTAACTCTTTCTTAGATCCAGATTTATGTATAGGAATAACCTCAGCATCACACCAGTCATTAACCACTATACCCTTCTGTAATGACTCATTAAATAAATAGGTAAGTACGCCAGCCAGTTCATACAAGAGATTTTGTTAAGAAAATAGCAGGAATACCGTCAGGACCACACGATGTTGATGATTTTAAAGAATCCATGATGAAAAAAAGTTTCAGCCACACTAAATTTAATCACAAGGTCTAAATTAGAAGGTTTTAAACACGTGAACTCACACTTCTTTTTGAATATACTACCAAAGTAATCATAAAATTTATTTGCTATAACCTGTTCATCATTAACGTCAACATCATTAATTTTTAGTGGTCCCACTAAGGTAGGCGAATTTTTTAAGGAGCCAATATAATTGAAGAACCTTTTTTTGTTATCATGATGTATATCAACTAGGTTTCTCTCTAATTCCTGCTTTGCCCTTCCGATTGCGTATTTTACCTTTTTTGCTTTAATTATAAATTTAGACCAGTTTAAATCAGTAGTGTTATTTTTGTGTTTATTATATGCGTTTTTGTTTGCTAAGACTAACTTTTTTAATTTCTCTAGTGAACCAAGGCGGCGACATCTTTAGTCCAATATATTTAACTCTTGTTGGTACCCATGTTGTGATACAATATTGGATTTCTTCTTTAATTCTTAGCCAGATGTTGTCTATAGATAGCCCAATTAATTCTTGTTCCCAATTCCATGTTGATAAATATTCCTTAATTACCTTATAATTAGCTCTGTTAAAATTTTTAAATTCTGTTTTACCACAAGATTTATTCACAGAGAGATTAAATGACCATTTAATTATCTGATGGTCACTATTTCCTAAAGGAGCCATAATGCTGACCAACTCATTGTCACCTTTAACATTTGAGAATATTAAGTCCAAGATATTATTCTTTCTAGTTGGTAATTTAACTTGTTGATCCAATCCTAAATGTGACATAGCACTGATAAATCTATTTTCCTGGTTATTAAGTCCTTTAACGGAGGACCAGTTTATACCAGGATAATTAAAGTCCCCAATAAGAATAATATCTGTCTTAAAATTAACATTCTCCAAGTAGTGGCACATATTATCGTTATCAGCAGTGTCCATTGATGGTGGTCTATAACATAACCCTAACGTAACTGGAAATTGTTTATTGATGAATTTAATCCAAATAATTTCAAATCCCAAGGGAGGTTTATTATCTAAAACAACTTCAGAGCAATTTATATTATCTCTGACATAAATAGCAACTCCACCACCCTTAGAATATATTCGATTTTTGTTAAATAAGGTATATCCAGTAATACTATGACCCCACTGTCCCTCACTAAACCAAGTTTCAGTGACACCACAAATACCTATATTTTCATTATGTAAGACTACCTGAAGTTCATCAATTTTGTTACATAAACTCCTAGCATTTAATAAGAGTACATTCATTTTGACATTTAGTTCTTTCCTATATATAACTGGCATAGATTCATGAGCTTTAGGTTCAGAACCTGCTAGCCTTTCACCTTCAACCCCAGTGTTTTGCATAAAAAATCATCTATGTATGTATTAAGTTTTAGACCTAAGTTCTCCATCCCCAACCTGTTTAAGTGTAAGCCATCCTTGGCATAAAAAGCTTTATTATTATCAAACTGTTCCCAATAAGTGAGGCATTTAATTTCTTGTTTGAGACACCAGGCTCTGAGCCAGGAATTAATATGTTTAATTTTAGTAGTCAAAGTGTAATTAGCCCTAGGTACTGGAAGAATCTCAGAAAACACGATATGCACTCCAATCTCAATCAAAATATTTGCCAGTCCAACAAATGCTTCTTTAATCGTTTGGGTTGTCTGATGCCAAATGTTGTTTACTCCAATATGAATAACAACTAAATCCTTATCAGTACAACCTTGTAATATCTTGGGACACATTTTGGCAAGGTCCCCAATCTTGGCCCCACGAAAACATGATAAAGTTCTGGTAGCTTTATTTGGATTACAAATAATTCTGTCCAGATTAGATAATATGGAATCTCCTAGCACAAAGATATTTGATACATCAATGTCATCCTGACCCAAGATTTGTACATCCATGCTTTCTATGTGAGTTACCATATTACCTTGATTTTCTGTAAAGTTAATGAGATAATGAATTTACAGAATTACAGATAGATCATGTTTAAACAGTATAAGTTAAAATATTAATGAATAATATTGATTTATTGTATATTGTTTTTAAATCAAACCTATCTAAATAGTACTTACACTGTATAAATATGGGAAACAGCTGGTTAATGCTTAATTTACACTGGGACAGGTTGTCTTTAAACTCACATTTTTGCCTAACACACAAATATTGTCTTATTTAGAAGACTTAACATTATATACTATGTATTTCTTCAGCTTAATTCATCTGTATGTTTCATGGCTTTTCTCAGGGAAGAAATTTATCAGTTCAGTACATTTGACCTTGACATACCTTTCTTGTTATGGTACTCCATTGTTCCATCCATGCTGATTTTTGTAAAGCAGTTTAAGCCAATGGGATTTTAACAATTTTTTATCTCTGTTTTTATGCATGATCTGGACTTTAGAAAGTGTATTCTTTCAACCCAACTGTTATTTTTCTGATGAAGAGTTCTTTGTAATTTGAAAGCTCAAGCTCCTATTTTCTTTTATAACATCTACGTTGGTCCAATGAAAGCTATCAAATCATTTATTTTTTTCTGGATCTTCTGTCACCATGGAGAAGGTTACCCAGTTGTAGTCACTGCCTTCCACCAGTTCCTTGACTTTCACATTGGAAATGACCTCATCATCACTGCTGAGAGTAAGTTCTAAGTTGGCCTCAAACCTGGAGCCACTGATTTTCCTTTGTTTAAAACATGGGCAGTTCCATTTTACCTAATCATAAAATCTATTTTTGTTCCATTTTTTTTCCTAAACTTGAGTGCAAATCAGCATGTTTTTCACTAAAAACATGGTCAGAAATTGTGTGTGTGTGTGTGTGTGGTGGTGGTGGGGGGTGTCTACAGATTTGGTGCCAGGAATAAATGTGGTGTAAACAGTTTTTTATATGAAAAATTGAGATGTTTAAAAATGGCAAGATCCCATTTTTAATTTTTTTTTTCCATTTTCTTGGTTAAGGCTGTCCATGCTTGAAAGCTAGTCCATTGTTAGACATGCTGCTTTAGAAAGCAGTCTTTGAATGTGTAGAGGATTTATGTTCACCCTGCTTTTAGTCCTCTAAAAATGTAAGTCTACACCAGTGAGATTAAAGTCCACTGTGATTACCACCACTTCAATAGATCTGGCTGCTTTTATAATTTCCCTGCCTAGCTGGGCATCTTGCTCAGTGAGCTGTTTGGGAGCCTGTAGCACACTCCCAGTGCAACCTTTTTACTGTTTTTTTTTCCCCCTATCTGGACTCTGATGAACTCTGTGACACTGTTTGCCCTCTGATGTCTTCGTTTTCTTCCACAACAAATCCCTCCCTTATGGAACACACCATCCCACCTCTTTCCAGTCAGACCAGTCCCTTTGGAGTAGTTTGTATCTCTCTATCTTAGTATCCTACTTATTGTCTCTCCCCACCTAGTCTCTGTGAATGCTACTAGGCCCTGACCTTCAACATGTGTTCTGTTCCTGACCTCATCCATTTTGCTGGGTTTGCTTTTTATATTTGTCTAAATGCTAGTGAGGCTAATTGGTCCACGATGCTTGCTTACTGCTCTCCTATAGGTTTCTTTCCTTGCACTCCCCTGCTTTTCTGTCCTTTCTTCTTTGTTTTCCCTGCATCTGTCTTCTCTTTTTGATTCCATGTATAACCCCACTCCCCCCACCTCTTATTTTAACTCCCTCAGTTGTCCTGTCCATTCTTATGGCCAGTGCCCTTAGTTCCTCCTTGTGCAGGTGCAGCCAGTCCTTGGAATACGGTACAGGTATCCTTTGCCCAGGAAGGCCCTCCAGTTGATCAGGCAAACAATGTCCTCCATCTTGCACCAGACACTTTAGTCCATTACCGTTCTTCAGCAGTTCCCAGGACTAGGGGATTTTGGAAAAGGTCTCCTCTGATACCCTTCCCTTCAAGAACATGCTCAGTTTCATGAATGATCTCTTCAGTTCTCAGGATTTCTGCTTTGTATTTAATAAGTGCCAACATGAACAATGACGTCCTGATCCTCCCCCTGCTGTACTGCTTGGCAATAGATGGCCCGCTTTGACTCGCACTCTATGCAGGCTCACCACCTCATGTGAGCTACCATCTGGATCCAGCAGTTTCCTCTTCCACCACATCCACTGTCCTCATGATGGAGTCCTCAATGACTACTACCTTCTTTCCCCACCTCCTGCCTTTTCCTTCCTCCTTCATGACAGATCAGGTGTCCTGGTGCCTGGACTGCTGTTACCAGCACTAATCGCCTGTTGGTCCTCCTCAACTTAGCCATCTAAAAGCTAATACCTGTTGCTGGTGTCCACTGGTGACAGTGCTCCACCACGATGCCTGCTGCATGGCTTCTCCAGTCTCTCCCCCATTCCCTTCCACCAGAAGTCAAAGTTCTAGCCACCCTCCTTCTTGCCTTACCTGTACCTGCCAGCTGCCCCCACCAGGCCAAATTCCCATGTCCCTAGCCTCCTCAACCCCCTCCTCATCCTCCTCAGCTGCCTGCTCACATATCTGCACCCCTGTAGTGCCTCCATATGGCACTCAACCCTAGTGGTGTATCTCCTGAGAGTTTTGACCACTCCATAGTGGCTACTATCCCTTTTGCCCACCTTAGGCACAGTGGTGTACATTGCACAGCACTGGCAAGACAAACGCTGTACCTTCTTCCAGTTCCCACCTCCACCTCTGCCTTCCAGCTGCCTTTTAAACAAACCTTTGATGGTAAAACTTAAATATTTCAATGCTCTAACTTCATTTTATGGACTGAATGATTCTGACATCACTGTACTGTAACACCTCACTGGAATTACATGAGAATAAAGTATGGTAGGGTTTTTACACATAGCTGAGGTGTGTGATGCCTCATAAATCCAAGGAGTGAAGCTCAAAGGGGTTATCAGGCCATCAAATAGGGTGTGTGTAATTAAAAAAAAAAAAAAAATAGTCTCTACCAATACGTTAGTTTCTTTAATTGCTGACTTTATTGACTTCCATATTTTCTGTGATTGCTTGGCAAACCTGGCACTGAGGATTGAGTATTGTATTTCCTGTTTCCCTGCCCCACTGCATGTCATGGAGCTGGGAAGAAAGGTTTTCAATTTGTGCCTCCTGACTTGGTCTCCAAGTCTGGTTGCTGCCTGCCCTAGAGTCCAGGACCAATCAGTGCTGCGGGTAGCATTTTCTGCAGTCTGTGGTGGTTTTGGCAGTCAACAGTTTTCACAGAACACACTTGCACTGCTGTGTTGATTGACACCTGTCTCATTTTCACCCTTATAACTGTATGGCTATAGTGGTGGATTACACCATGGTTATCCAGGGGTAATCATGCATAGCCATTAATTATTTCCTTGTTATGAACAGTTTAGTATCTACCATTCTGTTATTTGTAATGATGGTAGATTTGAAGTGTTGGTGTATTACTATGCATGTATGCATACTCGTGTCTGTGTGTCTGTATGCTTGGGATAATTGAATATTCTTAAGTGATTCATCTCAAAACAGTAGTCTTTTTTTTTTTTTTTCAGCAAGCTGATAGCCTGACCATGGGCAACTCTATAGTAATGAAAAAATACATATACTGTAAACATCTCAGAGACTTGACTTTTTTTTTTTAAAGAACAGAAGCAAAATCAATACCTTCAGTACTTTGCCTGTATAGTACTGGCACATATAACGCAGTTGTATTAAAGATTTAGCAGCCTGAAGTCTTGTTACTGCCTCGCTGTGTTCTTGCCTTGTGAGAACTGAAGACACCAAACTTTCTTGAAAACAGAATACTGTAGTACTGCTCTACTATGAAAATGATCCCCCAAGTCCTGCAAAAATTTATTTGGGATAGATACACTGCAGTTAGTTCTGAAGATGCAAGTCAGCACTGTAAATTAAAATAAACTAATAAGGTTACTGCCTCTTTTTTAGAACATCGCATTCGTTATTTTCCAAAGGATATACACAATCAGACACTAGCACGAAAAAAACACAGCTACATACAGCAGATATCACAATGACATATCCTGTAACTGAACCCCTAAAGAAAGGTTTATTATAAATCCATTTATTAAGTTACTAAAAAAATAACATTTGGATGGCTGGTAGCGAGGTGGGGTTTGGGGAGGCAGACACACTCTGTGGGGGTCTGGCCAGGTCCATAAGGGGTCTAAGAGTGAAGAAAGATATGATAATTCACTCACTCAAACCTAATTCCTCAGGGGGCTTGGATAGGCTGCACCTTTTTTTTTTTAAATCTTGCAAACAGTATTTGTAAACCATTGTGGATTTTATTTAACAAGTCCCTAATGTCAGCATAGTCCCAACAGTATGGAAAATGACTGCTGTTACCCTCATACACAAAAAGGCAGCATAACTTCCCCAAATAATTGTAGATCTATCAGTCTAGCCTCAGTGCCTGGGAAACTGATGGAAAAATTAAGAAAATGTTTGAAAATGAATCTGCTTCATTGGGTCTGTTGGATAGCACACAGCATGGGTTTGAAAAGGGCAGGTTGTGTACTACAAATCTCATTGTTTTCTATGACTCTGTTAGTGCTGGTCTAGTAACTACTGAAATACCATTGGACGCTGTTTTTCTTTACTTTAAAAAGGCATTCAACACTGTCGTTCACAAAGAACTACTCAGCAAACTTATAACTGTGGGATTCAGCACATACTTAGTCAAGTGGGTTTACTCCTGGTTACACAACAGAACACAGCAGGTAAGAATATCAGGACAGTTATCCACTGAGAGAATGGTGGTGACCAGTGGGGTCCCCCTGGAATTGGTCCTGGACCCATTTCTTTTTAACTGTTTTACACAATCTACATGTTGGGCTTAAAAACAAAGTTATAAAATTTGCCGATGGCACAAAAATGTCATCAGAAGTGGATACTGGGGCAAAACACTTATCACAAATACTGTGAATGACTTGGGACTACTTGAACATTGGGTAACAGAAAATAAAATGGAATTAAATTTAGAAAAGTGTTCATTTTTTACCTCAGACATAACAACCCCATGAGGCCATTTTAAATGTTGTCACATCGATCACCAATGGTAAGCAATGAAAGGGACCTGGGCATCATCATAGATAATTCTCTCACATTACATACACGTATTAGGATGACTACACAAACTGCTAATAAATTTATTAATGTGATCAGGAAGTCCTTCATCACAAGAGATGAAAATAGTATTATGAGTTTGTTCAAGACATATGTTAGACCCCACATTGATTATGCTGCACCATTCTGGGCACCATACCAAAGGCAGGATATAGCTTTACTGGAGACCGTTCATAGAAGGGCAACAAAGCTCATCACTAGAATAAAACACAAGTTGTACAATTTTACATTTTTACATGAATTGCACCTAATGACCGTTGAGCAAAGGAGAGTGTGGCCGGGGGGGGGGGGGACTATCTCCAGTTCTTTGATATAGTAAATAACCCTGCACTGTCCTCTGCGTGTGGTTTTAGATCACATCTATGCCCTATAGACCTCCGGTCTCCTAATAAACAGATTGAGACACCGAGAGCAAAAACAAAGGTGAGAGGGAACTACTTTACAAATAGGGTCCCCAGAATATGAAACTAACTGCCACAATACCTGATTAACATCCAAGACTTTAATAGTTTTAAAAAAGAACTAGATAGATACATGGGGTACTAATTAGTTCCATGTGGGACAAAACAGTTGCCACACAGTGTGGGAGACAGTCTTGATGGGCTCATGCCTCCTGCTATCTTCAAAAACCAAGTAACTAAATAATTTCACCCTAAAGGGGGAGATTATGGGACAACATCCTCCCTGAAGGTTACAGTATGCATCACCCGTTGGTTCCTTATGTTACTAAAATTGGGCCCTGGCTACCTGTCAAACCTCCTTACCCCTGCTATCGCAGCCCGCTGCCTTCGTTGCTCCACCGAGACCAGGCTGAAAACCTCAGGTGATCATTTATTTGGTGTGGTCGTCCTGGTCCTCTATAACTTACGGCCAAGACCTTTGAGGGAGGCCCCTACGGTGGAGGCATTCAGGAGGGGCCTAAAGACTCACCTTTTCAGTTTAGCCTTTCCTGCTGATATTTTTAATTAACATAACACTTTTTTAGTTTTAATCTGTTTTTGGATTGAACTGTTTATGTAATTTGTATGTTTTTACCACTCTCTCAAATTTGTCTACTGTACGGCGCTCAGAGCCTCTGGGATTGTGTGCCAAACAAATAATAAATTACTTACTTTACTAAATTAGACAGTTTAGTCCTTAAGCTATATGTAAATCTTTTCCATCATATAAATTTTGGATACAGTAGCATACCATAAAGTAAGCTAGGGATCATGGAGAAAGTGTTTTTTTTTTTTGGGGGGGGGGCGTCTTCTCTGCTGCCAAAAAAGAAATATTCAGTACTGTTCTGCCCTTTGTGACCCAGTCATTTTACATGCCTGTTGTAGGACAAGCCAGCAATAAAAATTACGTATCTCCTTTCTTTTCCCTACTAAACACCTTTTACTCTAGTTTCTTGAAATTGAGAGCTGAGCTCTCTGTTTTAAGTATAATTTGGTCATCCCAGACAAGAACAGTAAGTTCATGCAAACATGATGGCATCAGAGGCTTTAATACTTATATAGATCTGCAACATGTGGGATAGATCCAGAAGTCATAATAGGAGAGATGCCTTTTCTGTGCACACACTTCGCATGTTTTCTTCACTCTGATTGCAAAGTATTGGAGGTACAATTTTGTTCCCTGCTTGTATTAAAGAGAAAAACATGACAGAGCTCGACTGAAAGGGGGGTAGTCTTCTGCTCTTCATAAGAGGATCTTTTTAAATAATTATCAAGTGTTTGTTTAAATCTTTTTTGTATAGCACCTTATCACGTAAAGGGGAACTAAAGTCAAAATTTACAAAAAACATTGTGCAGTGTTTTTTGATTTGTAGGTGTAGTCCTAGTTTGTCCTTTTTGTTTGATGTAAGGAGTTTTGTTTTTAATCTGCCTGCTAGTCTTATGGCTCCTGGGGATCTACATGTTCACTTTTTTTTATGGATCTTCTCTTTCCTATGGTGCCTCTTGTCCCACGTGACAGTGATGCATCCAGGAGCATTCATTCAGCAAGAGCTGTTCTTTTCTTTTTCTCAAGTTTAGAGCAGTAGAGCTGTGATTTTAAGTAACTCTCCTTGTCCAGGGAGAGCTAATTAAGGCAAAATTTAGAGATGACAAATACCTGAGGGATAATTGAGTGGACTTTTCTACAAGGACACTGATAGAGTCTTCACTAATTATAGCATTGGTGACCTGGTGTGATTAGTGTGCTTTTTTTGTGATTGTGGGTAGTGCCTCCTCCCATTCTCAAAGAGATAAATTGCATTCCAGCTTTACCTTCTCATGGCTGCCTAATGTGCTGTAGGGACCTTTTTTTTTTCCTTTTATTTGAGTCTAGGATTACAAGTACCTTTAAGCCGAGGCTCTTTTACAAAGGTTCCACATCAGTAGAAGTACAGTACAAAAATCAGGACAATTAATTAACAAGGCAGGATAACAGGTTAACAATCAGTTATTAGGGTGTGCATACATACATTTTGATTAAACTGTTGCAAGGGGCATTTTCAAGGAACACAGTGTTACAAGACTGGGAAGGACACAATCGAAGAGAGTAGCCAGAGGCATTGTCAGATCACACAGAGAAGTGCAGGTGGAGGAGAGGGGGTGTATAGGGGAAGGCAGGGAGAGAGGGTGAAGAAGGGTGTATGTGTGGTGAGATACAGTTGAAGAAATAAGTGCAATGTTGGAAGAGCTGTGACAGAGGATATGGCAGTGGTAGGAAGGGTGATTAGAGGAGACAGTTGCAGGTGCTAGAGGCAGAGAGGAGTAGCTGGAGCTTGGATTTGAAAGGTCCAAGCTTGGGTAGGGAGGAGATAGCCATGCTGAGACCATTCAGCTCGCTAGGGGCCCTATATGCAAAAGATCTGTGGCCCTAAGTGGTAAGGCAGCGAGGGACCTGCAGTAGTTGCGATTCAGAGCCCCTAGTGTGGCCAGGATTAAGTGTGGGGCAAAGGAGAGCTTGGACACCGGGGGGGGGGGGCTTGGCTCAGGGTCATTTTCTTTTCCATAATGCAGGTTTGGTACTTTTATGTGATTTGAGAGTTGTAGCCAGCCAGTTTGTGCATAGAGGTCTCACGTGTGGGTAAGATGGTGTGTTCCAGTGATGAGCCGACAAGCTTTGTTGAGAGCCGTGGCTATACGTCTGAGGGCAGTTACAGTAGCAGAGCCATAAACTATCAGGCCATAGTCAATTATGGAGACAACAGTGCTCTGAACAGCGAGCTTTAAGGCTTCTGGGGTGAGGAATTGCCTGTGCCTGTAGAGTAGCCCAGTGCGAGTACTGGCAGCTTTGGTGACGCTATCAGTGTGTGCACCATAAGATAGGTTACAGTCAGTTGAGACTCCGAGATATTTAAAGAATTGCACCTGTTTGAGGGAAGCTCCAAGGCAGTTAGCGATAGTTAGGGAGTGTAGCCTGTGCTTGTTGTATGAGCTGCTGAAAAGCATTGCCATGGTTTTTTTATAGTTGAGGACCAGTTTGTGTTTCCTAAACTAGTACTCAACGGAGGAGAAGCCAAGCTGAAGATTATTTTGGAGTAGGTTGGGATTCTTATGGGTGGTGTGAATTATGGCATCATCAGCATAGAGAAGGAGTTGTTCCGGGCAGGATTGTGGAAGGCTGTTCAGGAAGAGACTGAATAGAAGGGGACCCAGTATGGATCCCTGGGGGACTCCTGATTGGGCAGGTCTTGCATTGGAGAGGACATCTGCTATTTTCACCCTTTGGGATCAGTTTTTGAGATAGCTTTTAAACCAGGCCGTGGAGTTGGGAGAGAGCCCGGCATTAAGAAGCTGCTCAAGTAGTAAATTATGATGGATGGTGTCAAAAGCCTTAGTTAAGTCAATAAAGACCGACCCAACTAGGTGACCATTATCCAGAGAGCTGTGGATGGCTCCGGTGAATTCCAGG